>JAQQTO010000060.1:57502500-58752500 GCA_029884595.1 Ormosia semicastrata
AAAAGTTTTAATCTAAGTTTAGAATATGATTAAAATGTTTTACGCAATTGAAAATACGCAAAAAAACTCTTACGCGATTTAAAAATGGTGATTTTTAGTCACATATTAAGAAAATGTTTTAAAATCTTTACGCGATTGAGAAAATATTGAAAAATCATTATGCGATTTGAAAACGTAACAGAAGTTTTTTGCAATTGTGAAAACGCGATAAAAACGCTACGCGATTGAGAGGAACAACAAGTTTTGGATGTATTGGACCCGAGTGGATCAGTAGTATTATGTAGTTTTATTGGCGATTATATAATATCATTGATACTAATGGTATTAGACAATTGTATGGCCAGTTGCGTTAATATCATTGGGAACAGTCCAACGGTGGTTTGATTTCATGGATCATGCATTTGAGCATTATACAGTCAGTGGCTGTTGTGGCTTTCGTGCCTAGGAGTGAACGAGGATTTGGATAATGTGATCTATGATGGATCTCAGGGGGCGTCAGGGCAGGGTGATTCACTTAGTGATATGTTATCACATTATATACCTCTGGCTGTGACGAACCGTTGCAACGCACTGACAAGGACCCGACAAACACTATTCTTTTCATGGTCCGGTGTAGACTATCATTGAGGGTGGCAGATCTTCTGGAACGTTCATCTCTGAGTTTGTGTTTAGCTCCATGGAGTAGGAAATGGGTGCATTGTGCATAAGGATGGTTAGTATACACATTGTGCATGTGCATAGTAAGTGTACATATTGTTGTGACATAGTTAGTATGTTTATTTTGTGGTACGATTAGTTTTTATATATCGTGAAATATATATATTGATAAATTATCTGTTAGTTGATAACATGATTATATCTATTATTCTGTGATATTGCTGTATGTGAATGGCATTATTGTCATTATTATTTCTATGCTGCCATGATGGAATTGATGTAGGGGATCTCACCTCTTTGTTGTATTATTTTGTTTATACATATGTGTGATAAAGATTGTGAAGAGCAAGAGGTAGGAACACCTCCTTTCTATTGTGTTGATTTTATCTATGTACTGAGATAGCGTCAAGACCTAGTTTTCTTGGTTACGTGAGAGTGCAGTTTCGAGGAGGCACTGATGCCTGGCCCTATGATGCTGATGTTGAACGTGTTGTTTATTTTGGGGATACTATTCTCTCTCTTGATGCTTGTGTGCATTTGGGGTTCCCTATGCCTATTAGAGATATATGGAGTGATCTTTATGACACTTATAGTGAGGACTCTGATGTGTCAACTGCTCAAACTCCTGTCTGTAATAACATGCCCCGTCTGGGGAATTTGTCTATTAGGGATCCCGAGGAGGATCTGGAGGAAGATCGGTTGTAGGACCCTACTTTTCTAGTGTTTGAACTTAGGCTGGGTTCAGTTTTTATATGGTAATTACATATTTTTTAAAGTACGTAAGTTTTATATATTTAAAATTCTACTAATCTATGTTATGTACGTGAGAAGTATATTATTCAGTTCTTGTGTCTTGTGTTTCTAAAATTCGGTAAGTTTATGTTATCCGTGAAAAAGAAATTTTGAAACCCGTATTAAGATAATATTAAATACTTTATAACTTGGGTAAAGAATTGAAAGGAGTTGGTCTGAAATGTAATGCCCTAAGGAGGGTGTTACAATAGTAAGGGCGTTACAACCAACATGTACAACCCCAACAGATTCAGCTGTGATGGGAAACTTCATAGCTAAATGCAGTGTTGAGACTACAACTTCTAAAACATTACGTGGCAGTCTACCTGGAATTACATTATATGGAGTATGACAATCCACCACTAGGTATTGAATATCTACGATTTTGAGCAACGAGTCTCTCTCAAACGTGGTGCTTAACTCAATATAGCCTTTAAACTTCACTCTTTCCCTAGAGAATCCAAATAGTCTTCCTAAAAAAGGTTTAGGTTTATCCTCAGATAATCCAAGCTTTTTATGGACATCATAATACAATATATCAATTAAGCATTCCTGATCATTCAAAACTCTTCTTATCACAAAATTTCTATTTATAACAAATTTTACCATTGAATCGTCTTGATTCTTATGTAGCCCTTGGAAATTAACATATGAAAATGAGATGATGGGGCCATTTTGAGAGCCTGATCATGCTTCCTTTGTCGATCCTCCAACCATCATTATCGATCGTGATGCCCTTAGATGTTTTTTTCCTTGTCGACTTTGACATTCACCCTCCTATAAATCAACTAGAAATAGTATTGATTACTCCTTGAATTTGTCTTAGAGAAATTGGTTGCTCTTCTACTACTGTTTTCCCCTTTTTATCTGTTCACTGATCCCTATTTTTAATTGAGGTCTGGTTCTCATAATGACTTGTCTTAGGCCGATCGTCACTTCTTTGATCATCACCTCTTCCATGCTTTTTAAAGATATATTTTCCTAAATGTCTAGCTTTCAATCTTGTCTCTTGACACAACGCACTCCTTGGTTGTCTGCCCATAGGTACAATGGAATTCACTTCTTTTTTTTAATCGATCAACATTCGGGTTGATTTCAAATGGAGGCATAGGTAACTTTAAAAAACCTATATTATGCACTCTTTTAATATAACTTCATGATCAATATTAAGAGGGGTATATTCATCATATCGAGGGTTTTTCAAATGTCTGGGTAATAATGCTTTATTCAAAGGACCCGGTCCTTGAAAATGACTCCTTCTTCTCCCTCGACTGCTCCCAAACTATCTTTCCTGTGGGAACTGAGCCTATGGCTTGTGTAATACCCCAATTTTTAGACTATGTTACAGAACTGACAGAATTACATTGTTTTATGTTTTCTGTGCAATATAAAAATAATTTAATTGTTTTGATACTATTTTTGATTATTTTGTGTGATTTGCTTCGGGTCAAGAAAATAATAATTTTCTAGCCAAAAAAATCTTATTTTAATTATTCGGGACTGGGGGATCTTATTAAACCCAATTTCGAGTGATATATATATTAATCTTTTAATTTTTAGGATTTAACTGTGTAATAAAATAATTTTATATTATTATAATATTATTTTATTTTGACAAGACTTCTCTGTCTCAAAAATAGTAGAAATCTACTCCAAAATGACCATGTACCCTGAAAAGTCTATGGGACCCACGTTTAGAGTAGCAGTCAACGATTCTGACTGGACTGAATTCTAAGCCAATAGGAATCAGTCAACGAAAGTGGCTTGAAATTTCTAAACCAATAGGAATTGGTCAAATAAAGTGGCAAGGACTTTATTGTTGACCATTGGATGAAAAGTTTGATTAAGATGTTTTTGATCATAACCGTTGATCAAATCAATGGTGTGAGAACAATCCTAATTAAATCACTAAGTGATATCCACCTTAGATTAGATCAATGGATAGGAAACAAAGTAAAATTCAATGGCTAGGATGGAGTCAAATATAGTGGCTTGACTTTTACTTAGTAATTAATTAAACCTAATTTAGTCATCTTAATTGCCTAATTAAGAAACTAAGTAAACTAACCTAGTTATTAATTAGTTATAATCTAATTACTAATTAGATATCCTAATTTTATTTAGAGGCTATGATATATGCAATTACATATTTAATTAATTAGTTATGTAATTAGAATATTAATTAAGTGTAATTAGGAAACCTAACCTAATTAATTAGCTATCTAATTAGCATGTAATTAAGTTTAATTGAAGTCAAACTAAGTCCCAAATTCCCCTAGACCACACGGCCAAGGAGCTTTGAGAGCCTACTCCAAGCTTCTTGAACAATCTTGCATGAACATTAGGTGGTCAAAAGGTGACCAAGCCATGTGCTTTCAAGTATGAACACAATGGTGATATTTTATTTCAAGTATATCTCCTATTATTTCCTACACACTCACACGGCTGCACCATTCTCCTTTCACTCTCAAATTTTATTTTCTCTCACCTAAAAAGCTAAGCCTTTATTTCTCTCAAAATTCCCAAGAACACCAAGCTATTTTCCTTTCTTTTTCTCTTTGAATTTTTGGCCCAAGTACCTTGAACCACTACCCATCTTCTATAATTTTTCCTTCTTACATTTCCTAAACCTAAACCACCTCCTAAACACTTTTCATTTAGAAGATTTTGTCAAAATCCTACTCCTTCTACTTCAAAATCCAAGTTTTATCTTACTTCCCTAAAGGTAAACTTTTGATTTTATAGTTTAAAATTTAATTTTTCATTTTCTAAACCATGATTGTTCCATGGTTTTTCATTATGAAGCCTTGTTTGTGATTTTACTAATTGTTTAAGAATTTTAGGGATTTGTTTTGGAATCCACACGAAAATCAAAAGAGAGGAGGAGACTAGAGGATTCTTGTCTTCAACAGGTAAGAGGGAGATTTAATCTCATCAACTCTAAGTGGTGATGAGAAAATAGATTGTTTGTGTGTGAAGAATCCATCAAGATTCATTTATGTGATTGTTTAATGCTTTCCTATTTTGTGATTGATTTTAATTGTATGCATGTCTATAGCTTTAAAATATATTGCATGTGTTTATAGATATATGATTATTAATGTAGGATGTGAATAACATGCAAGGATTGTATGAGTGTTCCAAAGAACACAAAGGAGCTCACTGCTTCTACAAGAAAAAGAGAACCAAAATATTCTCAATCATTTTCTAAAACAATGATTAATGAATCTAGGTAAAACAATAAGTTTGGAAATGACCACTGATTATTTGTGAAGGATATGTTGATTTTGGCCAACATGCCATTCAATGTATATTTGAATTCCAAAGTTATTTTCTAAGGTAGGTTAAGTAGTTAATTAGAAATTCTAAATTAGAAGGATTTATCATAAACAAGAAATAAAGGGAACACTTGAAAAATACTAACGTAGAGCTCATTCTTTGAGTTTTGAAGCGCGTTAGCAAGTTTCAAGGTGTAAATAATGGTTGAGGTTAAAATATATAGCATTTAGAAAGAAACGTAGGAAATACCATTTAATGGATTTTCTAGGCAAAATGCTGCCGAAATTTACTAAAATCTGACAAATAAAATGAAAAAGTACCCTAGTATGTTTATAACGTATGGAAAATATTCTACGTAGTTTAAAAGTACTAGAAATAGCTTACACATATTTGAAATAATGATTTTTAAGCTATACAGAAAAGAAAATGATTTAAAAATCTTATGCGATTGAGAAAATGATTTAAAAACATTACGCGATGTTCAAAAACATCAAAATATATTTATGCGATTTAAAAACGTTTGTAAAAGTGACGCGATTGTGAAAATGTGATAAAATTTCTACGCAACTAAATGGAACAGTGAGTTTTACTGTCGGGCCAAAGTGGTGGACCCGGACATGTTGTGAGATAATATTGTCAAGTGGAGACATACTATATTTTAGAATATTGAGACTGAGGATACTTTCATAAATATTGTAACACCCCTCGATTTAATAACCACGACACGATCGTCATTATGTCATGGTCACTAAATTTCGGCATGCTACAATTGTCAAATAACAAATTTTACAAAATTTTAGACATTTCACATATGAGGAAAATAGGAGTCACGAATGAATAGTTACATATACAACCAGTTAAACTATGAATTATAAGATGTACTCAAATTACAACATTTAAGACTGGATAATCACCTTAAAACCTACATATACCCAAAATACACTTTATACAGGTAATATAAAATAAAATATAAACTACCCACAACATATCCACAACTATGGAGTTGGGCACTCCATTGGATCCTGAATGCGTGAGGCAACTCCGGGCTCACCGGTGTAGTGAGAAATACCGAATAAGGTCTTCAATCGCAGTCCTCTTCATGGTCAAGGTCAGATCCCTAACATATCACATACGCTTGTCGGTCCTGTCAACTCGCCCAGTCTTGGCACCACTAGTGAACACAATTCGAACGAACCCAATAGAACCCCCTTCGCGACGACATCACTGGATGCAGTGGGTCAAACCAAGAAAGTCCAAAAGAATCTAACCTCGTTCCACTCAGTCTTTAACCAAGAATTGACATAGAACAAGAAAAGTACAAGAAAGAGGTAAGACATCCTACCATCATTACCAATTATAGCAACAAGAAACCAAACGGCACAAAGTGCCCATATAGCATTTTTGACAGCAATAATGATAATAAACACTAAGTAGCAGTAATAATCAACCAAGCAGTTCCAGGCAGTTATATATATCAGTAATACAATAGTTCCAATTATAATAATCATAAATGCCAGATAATTCATGGATCCACTATGCACATGCATACAAAGTCAAAATCCTACTCCATGGAGCTAGGCACAAATGGTCGGAGAGAAAGATCAGGAGACACGTCTGCAACTCGGCTGCCGAGGCCAAAGTGCTATAATTCATCAATTTATCCACGTGCACATCATGGCATTGTACAGACATTCTACGCTAGATCGCGATATAGGACTGTGTCCAGTCAGGATCGTCAGTGCGTTCACTTCGGTCTGCCCCACGGACAGAAGAGCTACCAACTGTCCATTGCGAGGTCCCCGCAATCTTGGAGAATCCCTCAATGAATCTCTGGTAATATCCTGCTAAACCCACGAAGCTACGAATCTCCGTCACTAACTTCGGCCTTTCCCATTGTAGCACTGCCTTCACTTTTGATGGATCCACTGCAATCCCATCCTTTGAGATCACGTGACCCAGAAACTTAACTTCTTCCAGCCAAAACTCATATTTTGACAGTTTGGCATACAATTCCTTCTCCTTCAGAATCTGAAGAACTATACAGAGGTGTTCAGTATGGTCCTCATGGTTTTGAGAGTATACCAGAATGTCATCAATGAATACCACAACGAATCTGTCCAAGTAAGGATGAAAGATTCGGTTCATGTTGTCCATAAAGATAGCTGGTGCATTCGTTACGCCAAACGGCATCACGAGATATTCGTAATGACCGTATCGGGTACAAAAAGCAGATCTGGGTATCATCCTCCATTTTCGTGGTTGGCAGCCCAGCTCAAAGCTTAGAACTTTAAGGTAAAAGCTCTTAACTTTTTTCTCCTCTTCTTCCTATTTTCGTGACCCATGGTCACATTAGTGACTATGGATGCCATTTCCACTCTTTTATCTTGATTTTTATGGATTTGAACATCAAGGTTCTGTGGTGGTGAAGCACGAAATTTCAAGGACAAAAGGAGCTTGCTTTCTTTGTTCTTCACTAAGGTAAGAGGAAGACACTCCTCCTCAACCTCTATTAGCATTTAGAAACCTTGTCTGTGATTGATTGCGAAGAAACCCTATTGAGGGTTATCCTTTGTTTGCATGTTGTTTATGTTATTAGATTGTTTGTTTGTGTATATTGATGTATCTGAATGGATTGGAATGTATGACATGGAAGAAAATGATGTCGGATTGGTTCTCGGATGGCCACGGCTTTGAGGCCTAAAATTTGGGGTTCTTTGTGAACAATTGTAACAATTAGAATTCATAATAAATCAATTGTACATTATATAATTAATGAAGAGAAACTTCTCCAATGTGAATATCCATCGAGTTAGAATGTCAATATCCATCGAGTTAGAATTTTTGACCATTTAGTAGAGAAACTTCTCCAATGTCAATATCCGTCGAGTTGGAATGTCAATATCCGTCGAGTTGGAATGTTAATATCCGTCAAGTTAGAGTTTCTAACCATTTAGTAGAGAAACTTCTCCAATGTTAATATCCGTTGAGTTGGAATGTCAATATCCGTCGAGTTAGAATTTCTGACCATTTAGTAGAGAAACTTCTCCAATGTGAATATCCATCGAGTTAGAATGTCAATATCCGTCGAGTTAGAATTTCTGACCATTTAGTAGAGAAACTTCTACAATGTCTATATCTGTCGAGTTAGAGTTTCTGACCATTTAGTGCTTTCGTTGGTTCAACACTTTAAGATTTCTTCAACGTCAACACCCATCCATCGAATTAGAATTTCTGCTGACCTTCTAGTATATTCGACAGTTTTTGATCTTCATTCGACAGAACTTGACTTTTAGCCATTCTTGTGAAATAATGTTCTCCCGTCTTTCATCATTCTATCATGTTATTTTTTATCGTAAGGTAGACTCACAATTGTACACTAGAGCCATTATCTCCGTCGAATCCAAAATTATAATTTATCACCTAACACCGAGTGATTAAATTAAGGGTAATAGGATGCAAGAATTAGCAAATTGAAAAATTAAATTATACTTTGAGATTCATAAATTTTAAAGAACCAAGAATGGAATTTTCATAAGACTCGGGATAATGTTAATTAGGGTAAGAATAAGAGAGTGTGAGACATTGAGATCTTAGAATAACCTTCTAAGTGTATACGAATAAATTACCTAAGAGAATTTAATCAACTAAGAGAATTCCTTTAGAGATAAACTTTGTAAGGAAAGCTAAACCTAAGCAAGAATTCATAATACACCTTGAAAATGCATTAATTCATTTAATTCTAATATTATGATATTGTGGGTCCATGTGAGTGACCAATGATTGTGTTGATTCTTACTTTGGCAAATTGTGGCATATTGTGGAATAGTATGTAATAATGATCATACAGGATTATGCATAGAGTCTGTATGCATTGTGAATGTCCATTGGACTATGTTAAGGCCGAGTTGCCTAGGAGTTGAACACACCTTTGTGCGGGTGCGAATAGACAAGTGAAGGTCATATTGTTGACCAGGGGGGCGTCAGGGTGCGGGGACCTCGCAATGGACAGTTGGTAGCTCTTTTGTCCGTGGGGCAGACCGAAGCGAACGCACTGACGATCCTGACTAGACACAGTCCTATATCGCGATCTAGCGTAGATTGTCTGTACAATGCCATAATGTGCATGTGGATAAATTGATGAATTATAGCACTTTGGCCTCGGCAGCCGAGTTGAAGACGTGTCTCCTGATCTTTCTCTCCGACCGTTTGTGTCTAGCTCCATGGAGTAGGATTTTGACTATTGTATGCATGTGCATAGTGAGTCCATGAATTATCTGACATTTATTATTATCATAAGTGGAACTGTTGTATTACTGGTATGCATAACTTCCTGGAACTGCTTGGTTAATTATTACTGCTATTTAATGTTTATTATCATTATTGCTGTCGAAAATGCTATGGGGCGCTTTGCGCCGTTTTATTTCTGGCTGCTATAACTGGTAATGATGGTAGGATGTCTTACCTCTTTCTTGTCTTTCCATTACTATTTGTCTGTATATTACGTCCCATCGAAGACGATGGCAAGGAAATGGAAGCTCCCAATTTCCCCGGCTTCTGGCCTGATCTCGATTAGCGACTACTGAAGAGCATGGAGGCACGCATGAGCGAATTTCTGGAAAATGTGCGTCTGACCTTCCTAGGAGGGCCAGAGTGCTGGCACATCAACCTGAATTCTGACCGATGTGTCTACTTGGGCGACGTGTTGATCTCTCTAGCCTGGAGGCGCCATGAGCCACCGATCTTCACCTCGTGCATTAGCCTACGTTTGGAATTTTATCTGCCTATTCATGAGATGTGGGGTAACCGCTTCTATACCCCACAAGGGGACTCTTTTGATTCCATAGCTCAGGCTCCGTCCCGTAGCTCTGTGGCTCCTATGGTGGTTTCCTCTGATGAGGAAGACCCTAAGGAGGTCCTTGAGGATGACCTTGCAGAGGATCCTGAAGAAGATCCTGACACGATTCCTCTTCATCTGAGGGACTGATATTGCTGGTAGTTACTGATAGCTACCAGTGTTCTTGTTTTGGGGGCCTGATGTTTTTTGTAGTGGGCTGTATATTTCTGATACCTTAGGGATGTGTTTGTATAATCCTATGGGGCAGGTATAGTTTTGCTTTTTGGTATACCAGGCTTTGTAACCAAACAGTTTGATAAATATATATATAAATATGCAATGTTAATTCCAATGCATGCTTTACTTCTGTGTCATTCTTTATTTCCATTTATGTTTCGTCACTACGTTTATTAACTATTGTTATTATTATTGTAACAAAAAAAAATATTCGCCAATTTAATTACACAACTATAATCAAGTAAAAATATATTACATTAAAAGGAACCGGGTCTTAAATTATATAATTTTATTTTCGCATTGTAATTGACAATGTGACGTTCCCTCCTAAAAAGGGGCGTTACATTAAGTTGGTATCAGAGCTCAGTTCATCCTGTTGAGCCAAGGTATGGACTGACTATGCTTAGACATATTAGAAGTTTATTTGTATGTTGTGTACTTCTTTGTCTCTTGATTGAGATGTTGGGAAAGGAAGGCATGGCTTGCCATAGGTTGAGTGTTGGTAGCTATTGTTGCACCGTTACATGATATTGAGTACTGGCCCACTCAATGTGTAATGTTCTGTGTCTACAGGAAACTATGACTTCACCTAGGCGTATTAAGGTAATAGAAGTTCTTTTAGTAAGAAGCTCAGCTGGTGTGACTGAACTTGTTTAGGATTTTTCTGCATTTTCACCCTTGTGTGTTGTGTGACTCTTGTGTTTGGTTTTTGAGAGGAGACAATATTGTCTGAAATGGTTACTTCTTGTCTCCATTGCGCCTGACTGTCTATTTTCAAAGGAAGACAATGGCTCGCGGAAGACGTACGCGTAGGAATATGGAACGCAATAACAAAGGAGTGGATGCGACTATGGAAGCAATGCAGGGAATGGCTGGCGTAACAGTACAACCGAATCAGAGGGCCGCACAATAGCAGAAATTAGAAGTCGAGGTTAAAATTTTGTTGGAAAAAAGTTAATTTTTGGGTAATTCTGAACTACCTAAGTTCCAAAGGAGGAACAAAAGGATGATCAATCAGTTTAAGCAGAAGCTGTATTCGCGACAACCGAAGGGACAATAGCAACAACAAACGTTGAAAGGGAGTGCGATTGGTAGTAAGTCCAATCCAATCGTGGTACCGTTATCAAGGTGTAAGAAGTGCGGAAAGGACCACTTCACGAGGGACTGTAAGATCGAAGGAAGAATTTGTTTCAAGTGCAGAAAACCAGGACATGTGTCAAGAGATTGTGCTTTACATGAGACAAAGCCTCTATATGCGATCAAAAGGGTAATCTGCTTCAAGTGTGGAAAAGATCATTTAACAAAGGATTGTACGATCGAAGGAATAATTTGTTTCAAGTGTGGAAAGCCAGGGCATGTGGCGAGAAATTGTACCTCGCATAGGACAAAGCCTTCCGTTGGAGATGTATGCACCTCAAAATCTCATGAAGAAGGGAAAGTTAATTCCTCCACCCAGATTGAAGACCGAAATGAAGAAAGGAACTGTGCTACAGTGGATGACCTTGTGACTTCGTTGTATAATTCTGGGGATAACCCATTTCTTTATGACGTATGACTGTATGAGCCTATTAAGGTCGTTTGAATCTTCGTCATCTTTTGACTAAGTTATTCTAATTCTGCTACTAAGAACTTGTTGATGGTAGCCAAGTTGTTTAAATTATCCTATGACTTGTTAAAGACTAAGCCCTTGTGTTGATCTGATTTGTTCACTTCTTTTACAAACTAGATGTAATGTTAACGAAGGGATTAGTTATCTTCCAGCCATATTCTATTGAAATGTTTCAATGAAATTCTAAGAGTTCATTTTTGGAATTGAGTTGTTTGTGTATTTACTTCCTTTCGACCCGAATATTACTATCATCGTTTGTAAGCCTGCTCTCATCACAACAAGTTTACTTAAAACTATCCTATTGTTGTTAGGAATTGGAACCCTTTTACCAATTCAATTATCTACTTTTTCATGAATAGGCTTGGTCTCAGGAAGGAGATTGATCGTTTTCTAAATGGGTCTCGTCATTCGGTTTCAATAGAAACTTAGTGTTTCTTGAGATAGAAATTTCCTAGATGTGAATCCATAAAACTCACTCCTAAGTTTTATTGGACCATATCATATTCTTCACTGGACGGGTCCAGTGGTAAATCAAGTGACTTCCCTATTTTTCTTTCTAACCTTTATAACGTTTCTAGTATACTTCGATTGAGTAAATGTATTCCCGAATCTGAACCATAGCAATGTGCCAAGTGTAGCACAATTAGGTGAGAACTTACCCTATAAGACATCTTGTTTGAATTAAGGAAAGATGGTTTGACGAATCAATTGAAAAACGCCACCGTTTTCTCCAAGATCAACTTGTATTCTGGACTATCATTGAGTTCACTCAAAGATTTGTCGTTGTCCTTGTTGGCGACATTCTGATCTATTCTTGACGTTTGGAGGAATGTACTAAATCTCTCGAAGTGATTCTTAAAATCCTGAAGAAGAAGAAGAAGTTATGCGTAAAGATGTCTAAGTACGGATTCTAGTTGGAGGCAGTTCAACCTTTGGGTTACGGGATCTCAAGGGAAGGAATTACTGTAAACCCATCAGAACTCGCAACATTTCTTTAATGGGAAAGACCGACGACTGTAACAAAGATTCGTAACTTTATAGGATTAGCTAATTAATATGGGAGACTCGCCATAGAATTCTCCAAAGTGGCAAGATTTCTCGTCAAACTCATGCATGAGAGTCAAGTTTGTAGGATTGGTGCATATAAGGAAAGATTTTCAAGGATTGAAGAGACACTCGACTACCTTGCCGATGATGATCCTGCCCAATCCCAACAAACCTTTCTGGAATGCCTAGTGATGCTTCGTATTGGAAATTTAGAACGTGTGCTTGATCAGAATAGAAGGAATGACAACGTACGCTTAGAGACAATCGAGAATACATGATAAGGATTACCTTACACTAACTCAGATTTAGCTTTATAGTTGCATTGAAGATCTAGAAGCATTTTCTACAAGGAGAAATGCTCAATGCCTATGGTAATCTTAAGAGCCAAAGGTATTTTTGGTTTATTGGAATGAGTTGAACATAAGGCGGAGATGGTGATTAGAAGCTCTGAAGGATTTCGATTTTTCGTTTTGGTATAATCTCGGAAGAGGCCAATGTCATAGCGGATGCCTTAAGAAGAAAATAAGCTTAGTTGTCTACTACAGTAAACAAGGAGAATAAGTTCGATAGAGCCACTCAGTGATGTACAGTTGTTTGGAGAGTTGGCTGTTGGATCGCTGAAGACTCAAAGGGTGTAGAATCTTTCATTAATTGGCCTATGACGACAACACATTTTTGCCCGTTAATATAAGATACTCAGTGGAAGGAAGCAACCTTATTGCCAGTGATTTGGATTGATGCAGCTGAAGATACAACACGAGAACTAGGAGACAAAATGAAAGAAACGCAGTCGCATTTGTTCTAAGATACGATGAATTTCGAGAACGAAATTCCTTTTTAGAAGGGGAGTGTTGTAACATCCCAAAAATTAATTATTTCATTATAAATAATTATTTTATAATATTTATGATTTTTGAGAATTTTTCTGGATTTTTCTAGAAATGATAAATATTTTAATATATTTCTCATTTTGCGTGTGCACTGAGCGGAGCCGGGAAAACGAAATATTTTCCCTGAGGCTGGTAAACTTTGGACTGTGAAAACATCAATGGGAGATCTTACTAAACCCGAGACTGGACACAGTTTACGAGGTTTACATTTTACAAGATTTTATCTGATAAATAAAATCACTGTATCATAAAATCATCTGATGAATAATAAAATATTATTTTCATCAACTATAACTTTTATTCAGTGGAAAAATAATTCTAACAGTGTAATTAATCATCTGTCAGATGTATTTAATTAAGGACACAAGCTTACTATGCACTTTATTGAGAATTATGCAAAGCTTCTCAAGGAAGCTTCAAGGAAACTTCTAGGAAGCTTCCTCCAACCACTTTTCTCTCTCCTCCCTTTTTCGTGCTGCACGGTTGGCTAAGAGGGATATTACATTTTCATTCTCCCATTTTCTCTCATTCACGCTAGTCACTCTCTCCCTCACGTAGCTCTCATTTCTCTTCCTCTCTTCTTCCACCCACACACTCCATTGTTGAACTTTCAAGCTTCCCTTGCTCAAGCCAAACTTAAACCATTGTTTTCCCTCACCATCTTCAAGCTTTCTTCTTGGTGGAGCTCTTCCTTATTCCTAAAAAAATCATAAATATTATAAAATGATTATTTATAATGAAATAATTAATTTTTGGGATGTTACAAATATGATAATATATTAAGACTAAGGGTAGTTTTGTTGTGATTCTTAATCATGCATTGAGTTGTGTCAATTTGGTTGAAAATTGGCGATTGATTGACAAGATGAATTACACCGTGTTGTGGGTGTGATAGGCGTAGTGTGGTTCATTAATTGAACTTAGAGGCGTTAGTGTGCAGAGAATTCCACATACAGACAATTGGTAGTTTCTCTGGGCCGTGGTAACGGGCAATACACTAATGATCTCGACAAGCACTATACTTAATCAAGATCTTGTGGAGACTATTTGGTACAATGCCTGTAGTGCACGATGTTTTGGACTGTGTACTACTACACGATGTTTTGGACTGTGGACTATAGACACAACGTTGGACAGTGTAATAGTTTGGTTGGGTAGCTCAAGGTACTAATAGTTCTTTTCGGATCATTCTCTCTAATGTCTATGTTTAGCTCCATGGAGTAGGAACGAGTCAGTGTGTGTTAGCATTCATGATCTGCATTTCAATGTTTACCATAACCTGTGATAGCATGTATGATGTGTTAATTTAAGGTACTGTATATGATATGATTATATGTGTTATTGTGATATCTGTTTGTATTGTCATTTTCTTTATTGCCATACTGGTAATGATGTAGATTGTCTCACCTCTCTATATGTATTTCTCTGTATTGTTATTATATACTGTAAAGAGTTTAAGGAAAAGGAAAAGGAACAGCCTCTTAATATTTAGTATCTGGAAAAGTGCCAACCAAGTGAGCATTGCGAGGATGGCGAGCTGTTAGATCACCCTTACCATTTGGATTGATCTTGTGATCATGGCGTTGCCGGGATTCTTTGGTTTTGTGAGACTAGATTTCCACGGAGGATCGGAGCCTGGCGACTGCATGAGGATAGAGGATCGGTAGTTTATGTGGGACGTCTGACTGTGTCTTTGTGTAGAGAGTTTGATGGGGAGATTATCTTTACTGCTACTCTGTATTTACATCTTGAGTTGCCTTTGACTCTTAGGCATTATTGGGGAGGAATTTTCCATACGCCTAGTGAACTTAGTAGTGAGTCGACAGCACGAACTTGTGTCCGTAGAGCTGCGAGGCATCCTGGATTTTTGCTATCCGATGATCTCTCTGAGAGTGATCCTTCGGAGTGTTAGGAATCTGTGATGTGCACTTGGGCATGTTATGTTTTAGTTTTATGTTGACACTTTACTGCTTTGTTAAAAATTTGTAGTTGAAAATTATTTGTATTCTTAAGACAAAAATCATATGTATATTATGGTGTGTTTATGTTTTGTCTTATTTTATGTTCTGTGTTATTTTATTTAACGTTATAAGTATAAAAGGAAAAATTTTACCACTAATATTATTTATGTACCAAACGTTTTATAACTTGGGTAAAATTTTATTTTATTGTATTAAAAATGTGACATCTCCACAAAGGTGTTACAGCTTGGGCTTCTACTCATTCTTCATTTCCAAGTTTACTCCTACCGATCTGTGCATTTCTTCCGTAGCTTAGGCTACTTCCTCCATATTAATGTATCCTGTAGATCTTTCTAACAGCTCTTCTAGACTTTCTGGGGGTCGCCTAGCTAATGAATCAGCAAAAGGCTTTAGTTTCAGTCCTGCCATGATAGCACATAAAGTTACTGCTAGGTTCAAGTTCCTTATCTAGATTGCCTTAGAATTTAAATGCTTCAAAAAATCTTTAAAAGGCTCAGATTCAGCTTAACAAAGTCTGATTAGGGTCGTTGAAGTCTTCTGATGATTTCTACTTATAGAGAAATGGTTCAGGAATCTCTTTGCTAATTCTTAAAAATCATGAATTGATTATGGTTCAAGAGAAAAAACCATAGTAATCCTAATTTTTTAGGGTACTTCTAAACGCTCAATATCATATAGGATCAGAATCAATGGCTAGAAGCATTGCAGAGTTAAACATATGGAGATGTTCTTAAGGGTTTGTCGATCCATCATACATAATGAAATCTATGAATGGATATGGGGAAGAGCCTGGATTCCTAGACAATCCACTCCTTACACTCCATTAGACCGATCGAGAATGATATGTTCAGTCCTGACGCTCGCTTTACTGTGTTTCTTCATCCTCTTTCTTTGTGGGCTCATGGTGAGATGGCTCAGTGTGAGCTTGCTCTCCCTTGAGCCAAGTGATTCCTTCACAGTGTTCTTACAACTATTGTTGCATTTCCAAAATAATAGGATTTTCATGAACTGGTATTTCATTGTTGGCCTTAGCCTCAACCCGGTGATGTCGACAACCAACAGTGTTACGGCTTCTTATTTTTGCCATTTCCCATGACAAATGATAAAAAAAACCAAGGCAGAAAAGGCTAGAAAATGAAGAGAAAACCATAAAAAATACTAGAACTAACAAAACTAACTAACGAAGTAAAAGCTATTGAGTATGCAAAAGGGGTCAAAGCTTGGAATCAACCAGAAAAGCAATATGATATCAAAATGTAATAATGCTAATTGTAACATCTCGCCATCCTACTTGCTTGTATGAGCTGCTTGGCAGCTATTGATGTGTTTTTCCCTTGTTTATGCATGTAGGCAGATAATGTAACACCCTAACCCTAGTACAGTAGTATATTCGTAATATACCAAAGTAAAGAGAGTTAAGCATGTCACTTCTAAACTAAAAACATTAACTAGATTCATAATAACCTTACATGTTATTATAAAAAGCCACGAAAAAAGAAAAGATTATATATATATATACAATCTCAGCCTCAGCAGGGCATATTGTAAATACAAAAAACTTTTAAACATTACAAATGTTCTGGACCATGATCCGGGATCCCACTTCATGGGATCAACCCGGCATGCACATTACCGAACTCTCCTAGCTGGCGTAGAGGAAGACTCACGACGTATTCCAGACAACGGATTACGGCCTTCAAGCAGTATCAGTATTTGACATCGTGACTGATAGATTCACGCAGTGGATGAATCCCTAAATATCCGTAACTGCCAATCATCAACTTACGATATTATAGGATTTATAGATATCCTTAATGGTTAGATACTTTCCATATCTTAATCCCAGATTTGCAGGGATATATTTGATAATAACAGGAAGGCAATCCTCTTCAGGATACTAATCCTAAATTACCTGCATTCAGTATTCGATAAGAATCCTATTAGGATTCTGCTTACGCTCTATAAATACAAGGCTAAGTCATCTTAGTAAGGTAACTCTAAACCCCATCCCAAAAACCTTATTGTGCACTGCCTGACTTGAGCGTTGGAGTCCCTTTGCAGGTACCCAACCCCCCTGTGTTACAAGCTCAGCTGCTGCGCGAAGGAGAACTCATCGCAACGTACCTATCTCAGGTACCCTCTGAATCTAGTTCAGAACATTGGCGCCGTCTGTGGGAACCATAAATTTCTAATCCCACCCAATCATGGTGAATACGAAGCAAAACTCCAGAAGAGACGCTGCTCAAGCCTCTGTCAATCAGAGGCAAAATATTGACATGTAACGTCCACCACCACCACTGCCTTCACTCGTGGATCAAACCTCTGCTGTGAGAAATCAGGCACCCGGAACAGGAAGTCGACGTGATGGGCACTCTACCTCCTTTTCTGAGGAGTCTCCCAACCCATCACACAGGATTTCTGTCAGGGAAAGACTTGAATTCCCAGCTCAGAGAGGAGATCAGAGCCTTCAAGAGCACAGGATTCCAGTGCACCAATGTTTGGGAATCCCAAACAACGAGTTCGATGATCATGCGTCCCACTCTGAACGCACACATCAAACTCGAGGTTCCCGACGCCAGTTTCAAGATATGTTGCAGCAACATATGAACTTACTCAACGATCAATTCAAGAGACTGGAGGACATGCAGCGCGTCATGCATGACAACCAACCGAAGCCGCGCCGTTGTGATAGACAGTCCGGCGTGGAAAATAACAGAAAGAGGGCCCACGATGATGACGAAATTCCCGATACTGGAGACAATAACTGGAATCGAGGAACTATGGAACAACCTTTCTCCGACCAACTCATGGAGTTCCATGTTCCAAGAAATTTCAAGTTTCCTCCAAATCTTGAAATTTACGACGGAACCACGGACCCCCGGGAACACATAAATGCTTACGAGCAGTCCCTATGTTTCTATGGCGGCTCCATGGAGTTGTTGTGCCGAGCCTTCCCCCTCTCCCTCAAAAAGGGGGCCCTCAAATGGTTCACCAGCCAACCACAAGGGACCATTATGGATTGGTCTGACCTCAAGCAGTGTTTTCTGCTGTAGTACACCACGAGCAAGGAACAGCCTAAGTCCATCAAATCCTTGGCTAAGATCCACCAGGGAAAGGACGAGACCCTCCGAGACTACGTTAGGAGTTTTATGGCCGCCTGCACCAATGTAGAAAATTTTGAAGACAGAATAGCCTTGCATTACGCCAGGAGCGGTCTCCGGATAGGCTCCGATTTCTTCAAGTCCTTGGCAAAAAAGAAGCCGGACAATCTGACCGATTTCCAGAAGCGATCCGAGAAGTATGTCTACTTAGAGGAGGCAACAGAAGACCATAAGAGGTGGGACAAAGGTGAACCTTCTCATCAAAAGCCCAACCAAAATTCCTCAAGGTCGCGGCCCCCAAAGGGTAGCCCACCACTGAAAAGCTACGCTGACTACACTCCTTTGAACACCCCCCAGGAAACAATCTTGAGGGAGGTAATGAACACGGAGTTTCAGAATACCCGGAGGCTGCCTCCTATCAAGAAGCACAAGCAGAAGGATCATTCCAAACATTGCACATGGCATAAAGCCTATGGCCACGATACAGAGAATTGCTATCAGTTGCGCGACGCCATTGAATTTCTAATCAAATCTAGACGCCTACAGCAGTATATCCTCCGTGTACAAAACAACGAAGGGGATAATAGGCGCAGAGACAGCAAGCGTCGAAGTCCATCCCCTACACGCAGGAGAAGAACAAGAAGCCCTAGGAGAAGATCCCGGACTCCGCCTCGACGAGATAACAGCGATCAATAGGGTCGAACCAGGAACACTCCTCCTGTCGATAATGAAGACCACCGCGCCGAGCCCAACAGGATGATCCATGCCATCGCTGGTGGCTTTGCCGGAGGGGGATCCTCTAACGAAGCTCGAAAGAAAGCCCTTAGAATGGCAGTTTTTAGCGTGGTCCACTCAGAGCCAAGAACACAAGCAGAGAATAGAAAAGCGCCACTCATTACCTTCTCGGACGAGGACTATGGCAGAATAATCCCAGATCACGACGACCCACTCGTGGTATCCGGGGTAATTTCCAATGCTGAAGTTTGCTGAATTTTCGTCGATCAAGGGAGTTCTGCGGACATTATGTTCCTAGATCTCTATCAGAAGTTGGAGCTCCCACAATCCAACTTGACTCCCTATGTACGAGAACTGATGGGTTTCACCGGTGAGAAGATCACCCCGGTCAGATACTACGAAACCCACCTGACTCTCGGATCATCTACACTATTCAGGACCGTCAAGGTGAAGTTCCTGGTCATGGACTGCCCCTCGGCTTATAACATCATCCTGGGCCGCCCTTCTCTCAACGCCCTCGGAGCGGTGGTGTCCACCACCCACCTCATGATGAAGTTCCCCAATAAGAATAATGACGTCGTCACTGTAAAATGCGACCAAATTGCAGCCAGGAAGTGCTATAATGAGAGTTTGAAGATCTGTAGAGTGCCCCGGTCGAGCCCCGTAGCATCCACCCCGGCTATCGACCAGGTTAACATTTTAATGATGGAGCTGGACGTTAGAGAAGAAATCCGGGATACCCGACCCCAGCCTGAAGGCGAACTGGAGTCTCTTCAACTCGGGGCCAACCCTGAACAGGTCACCAAGATCGGAGCTCGTCTGGGTGAAAAAGAAAAACACCAACTCTCAGAACTCTTGTTGAAAAACAAAGACCTTTTCGTTTGGACTTCCTCCGACATGCCCGGACTCGACCCCAGTTTCATTTGCCACCGATTGTCGATTAAAGAAGGTACCAGACCGGTCGCGCAAAAGAAGAGGAAGGTCAGGCCCGAGAGGCAGCAAGTCATAGAGGACTAAGTTAAAAAGCTACTGAATGGCAACTTCATCAGAGAAATCTCATATACCACATGGCTCTCCAACGTGGTCCTAGTAAAAAAGTCCAACGAAAAATGGAGGATGTGCGTAGATTATACTGACCTGAATAAAGCCTGTCCCAAGGACCCATATCCACTCCCCAATATGGATAAATTAGTGGATGGCTCCTCGGGGTTCAGATGGCTCTCATTCATGGACGCATATTCCAGGTACAACCAGATTCCCATGTACACTAGGGACGAGGATAAAACCGCTTTCATTACTGACAGGGTGAGCTACTGCTACAAGGTCATGCCTTTCGGCCTAAAGAATGCAGGAGCCACTTACCAGAGGATGATGAACAAGGTTTTTGAAAATCAAGTGGGAAAGATGCTAGAAGTCTACATAGATGACATGATAGTAAAGACCCCACACTGCGGATCGCACACGGCGGACCTCGAGGACGTATTTGCACAAATCTGGAAGTACAACATGAGGTTAAACCTGAAAAAGTGCGTTTTCGGGGTCCAGGCCGGCAAAGTTTTGGGGTTCATGCTAACTCATAGAGGAATTGAAGCCAATTAGGATAAATGCCAGGCCATCCTCAACATGAGAAGTCCTCGGAACGTCAAAGAAGTACAACAGCTTACGGGGCGCATAGCGGCCCTCACAAGATTCTTAGCTAAAGCCGCGCACAAGTCACTCCCCCTGTTCAAATTGCTCAAGAAGGGAAAAAACTTCGAATGGACCCAGGAGTGTGAAGATGCCTTCACGTCATTAAAAAACCTTTTGTCCTCCCCTCTTATCTTGACAAGGCCGGACACTAGAGAGACGCTCTACTTGTACCTATCCGTCCACGATGAGGCCGTGAGTTCAGTCTTGATTAGAGAAACCAACGAAGGACAGAAGCCTGTCTACTTCGTCAGTAAAGTCCTCCAGGGCCTTGAGCTTCGATACCAAAAGGTAGAGAAAGTTGCCTTCGCGCTCATCATCACCGCAAGAAGACTTCGATAATACTTCCAATGCCACCCAGTGGTGGTAAGAACCGACCAACCCATCCGACAGGTGCTACACAAACCAGACCTGGCCGGGTGAATGATTACGTGGTCGATTGAGCTCTTAGAGTTTGGAATCACATACGAACCACGACTGGCAATAAAAGCCCAAGCCTTGTCCGACTTCTTAGCAGAGCTCACAACAGACAACGGCAACCCAAGGAAAGAATTCTGGACCATTTTTGCCAACGGATCTTCGAACCCCAAAGGAAGCGGGGCCGGGGTGATTGTCAAGAATTCAGAGGGTTTAACCTTAGAGCACTCCCTGAAGTTTGAATTCCAAACCTCAAATAACCAGGCCGAGTATGAGGCCTGCATCACCGGGTTGCTAATGGCAAAGGACCTGGAGGCAACGCGGATCACGCTTTGCAGTGATTCCCAGCTAGTAACCTCCCAAATCCAAGGCAAATATCAAGCCAAAGAACCCCTCCTGCAGAAATACTTGAACAAGGTCCAGGAACTTTTGAAAAGTTTCGAAGAGGTCAAGATAGAGCACATCCCAAGGGAACAGAACTCCAGAGCAGACCTTTTGTCTAAACTGGCCAGCACGAAGAGCCCTGGCAGTAACCGGTCTGTAATCCAAGAAACCCTCTCCCAACCCTCCATTACGAATCACAGCATATCCCAAGTAGAGGACCATCAGCCATCTTGGATCACTCTTATACTGGACTATCTGCAACATGGGAAGTTACCGTCGGACCTGAAAGAGGCTTCCAGATTGGTAAAGACGTCGGTTAGATACACCGTTTACAACGGTCGCTTATACCGACGTGGTTTCTCCTCCCCTCTTCTAAAGTGTTTAACCCCCAAAGAAACAGAGTACGCCCTAGCTGAAGTTCATGAAGGAAGCTGCGGTCACCACTTGGGAGCCAAAGCCCTAGCCCAAAAATTATTAGGGCAGGATTCTATTGGCCCACAATGGAAGCTGACTCTCATGCACATGTTCAAATTTGTGACAAGTGTCAGCGTCATACAGATCATTTTCAAGCCCCTTCTGAAGAATTGTTCACGACGTCGGTTCCCTGGCCCTTTTATAAGTGGGGTATGGACATTTTGGGACCGTTCCCTCAGGCCCCAGGGCAGTTTAAATACTTGGTGGTAGCAATAGACTACTTCACTAAGTGGATCGAGGCCGAACCCCTGATCACCATCACTTCGGCGCGAATTTAGAAGTTTACTTGGAGCCATATTATCACCAGGTTCGGCGTACCGAAATCGGTTGTCACAGATAACGGTACCCAGTTCAAAGACAAAGCTTTTGAAGAGCTACTAGCCGGATTAAAAATAAAACACCACTGTAGCTCAGTCGAGAACCCCAGAACAAATGGGCAAGC
The DNA here is from genome assembly GCA_029884595.1 of Ormosia semicastrata. Lineage (NCBI taxonomy): Eukaryota > Viridiplantae > Streptophyta > Magnoliopsida > Fabales > Fabaceae > Ormosia > Ormosia semicastrata. Next base: position 57,525,067 of record JAQQTO010000060.1, read on the forward strand.
CGAGGCCGCCAATAGAATCATCGTGCGAGGCTTAAAAGGAGGCTCGACGAAGCCAAAGGAAATTGGGTCGAGCAACTTGACCATGTTCTCTGGGCATACCGGACCACTCTTCATTCCACGACGGGAGAATCCCCTTTCAAGTTAACCTATGGCTGTGAAGCCATGATCCCGGTAGAAATAGGGGAACCCAGCTGGCGTTACCAACAGTTCTCATCCGACAGCAACCCTGGTCTAATCAGAGAGGACCTGGACTTGCTCGAAGAAAGAAGAAACGTGACCCATATACGGGATGCCGCCCTCAAGCAGAAGACAGCTGCCAGGTATAACAAGAAAGTGGTCCCAAGAAAATTCCATCCCGGCGATCTAGTGCTCAGGAGAGCCGACATAGGAGGAAAAAATGCCTCCCAAGGGAAATTAGCCCCTAACTGGGAAGGCCCCTATCGTGTCGTCACTAGTACGGGTAAGGGAGCCTACACCTTGGAAACGTTATCTGGGACCCCGGTCAAGAATTACTGGAATGCGAATAAATTAAGAAAATATTATAGCTGAATGCCCATAGCAGCTTAGCCCTCCAATGGAATTACCTTTGATCCATTCCTATTTTAAATAAGTATGCTATGTACGAACTCCTGTCCTCCTAATTTCATCAATAAAATTGTTATTCAGGAAACCAGGTTGATCCAACGCATTGCTCTAACTGCTAAATTGACAAGTTGATAGGAGGCAGTACGGATCATATGTACACGCTCCTTTATACCCAAGCCTAGAAGGGGTCCCAAAATCTATATGATTGTTGGGGTACCTACCCCGGGCAAGGTTAAATAATGATGATGCCTCAGGTAAAAGGGTTCTCGCGTAAACTGCCCTAAGCCAGGCATTACTTACCTATGTCTGCAATTCCAAACGCTTCCCATAGCAAGCACTGGAATATGGATTAAGGTTTTACTTTACCTAAGTCTAAAATTTCTTGACGTTTGATTATTATAAGCGTTAGATTACAGACTAAGGCGTTATTTTTACCTAAGTCAAAGTGGAATGCCATTCACTCAATGGTATGAGTGAAGGATCCCGGACCATGGTTTTCTATGATAATAAGTTTTCTAAGTCCATTATAATGACTACGAAAATGGGTGTTGGACCCAAGTCGGACCATGAAAAATAAATGGTTAAACAAAATCATTAGTTATAAAACCCCAAACATAGGGCAATTGTCCATACAAATAGCAAAACCCCACGCAGGGGGCAGAAAAAAAAAAGGCTAGAGAAGCTAAGTGTCCGCCTCTTCCCCTTCCGGGATCTGAATAACCTTCGGGTTGCCACCAGGAGCTTTCGCGGCTAACTCTTCGACAGCTCCAAGCTGACCATTATGAAACATTTTATCCGGGGTAACACCTTCCAAGATAAGGTCAACCCCGGGGTTAAAGTGCTGGATTTGCTTCACAGCATTTTGGAACTGCTCTTCCCCGACATTTCCAGCTACTCCGTCCAGTTCCTCCACCTCCTTTTCGAGTTGTGTTACCTCGGCCCTCAAAGTGCCAATGCTTCGGTCGGCCTCAAGCTTTTCGGCCTTCCTGGCAGCCTCAGAATCCGCCAACGCTTTGTCCAGCTCAATGACCTTCTTTTCCAGCTCAGGGACTTTCTTTTCCAGCTCGATGGCTCTCGTCCGATTATCTTCATTGGCCTTTAAGGACGCGGTCAACTTCTGGTTGATTTCCTCCTTTTCTTTCTCCAAGGTCCTCAGCTCTTCCGATGCCTGGCGATCAGCGTTCTCGATAGTGACTTCGATGACACAGATCTCGGTCGCTGCCCGGAGAGCTTGCCTCTGAAGTGCGGCTAAGGCTTGGGCCAGACCTTGCTCAGCAATATGCTGCCTCACCTTGCCACTCAATCGTCCATCTATGAAGGGGCCGGGATCAGAGTGCCCCGCGATGATTGGCAAGAAGTCCACCCCTCCCCTTTCACCGCCCTCCGACGACCCTCCATCGTGCTCGGGAGGCTCTTCAACAGCCTGCCTTTTCTTCCCTTTAAGATTCTGGGCAGGGGATCCCAGCTGATCTTGCTCCGCAATGACAACATCACGGTCAGATGAGTCCGGAATGGCTGTGGAGGAAGAAGCCGCGGTCTTCCTCCCCTTCCTCCGGTTTCTTGAAGATCGCAGGGTAACCATGGAAGATCCTGAAGTCATGTTGCTGACTGGAAAGAAGCAGAAACAGATACAGTCAGTACATCATCACGAAACATTGATATATGAAGACAATGCAAACACCTAAGGATACTAGAGGTATAAACGCCCTAATTCCTACCTAACAAAGTGTAAAGAAGATCATCACCAGGGATACAAAGAACATCTCTAATGTTGATGTTCCCGTGCTTCTCAGCATATCGGGTTATGAATCTCGCGGTCCTAAGTTCCTCAGGGTCGAGATTTTCCTCCTCTTTCTCAATCAAGTTGATGGACACGTCCCAGCACCTCTGCGTCCAATAAAGAGGAAATTTCGACTCCCCGTCCGGCTTAAGGAAGAAAGGCTGACATCCCTCTTTGGCTTTTACCTTGAAAAATGCAGTCTTGAACCCTTTGAAGCTTTCTTCGAAAACATCAAAGGACTTACGACCAAGCCGGGATCGGATGACGAGCCAGCTCGTTTGCCGCACCGTCCCCTGGGTGTTTATTCTTGTATAAAAATAAAAAAAGGTGCTCGCCGAGCACTTGAGGCTCATCAGCCGACAAAACCTCTCAAACGATATGATGTAGCCCCAACCGTTAGGGTGGATCTGCGAAGGGGCCACTTGGAGAGTATGGAGAACGTTCATTTGGAAGTCAGAAAATGGCATCCTTAGCCCTAACTTGAAGAAAAGTGGCTCATACAGAAACATGAAATGTGAACCCTTCTCTCGACAGGAGCACACCCTCTCGTTCCAGTTCGGACAGACGACTTCGAACTCGTCATCTTGAGCCTTGTTCACAATTAACTCCAAGGCGAATAGAGATTCTCGGAGCACGGTTTCACTTGAAAACTTGGACTGACGATCCCATATGTCGTCCACTACCCATGGGCATACCAACCCAGGACCCCGCCGAACTCGAACCAGCTCGTCTTCTGCCAGATCACGGACATCGTGAGATGGGGGCTGGACCATAGCTTTCTTTCCTTTGGCCATGGAAACCCTGAGAACATCTGAAGAAGTCGGTAAGAAACTATCAGAATCAATAGCTTCACAGATTCAGACATAGGGAGAGCGAGGTAATCCTAACCTCCCCACCTCCTGTCCCACCAGAAACAAGGCATTCGGGGGGAACCCCTCCACCACACGTGGTGCAGCGAAGTTGGTGTTTCAGGGAGGCGACCATATCTACCTAAATCACTAAGCCTTATTTGAAGGCAAGAAAAACCAGGAATGCGAAGCTACCCTACTTTCTGAAAAGCTATTGACATACTGAAAGTGCAAATAACAAACTAAAAGAAAGTAACTTACTGTGTAAAGATAGAGTACTTGAAAGTTGAGAAGTTGAGTCAGAACAATGGAGGAGCTGCGATTGGAGAGCACCCAAAAAGAAGCCAAGACTTTCAACGCACGGTGTTTTCAGTGAAGGAGGGCAAAAACGATAGAGCAAGGAAGACAAACCTTTTATTTATAAAGGGTTGAACAGTTAAGGGGCATTTTTGTCCCCTCCAACGCAAGTTCAAAAAAGTGCTCATCATGGCTCGCGGGGCTCTAAGCACGTTCCTCCGATGAAATTGTAACACGTGGCCCACCAGCTGTAATAGCAGTTGAAAGGACGGTTACGCAGTAATCCAAAGCGTCGTACGAACGTTGGATGAGAACCTGGGTTTGTACCACGGATTCCAAGTCCAATTAACTATTGACACTACGGACAACGTTCCTACTCCGAGGTGTGTTTATGGCTATTATGCCGGGTTGGCATTGGGCCTACCCTGGCAATCTCTTTACTTGATTATACCAGGATAAGCGTTGGACTCATCCCGGCATAGTTACCTCGGTGGAAAAGCATATGTATAATGAAAGTACAGGACAAATACCGAGAAGGTAAAGTCCATTGAATCATCTTCATTCCATACATCGTCATACAATTAAAAAAGAGGAAAAAGAAAATATTGAGACATAGAATGTATAAGGAAATCCTAGGAACGAGGGCAAACATCTCCGGCTGCCCGGATCATACCCCATCCACATCTCCAATCCACAGTCTCTTGAAAAAGTGGGCTGGCTTCGCAGAACATTGGCAAACCGGGATCATAGCCCTAGAGAAAATGCCAAAGTCCTTTGCACTGCTTCTCCGCGATGCAACTAAAGACCGGGATCTTTTTTTTACTGGTTGGAAGGGGTACGACCTCTCTAGCTGAAGAGTCCTCCATCGGTCTCGACCATTCCAAGTTGCCTCAAGTTACGGAGCAGCTACAGCGGCCTTTCCACGCCGGAACAGAGTGAAGCCACTCCGGAGTAGAAATCCTCCGTTCACCCGTTCTTCTCCCACCTTCTCGACGGATAACGACAGAAGGGGATACGTGCTGCTTCCTTGAAAGCAAGTCAAAGAAAGCATACCACCCCAGGTTGCTCCAAAGGGGTCCTCACTCCTTTGACCAGGCATCCTTTCATTTCCAGCCGTTACTTCGAAAAAGACCTGCCAAGTGCTTTCAAGCAGCCTGCCAAGAAGAAGAAGAGAGGAACAATGTGCTCCATCGGGTCCCCATGCAATGGAAGACGGAAGCATTATTCCATCCTAACAACACGTTGGGTCAGACACCCCCGTGTACGCCAGGATAGAAAGGCTTCTGCCTCCCTAAATGCATAGCAACCCGGTTTTACGCCAAGATAGAAAGGCCCCTGTCCAATAAGGATGAACACTCGGAGAAAATCAAATCTCTTCACGAACTTTGGAAAAAATAAAAATATAGTTTCTACAGATGGTGAAGCTCTCTTCACAAAAGAAGGGAACGAATGAAGAATTACACTCATTCCTTTGGGAGAAATCATCTCTATTCGACAATGAAAAAGAAGAAGGGAATGCTAACTCACGAAGAAGTGTTCTCTACTTATAGCATGCATGAGGGATTCCAATTGGTCCCGTAAAAGGTGACCTGATCCCATGAAGTCAGCCAAAATAAATGCTTTGATCTCTGGTTGTTCATAAAGATAGGGAGCAGTTGAAAAAATCCGTATGAAACTGACGTTTTCTTTAAAGAATCACTACTTCCCAATAAAGTCCAAGCATCAGTTTCCCAGAGAATCGCAGACTGTTACGTTAGGGATCACGTTTGGGATCTGCGTCAAATATGTCTCCAGGAATCCTTAGTACTCGTGCTTAGGGGCAGCGATATTTGTTCGTAACTGAATAAGGACAAGGATATCGGTAATAACCTGAGGTCTGACACCTACCCGTCGAATTACCACACAATGATTAATCCGTTCTAAACTTGACTCTGGTCTGTCTCATCCAAGAGCCAAGCTGGGGGCAACTGTTCTGGACCGTGATCCGGGATCCCGCTCCATGGGATCAACCCGGCATGCACATTACTGGACTCTCCTAGCTGGAGTAGAGGAAGACTCACGACGTATTCCGGACAACGGATTACGGCCTTCGAGCAGTATCAGTATTCGACATCGTGACTGATAGATTCGCGCAGTGGATGAATCCCTAAATATCCGTAACTGCCAATCATCAACTTACGATATTATAGGATTTATAGATATCCTTATTGGTTAGATACTTTCCATATCTTAATCCCAGATTTGCAGGGATATATCTGATAATAACAGGAAGGCAATCCTCTTCAGGATACTAATCCTAAATTACCTGCATTCAGTATTCGATAAGAATCCCATTAGGATTCTGCTTACGCTCTATAAATACAAGGCTAAGTCATCTTAGTAAGGTAACTCTAAACCCCATCCCAAAAACCTTATTGTGCACTGCCTGACTTGAGCGTTGGAGTCCCTTTGCAGGTACCCAACCCCCTGTGTTACAAGCTCAGCTGCTGCGCGAAGGAGAACTCATCGCAACGTACCTATCTCAGGTACCCTCTGAATCTAGTTCAGAACAACAAAGCAAATATAACAAATACATAAGCCTTGTCTTTAAAAATAAATAAACTACACTAGTTTCTTCTGCTTTTCTATGTCATCTTTCCCTTTGAAAGGTCTTGACCTGGATTTACATGGAAACACAACGGGGTGAGAATTCACAAATCCTCAGTATAAGTATTCCAAAACCAGTATTTATCCACTCACAATGAATAAACAAGACCATAAACATCAGATTATTTTCACAATAGATAAATGAGACCCAACTCATTATTATAAGAATATATACATACTCATTATGTAATGCTTAAAAATCAACCATAACCTTAACACACAATTATTCAATTACAATAGAATAGGTTTGCAATAAGTACATGAGCCACTATGTAGTACTAAAAGGACATTCACATACTCACTCTATGTATTATTCCCAAGCAAACTATAAACCCAAACCCACTTCTCATTCCATAAATAAGACAACTGCCCATACAATTGTCATCAAAAGGAAAATGAAATGTTTATGACATATGAATATACCTAAGGCATGTCCTAAAAGTATGCTTGTGCAATGCCTGTGCAAATTTTTATTTTGAGAAAACCATGATACTTATTCCTAGGAACCGCATTCCCTTGTATCTTTATGGGTAGTAGGGCTACGACCACTAAACACTACCTGGTATTTGGTGGATTTTGTCCCCTCACAAAGGTAAGAGTACTGCTACCACCTCATCACTAGTAACCCTGATCATAATAGGTCTCTAACTATGAGAATTTAGGATCTAATATCCCATTCTCTCGTCAAATGGTTGTGCACACCATATAAGATCAAAATACCTAAGAATAACAAGTGTAAAAACATGCAGTAGTGTTCACATAACACAAACCCTTCACAAGGTTCACCCTAACCAAGTGGAAGAGTTAAGACTAGAAAACATGCACTCTTGGTTCAACATTAGTAAACAACAGAGCATTCATCATTTATGCACCTTAAGCTTATCCTTCACCAAAAGGGAGCAACTCATGCATAAAGATAGGCAACCATGTCAAACAATCTCAACTTGGTTGTATCTAACACACCTCATTATCACTTCACAAAGTGATATCAAACACAACCTCATGTTGCTCAAGGTCTAGATAACAACCTACGACAATCCACAACCATTGGATGCACAGAGTCTCTTACTTTCGCATATATGTAAGGTGGTAATTTTCTCCATAAAATACCCCTACTAGTGTCTCAACACACATTAAAAGGCTTATATAAGGGATTCTAACAAGTAAGGAAGCCCTATTTCTCAAAATAAATGTCCTGAGAAAAATTGCTCTAGGCGCTTGGGCACCCACTCTCCAGTGCCTAGGCGCTGCAGCTCAGGCGCCCAACTTTTGGAGCTCAGGCACTCCACTAGCGCTTAGGCGCTCCAACCCTGGCGCCTAGGCACCCAGCATACAGTAACACGCAGAATAGGTTCTGGACAGTGTGTGCTTAGGCGCTCAACCTCTGGTGCCTAGGCGCCCGTACACCAGAAATAATTCCCTGTTCCGTTGGTCTTCCAACCATAATCCAACCCTCAATCTATGGGTTCTAAGTGGTTTTCCAACCCAAACATGATCTCAAACATGTTAAAACTTTCACACATAACTCTAATCACTAAAACATGATTTCATGAATTAAGAATCAAAACACCAAAACCTATTTATCATCTTCAACCATGGAGATTCATATGAACTTCTCTAAGTCCAATACTCACAATCATGTAGTGGATGAGTCACACACACACCTTAACCAGCCACTAGAGGCCGAACTAACCAAGCAAAACCACAAAACTCTTAAACCCACTTATATTCATCAAGTATGCACCAAACATCTAAGATGAAAATAGGAAGAAAGAGTTAAGTATGATCAAGCACCCCTACCTCTAGTAGTCAAGATGATGAATTCAAGCTTGTCTCATTGCTCTTCCTTTCTTTCTTCTATTCTTTCTCCTCTGTTTCCTCTTTTCTCTTATTTCCTTTTTTCCTCTATTTTTTGTTGAGAGAACGTCAGAAGTGTGAGAGAAAAGCCATAGAAGTCAAGAAAAAGAATATGAGAACAATGACTCAAAAGGCCATTCCAATATTTTACTGAAATATTTTATCTCTTAGGAATACTTTAATCTCACATAATCAAGTTCCCTAACTTCCATAGGTGTTATAAAAAATCCTAGGATTCATCTTAATCCAATTATCATCGTTTTCATAAACTTCCATATATCTACTAAGTTAATCCAGTATTAAAACACTCACTCACTGTATTCAAAAATACTAAACTAACTCAGTTTATCCTTAAACGTTAACCACATCACAAACCACATATTTGTGACCTAGAAATAAACTCTCTATATTTATTTTCATTAACTAAGTAGTTTAAGCTATTTCTTGAGATAATAATAGCTATTTTTCATATATAGTGTTACAACAAAGTGACTAAACTAACTCAAAAAGTCACAAAATTAAACAGGCATGTTAAGCAAGTATTATGCTACCTCTGTAATCATATATAAGTCTAACATGTTTAAGAGGATGCTACATTTCTCCCCTCTTTTTTAAAATTGTGTCCTTAAAATTTAGTTTACCTCATATCAGATATGATATCATACTCGAAGGGATCTCACCTTTCCTTAATGATATATTATTGAATTTGACCACTATTTAACAACTCAACTTGTACCAAACCTATAAGAATATCCTACTGAGTTTCCAAATAATGGTACACACAAAATGATACCTTGTATATGGTTAGAAGATTGAGCCTCCTCTGTTCTGCTTAGAGTATACACCTTTCCTAGAGCTTGCAGTCTAGGGTTAGGCATAACGCCCTACCTTTGTGGACACCTCCTAGCATAGTGCCCTAATTGACCACACACAAAACACACCACATAAGGTTTATCGCCACGTGGACTTCCATATATAGGGCATTCAGGCTCTAAGGTTTCCACCTGAACTTGCTCATCTTCTTTGTCTTCATTATTTTGTGAAGACCCAGACGTAGAGACACTTTCTTTAGACTCATCTTATGGATAGTTGGGTGTAGAAACACTTTTCTCATACCCATTATCCGCTCATTTCCTCTTTTGAAGGTCCTGTGATCTTTGCTCCTCTTAAGACTTACCATCATGACCCTCAACAACTCTATACTTGATCACCAAGGCCGAAAAGTCCCGTGTCTCGAAAGGTCTAATGACCCTCTGAATGTCCTCCTTCAATCCTTCTTCAAACTTAACACATTTTCAACTCTCGTTTGTGTTGAATATGATATAGGATGAGAACTTTGACAACTCATTAAACTTGGCCACATACTAACCAATCGACCTATTGCCCTGTTCCAACCTTAGGAACTCCATCTCCTTTGTATTTTGTAGATTCAGAGGGAAATACTTCTCTAAAAATGAATTCTTAAATATCTCCCATGTAATCTGAGTTCCAGATGCCTTAAACAACCTCTTGGCATCGGTCCACCAATCCTCTGCCTCCCTTACCAACATGTAGGTAATAAACAAGACTCTTTGTTCATCCGAGCACACCATGTGTAACATCCCAAATTTAATAACAACAGTATAATCTGTTATAGTAATTATATTCAAGCATGCTACAAACTACTTTTCTAATATAACATAACAACATTATACAAGAAAATATGAGCCACGAACTATTGAATATATATAACATTTATATTTCTCATAGATACAAGAATATGTACAAAATTACTAACTAGGCCTCTCAAGGCTTATAATATATAATTTCCTAAAAAGAAACATAAACCAACACTATTCTAGATCTTCAGTTCCTGTTTTGTCATCACTTTCTAGAAGCCTTCTTCCTTATAATCATTATAGAAAACACACATATTGGGTGAGAATCATATATTCTCAGTAGTTAAACCCATAAAACATACCATCACAATCATTTCAGCTATTTCAAAGAAAATACATTTCTAAACTCAATTCACATACATATATAAACTAGCAAGGTGACGAAAGCTAAAACCATGTCATTTCTCTTCCCGAAATAAATTCTCATTTTATAAGTTTGTATAGAAAGCTTATTCCACACAAAATCCACATAAGCTTGTATAGAAAACTCATTTCAATACATATTCATCACATTCTCAACAAAAGGCAATTGCCCATACAATTGCCATGCTATGTCAAATTATGCTTTATGTTCATGCCTATGCAATATCCAAAAATGAATGTAGATAGTGTCATGATTCCTCAGACATAGTTAGGGAACTCATCCTTACCATTCTGGAATTGTTATGTATGCATTAGTCTTGGTCAGAGCAAAGGAACCCAGTTCCATAAGCTTTGAACAAGCACTAGAACCCAATTCTAGATAATTTACTAGGTGTGAGGAAATAAACCATCTTAAGCTCATCACTATGATATGGAAGGTATGTTGCCTCTTCATTTAAAATCATGTATGACCACCCAAAGATAAGGATCTCATCCTCATTAACAAAGTTATGAGAAACAATGATGCCAATTACTACAATAACTAGCATGTCAATTGATTTACAATCATAACCAGAAGTGTGAAATACAATGATGTTAATTATTGCAATAAATAGCATACCAATTGAATTACATCCATCATCTCAAATATGAATAACAATAATGCTAACTATCATAATAAATTACATACCAATTGATTTACATTCACTACTGATAACACTATATTTTATACATTTTGTAATCCTCTCACTAGGCTTCTTAAGGTTCAATTAGACTTAATTAAGTTAGTTTTGACACATTTTATGATTTTGAGCCAAATTGGACAATTAAATAAATTATTGTATAAATTAACCGTAATTATCTCTTTGGTAATGTTTAGTAAATTGGCTATAATTTGAGTTGCAAATATCTAATTGATGTGATTTTGGTCTTGTAGGAAAGCTTAGATAATTCCCTACAACTTTCATGTTGAACACTTTTCCAAAATCGGACTTCTTGGAGGTCATAGTGGGCTTTGAAGTCAGAATAAAGGAGCTGAAACCGGGTCTAAAACACTCTGCAGTAATTGGACCATATCTTGAGTTCTAGGCATGATTTTGGACTCAAACCAAAACCATTTTAAAGTAAATATCCAGGCCTACAACTTTCATGAAGACCACTTCTCTTAAAAATGAAAAAATGACTGGATGCACGGCTGTGTATTTACTCAATTAGTATTTAAAAAAAAGAAAAAAAAAAGAAAAGAAAAGAGAAACGTCACGGATGACGTTTTTGTTCAAATGATTCAGGTTACTGTGCATTGCACAGTAACCATAAAATTGCCTATAAAAGGCACAACACACAATTCATTTAGAAGAATTCAGAATTCGGGGGGAGGGGGAAACTCTGGGCATATTTCTAGAGGAGGAGAGTCTCCCTTCACTTTTCTTTTCTCTCTCTTTTTCTTTCTTTTAGTCTATGTGTAAATAAGTTTCAGTCTACTTGGGTTAAAGTGTGAAGCTCTTGGTAATAAAATAAGATTAGATTTATTCCTCTCTTGTGCTTTAATAATTTATTTTTCTAGTATTCTTTATACGTATTATATTTTGATTCTGATAATTTAAAATCCGGTGTAATGACAGAGAATACTCCATCCTTATAAAGAGGAGTTCTTGATTTATTGTAGACAAGATTTTGGCACAGTGAATGCTTTAACCCATTTACAAGTGGTAGTAATAATTAAAGGAATCATAATATAATTACTTATATTATTTTAATGAACTTTTAACGTTGTATTTTCTGATTGGAACCTCCATGTTGCGAGGATTCTAATTGAGTTATAAAAGGAATTAATCTTACTTTTTTTTATTTACCAAGAGTGAATCTTTTTACCCAAGTAAATAATTTTTACCATAGTAACAAAATATTTATCTTACCATAATTAATATTCATCAATTCCCTGTGGATCGACCTCGAACTCACCGAGAAATTTATTACTTGAGACAACTTGCACTTGGGTTTGTAAATGCAACAATTAAAAAGTGTGCATCAAGTTTTTGGCGCCGTTGCCGGGGACTTGTTTTGAAGAATAAATTTATGGTGTAAATATTTTTGTACATAGTAAAAGGTGAATAGCATGTGAATAGTGCGTAAATAGTGTGTGAATAGTAACATGAATAGTATGAATAGTAAAATAAAAAATAAAAAAATAAAAAAATAATATTTTGTGTGAATAATGTGAAGAGTATGAATAGGGTAAATAATATGTGAATAGTATAAATAGTAAAAAAGTAAAAAAATAAAAAAAATAAAAAAATTATAATAATATAAAAATAAAAATAATAAAATTTAAAAAAAATGTGTGAATAGTGTGAATAGTAAAAAAGTAAAAAAAAAAGTAAAAAGTAAAAAAAAAAAGTTTATGTATTTAAAAAAACAAAAATTAAAAAAAAAAAAAAAAAAGAGAAGGTGGTCACACCGTGACCACCCAAAAAAAAAACCAAAAAATAATAATTAAAAAAACAAAAAAAAACATAAAGGTCCCACAATAAAAAAAATAATAATGGAGACAAGGTTGTCCCCCCTTTGAAAATTAAAGAAAAAGGTCATACTCGTGACCACCAAATTCAAAAAAATAAAAAAATAAAAAAAAATTAATAGTGGGGTTAATTCTCCTTTTTATTTTTTTTGTACAGTGGGAGTAATTCTCCCTTTTTATTTTCTGTATATACTAATTTAGTGGGGGAACCTCTCTCTTTTATTTTCTTTGTACATACTAACTCAGTGAGGGAAACTCTCCCTTTTCTTTTGTTGTACATATTAACAGTGGGGGGATTCTCTCCCTTTTATTTTTATTTATTTATTTTTTGTCCTTACTAATTAGTGGGGGAAACTCTCCCTTTTATTTTTTTGTACATCCTAATTCCGTGGGGGAAATCTCTCCCTTTTATTTATTTTTATTTTCTGTACACACTAACTTAGTGGGGGGAAACTCTCCCTAATTTCTCTATAATCTGCAATCATTAATGAAATAATCTTTCTTCTTCTCTTCTCTCTCATTTGGAGCAAAAAATTGACTCGCCAATTCTCTGGTTTTCATATTTTAAATTTATTTTTTGCACTTTATTTATTGTATTTTATTATCTCGCACTTTATTTTTTTGTTATTTATTTTCTTGTCATTTATTTTTTGTCATTTATTTTTGTTATTTATTTATTTATTATTTTTTTTGTCATTTATTTTTGTTTACTAACTTACTAACTTTCTTACTAACTATCTAACTTTTTACTTTACCCGCTTCTAACATTTTAATTTATCCGCATACTAACTTTTTTTTTTTTTTTTTTTTGCTTATTAACTTATTTGGTGGTTGGTTCATACCACACCTTTGTTTATATTTTTTTTCTTTATTTGGTGGTTGGTTCATACCACACCTTTGCTTATATATATATTTTTTTCTTTATTTGGTGGTTGGTTTCTATCACACCATTTTTTATTTTTATTTTTGTGGTTGGTTTAATACCACACCTTTATTAATATTTAATGACAGTTTTATACCGCCTACTTTTTAATATTATTTTTTTTATCATGGCAGGTTTATACCGCCTATTTTTTATACTATTATTATTTTTATCATGGCAGTTTATACCGCCTACTTGTAAAATATATATATATATATATATATATATATATATATATATATATATATTTAAAAAAAGTCTTGGGAATCTGACTCAAAAAGATCCTGTTTGTCAATTTATAAGAAAATTGGATGGGAAGCTTATCCTCGACTCATAGAAGGCGTTTAAGTCGTTACTGGACGTAAAACCAGAGGAAGATGTGAGTCACAATCACAACTACATGGATATATTTTCTTGTATAGATTTTTTTTTTTAAAAAAAAGAGAGTAAGAAGTGGTCCGAAGGAAATGTTGTGTGAAGCAGTAAGAAAATGAAGCCAGTCAAGACACTCCATCTGTATAAATAATTTCAATCTTTAGTCATACTTTGTTTCTGTTTATATTTGTGTGAGGTAGATCTTTTCAGTAATTGCGGTAACAGATACTATCTTCTATCTTTTTCCTTTCTATTTTTTAACATTGAGGACAATATTGTGATCTGGTTGGGGGGAAGGATAGTTGTGTAAATAGTTGTGTAAAAAATGCTTGAAAAAAAAAAGAAAAAAAATTTGAAAGTGTGTTTATGTTTGTTGTGTTTATATGTTTGTTAGTAATTTTCAAACCTATACCAGTTACGGATGGCAGAGTAAGGAGTAAATTTTGCTGTGGAGGTAATTTTACTCTTGAGACGCATCTAAATTGGGGTAGTAACTTTGTTGGAAGTAGCAAATGGATTCAAGAAAATTTGCATGATTGAATTAATTGTCTTATTTCTTAAACATCACATGCTTGGTTATGGATGTTGAAATTTTTGTGGACTGAGAATGATAGATATATGCCTTGTGAGATTTTGAGCCTATAAATGAATAGATTGAACATCTGTACCATTCTCTTCTTTCTTGTGTGATTTTTTTTCTCATGAAATTGTTACTCTAGAACTTGCTTTGATTCTTTTTTAGGCTACATTTTCACATGCATACATAAACATGATTGAGGCAAATTTTCTTGAATTAACTACTTTGACCAAATAGCTAACCTTACATATTTTCCTTTGCTTAACCCCTTTGAGCTTATTTGACCATTCTTTGTTTCTAACTCATTACGTACCTTAAATGAAAAATCATGTTCTAACCCAATCTTAGGGAATAAGAGAGCATTGACTTTGTTATTTGATGAGTTCTTGAACAAGTGTGAGGGTGTGTATGCAGATTGGTTATATAAAAAAGAAAGTGCTGGCCAGCGAATTCTTGGAAATAACAGGAATAGAAGGAGAATGTTCAAGCCTAACAATGAATTTAACCTACCAATTGATCTTTAATGAAACATTAGTCAAATATTGGTCAATGCCCTTTATGAAAAAAAAACAAATAGAGAAAGAATTAAGAAAATCTTGGGAAAGTTAGACTGAATGTTCTCAAGCATCTTCTTCACTCTAACTGTAACATAATGCTCTTTTATTCTCTTTGGTCTTTAACTTGTCTTATCTATATTACTTCCACCTTTACCTTGACCCCATTATAACTTTGAATAAAGTCCTCATAATTTGTGTATATATGTTGTTTTTGAGTAGCGGAGAAGTAGAAAATAAGCAAGCTTATGGTAGTGCAATTATTCATGAGTTGAATAGAGTGAAATACTTACCTTTTTAAACACTTGAGAGATTGAGAGTGAATTCTGTGAGGATCTATCATTCTTGATTCATTTTTTTCAACTGAAGTTTCCTTGCTTGTTGGTTTGAGATGTGAAGACATATTACCTCATGAATGTTTTGATCCTTGAATGTCTAGTTGCTCTTCTTAAGTCATTGAATCCTTTGAAATTTTTAGTTTTTGAGTTTGTGTTGTTTTTCTTTATTCTTTGGTTTTCGTCTTTTGTGTTTTGCCCAGGAGTGCAAAAGTTAAGTGTGGGGGAATTTGATAATACTGTATTTTATACATTTTGTAATCCTCTCACTAGGCTTCTTAAGGTTCAATTAGACTTAATTAAGTTGGTTTTGACACATTTTATAATTTTGAGCCAAATTGGACAATTAAATAAATTATTGTATAAATTAACCGTAATTATCTCTTTGGCAATGTTTAGCAAACTGGCTATAATTTGAGTTACAAATATCTAATTGATGTGATTTTCATCTTGTAGGAAAGCTTAGACAATTCCCTACAACTTTCATGTTGAACACTTTTCCAGAATCGGACTTCTTGGAGGCCATATTGGGCTTTGAAGTCAGAATAAAGAAGCTGAAACCGAGTCTAAAACACTCTACAGTAATTGGACCATATCTTGAGTTCTAGGCATGATTTTAGACTCAAACCAAAACCATTTTAAAGTAAATATCCAGGCCTACAACTTTCATGAAGACCACTTCTCTTAAAAATGAAAAAATGACTGGATGCACGGCTGTGTATTTACTCAATTATTATTTAAAAAAAAGAAAAAAAAAGAAAAGAAAAGAGAAACGTCACGGATGACCTTTTTGTTCAAATGATTCAGATAAAATTGCCTATAAAAGGCACAACGCACAATTCATTTAGAAGAATTCAGAATTCGGGGGGAGGGGGAAACTCTGGGCATATTTCCAGAGGAGGAGAGTCTCCCTTCACTTTTCTTTTCTCTCTCTTTTTCTCTTTTTCTTTCTTTTAGTCTATGTGTAAATAAGTTTCAGTCTACTTGGGTTAAAGTGTGAAGCTCTTGGTAATAAAATAAGGTTAGATTTATTCCTCTCTTGTGCTTTAATGATTTATTTTTCTAGTATTCTTTATACGTATTAGATTTTGATTCTGATAATTTAAAATCCCGGGTGACAGACAGGAATACTCCATCCTTGTAAAGAGGAGTTCTTGATTTATTGTAGACAAGATTTTGGCACAGTGAATGCTTCAACCCATTTACAAGTGGTAGTAAAAATTAAAGGAATCATAATATAATTACGTATATTATTTTAATGGACTTTTAACGTTGTATTTTCTGATTGGAACCTCCATGTTGCGAGGATTCTAATTGAGTTATAAAAGGAATTAATCTTACTTTTTTTTTATTTACCAAGAGTGGATCTTTTTACCCAAGTAAATAATTTTTACTATAGTAACAAAATATTTATCTTACCATAATTAATCTTCATCAATTCCCTGTGGATCGACTTCGGACTCACCGAGAAATTTATTACTTGAGACAACTTGCACTTGGGTTTGTAAATGCAACAATTAAAAAGTGTGCATCAACTACATAAACACTTCATCAAATACTCTTATTAGAGTCTCAACACTTACTAAGAAGTATAAAAGAAGAATCTACACTAATAGACAACTCCATTGTGTCACACAACACTTTTTGTTCAAGTCTGGAAGCCACGTGTCAGCGCAGCACCTCCTAAGTCGCGGCACTTAGCTCTCTAACCACTCATGCCTTGGCACAGCCTTGCTACGTCATGGTATTGAGCTCTCAGGTTCACTCACTAGAACTCATGCCTCGGTGTGGCTCTCAGTCATGTCGTGGCATGAGGAGCTTCTGTAGAATTTTGTAGATACGAGTACTATTCCATTGGAACAAAACCCTCCTCCAAGCACTCAACACTATAATCCAAGTGATTTCCAACATCAAATGAGATCTATTAAGACATTGTAACTCTATACAACATTAATTTCACTCAACAAGGAATCATGAATCATTCACCTACTTAAAAACCTAAAAACCCACTTTTAACTCAAATGAAGTTATAAGTGTTTAAGAGTTGAACAATCCATTACCAAGCATATAACAAACTACAACCAAGCTATACTCAAGATCTACATTAAGAAATAGGCCTAGAACACACAAAACCACACTCATAACCCAATACTCACATCAAGCCATCACATGAATAAGATGGAGAAAAAGAGTAGAAAGTGAAAAAACAAATTTCCCTTACCTCAATGACCAGAAATGAAGTCACTTAGCAGCTCCTCTCCACCTCTATCTTCTTCTTCCTCTTTGGTTATTGATCTTCCCTTTTGGTCTTCTTTCTTTCCTTTGCTTTTGCCTGCTGTAGCTGAGAGAAAAGATAGGAATGAAATGAGAAATATCTCATTTTAGGTTTCTAAATAGTCAAGGTAACAAAAACAAAGAGAGTCATATGTTCTTTGGTCACTTAAGTGACTTATTCAATTCCCAATCTGTTAAGAACACTTAGATTTCACTAAATCTAGTTTCCTAACTTCCAAAAAGTTTAAAATAAATCCTAAAATTCATAAAAAAATCTTATTTCATCACTTACATATTTTTTCATATCTGCTGGTAGTCAATCTGGTATTAAAACACACACTCAGTATGCTTAAAAATGCCAATTTGACTATGATTATCCTCAAATTTTAACTACACCATCTTCCACACATTGTGACCCAGAAACAAATTTCCTACATTTATTTCCATTAACAAAGCAGTTTAAGCCAATTCCAGGGCTAATAACAATTATTTTTCACACAAAGTGCTATAGTAAAATGACTAAACATGTTCAAAAGGTCACAAAATTAAATAGGCATGTTAAGCAAGTATTAGGCTACCTGTGTAACCATGTACAAGCCTAACCTGTTTTCACGGATGTTACACCATGACTGCAAAGATTTTCTCCATCTCATTAAGCCACCCCTCTGCCTTAACCAAGTCATACTCTCCCTTAAAGGAAGAAGGGTTGGCCTTCTAAAACTCTGAGAGATCTTGGAAGTTCTAGTTCTGCCCCATGGGTACCTCTCGTACTGGCTGCATAAGGTGAACTGGTGGTCTAAAGTGTTAAGGTGGAATTGCTCCCATCCTCTCTAGCATTCTAGCATTCTAGCATTCGTAGCAGTCTGTTCCCTCATAGCATCTGCTATTGCCATAAAGGCTCTAGCCATATCTAGGCCTTTGTTAGATGAGTTCCTATTCTCATTGGTTTGCCTTGGAGGTGTCATAGTTTCCTATACACACTAAACAATACATATTGAGTTAATCAGTCTCAATATTGTGTAACAGTGCGATAGTAGCTAAGAACAAACATGCCAAAGGCAAGTCAAGCAATTTCATTCAAACATCTCATAACAAGACAAAGAAATGCACAACAGACATAAAAGAACTCCTAAACATGCCTAAGAATAGTTAGTCCATACCCCAACTCAATAGGATGAACTGCTCTGATACCATAATGTAATACCCTAACGCTAGTACAGTAGTATATTCATAATATACCAAAGTAAAGAGAGTTAAGCATTTCACTTCTAAACTAAAAACATCAACTAGATTAATAAAAACCTTACATGTTATTATAAAGAGCCGCGAAGGAAGAAAAGATTATATATACATATAACCTCATCCTCAACAGGGCGTATTGTAAATTCATAAAACTTTTAAACATTATAAAGCAAATATAACGAATACACAAGCCTTGTATTTAAAAACAAATAAACTACACTAGTTCTTTTGCTTCTATGTCTTCTTTCCCTTTGAAGGGTCTTGACCTGGATTTACAAGAAAATATAGCGAGGTGAGAATTCACAAATCCTCAGTATATGTATTCAAAAATAGCATTTATCCATTCACAATGAATAAACAAAACCATAAACATCAGATTATAATCGCAATAGATAAATGAGGCTCTACTCATTACTATAAGAATATATACATACTTATTATGTAATGATCAAAAAGTAACCATAACCTTAACTCACAATTATCCAATTACAACAAAATAGGTTTGCAATAAGTAATGAGCCATTACCCAGTACTAAAAGAACATTCACATACTCACTCTATGTATTATTCCCAAGCAAACCATAAACCCAAACCCACATCTCATTCTATAAATAGGATAACTGCCCATACAATTGTCATCAAAAGGCAAATGAAATGTTTATGTCGTATGAATATGCCTAAGGTATGTCCTAAAAGTATGCTTGTGCAATGCTTGTGTAGATTTTTGTTTTAGAAAACCATGATACTTACTTATTCCCAAGAATTGCGTTCCTTTGTATCTTTTTGGGTAGTATGGCTACAACCACTTAATACTACCTGGTAATCAATGGATTCCTTCGCCTCACAAATGTAAGAGTACTGCTACCACCTCATCATAGGTAAAGAGTACTGCTACCACCTCATCATCGGTAACCTTATCCATAATAGTTGTATAACTACGAGAATTTAGGATCTCATAGGCCAAATAGTTGTACACACCATATAAGGTCACAATACATAGGAATAGCAAGCATAAAAACATGCAATAGTGTTCAAATAACATAAACCCTTCGTAAGGTTCACCCTAACCAAGTGGAAGAGTTAAGACTAGAAAACATGCACTCTTGGTTCAGCTTTGTCTCACAAAGGAACCAGCCCATGTCGCTAGCATATTCTCATAGTTCAATATTAGTAAATAAGAGAACATTCATCATTTATGCACCTTAAGCTCATTTTTCACCAAAAGAGAGCAACTCATGCATAAAGATAGGTAACCGTACCAAATAATCTTAACTTAGTTGTATCTAGCATACCCCATCATCATTTCACAAGTGATATCAAACACAACCTCATGTTGCTCAAGGTCTAGATAACAACCTACGGCAATCCACAACCATTGGATGTGCAAAGTATCTTACTTTTCCATATATCTAAGGAGGTAATTTCCTCCATGAAATACCCTTACTAGTGTCTCAACACACATTAAAAGGCATTTATAAGGGATCCTAGCAAGTAGGGAAGTCCTATTTCTCACCATGGTCAACACCAGACAACAACATGCCTCACCTACACAAAACTAACCAGCCACAGCTAACGTTGTGCATCCATTGCTCGCAACTAACCAGTTGCCAATCATTGATCTAGACACGACGAAGAGGAAGCCTCCCTCTCCAATGATAACCATTTTTCTCCACCATCACAGATCCCAGCCAGGCAATGACTTAGTTCTCGTAGAGCCGCATCTAGAAATGTTGAACACAGGATCCCAGTGTTACAACATCTAGGCCCATGGGATGAAGGTGATCATACTTCTCAGTAGGCGAAATCCATCCCCCATGATTTGTCACATTGTGCGATGGAGGACTTAACTCATCGTCAAGATAAGCAACTGCAAGAACAAAATAGATGCTTTGGAAGAGCTAGAGATCGGTTAACATGGAATGTGAGGATGAAAACTATACCCTATGAAGCGATTGTCATTCGAGAAGAGAACTAGTACAGAGGGGAACTGTGATCTTGAAAATTCTAGGGCAGTGGAACCCAGAAATAAGCTTAGAACCCTCATTCAATATAGTTAACGCTTTTCTAATAAGCATATGGCCTTCGAGATTCCTAAGTGGTTCAAATACCTAATAAATATCAAGGCATATAACAGAACAATGGATCCCTAGGAGCACTTGGATGCCTACATCTCAGCCATGATGTTTGTAATAGGAAATGACCCACGCATGTGCCAAGCCTTCCTTCTTTCACTCAAAAAGGCTGCCTTGAGATGGTTCATTACCCTCCTTCTAAGATTCTTGACTAACTAGGATAGCTTGTCCTCGAGATTTCTATTACACTTTACTACAAGCAAGGTGCAGTCGAGATCTATTTCACGCCTTGGCCAAGTTAAGTAAAGGAAATATGAATACCTCCATGACAATATAGCAAGGTTCAATAAGGAATCCTTGACTGTGAAAGACTAGGACCAAAGATTAGCTCTACATTACATCAGGGACAGACTTTGTTAAGGCTCTTTCTTCCATTCCTTCATAAAAAGGGAAGCAACCATGATGGATTAGTTCAGGTAATAGGACCAGAAGTACATTAACGCGAAGGACATCATTAAAGCTAGAAAGAACTTGGAGAAAAGTGAAAATATGTAGCCAAAGCCAATCCAAGCCTCGTCACAATTGGGGAACTCCTCCAAGCTGGCCCCAAAAGGTAGGTATCAGAACTATAGCCCCCTCAATACCCCTCATTCTCATATTCTATAGTAAGTAATGAACACTAAGTTTTGAGATATTACTAAGCCTCCCCCGCTAAAGAAGCATGCTCAGAAGGACAAGTCCAAGTGGTGAGTTCCACAACGGCTATAAGAATAACATGAAGGACTGTGTTTTTCTCTGGGACGCTATTGAGTCCCTTATCTGAGATGGCCGCTTAGGACGATATATCCATGAAACTCATAACAAAAACCAACACAAATCTCAAACCTTCAAGAAGAGAAGTTATAGCCTAACAAGAAGTCCTTCCACTTACCAAAGAATGAGATCTCTAGCAAGGAATGAATGCTAAAGGGAATATTCTCCCTGAGACAACAGGAAAACCTGGGATCACTAATCATCTCATGTTTTTCCCCTCAAAACAATGATTATCATCGTGCCAAAGTCACTAAATAGTAAACACAATATCAGGTGGATTCATGGGCAGCGAAGAATAGAGCAATGCAAGGAAGAAGGCCCTTCGTCTTGTCTTGAGTAGCTTCCCATCCAATCTCCAAGAAGGGATCCAGAACATAGAAGACCCCTCTTATTTCCTTTTCCGATGAGGATTATAAAAATTTGATGCCAAAACATGATGATCCATTGATGATTTCTAGAGTCATCATGAATGCGTCTGCTATACATTTGTTGAACATCATGTTTATGGATCTTTACAAGAAGTTGGAGCTCTCCAGTAAAAACTTGATCTTGTACACCGATAAACTCATTGCGTCCAGTGGTGATAAAATAACCCCAGCAGAATATGTAGAAACACACTTGACAATTTGGAAAAAAAACTTTTTTCAAAACGATCAAGGTCAAGTTCCTAGTAGTTGATTGTCCCTCTGATTATAACATCATTTTGGGCTGCCCTTTGCTGAACACCTTTGGTGTCGTGATCTCAACCACTTACTTGGCCATGAAGTTCTTTAAAAAAGATTACAAGATCATCATGGTCAAGGAAGACCAGGCCATTGCCCAAAGATGCCATAATGAAAGTTTGAAGATAGCAAAGGCCCTGAAGAAAATAAAGCAGCGTAAATCCAACTCAGCCACTATGGACCACCTCAACGTCTTTTTGATCGAATTGGATGTATGTGGAGAGATAAGGGATACACGTCCCCAACCATAAGGAGAACTCGTACCCCTCCAACTTAGAGGCAAGTCGGACTATGTTACTAAGACTAGAGGACAATTAATCCCAAAGGAGAGTACCTAACTAATCACATTCCTTGAGAAAAATAATCCAATATACTGGGATTGGACCCTAACTTTATCTGTCATGGGATCTCCATTAAACTGGATGCCAAATCAATATCATAGAGGAAAAGGAAAGTTAGACCATAGAGGCAAGAAATAATTGAAAAATAGGTGAAAGAACTCCTAGATGTCAGCTTCATCAAAGAAGTCTCTTATACCACTTGGTTGTCTAATATGACCTTGGTGAAGAAGGCAAACGAAAATGGCATATGTGTATGGATTACACAGACTTAAACATGGCTTGCCCCAAAGGCCCCTATCTGCTTCCCAACATCGACAAGGTTGTTGACAATACCTCCAACTTCCATTTTCTCTTGTTCATGGATGCTTACTCTGGTTACAACCAAATCCCCATACACCTTAATTATGAGGATAAAACAACATTCATAACAAAGAGGGTGACTTATTGCTACTAGGTAATGCCTTTTGGGCTGAAGAACGCCAAAGTAACCTACTAACAAATGATGAATAAAGTCTTTAACAAATAGATTAGTAAGATGATGGAGGTGTAAATTGATGACATTAACGTTAAGACCACTGATGCTAGTAAGCACATTTAGGACCTTGAAGAGGTACTACACAGTTCCAAAAGTATAACATAAGGTTGAATCCAGAGAAGTGTGCTTTTGGAGTCAGGCTAGAAAGTTTCTATGTTTCTTGTTGACAAATCATGACATTAAAGCCAACCTGAAAAAATGCCAAGCAATACTGAACATGTGAAGCCCACAATCTGTGAAAGAAGTTCAACAGCTAATAGGATGGATAGCGGCCTTAACTCAGTTCCTGGCTAAGGCTGCTCACAAGTCTCTTCCCCTCTCAAACTCCTCAAAATGAGAAAAGACTTTGAGTGGTCACTAGAGTCCGAGGTCACGTTCGTTGAACTAAATAACACACTAGCATCACCCCCATCCTGACTAGGATGGACCTTGGTGAAACACCGTATGTTTACCTCTCAATGAATGAAGAAGTCGTCAACTCTGCATTAGTTAGAGAAACCATTAAAGGTCAAAAGTTAGTCTATTATATGAGCAAGGTTCTATAGGGACCTGAGATTTGCTACTAGAAGAATGAAAAGGTAGCCTTAGCACTCCTTGTGACATCCTCCCTAACCTAATAGTCCTAATCAGAGTTATAGAAGCTCAGTAATACTGGTAAGAATTATTTGTTAATTCAAATAATTTTCTAAACTAGTTTGAGCATAATTCTATAACACTAAACAAAAGAGAATAATTAAAGTATCTACAAAATCAGTTGATATAATGGGAATAAATATAAAAAATTTATTTCCTAACTAAGAATCATTGATAAGAGTTGTAGAAAATTTTGGAGAATCAACAGAGCAAGTTTGGTATTTTTAAGGATACTACTGAGAAATATCCAGAACAGTTAAGTAACTCAAAAAATTATGAAATTTCATAGAAATGACAAGTAAGATATGGAGAATAATTTGGTATAAAATACCAACTACGATAAGTATCAGTAAGCTTATTACTTAATCCCTCAGTTTTATTCAACTTGAGACTAAGTAATGAAGCTTAACGGATAAATAGCAGTATATAGAAAATTATGAAAAAATGGATCCAAGGACTAAGTTGAGTTCTAAAATTTTCTATAACACTTATGGATATTTGAAAACTCAACTTTGAAAGATTAAAGTATTCCTAAGAGATATAAAAGCTTTTACACCTTATTTTATTCTCACCCACTGCCACAAAAGGCTTTAGAATTCTCCTAATATTTTCCCATTCATTTGGCTAATTCTCACGACTCATTCTCTTCCTCTCCCCTGTGTCAAAACTGAATAGAAAACAGAGAGAAAAACACTCACATGGCTAACCACTCCAAACTCACATCATCATTCTTCTATCTTCATCCTTAGCTAAATTTCAATTCAATTCCTTTGCTCATCTTTACTTGTTGATTTTCATGGTTGGAACAGCCCCAACAACATTAAGAAAATAGCAAGAAAAAAAAAGAAAAACTACAAGGAAAAAGGAGACAAGAGGAAGGAGAAACAAAGGCAAGAAAAGGAAGAACAAACTAGCTATCAAAAGGAGACAAGGTAGGGACTGTCTACCTTATATTGGTGCTTTTTCATCTCTATTTTATTTGAAGTGAATTCTGTCTTTCTTTTCTCATGGAGTTCACATCTACAAAACAGAATTTATGGATGAATAATGGTTCAATTTGTTGTTCTTTTTTCCTATAGTTTTTGAGTGGAATTCATGATATTGTATAATTAGAATTTTGTGTTCTTGGACTTGGTTTCCATAGCCAAAACAAGGCGAATTAAAAAATTTATGCTTAGCTTATGATTTTACCTTGTTTCTTTGATTTTGAAGACTTTGTGAATTGGTTGAACATGTAAGAACCAAAAGATGTCAAGTGTTTGGCCAAACCATGATTAGTTTAGCTCACGGCCAAGCATGAATTGAAAGAGTTTTATTTATTTTGACTCACTCATTCTAATCTATTAGTAATTATGTTGAGCTTGTGTTACTGATTATAATGAAAATAGGGTTGAATTTGGGTTGTACATTTTAAAACAGTATGTTGTCCTATTTCAAGCATATTTTGTGATGCTTTTATGTTTGAAATTGTGACTTGAATTGTGATAGAAAATGTAACACCCTCTAAAACATGTTAGACTTGTAAATAGTTATAGAGGTAGCTTAATACTTGCTTAACATGTCTGTTTTAATTTTGTGACAATCTGAGTTAGTTTAGGTACTTTGCTGCTATCCGGAAGGTAAAAAGTAACTTAAAATGACCCAGATATTAGCATAAATGGCTTAGCTAATGGAAACAAATGTGGATAATTTGTTTCTAAGTCACAAAGGTGTAGATTGTGATATGATTAAAATTTGGGAATAATAAAAGTTAGTTTAGTATTTTTAAGCATACTGGTTGTGTGTTTTAATACCGAATTGACTAGTCACAGATATGAAAAATTATGGTTTTGATGAAACAAGATTTTGACGAATCTTAGGATTTATTTTAAACTTGTTGAAAGTTAGAAAAATGGATTTAGAGAAATCTAAGTGTTTTTAGCAGATATGGTTTATATAGTGTGATATCAAGAGCCTTAAGTTCTCTCACGTTTTGCCTCTTTTGTTGACTTTGCATGTGAGATATTTATCTCATATTGAAAGGCTTCTTTTCTTTCAATCTCTCATTCTCTCAACCGTGCAGCAGCAAGCCAAGGAGAAAACCAAAGAAAGGAAGAGGAAGAAGAGAAGAGGAAGAGGAAAGCTAAAGGGAAGGCTAAGGTTTAAGATCATCCAAGCCTTGAAGCTCCATCTCAGTTGCTAGAGGTAGAGGATTTGAGTTTTTTTAGCTTCTTTTCTCTATTTTCACCATTGATGCATACATGATACATAATAGGTCAAATTGGGTTTTAGAGGTGTTTGGACTATTTTTCTTACTTGAATATGTCTCAATGGTTGTTGATGACATGTTCATGGTATGAGTTTAAGCTAGAAACTTAGAACTTCTCATTTGGACTTTTGATGCACAAAGTGGGAAAAATAGGTTTCTAGATGAGGAATTTTGCTCTTGGATCCAAAATTAGTGGTTTGAGATGGTGATTGATGATTCCTATGTGTTAGTGAACTAGTTAGGGACTTAAAATCACCTAAGAACAGTTTTGGAATGGCCAAGTTCTGTGAGATGCTCTAATGAAACAGTACACGGTGCTGTTTTCTGCAGAATTCTATAGAAAATGACTCACGCCACGGTATGACTAAGAACCATGCCGAGGCATGAGTGCACTCGAGAGCTACATGCCACAGCATGAGTGAACTATGCCAAGGCGTAAGGGTGGCCGAGAGCTAGGCGCCACGGCGTGAAAGAGTTGTGTTGGGGCGTGACTTGCAGGATTTTCTAGAATTGTGTTTTTGATGTTTTGGAATTCCTTAAGTGTTATGATAACTCATATATGCCTTTTTAAGTGTGTTGATGCACTAATAAGGGTATTTCTTGGGGAGAATAACCACCTAACATATATGAGGAGTTGAGAAACCTTAGGCATCTTTGAGATGTAGAATGCCATAGGAAGTACCTAGGACCTTGTTCAGCATGAGGTTGAGTTTGAAATCACTTGTGAAATGATGACGTGAGGTTCTAGATATAACAGTGTTATTTATATGGTTCTTATTACTTTGTTGGATAAGTGAGACTAAGGTTCACATGTACTAGTATTGCTTTTTCACTAGATTGTGAGGATCATGTGATTATTTCAAATGTGACTTGGAAATACCCTTGCATATTTGGTTTTTCAAACTTGTTATATGCTATTTCCTATGTATTGTAACCTTAGATAATGTTCACAACCATATGGCCTGAGAATGAGGTGTTGGATCTAAATTCTCCTAGCATTTATGCTATTATGGTCAGGGTTATCGGTATAGGGGTGGTAGTAGTACTCTTACGTTTGTGAGAGGAAGGTATTCACCTATTACCAAGCAATGTATAGGCTCTCAACCCTATCTTTCTTAGTATATACAAGGGAATGTGGTCCTAAGAATGAGCAGGTAACATATGTTTTTTAAAACTAAAATCTGCATTAGCATTGCATAATTATATTATTAGTACATTGTGTGAGCATAATCATACATCATAACATAAAGCATTGCATTTGCTGACAATTGTATGGGTGGTTGTCTTGCTTACTTGATGATATCTTAAGATTGTATTAGTGATTGTACAATATCATTGATTGTTGTATATTCTATTACGTAGAAAGTATGTATGTGTTTAAGTAGTGCTAAGCAGTGGCTTATTTATATATTGTAAGTTTAGCTTAACGTATTTTTAGTTTGTTTATTCGATGTGAATGAATAACTGCTAGTTTTGGTATACTCAAACTGAGGATTTTGTGAATTCTCACCCCTCTGTGTTTCCATGTAAATCTAGGTCAAGACCCTCCAAAGAGAAAGGGCAAGAAGAAGATGCAAAAGACTTAGTTTTAGTTATTTTTTTCTTTATGTATCAGCTTGTATTTATTTACTTTGCTTTTAGTTTGTAAAAGTTTATGTATTACACTGTGCCTTTTTAGCTAGTGATGTATATATATAACCTTTTTCATTCCTCATGGCTCTCTATAATGACTACATAGGTTGTTATAGATTTTTGTTTTATGATTTTTTAGGAAATGACATACTTGATATACTTTATCTTGAAATATTTTGGTTATTTTAGGATAATTGTATTAGGGTGTTACATTATGGTATCAGTGCATTTCATCTCGTTGAGCCGGGGTGTGGACTGACTATGCTTAGGCGTGTTGAGGAGTTCCTTTATTTGTTGTGCATTTCTTTGTCTCTTGTATGAGATGTTTGCTAGAACTACGTGACTTACCCTTGGTATGACTATTTTTAGCTATTGTTGCACTATTACATGATATTGAGACTGATTAGCTCAATATGTATTATTCTGTGTGTACAAGAAACTATGGTGCCTCCAAGGTGAACCTGTAGAAATAAGAACTCTGCTAATGAATGTCCAGACATGGTTGGAGCCTTTGTGGCAATGGCTGATGCAATGAGGGAGCAATTAGTCGCTACTGCTAATGTAATGCAGGAGCAGACAGCCGCTACTGCTAAGGCTCCTAGAGAGAAAACAGCTCCGACTACCAGGATGTTTGAGAGAATGGGTGCAACTCAGCATAAATAGCCTACACCACCACCACATCAATCGGAGAAATCAAACCAAAAGGTAATTGGGAGGAACCAAAACTGTTGGGAATTGCGAATACATCATGCAGCAAAAAAACAAAATTCCCACTAAGGATCCATGCGAAAAGAGGACCATAATCTGTGTTTTTTTTAGTTTACCTCTTGAAGTGAGATGGAAAAACGATCAACCAAATCACAAGCACCACAACAACAATGATGCCTTTACATTATGCATAAGAATAGACTTGCAAAATGTCCAACGTCCATAGTCATAGAGTTTGACCTCTCTGCCATAGTGCTAGCTACAAAGAGAAAGGAAACTTGTCACTCTCTCACTCATTATTTTTGTCAAGTACGGCTAGGGTTTGTCATGTGTGCCTTGACAGCCCTTAGCAGTGTTATTTATAATAGTTGCTACCTTATGCGAGTGAGAGCAGCAGCAAAGAAAGCTGTGCAACGCTAGACTCATCTGTTATGAGTCTGGCCCATGATTGAATCCTAGTCCAACTTTAATCCTTATTGCTCCAACTAAGTTTGTTCTAAGTGTGCGACTCTGTAGGTTCTCATGACATTGGTAGTAATATTAAAATCTAATTTTAATATTACAAGCAGTGAGCGGTATCTAGCAACATATCGCTGCTACCCAAGTAATGAGAATGTCAGTGATTTGACATAACCTTTCTGTGATCAATGTTACTGTGTAGTTTAGTCCCTTTATCCAGATATCTAGATTGAACACAAGGCATGGAACGTGTCACCCTTGTATAGTTCAATCTTCTGTTTCCTGATACTCGAGTAGACATAGTAATAACAAATGAGATCAATATCTCATATTGACACATTTGAGTATGGCCATGCATTTCGTAGTCTCACTCAATCAGGGGGCCTGAAGATATCACTCTTGTTATGTAGAAGGGATAATTCCCATCTAGGTCACTCATATCCCTCCGCATGATTCGTAGTATGTCCAATAACTAAATTTATAATCACCTTGTTACAGATGACGTTTGATGGCATTAAAATATACAACTCCTCATGTAGGAATCGTGGTGATTTCAAGTCAAAGGACCACATACATTGTTATCATTATGAGAATCGCTTATGACACTCACGTAAAAATCCACACAGCGTTCTTATGGAAGGTTAGTCCAATACATCATTACTCTAATATGTACCAATGTGAAGACTTGATATATCATATCCATGACCAGTGAGATGTGGTCATCAGTCTATGCACATACTAGTCTCAATGCATTATTTTCATCCTGATTAACTGTAACATCCTAAAAATTATCTCATTCATCATAAATAGTTGTTTCATAATATTTGAGATTTTTAGGAATTTTTTCAGGATTTTTTTTGGAAATGTCGAATATTTTAATATATTCTTTGTTTTACGTGTACACTGAGCAGAGTCAGTGTAAACGCTCCGAAAATTATTTGTTTCATCACAAATAGTCATTTTATAATATTTGTGATTTTTGAGAAATTTTTTGTATTTTTTTTAAAACGTCGAATATTTTAATATATTTCTCGTTTTGCGTAAATACTGAGCAGAGTTAGTGTAAACGCTTCAAAAATTATTTTTTTCATCACAAATAGTCATTTTATAATATTTGTGATTTTTGAGAAATTTTTTGTATTTTTTCGAAAATGTTGAATATTTTAATATATTTCTCGTTTTACGTGTACACTGAGCAGAGTCAATGTAAACAATCCGGAAATCATTTGTTTCATCATGAATAGTCATTTTCTAATATTTGTGATTTTTAAGAATTTTTGTGGATTTTTCTGGAAACATCGAATATTTTAGTATATTCCTCATTTTACGTGCGCGCTGAGCGGAGCCGGGATAACGAAATATTTTCTCTGAGACTGGTAAACCTTGAACTGTCAACGTGTCGATGGGGGATCTTACTAAACCTGAGACTGGGCACAGTTTGCAAGGTTTGTGTTTTTTGATATTTTATCTGATAAATAAAATTGCAGTATCATAAAATTATCCGATGAATAATAAAATATTATTTTCATCAACTGTAACTTTTATTCACTAGGAAAATAATTCTAACAGTGTAATTAATCATTTGTTCTAGAGTGTTTAATTAAGGAGACAAGCTTACTTTGCACTTTATTGAGAAACGTGCGAAGCTTCTCAAGGAAGCTTCTAGAAAATTTCCTCCAAGCTTCCCAAGGAAGCCATGCATTTTTCTCTCTCCTCCCTCCCACTCTCCACGGCAGCAGCAGCCCCAATTGGAGCCCAATATTGTGCTTCATTTAATTAGGCAATTCAATTCAAATTTCAAAGTAAAAAAGTCATCACTTTAATTTCTCCTATCAACTTCTCTCTCTAGACTTTCCTTCTCTCTTTTCTCTCAACCATTTTCTTCTCTCCTCCCTCACACACACAACACGGTAGCAGCCCCTTTATGGGTGCCAAATTTGTGCTTCAGTCATTTTATTAAACAAAATCATTCTAATTTTAAAATCACAAAAAGTTCATTCACCTTTACTATCACTTTCTCTCTCTACCTTCATCTTTTTCAAGCTTTTTCTCCTCCTTCTCTCTACCCCCTCCATAACCACGAAAATTGCAGCCCTTCCTTCACCATTTCTCTTCATCTTTTCTCCTCCCAAACACCATTTCTATACTACTCTCAACCTCCTCTACAACTTCTATTTGAAAGGTTTCCTTCAAAAACCAACTTTTCCTCCATTGTCATCCAAGACAAAGCTTCAAGCTTTAAGGTAAAGCTTCCATCCTTCTTTCTTTTCCTCTTTATTTTCATGATCCATGGTCACTATGGTGACCATGGATGCCTTTTTCAAGCTTTGATTGTGATTCTTGTGAAAGTTTGATGCCCTAGGGTTTTGGTGTTGGTGGAATTTGAAAATTCAAGGGAGCTTCAAGGGAGTTCTATTGTTTATTTTCTCCTCTAGGTAAGAGGGAGATAATCCTCTTCAACCTCTCTTGGTAGTAAGGAACATTGTGTTGTCATTGATTGTGAGAAAATCCTATTGAGGATTATTCTTTGTTTGTATGATTTATATGATTACATGTTGTTGTTAAATTGTTTAAGTTATTTGATTGATTGATTATGTATATGTATGTGTTTGGATGGATTGGAATCTTGATTTGGAAGCAAAAATAACTTGGTCCTCTTCTATGAGGCTCACGGTTTTGGGGCCCTAAATTAGGGTTTTTGGTGAAAATTTATAACAAGTGGAAGACATAGCTAATCAAGTTGACAACATGTAATTAATGGAATGAAAAATTAGAATACTATGAATTAGTGAGGCTCACGGCCTCTAGGGTTCAAAATGGCCTAATCATGTAACTTTATACAACTATGACATTTAATTAATCAAGTAAATAAATAAGAGAATTATGTAATGGAAGGAAATAAATTTAGTAACTTAAAGGAATTCTTTGGACCCTAAAGATAAATAAGGGTGTTTGAGACTTGGTAAGACATAGAAATAAATTCCTCATGTGAATAAGATTAAATTTAAAGTAAGAACCCAATAACGAAAGGAACTTCATAAGAAAAATTAAATTGAAGTTATGCTTAATTAAATGATTAATTAGGAAGTAATTAGGGTTTCATAAAATGGAAAGAACCAAGAATGAAGATTTATCCAAAGACTTAGAATAAATTCTAATTAAAGTAAGACCATGAGTGCAAGTAAGAATGACAAATGATCCAATTTAAATCATGTTAAGGGAATTAGGTTTAAGATTTAATGATGGACTTATGTAATTAAAATAATAATGAGTAAATAAATAATGTGATAGCATTTCTCAAAAAGAGAAACTTATTAAGAAGGGTATAGGAAGTTAAGCGTAATTTCATAATGTGCCTAAAAGTATAATGTATCAATTGAGGATTAATTGAATAAGAGAAACAAGAATTAAGAGTGTAAGTGAGAATTCATAATAAACCTTGGAAGTGTATTATTTCATTTAAATATTGATAATATGATCTTGTGGGTCCATGTGAGGGACTAATGATGTGTTGATGCTTACTGTGGCCAATTGTGGCATGTTGCGAAAAAAGTATGTAATAATAATCATTACCTGATATATGCATGGAGTCATCATGCATTGTGAAAGTCTAGTGGACTATTTGTCAAGGCCATGTTGCCTAGGAGTTGAATCACACCTTAGTGTGGGTGCGAATAGACTAGTGTGGGTCCTGCTATTGACCTTGAGGGCGTCGGGGCACGGGCGTCTCACAACGGGCAGTCGGTAGCCCCGCTGGACCGTGGGACAAACCGATGCAAACGCATCGACGATCCTGACCGAGCACTGTCCTATATCGCGATCTTGTGAGAATGCCGCTGTCTAGAGCCTATGCGCAACATTATTGATTGACCATTTATGGTAAGCATTTGGTCCAAGGCGGACGAGATACTGGCATGTCTCCCTGATCATTCACTCCGATGTTCGTGTCTAGCTCCATGGAGTAGGATTTTGATTATCATGTACATGAGCATAGTGAACACATATATATTACTTGGCATTTAATTTATGCGATGATTGGATTTGCTATCTTATCGATGTTATAATTACCTGGAACTGCTAAGTTGTTTAATATCTGCCTCTTGATACTGTTTATATTTCTTGTAATGCTACGTGGGCATCCTACGCCATTTCTGTTTTTTACTACCATAATTGGTAATGAAGTAGGATGTCTCACCTCTTTCTTGTACTTTTCTTGTTCTATGTAAATTCTTGGTTAAAGACTGTAAGTGGGAACGAGGTTGGATTCTTTTGGACTTTCTTAGTTTGACCCACTGTATCCGGTGATATCACCGCGAAAGGGTTCTATTGAGTTCGTTCGAATTGTGTTCATTGGTGGTGCTAACGGGTGGCGAGTCGACTGGGCTGGAGAGCGGGTATGATATGTTAGGGATCTGATACTGACTGTCAAGAGGACTCATGATGGAGATCCTATCCTGACGCTTACTACTTCTGTGCATTTGGAGTTTGCTCTGCCCATCCGGGAGCTATGGAACGATCTGATTCGCACTCCCCGTGACGACGAGGATTCCTTGGCATCAGCTGCTAGGGTACCTGCCCGTGGGACCGCACTCGGTCCTGTCCTTATATCTTCAGACGATCCGGGGGAGGATCCTGAAGTGGATCTGATGGAGTACCCAACTCCTTAGACATGGATGTCTTATGGGTAGTTTATGTTTTTCTTCTGCATTAATCATGTTATGATGTATTTTCAATATATTTGCATTTTGAAGTAAAACTTGATGTATTTTATTTTGAGCGGTATATGAAATGAGTCATGCGATGTATGCTTTAAATTAACTATTCAGTACTATGAACTATATTTTGCCTTTGGCTTGTTAAATTATATGTTCTAATGTCGGCTTATGTATTATTACATTTGTGGCTCATATTTCCTTTATATATACAAAAAAAAATTCAAATTTGGAAAAGTATTATGAAGAAGTTATGGCACGCCAAAAATTTAGTGATCGCGGTATAATGACGATTATGCCGTGGCTATTAAATCGAGGGGTGTTACATTAACAATAATACTTGACTAGGGACATTTAAGAATAGTGTTCTATTTCTATCCAATAGGATCTCATGATCAAGTCATCCACTTGATGTCCTATGACATAAAACTTACTATTCTAAGTTCTTTATTATGTATATCATAAATAGCACAATAAATGAAATGCCTCATATATTAAATAAATAGCATAATACAATGTAAGCTAGTATGGTCAAAATAAATTGGCCTCTAAGGCATACACCAATAATCTCCCACTTGCACTAGAGCCAATCAAGCATATGTCTAATGCCTAAAGATTTAGAGTGACCCTCATACTTTTGTTGCGCAAGAGGCTTTGTCAGTGGATCTACGATATTATCATCTATTGGTACTTTGCATATCTTCACATCTCCTCTATCGATGATCTCACAAATGAGATGGAAGCGCCTAAGTATATGTTTTGATCTTTGGTGAGATCCAGGCTCCTTAGCTTGTGCAATGGCTCCATTATTATCACAATAGAGGTCCACCAGGTCTATAATGCTAGGAACTACACCAAGCTCAGTAATGAACTTCCTGATCCAAACAACCTCCTTTGTTGCATTGGAGGCAGCAATATATTCAACCTCTGTGGTAAAATCGATGACTATCTCTTGCTTTGAGCTCTTCCAGCTCAGCGCCACCATTCAGGCAATAAACAAAACTTGATTGCGATTTGGAGTTGTCTTTATTGGTCTGGAAGCTAGCATCAGTGTAACCTCTTACAATTAGTTCTTTGATGAATCTACAAAAATTTATATTTTTACGGTTCAAAATCTTAGGTTTTCATCCTCTTTTAATTTTTTTGATTGAGTTTTGTTCTCAAGTCTTATTATACTTTTATTTTTTTTAATTGTCTTTAATTACGTGTTTTATGTATCTTTTGTAGGTAATTGTATACGGAAAAGACTGGGCATTTGAAGAGCAGAAAAAAAGAAGAAAATCCTTTCAGAAGCCTAGTGCTCCATCACCGCTTGAGCACGAGTTCCAATTAGTGAGCCAGCGCCTGAGCGTTCGAAACTGAGCGCTTGAGTACTGAATGCATAATAGCAGTGTGGATTCCTTTTAAATAAGAAAAGTTTTGCCAAATAGAAGAGACTCTTACACACTTGAACAGAACGCAACAGCTATCAAGAGGCACAAACCCTAAAGTGGTTTAGGCGCAATTAGGCTTGAAGATTAGAAATTTTCTTCAACCTTTTCACCTTTCTACAATGGAGTTTGTCTTATTCTTCCTTTTGTATTCTTCTTTTTCCATGTGTAACTAAACCCTTTCTTGTTAGAGTGATGATGATGTAAATTCTTTTATGAGTTTAATCAATGTTTCTATTTCATGATTTATATGTTTATCTCTTTTCTTAATGCTTTTCTAAATCTGGCTAATTTGGGAATGATTTTTGGGTTTATGTATGATTTGAAAAAATTTGCATGAACCTAAAACTTGTGATAAACACCATAATTTCTACAATCGCTAGGAATAGACATTTTTGGTTATGTGGTCTTTCTTTTAATTCCCTCATTCTTGATAATGCCTTTCTATTTGGGATTAGATTAAGGGATTAGATAATTCTAAATGGTGTAAGAAGATTAATATACCAAAGGATTGAATATTGATTAATTTTGAGAATTGACCATGAATCATTAAAATAGAACATAGTTAAACCACTATTTGAATATGTATTTAATAAGTTCAAGTGAAGTCTGAACCCTAACGCTTTAATCTCATTATTTTTCCACTCCTTTGATTTATTGTTTTGCTTATTTATATTTCTTCTTAATTGAATTTGCAATAACTCTCTTTCTTCGTTAGCTTAAATAGTATCACTTTCAGGGAATTTAGTAATTAATAACTTAATTCTCCTGGGACGATACTCTTACTAACTTTTTATTACTTTTGCGATTCGGTACACTTGCTAATTTCACAACAAGTTTTTGGCGCCGTTGTTGGGGATTATTGTTATAAATATTAAATAGTAATTGAAAAGACATTAATTTAGGCATTTATTTTTCTTTTCTAATTTTATTTTTAAATTTTATTTTTTAATTTAATTTTCTTTTAAATTTGTTTCTTTGGATTCACTCTTGTTTTTTATTTTCTTTGTTAGTTAGTTATTTTTATTTTTAATTTCTTTTCTTTAGTTCACTCTGATTTGTTTGTTTGTTTGTTTGTTTATGTAAGGTTCTTTAGAGTAAGAAGAATTACTCTTTGATCCAAAGATAAAAAAAAAT
This sequence comes from Ormosia semicastrata, assembly GCA_029884595.1. Classification (NCBI taxonomy): domain Eukaryota; kingdom Viridiplantae; phylum Streptophyta; class Magnoliopsida; order Fabales; family Fabaceae; genus Ormosia; species Ormosia semicastrata. Next base: position 57,561,337 of record JAQQTO010000060.1, read on the forward strand.
AGAAAAAGCAATAATAAAAGTAATCAGAGAAGGAAAAAGAATTGAAGAAGAAAAGATGGCTAAGAATGCTACTACACAGAGAAGACGCACTTTAGTTGATTATGCAACTTCATCTGCTGAAAATGCTTCTACCAGTATTGTGTGTCCTGCTATTCAGGCTAATAATTTTTAAATTAAACTAACTCTTGTACAGCTGGTGCAACAGAATCAATTTAGGGGAGGTCAAGTAGAAGATCCAAATTTGCACATTGCTAACTTCTTACAACTTTGTGATACTATCAAATATAATGGAGCTAATGATGATGTTATCAGATTAGGACTTTTTTCATTCTCTTTGAGAGATAAAGCCAAGAGTTGGCTACAAGCCCAGCCTCAAGGAAGCATTTCTACTTAGGATGATCTGGTTAGTAAGTTCCTCATTCGGTATTTTCCTCCACTAATGTTTGTGAAGATAAGGTGTGAGATTGCTTACTTTACTCAAAATCAAGGAGAATCTCTCTATGAAGCATGGGAAAGATTTACGGAGCTGCTTAGAAAATGTCTTCATCATGCTTTTGAAGTTTGGTTGCAGGTGCAGATATTTTACAATGGTTTGAATCATTCCACAAGACTTATGGTGGATGCATTTACAGGGGGATCTCTGAATACTAAGACTCCTGAAGAGGCTCAGGAATTGTTTGAGACTATGGCCACCAATGAATATCAGTTTCCTAGTAGAATAGCAGTAATCAAACAGGGATTTATAGAGCTTGGTACTCTCGATGCTTTACTTGCTCAGAATAAAAGTCTTTCTCAGTAGTTAGCCAACCTCACCAAGTAACTTGGTAACATACAGGTAAATTCAGTGAACCATCAAGTGTTGACTTGCGATTTTTGTGGAGGCAACCATACTAATGGTGAGTGTGATGCAAGTAACATAGGTGTTATTCCTCAAAAGTAGGTAAATTATATGGGTAATCTTGCAAGGTCTCAAGGTAACCCCTATTCAAATACATACAATCCGGAGTGGAGAAATCATCCAAATTTTTCATGGAGCAATCAAAATATGCTGAGACCACTGGTGTGGTGTGGAATGCGATTAAAAATTAATATTAAAAATAGTTGCCAAGTTCCACCAAAAATATAAAAACCTTGCAACCAATTGTAGTAAGCAAGGGTCGATCCACAGAGAATCAATTCAATTAACACTATCAATCCAATTCCTAAATTAAACTCTGATGAAAAATAAACAGTAAAAGTAAAAGGGGGTTTTGTTAATTAAAACTAAAAAGAGAAATTAAACTTAAACCAAAACAGTAAACACAAATTGAATTATCAAGTTAAAGATATTGGTTAAGAGATGGAATCCACCACTAGATTTATATGATTATGCTAACTTACATACCCTTTATACCAACATGATCAATTATGTTCTTATGCAATTGCGAGATAAATCCCATGTCTTCCTTAAGTTTCGCTTAATTCAGCAACCGCTCAAATCAAACCCTAACCATTAGTTATTTGTAAAGCAACCGCTCTTACACTTACCTAATGATTGCATTAAGAATTAGAAAACTAATCACACTAAAATCTAATCACACACCGGGATTAAATTACTTAGATCATATGCCTCACTAGTCATACCACTGCAACCGCGCATAGCAATCCTAGTTTTACCACTTTCGAAATTTGGCAAGAATATAAAAACCTTTATATTGATTTATGAACAGAAACATATGAATAAAAACACAATTGTATTGATATAAAGAGATATGCAAGATTCACATAATCAAAACTAAAGTTTCATCCTCCCTTAACCAATCAAGAAGTTTAGCCACACATGGCAAATTCAAAAACAGAAGAAGAATTAAAAGAAAACATTGTTCAGAACAAAAGAAGAAAAGAAAAACTAAAGATCAAACTAGTTTCCAAGGCTTGAGAGTGATTGATCTTTGATCGCTCGAATCCGAGTCTCCAATCCTTGATCGAATCCTTCCCCTTCTTGGTCTTTGTGTTTCTCTCAGATTCCTTTACGTGTCTCTACGTCTAGAATACCTTAAAGGGCTCTAAGCCACACTATTTATAGGTTTGAGAACCTAATTTAACATTAAAGCACGAAATTAACTTCCTGGTGCGACGACACGGGCCGTGTCATTCTACATGGCCCAACCCGTGTCTGATTCTGGAGACAAACTTTCAGCTATTCCAAGGTCAGAAAGGAACACGGCCTACCCCGCGTAAATTGACACGGGCCGTGTTCTCGGTCAAGGCTTCAAATCATCCTTCGTCGTGAAGTCAGAGGCGTACACGGCCTACCCCGTGTCAATTGACACGGACCGTGTTGATCAAAACTTTCCAGTCTTCAAAGTCAGAATGACACACGGCCTACCCCGTGTCAATTCACACGGGCCGTGTTAATCACTTTCTTCGAATTCAGCCTTGATTCTTCATGAATGCTCTTCTTCCTTTGCTTCTAGAGGTTGATACTGATTCCCTTAAGTCTCTTAACTCTCTTCTCAACAGCTCAATACCAATGGACTCCATCACTCATAGATCTCCTGAAAATCACAATATGTTTATGAGTGTCTATAACCTCATTTAAGCAAAGTTTCACAATAAACATCCAAAGACAACTCTAAATCGAAACTTAACTAAATGTCAGCAATTAAACACATTTGGAATCCAATTAGATCAAACAAAAAACATTCAAGAGCTGAAATTATTAACGGATCAAATACCCCACACTTAACCTTTTTGCACTCCTGGGCAAAAACATAAAACCAAGCACATGCTTCCCAAAAAGTAACAAAAGTATTGAACAATGAGCAAAAATCTATACACATAAGTTCTTTCAAGGAATCTAAGCATTCAGGAATTCCCTCTCTCAACAATCCAAATCAGCAAGCCAGGTCTATCCAAAATCAGGGTTAAGCCAACATGATAAATCCTCACAGATGTACTCCCTTTCACTCAAGTATTTTGGCTTGTATTTACTCTCAACCAACTCATGAAAACATGCCTTACCATAGGCTTGACAAGCTTCTACTTCTCCACCACCTAAATCACATGCACACAAAGATCAAAAGGTCTTTAATCAGGTTGTAATGGGGTCAAGGTCAAGGTAAGATATATCAAGGATAAACAAAGTTAGACCATCGGAAATAGAAGAGCCAAGGGGAATAAAAAAAACAAACACTTTTGCACAATTACCCCAACACTTTTCAATCCATCTTCATCTTTTACTTGACTTTCTCCATTTATCAACCAACTTATCAATCTCTTTTTCTTTTCTTTTTCGCTCCTTTTGTTTTTTTTTTCTTATTTCTTTTTTTTCTGAATAAAAACATAGCAAAACAGTGTAATCACCCCCACACTTATTCAAACACAATTCCCAACATAATTATTAAGCTCTTCTACTCCCTAAGGTAGGGTAACAATGGTTTTTCACTATTAGGCTTGTATTGAGCTATAATAAAAAGAAAGGATATAATTCAGGCTCAAAGGGGTGAAACAATGGATCAAAGTACAAGGCTAGCTATTTGGCCAGTGGCTGAAAAAAAAAATGCCTTTATCATCTCAAAAATGTGCAGTGATCATTTGCAGCTTTAAAGAGAGTCAAATCAAGTTCTGAAAAATATATAATCACAAGTGGAATCACACGACAAAGAACAGAAGTGACTTAAAATTAGTCATTCATATTAAGGCCCAAAAACTCACTAGGTTCAAATTTTATCAAATTCTCAAAACCCTTTCAATTTTCAAAACCTCTTAGTGCAAATTTAGAAGCAAGAAAGTCAACTCCTTTAGGCTTAAAAACCTGTCCAATTAAAAATCAATCACTTGCTCATTGCTCAATATACTCTAAAAACCAGTTAGAAAAAACATGCACCAGATATGCCATTAAGATCAGGATATGCAATGAGGCTCAAACCCAAACTTGCCCCCCACACTTAAAACAGACAGTGTCCTCAATGTCAAAGCATACACAACAGATAAAATGAATCCAAGTAAATAAACAAAGTATATGCGAAGAAATGAAGTATTGCATCATGAAACTCAGTTCAATACAAAAGAGTAACAATAGTAATCAGAACAATGTACAATAAGCCATCAAAATGAAGGACACAGCCTCAAAAGAAAATGAAAATACATCAAGAAAGGGGAGGGGGAGATGAAAAATGCTGAAGCAAAAGGTCAAGCTTGCCATCAATGGCATCCATTCTCTGATCACGTGCGACTTCCATAGCCTGAAAACGATCCTCTAAGTGCTGAAAGCGAGCAGCATGGTCCAGCTCCAAGCAATCAATACGGGCCAAGATAACATCATAAGAAAGCTGCGCCGGTGAGTGGAAGGGCCCGCATCACCGGCAAACACGGGGGGGGAGAGAGAGCAAGCAGATCCTCATGTGGCTCAGGGTCCGGATCAACTCTAGGCAAGGCAGCTCCATCAGCGCCAAGCAAGACGAGAGCACCATTTAGACGAGTGCAGAGCTTCATAGCCACCAAAATGGCCCCATCAATAGCACTGGGACCCTGAACCGGTGCCTCTTCCACCAAATCCAAATACTCAAAGTGATCAGCAATGGCAGTCACATACCCTCCTAACACAATACGACCAGCTAAAGTGGTCCCGACATGATGAAACTGATTACAGAGCCAATACCCCCCATTAACAGGCACTCCCTCAATCATACAATGTAAGAAAAACAACTCAGAACGGCTAATCGTCCCTTGACTCTCCCCCCGACCACACAGAGTATTAGCTAACCATTTCTGAATATAGCGATGGGCAGGGGACCTAAGCTGAGAGGCTTTAGACATCTTAGGATCATAATTATCAGACTCAAGCACAGTGAGGGCAGACCACACATGATCAGCATTAAAATCACGGGGTAACATATTTTTCCCCTCAGGAAAAACCAAAAATAACTCGAAACATATGAATATCAATGGAATGGGAGTTACCTAGCAACCTAAAGGTGATTTCCCCAGGCCATCTAGTTTGATCAGACAGAGGGTAAAGCTTACGATTAAAACTAGAAACAAACTCCCTAGTCAATGCAGCAAAAGTAGGCTTTTGTAACAATGCAAAATCAACCCAACCAATTCTTCCCAACAGAGCAAACACCTCATCATATAACCCTATAGCCCTAAGGGTATCTACGTCTAAAAAGCGAGTGGGAACCACTACCTTTCTGTCGATGGGGTTGACTGGCACCTGAGGGGGTGAGGGCTCACGTGGGAGTGATGGAGACCGAGCACGTCTAGAGCCAGCCCGATGGGGATGAAGCGAACATGACGCAGCAGTGGTCTTGACACACTTTTTAGGACCCATCAAGAGAAGAAGCAGAAGAAAGGAAGAGCAAGGAGAGAATGTGGTGGTGGGTGGAGGGTGAAATCAGAAAAATTAGGGAGAGTAGGGAGAGAAACTGTGCATGGAAAGAGGGGGAGATGATAATGATGGAAAACAAGGGAGAATGATGGATATCGAGGGGGAATGGTGGAATACGGTGGAGATTGGAGGCTATTGAAGGTAATGGTGGAGATTGGAAAGGAATGTGCGTGAGACCAGGCGCAAAGAAGAAGAAGAAGAAACAGTGGAAAGAGGAGGAACAATGAGAAATGCGTGTGGGGAGAGGTGATAATGAAGAAAAATGGTGAAGAAGGGAGGAAAATGGTGGTGGTGGTGGTGGGTAAGAAAAGATTGAAGGGGAGATGGTGGTGGCTGCTTGCAGAGGGAAGAAGAGAAGAGGAAATTGGGGGAGAAAACCCTAAATTAGGGTTTAAGTGAGTGCGTACGATGCGAGTACACGGGCCGTGTCATATGACACGGCCCATCCCGTGTACTACTGTCTTAGTAATAAGCTGCGCAAGACAACACGGGCCGTGTCATATGACACGGCCCACCCCGTGTACTTCTCTGGAAAACAGGGGTTCTGATGGTCAGGACAACACGGGCCGTGTCATATGACACGGCCAGCCCCGTGTACCTCTCTGGAATCTTCACAAAAGTCTTATCCTCGAAAACACGGGCCGTGTCATGTGACACGGCCCTCCCCGTGTAGATTTCTGCAGTAATGGGGTTGCTGTCATGAGGACACGGGCCGTGTCATGGGACACGGCCCTCCCCGTGTAGATTGCTAACTTACAAGATGCGCTCTAAACTTTTCCTCAGGACTACATACACTCAACAAACCATGAACTCAAGTAATCAAACTAAAAACTGAGCAAATCCAAACACAAATATCAGCAAGGAAACAGATATCAAGCAAGAAACACTTAAAAATAGGCTAAACTAAGAAACTAAACAACGTAAAAGAGAAAGGAAAAAGAAAGCAAATCTGATTGGGTTGCCTCCCAATAAGCGCTTGGTTTATTGTCCTCAGCCAGACATTGTGGTGCTCCTCAAGATTCTTCATAAGATGGATGGAGGAGAGGCATGTTTTCAACCTCTGCATTCTCCGGAAGTTCATGGTAAGGCTTGAGACGGTGCCCATTAACCTTGAATGCCTTGCCAGAGGCCTCGTTCATGATCTCCACTGCACCAGAAGAAAAAACAGTTGTTACTACAAATGGGCCAATCCATTTAGAACGTAACTTACCTGGAAATAATTTGAGTCTGGATTGGTATAGCAACACTTTTTGGCCTTGGTGGAAACTTTTCCTCGAAATCATTTGATCATGAAATGCTTTGGCTTTGGCCTTGTAAATGAGGGCACTCTCAAAGGCCTCATTCCTCAATTCTTCTAACTCCTGAATTTGGAGTTTTCTCTGCTTGCCAAGACCTTCCAAGTTCAAGTTAACTTGCTTGATAGCCCAGTAAGACCGATGTTCTAGCTCCACTGGCAAGTGACAGGGCTTCCCATAAACCAATCGGAATGGGGACATACCAATAGGGGTCTTGTATGCCGTCCGATAAGCCCACAAGGCATCAGCAAGTCTAGTACTCCAATCCTTGCGCGTGGGATTCACAGTTTTTTCAAGGATGGACTTGATCTCCCTATTGGATACCTCGGTTTGGCCATTCGTCTGAGGATGGTAAGGAGTAGAGGTCCGGTGCACCACACCATATTTCTTCAAAAGGGATTCAAAGATTCTGTTGCAAAAATGTGTCCCTTGGTCACTAATGATGGCTCTGGGAGTACCAAACCTGGAAAAGATAAAGGACTTCACAAAATCCACAACAGTCTTAGAATCATCAGATTTAGTGGCTTTAGCTTCCACCCATTTGGAAACATAATCCACAGCTAAAAGAATATAGGAGAAACCAAAAGAAGGAGGAAACGGTCCCATGAAGTCAATGCCCCAAACATCAAAAACTTCCACAAAGATTATGGGAGTTTGAGGCATTTGATTTCGTGGACCAATATTACTCGTTTCTCGACAAACGGTCACATGACTTACAGAAATCATAAGCATCTTTAAAGATGGTAGGCCAGTAGAAACCACTGTCAAGCACTTTGTTGGCTGTCCTCTTTATGCCGAAATGTCCTCCACAGGCATAAGTATGGCAAAAAGATAGAACGGAGTGAGTCTCTGAATCCGAGATACATCTCCGAATCACTTGATCCGCGCAATGCGTCCAAAGGTAAGGATCATCGCAAATGTAATACTTGCAATCACTCCTCAGCTTATCTCGCTGTGCTTTGTTCAAGCTTCTTAGGAAAGTCTTTGGTGGCCAAGTAATTGGCAATATCACGCATACCACGGAATAGTGGTTGCGATAGCCATTAAATGCTCATCCAGGAAAGCTCTCGGTATAGGTATGTCCTCCTCTTCATTCACCAACCTGCTCAAATGGTCGCCACCAAGTTTTCGCTCCCCTTTTTGTCTTTAATTTCCAAGTCAAACTCTTGGAGCAACAGAATCCATCGGAGCAATCGTGGCTTCGCTTCCTTCTTTGCCAGTAGGTACTTCAATGCTGCATGATCAGAAAAAATAATTACTTTAGAGCCAATTAAATATGATCTAAATTTCTCTAAAGCAAAAACAACAGCAAGAAGTTCTTTCTCAGTTGTAGAGTAATTCAGTTGAGCATCATTTAGGGTCCTTGATGCATAGTAAATAGCATAAGGAACCCTATCAACTCACTGTCCTAAGACAGCCCCTACCGCAAAGTCACTCGCATCACACATTAATTCGAATGGAAGCTCCCAATTTGGCGGCCTAATGATAGGTGCCTCAGTCATCAACTCTTTAAGTGTGAGGAAAGCCTTCATACACTTCTCATTAAACTGAAATGGAACATCTTTTTGGAGAAGTGTGCAGAGGGGTGCTGATATCTTGGAGAAATCCTTGATGAAGCGCCAATAGAAACCTGCAAGACCAAGAAAAGAACGAATATCCCGCACACTAGTGGGCGGGGGTAATGAACGTACAAGCTCTACCTTAGCTTTATCAACTTCAATGCCCCTAGCAGAGATTACATGACCTAACACAATACCTTCTTCTACCATGAAATGACATTTTTCCTAATTTAAAACAAGGTTTGTGTCAATGCATCTCCTCAAAACCAAAGTCAAATGGTCCAAACATTTCTCAAAGCCATTCCCAAATACACTAAAGTCATCCATGAAGACCTCAATGATATTCTCTATGTAATCAGAAAAAAGACTCACCATACATCTCTGAAAAGTCCCTGGCGCATTGCACAGTCCAAAAGGCATTCGCCTATAAGCAAAGGTGCCAAAAGGACAAGTGAAAGTGGTCTTGTCCTGATCTTAGAGCAATAGCAATCTGGTTATAACATGAAAATCCATCTAAGAAACAATAATGAGAATGACCGCCTAACCTTTCTAACATTTGATCAATAAAAGGTAAAGGAAAGTGGTCTTTTCTCGGTGGTGACATTCAATTTTCTATAGTCTATACAAATACGCCATCCCATCGTAATCTAGTGGGAATAAGCTCATTCTCAAGCATTCTTACCACGGTAAGAATGCCGATTTCTTTGGTACTACCTGGACCGGGCTTACCCACTTGTTGTCAGAAATGGGGTAAATAACCCCCACACTTAGGAGCTTCAGTATCTCCTTCTTCACAACATCCATCATCGGGGGATTCAACCTCCTCTGTGGTTCTCTCACTGGTTTAGCCCCCTCCTCCATTAAGATTCGATGCATGCAAATGGAGGGGCTAATACCTCTGATATCTACAATAGTCCACCCAATGGCTGTCTTGTGTTCTTTCAACACAGAAATCAAGCTCTCCTCTTGCTCTTTGGTGAGGGATTTAGCAATTATTACCGGGAGTGTCTCCTTCTCACCCAGAAAAATGTATTTCAAATGGGGGGGCAGTTCCTTCAATTCCAGCTCTGGTGCCTGCACAACAGAAGGTTTAGGTACATCAGTAGTAAAAGGTAATTCAACATATGATACCTCATGCCCTTCTGAGGTGGAAGAGATTGTATGTAAGGCTGCCACCACTTCATTAACCTCTTCGCTCCATGGTTCTCCTTGGTCATCCTTCGTTGAATCCTGAAAATCTAAACTGCGAGTCATAACTGTATCAAGGACATCAAATCGATCAGACTCAAGAACAGTAAAAATTAAAGATTCCAAGATATCAAAAGAGTCAATAACACAAGCAGAGTGCACATCACTCGGGTATCTCATGGCTTCAAAGATGTTGAATCTAATCAACTCTCCATCAAATTCCATAGTCAATGTTCCCGAATGCACATCAATTTTAGTTCGAGCAGTCTTGAGGAAAGGCCTCCCCAACAGAATGGGGGCAGAGTTGGGAGATTTGTCCTCCTCCATATCCAAGACATAAAAATCATTTCGGAAACACCAGTTCATTGACCTGCACCAAAACATCCTCAACAACCCCCTTAGGGTATGCATTAGACCTGTCTGCCAGTTGAATGATAACTCCAGTAGGTTCTAAAGGTCCTAGATGTAAAGATGCATAAATAGAAAAGGGCATAACATTAATGGATGCACCTAAGTCTAGCATGGCCCTCTCAAACCTGGCATTACCGATAGTGCATGGTATAGTAAATGTGCCAGGATCTTTACATTTAGTTGGGAGTTTCTTATTAAAAACAGCTGAAACATTTGCTCCCACTTGGACTCGTTCATTACCTTTCAACTTCCTTTTGTTAGTGCACAACTCTTTTAAGAATTTAGCATATCTAGGCACTTGCTTTATGGCATCTAACAGAGGAATGTTAACTTCAACTTTCCTAAAAGTCTCTAAGATTTCTTTATCCGCTTCTTCTTTTTTATTTTTAACCAACCTGCTCGGAAAAGGGGCCTTAGTGACATATTTAGGACATAGGTCAGAAACACTTACCTTAGGGGTCTTAGAATTGAGCCCCTCCTCATCTACCTCCTTAGAATTTTGAGCTTTATCTTCAGTGACTGGGGAAGATGTGGGTCCGTCAAGTGTCTTCCCACTGCGCAAGGTGACAGCACTAGCATTTTCTCTTGGGTTTACTTGGCTGCGAGGGAAGTTTCCCTGAAATCTGACTCGCACCTTGTTGATCTCAGTAGCCAACTGTCCCACTTGGTTCTGCAAAGTACTGATAGTGGCCCTTGTTTCTTGCTGAAACTGAATATTGCTGGTGGCCATTTGCCTCACTAGATCTTCCAACGAAGGTTCAGGTTGCCTAGGGGCTTGAACTTGCGGTTGCCTTGGAGGAAAGGGTGCTTGCCTTTGCTGAAACCCTGGAGGACCATAGGCTTGGGGTTGCGCTTGAGCTTGAGGCTGCTTTGCATAGCTAAAGTTGGGATGATCTCTCCACCTCGGATTATATATGTTAGAGTAGGGGTTGTAATTCTTGGATGGAGCAGAAAATCCCCCCACTGCCTTGGCTTCTTCATTTGTGTCTTCTTGTAAAGTGGGACACATATCAGTGGGATGTCCTGAAGAGCAACAAATTCCACATGCCTATACTGGTGCTTTCCTAGTGTCCATCAGCTTCTGAATCATGGCAGTCAACTGTGTCATTTGGTTCTGCAGACTAGTAGTGTCAGCCTCTTTAACTGCTCTCACTCCTGTATCATTCCGAGTAAAGAATTGTTGAGTGTTCGCAGCCATTCTAGATATCAGATTTCTGGCTTCTCGAGGAGTTTTATCAACTAAGGCTCCTCCACTGGCAGCATCAATCATGTTGCGGTCCATTCCTAGCAAACCTTCATAGAAATACTGTATCAGAAGTTGTTCACTAATTTGGTGCTGAGGGCAGCTAGCACACAATCTCTTGAATCTTTCCCAGTACTCATGAAGTGATTCCCCATGTCTTTGTTGGATCCCGCAAATTTCTTTTTTGATTGTTGCGGCCTTTGATGCAGGGAAGTATCTGTCTAGGAAAGCCCGAGCCATATCCTGCCATGTCTGAATCGATCCGGGTGGCAAGTAGTACAACCACTCCTTTGCAGAGTCCTTTAGGGAAAACGGAAAAGCTCTCAGCTTGACTTGCTCAACTGAAATTCCCGCGGGCTTCATGCTAGAACATACAACATGAATTTCCTTCAGATGCTTGTTAGGGTCCTCTCCGGCTAGTCCATTGAAAGATGGCAACAGATGAATCAGTCCAGATTTCAATTCAAATGCCTCTTCATTCTCAGGAATTTCTATGCACAAAGGTTGTTGGTCTAAGTCCGGAGCACCCAACATCCTTAATGTATTTTCTGCCATCACTTCTTCTTCAGGCGGCTCAGATATCTCAGATGCCGCAGAGCTGGAAAGATCTACGTGACGGGCAGCTTCAACGTCAGCAGGTGTGAATTGCGAGCTGATTTGTTCAAAGTAATGCCTCAGATTCCTCAATTGCTCGTTCACCTCTTCACCGGACATGAACACCTGCAAGATAGTTGAAAAGAACAAATAAACTATTAAAATTAAAACAAAAACAGAGAGAAAAATAGGAAACAAATTAATAGCGCAATTAGAAAATTAGCTCCCCGGCAACGGCGCCAAAATTTGGTGTGGTGTGGAATGCGATTAAAAATTAATATTAAAAATAGTTGCCAAGTTCCACCAAAAATATAAAAACCTTGCAACCAATTGTAGTAAGCAAGGGTCGATCAACAGAGAACCAATTCAATTAACACTATCAATCCAATTCCTAAATTAAACTCTGATGAAAAATAAACAGTAAAAGTAAAAGGGGGGTTTTGTTGATTAAAACTAAAAAGAGAAATTAAACTTAAACTAAAACAGTAAACACAAATTGAATTATCAAGTTAAAGATATTGGTTAAGAGATGGAATCCACCACTAGATTTATATGATTATGCTAACTTACATACCCTTTATACCAACATGATCAATTATGTTCTTATGCAATTACGAGATAAATCCCATGTCTTCCTTAAGTTTTGCTTAATTCAGCAACCGCTCAAATCAAACCCTAACCATTAGTTATTTGTAAAGCAACCGCTCTTACACTTACCTAATGATTGCATTAAGAATTAGAAAACCAATCACACTAAGATCTAATCACACACCGGGATTAAATTACTTAGATCATATGCCTCACTAGTCATACCACCGCAACCGCGCATAGCAATCCTAGTTTTACCACTTTCGAAATTTGGCAAGAATATAAAAACCTTTATATTGATTTATGAACAGAAACATATGAATAAAAACACAATTGTATTGATATAAAGAGATATGCAAGATTCACATAATCAAAACTAGAGTTTCATCCTCCCTTAACCAATCAAGAAGTTTAGCCACACATGGCAAATTCAAAAACAGAAGAAGAATTAAAAGAAAACATTGTTCAGAACAAAAGAAGAAAAGAAAAACTAAAGATCAAACTAGTTTCCAAGGCTTGAGAGTGATTGATCTTTGATTGCTCGAATCCGAGTCTCCAATCCTCGATCGAATCCTTCCCCTTCTTGGTCTTTGTGTTTCTCTCAGTTTCCTTTACATCTCTTTACGTCCAGAATACCTTAAAGGGCTCTAAGCCACACTATTTATAGGTTTGGGAACCTAATTTAACATTAAAGCACGAAATTAACTTCCTGGTGCGACGACACGGGCCGCGTCATTCTACACGGCCCAACCCGTGTCTGATTCTGGAGACAAACTTTCAGCTATTCCAAGGTCAGAAAGGAACACGGCCTACCCCGTGTAAATTGACACGGGCCGTGTTCTCGGTCAAGGCTTCAAATCATCCTTCCTCGTGAAGTCAAAGGCGTACACGGCCTACCCCGTGTCAATTGACACGGGCCGTGTTGATCAAAACTTCCCAGTCTTCAAAGTCAGAATGACACACGGCCTACCCCGTGTCAATTCACACGGGTCGTGTTAATCACTTTCTTCGAATTCAGCCTTGATTCTTCATGAATGCTCTTCTTCCTTTGCTTCTAGAGGTTGATACTGATTCCCTTAAGTCTCTTAACTCTCTTCTCAACAGCTCAATACCAATGGACTCCATCACTCATAGATCTCCTGAAAATCACAATATGTTTATGAGTGTCTATAACCTCATTTAAGCAAAGTTTCAAAATAAACATCCAAAGACAACTCTAAATCAGAAACTTAACTAAATGTCAGCAATTAAACACATTTGGAATCCAATTAGATCAAACAAAGAATATTCAAGAGCTGAAATTATTAACAGATCAACCACCACCACCTCCACTACATCAACCTCATTCGTCTTCATCTTCTCAACCTCCACAAGATAAGTTATCTAATTTTGAAAGTATTGTGGAGAAACTTGCTCTTAGTACCACCACTTTTATGGAGGAGATAAGGGCTAATTTTAAAAATCAAGAGGCAGCCATCAGAATTCTAGAAAATCAGGTGGGATAGATAGCTAGATATCTCACAGAGAAACCTTAAGGCAGTCTTCCAAATGATACTGTGATAAATCCAAAGGAGCAATGTCATTCAATCACTTTGAGAAGTGGTAAGCAGTTGGAAGAAAACGTGAAAGTAGCACCTAGTTCTTCAGGAGCTAAAAAAGAAAAATATGATATCTCCATTGAAGATGCCTCACTTCAAGATGTCTCAGTGCAAGTTGATAATGATGGATATGAGATTGAGAAGGAACAAGCTAAAAAGGAACAACCGAAAGTGAAGGGAGAAAGAAGAAAGAAGAAAGATTCAATTTTGAGTAAACCTTTTGACCCTTCATTATATGCCAGACTTCCATTCCCTCAGTGTTTAAAGAAAGACACCCAAGAGAAGCAGGAAAGATAATTTTTGAAGTTCTTGGATGTGTTTAAGAAGTTACAGATAAACATTCCTTTTGTTGTGGCACTTGAACAGATGCCTTCCTATGCCAGATTCATGAAGGACTTGTTGTCTAAGAAGAGGAAGTTGGAAGAAGATGAGACTGTAGCACTTATTGAAGAGTGCAGTGCCATCATCCAGAGGAAGCTACCACCGAAGTTAAGGGATCCAAGAAGTTTTAGCATCCCTTGTACCATTGAAATGTTGAATGTTGATAAGGCCTTATGTGATCTAGGCACCGGTATTAATTTAATGCCATTGTCTATCTTGCTAAAGCTGGGAATTGAGAAAGTTAAACCTACTATGATCTCCCTCCAATTAGCAGATCAATCAATCAGACATCCATACGATATTGTGGAAGATTTGCTAGTGAAGGTAGATAAATTTATTTTCCCAGTTGACTTTGTGGTCTTAGATATGGATGAGGATGCGGATATTCTGTTGATTCTAGGGAGACCATTCCTAGCAATATCAGGAGCATTAATTGATGTGCCTAGAGGAGAGCTTATTTTGAGGGTAGATAAAGATCAAGTGACTATAAATGTTTTTAATAAGTTTGCCCCAACATCAGATTTTCATGCCCCTGTTAATTGCATTTAAGGCAAATTTCAAAAGGGGTTGGATGGTAAGAACTCTTCTATGATTTTTGATCAGAAAGAGAAAGATCCTCCTGTCTCCAAGATTGCTGAAAAAGAAAAAGATTCTTCCAGTTCTCAGAGTTTAGTGCAATATGATCTGAATTCTTCTAACAAGATGAAACCTGGCACTTTACCTATTGATAAATTGAAAATCCAATGGCCTAGTGGAGTTTTTGATGCCAAGGCACACTTGGGACAACCAATTCCAACTGGAGTTCAGAATATTTTTGAAGATGATTCCAAAGGCAGTGATCGAGTATGGAGACAAAGATCTGACAAAAGAAATGTGTCATTATGTTTCTCTTGTTTCAAGCCACCATGATTAATTGAGAAAAGGCAACGTTGAGCTAGTGATGTTAAACAAGCGCTTTTTGGGAGGCAACCCAAATTTTCTTTCTTTTCTTACTCTCTTTATTTTGTTATTTGTTTATTTTTCTTCAGTTAGTTATTTGTTTTTGATTTTATTTTGTTATTTCTTGTTAACTAACATTTTTTTTTTATTTTTGTTTTGTAGTTAGCTAGTGATGAGTCGGCTTAAGTGCCTCCCGAGTTCGGAGTCTTTGTAGGGGAATATATATGGTTGTCGGCCACCAAAAAGATTTTTCTTCTTTCTTTTAGCTTTTAATTTATGTATTTATTTATTTATTTATTTTTCTATTTTATTTTACCATCATCACTTTTTTGTGTTTTGAATCATTTTGTTGACATTGTGTATGTCGGTATGTTGAATTTGAATATTCGATGATTGCTTGAATTGTGGATTGATCTGATTTCTTGGGATATCACATAAGAATTCATGAGTTATGTTTATCTCTATTGTTTCAATGGTGTATGGATGTATTTCACATCTTTATGTTTGATAGGCCTTGGAATTTAATTGCATGTCAAGCTTAGAGAAAGTTTATAGGATTGCATGTGTGTGGATGATTTGCATCTAAAAGTTGTTAGATTCTCTTTTGAGACGAAATCCTAGGCAGTGCATGATTAAGGAAATGATAAGGGCCTTATTTGGACCGTTTGAACCTTTCAAGCTAACTTGTATACACAATATATCCCTAGGTCCCTTTTGTAACTTTGTTATTGTTTGGCCTTTATTTCTTTTCTTTACTCACATTTACCTTTCCCATACCCATATGAAAAAAAAAAAATTTCTCTCTTACATAACATTTTGTTGAGTGCATATCTTGTATTATTTTATTACTCAAGCCTTCGTTATTTTTGTGCATGGAGTATTTATGGAGCTGGAAAAAAATTTCAAAAAATTTCAAAAAAAATGAAAAAATTCAAAAAAATTTGTAAAGAAATAAGTTTGGGAATGGAGGTTGTTGAAAAAAAAATAAAAAACTAAAAAAAGTAAATGTTGTGTTGTTTCTTATACTCCGTTGTGCACTTGTTCTATATTTTTTGGCTTGAATTTTGAAATTTGCATTATTATGTATCTCAACTTTTGCTTTTTTTATTATCCTACCCTTTCTTTCTAAACCCATACCATTGGCCTTACATTACAAACTTTGTAAAGTCCCTTTTGATCCTTGGTTATGTGTGGTTTACGTTAGTGGAGAGAGAGATGAAGAACAACCCTATGAATGTGGGTTTGATGTGCATTTGTAATTTTATAAACCTATCTAGGCTTGTACTTTATGATGAAATTGGGTCTTTCATTCTTGTTTTTGGGAAGTCATTTTTGCATAAAAATTGCATGTGAGAGACGATGTGATAATTGGATTGTTCATGTGTAAAACTTTGAAATTAGATTGTGAAGCAATTTCTAAATATATGAATGATTTTTAATACCCGGTGTTGCCATGTATGAATATGTGTATTTTGAGTTTTTATTTGTTTAGTCTTTTTGTGTTGTTTTTCTTTTTCTTTTTACTTGAGGACAAGTAAAAGCTTAAGTTTGGGGGAGTGATGAACTTGCAAAAATTCATATTTTTACGGTTCAAAATCTTGAGTTTTCATCATCTTTTAATCTTTTTGATTGAGTTTTGTTCTTAAGTCTTATTATATTTTTAGTTTTTTTTAATTGTGTCTTTAATTACGTGTTTTATGTATTTTTTATAGGTAATTGCATATGAAAAAGACTGGACATTTGAAGAGTAGAAAAAAAGAAGAAATCCATTCAGAAGCCCAATGCTTGAGCATTGGGCCATCACCACTTGAGCACGCATTGTACGTAGGATGGTTCCAATTAGTGAACTAATGCCTGAGTACTGAAAACTGAGCGCTTAAGCACTAAATGCGTAACAGCGGCATGAATTCCTTTTAAATAAGAAAAGTTTTGCCAAATAGAAGAGACTTTTATACACTTGAACATAACGCAACAGCCGTTAAGAGGCACAAACCCTAATGTGGTGTGGGCGTAAGTAGGCTTAAAGATTAGGAATTTTCTTCAACATTTCCACCTTTCTACAATGAAGTTTGTCTTATTCTTCCCTTTGTGTTCTTTTTTTTTTCATGTGTAACTAAACCCCTTTTCGTTAGGGTGATGATGGATCTTGTTCTTGAATGATGTAAATTCTTTTATGAGTTTAATCAATGTTTCTATTTCATGATTTATGTGTTTATCTCTTTTCTTAATGCTTTTCTAAATCTGACCAATTTGGGAATGATTTTTGTGCTTATGTATGATTTATGAAAATTTGCATGAACCTAGAACCTGTAATAAACACCTTAATTTCTACAATCGCTACGAATAGATGTTATGGGTTATGTGGTCTTTCTTTTAATTCTCTCGTTCTTGATAATGCCTTTTTAATTGAGATTAGATTAAGGGATTAGTTAATTCTAAATAGTGTAAGAGTATTAATATACCAAGGGATTGGATATTGATTAATTTTAGGAATTGATCATAAATCATTAGAATAGGTAACCTCATCACAAAATCCATTCTGATGTTGTCCCATTTCTACTCAGGGATTTCCAAAGATTGCAGAGCTCCAGAGTGTAACATCCTAATATTGCTATCATGATATATCCGACATATATATGAACAACCAATACTAGTCATCTTTAACTATATAAAGCATATAAACTATACTAGTCTTCATACATCTTCTTCTTGTAACATCCCAAAAATCATTTATTTCGTTATAAATAATCATTTTATAATATTTATGATTTTTGAGAATTTTTTTAGAATTTTCTAAATTGCTTGATTATTTTAATATTTTTCTTGATTTGTGTGCACACTGAGCGAGGCTGGAAAAATAAAATATTTTTCTTGAGGCTGAAAAACTTTGAACTGTAGAAATGTCGATGGGGGATCTTACTAAACCCGAGACTGGACACAGTTTACGAGGTTTTCATTTTTCAAGATTATATCTGATAAATAAAATCAAAGTATATTTTATTATCTATGGAATAATAAAATATTATTTACGCTAACTATAAATTTTGTCCACTGAGAAATTGTTCTAGTAGATTATTTCTATCTTGTTACTTTTATGATATCATTTAAGTGACCTCACAATTCACTTTATCGAGAGGTGTGCAAAGCTTCTCAAGAAAGCTTCAAGGAAGCTTCCTACCCAACCACCACACACTCTTTCTCTTCTCTAAGTTGCTGCACGGTTGGGCTAAGGGAAACAAAAAGCTTATTTCACATTTCATTCTTTCATTTCTCTCTTTTCTCCTCTCCCTCACGTAGCTCACCCTTTCTTCCTCTCTTCTCCCACACTCACATACTCCATTGTTAAGCTTTCAAGTTTCCATGCTCAAGCTAACTTAAACCATTGCTTCCCCTCCTCATCTCCAAGCTTTCTTCCTTGTGGGACTCCTCTTTGCTCCTCTATTTTCGTCCTCCACAGCCCAGCTCCAAAGCTTCAAGTTTTGAGGTAAAACTCTCAACTTTCTTCTCCTCTTCTCCTCATTTTCGTGGTCCATGGTCACTTTGGTGGCTATGATACCATTTCCACTCTTTGATTTTAATTTTTATGGATTTGAACACCAAGGATCTTGTGGTGGTGAAGCACGAAATTCCAAGGACAAAAAGAGCTTGCTTTTCCTTGCTCTTCACTAAGGTAAGAGGAAGATTATTCTCTTTAACCCATTTTGGTAGTGAGAAACTATTTGTTGTGTTGAAGGGGTGAAACCCATTTGTAGGTACCCCATTGTTTGAGTTATTTTGGTTGTGTATTGGTGTTTTGATTGGTAGGATTTAGTTGTATGTTGATAAATCATAGATTGTATAAAGGTTGGTCTGATTTCTGGTGAGTTTCTACGTTTACAGAGGAGTACACGGCCTAGACCGTGTGATCGTACACGGTCGTGTACTCCAGCATCCCAGAACAGAAACTCCAAAGGCATACACGACCTAGGCCGTGTATGGCCACACGGTCGTGTATTTTGGCAGGCCGTGGTTTCGTGGCCATATAACTCTCCCCGGGCCATGTATTTGGGACAGTGAAGGGTTTTGGACTTTTCTAGTCCCTTAGGGACCCCTGGTCTCCTTAGGCACTCATTGTGAGGCTTTAGTACTAAAATAAACTTATTAAACATAATTAATTGAATGATTAGAAGTTGATTAGGGATTCATAAAATGGAAAGAACCAAGAACGATAGTTTGCCTTATAGTTTAGAATAATTTTGGCATAAGGAAAGAACATGAGTACAGGTGAGGTTGTGAGAAACATAATGAACCTAAAGTTTAACTTTTATCATAACTATGGATGGGGTTGCGTTTACCCTTAAAGTTTGTTATTGGCTTGATGTAGATCCGCGAATGGGATCAAACTTTGTTGACAAATGATATGACATGATATGATATGAGTTATGATTCGTATATGAATATACATGTATGTATTGAATCTACATGCATTTGAAGCATGATTGACCTAGTTGTCATAATAAGCATGATTGAAACATGCATTGAAAATGTCCGTTGGACTATTGTTAAGGCCAAGTTGCCTAGGAGTTGAATCACACCTTTGTGCCGGTGCGAATAGACAAGTGTAGGTCACTCGTTGACCTTGGGGGCGTCGGGGTACGGGTATCTCGCAATGGACAGTTGGTAGCTCTTCTGTCCGTGGGGCAGACTGATGCAAATGCACCGACAATCCGGACTGAGACACTGTCCTATATCGAGATCTGTGTAGAATGTCTTGTACAATGCCATGATGCGTATTTTTGATAAATTGAGAATTTTAGCACTTGAAGGCCTCGGTAGCCGCAACACAGACATATTTCCTGTTCATTCTCTCTGACTATTTTGTGTCTAGCTCCATGGAGTAGGAGTTTTGGTACCATGTGCATGTACATAGTGAGTCACCATATCATTCAACATTTACTCATTTAGATGACAATTTAATTTGTTATATCATTATTGCTATATCTGCCTATATATGCTAAACTGTTTATTATCTGTCTTAATGCTATTTGCCATTTCTGAAATGTTATGTGCGCGTCATGCGCCGTTTTGTTTCTTTACCGCCATAATAGGTAATCATATAGGATGTCTTACCTCTTTCCTGTATTTTTTGCTATTCTGTGTGGTTTTGGTTAAAGTCTGTAAAGGGGGCGAGTTTGAATCTCCTAGATTTCACTTGGTTTGATCTTCTGCGTTCAGTAAGGACAACTTGAAAGGACTTTATTGGTTTCGTCATAATTGAGTTCATTGGAGGTGCCAAGGCTTGGTGAGTCATCTAGACCGATAAGTGTATATGATATGTTGGGGACCTGACCTTGACCATGAAGAGGACTGCGATTGAAGACCTTATCCTGTATTTCTCACTACACCGATGTGCCTGGAGTTGCCTTATGCATTCGGGATCCGAGGTGTGCCCAACTCCTTAGTCGTGGATATGTTGTGGGTAGTTTATATTTTATTTTGCACTACTTGTATAAAGTGAATTTTTGGGTATAATGACGATTGTGCTGTGGTTATTAAATCGAGGGGTGTTACATTAGGTGGTATCAGCGCTCAGTTCATCCTGTTGAGCCGGGGTATGGACTGACTATGCTTAGACATGTTAGAAATTTATTTGTATGTTGTATACTTCCTTGTCTCTTGCTTGAGTTGTTGGGAAAGGAAGGCGTGGCTTACCATAGGTTGAGTGTTAGTAGCTACTGTTGCACAGTTACATGATATTGAGTATTGGCCCACTCAATGTGTAATGTTCTATGTCTACGGGAAACTATGACTTCACCTAGGCATATTAAGGCAATAGGAGTTCTTTTAGAAAGAAGCTCAGCTGGTATGACTGAACTTGCTTAGGATTTGATTGCATTTACACCCTTGTTGTGTTACCTCTAGAACTGTTTAAGCCAATGGGTTGGAAAAAGGGTAGTCAAATAAGACCTGCAAGGTTTATGGACTGAGACGTCCGAGAGGTTTTGGGAAACCGATTCTCTTGGGAAAAGAGTATCTGGCATAAGTTTGGTTCTAGGAGCTACTTGGGAGTTAAAGACTTACAGGAGATCACGCCGTAGAAGGCAGAATGAAGGAGCTTAAGTTAGAATTTTTGGGTTTGGTGGTTTTGTTTGTCTTACTGCTTTGGGTGACTCTTTATGGTTGGTTTCCATAAGGAGACAATAATGATTGAATTGATTGCTTTTGATTTTCCTTATGGTTTGATTTGTTTGTCCTTGAAGGAAGACAATGACTCGAAGTAGACGTAAGCGTGTGAACGCGGGGAGTGACAATGATGGTATGACTGCGGCAGCCAAAGTAATGCAAAGAATGGTTGATGTAACAACACACCAGGATGAGAGGGCCGCACAGCAACAGGAGTTAGAAGTCGAGGTTCAAAATTTGTTGGGAGAAAGTCAATTTTTGGGTAACTCTGAACTACCTAAGTTCCAAAGGAGGAATAAATAGATGATCAATTAGTTTAAGCGAAAACTGTATTCGCAACAACCGAAGGGACAACACCAACAACAAACGTATAAGGGGGATATGAGTAGTAGTAAATCCAAACTGGTACCTTTATCAAAATGTAAGAAGTGCAGAAAGGACCACTTAACAAGGGACTGTACGATCGAAGGAATAATTTGTTTCAAGTGCGGAAAGTAAGGACATGTGTCAAGGGATTGTGCTTTGCATGGGATGAAGCCTCTATGTGCGATCAAGGGGATAATTTGTTTCAAATGCAGAGAGCTAGGACATGTGGCTAAGAACTATACTTCGCAAAGGATAAAGCCTTCTGTTGGAGATGTATGTACTTCAAAATCTCACGGAGAAGGAAGAGTTAAATTCTCAAGTGGAGTAGAAACATCCAAGACTAAAAACCTGAACGAGGGAGCTCGTACTGTGATAGATGACCTTGTGATTTTACTGTATAATTCTGGGGGTGACCCGTTTCTTTATGACATGTAACAGTATGGATCAGTTAGGATCATCTATGTCTCCATCATCTTTTGACTAAGTTATTTCCACTTTTGCTACTAGGAACCTGTCGTTGGTAGCCTAGTTGTTTAAATTATCCTATGACCTGTCAAGGACTGAATCTTTCTAGTGATCTGATTTGTTCACTTCTTTTACAAATTAGATGTAATGTTAACAAAGGGATTGGTTATCTTCCAACCATATCCTGTTGAAATATTCCAATGAAATTTTAAGAGTTCGTTTCTAGAATTGGGTTGTCTGTGTATTTACTTCCTTTCGACCCGAATATTACTATCCTCGTTTGTAAGCCTGCTCTCATTATAACAAGTTTACTTAAAACTATCCTATTGTTGTTAAAAATTGGAACCTTTTTACCAATTCAATCATCTACTTTCTTCACGAATAGGCTTGATCTCAGGAAGGAGATTGATCGTTTTCTAAATGGGTCTCGTCATTCGATTCCAATAGAAACTTAGTGTTTCTTGATACAGAAATTTCCTAGATGTGAATCAATGAAACTCACTCCTAAGTTTTATTGGACCATATCATATTCCTCGTTGGACGGGTCCAGTGGTAAATCAAGTGACTCCCCTATTTTTCTCTCTGACCATTATAATGTTTCCCGTATACCTCGATTGAGGAAATGTGTTCCCGAATTTGACCCATAACATTGTGCCAAGAGTAGCACAATTAGGTGAGAACTTACCTTATGAGACATTTTGTTCGGATCAAGGAAAGATGGTTTGACAAATCAATTGAAGGACGCCGCTGTTTTCTCCAAGATTAGCTTGAGTTCTCAACTATCATCAAGATCACCTGAGAGAAGGATATATTTCCAAGGCAACTTTCTCTGACGCATTGTGAACACCATGAGTATTTTGTAATGCCGTCCCATGTAACGAACGCTTCAGTAGTACTCATCGACTACACGAACAAAACCTTTCTTCCCTATTGAGACAGAATTCTCGTGTTGTTCTTCAAATTCTGAAGAAGAATGAGGAGTTACGCTAGAAGCTGTCCAGGTGCGAATTCTGATTTGAGGTAGTTTAACTTTTGATTTATGTGATCTTTAAAAGAATGAATTATTGGAGATCCGTCACAAGTTGGAGCAGTTCTTCAATGGGAAAGATCAAAGACTGTATTGGAGATTCATCACTGTGTGTGATTAGTTAGTTAATACGGGAGACTCGTCACAGAATTTTCCAATATGGCAAGACTCCTCGTCTAACTCATGTATGAGCGTCAAGTTTGTAGGATTGGTGCATATAAGAAAAGATTTTCAAGGATTGAAGAGACACTCGACTACCTTACCGACGATGATTCTGCCCAATCCCAATGAATATTTTAGGATACGTAGTGATGCTTCGCATTGGAAGTTTAGAACGTGTACTTGATCAGAATAGAAGGAATGCTAACATATGCCTCAAGACAATCGAGAGCACATGAGAAGGATTACCTTATACCAACTCAATGTTAGCCTTGTAGTTGCATTGAAGGTCTGGAAGCATTTTCTACAAGGAGAAATTTTCGATGTCTATAGTAATCTCAAGAGTCAGAAGTATTTTGACCGATCGGAATGAGTTGAAATATGAGACAGTGATGATGATTAGAAGTTCCGAAAGATTTTGATTTTTCTATTTTAGTATAATCCCAGAAGAGGTGAATGTTGTAACAGATGCCTTAAGAAGAAAACAAGCTTAGTTTGTCCACTACAGTGAGCAAGGAGAATAAGTTTGATAGAGCCACTCAGTGATGTACAGTCGTTTGGAGAGTTGGTTGTTGGATGGCTGAAGACTCAAAGGGCGTAGAATCTTTTATTGGTCGGCCTACGATGTCAACACGCTTTTGCCCATTAATATAAGGTACTCAATGGATGGAAGCAACCTTAGTACCGGTGATTTGGATTGATGCAGCTGGAGATGCAGCATGAGAACTAGAAGACAAAATGAAAGAAACATAGTCGCGATTGTTCTAAGATAAGATGAATTTCGAGGACGAAATTCCCTTTTAGAAGGGGAGAGTTGTAACATCCCGAAAATCATTTATTTCGTTATAAATAATCATTTTACAATATTTATGATTTTTGTAAATTTTTTTGGAATTTTCTGAATTACTTGATTATTTTAATATTTTTCTCAATTTACGTGCGCACTTAACGAGGCTGGGAAAATAAAATATTTTCCTTGAGGCTGAAAAACTTTAAACTATAGAAATATCGGTGGGGGAGCTTACTAAACCCGAGACTGGACACAGTTTACGAGGTTTTCATTTTTCAAGATTATATCTGATAAATAAAATCAAAGTATATTTTATTATCTGTGGAATAATAAAATATTATTTACGCTAACTATAAATTTTGTCCACTGAGAAATAGTTCTAGTAGATTATTTTTATCTTGTTACTTTTATGATATCATTTAAGTGACCCCACACTTCACTTTATCGAGAGGCGTGCGAAGCTTCTCAAGGAAGCTTCAAGGAAGTTTTCTACCCAACCACCACACACTCTCTCACCTCTCTAACTTGCTGCACGGTTGGGCTAAGGGAAACAAAAAGCTTATTTCACATTTCATTCTTTCATTTCTCTCTTTTCTCCTCTCCCTCACGCAGCTCACCTTCTCTTCCTCTCTTCTCCCACACTCACACACTCCATTGTTAAGCTTTCAAGTTTCCATGCTCAAGCTAACTTAAACCATTGCTTCCCCTCCTTATCTCCAAGCTTTCTTCCTTGTGGGACTCCTCTTTGCTCCTCCTTTTTCGTCCTCCATAGCCTAGCTACAAAGCTTCAAGTTTTGAGGTAAAGCTCTCAACTTTCTTCTCCTCTTCTCCTCATTTTTGTGGTCCATGGTCACTTTGGTGGCTATGAATACCATTTCCACTCTTTGATTTTAATTTTTATGGATTTGAACACCAAGGATCTGTGGTGGTGAAGCACGAAATTTCAAGGACAAAAGGAGCTTGCTTTTCCTTGTTCTTCACTAAGGTAAGAGGAAGATTATTCTCTTCAACCCATTTTGGTAGTGAGAAACTCTTTGTTGTGTTGATGGGGTGAAATCCATTTATGGGTATCCCTTTGTTTGAGTGATTTTGGTTGTGTATTGGTGTTTTGATTGGTAGGATTTAGTTGTATGTTAATAGATCTTGGATTGTATGAAGGTTGGTCTGATTTCAGGTGAGTTTCTGTGTTTACAGAGGAGTACACGGCCTAGGCCGTGTGATCGTACACGGTCGTGTACTCTAACGTCCAAGAACAAAAACTCCAGAGGCATACATGACCTAGGCCGTGTATGGCCACACGGTCGTGTATTTTGGCAGGCTGTGGTTTCGTGGCCATGTAACTCTCCCCAGGCCGTGTATTTAGGACAATGAAGGGTTTTGGACTTTTCTTGTCCCTTAGGAACCCCCGGTCTCCTTGGGCACTCATTGTGAGGCTTTAGTACTAAAATAAACTTATTAAACATAATTAATTAAATGATTAGAAGTTGATTAGGGATTCATAAAATGGAAAGAACCAAGAATGAGAGTTTACCTTATAGTTTAGAATAATTTTGGCATAAGGAAAGAACATGAGTACCGGTGAGGTTGTGAGAAACATAATAAACCTAAAGTTTAACTTTTATCATAACTATGGATGGGGTTGTTTTTACCCTTAAAGTTTGTTATTGGCTTGATGTGGATCCACGAATGGGATCAAACTTTGTTGACAAATGATATGACATGATATGATATGAGTTATGATTCGTATATGAATATACATGTATGTATTGACTCTACATGCATTTGAAGCATAATTGACCTAGTTGTCATAATAAGCATGATTGAAACATGCATTAAAAATGTCCATTGGGCTATTGTTAAGGCCAAGTTATCTAGGAGTTAAATCACACCTTTGTGGGGGTACGAATAGACAAGTGCAGGTCACTCGTTGACCTTGGAGGCGTCGGGGTGCGGGTACCTCGCAATGGACAGTTAGTAGCTTTTCTGTCCGTGGGGCAGACCGATGCAAATGCACCGACGATCCGGACCGAGACACTGTCCTATATCAAGATCTGTGTAGAATGTCTTATACAATGCCATGATGCGCATTTTTGATAAATTGAGAATTTTAGCACTTGAAGGCCTCGGCAGCTGCGATACAGACATATCTCCTGATCATTCTCTCCGACTATTTTGTGTCTAACTCCATGGAGTAGGATTTTTGGTACCATGTGCATGTGCATAGTGAGTCGCCATTAGATGACAATTTAATCCGTTGTTTCATTATTGCTATATTTGCCTATATATGCTAAACTGTTTATTATCTATCTTAATGCTATTTGCCATTTCTGAAATGTTTTGTGGGCGTCATGCGCTGTTTTGTTTCTTTACCGCCATAATAGGTAATGATGTAGGATGTCTTACCTCTTTCCTGTATTTGTTGCTATTCTGTGTGGTTTTGGTTAAAGTCTGTAAAGGGGGCAAGGTTGAATCTCCTAGATTTCACTTAGTTTGATCTTCTACATTTGGTAAGGACAACTTGAAGGGACTTTATTGGTTTCGTCATAATTGAGTTCATCGGAGGTGCCAAGGCTTGGCGAGTCATCTGGACCGATAAGCATATGTGATATGTTGGGGACCTAACCTTGACCATGAAGAGGACTGTGATTGAAGACCTTATCCTGTATTTCTCACTACACCGGTGTGCCTAGAGTTGCCTTACGCATTCGGGATCCGAGGGAGTGCCCAACTCCTTAGTCGTGGATATGTTGTGGATAGTTTATATTTTATTTTGCACTACCTGTATAAAGTGAATTTTTGGGTATATGTATGTTTCAAGGTGATTATTCAGTCTTAAATGCTGTAAACCAAGTATATCTTATAATTCATATTTTCAATTGGTTGTATATGTAACTATTCATTCATGGCTCATATTTCCCTCATATGCAAAATAATGAAATTTGGAAAACCTTGTTATTTGAGTTGTAGCACGCCAAAATTTAGTGACTGTGGTATAATGACGATTGTGTCGTGGTTATTAAATCGAGGGGTGTTACACTTCTTCCCTTTTGAAGAACTTGTACCTACATGTACATAGCAATATAATTGGGGTGAGAAATCACAATTCTCAGTAGAAGTATTCCAAAACCAGCATCTTATACATTCATAAAGAATACACAACTATTAAGTTAACACTTCAATCACATAAGTACACCATACTCCAATCTCTGAAGTACATAATCGCCCATATAATTGTAATGTCATGAGTTCATATTATGGCGGCAACTTCCCATACAATTGCCATGTTATGCCAAATTATGTCTAATGTTTATGTCTATGCGAATACTAAGAGTGAATGAAATTTAAGAATGTCATGAGTCCTCAGACGTATTTGAGGATATTACTCACCTTAACTACTCTAGGATATGCTATAATATGTCATGAATTATCAAGCGTAGTGAGGATATGACTCACCTCCACTACTCATCAACATGTATAGAGGATATTGCTCACCTTAGCTACCCAACAAACATAATAAGGAATTACTCACCTCAAATACTAAGTAGTATAGTGAGGAATTACTCACCTCAATGCTCATCAATCATAGAGAGGATATTACTCACCTCAATATGTTCCACAATCATATCATGCAAAATAATTACTAATTACTCATAATAATTAGCACCACAATTGATTTACATGCATCTCAAAATTTACTTTGTCAAATACTCCTAAAAGAGTCTCATTACTCATTAAGACGCATAAAAGAAGAAACTACACTATTAAAGGCTCCATTGCATCACAATACAATTTCTATCCAAATTCTGGAGCTCATGCTGCGACACAACATGGCCACGCCAAGGCGCCCTGCACTCTAGTCACTCACACCGCGTCACCAAACTCAGGCACGCTGTGGTACCCAGATCTCGAGTTCCAATACTAAAACTGGTATCACATGCACGCCGCGACGCCACACACTCACGCCGCAACGCGAGAAGCAGAAACTAGATTCTTTAGAATTCTACAAAATTCGGGTACTGTTCCATTGGAACTAATCCCCTCTCCAATCACTCTAAACTCCAATTCAAGTGATTTCTAACCTTACACAAGGTCCATTCAACAAGGTTGTAATGTAGTTTGGGTTATTGTAGATAGATTAACCAAATCTGCCTACTTTTTGCCCATTAGAGCTAACTACTCCTTAGATAGACTAGCCCAGTTATACCTTTAGGAGATACTTAGATTGCTTGGTGTTTCCCTTAGTATAGTTTCAAATAGAGACCCTAGAATTACATCTAGATTTTGGGGAGCCTTGCAGAAAGCTTTTGGGACTAAGCTTAGTTTGAGTACAACATATCACCCACATACGGATGGTCAATCAGAAAGGACTATCCAAACCCTCGAGGATATGCTTAGGGCATGCATTCTAGAGCAGAAGGGTAGTTAAGATAAGTTTTTATCTTTAGTGGAGTTTGCCTACAACGTAGTTACCATACCAGCAAGGGCATGGCATCGTATGAAGCACTATATTTAGCATCCTGCAAAACATGTTAACTTGTAAATAGTTACAGAGGTAGCTTAATACTTGCTTAGCATGCATGTTTAATTTTGTGGCAATCTAAGTCACTTTAGGTCCTTTGTCACAACCCGGAAGGTGAAAAGAAGCTTAAAATGACCCAAATATTAGCATAAATGGTTTAGCTAATGGAAACAAATGTGAATAATTTGTTTCTATGTCACAAATGTGTAGTTTTTGATATGATTAAAATTTGAGAATAATCAGAATTAGTTTGATATTTTTAAGCATACTGGTTGTGTGTTTTAATGTCAGATTGACTAGTCACAGATATAAAAAATTATGATTTTGATGAAACAAGATTTTTATGAATCTTATGATTTGTTTTGAACTTGTTGTAAGTTAGGAAACTTAGTTTGAAGAAATCTAAGTGTTCTTAGCAGATCGAGAATTATCAGTTGGTCACTGAAGGGACCAAAGTGCCTCACGTTCTTCTCAGTTTTCTGCCTTGACTTTGCACTTTCAAATGAGATACTTTCTCATTGTTTTCTCATAACTTCCACAGGTGAAACAACTCCAGCAGAAAAGAAAGAAGACAAGTAAAGAAAGGAAGAGGAAGAGGAAAATTGAAGGGAAGGCTAAGGTTTAAGATCATCCAAGACTTGAAGCTTCATCTTAACTGCTAGAGGTAGGGGATTTGAGTCTTTTTACCTTCTTTTCTCCATTTTCTCCATTGAGGCATATATGATGCATAATAGGTCAAATTCAGTTTTTAAGGTGTTTGGAGTTTTTTTCTTGGTTGAATGTGTTTCAATGGTTGTTTATGACTTGCTCTTCGTATAAGTTTGAGTTAGAAACTTGGAACTCTTCATTTGGACCTTTAATGCACAAAGTGAGAAAAATAGGTTTGCATGAGTGATTTTCTTCTTGAATCCAAAGTTAGTGGTTTTAGTTAGTGGTTGATGATTCCTACATATTAGTGAACTAGTTAAGGACTTAAAATTACCTAGAAACTGAGTTGGAGTAGTTAAATCCCGTGAGATGCTCCAATGGAACAGTACCTGACCCTATTTTCTGCAAAAAAAAAACCACTCGAGCCGCGATGTGACTGAGAGCCATGTCGAGGCATGAGTTTCAGTGAGTGAACCCGAGAGCTGGATGTCACGGCTTGGCAGGGCTATGACGACTCGTGAAAGTGGCTGAGAGCTGGGTGCCATGGTGTGACAAGAGCTGTGCCGAGGCGTGAGTTCCAGGATCTTCAAAAGTTGTGTTCTAGATGTTTTGGAATTCCCTAAGTGTGGAAGAACCAAGTGATGCTCACAAAAGAGAAAAGCTTCAATGGGATGAGAGGATTCAAGAAATGAGGTTGATTGAGCAAGAAAACTTGGGTGGCCAAAAATGGTGGGTTTGACCGTGGAAATGGGGAGAGAATAGAGAGGAAAGTTGAGTTCTTTGTAGGTGATTTCAACAAGAAAGAAAGCCTTCCAATCAAGATGTAGATCCAAGCAAAGTGGTTGCTTGAAATCAAGCAACAATGGAGGGTGGAAGGATGTGGTGCTGCCGTGGGAAGAAGAAGAATAGAGAAGGAGGAGAAAGCTTGAAAGAAGAAAAAAATGAGAGAAGAAAAGTGTAGAGAAAAAAAGTAATAGTAAAGTGATTTCAAAATTAGAAATGAAAAGTGATAAAGTTAAAAGCTAATTTTTGGCTCCAAATTGGGCCTCATTGCTGTGGAGTGTGCGAGAGAGAGGAGAGAAAGGAAACTTCCTATTGAAGCTTGGTGCAAAGCTTTTTTGAGAAGCTTTGTTAGATTTTGTGTAAAAGTCAACTTGATTAGACATAAAGTAGATTTCTAGATAAGGTAATAAGGATTTTTACTACAAGCTATTACCCAATGGATAATTATTACAGTTTACCAAGTCAGTATGTATTATCCAACGGATAATAGAGTGTACTGCAAATTTTTATTTAATAGAACACACCGTGATTTTATTTATCAGATAATATCTCAAAAAATGTAAACCTCGTAAACTATGCCCGGCCTCAGGTTTAGTAAGATCCCCATCGACATTTCCACAGTCTAAGGTTTACCAGCCTCGGGAAAAATATTTTTTTTCCCGGCTTCGCTTAGTGCGCATAAATCAAGAAATATATTAAAATAATCAACAGTCCCGAAAAAATCCAAAAAAATTCACAAAAATAAAAAATATTATAAAATGACTATTTATCTTAAAACAAATAATTCTTAAGGCGTTACACCAGCTCTGCTCAGCGCGCATGCAAAACGAGAAATATATTAAAATATTCAATATTTCCGGAAAAATCCACAAAAATTCACAAAAATCACAATATTATAAAATGAGTTTTTATCATGAAATAAGAAATTTTCAGGGCGTTATATGAGACACTAAAGGGTGATCTCCTTAGAGAGAATGATCACCTTTTATATATGATAATTGTAAGGAATCTTAGGTGTTCTTTGAGAGAGAGAATGTTATAGGAAACACCTAGAATCTTGTTCAACATGAGGTTGACTTGGTAATCATTTGTGAAATGATGGTGTGAGGCTCTAGATACAAGACCATTAATGTTGAGACACAACTAGTGGTAGTTCTTGGAAAGAATAACCACTTACCTTATGTGAAGGACTTTGAGAAGTTAAGACAAGGTGTACTAGAAACAACTAGTTTGGGTTTGTTTAGTATAATATGCCTATCTTTATGCATAGATTACTCGTTTAGAGTTAAAGTTGAGTTTAAGATGCATAGTTGACGTATGCCCTCTTATTCTTAAAGGTTGAACTTGAGGATATGCTAGAAACATGGGTTGGTTCCTTTATGTGATAAAATTGAGCCAAGAGTGCATGTTTGCTAGTGATAGTTCTTTCGCTTAGTTAGGGTGAACCTTGTGATAGGATTTGGGAAACCTTAGGCATCCTTTGAGAAGTAGAATGTCATAGGTCAATACCTAGAACCTTGAGCAACATGGAGTTGCCTTGGGATTCACTTGCGAAGTGATGAAGTGAGGAACTAGGTGTTGTATGCTAAATGTTCTTAGCAAATAGTATTTGTTATCATGCATAGGTTATTTCTTTATGTAGAAAGTAAGCCAGAGATGCGTGGATGACATTTACTACCTTGTGGGACAAGGTTGAGGTATAGGAAGGACTAGAAACGTGTCCTTGCACATTATGTGATAAGTGAGCTTTGTTAGTTAGTTTGCTAGTTTTCCTTAGTCACTCGATTAGGAAGGACCTAGTGATGATTGTGTGTATTTGTGAAATACATTACATATTTTCTTTTTAATCTTGTTGTCATGCTATTTTCCTATGTATTGTAACCTAATATAGTGTGCACAACCATTTGGCCAGAGAGTTGTAGGTAATCGGTCCAAGAATTCTTTGGAATGAGGACTAGTCCTAGATTCTCAGACCGAAAGCTCATTATGGTCAGGGTTATCAGTATGGGGGTGGTAATAGTACTCTTACGTTGGTGAGAGGAAAGTACTCACCTATTACCAAGTGGGCTTATGCTGTTAAGCCTAACCTACTCAGTATATACAAGGGAACAGGGGGTTCCTGGGAAATAAGTAAGTGGCATGTGTTTTCAAAAACTAAAATCTACATTAACACTGCATAATCATTTCCTAGGATATTGTGTGAGCATAACCATATATCATATCATAAAGCATTGCATTTGTTGGTAGCTGTATGGGAAGTTGCCTTGCTTGTCACTTGCTTGTTTGTTGCTTGCTCGTTGATATCTCACGATTGTATGGGAGGTTATTTGATATCATCAATTGTTCGGTATTAGTGCGAGATAGGATTTTAACTTGCTTTGTGAATGTTACATAGCGTATGTATATGTTTTGATAGTTTTGAGCAATGGCTCATTTATCTGTTGCAGGTCTAATCTTATGTTTGTTGTATTGTTTGTTCATTGTGATGAATGAACACTGGTTTTAGAAAGCTTATACTAAGAAATTGTGATTTCTCACCCCCGTTGTGTTTCCATGTAAATCTAGGTATAGGTAAAGGGAAGCAGAATAGGTAGAAAGACTAGCATAGTTTTATTTTGTTTCTTGTAATGAATATATGTTGTATATTTATTTCTTGCTATCTTGAGGTTGTATAAGTTATGTGATACATTTTACCTTTAAAAAGGTGATGATATATATATATAGCTTTTTGTTGTCCAGGCTCTCCATATTTACTCATTGTGTATGAATGATATGGGTTTAGTTAGTTGTGCTAGGTTAGAAGTGACATAGCTGGTACTATGTGCCTTGTATATGTGAGATATATCAGGTCCTCGATATTGGGATGTTATGTTGGGAATTGTGGATACACCAACCAGCGGAAAAACAAAATTCCTACCAAGGATCCATGCAAAAGACCATAATCCGTGTTTTAAAAATTACCTCTTGAAGCGAGATGAAAACATAAACGACATGAATCACTAACACCATAACAACGATGATGTCTTTGCGGTATCCACACGAACAAAATCATAAGCATCCAACGTCCATAAAAGGAGCCTTACGTCTCTAATACAGTGCTAGCTGCGAAGAGATAAGAAACCTTTCACTCTCTCACTCACTGTTTTTGTAGGTGTAGCTAGGGTTCTGTTATGTGTGTCTTAGCAACCCCCTTAGCAGTACTATTTATAATAGTGACTGCCTTAAGTGAGTGTGAGCATTAGGAAGGTAAGCTCCGTAACCCTAGACTCGTCTGTTATGAGTCCGTCCCACATTTGAATCCAAGTCCAACTTGGATCTATTGCTCCAATTTTAGTCTGCTCTATGTATGTGACCCTGCAGGTTTTCATTACGTTAGCAATAATATTAAAATCTCATTTTAATATTACAAGTAGTGAACAATATCTAGCAACATATCGCTGCTACCCAAGTAATGAAAATGTCAGTGATTTAAGATAACCTTTTCGTGACCAATGTTTCCTTGTCGTTTAGTCCCTTTGTCAAGATATCTAGATTGAACACAAGGCATGGAATGTGTCACCCTTGTATAGTTCAATCATTCATTTCCTGATACTCGAGTAGACTTTGTAACAACAAATGAGATCAATATCTCATATTGACTCATTTGAGCATGGTCATGCATTTCGCAGTCTAACTCAATCAGGGGGCCCAAAGATATCGCTCCTGTTATGTAGGAGTGACAAATCCCATCAAGGTCACTCACATCCCTCTGCATGATTCGCGGTATGTCCAATAACCAAATTTATAATCACCTTGTTACTGATGACGTTTGATGGCATTAAAACACACAACTCCTCATGTAGGAATCGTAGTGATTTCAGGTCAAAGGACCACAGACACCATTGTCACTGTGAGAATCGCTTATGATACTCATGTAATGATCCATGTAGCGTTCTCATGGCGGGTCAGTTCAATACATCATTACTCTAACATGTACCCATGTGAAGACTAGATATCTCATATCCATAACCCGTGAGGTGTAGTCATCAGTCTACCACATACTAGTCTCAATGTATTATTATTGTCCTAATTAACAATAATACTTGACTAGGGACATTTAAGAATAGTGTTCTAATTTTATCCAATAGGATCTCATGATCAAGTCAACCACTTGATGTCCTATGGCATCAAACTTACTATTCTAAGGACTTTATTATGTTTATCATAAATAACACAATAAAAGAAATGTCACATATATTAAAGAATAGCATAATATAATATATATATATATAAGTACTGTTAAAATATATCAGCCTCTAGGGCATACACCAACATGTTACAGAGGTAGTGGCGGTACAAGTGACTGGGACCAACGATGATAGACCTAAAAGAGGCGTATGGTAGGTACTGGTCCACCAACAAGAGATGGCTGAGGGGTATCTAGTTTAGAAAGAAGGGAACAAACTCGAAGAATGTTAAATCGACAAAGACCAGGTAACGGTGGAGTGTAGGTGAAAAATAATGATAACCCTTTTGAGACCAATTGTAACCATAGAAAACACATTTGATGGAGCGGGTAGAAAGTTTGTCAAGACTGGGAGTGAGATTATGGACAAAACATGTCAATCCAAAGACACGAGGTGGAAGAGAATGGAGGGGTTGACAAGGAAACGAAATAGAGTGGGGTACCTAGTTATGAAACACAAAAGAGGGCATGCAGTTAATCAAGTAGTAGGCAGTAAGAATCGCATCACCCCAAAGATGGAAAGGGACATGACCATGAAACAAGATTGTTCGAGTTGTTTCAATTAGGTGTTTATTTTTGCGCTCAGTAACCCCATTTTGTTGAGGGCTATAGGTACAAGATGTTTGGTGAAGAATGTCTATAGATGCCATAAAATGTTGAAAAGGTTGAGATAAAAATTCATGGGCATTGTCACTATGCAAAGTATGAATTCGAACACCAAATTGAGTTTTTTATTTCATTATAAAATTTCTAAATGATAGAAAAACAAATCAGACCTGTTTTGCATTAAAAATAACCAAGTACACTGAGAATAGTCGTCAAGGAAAGTAACAAAATATTTGGAACCCAAAGTAGACTCAATACGACTAGGACCCCAAACATCATAATGAACTAAAGCAAAAAGGAGACGCAGCTCGATGACAGACTCTATCAGGAAACGAACTATAGGTGTATTTCTCAAGTTGACACGACCCACAAGATAAACTGGATAACTTAGATAAGCTTGGCACTATTCATTGTAGTTTGGAAAGGCTTGGATGACCTAACTGAGCATGGATGATGAAAGGGGAATATATGACGAAGCAAGCATGAGAGGTGGCAGAGAGCTAGTAGAGGTCATTGGACTCATATCAGTGCCAATCATCCATCCCAAGCTCCGGTCCTGCAAAATGGTAGAGTCTTTAGTGAATCTAATTTTACAATCTAAAGAATGGGTCAAATGACTAATGAATAGTAAATTAAAAGTACTCCTAAGAACATAAAGCACAGAATCAACAAATAAGGAAGGGAAGGGATGGATAGTGTCAATCCTTTGCAACCGTGTTTGGTAACCATCTGCTAAAGTGATTATAGGTAAATAACTAGAATTAGAAATTTTGGAGAAAAGACATTTATTACCAGAGATATGATCAAAGGCACAAGAATCAAGGACCCAAGGATCCAAGGATGGTGATTGAGAAAGACCAACAAATGCATTACCAGTGTACTCAATAAATACAGTGGAACTAGAGGCCTTATGTTGGGTAGAGGGCTCAGGTGTAACACCATAACCTTAGACACCATAATATATTTAGGATATATGTTAGTATACAGAGTTAAGTGTCTTATTTCTATTTCATTTAAACAAAAAATTAACCCATAATAGCATACATGTCATTATGGAGAGCCTCAAAGGAAATAAAGATACATGTTTATACATATTTAGCTTCAAAAGTGCAATTGTAATCCATAATATCTTTGTTCATCTCAAAGCAAAAGTAAACTTAATACAAAGCTTTGACAAAAGAAAATGGCTATCTAATCCATTTGTTTCTTTCTTTTTTCCTTTGAAGAACCTTGATCAGGAATTACATGGAAACACAAACGGGGTGAGAATTCATAATCCTTAGTATAAGTATTCCAAAACCATCATTCATAACAATAGGAATATAATTATAACAATATGAAGTAAGACATGTTATAAAAGCTCATACATGACTCATCTTTAATAAATAAAGAAGTCAAGTTGCATAAACATTCATGAATCATTAAAGACTCAAACTAAATGCATTTCCATGGCCCATTAAAG
The DNA here is from genome assembly GCA_029884595.1 of Ormosia semicastrata. NCBI lineage: Eukaryota > Viridiplantae > Streptophyta > Magnoliopsida > Fabales > Fabaceae > Ormosia > Ormosia semicastrata. The sequence goes on from JAQQTO010000060.1 coordinate 57,597,716, forward strand.
GAAACCAAGCTGATTTCATATTCAAGGATCATTTAAGAACCAAGCTATTTCCTAGCAAGGACCAATCAAGGAACAATCAAGGAACCAAGCTAATTGGTTACCATGGCTCACCTAAGAACCAAGCTAATGTTTTCTTTCATAGCGCCTCAAAAGAACTAAGCTCATACCTTCATCACTTATCAAAAGAAACTTATCACATCTATTAGTATCTAACTTCATACTAAAAATATGTATAAAAGTCTCTATTGAATCATGGGTATTCATTTCCTAGCTTAAACAAGCCTTACATGAAGCCCAAGGGTGTTAAACTATGTTTCCATAAGTTCCTAGCCCTTACTCCTCTTGGTACGTTGGCTAAAACGAGGAAAGAATTCTAATTTTCAACATGCCATAACCAGTTATGGAGTCCTGGTAACTGGTTATGGAGCACCTGATGTGCTTCTTACATCTCTATCTTTAATCAATAACTGATTACGCTTCCATGCTAACCTGTTATCAAGTCAGAATAATTCTCTGCTAGGCCTAATCAGTTATGGCTTCATCCATAACTCCCTGTGACATGCAGATAATCGGTTATGGACTATTCATACCCGGTTATCTGCTGTGTTTTTTAGCAGAAGAACAGGGCAACCACGGCCCTCCCTCCTCCATCATCCCATATAAACCCATGGAAAACACTTTACAACATAAGTGCTGCCTGAAACTAGTCTAGATGGGGTTCTATAACAACAACCAAGTCATCAAACATGAATTTACATTATCATGCTTCAAAGAAATATCAATTACTCAACTCTTAACTTAAGCTTACAAATGGAAGTTTCTAAGCTCATAATCCATAACCTTGCATAGGTTAAGCTAAAAACAATCCAAGCTCAACTATTAATGGCACTTAGCAAGCTAGAAGATGACCTAAGTCCCTTAAACCCATTATTCATCCCTCAACATACAACATGCATGAAGATGAAGATAGCTAGAGATGTTCATATAGATTCAAGCACCCCTACCTCACTTGTAGTCTAGATGATCTTCAAACCTTGGCTTTTCCTTTTGCTTTTCTCTTCCTTCTCTCCTCTTCCTCTTCTTCCTCTACGTTTCTTTCTCTGTTTTTATACTCTATAGCAACTATTGTTGTTAACGTGAGAGAAAGAATGAAACAAGTGTGAAAAGGAATGAAAAACAAGCAATAAAGTCAGAAAACTCAGCTAGAACTTACGAGAACCATGAGTCATAAATGACTTGCTATGTTACTAACATTATATCTGTTAAGAACACTTAGATTCCATGAAATCAAGTTTCTGAACTTCCAACAACTTTAGAATAAATACTAAGATTCATATAAATTATTGTTTCATCATTTTCATGATTTTCCATATCTGCTACCAGGAAATCCGGTATTAAAACACACAACCAATATACTTAAAAATATCAAACTAACTCTGATTATCATGAAACTTTAACTACATCACATTTCATGCATTAGTGACCTAGAAATAAATTATCCATATTTATTTCCCTCATATGTGCAATTAATGTTATTTTCTGAGTCATTTTAAGCTACTTTTTACTTTATGTGTTGCAGCAAAGTGCCTAAACTAACTCAGTTTATCACAAAATTACACATACATGTCAAGCAAGTAATATGCTACCTTAGTAACCATATACAAGTCTAACATGCCTAAAAAGAGGATGTTACATCAGGTGGATTTGGGGCAGTAGCCTGTGTAACATTTGCATCGCATGGAGAACGACCATATAAAATCCAACATCTGTCAATGGTATGACCTAGCTTGTTGCAATGATCACACTCTAATACCATGTTGAAAGAGAGAAAAGAGAGACGTATGAAGAAAACTATAATTACATGATTTGGTTATGATTTAGCTAGACTATTCAATGAATCTAGACACTATTTATATAGTTTTCAACAAGTAAGGCAATTGATGGAACAATTCTTTTCCAAGGCAGAGTATGTGTCCTGGAGGATGCAGACTTGAAAGCTAAGATCTTAGAAGAAGCTCATAAGAATAGTTACATCATACACCTTGGTGAAACCAAGATGTACCAAGACCTTAAGACCATTTTTTGGTGGTCAAGAATAAAGGCAGACATTGCCCAGTGTATAGCAAAGTGTCTAGTGTGTATAGAACATCATAAACCATCTGGACCTTTGCAAGCTTTAAAAATCCATAAGTGGAAGTGGGATAACATATCCATGGATTTTGTCATGTGTTTGCCTTGAGCTCAAGCAGGATATGACTCTATATGGGTCATTGTGGATGAACTAACTAAGTCTGCCCATTTCTTACCTGTTAGAGCCAATACCCCAATGGACAAGTTGGCTTAACTGTTTATCCAAGAAATTGTGAGGCTACATACCTTCCAATATCATATCTGATAAAGACCTTAGGTTTACATCTAGATTTTGGGGAGCTTTACAGAAAGCGTTTGGGACTAGATTGTACCTCAGTAAAACTTATCATCCACAGACTAATGGTCAAACTATAAGAACCATACAAATTTTGGAGGATATTATGCTCAAAGCATGTGCCATTGACCAGCTAGGTAGTTGGGATAGAACAGACTAAATTGGAGCAATAAGGATCCAAGTTGGACTTGGATTCAATTGTGGGCCTAACTCATGACAGATGGGTTTTAGGGTTGCACAACTTACCTTGCTACTGCTCACACTCACTTAAGGCAGCCACCATTATAAATAGTACTGTTAAGGGGGCTGCTATAGATGTTACATCACAACCCTAGCCGTACCTAAGAAAGTGAGTGAGAGACAGTGAAAGGTTCTTCTCTTCTATTCGCAGCTAGCACCGCGAAACAGAGGCGTGACTCCTTTTGCAAGTCTGTTCGTGTGGATACCGCAGAAACATCGTCGCTATTATGGTGTTGGTGATTCACCTCGCTTGTGTTTATCACGCTTCAAGAGGTAAATTTTAAAAACTCGGATTATGGACTTTTCGCATGGATCCTGTGTGGGAATCCTATTATTCCACTGCGAGATATTTTGATCCGCAATTCCCAACAGTGGTATCAAAGCCACTTGCGAAACTATGATTCAGTTTTTCTGCTTTTCTTGTTATATGCGATAACATGATTCGTTGCTTTCCTTTCATAAAAGATATGATCTTTATATGTTATTTCTGAAATCGAAATAATGATGTATGAAACCGTGTTCTGTTTTATTTGTTGTTTACGAAACATGTTGATGTTTTTGAAACCATGAAGATGTTCATATAATTCTGTGAAAACGGTTTTGAATGCTTTTTGTTTTTGCGTTTTTTCTGATATCTATATATGTGATATGTATGATTCTGCGAAAAACGATTTTGAATGCTTTCTTTTTTTGCGTTTTTCTGATATCTATATATGTGATATGTATGATTCTGCGAAAATGATTTTGAATGCTTTCTGTTTCTGCATTTTTCTGTATGAATGCGATATACACAGCAGCGCGACATAAGGTTTTGGAAACCTTGTTTCCATTTTGCGACGGCTATGAAGCTTCCTCGTGACATGAAGTGTTCATGTCTTCACGAATTCTGGAAACCCTGTTTCTGGATAGGTGATGGCGGCTGTGAGTTACCCCTGCGGCACATGAAGCGTTCATGTGTTTGCGGGCCTTAGGGTTCAAATGTTGTTGCCCTAGCCGTCATGGAGGCAGAAGGGGTCCAACTCGAATTTTTCTCCAAGAAACCAGCGGGACCCCCGTCGGGGCGCTGCCCCGAACCCCGTTGCGTGGTGTGTGATATTCGAAAGCGCGATATTCAAATCTTTGTTTTTATAATTCACAAAATAATAATGTGTTATTTCTTTGTGTTTATGTATTCTTAGAGATGCATGGTGCATGGTTATGGCCTTAGTCTTTATTTTATGCTATTTTGGTTATTTTAAATACGACCTGCGTGTCGTGCCTTTCTCTCTACATTCTGATTGTACATTCTCTTCTCATCTAACTCCCCTCGAATGTAAAAGAGGTTTCTATAATGTAATCATCATGTGGAGACAAGGAGATGGCATCAAGTGAGGACGTTGGTGGGAGACGCTTGGTGAAGCTGGCATTTTTAAAAGCTAATCTCTTAGAGGCCATAACCATGTCACATTTATTATATGCTTTATATGTATGAGATGCATGGATGATGTTTATGGTATGTTAAACAAGTTTAATAAATGGTGAGATCTAATAATAAAATTCCCTCAAAGAAAATATTAAGTCATTATGTGATGCCTTCCAATGCGTGGCACTCATCAAGACTAATATCGATTAAGTGTAGGTCTGCCAAAGCAGGGTGCCTTTATCTATATTAGTAAGATGCGATGGGATAAGAGTAATATCCAAATGCCAGCCATTGGGTCTGACTTAACTAGGCCATTTTAATAGGATTGAAGGCTTAGAGGCATGAAGTTGGGCTTTGGTCCATTAGATGGACTTGAATAAGTGTTATTCACCCAACTATCCAAGAATTACATGTGATGTAATTGGAAAGTGTTTCCTACCTAAATAACTGAATTTTGGGTGATCAGCCAAAGCTGACTCAAAACTAGGTGAAATATGGATCTTGGCCTACTAGGAAATCTTACGATGGGATTTTCCGAGTCAATGCTGAGGGTCATTGACTTGAATAAAATAGTGGGAGACATATTTAATTAAAAGACCTCATTAAATATGTTTATGGCATGATACTTATATTTTTGCATGTTTCTGTTAATAGATAACCATGGCAACAAACACATCGGGTACTTTATCATTGCGATCCGTCCTTGAGAAGGACAAGTTGTGTGGAACAAATTTTCTAGATCGATACTGGGAATTTGAGGATTGTCCTCAAGCAAGAGAAAAAGTCTGTATGTTTTGGAATGACCTATTCCCTGAGCCACCGCTTGCTAATGCCCCTAGAACTGAAAGAGATGCTTATAAGAAGCATCAAGATGATGCCTTGGACATTGGATGTCTAATGCTGACCACCATGAACTCTGAGCTCCAAAAGCAACATGAGAACATGGATGCATACGATATGATCGTACACCTTAAGAAGCTCTACCAAGAGCAAGCCAGGCATGAGAGATTCGAGGTCTCTAAAGCACTGTTTCAGTGCAAGCTGATAGAAGGAAGCCCTGTTGGTGCTCATGTACTCAAGATGATTGGGTACATTGAAAACCTAGAGAGATTGGGTTTTCCTTTGGGCCAAGAGTTGGCCACTGACTTAGTCCTGCAATCGTTGCCGGAAAGTTTCAATCAATTTGTCATGAACTACAACATGAATGAGATTGACAAATCACTACCAGAGCTGTTAGGCATATTGAGAACTGCTGAGCAGAACATCAACAAAGGTAAAGGGAAGGCCATAATGATGGTCCAAAAGAATAAGGGCAAGAAACAGCAGAAAAAGCCCAAGGACAACTGGAAGGGCAAGGGCAAGGACAAGTCCAAGCCTAGCACTTCTAGCTTGAAACCGGTGGGTGGAGTGGCTAAGGAAGGTACATGCTTCCATTGCGGTCGAGACCGGACATTGGAAGAGGAAGCGTGCCAAGTTCCTGGAGGAGCTCAAAAGAAGAAGGGAAGTGAGACTTCCACTTCGGGTATTTTTGTTATTGAAGTCAATTTATCTACTTACGCATCATGGGTATTAGATTGGATGTGGATCTCACATTTGTGTAAATGTGCGAGGATCTAAAGAGCAAGAGACCATTGACGAAGGGCGAAGTCGACCTACGAGTTGGAAATGGAGCAAAAGTTCTTTGCATTATTTGTAGGGACTTATTTATTATCTCTCGCCCTTGGGCTTGTAATAGAGTTAGAGAACCGCTATTTTGTGCACGCTATTAGTAGGAATATCATTTCTGTTTCTTGTTTGGACAAGAAAGGTTTTTCTTTTATAATAAAGGACAAGTGTTGTTCTATTTATATGAATGATATTTTTTATGGTAGTGCACAATTGAGTAATGGACTTTATGTACTTGATCTCGAAACACCCATTTATAACATAAATACAAAGAGGTTTAAATCAAACGATCTGAACCCAACTTTTCTCTGGCATTGTCGTTTGGGCCACATAAATGAGAAACGCATCTCCAAACTCCATAAAGATGGATTCTTGGACTCATTTGATTTCGAATCATATGAGATATGTGAATCTTGTTTATCAGGGAAGATGACAAAGGCCCCATTCACTGGACAAGGTGAAAGGGCTAGTGATCTTTTAGGCCTTATACATAGTGATGTATGTGGGCCACTAAACACAGTCGCTAGAGGTGGTTTTCAATACTTCATTACATTTACTGATGATTTCAGTAGATATGGATTTGTATATCTTATGAAGCACAAATCAGAATCCTTTGAAAAGTTCAAAGAGTTCAAGAATGAAGTACAAAACCAACTTGGCAAGAGTATTAAAATCCTTCGATCAGATCGAGGAGGAGAATACTTAAGCCAACAGTTTGATGATCATCTGAAAGAGTGTGGGATAATATCTCAACTCACTCCACCAAGAACACCACAATGGAATGGTGTCTCTGAAAGGAGGAACCGGACCTTGTTGGACATGGTCCGATCCATGATGAGTCATGCAAACCTTCCAGGCTCCTTCTGGGGACATGCTCTGTTAACAGCAGCTTTCACACTTAACCGTGTTCCATCTAAGACGGTTCAAAAGACATCATATGAGATATGGACTGGGAGACGGCCCAGTATGTCTTTTTTGAAGATTTGGGGCTGCGAAGCTTACGTAAAACGTCAAGTTTCTGATAAGCTTGGACCTAAATCAGATAAATGCTTCTTTGTGGGGTATCCAAAGGAAACCAAGGGATACTTTTTCTATAATCCTACCGAGGGCAAAGTGTTTGTCGCACGGACAGCTGTGTTTCTAGAAAGGGAGTTTATCTCCAAAGGAACCAGTGGGAGAAAAGTAGAACTTGAAGAAGTTCAAGTTTCACAAAGCAAAGAATGAACCAATGGTGGAAATAGAGCAGCCTCCACAAAATGTTGTGGAACGACAACTGCTCTAGTAGCACAAGACACTGCGTAGGTCTAACGGGATACGTCATCAACCGAGAGAGATATGGATTTCTCATGACCCAACAAGGTGACGTATTGCTCATGGATCAAGATGAGCCTGTGACTTACCGGGAAGCCATTATTGGCCCAGACTGAGAAATGGCTTGAGGCCATGAGACTGAAATGGATTCCATGTATGCCAACCAAGGTATGGACCTTGGTTGACCCACGAAGGGTAAAACCCATTGGGTGCAAGTGGGTTTTCAAGAAGAAAACCGACATGGATGGTAATGTGCATACCTTTAAGGCGCGATTGGTGGCTAAAGGTTTCAAACAAATTCATGGTGTAGACTATGATGAAACTTTTTCCCCAGTTGCGATGCTTAAATCCGTTCGGATCTTGCTTGCTGTTGCAGCATACCATGATTATGAAATCTGGCAAATGGATGTCAAAACTGCTTTCCTTAATGGAAATCTTCTCGAAGATGTGTACATGACACAACCTGAGGGTTTTGCCACTCCAGAGGATGCTAGAAAAGTATGCAAGTTGCAACGATCTATTTATGGATTAAAGCAAGCTTCCAGAAGCTGGAATCTTCGTTTTGATGATACAATAAAACAGTTTGGTTTCATCAAGAATGAAGAAGAATCTTGTGTCTACAAGAAGGTTAGTGGGAGCACTATTGTCTTTTTACGGTATTGTATGTTGATGACATACTACTTATTGGAAATGACATCCCTACCCTACGATCAGTAAAGACTTGGTTAGGGAAGCGCTTCTCTATGAAGGACTTGGGCGAAGCCACCTATGTATTAGGTATCGGGATCTATAGAGATAGATCACCGAGGCTAGCAGCTTAAGTCGAGTACATACATAGACAAAGTGTTAAGACGATTTAACATGCATGAATCCAAGAAAGGACTCTTGCCTATGTCACATGGTGTAAGCTTATCTAAGGCTCAATCCCCTTCCACCCAGGATGAGAGGGATCGCATGAGCAAGATTCCATATGCATCTGCAATTGGATCTATCATGTATGCCATGTTATGTACTCGACCAGACATCTCATATGCTTTGAGCATGACGAGTAGGTACCAGTCTGATCCCGGTGAAAGTCACTGGACTGCTATCAAGAACATCCTTAAGTACTTAAGAAGGACTAAGGATTCGTTCTTGGTATATGGAGGCGAGGAAGAGCTAGTCGTAAAGGTTACACGATGCTAGCTTCCAAACCGATAGGACGACTCCAGATCGCAATCGGGTTATGTTTTTGCCTAAATGGTGGGGTTGTGAGTGGAAGAGTTCAAAGCGAGGAGACATCGCCGATTCTACCACAGAGGTGAGTATATTGCGCCTCCAATGCAAAGAAAGGAGGCCGTTTGGATCAAGAAGTTCATTACCGAACTTGGCACTATTCCTAGCATTGTGGACCCAAAGTGGACCTCTATTGTGATAATAATGGAGCCATTGCACAAGCTAAGGAGCCTAGATCTCACCTGACTATCCAAACATATACTTAGGCGCTTCCATCTCATTCGAGAGATCATCGATAGAGGAGATGTGAAGATATGCGAGTACCAACAGATGATAACATTCTTTGATCCATCGACGAAGCCTCTTGCATAATGAAGCATGAGGGTCACACTAGGTCTTTAGGCATTAGATATATGCACGATTGGCTCTAGTGCAAGTGGGAGATTGTTGGTGTATGCCCTAGAGGCTAATACATTTTCGTATTTACATATATTCTATTATGCTATTTTATATATGAGGCATTTCATTTATTGTGTTCTTTTTTGATAAACATAATAAAGTCCTTAGAATAGTAAGTTTGATGCCATAGGACATCAAGTGGATGACTTGATCGTGAGATCCTTTTGGTTACAACACTATTCTTAAATGTCCCTAGTCAAGTATTATTGTTAATTAGGACAACAATAATACATTGAGACTAGTATGTGTAGAGACTGATGACCGCATCTCACGGGTCATGGATATGAGATATCAAGTCTTCACATTGGCACATATTAGAGTAATGATGTCTTGGGATCGACCCACCATGAGAACGCTACATGGATCGTTACGTGAGTGTCATAAGCGATTCTCATAGTGATAATGGTGTTTGTGATCCTTTAACACGAAATCACTACGATTCCTACATGAGGAGTTGTGTGTTTTAATGCCATCAAACGTCATCTGTAACAAGGTGATTATAAAGTTGGTTATTGGACATACCGCAAATCATGCGAGAGGGATGTGAGTGACCTAGATGGAATTTGTCACTCCTACATAACAGAGCGATATCTTCGCCCCCGATTGATTGAGGCGCGAAATGCATGGCCATGCTCAAATGAGTCAATATGAGATATTGATCTCATTTGTTGTTACAAAGTCTACTTGAGTATCAGGAAACGAATGATTGGACTATACAAGGGTGACGCATTCCATGCCTTGTGTTCAATCTAGATATCTTGACAAAGGGACTAAACGACACGGAAACATTGGTCACAAAAAGGTTATGTCAAATCACTGACATTCTCATTACTTGGGTAGCAGTGATGTGTTGCTAGATACCGCTCACTGTTTGTAATATTAAAATGAGATTTTAATATTACTACCAACGTCATGAGAACCTGCAGGGTTGCACACTTAGAACAGACTAAATTGGAGCAATAAGGATCCAAGTTGGACTCGGATTCAATTATGGGCCTAACTCATGACAGATGGGTTTTAGGGTTGCACAACTTACTTACCTTGCACGCTCACACTCACTTAAGGCAGCCACTATTATAAATAGTATCTTGTTAAGGGGCTGCTATAGATGTTACATCACAACCCTAGCCGCACCTAAGAAAGTGAGTGAGAAAGCAGTGAAAGGTTCTTCTCTTCTATTCGCACTAGCACCGCGAAAGCAGGCGTGACTCCTTTTGCAAGTCTGTTCGTGTGGATACCGCAGAAACATCGTCGCTATTACGGTGTTGGTGATTCACCTTGCTTGTGTTTATCACGCTTCAAGAGGTAAATTTTAAAAACTCGGATTATGGACTTTTCGCATGGATCCTGTGTGGGAATCCTATTATTCCGCTGCGAGATATTTTGATCCGCAATTCCCAACAATTACTATGTTTTTGCCTGTCTGTTTGCCTTGTTCGTTTATGTAGTTAGATAACATAGCGAGCAAGTTATTGCATAGGAATAATTAAAAAAATTATTTTACATATGAGATAATTATGAATAAATAGTAACTTAGTTAAAATAATTATAAATATAATTATTTGTAATTATTAATGTTTAGTTTATATTTTTATAAATATTAGTGATTATAAATAAATCTAAATTAATGTTAATTAGTAATTAAGCTAATTAATACTGAGCATGATTAAATTAGTCAGGTTAAGTTAATTTAAGAATTTAATATGATGGTTTATGGTATAATTATATCAAAAAGGGATTTAATTAGATATAATTGAGTTATTTAATTAGGTAATGATTAGTCTTAGGCCAATCAAATTTCATGCACAAAATGTAGTCCACTAAACTCAATTTTTATTGGTCCAAATAATTTTAAGATCATATCAATTATATTTAGTGAATTAAAATTAGAATAAATATAATCAAGTGAAATTATGAGTTATTAAATACTCATAAACCTAGTTTTAGCCATTAGGGTTAGTGCATGAAGGTTGTAGCCTATGCATGGGACTATTAGGAGATCCTAACATGACCTTGGAAGCCTACGAGTTCAAAATTATGAATCCCGGAGCAATTATGCACTTCCTGGGATCCGTTTTCGAACTCAATGCAACCCGAAAGGCTCTTGAATGAGCCCTGCCCTGATAACTTAGCTCCTAAGCTATCGAGGCAGCCTACCATGCCTTTCCAGAGCCAAAGAAACATGTGAATAAGCCCCAGAAACCACTTAAGGCCATGGTTTTGGTCTTTAAAAACCAGCAAAGTCACGTCCCCTTCCCATTTCCATCTTTTCCTCCCATTCACCTAGAGAACGAGGGTCTAAGAGCGAGTTAGCGAGAGAGAGACCATGTCGGAACTCCACCCACCATGCATGCCTTCACCGATGCTAGTTTTGCAGCTATCTTACACCCCTCTACCTTGTTATCCAACCAACTTCGTCGGATCTCCCCTTTTCACCGTACCCGTAAGCTCACTTGAGAACCAAGTTAAGGTTTTCTTGAGTTCCCTATATTTCTCCTACTTTCCTTAATCAAATCTAGCTTAAGGGAGTTTTATGATTGATTATTTGGTGATTAGAAGCTCGTGGGAGCTCTTGGTCTGAGGCCATGGAAGGCCATGAGCCCCAAGGAGCTCCTCACGGCCATGGACGACCACGGGAGCTCGAGGAGGCTCCTAATAACTACAATGAAGGTCTTGTAGTGATGAGGAAGAACTAGTTGGTCTCAATTGAGCCTTAGGGATAGTGGGAACTGCCTCCCATGGAAGTAGTGAAATGGGTAAATGGTGGTGGGGGTAGCCATGATGGCCACCACCCTTGGAGAAGATGAGAATTTTGAGCAGAGGGACTATTTTAATGGACTGTCTTGGATTTTTGGTGACTGTAGAAAGGTGGAAACCGCTACCTCTTGGTGGCAGTGAAGTTGGGTTTTGGGTGGTGGTGGCCATTTGTGGCCACCACCCGTGAAGAAAAGATGAACCCCATGGTGTTTTATGGTTGTTCATGGTTGGTTGGGTGGTTGGGTCACCACCATGGAGGCCAAAAATTAAGGTGGAGGAGGTGGTGGTGCCACCAATAGGCAACCACCCAAACTATCACTCCATGTTCTCCATTTTGGAGCTTTTAAAAAATATATAAATAAAGGTGAAGGCCGCTACCAAAGGTGGCTCCCATGATGGTACAAGGTGGTTGGAACCACCAAAGCCACCCCTTATAGTAAGTCAAAGTTAATGGGTCAAGGCCAAGCCCAAGTGAGCCCAGGCTCAGGTCTAAGATGACTCTAGTTGCATCAGAAAGCCAAGGTTAACCCAAAACCTAGGTGGGGCTAATTAAATGACTTAGACAAGTAAAAATATTTCTTAAAGGGTAAATTAAAGCATAATTAACCTAGGACTAATGAGTTATAAGAAATTCAGTTGCTCCCTAAGGTTAGAATCCTCCTTGGGAATCTGTATGATATTAGACAATGCTTATTTATGTTAAAGGTTGTGTATATGTATTACTTGAATGCCAAGCTATCTCTAGTAAGGCTTGAAGTATGCCTAAGATTTTTATTGGTATTAGTAATTGTATATTGTTCTGACCTTTTTTAAAAGTCTTTAAATACTTGCAAGTGCACAAATCATATCGAAGTACAGTTGAACAAATACAAGGTCGATCCCACAGAAACTTAAAGTTAATTTTAAATATTAAAAAATTCTTCCTGATATAGTAACAAGAATTACGAAATCAAAGATGTAAGGATAAAATAAAACAAATAAAATTAAAACCAATAGCAAATTAAATGAAAACAAGTAAACAAAATTGGGTTTCAACCATATGTAAAATGACTTAGGTTCAGAATTTACTAAGATTAATTTTAACATTAATTATGTTAAATTATTATACCCAAATAATTTATCTCAAGAACATCTAGCGATAAAACACGTGATTACGGAAGATTTATCAATGAAACACTAAAAATAATAATTAAATGTATGATAAAAAATTTTTAATTAATAATAAATTATCAAATCATCAAATGTATCCCTAAGAAGAAATCACAATTGATATCCAACAATTATCATTAATACTCAGATAACACAAATAAATTATAAAACATGAGAAAAATATGACTAAATTTATCTAAAAATTTATTCATAAAATCGATAGAAAAATAAAATTAATAAGCATTAAATCTTAAAATTAGATAAAAATAATTCAACATAACATTGGCAAAATAATCAAGATTTCATCGTCCCTTTAGTATAAAAAAATTTAACAAAACATAATAAAATTAGAATATAATAAAATTATCTCACTAATATTTTGTATTAATAAAACTCTTCTTCTTCTCTGTTATTTTTCACCACTGCGCACTGCGCTCTTTGTCTCGTCTTCAATTCTGTTATGCGTCTCTGCTTCGTGTCCGGCGCAACCTCCTGCCAATTCTCAATTCTCTTCAATTTATGAGATTTTTTCCACTGCCTCTTTTTGCTTTATGACCATGGGCCAACTTATTTGATTTCCTTGCAAAATTTATCTTTCCTGTATACATCAGGTCCACCACGTACTTCCTTCAATTTAATGATTGTTTTACTTGAATTTCATCTTCTCTTGGGCTTCCTTTAGGCTTTAGTGACTATGGGCTACACTTTCAATTTACATTAGCTTATTTCCTTGTAATTGGACCGTGTCATGGGCCCATTATAATGGTGCCATTCCTACAATTAGCACAATTATGTAGTGATGAGTAACTCTTTAAAGAATCATTCATTATGCTCAAAATTAACCAAATTAATTAACAAAATAATGATTAAGTCAACTTTTATAAATAAAATATGTATTATTTGACTTCTTATCACAATTCTCAATAAAGCTCATTATTATTCCCTAACAATGAAAGTGACTTAAAACAAAACTTAAAATGAACAATATCTCCAACTAATTTAATTAAATCTAATTTATCTCAACTCAAGAATATCAGTCATGCATCATAATACCACAATTGTCATAGAAATTTTATCATTATCAAACTCAAAGTGTGTGAATAATATAGCTACTATGACATATAACATTGTGTTCAAATATTATAACTAGAATTCCCAACAGAAAATATCTTTCAACCATATACAATCCTCACAAGAGTTGCACTCACTAATGAAAATTACTCAGAAGTATATGTCACTCATAACAAGTATATGTGAGTAAAGTAATAGGTACAAAGTAAAACAAATATCTCACATATAAAATGATAGAAAGAATGCTTAGAAAATAGAATAAATATCGTTTCATGAAAAGATACCAAGAAAAAACTTTACATCATACCTTAAGATTAGTAATGACATTGTAAGAACCAAGCAATCCCTTAAGATCAAATAGGACTTTATTAAGCTTGTAATGTAGATAAAGGAAAAATATGAAAGTTAAGGGAAACAATGAAAATTAAAAGTGTTTCAAGAATATTTAGAAGATTGATTTCTATAATTTCAACATAGTTTTCTTTACCTTATTTAAATCATTTTTTTCAAACTCCCAAACTAGACTTCCTTTTTTTTTAAACTTCTTTTCTCAATTTTTTCAAACTTTGTAGCTTTAAAAAATTCTTCCTTTTTTTTTTCTTACACTTTCACTTTGCCTTTTTTTTTTCTCTCTTTTTTTCTTCCTTTATATATTCCCATATTGTAATAATATTACTTCTTTCGAGAAATACTTTGGGAAAGAATTAAGAAAGAAAGGCTCAATAAATAAGTTCAAAGGGGTGACTAGTGACAATATGTGAAAAAATAAAAACATTATTACAAGGCTCAAAATAAGAAACATGGCCTAATATCATCTTTTAAGAAAACACACAATTCTACCAACTTCTATGACATTAGATTAAATGCAAGTGTTATATAAAACTTCTCTTTAGCCAATAATAATAATAATGAAACGATTTAGCGAGGAAAAAATATATTATGAGTACTAACAATAAATATTATAAGGTCAAGAAAATACTCTCACAATAGAAATGAATGGCTCAAAACTCACTTGACTAAAATATGGTATCCACATGCTTTCATCAAGTTTTCTAATTATTTCAATTTTTCAAGAGACATGCAGAAGCAACTATGAATAATGTAAAACAAGTTGAGCAAGATAATAAAAAGAAAATTTCCTCACAAAAGTAGCATAATGATAACATGACTGAAATTCAAGTAACTCTCACCCCCCATCAAAACTAAACATTGTCCTCAATGTTTCAAATTATATCTAGACTTAAGAAATAATCATTAATATGCATTAAAGAAATTATTGGGACAAAATAAACAGAGTAATAGGGAGGAGTCACATACCTAAAATGTTTAGTATTTAAAAACAGAAGGCGAGAAGAGGATAACTACACATTGACAATGGTTAGCGATGACAAAATAAAAAAAAATAAAGTAAAAAGAAATAAACAAGTACGAAAACTAACTATTTTTTTAATATTTTTTAGGTTTTTAATTTTTTTAATTTTTTTAATTTTTTTAATTTTTTTGCTGACTGACACTATTTACATCCTCGTACAAAGGCTCCGAAATATGAGAGGCACTTAAGCCGACTCAATAAAAACAAAACTCAAACTAAAAACCTACCTCAGTTTTGGTAGACAAGATCATCTACCAAAGTCTCTCTTACGTCTAGATCCTTCAATTCTACGTACAGCTTCAACTGCTGACCATTTACCTTAAAAATATTACCATCCTTGAGATTCTCTATCTTAACAGCACCGTGAGGGTAGACAGTGCTCACAACATATGGGTCGGACCACTTGGATCTCAATTTACCAAGAAACAAATGCAAGCAAGAGTTGTACAAAAAGACTTTTTAACCAGGTTGAAAAGACTTCCTAAAGATGTAACTATCATGCACTCTCTTCATCCTATCCTTATAAGACTTTGCACACTCATAAGCATCATTACAAATTTCTTCCAATTAATTAAGATGAAGTTTCCTTTGATTACTAGTCTTATCCAACTCAAAATTAAGATACTTGATAGTTCAATATGCTCTATGTTCCAACTCAACAGGGAGATAACAAGCCTTACCATAAGCAAGTCTATATGGAGACATCCTAATAGGAGTCTTAAATGTTGTGCGGTGTGCCCACAATGCATCATCTAGATGTAAAGACTAGTCTTTCGTAGAAGGGTTTACAGTTTTCTCCGAAATTCTTTTAATCTCCCTATTAGATGCCTCAACTTGACCACTAGTTTGCAGGTGATAAGGAGTAGCTACCTTATGAGTGATTCCATACTTTTTTATTAAATGCTCAAATGACTTATTGCAAAAATATTTTCCCCCATCACTAATGATAGCTCGTGGTGTCCCAAAACGTGTAAAAATATTTTCTTTCAAAAATTGAACAACCACCTTGTGGTCATTGCTTCTACATGCTTTTGCCTCAATCCATTTGGGAACATAGTCAACACCAACAAGAATATATAGATAACCAAAAGAGTTAGGAAATAGACTCATAAAATCAATACCCCGAACATCAAAAATATCAACAATCAAAATAGGATTCAAGGGCATCATATTTTTCTTACCAATGCTCCCCAACTTTTGACATCTTTCATAAGTAGAACAATAAATATGAGAATCATGAAAAATAGATGGCTAATAAAAACCACATTGGAAAATCTTGGCTGTTGTTTTCCTAGAGCTAAAATGCCCACCACATGCACGATCATGGTAAAAAGATATGATAGTTTGTTATTCTCATTCAGGAATGCATCTCCTAATAATCTGATCAAGACAGTATTTAAGAAAGTATGGATCATCACAAAAGAAGTGCTTTACTTGAGATAAGAACTTTAATCTATCCTATTTAGACCAATGGGATGACATTTGCAAAGTAACCAAATAATTCACAATACCAGCATACCATAGGGTTTGTGAAACATGCAATAACTGCTCATCCAGAAAAGGTTCTACAATAGGAGAAGTATCACTGTTATGCTTAACAACTAATCTAGACAAATGATCAGCAATAACATTCTTAGCACCCTTTTTATCCCTGATTTCAATGTCAAATTCTTGCAAAAGTATAATGTAACACCCTAGCTCTGATACCAACTAATGTAACACCCTAGCTCTGATACCAACTAATGTAACACCCTAACACTAGGGCCCAACTAATGTAACACCCTATCTCTGGGCATCACATTTCTGACTTCCGACTCATAATCTGAAAACAAGTTCGCACAAAGTTTGAGTTATAAAAGATGGGTTTTAAAATTCCTTCTTTACTGAAACGTAAATTTACTGAAAATATTAGGTAACATTGAAAATCATATTTCAACTATTCATTATACAATACTTACACCAATTAATATCACAATTTAAAGAAAAATATATAATTAATAGACTTATATATTTTTTTGACAGACAGTAGCAAACCTCATGACGGGTCCTACTTAATAGCACGGTACAATACTAGCGAGAAACTTTAACATACTTATTCCTTATCTGTCCATCTTGATGCATCAAACATCTGTTCCTTTGTCAACACTGCACACCTTCGAGTCCTGAATGTCCACTCCTTATTGTTGTCACCAATCTCAGAGTATTTATCGCCCGTTATGTCTAAGACAACTTGATCCTTCTATTGTTTGATTTTAACAATATAGACACAGCAAAACAACATAACAAAGAGGTGAGATCACCTACACCAATACCAAGATGGCAGCACAGAGATAACACACAGCCAACAATATCACACAGACAGATCATACCATAATCATGTTATCAGCATTATCATCATCTAATCATTTATCAATTCAATTATCATAACCAATAACCAATATTCCTCAATTAATATATCACACATATATAAATGTTCAGATTTATGCATATGTACAAAGACTCAGTTTTTCAAAAACAACTCCATGGAGGTTTTTACAATTTCGAGAAGAATGCTCTAGTCAATTGTCAGCCTTAGCCCAAAGACAATCTCCCAATCGTTGAAAAGAATCGTGTTCTTATCGGGTATCGTCAATGCGTTGCAACAGACTGCATCGCCAAGTGGCACAGGGTACTCGCCAGCTGTCCATTGGTCAACCGCCACGCCTCGACACCCCCAAGATCCATCATAAACCTCACTATCAATTCTCATTCCTTCTTCAACCACAAGGGCCATAATAGCTATTAGCTATATTTTATACAATGCACAAATATATCAGTGCAAGTCCAACCCCAAAGGGCCAAATCTTTTCAATTTCATTTGTTCAATGTAATCATATGCTTCAACGCATATTTTTTTCAATGCACGTATAATGCACCAAATCCAATCACAGACATATCTTTCCAATACATGTATAATGCACCAAATGCTAATCATAGGCAAAACATGTCATTTTCTCATACAGTGTCCATACACTGGTTCAACAGTAATTATACTAAAATCATGTTATCATGTTTTCATAGTTATAAAACACTTTCGCCGTGTTTTCACAAAATTGCATAACATTTCCATTATGTTTTCACAATTCCAAAATGTTTCTGTTATATTTTCAAAATTCTGAAACGTTTTTGTTATATTTCCCAATACTGTAACACTTTTGTTACGTTTTCAAAATGCCGCAGTTCTTCTGTTACACTTTTAAATCACGTATTAATTTTTCAATGTCTTTCTCAATCGCGTAAAAATATATGTTTCTCAAATTGCATATTTTTCTACTGTTTCAAAATTGCGTATATTTTTCAATAATATTTTCAATAGTGTAAAATATTTAAACGCTTCCCAAATCTCATAACAATTTTCTACCATTTTTCATAATTACGTAAAAATATTCTATCATTATTTAATCACATAGTGATTTTTCAACTGTATTTCAAATCACGTAAAATATTTAAACTTACATAAAATATTTAAACGTAATTCAAATCACGTAGAAATATTTTAACATATTTCAAATTGCGTAGAAGTATCATTTTTAAGATACGTAAATCATTTTTCACCATTTTACAATCATGTAAAATATTTCTCAATATTCCAAACATTATTTTGGACTTTCAAATAAGTCAATATCATTTTTAACACATTTTCTTACTCAAGAAAATCTTTTTCCCCTTTCTTTACTCAAGAAATTCTTTTTCAAATATAATCCACAAAATTACTTTTTCATTGATATAAATCAATGTTTCAAATCTTAAAATTTTCACACGTACTTCAAAACTTGAAAATAAGTTATACTTTAGTAAATTCTCAAATCACCATTATATTCTCCATTTTTCTCAAAGCATTTCCAAACACAACCTTCTTCAAAATAAATTGAAGTTCGAAAATATTTTCGTTTACAAAAACTTAATTTCTCAAGTGATAAATGCTCTAATTCCATTTCCAAATTCTTATATTAACTCAAGTTACGTTTCCACTTTGAAAATCACTTTGTTCATAAAAATCAAGGCATTACAAGCCTTCAAAAATGTGGACATAACTATTGAAACCATTAAATATTTTTCCTTCTAAATTGATATGGTTTTACACAAACAAAACCATTAAAATTTTATTTTCAAAACCGAAGTACCGATGGTTATAAAAACCAAACCCATTTGTTCAAATTCATTTTCACTTTCTTTACAAATCCTTTTTCATTCTTAGTCAAAAATCTTTTCCTTAATATATATTTTCTCAAAATCACTTTTTATTGATCTAGTCCTACAAAATCATATTGAGTTGTTTTAATTATTGTTTCTTAACTTTAAATTTTCTAACGTGTTCCAAAACTCAAATAAATTCTTCGTGAGTAAATTTTAGTTACAAACATTTTCTTTTATATTTCTAAATCACTTCTAAAAATTGATTCTTTTTAAGTTAATTTGAAGTTCAATACTTTCAATCTTCTTTTTATGAAAATTCCACTTCACCTAATTTATAACACTTAATTCTCTTTTCAAAAATTCTTATTTGAAAATTCTTGTATTTCATAACATCAAAACATTTTTCTAAATTATCAAAACCTTATAGATGGTCATTGGAACCATGAAATATTTTTCTTCTAACTTAAATAAATTCTATTCTTGTTTCTACACAAAATAAATTAACAAAATTTCATTCTAAAATTTGTGTTCATGTTTTCTTAAAAAAAAAAAACAAACCTTTAGTTCATTTTCAATACTCCTCAAATCAATTCAATTTTTATTCTTCCATAAACATATTAATTTGTAAACACCTATTTTGAGGTGTCTTGGTCGAAATTATCATTGTTCTAGGGATCAAAATTTAATTTTCTTGTTCTTGAAAAATTTCAACATTGACCCAAATCAAGGGCATCAAAACCGTAGCTCTTCCTTGGCCATTGGAACCAAGATCAATTTTCTTTCCATCCACACATCATGGCATACATATATATATTTCATCATAAATATCACAAACATGCCATATACTCATCATGCATATTATAAGTATACTATCAAAGCCATAAAATCATGCAAAGCATATTAAGCATAGACAAAATAATCAAGACACAAGAAAATAAAGCAAAGCTCATAAACACACAATTAATTATTACATGACCATGGATTGGAATTGTCACATGAATTCACAATTCATCAAATATAAGACCATCTCCCACCACCATAATTGGTTGGTGAGATGGATCTCCCTCTTACCTCTTGAAGATCCTCAAAGCTTCTTGATTTTGCTTCTCTTTCCAAGTCCTTCAACACTAATGGCTTCTCAAATTCAAAACAAAATACATAAAAATTAGTATACTAAGCTTGATTAAGAGGAATCATGGATCAAACATAGTTTAGATCATGAAAAAGAAGAGAAGAAATGAAGTCTTCTTATACTTCACCTCAAAAACCCCATAGCTTTGTTCTTGAAGAAAGTCTATGAAGATGAATGATTTAGAGAAAGTCTCCAACATGAAAGTTGCTTAGAATATCATGTAGATTCAAGATCTATGGTTGGATTAAATTAAACAAACTTGAAGGGCGGTCTTAGGGTGGTTGACCAAATTCCTCACAAAAAGGAAAACATAAGCTTTTTGATTTTTAACTTGAAGGACAATGTTGTAGATGATAGAATTTTGAGAAGTTCCTAACAATTCTAAAACAATTAGTAAAATCACAAACAAAGCTTAATAATAACAAACCATGGAACAAACATGGCTTAGAAAATCATAAACATGAATTTAAACCATAGAAATCAAAGTTTACCTCCAAGGAAGTAAGCTAAAAGTGGGATTTTGAAGCACTTAGAGTGAGATTTTGGAAAAATTTTCTAAATGAAAAGTGTTTAGAATGGTGTTTAGCTTTAGGAAATGATGAGAGTGAAAATTATAGGTGATGGATAGTGTATTTGGTGGTGGAGACCGAACCTATGGAGAGAAAAAGGAAGGAAGGAATGGTTGCTTGGTTCTTGGAATTTTGAGAGAATAAGATGGAGGCTTTTTGGGTGAGGAAAAAAAGTGAAAATGCATGCACAAAATGAGTGGGCTGCCGTGTGAGTGTTGGAGAGTTTGAAGAGTTTTACTTGAAATAATATCCCATTTTGGGTTCACACTTGAAACACATGGTCTTCCACTTTGTCATCTTTTTCTTTAGCCTAAAAAGGCTACTCCAATTTGTCTCCTCCTTTCCAAGCATTCCAAAACCGTCCCCCCTTCCATAATGCATGAAGTTGTCATCTTTTTTTTCTTATACAATTATTTGAAGCATTCCTAGCCATTGATTAATTCAATGGTTAGGATTTAGGTAGACTTTTAATTTAGAAGACTTAATCTAAGTCATTGGATCCTTCTCCTTTAAATTCTAGCCATTAGATGTGTCTTCAAAATAAAGGGTCAAGATTACTTCTTCTTACTTTTAATCCAAGGGTCATAATTAGTCTTTGCTACTTTTTAAGACCAAATCTCCACCCTTGATTAATTCTTCATCCAATGGTCATAAATGATCTTTGTCACTTTTTAAAATCAAATTTCCACCCTTGATCAACTCTAAATCCAATGGTTGTAAATGGTCACTTTATATAATTAATTTTACACTGTTGATTAAATCTACGGTTGATATTGAAGCTTGCCTAATTAAGTTTATTCTCACACCATTGATTAAATCAATGATGATTATCTTATGTTTCTTTATTAAATTTATTTCTTAACCGTTAATTGAATCAATAGTGGATATCCAAACCACCAATGTTGACTTAAGCAATATAATTTCTATTTTTATCTACTAAAAATCCCACGAAAGAATATATTTACTGTATTTTTATCTTTCGATAAATAAATACAGTACAAAACAAATTTTCTAAAACTGTTTTCGGATTCAGGTTTAGTAAGATCCCCTGTCTCCGTCTAAACAGTACAAATTTTTCTATGTGTAGAAAAAATTTTCACTTTGCGGGACTCACTTGGGCCCACGTAAGGTCACCTGGGCCCACAAATACCTCGTGGGGCCCACAAATAGAAAAAAATTCAAAATCACACATAAAATTACAAAAATTAGAAAACGCACAAATATCAAATCAGATTACGTAAAATAATTACCTAATGGTAAAAATTAAATTATGTAAAGTTTTTCCTGACCCGAAAATTTTTATTTTCTGACACGGAGTAAATCACTCAAAACGATCAAATACGTTGACAGAATAAACAAAATAATTTTACAGTATCCAAAAATTACTAAACAGCAAAATTCTGTTAACTGTCAAAATTACTGTTTAAGATATAGGAAATTTGGGGTGTTACATATAACCCACCTAATAAGTCTAGCTTTTGTATTAGCTTTAGCAAGCAGATATTTCAATGCAACAGGATCATAATATATCATAACTTTTGATCCAACAACATATGATCTAAATTTGTCTAAAGCAAACACAATAGCTAACAATTCTTTCTCAGTGGTGGAATAATTCAACTGGGCAGCATTCAAAGTCTTACGAGCATAACAAGTCACATGAAGCAACTTATTCACTCTCTGCCCCAAGACAGCACCAATAGCATAATCAGAAGCATCACACATAATTTCAAAAGGTAAGCTCCAATCAGGTGGCTTAGTATTCAAAGCAGAAGTCAATTCAAGTTTTAGCTTATTGAAAGATTGCAAGCATGCATCATAAAAAACAAATGGAACATCTTACCAAGAAGGTTGCATAATGACCTTACTACCTTGCTAAAATCCTTGATGAACCTCCAATAGAAACCTATATGCCCTAGAAAATATCTATTTTCTTTCATGGATTTAGGCTTATCAACTTTAATGTCATCTTTAGATATGACGTGACTAAGCACAATACCCATTTTAACCATGAAATGATATTTTTCTCAATTAAGCACAAGATTCTTTTCTTTACACCTAGCCAAAACCAAAGACAAGTAATGCAAACAATCATCAAAAGTAGATCCAAAAATAGAAAAGTCATCCATGAACACTTCCAAAAATTCACCAACCATATCAGAAAAAAATACTAATCATGCATCTCTGGAAAGTAATAGGTGCATTACATAACCCAAAAGGCATGCGACGATATGCAAAAGTACCAAAGGGACATGTAAAAGTAGTCTTTCCTTGATCCTCATGTGCAATAAGAATATGATTCTATCTTGAATATTCATCTAGAAAACAATAACATGCATAAACAGTAAGTCTTTCCAATATTTGATCAATAAAAGGAAAAGAAAAATGATCTTTTTTAGTTACAGCATTCAATTTCCTATAATCAATACCCACTCTCCACCCTGTTTGCACTCTAGTTGGAACTAACTCATGGGCCTCATTTTCAATCACAGTTATTCCAGACTTCTTAGACACAATTTGCACAAGACTAACTTATTTACTATCATAGATAAGATAGATAATCCCTACATCTAACAATTTCAATACTTTTTTTCGAACTACTTCCTACATGATTGGGTTCAAATGCCTTTGGGTCTCACAAGTAGCTTTAGCAACCTCTTTTAAATGAATCCTATGCATCACTATCGAAGGACCAATACCCTTAATATCTGCAACTGACCTTCCTATAGCTTCCTTACGCTCTTTCAACATGTCCACTAACTGATGTTCTTATGACTATTCTAAATCAGAAGCTACAATGACAGGTAATGTCTCATTAGTACCTAAAAACACATACTTGAGGGTGCTCAGCAAGGGTTTCATTTCTAACTTAGGTGGCTCTACAATGGATGACAAAGGTGGAGATGAAGGCAAGATGATTGGCTAGACTATGAGTTACCACCTATCTACATTCATCAAAGGAACGAAATCTAAAAAAGAATTTGTATCCCTAATGACTGAATCAATATCAAAATCAGCATTAACATGATTCAAGCATGCTAATAATGGATCATCACAACTAGAATGCATGAATGAGTCATGAGCTAAACTATCAATTAAATTCAATTCATGCACCTCATTATCATTATCATCAAGCATCTGTTTACTGATATGAAAACAATTAAGCTCAATAGTCATGCTCCCAAATGATAGTTTCATCACAGCACTCCTATAATTAATCAATGCATTAGATGTAGTAAGGAATGGGCGACCCAAAATAACATGAATTGGGGAATAGGGACCACAAATAGGCTTAACATCAAGCACAACAAAATCAACAGGAAAATAAAAATTCTTAATTTTTATTAACACATTCTCAACAATGCCCCTAGGATATTTAAGCTAATTGGAGAGTCATCTTAGTTAGTTTCAACTCCCCTAAACTCAATTGCAAGTAAACAGAATAAGGTAACAAATTAGCACTTGCACCTAGATCTAGTAAAGCTTTCTCAACATGATGATCCCCAATTTTACAATCAATAGTGGGTGATCCAGGGTCTTTATACTTAATAAGATATTTATTGAGAATCACAGAATTTATCTGCTATGCCAAAAAGGCCTTCTTGGGAACATTAGACTTCTACTTCATAATGAGAAAATCCTTCAAGAATTTAGCATATGCAGGTACCTGTCTACTAGCATCAAGAAAAGGTAAGTTAATTTGCATATGTTTAAAAATATCCAAAATATCACTTGACTGAGCAGTGTTCTTAGGGTTTACTAATCTATAAGTAAAAGGGGGCCTAGACACATAATCCTTAACTTTAGGCTCTACAAGTTTAGGAGTAACTTTGAGGGCACATTATCCTTATCTGAGTTTCTCTTATCCTTAGAACTACTGTCTTCTAACTTCATATCATCTCTCACAGGCTCTACGATATGATTATCTATTTGCTTCCCATACCTAAAGGTGGTGATAGATTGAACTTGCTCATTTTTACTATTAGAACTAGATGTTTCATGAACTGCATACTGTCCTTTGGGATTAAGGATATGCTGGTTAGGGAACTTTCTTCTCTCTTTCTGCCATCTGACTAGTCAACTGACCCATCTGAACTTCCAACTTTGGTATAGCATTAGTGTGCACTTGGGTAACATTCTTTTTCTCTTAAATGACATTGGTAGTCACTTGGCTGATATTTTTCATCTCTTGTATAAATTAACCAAAAGTCTCCTCTAGTGATGATTGTTGCCTAGATTGACCTACTCCTTGATTTAGGAAATATGATGCCTGTTAGTATCCTTAGTTAGGCTGCTAGAACTGAGTCTGACTCTCCATAGGTTGACCATCTTGGTTAGGCTTCCAAGAAAAATTAGAGTGATTTCGCCAATTAGAATTATAAGTATTTGAAGAAGTATTAGCAAAAGATTTTCCTATTATGTTTCCATGCTTAACAAAACAATCATTATTAGGTACAGAAGAAGAGCACATAGAAGAAGCATGTATATTACTCCTACAAAATTATAGGAACTTAACTTCACGTACAATAGAATCTAGTCTAACTTTGATATCTGTATCCTCACTAACCTCATATAAACCTCCCTTCTTAGGTTGGATTGATCTATCCCTACAATTAGCAAAGTCCCACTATTAAGAATTTTTAGAGAAATCCTCATAAAATTGATAACCCTCCATTGCATTCAAATTCAAAAATATGTCACCATTCATAAACTCAACCAAGCCCCTATTAGATTGTGTTAACCCATTATAAAAATACTGCACATGGTGTCATTTTTCAAAACCATGGTGAAGGAACCTCCCAAGCATATCTTTAAACCTCTCCTAACTTTCAAAGAATTTTTCATAGTCTTCTTGACAAAAATCTAAAATTTCCCTTCTCAAAGAATTTGTTTTGGACATAGGAAAAAATTTAGATAAAAACTTTTGGCTTAACATTTTCCATGATAATAGAGTTAGAAGATAAAGAATTCAACTAAGTTTTTGTTTTATCTTTCAATGAAAAAGGAAAGAGACACAAACACATAGATTCTGCAAAAAAAAATTGAAATTTAAATTTTTCACAAATTTCTAAAATATCCTTGACATGCAAGTTTGGATATTCCCTATCTAAGTCATGAAAAATTAGAAGCAGATTGATAACTTAAGGTTTAATCTCAAAATGGGTAGTAGTAGTAGTAAGTAAAATAATGCATGAGGGTGGATTCACAGATATTAGGTAAAATAATTCCCTAAGTGGTCTAACATCATCTCCTTGCATAACCACATTTGTTTCTACTATGTTTTCTAAATTAACTCTTTGCACAGTCACATCCATCTCTGTTATGGGTTCTACATCAACTCTCACTAATCTATGTGTATGATCACAAACCCAAGCTATCATGTAATGCTCAAACAAACAAAAAATTAAAAAAATAATAAAAAAAGAGCAATTACATTTAAAAAAAAAAATAAGATAACGCAAATAAGAAAAAAAAAGTCAACTTGTAGAAGAGAAAAATTTAACAAATACTTAACTTTTTAACTAACTAAGTCTCCGGTAATGGCGCCAAAAACTTGTTGTGACTTTTTTTTAAAAGCCTTTAAATACTCGCAAATATACGAGCCGTACCGAAGTACAGTTGAACAAGTTCGAGGTCGAACCTACAGAGACTTAGAGTTAATTTTAAATATTAAAAAATTCTTCCTAATCTAGTAACAAGAATTACGAAATCAAGGATGTAAAGATAAAATTAAAACCAATAGCAAATTAAATGAAAATAAGTAAACAAAATTAGGTTTCAACGAAATGTAAAATGATTACGGTTCAGAATCCACCAAAATTAATTTTAACATAAACTATGTTAAATTATTATACCTAAATAAATTATCCCATGAATGTAACACCCCAAATTCTGACTATGTGAATAGTAATAGCAGAATTACACTGTTTTACATTTTCTATGTTATAAAAATAATTTGACTGTTCTGAGATCATTTTTGATCATTTTGTGTGATTTGCTCCGAGTCAAGAAAATAATAATTTTCTGACCGGGAAAAATCTTATTTTAATTAATTAGAGCTGGGGGATCTTACAAAACTCAATTCTGATTGATATATATATTAATCTCGTAATTTTTAGGATTTAACTGTGCAATAAAATAATTTTATATTTTTATAATATTATTTTATTCAACAGTACCTACTGTCTCAAAAATAGTAGAAAAATTATTTTGTGGACCTGAAAAAGTTCGTGGGGCCCACGTTTATGAAAAACAGTCAGCACAGCTGACTGGACAAATTCTAGCCAATGAGAGAAGGTCAACGAAAGTAGACTTGACTTTCTAAACCAATTAGAATGAGTCAACAAAAGAAGTATTGACTTCTTTGTGAGCCATTGGATTGTAAAGCTTACTTTAGAAGCTTTAATCTTAGCCGTTGATCTAATCAATGGTGAGATTAGAATGATAGTTTTATGACCAATTAATATCTACCTTAGATGTAATTAATGGCTAGAAATTAAAGATGAATCAATGGTTAGAATTAAGTCAAAAATTGTAGGCTTGAAATTGGTTAGTAACTAATTAAGCTTAATTTGACTAATCTAATTACTTAATTAGCAAACTAAGTGAACTAGCTTAGTTATTAATTGATTATAATCTAAATACTAATTAGATATCCTAATATTAATTAAAGGTTATAATATATGTTAATATATATTAAATTAGTTAGTTATATGATTAGTATATTAATTAAAATTTGTTAGGATATTTAACCTAACTAATTCCCTAATTAGTTAGCATGTAATTAGGAATAATTTGGAAGCAATTAAGTCATTAAAATGAGGGAGGGCTGCACGGTTTTTGGGCTGCATTAAGGAGGCAAGTTGGCTTAGTTCTACAAGATTCAAGAACCATCCGATGACATAAGCCATGTGCTTAATAAGTGTGAACACTTTAGGATATTTTAAGATGCAAAATTGATCACTCACCCTCACTAAAGTTCACTCACGGAAGCTGCACTCCTCTTTACATTTCATTTTCATTTATTACACTTATCACAAAATCAAGCATCCATTTTCTCTCCAAAAGCTACCAAGAACCAAGCACACTTTTCTTTCTTTATTTCTCTCCATTTTCGGCCAAGAGCATCAACCATACAACCAAACCTCTATAATTTTATCTCATCATATTTCCTAAACCCAAATCCCATTCTAAACACTTTTCATTCACATAGTTTTTCCAAAAAACTACTCTAGCTTGTCCAAAATCCAACCTTTTGCTTACTTACATAAGGGTAAGTCTTGATTCTATGGTTCAAAATTGGATTTCTAATTTTTCTAACCATGATTGTTCCATGGTTTTTCAATATTAAACCTTGTTTGTGTTTTTACTAATTGTTTAAGAATTTTAGGGATTTGTTTGGGTGATTGCACAAATTTGAAGGAAAGGAGGAGAACTAACCGATTAAATTATCTTCAAGAGGTAAGAGAGAGATTTAACCTCACCAACTAGGTTTTGGTGGTGTGAGGATGGTTTTGTACAGTGAAAAATCCATAAGGGTTCTTCACCGATTATTTGATTGTGTTTGTGTTGTGTTTGATTGAGTTCTATGCTTGCATGTGTGATTAAATGCTTAAAGCTTTGATATTCTGTGTGTATGTGTAATTATGAAAGCATGAGACTGTATGCGTAATTTAGGATGTGAATAGCATGAGAAATCGATTGTATGTGTACTCCAAAGAGTACTGAGGCTCACGGCCATACTATGGAAAAAGGACCAAAGTCCTTACACTGATGAATTAAAATGAGAACTGAGAGATTTAAATGAATCTGGGAAAAATTTGAGTAATAGTAAAATAAAATGATTTTATGGGTAGTAAGGAAAAGGAATAACGATTTTTGAAAAACAATACCATTTTGATTTTTAGAGGAGTTATACTGTAAATTTTTATAAAAGAGGGACTAAATTGTAAATTTTATCAAAATGAGGGCCATTGTGTAAATACTTGTTTTTAGAGGGGTAATATTATAAATATTATTTTTAGAGGGGTTAAACTGTAAATATTTTATAAAAGAGGGATGTTTTTATAAATACGAATTTTATGAGGGACTTTGTTGTAAATATTAATTTTTGAGGGACTGTGACGTAAATATTAGTTTTTGAGGGACTAATATGTAAATATGAGTTTTAGAGGGACTAAGGTGCAAATATGAAAAATAAAGCCAATTTTAGTATTAAAATGAGAAAAATAGTATTTTTGATTTAAAACGTGAGAAAAATATTTACGCGATTGGAAAATGTTGAAAAATCGCAACGCGATTTCGAAAAGGCGACAAAATTGAGTCACAATTGAGAAAACGTGGAAATATGACTGTGCAATTAAAATATAATAATTATACTATTAGATTATTGTATGGGACCCGAATATGTGATATGAAATAGAAATGTGAATAGTGCATGGTACATGCATTGGAAAGGTCCGATGGACTGTATAAAGCTAGTTGCCTAGGAGAGACTACACCTCCTGAGTGGGTGTGATGCGCGTAGTGTAAGTCACTCGTTGACCTTGGGGGCATTGGGGTGTGGGTTGCCTACAATGGGCAGATGGTAACTCTTCTGTATCGTGGGTTAGACCGACGCAACACACCAATGATCTGGACCGAGACACTATCCTTAATCAAGATCTGATAAAGACTGTCGTGTATATGCTGGATGTGCAAAACTGAGCACGTGGTCCAAGGCATGTTGGTACCGACACTTCTTTTCGATCACTCTCTTCGACTTGAGTTGTAGCTCCATGGAGTAGGAAATTGAGTCTGTGTGCATACATAGAATGATAGAGGGTATTATCGTAATTTTTGTTTATGATAATTGATTTATTGAATTATTGATTATTGATAATGACATAACTGTAATTATTGTGTATTATATGTTTTGTGATGATATTGATGTTAGTGGCATAATTGTAATTATGGTATGATAACTGTATAAGATATTGTATGTGTTTATCTTCATTACTGCCATACTGGTATTGGCGTAGGTGATCTCACCTCTTTGTATGCATGTTTGGTATTATATTTATATTTGTTAAGACGTCGAGCAAAAAAAAGAGCGAGAAACTGAGGAGGAGCAGATTCTTGCTGAGGACGTCGAGTTTTGAAGAGATGCAGATACCTAGTTTCCTTGGCTACCTGGGGTTTACATTCATCGGAGGAGATGAGGCATGGACTGTGGACTTAGAGAGAGAGAGTATCTATTACTTGGGAAACCTAAATATTAGACTGAGTAGACAACATTTAGGACACCCTTACTTTTCTGTCAATATTTATGTACAACTAGAGTTCCCAATATCCATTAGGCAGTATTGGGGAGCTTACTATCGTACTCCCAGTACGGTTAGTATTGTGTCATCTGCTTGGACACCTGTCCGTTCGGCTACACATCATGCTGGATTCCTATTTGCTGAGGAATCTGAGGAGGACCCGTCTGAGGGTGCTGCTGTCTAGTAGGACTTGGGCAGTATAATAGTTTAAATTAAAGTTTAAAGTTTAAATATTTTGGAAGTCTAGTTTGTAAAATATTTCAAGACTGACAAGATACTAAAGGCTTGTATGTATATATATGATGTAAATTATGCGTGACATTGTTGTTATGTTTTTATTTTCTGCTAAGTTTATCTTATTATCATCAAGAAATTTTATAACTCGTATTTATAATACAAGCACAATTATTAATGGAAGGGTAATTTGGTAATTTAGTAACATGAAGTGTGGCGCCCTAAGGAGGGTGTTACATTAGTTGGTATCAGAGCCCAAGTTAGAGTCTTTTGGGTTTGTGGTTAGGTCTGTCTTGTCTAAGTTGTGTGATTCTCTGTAATTGTTTTCCGAAAGAAAAACAATATTGTTTGAAGACTGACCTTCACTTTTCTTTGTGTTGTTCAGTCTGATTGAATAGGACGAAATGGCTGGACGCGGAAGAGGACGCATTAAATCGAGGGCAGCAGCTGGAAATGCCGGCGACGACAATCAGAATATGGCTGCAACTGTAGCAGCAATGCAACGAATGGCTGAGGTTGTTGCACAGCAGAATCAAAGAGCACATGATGATGCTCATAGCTTGTCAGAATTTCAGAGGAACAATCCACCGAAATTTCATGGAGAGTTCGACCCAGGGAAGGCTGATATGTGGATAAAGGAGCTGGAAAAGATATTTGAAGGCATGGGTTGTAATGATGAGCGAAAGCTTACTTTCGCCACATTCATGTTAGTCGGTGACGGAGAGGCTTGGTGGGCAAGAGCCCGGAGGTTAATCCAAGCTAAAGGGAGAGTTGTGACATGGCAGCTCTTTAGGTAGAAGTTTCTGGGAAAGTATTTCCCAGCCAGTGTTCGACATGCTAAGGAGATGGAGTTCCTTAGTCTGAGGCAAGGGGCGATGACTGTGAGTGAGTACGCAGCAAGGTTCGAAAGCTTGTCTAAGTTTTCGAGATACTTCCAGATGCATCCAGATGAGGAGTGGAAGTGTAGGAAGTTTGAAGAGGGGCTGAGGCTTGACATCAAGCGAGCTTTAGCAACTGTGGACATTGATCAGTTTCCAGTATTGCTAGATAAGTGTCGAAAGGTTGAGGAGATTGATCATCTTCGTGAGGCGAGAAATAAGAATTTTGGACCAACACGGTTCCAAAGGGGGAAGAGTAGCGGTGGCAACCGTTACTAGCAGAAACCATATACTAAACCAGCAGTAAGTCAGAATCGGCAACAATCGTATGGGGGAAGCTCTAGTGGTAGTAGAGCAATTTCAACTGGAACTTCTGCACTTAAATGTTTTAAGTGTGGGAAAGGACATCTCACCAGGGACTGTCAGCACAAGGGGGTGATTTGTTATCGATGTGGGAAGCCTAGACATTTCTCTAGGGAGTGTGATAAGCAAAAGGCAGAGCCATTAGTGGGCAGTGTTCGTACTGCAAGGCCACAGGCGGGTGGTCGAGTGTATACTATGAGCGGGGAGGAAGCCGCTAAATCTGAGGACTTGATAATGGAGGAGTGTGCTATTGAAGGTAATCCTTTAACAGTATTATATGATTCGGGAGCAACACATTCTTTCATTGCATTTGATTGTGTGGAACATTTGGGATTAACTGTGACTACATTGCTATATGATTTGAGTGTTAGTACTCCTACTAATAAGCCTGTGATAACTACAAAAGTTTGCTTGAATTGCTTTGTATCTGTTAGAGATAGAATCTTTCATGTGGACTTGATCTGTTTGCCTCTTTCCAAGATTAATGTAATCTTAGGGATGGATTAGTTATCTTCCAACCATATCTTGATAGACTGTGCTAGTAAGACATTAGTTTTTCCTAAGGTTAAGGATCCTAGATTCCTAACGGCTACGCAAGTGGAAGCTTGTTTGAAGGAAGGAGATCAAGGGTACTTGTTGATGTCTTCTTTGGAAGTTCACTGTGAGGATGTTTTAAAGGATATTTTCGTAGTGAATGAGTTTCCTGAAGTATTTCCTGAAGATATACCTGGAATACCACCGGAAAGAGAGATTGAATTCTCCATTGATTTGGTACCTGGAGCTGGACCTATATCTATGGCGCCTTATCGGATGTCGCCAGTAGAGTTGGCAGAGCTTAAGAAGCAGTTGGAGGATTTATTGGAGAAGCAGTTTGTGAGACCAAGTGTATCACCTTGGGGAGCTCCAGTATTGTTGGTAAAGAAGAAGGATGGGACTTCTCGTCTATGTGTAGACTACCGACAATTGAACAAGATTACGATCAAGAATAAATATCCACTACCAAGAATCGATGATTTGATGGATCAATTGCGAGGAGCCGCAATATTTTCTAAGATTGATTTACGTTCTGGTTATCACCAGATACGTGTGAAGGTGGAGGATATTCCAAAGACTGCGTTTCGGACCCGATATGGACATTATGAGTATCAAGTGATGCCTTTTGGTGTGACTAATGCACTTGTAATATTTATGGACTTCATGAACCGAATTTTTCGTTCATACTTGGATAAGTTTATTGTTGTCTTTATTGATGACATTTTGATTTATTCTCGAAGTTAGGAGGAGCATGCTGAACATCTTAGAATGGTTCTCCAGATTTTGAGGGAAAATAAGTTGTATGCCAAGTTGTCCAAATGTGAGTTTTGGTTGAGCGAAGTACAATTTTCGGGGCATGTCATATCGGCAGATGGGATTGAAGTTGATGCTTCAAAGGTGGAGACAGTTGTTCAATGGGAGAGACCAAAGACAGTATCGGAGATCCGTAGTTTCATCGGATTGGCCAGTTACTATCGACGATTTATTGAGGGGTTTTCAAAGATTGCAAGACCTCTTACCCAACTTACATGAAAGAATCAACCGTTTACATGGAATGAAGCATGTGAGGAAAGTTTTCAGGAGTTGAAACGACGACTAACTACTTCACTGGTTTTGATTCTACCTGATCCGAACGAACCTTTTGAGGTATTTTGTGATGCTTCGTATCAAGGATTGGGTTGTGTACTTATGCAGAACCGTAAGGTTGTGGCATATTCGTCGAGGCAGTTGAAAGTGCATGAGAGATATTATCCGACTCATGACTTGGAGTTAGCAGCAGTGGTGTTTGCATTGAAGGTATGGACACATTTTCTCTATGGGGCAACGTTCACTGTTTTTAGTGACCATAAAAGTTTGAAGTATCTGTTTGACCAGAAAGAGTTGAACATGAGACAAAGGCGTTGGCTTGAGTTTCTGAAGGATTATGACTTTCAGTTACAGTATCATCCCGGGAAGGCGAATGTCATAGCGGATGCTTTAAGTAGGAAAGCACTTAATGCTTCTGTTATAATGATAAAGGAGAAGGAACTAATAGAAAAGTTTTGGGATATGCGATTATCTGTGAAGTTGACACCGGGAAAGATATGTTTGAATCTGATCGTTATTTCGAATAACTTGATGGATAGAATACGAGAAGGACAAAACAGTGATCAGTATTTGCAAGAAGCGAAGGAAGCAAGAAGTCAAGGAGCGGAATTGGAATTCAGCGAGGGTGTTGATGGAATTTTGAAGTTCAAGGGGAGAGTTTGTGTACCAAACGATCCAGAACTGAGGAGATCAATTTTGGATGAAGCTCATCGAAGCAAGTTGAGTATGTATCTAGGAGCCACGAAGATGTACCAGGATTTGAAACAGCTATATTGGTGGCAAGGAATGAAGAGAGATGTTGCAGAATATGTATCATCCTGTTTAATTTGTCAGAAGGCCAAAGTGGAACACCATAGACCACCAGGAATGTTGCAACCTTTGCCTATTCCTGAGTAGAAATGGGATGATATAGCAATGGATTTCGTAACTGCACTGCCGAAGACTCAGAAGGGTCACGATTCTATATGGGTAATTATTGATCGGCTTATAAAGTCGGTGCACTTTTTACCGATTAATATTAAGTACTCAATGGAGAAGTTGGCTCAAGTGTACATCAATGAAATTGTCAGACTTCATAGTGTACCATCCAGTATAATTTCTGATCGAGATCTGCGATTTACATCGAGATTCTGGAACAGTTTGCAAGAAGCGATGGGAACGAAGCTACGTTTAAGTTCTGCTTACCATCCACAAACAGATGGTCAGTCAGAAAGGACGATTCAGTCATTGGAGGACTTGTTGAGGGCTTGTGTTCTAAAGCAAACTGGTTGTTGGGATGAATTTCTACCATTGACAGAGTTCACCTACAACAATAGTTTCCATTCGAGCATAGGGATGGCACCCTATGAGGCATTATATGGGAGAAAATGTAGAACGCCGTTGTGTTGGTACCATGATGGTGAAAGTACTGTGGTAGGACCCGAATTTGTACAGCAGACAACTAAAAAGGTAAAGATGATCCAAGATAAGATGAGGACAACTCAGACGCGGCAAAAGAGTTATGCCGATAAAAGAAGAAGACCGCTAGAATTTGAAGAAGGTGATCATGTATTTTTACGTGTGACGCCTATAACTGGAGTTGGACGAATAATCAAGTCGAGGAAGCTTACTCCGAAGTTTATTGGACCGTATCAGATACTTCGTCGGGTAGGTCCGGTAGCTTATCAAATTGCACTACCACCGTTCTTATCAAATCTTCATAATGCATTTCACGTATCACAACTACGAAAATATATTTCTGATCCGACTCATGTTATTGAGCCAGACACTATACAACTAAAAGAAAACTTGACCTATGAGACGTTTCCAACCAAAATTGAAGATCGAAGGATAAAGCAACTACGAGGAAAGGACATCGCATTGGTTAAAGTGGTATGGAATGATGTAAGTGGTGAAGCC
Organism: Ormosia semicastrata; assembly: GCA_029884595.1. Taxonomy (NCBI): domain Eukaryota; kingdom Viridiplantae; phylum Streptophyta; class Magnoliopsida; order Fabales; family Fabaceae; genus Ormosia; species Ormosia semicastrata. Next base: position 57,632,955 of record JAQQTO010000060.1, read on the forward strand.
ACATGGGAGTTGGAAGAGAAGATAAGAGAGCAGTATCCGTTTTTATTTTGAATATGTATGTCAAGTTTCGAGGACGAAACTTTATTTTAGAGGGGGAGAGTTGTAACACCCCAAATTCGACTATGTGAATAGTAATAGCGTAATTACACCGTTTTTTACATTTTTCGTGTGTTATAAAAATAGTTTGATTGTTCGAGATCATTTTTGATCATTTTGTGTGATTTGCTCGAGTCAAGAAAATAATAATTTTCGACGGAAAAAATCTTATTTTAATTAATTAGAGTTGGGGGATCTTACTAAACCCAATTCTGATTGATATATATATTAATCTCGTAATTTTTAGGATTTAACTGTGTAATAAAATAATTTTATATTTTTATAATATTATTTTATTCAATAGTACCTACTGTCTCAAAAATAGTAGAAAAATTATTTTGTGGACTTGAAAAAGTTTGTGGGGCCCACGTTTATGAAAAACAGTCAGCACAGCTGACTGGACAAATTCTAGCCAATGAGAGAAGGTCAACGAAAGTAGGCTTGACTTTCTAAACCAATTAGAATGAGTCAACAAAAGAAGCATTGACTTCTTTGTGAGCCATTGGATTGTAAAGCTTACTTTAGAAGCTTTAATCTTAGCCGTTGATCTAATCAATGGTGAGATTAGAATGATAGTTTTATGACCAATTGATATCTACCTTAGATGTAATCAATGGCTAGAAATTAAAGATGAATCAATGGTTAGAATTAAGTCAAAAATTGTAGGCTTGAAATTGGTTAGTAACTAATTAAGCTTAATTTGACTAATCTAATTACTTAATTAGCAAACTAAGTGAACTAGCTTAGTTATCAATTGATTATAATCTAAATACTAATTAGATATCCTAATATTAATTAAAGGTTATAATATATGTTAATATATATTAAATTAGTTAGTTATATGATTAGTATATTAATTAAAATTTGTTAGGATATTTAACCTAACTAATTCCCTAATTAGTTAGCATGTAATTAGGACTAATTTGGAAGCAATTAAGTCATTAAAATGAGGGAGGGCTGCACGGTTTTTGGGCTGCATTAAGGAGGCAAGTTGGCTTGGTTCTACAAGATTCAAGAACCATCCAATGACATAAGCCACGTGCTTAATAAGTGTGAACACTTTAGGATATTTTAACATGCAAAATTGATCAACCTCACTAAAGTTCACTCACGGCAGCTGCACTCCTCTTTACATTTCATTTTCATTTATTACACTTATCACAAAATCAAGCATCCATTTTCTCTCCAAAAGCTACCAAGAACCAAGCACACTTTTCTTTCTTTATTTCTCTCCATTTTCGGCCAAGAGCATCAACCATACAACCAAACCTCTATAATTTTATCTCATCATATTTCCTAAACCCAAATCCCATTCTAAACACTTTTCATTCACATAGTTTTTCCAAAAAACTACTCTAGCTTGTCCAAAATCCAACCTTTTGCTTACTTACTTAAGGGTAAGTCTTGATTCTACGGTTCAAAATTGGATTTCTAATTTTTCTAACCATGATTGTTCCATGGTTTTTCAATATTAAACCTTGTTTGTGTTTTTACTAATTGTTTAAGAATTTTAGGGATTTGTTTGGGTGATTGCACAAATTTGAAGGAAAGGAGGAGAACTAACCGATTAAATTGTCTTCAAGAGGTAAGAGGGAGATTTAACCTCACCAACTAGGTTTTGGTGGTGTGAGGATGGTTTTGTATGGTGAAAAATCCATAAGGGTTCTTCACCGATTATTTGATTGTGTTTGTGTTGTGTTTGACTGAGTTCTATGCTTGCATGTGTGATTAAATGCTTAAAGCTTTGATATTCTGTGTGTATGTGTAATTATGAAAGCATGAGACTGTATGCGTAATTTAGGATGTGAATAGCATGAGGAATCGATTGTATGTGCACTCCAAAGAGTACTGAGGCTCACGGCCATACTATGGAAAAAGGACCAAAGTCCTTACACTGATGAATTAAAATGAGAACTGAGAGATTTAAATGAATCTGGGAAAAATTTGAGTAATAGTAAAATAAAATGATTTTATGGGTAGTAAGGAAAAGGAATAACGATTTTTGAAAAACAATACCATTTACTGATTTTTAGAGGAGTTATACCGCAAATTTTTATAAAAGAGGGACTAAATTGTAAATTTTATCAAAATGAGGGGCCATTGTGTAAATACTTGTTTTTAGAGGGGTAATATTATAAATATTATTTTTAGAGGGGTTAAACTATAAATATTTTATAAAAGAGGGACGATTTTGTAAATACGAATTTTATGAGGGACTTTGTTATAAATATTAATTTTTGAGAGACTGTGACGTAAATATTAGTTTTTGAGGGACTAATGTGTAAATATGAGTTTTAGAGGGACTAAGGTGCAAATATGGAAAATAAAGCCAATTTTAGTATTAAAATAAGAAAAATAGTATTTTTGATTTAAAACGTGAGAAAAATATTTACGCAATTGGAAAATGTTGAAAAATCGCTACGTGATTTCGAAAAGGCGACAGAATTGAGTCACAATTGAGAAAACGTGGAAATATGACCGCGCGATTAAAATACAGCAATTATACTGTTAGATTATTGTATGGGACCCGAATATGTGATATGAAATAGAAATGTGAATAGTGCATGGTACATGCATTGGAAAGGTCCGATGGACTGTATAAGGCTAGTTGCCTAGGAAAGACTACACCTCCTGAGTGGGTGTGATGTGCGTAGTGTAAGTCACTCGTTGACCTTGGGGGCATTGGGGTGCGAGTTGCCTACAATGGGCAGATGGTAACTTTTTTGTACCGTGGGTTAGACCGACGCAATACACCAATGATCCGGACCGAGACACTATCCTTAATCAAGATCTGATAAAGACTGTCGTGTATATGCTGGATGTGCAAAACTGAGCACGTGGTCCAAGGCATGTTGGTACCGACACTTCTTTTCGATCACTCTCTCCGACTTGAGTTGTAGCTCCATGGAGTAGGAAATTGAATCTGTGTGCATACATAGAATGATAGAGGGTATTATCGTAATTTCTGTTTATGATAATTGATTTATTGAATTATTGATTATTGATAATGACATAACTGTAATTATTGTGTATTACATGTTTTGTGATGATATTGATGTTAGTGGCATAATTGTAATTATGGTATGATAACCGTATAAGATATTGTATGTGTTTATCTTCATTCACGCCATCTTGGTATTGGCGTAGGTGATCTCACCTCTTTGTATGCATGTTTGGTATTATATTTATATTTGTTAAGACGTCGAGCAAGAAAAAGTGCGAGAAACTGAGGAAGAGCAGATTCCTGCTGAGGACGTCGAGTTTTGAAGAGATGCAGATACCTAGTTTCCTTGGCTACCTGAGGTTTACATTCATCGGAGGAGATGAGGCATGGACTGTGGACTTAGAGAGAGAGAGTATCTATTACTTGGGAGACCTAAATATTACACTAAGTAGACAACATTTAGGACACCCTTACTTTTCTGTCAATATTTATGTACAACTAGAGTTCCCAATATCCATTAGGCAGTATTAGGGAGCTTACAATCGTACTCCCAATACGGTTAGTATTGTGTCGTCTACTCGGACACCTGTCCATAGGACTGCACATCATGCTGGATTCCTATTTGCTGAGGAATCTGAGGAGGACCCGTCTGAGGGTTCTGCTGTCTAGTAGGACTTGGGCAGTATAATAGTTTAAATTAAAGTTTAAAGTTTAAATATTTTAGAAGTCTAGTTTGTAAAATATTTAAGTACGACAGTACTAAAGGCTTGTATGTATATATATGATATAAATTATGCGTGACATTGTTGTTATGTTTTTATTTTCTGCTAAGTTTATCTTATTATCATCAAGAAATTTTATAACTCGTATTTATAATACAAGCACAATTATTAATGGAAGGGTAATTTGGAAATTTAGTAACATGAAGTGTGGCGCCCTAAGGAGGGTGTTACAATGAACATCTAGTAGCAAAGCATGTTAGCCATGGCAACCATTACCCAAGAGGAGGGGTGAATTGGATAATTATAAATTTTAATGCAACTTTGTCAAATTATGCATTTTGATATTTTCAATCAACACATGCAGCGGAATAAGTCTAACAAATGTGTAATTATTAGAAATTTCACAAATACTACTTGGGCTTATAGGATAAATCAAGAAAATAAGCTAGATATTAAATTCAACGCAATCATATATAATTAAAGTACAAATGTAAAGGAGATAAAGTTAAGAAAAATAAACACTAAGATTTATCCTGATTCAGCCACCAACCACTTGTGGCGTACGTCCAGTCCTCAAGTGAACCACCCGAGATTTTTCACTAAACTTTCAAGGTTGAACGGGTGCTTGAAAACCTTTACAAAGAGGAGCACTCAACACACCTTGGGATACCTCACCCTTGTGCTTGAGCCTCAAATAGGGATACCTCACCCTTTACAATTTTTGAGAGATACCCCACTCTCTAAGGGATACCTCACCCTTTATACTAGAGGGATACCTCACCCTCTCTTTTCAGAGTATACAAAGATGTAGATAATAGAAACTCTCTCAAAGAGTAGATAATACAAATTGAAGCACTATGGGTATCAAGGTTTCACACTTTTAAGCTCAAAACAGAGTTTTGGAGAAATAGATAGTGAAAAATGAATTTAATGCTTAAGAGTGATTTTCATATTGTTCTCCAACATTTCTTTGATGCCCAAATACTTATATTTATAGCCTAAAGAGTTTTAGAGTCGTTGGGTAAAGTTTAGTAATGAATTATTTATGAAAAACTATCTGTTTATGACCATTGGGTGCATTCTGCTATCCCAGATAACCGGTTAGGACATTGTCCTAATTGGTTAGGAGCTTCAGATTTTGTTTTCTGACTTTCATAATAACCGGTTAGGCAAATAGCCTAATCGGTTAGGCCATTTTGATGACCAAATGTCATTTCGTTCAAAAACATGTGCTAACCGGTTAGCAAAGCTTCCTAATTGGTTAGGATGTCTTTTAAATCATGAAAATGGGTTATTTATATCATCCTAATCGGTTAGGCTTATTACCTAATCGGTTAGGCCATTTTGGAAGGTGAAAATGGCTCCTGACAGTGTCAATAATCGGTTAGGGAAAGTCCCTAATCGGTTAGGACACTCTGGTTTTGAAAATTGACTTTAAATGGCCATAATTTCTTCATTTCTTATCCGTTTTAAGCGAATGACCACTCATTAGAAAGAGCTTTGAGTATATTTTTAAATGAGATAAGTTTCAAAGTAAAAATCAAAGTATTTTGAAAGATATGATCAAAAGAGTAACCAAAGGTTAGTTTTACAAAATACAAACTTGACTATTTTTCATAGAAATGAACTACCACCATGAGTAGCTTTCCAAAAATAGTTTGTTGGGCATTTAAACATTTTAGAAATACTTTTAAAGATGTTTAAAACTTGTTTGAACTTAGTGTGATTCCTATTTACCTTTACACAAGATCTAAGTCCTATAAGCTATTCTTAAAGATCCTTGGAACTTGATCTTTTGTCATCATCAATTCTTGATGTAATCTAAGCTTCCAAAAATTTCTTCTCTTCAAATCTTGTAAATGCTTGGAACATCTTTTCATTCTCATTCTTCTTGAGTTGAGCATAGTTGTGATCTTTTACTTTCTTGTTGCAATACTCACTCTTAGTACTTGGACTAACCTACAAAGTATTACTCACTTAAAACAACATAGTTAGTCCAAATTCATAATTCAATATCTTCATATGCATGATTCATAAATGTATAACTCTAGTTAGTCTAACATGCATATAAGACTTTCATAAACACATCAAAATAGGACATTTAACAATTATTAATGGATATGCTTTATGTAGGATGCAACAAAGAGTACTTTTTTTTGTTTCCATTTAAATAGAGTCAAATCCAATATTAATTTATTATAACTCATATAAAACATTATTGGATATATTATATGAAGAATGCTACACATATCTCATTGCATGATTATGCATGATACAATATATCACATTAAGCACATTTATGTAACATGATCAATATTCTTTTGTGATGCATTTTTCATCTATAAAGCACATCTATCAAGCATAAGCATCATTCTTTTTTTGTCTTGTATTTGTCATCATCAAAACTTAACATATTAAACCATTTGGGGCAAGCTTATTTTCACAATCTCCCCTTTTTTTATGATGACAAATCACCAAAGAAAAATATATTGGACAAAATAGAATAATAGATATTCATGTAAGCATATCAAACAATTAAGTATAAGAACATATTTTTCTTTTCAATTTTCTCTCCCCCTATTTGACATCAACAAAAAAGCTTAGGAAGGAAAGTTAATAATTTTCTCTCCCCTTATAGATAAAACTCATGCTGTCAAAAATGGTAGGAAAACCAAAAACTTCTTTAAGTTATTCAAATCAAAACTGTCTCCCCTTATTTGATTCTACACAGGATTCAAGAATAGATAGATGAAAAAAGCATGCTTTTAAGATATAAAAAATTATTCATGTAAAGCTTGTTATATTTTGGTACATCAACATTTAATATATGATAACAATAAGCTTAAGAAATTATGTCTAGCATATAATATATTGCATACCACATGATAAATAAGTACCACTTGATATCACTTGTTAGGAGTTACAAAATATCCGTGTAAGATCATGAAATTAAGATTTTCAAACGAAAGATCATACAACTTGTCACATATGAAGCATTTCTCAATGAAAGAATAAAAATATATGAAATTTAAGAATGTTTACCTTCTTTCATTGATAGAGGAAAAAAGAACAAGAGATAATCTTTGTTGACATGTTGATAGTAGTAACAATAAAACATTTCATGTCAAATAAGGATGTAAGTCAAGAGATATAACATGTTTACCACTTGTTAGCCAAGAGATATACCACTTGTTAGCCATAGGATATGAGCAACAATTTAAGAGATAGACCCCCCCTCAGAATATGCATATTATCAAGAAATAAAACATAATAGTTCAACATAGTCATGCATATATTTTTAGTCAACAAGGACATGAAAAAAAGACATGTAAGATAAGTAAGATAAGCTCCCCTTTATTGAAGCACAAGATAGATAAAGGGAAACATGCATGCCAAGACTATGTAAGCACATTACCATAAAGAAAAGTAAGGTAAAGATATATATTCTCCATCCATCAATCAAAAACCATTTTTAAGACTTCTCCCCCTTTCAAAAAAAATTTTACAAGAGCACATTATATTTTCAAAAGCATTTTAGAAGGGTAGAAGGGTTTTATATTAAAACCACATATTCCTTAAGAATGATCAAACCCAAGTCAAAAGAGCATTTGAAAGTACATCTCCTCTTTTTCTCATTAAACAAGAGCCTTGAAAATATAAAATACTTTTGAAGAACAATGCTTATCTTTTGAAATATCAAGATGAGCTCTATAGAATATTTCAAAAAATCTATTTAGAAACTTAAGCATTCTCTTAAGATTTAATAACACTTTTTAAAGCAAAAGAAGAGAATACTACATTTATAACACAAATCAAATAATTTCCAAGTTTTCAAGATAATTAGGAGGTGAAAATATTTTCAAGTTCTTAAGACAAGTTCAAAAGATTCTCAAGAATATGGAACTTGAAAAGCTTCTTTCAAATATGATAAGAGATTAAAAAAAAACTTTTTAATTAAAAAAGAAATTCTTTTAAGAAAGAGCATGATTCTCATAAGTGTTATATCATTAAGAAACCATAGATCAAGAGAATCATATATATCAAACATTCACCTTGATGAAATATGCTATAGGAATCAAAGCATGTATATAACTAATATCATTCACCCTATATGCAATGACAAAATTAGCAAGTTCATATCCAATTAAATACTTTGTCAATGCTAAGCATACTTCTCATGTAAGGAAAGCATCTAATCATTTAAGATCAATTTATTAATAAGTATTATATAATCCATAGCATATAGAATACCACAATAGTTTAGGGATAGAGATACTTATTGAGTTAGATAGAGAGTGATGCTCCTTTAGAATGTTCTTTATTTATAAGTCCTTTGAGTTTGTACTTTCTTCCATTGAGTATTCCATTCCATTGCACTTGAAGAAAGTCTCATCATGTCCCTCTTCATTCAACTCTTGTCATTTATCCATATATGCTTTACACTTTGATATTTGATGGCCATACTTGAAGCACATAGAGACACTTACAAAGCTAACTTTAAAAGTTTTCTAAAACATGGGTTAGCATCAAATATCATTTAAGCTCATTTACAAGCATAATTTAGGTTGATATATAATGTAAAACGTGTATCACATTATCAACTATGCAATATTAGCTCTAACAAGAATAAAGGAAGAACATATGCATTTGAATCCAAAAATATGATTTAAGCATTTTAAGGCATGATTCAAGTTTATCAAGAAATATATGATCAACATCAAAACTTATATAAGTATTTTGGGGCAAACAATGATCTTATAAGGCATGTAATATCAAGTAAGGAATTCTAGTATACACACATGCCAATCAAGAACAAAAAGTCCCCTATTGTAATGAAAGAATTGAAAAATCATAGAATTATAAATTTTAAAACCATTTATGATTCATTTAAACATATATTTCAAGACACAAAAAGAATCATTTGCTTCTTGTTTTCAAGATATGAACATATCAAGCAATATCAAACAAGAAGACATATAACATTTAACTTTCCAATCTCCTAGAAATATTTAAGCATCAAAGAGAAAGGATTAAAACTGCTCATGAGCATGCGAATTTTCATATTTAAACAAAGAGAGATGGTCACAAGCTCAAGATAAGAGATATTACCATAAAATATATCATTCCAAATAAGGTATGTACTTATCTAGCATGTTAGCATATATAAAGACACTTTTAAGACAAAATGCTAGAGACTTACAACTTAAGGCATGTTAAGGCATAAAAATAAATTTCTACTTATCCAAATATCATATGATATTCAATTTAAAGCATAAATAAGGATAAGAGAATGATATCACCAAAAGTGTACTCTTTGAGTTTTTGTAAGTGACTCCAACTTCCATGCCTCAAGGCTTCTTGAGAATGTTATGGTTCTCCATGTCCTTCTTTTTATGTTTTCATTATATTTGGAGAACTTGGACCATTTTAAGTTTTCTCAACCTCAAGTAGCATGGTTGTATTTCACTTTAAAGCATATTTGAGCTAATAGTCACCTTACAACACAATTCAAGGTACTTTCTTTAGTATCCACCAATTTTGGATTCATAGTGGTTAGTTATTGATTATTAATCAATTATGCTCTCATAAATATCAATTTTTTCATAATATGTAAATTGAGCACAATAAATCAAATAATCAATTTTCATAGTATATTTTATCCATTGCAAAATAATTTAGCCTTACAATGTAATCATAATAGCATGAAGCTCATTTAAAAAAAATCATTTCAAAATAAGCATAGTTAAGCAAGTCAAGATAATAAGCATCATGTTCAATAGATAAAACTATCATGGTTAGATTGTCAAACATAATGATAAAGGTAATTTCATAAAAGAGGACACAGCTGGGAAAGGTTTTTAGAGTGGCCTAACCGGTTAGGAAAAACAGGGTAACCGGTTAGGTGAAATGGAAATGAGGTCTTAACTGGTTAGATGAGGAGGAAAATTGACCCCTAACCGGTTAGACATTTGCTCTAACCGATTATTGTCTCTTTGTAGAGAGCACTTCAGTGTGCCAAAAATAATTCCAAGGACCAAACAAGTTTATTTTCATGATATATAACAAATAAAGCATAGCAAGCATACCTAGATATTGTAGAACATCATGTACCAAGATATATAACAAATTAATGAGTTATGGTACAATAAGAATGAACAAAATCATGTACTAGACCAAATATTTAAATTTTACCAAGTGCACACGATTCTACCCTTTACCTAAGGCTTACAAGGAATGTACCTCAAATTTATTGACTTTACAAGTGAATGTTCATGAGAGGTAAAGACTTTTGATACCTTGGCCTTGGTAATCAAGAAAACTCCTTTCCTTGCCCATTGCTTCTCTTTTGGTGTTTTGAACTTTGCAAGTTCCACATTTTGTACTTGGGAAGCTTTGGTTGAAGTCATCTTCCTTCTTTGATCAAAACTTTTACCAATGGACTTTGGAAGCATTCCCCTTGATGATTCCTTCTTCACTTGACTAATTCGTCCATCCTTTTGAGAAATTTTCTGCATAATTGAAACACTAGGAGGACGTTTTGGTACCCACTTCATCTTGGGTCCTTCAATGTTAGTACTAGGGTATTTAGGATCTTTAGGAACTCATATCATATTATTTCTAATATAAGAATTTCTTCTATAATTGCATAAATGAGAAATATGTCCTAGATTGTCACAAAAATTACAAACAATTGAATTTAGTGATGGCTTGGTCTTTCAAAGATCATTTTTGAAAAACTTAAGCTTTTCATTATTTTTATATTCTAAATTATTTTTGCCATAAGTCTTACTTGAAATTCCATGTGGAATAATATCAATTTCATTCTTATTAACAACCATGGATTGTAAGTAAATGGAATCATTAGCTTTGGCAAATTCACAATATAAGTTCTCAACTTGATTTTCTAAATCAATGCATTTTTCACAAGAGGTTGATATTTCACATATCAAAGGCATTTCCTCATCAAGAAAAGAATATTCATTTTTCAAAATCTCAATTTTATTTTCAATGGACGAAATGTTTTCTAAACAAGATAAATTTTTATTTTCTAAATTCAACAAATCATTATATAATTTAACATATGCACATTGTATCTCATCATAGGAGGGACTATAATATAGTTTAGCATTGTTTACCTCAATGTCCTTTTTAGTCATATATGAAGTAGTCTCCATTTCTAGCATATTTGGCTCTTTAAGGGAATCACCATCTTTTTCATCAATTTTGTTTTGCTTTGCCTCTTCTTCAAATTGAGCACCAACATCACCAAGAGACATTGAGCTCATTTTCTTGCTTTGAACATGTTCTTGAGGACATTTTTCAATGTTGTCTTCCTCTAGAGGATTTTGCTCTTCTTGCTCTCTATATATAACTTTATACATAAAATCATTATTAGCAAGATAGATAGAATCAAGAGCATCCCATATATCTTTAGCACTAGAGCAATTCTTAATTTTAGCATAAGCATCATCATTTAAACCACTTCTCAAAAGTTGCATAGCTCTAATGTTAAAAGAAAAGCATTTCTTTTCATAAGCATTCCAAGTTTGTTTTGATTTGTAAGTAAATCCATCAAGCACAATATCCCATAAATCAATATCAATAGATTATATATAAATTTCCATTCTAGCTTTCCAATAAACAAAATTCACACCATCAAAGAATGGTGGTTTATTAATTTCAAAACCTTCCATTTGAAAAGCTTTTAATGGTTGCCAAACAAACAAGGATCTTTAACTCCAAGCGGTTAAGCTTTTACTAGAGCACGAAGCTCTGATACCACTTGTTAGCCATGGCAACCATTACCCAAGAGGGGGGTGAATTAGGTAATTATAAATTTTAATGCAACTTTGTCAAATTATGTATTTTGATATTTTCAATCAACATATACAGCGGAATAAGTCTAACAAATGTGTAATTATTAGAGATTTCACAAATACCACTTAGGCTTATAGGATAAATCAAGCAAATAAGTTAGATATTAAATTCAATTCAATCATATATAATTAAAGCACAAATGTAAAGGAGATAGAGTTGAGAAAAGCAAACACTAAGATTTATCCTGGTTCAGCCACTAATCACTTGTGGCCTACGTCCAGTCCTCAAGTGAACCATCCGAGATTTTTCACTAAACCTTCAAGCTTGAACGAGTACTTGAAAACCTTTACAAAGAGGAGCACTCAACACACCTTGGGATACCTCACCCTTGTGCTTGAGCCTCAAATAGGGATACCTCACCCTTTACAATTTTTAAGAGATACCCCACTCTCTAAGGGATACCTCACCCTTTACACTAGAGGGATACCTCACCCTCTCTTTTCAGAGTATACAAAGATGTAGATGATAGAAACTCTCTCAAAGAGTAGATAATACAAATTGAAGCACTATAGGTATCAAGGTTTCACACTTTTAAGCTCAAAACAGAGTTTTGGAGAAATAGATAGTGAAAAATGAATTTAATACTCAAGAGTGATTTTCAGATTGTTCTCCAACATTTCTTTGATGCCCAAACACTTATATTTATTGCCTAAGGAATTTTAGAGCCATTGGGTAAAGTTTGGTAATGATTTATTTATGAAAAACTATCTGTTTATGACCGTTGGGTGCGTTCTGCTATCCCAGATAACCGATTAGGACATTGTCCTAATCGGTTAGGAGTTTCAGATTTTGTTTCCTGACTTTCTTAATAACTGGTTAGGCAAATGGCCTAATCGGTTAGGCCATTTTGATGACCAAATGTCATTTCATTCAAAAACATGTGCTAACCAGTTAGCAAAGCTTCCTAATCGATTAGGATGTCTTTTAAATCATGAAAATGGGTTATTTATATCATCCTAATTAGTTAGGCTTATTGCCTAATCGGTTAGGCCATTTTGGAACGTGAAAATGGCTCCTGACAGTGTCAATAATCAGTTAGGGAAAGTCCCTAATCGGTTAGGACACTCTGGTTTTGAAAACTGACTTTAAATGGTCATAACTTCATCATTTCTTATCCGTTTTAAGCGAATGAGCACTCATAGGAAAGAGCTTTGAGTTTATTTTCAAATGAGATATTTCAAAGCAAAAATCAAAGTATTTTGAAAGATATGATCAAAAGAGTAACCAAAGGTCAATTTTACAAAACACAAACTTGACTATTTTTCATAGAAATGAACTACCACCATGACTAGCTTTCCAAAACCAGTTTGTTAGGCATTTAAACATTTTAGAAATGCTTTTAAAGATGTTTAAAACTTGTTTGAGTTTAATGTGATCCTTATTTACCTTTACACAAGATCTAAGTCCTATAAGCTATTCTTAAAGAACCTTGGGACTTGATCTTTTGTCATCATCAATTCTTGATGTAATCTAAGCTTCCAAAAATTTCTTCTCTTCAAATCTTGTAAATGCTTAGAACATCTTTTCATTCTCATTCTTCTTGAGTTGAGCATAGTTGTGATCTTTTACTTTCTTGTTGTAATACTCACTCTTGGTACTTGGACTAACCTACAAAGTATTGCTCACTTAAAACAACATAGTTAGTCCAAATTCATAATTCAATATCTTCATATGCATGATTCATAAATGTATAACTCTAGTTAGTCTAACATGCATATAAGACTTTCATAAACACATCAAAATAGGACATTTAACAATTACTAATGGATATGCTCTATGTAGGATGCAACAAAGAGTACTTTTTTTTTGTTTCCATTTAAATAGAGTTAAATCCAATATTAATTCATTATAACTCATATAAAACATTATTGGATATATTATATGAAGAATGCTACACATATCTCATTGCATGATTATGCATGATACAATATACCACATTAAGCTCATTTATGTAACATGATCAATATTCTTTTATGATGCATTTTTCATCTATAAATCACATCTATCAAGCATAAGCATCATTCTTTTTTTGTCTTGTATTTGTCATCATCAAAACTTAACATATTAAACCATTTGGAGCAAGCTTATTTCCACAAAGCATGTGATCATGGAAAATCTATCAATGAAGTGTTAAAAATAATAATCAAGTGTATGACAAAATTTTCTTAATTAATAGTAAATTATCAAATCATCAAATGTATCCCTAAAAGGAAATCACAATTGATATCCAACAATTACCATTAACACTCAAATAACACAAATAAATTACAAAGTATAAAAAAATATTATTGAATTCATTTAAAAATTTATTCATAAAATTTGATAGAAAAATAGAATCAATAAGTATTAAATCCTGAAATTAGGTAAAAATAATTTAACATAATAATATCAAAATAATCAAGATTTTATCATCTCTGATGCGGGATTAAAAGTTGCAAACCCAAGTGTAAGTTATCTCAAGTAATAAATTCTCGGTGAGTCCGAGGTAGAACCACAGAGACTTGATAAAGAAAAATTAATTAAAGTAAAGTAAATATTTTGTTACAATAATAAAGATGATAAATAAAATTATTCACAAGTAAAAAGGAATTTCTTGGGTTAGGAGATTCACTCTTGGTAAATAAATTAAGGACGAGATTAATTCTTTTATAACTCAATTAGAATCCACACATAACGGAGGTTCCAATCGAAAAATATAACGTTCAAAGTTCATTAAAAATTATATACATAATTATATTATAATTCCTTTAATCATCTATTAACACCACCACTCATAAATGGGATCAAGCATTCATTGTGCCAAAATCTTGTCTACAACAAATCAAGATCTCCACTTTATAAGGAGAGTTTCTAGCATCACCACTTGTAAATGGGTTAAAGCATTCATTGTGCCAATATCTTGTCTACAACAAATCAAGAACTCCATTTTACAAGGATGGTTTTTAAATTAATTGGAAACAAAATATAATACGCATAATGATCACTTAAAAATATATCATTTAAGCACAAGAGAGAAATTAATCTAACCTTATTTCATTACCAATAGCATCACTCTTTCGCCCAAGCAAAATGAAACTTAGTTACTCATAGATAAGAAGAAAGAAAGAGAGAAGAAGAAGAAGAAGAACATGACTTCAATTTAGAATAAAGGAAAATTACTACAAGAAAATCTAATAACAAACTAGCATCATTTTGGTACCTAACACCTAACACCTTCAATGATCTACCAAGGCCCCCTTTTATAGAGGATTAAAGATACAAAATGACAAGGGAGCTGAGTCATTAGTGAGTGGATGTGTAACACTCCGAAAATTGTTAATTTTATCATTTATCATCATTTTATAATATTTATAAAATTTGGGAATTTTTGTAGATTTTTTCAGAAACGTCAAATATTTTAATATATTCCTCGTTTTGCATGAATATATTCCTCGTTTTACGTATACACTGAGCAGAGTCCGTGTAACACCTCAAAAATGATTTGTTTCATCATGAATAGTCATTTTCCAATATTCATGATTTTTGGAAATTTTTCTGGAATTTTTCGGAAATGCTGAATATTTTAATATATTCCTCGTTTTGCATGCGCACTGAGCAGAGTCAGTCAAACGCTCTGAAAAATTGTTTGTTTTGTAATGAATAGTCATTTTTTAATATTTTTGATTTTTAGAAATTTTTGTGGATTTTCCTAAAAACGTCGAATATTATAGTATATTCCTTGTTTTGCATGCACGTTAAGCGAAGTCGGGATAATGAAATGTTTTCCCTGAGGCTGGTAAACTTTGAACTGTCAATGTGCCGACGGGGGATCTTACTAAACCCGAGGCTGGGCACAGTTTGCGAGTTTTATGTTTTTTGAGATTTTATCTGATAAATAAAATCACTGTATCATAAAATTATCCGATGAATAATAAAATATTATTTTCATCAACTGTAACTTTTATTCACTGAGAAAATAATTCTAATAGTGTAATTAATTATCTGTTCAAGTGTATTTAATAAAGGAGACAAGCTTACTATACACTTTATTGAGAATTGTGCAAAGCTTCTCAAGGAAGCTTCTTGGAAATTTCCTCCAAGCTTCCTATGGAAGCCACACACTCTCTTTCCTCTCTCCATGCACTCACGGAAGCAACACATTTTTGGGGGGGGGAATGTGTGCTTTTCATTTAATCAATTATACTCCACAAGTTTTCAAAATTCAAAAGCTACCACTTTATTTTTCTATTCACTTTCTCTCTCTACCTTCATTTCTTCAAGCTTTTTCTCCTCCTTCTCTCTACCAAGGCTCACGGCCAACAGCCCCATAATCCCCTCATCCATCACAAAATTTTCATCTACCCCATTTTCTTAATCTTCTCCATCTCCTAAACACTTTTCTAGTTGGTAGTTCTTTGAAAATCCATCATTTTCACCATCTTCTTCAAGCTTCAAGCCTAGGGCTTTTTGGGTAAGCTTCTTGAATCTTCATTCCCTTTTCTTATTTTTGTTTCTATGGTCCTTTTGGTGACCATCCATGCTTTATTTTTCAAGCAATGATGCTATTTTAATGAGTTTGAAATTTTAGGGTTCTTGGAGGTACCAAATCCGAAAATCCAAAGAGCTTCAAGGAAGTTCTTTGTTTGTTCTTCACTTAGGTAAGAGGAAGACACTCCTCCTCAATCTCTTTTAGCACTTAGAAACCTTATTTATGGTTGATTGTGAGAAAATCCTAATGAGGGTTATTCTTTGTTTGCATGATTAGTATGTTTGCATGTTCATTATAATGTGCTTATGCTATTAGATTGTTTGTTTGTGTATATTGATATATTGGATTGGATTAGATGGTATGAAATAGAAGAAAATATTGTTGGATTGGTTCTTGGATGGCCACGGTTTTGGGGGTCCAAATTTAGGGTTCTTTGTGAATAATTGTAATAATTGGAATTCATAATTAATCAAGTGTATATTAGGTAATTGATGGAAGGAAAAAGAATTGGGAATTTAATCCCTAGGGAGGCCACGGCCTCTAGGGCCTTTTTGGGACTTAATTATGCAATTTTGGTAACCTTGAAACTTAATTAATCAAGTGATTAAATCATTGGTAATAGGATAGAAAATTAGCAAATTGGAAGAATAGGATATGTTTTGAGATTCATAAATTTTAAAGAACCAAGAGTGAAATTTTCATAAGACTTAGGATAATTTTAATTAGGGCAAGAACAAGAGAGTGTGAGACGTTGAGAATCTTAGAATAACTTTCTAAGTATATGAGAATAATTACCTAAGAGAATTTAATTAATTAAGAGAATTTCTTTAGAGACAAACTTTGTAAGAAAAGCTAAACCTAAGCAAGAATTCATAATACACCTTAAAAATGTATTAATTTATTTAATAACAATATTATGTTATTGTGGGTCCATGTGAGTGACCAATGATTGTGTTGATTCTTACTTTGGCCAATTGTGGCATATTGTGGAATAGTATGTAAAAATGATCATACATGATTATGCATAGAGTCTGTATACATTGCGAATGTCCGTTGGACTGTTGTTAAGGCCGAGTTGCTTAGGAGTTGAACACACCTTAGTGCGGGTGTGAGTAGACTAGTGTAGGTTATATTGTTGACCATGGGGGCGTCGGGATGAGGGTACTTCGCAATGGACAGTTGGTAGCTCTTCTATCCGTGGGGCAGACCGATGCAAACGCAGCAACGATCCTGACTGGCACTGTCCTATATCGTGATCTAGTGTAAACTGTCTGTACAATGCCATGATGTACATGTGGATAAATTGATTAATTATAGCACTTTGGCCGCGGCAGCTGAGTTGCAGATGTGTCTCCTAATCTTTCTCTCTGACCGTTTGTGTCTAGCTCCATGGAGTAGGATTTTGTCTTTATATGCATGTGCATAGTGGGTCCATATATTATCTGGCATCTGTTTATTATTATTATAATTGGAACTGTTATGCTACTGTTAAATATATAATTGCTTGCAACTGCTTAATTGTCTATTTCTGCTATTTAATGCTTATGATTATTATTTGATATGCTATGTGGGCGCCTTGCGCCGTTTTGTTTCTTGCTGCTATAACTGGTAATGATGGTAGGATGTCTTACCTCTTTTCTGTACTTTTGTTATTTTCTATCTGTATATTGTGTTCCATCAAAGACAACGACAAGGAAGTTGGAGCTCCCGATTTCCCCAACTTCTGGCTTGATTACGATTAGCATCTACTGTGGAGCATGGAGGCACGTATGCATGGATTTCTGGGTGATATGCGTCTAACCTTCCTTGGAGGGCCAGAATGCTGGCATATTAACCTGAATTCTGACCGCTATGTCTACCTGGGAGACACGTCGATCGCTTTGGCCTTAAAGCGTCATGAGCCGTCGATTTTTACCTGCTGCATCAGCCTGCGTCTGGAGTTTTATCTGCCCATCCGAGAGATGTGGGGTAACCGCTGCTACACCCCGCAAAAGGACTCTTTTGATTCCACTTCTCGTGCTCCAGCCCGTGGCTCTGTGGCTCCTATGGTGGTTTCCTCAGACGAGGAAGACCCCGAGGAGGTCCCTGAGGATGACCTCGCGGAGGATCCTGATACGGTTCCTCCTCATCTGAGGGACTGATATTGCTGGTAGCTACTGATGGCTGCCAGTGTTTTTATTTTGGGGCCTTGATGTCTTTTGTAGTGGGCTGTATATTTCTGATATCTTGAGGATGTATATGTATGATCCTTTGGGGTAGGTATAGTTTTGCTTTTTGGTATACCAAGCTTTATAACCAAACAGTTTGATAAATACATATATATATATATATATATATATATATATATATATATATATATGAGTATGCAATGTTAATTCAAATGTATGCTTTACTTCTATTTTGCTCTTTATTTCCATTTATGTTTCGTCACTGTGTTTATTAATTATTGTTATTGTAACAAAAAAAAAACATTCACAATTTAATTACATGACTATAATCAAGTAAATTTATATTATATTAACAAGAACCGGGTCTTAACTTATATAATTTATTTTTCGCATTGTAATTGACAATGTGACGTTCCTTCCTAAAAAGGGGCATTACAGGATGAGTGGACAATGAGTGAAAAATGCCAAATGACTTTTGGTGAGTGGAAAATTATGGAGATTCCTTGTCTCAAAAATCATTTAGCTCTGAAGTCATTGAATGCATCAGAATGAGCAAATGTGATATTCATCAAAGTTGTAGGTCTAGCTCTTATCTTTCAAATGGATTTAGTTTGAGTCTAATATCATTTCTATAACTCCAGATACGTTCAAATTACTACACACTTCTCAGGCCCAGTCACAGCTCCTCTATTCTAACTTGCAAGCCCAATATCACCCATTAAGCCTTAGATTCTGGAAAAATGTTCAACATAAAAGTTGTAGATATGGGTCTTAACTATTCAATATCAAAATTTCAGCTCATTTGACAACCTATAGAATGAAATATGGTATCAACAATACATATAGGTCAATCTATCAAGAATAGCACTCTAGTTCTTACTTCAACTCCAATTTGAGTTATCTAATCGTGTGATTGGGCCTTTGAGGTCTCATGAAATTTATAGAGCTCTCTCTTATCTTTAAAATTCCATTAGATTCACCTCATTTGGTTACCTACATCCCAAGATATAGCCCAAACACAGAAATAATGTAAGACATAAATTATGCTAAAAAATTCAATTAAGTCCAATTTGAGTCCAAACTTACAAAACATAATCAAACTCAATCAATTAAGTACATGGAGAGTGTAAATAACTAAAAATGAAGGCTTATTAATGTATCAAATATGTGATCATCAAATTCTCCCACACTTAGCTTTTTGTACTCCTGGGCAAAACACACAAGACCAAAACTAAAAAAAAAAACGAAACAGACTCAAAAGTTAAACATTCTAAAAGACTCAATTTCTAATAATATTTAAAAATAAAGAGCAACCAATCATTCAAGTAATCAAAACATTCATGAGGTAACATATCTTCACATCTCAAACCATCAAGTAAGGAAACTTCAATTGAAAAGCATGAGTCAAGAATGATAGATCTTCACAAGATTCACTCTCAATCCCTCAAGTGTTTAAAAGGTAGGTATTTCACTCAATTCAACCCATGAAAATTGCACTACCATAAGCTTGCTTATCTTCTACTTCTCCACTACTCAGAACACATGCGCACACAAATCATGAGAACTTTAATCAAGGTTGTAATGGGGTCAAGGTAAAGGAGAAGGTAATATAGATATGACAATTTAAATACCAAAAAGAATAAAAGAGCATGAAAGCTGAGTTCAATTAACAAGCATGAAAGTTCATCCCAACTCCACCTAATACAAATTCTCTTTACAAATTCTTTTCCTTTCCTTTATTGCCTTGTTGATCCTCTTTTTCTTTTTACATTTTTTTATTTTTGATTTTTTTTTTATTTTTTTATTTTTTTATTTTTTTATTTTTTGATTTTTTTTTTACAAAAAGAACATCATATATACATTTTTTTTAACTATTCTGCACACATATCCCCACACTTGTTCAAGAACTCATCTAATGACAAAGCTAATGTTCTCTTATTCCCTAAGGCTAAGTAAGAACATGTTTTTTTTTAAGGCACAAAATGAGTTCGAAATAAAGAATGGTCAAATAAGTTCAAAGGGGTTAAGCAAGGGGAAATAGGTCATTTCCAATGCTTTACATTGGCAGGAATAAGAGAATTTTCAAGAAGTCATAAGAGTGCTTGATATCATATTAGGAATCAGAGAATTTTCAAGAAGTCATAAGAGTGTTGATATCATATTGAGACAATATGCTGCTAAGCAAGGCTGACTATTTGATTAAAGTAGCTATTTCAAGAAAAATGCCTCAATCATATTTATGTATGTATATGAAAATGTAGTCTCAAAAAGAATCAAAGCAAGTTCTAGAATAACAATTCCATGAGTGAAATTCACACAAGAAAGAAGAGAATGGTACAAATGTTCAATCCATTCATCAATAGGCTCAAAATCTCACAAGGCATAATTCTATCAATCTCAGTCCACCAATTCAACATTCATAACCAAGCATGTGATTTTTAAGAAAGAAGACAATTTACTCAATCATATAAATTTCTTTGAATTTGAATTGCTACTTCCACACAAACTAGTTGTCTACCCCAACTAAGATGCGTCTCAAGAGTAAAATTTACTCCTTACTTTGTCATCCTTAACTGGTTTAGTAAATTACTGACAAACATATAAACACAACAAACATATTAATACACACACTTCCTAATTTTTTTTTGTTTTTTTGTTTTACACAACTATCCTTCCCCCCAACCAGATCACAACATTGTCCTCAATGTCAAAGATAGATAGGTAAAGGATAGAAGATAGTACCTGTTGTTGTAATTACTAAAAAGAGAAACCTCACACAAATTTAAACAGAAATAAAGTAATAAAACCAAAGCTTGTAATTATTTAAATAGTTGGAGTGTCTTAGCTGACTTTCTTTTCATTCTATTTCCCTCATCGCTTTCTTCGGACTAATTTATCTGAGCTGTTACTAGATCAGGTTCATAAATAAAAGCTTCTAATTTATTAATCAACTCACCAACAGTAGAAGCAGAGATAAGGAGTCGTCTTGCAAAAGGTGTGACAAATTTCTGTTCCACAGCATGGTCAACAAAAGATAACAAATTATCAAAGAAATTATTAACATTCAACAAACCTATGGGTTTATGGTGGATGTTCAGTTGGGCCCAAGAGACAATTTGAAAGACTTCTTCCAAAGTACCAAAACCACCAGGTAAGGCAATGAATGCATCAGAGTTTTCAAGCATTGCCTTCATTCGTCCATGCATAGATGATACTTAAATTTTCAGTCCAATTGTCTTTTCAACGATGTTCCTTTGAGTTAAAGGTTCAGGAATGACACCTAAAACTTGACCACCTCTTACAAATGCAGAAAGTGATACAGCCCCCATTAACCCAAGGGAACCTCCCCCATATACTACATGAATGTTCCTCGCAGCAAGTGTTCTACCAACAGTGCTTGTTGCGTTTACAAACTCTAGACTCTTCCCATAACTTGTCCCACAAAATACACAGATACTGGCAAATCTACAAACAGAAGAAGAAGCTCCTTCCATTTCTACACTTACACTCTCTTTGAATGATTATGAGTTGCAGGAAAGTGAAGAAAACAAAGTGTTTAAATAGGGAAGAGAATAGAAAAAGTAATAATAGCTCCTATATGGGTAGGTTGGCTATTGTCAGAAAACTTTGAAATTAAGAAACACAGTTTTTTATTTATTTATTATTATTATTATTATTTTTTACTTCAAGAAAACCATCAGGGTAAAGAAGTCTAGAAACCCCTAAAGGATCCCGTCCAAAGGATTGTCTGTCTAAAACCAAAACACAACAAAATTATACAAAGATAAAATAATAATAACAAATGATGACATACCTTTATGTACAGGATTCATAGCGTATCTTTATACTGCTCGTCATGAGTGCAGTAATACCAAGACAGCTCAGCTAATCTTGGAATTCTTATCCCTCCCGCTTGTTTGAAGAAAAGAGAATAAAGAAACCATCGTGGGTTTCCATCCTGGGTCAAGAACTTAGAGAGCTCACACTTGGGTTCGTAACATCAACAAAGATGCTAAAATCTGAAACCCGCAATGTCCAAGATCTAGAACGCTCCATCCCAGGGCGCTGAGAGCCCCTTCTAATAAAAGAGAGGATCAAGCTCAGATGCCTCATACGCTTTGGCAGCCGCGAGTTACTTCTCACTAATAACCAAAGTGGGACACTTCTACCTGTCCATCAACTCCACAGTGCCTAAATGGTGAACATTGGGTTGTGGAGTACGACTCTCTATAGAGCATGGCACACGAACCTTATTTATGGATCGGCGTGCGATGGTCCACCCGAGTCAATGACGGGGCTGCCTCTGGCAGAGGCTCCTAATCTAATTAAAGACCAAGTACAACTGAAGTTTTGACCTTTTTTATTTATTCTTTTTTATTTCATTTTTTTCTTTTTTTTCCTTCTTTTTTTTTGAAGATGTACAAGATAATATATACATGTTGTTGTGATTGTGGCTCACATCTTCCTTTGGTTTCACGTCTAGAAACGGCTTAAACGCCTTCTATGAGTCGAGGATAAGCTTCCCATCCAATTTTTTTATAAATTAGAAAACAGGGTCTTTTTGAGTCAGATTCCCAAGACTATAATGCTCTTGCTCGTCCTTGAAGAGATTCCACAAACTAAGAAATTCACGCTGCACAACTCCACAAGAATGCATCTCAAGAGTCAATAAGATATTATCTAATGACTCCTTACTCAGTCCATTCTTAATGAAGAATATTTTATCTTCTCTATTTACGGAAACCCTCCCCAAAGAGCGACATCGCCTGTTACAATTCCATCGTGCACACTTGTAATAAACTTGCATTCTTTTTGTTTCTCCTTTTTGAAAATGAACTTTTACCGAGACCAGACATGTATGAGACAAATGAATTTGAAGATTCACCAGCTAAATGAACCTTTGCTTCGATTATCCAGCATATATCTTCTAGGATGCCCTTGTACATTAACAATCTCAGTCTTTCACACCTAACTTTGTAGATTTTGGTTAGAGCATTTTTAGGAACAGAATGGAAATATTTTCTTAGATTTGAGAGAATGACATCCATTTTGAAGGAGAAGGAATTAGTTATTATGGAAAATTGAAAGACAAACCAACTTGAGAGTCACGGAGTACCATTATCTGCCATTTAACCGGAAACTGCAAAAAGAGAGAAACCAACTTAAAATAAATTCTACTCATAACAAGGATTAGAAAGGGAGATAAATTCTACCTCAGCAACTTGATGTTCCAGAAATGGTTTGAGTCTTTGTCCATTGACCTTTAAAACATTACCATTCCTAGGATTCTCAATGTCTATGGCCCCATAAGGATACACATGTTTGACAATAAAGGGACCAATCCACCTAGATCTCAATTTTTCAGGGAATAGGTGAAGACGAGAATTATAAAGCAGAACTTTTTGACCAATTTCAAAAGATTTTCTCAAAATTGATTTGTCATGAAAAGCTTTTGTTCTAACTTTTTAAATTTTTGAGTTTTCATATGCATCATTTCTCAATTCCTCAAGTTCATTCAATTGCAATTTGCGTAACTTGGAAGAATCATCAAGATTTGAGTTGAAAGCTTTAATGGCCCAAAATGTTTTATGTTCCAATTCTACAGGCAAGTGGCAAGGTTTTCCATAGACTAACTGATAGGGTGACATGCCTAAAGATGTTTTGAAAGTAGTACGGTAAGCCCAAAGTGCATCGTTTAGTCTTAAAGACCAATCTTTACGATTTAGGTTAACCATTGTTTCCAAAATTTGTTTAATCTCCCTATTTGCTAATTCTACTTGTGTGTGATGTCATATTTCTTCATTAAAGATTCAAATGGTTTATTACAAAAATATATTCCCCATCACTGATGATAGCTCGAGGGATTCCAAATCGACTCAAAACATTTTCTTTTAAAAATTTCAACACAGTTTTGTGATCATTGTGTCGACATGGAATCGCCTCAATCCATTTTAAGACATAATCAACTGCAACCAAAATATATACAAATCCAAATGATGATGGAAATGAACCCATCAAATCAATTCCCCAACAATCAAAAATTTCAATGACAATGATAGGGTTCAAAAGCATCATGTCTCTTTTAGAAATGGAACCTAACTTTCATAACTTTTGCAAAAAATATAGCTGTCCTTAAATAATGTAGGCTAATAAAATCCATACTGCAAGATTTTTGTAGCTGTTTTCTTTGAAGAAAAATGACATCCACATGCTTCTGAATGACAAAATTTAATGACACTACATACCTCACTATCGGGTACACATCTCTGAAAGATTTGATCAGGATAATATTTGAACAAATATTAGTCATTCCAATAGAAAATTTTCACCTCAATCAAAAACTTTTTTCTATTTTGGTGCATCCACTGAGGTGACATCTTACCTGTTACAAGAAAATTGACAATGTTAGCAAACCAATGCATAGAATTGACAGAAAATAAAAATTCATCGGGAAAAAAATCATTGATAGGTGTGCTATCAAAAGATGAGCTTGTTGTAAGTCTAGACAAATGATCTACAATAACATTTTCGGCTCCTTTCTTGTCTTTTATTATGATGTTGAATTCTTGAAGCAACAAGATCCAACGTATCAACCTAGGTTTAACATCCTGTTTAGACATTAAATATCTAACAGCAGCATGATCAGTGAAAACAACAGTGGAAGAACTAATTAAATAAGCTCAAAATTTGTCCAATGCAAAAATTACAGCAAGTAGTTCTTTTTCAGTAGTGGTGTAATTCATTTGTGCACTATTCAAAGTTCGACTTGTGTAATAAATTACATGAGGTTTACCTTCCTTTCTTTATCCTAAAACAGCACGAACAGTAAAATCACTAGCATCACATATCAACTCCAAAGGCAAAGACTAGTCAGGAGATTGCATGATAAGATCAGAAGTCAAAAGATCGATTAATTTTTCAAAATATTTTTGACAATCTTGAGTTCAATCAAATGGTACATCTTTTGTTAGAAGATTACATAAAGGTCTAGATATGGCACTAAAGTCTTTTACGAATCTTCTGTAAAATCCTGCATGTCCTAAAAAAGAACGAACTTCTCTGACTATTTTTGGGGAAGGCAAATGAGCAATTAATTCAACTTTGTCCTTATCAACTTCAATTTCTTTAGAAGATATCACATGACCTAACACTATTCCTGAGGTAACCATGTAATAACATTTTTTCTAATTTGACACAAATCCTTTTTCTTCGCATCTTTGAAGAACTTTTTCCAAATTATCAAGACAATTTTCAAAAGAATTTCCAAAAACTGTCAGACCATCCATGAAAACCTCTAAATAATGCTCAATCATGTCACTGAAAATACTTAACATGCATATTTGAAAAGTTGTTGGAGCATTACAAAGACCAAAAGGCATTCTTTTATATGCAAAAGTGCCAAAGGGGTACATAAAAGTGGTCTTTTCTTAATCCTCCAATGCAATTGGTGTTTGATTATATCCTAAATAACCATCAAGAAAACAATAGTAGGGATGTCCTGCTACTCTTTCCAGAATCTGATCAAGAAATGGCAATGGGAAATGATCTTTCCTAGTGGCTGCATTCAATTTTCTGAAGTCAATACACATGCCAACTAGATAAGACTCGGGTAGGTATTAATTCTCCTTTTTCATTTTCAACCACTATTATTCCAGATTTCTTAGGAACAACTTGTGTAGGGCTTACCCACTGGCTATCAGAGATAGGATAGATAATTCCAACATCAAGTAATTTAAGAACTTCAGCTCTAACTACTTCTTTCATGTGTGGATTTAATCTTCTTTGAGGTTGTTGAGATGTTTTAGCATTATCCTCTAAATGTATTTTATGTGTACAAATTAATGGATTAATACCTTTTATATCCTTTAATGTCCATCTAATTGCACTTTTATGCCTTTTAAGTACTTCTATCAACATACCTTCTAGTTCTTTGGTCAGGGATGAGGAAATTACCACTGAAAAACTTTATTCTTCTCCCAAAAATGTGTACTTCAACCCAGCAGGTAATGACTTCAGTTCCAGTGTGGGTACTTCTTCATGGGTATCATCATTCATGGGTTTTAGCTCTTCGAATCTTGGCTTCCTTCCTTTGTATTCCATTTTCTGTGTACAGTCAAGCAAAGAGCATATTTCAGAAACATCATCATCTAATTGTGTAGCTGAATCAAATGAATTAATTAAACAAATTTCTAAAGGGTCAGAAGAACTCCTGGTTTGAAAATGATCATCTATAATGACCTCAATCCCTTCAATCTCTTCATTGTCATCATAAACTTCATGTGGTTGCTTGCACATATTGAAAACGTTAAGCTCCAGTGTCATATTTCTAAATGTTAGCTTCACCACTCCATTTCTACAATTTATCAAAGCATTAGATGTTGTTAAAAATGGGCAACCTAGAATAACAGGAACTGACTTAGAACTATCAACCATAGGTTCAGTTTCCAATACAATAAAATCTACAGGATATATGAATTTATCAACTTGTACCAACATATCTTCCACTATTCTTTTTGAGATTTTAATTGATCTATCAGCAAGTAGAAGAGTTACAGAAGTTGGTTTTAACTCACCAAGGTTGAGTTGCTGATAAACTGAATATGGAAGCAAATTAACACTAGTACCAAGATTAAGTAAAGCTCGTTCAATTTTATGTTCACCAATAATGTATGAAACTGTAGGACAACCAGGGTCTTTATATTTCAACGCATTATTGTTCTGAATAATAAAACTTACCTGTTCAGTCAAAAATGCATTCTTTTTCACATTATGTTTCCTTTTAACAGTGCACAAGTCTTTCAAAAATTTGGCAAAATAAGGAATCTGTTTGATAGCATCCAACAGAGGGATATTGACATTCACTTGTTTAAAGATTTCAAAAATGTCACTGTTATGGTTCCCTTTACTTGAATTGTTTAATGCTTGAGGATATGGGGGTGAAGGCAAGAGTTTGATCTCCTTTTGGCTAGGTGGCTTATCAACTCCTTCCTCATCTTTGGGACTTGACTCATCATTTTTCTCACAAGGTTCAGGAATTTATTTTTCAACAACATTTCCACTCCTAAGAGTTATCATTGACTGGACTTAATCTATTTGTTGGTTTTCTGAACTACCCTCATTTAGGCTGTACTGACCCTTAGGATTTGGTTGAGGTTGAAAGGGAAACGTTCCTTTCTTATGAATGGCAAGTGCAGAAGAAAGTTTAGCAAAAGTGTCTTTTATATCAATCATGGCTTGAGTGTTTTGGTTATTAATGGCTTCTTGTTTTTCCATGAATGCATGCAATGTTCCTTCAAGATTTTTCCTATATGGTGAGACATAGGGTGCATATCCTTGAGGATTTTGAGAATCTTGCTGTGCCTAAGGAGGTGGTGGTTGCATGAATTGTGTCTGATTGTTGGTCCTCCAACTGAAGTTCGGGTGATTTCTCCATCCCGAATTGTATGTATCTAAAAAAGAAGAAGTGAATGGCTTTTTAAAATTGTTCATTGCATTTACTTGCTCATGTACAACTTCTTTAAAAACAGAAATTTTTAGACATTCATTTGTTGAGTGTCCCAATTCATCACAAATGCTATAAATTTCTTCATTTTGCACAGATTTGATTTCTTTTACTTTCCCAGATTCCATGGCTTCAATCTTTCTAGCCAAACTAGCAAATCTTGCATTTAGATCTTCTTCTTGAATAAGGTGATATTTTCCTTTACTAGCATTTGCAAGGTTAGATCTGATTGAATTTTCAGAAGGATTAGTACCATGCCAAGATCGAGAATTTTCAGCCAAATGGTCTAAATAGTCTAAAGCTTCATCAGGTTCTTTATCAAGAAACTCACCATTGCATATTGTTTCCTGTTGAGGGTCAAACGTGTTTGCCCATTTGCTAACCGCAAGTGCACGGGTCGCACAAGTAATACAGATACGAAGTAAAAGTTCGTTTCCACGAGGATATTATTATGTTATAACGCTAGATACCAACCAATAGCTTAATCAATTCTAGACAAGGACATAAAAATAGGAAAATAATATTAAAAACTATCTAACCTACAAAAGCAATAAACCTAAAAGCGGTTAGGTTTCAGGAAATCCTCCTTCACCCCCTACATCTATCAATAACATGCAATTCTCCTCATAAACATAAATGCATTGATTAGGTTAGCTTGAGAATCTTCATTAGTCAAAAGCCTATGTCTAGGTCAATCAACCCTGGTTTCAATTGCCCAACTCACTAAGTTTCCTTGAGAGCCAGTGCAACTTCCACTCATGAACGATCTATTCTCAATCTCCCATTATACATGGCTAAAAGGTATATTTCTATCCAGTTAGCGAATCAGCTTATCCAAGCCAATTGAACTCGCTGAACATGTATCAACCACACCATATCCATATCAACAAATCCCTATGTCTAGTTCATTTGCCAATATTATGATCATGCAATTGAGGCCAACCAAGAACAAGCATTAAGCACAGATAATGATTGAACCATAATCAAACATCCACACAAACTTAGAGAAACACACATCATTAATATATATATAAGGATCCAAAATATCCTAAAACATAGCTTAGCTATACAAAAGATAAGGAAGAGAAGAGAGAAAGGGAAAAGAGAGAAAGAAGCTCATTGATTTGTCTCTGAAGCTTGAATCCTCCTTCAATCCTTTGATCCTTGACTCCAATCCACCAGCAATGAAGATCTAGCCAAGCTATCTAACCTAAAACTAACCTAAACTAACTAAAACTAACTAAACCTAAAAAAAAAGAGATGGCCAAATGGCCAAAACTCAGAAAAACAGAGAGAAAACGAGAGAGAAGGGAGAGGTTTTTAGAAAAATGTATAAAAATCTATTTATAGGCTCAGCAGCCGCCTTCACACCGCGGCGGCCACATATGCGCGCCGTGGCGCCCAATGGGTCGGTCTATGTACCGCTGCAACGTTCACTTCCTCACACCGCGGCGCTATTGCCCCGGGTCCAAGTATGACTAGGCTGAAATCCTCTTTGTGCGGCGGCATGCTATGCCTTGCGTCGCGACGTTGCCCACTAAAATGGCAGATTTGGCTTCTCTTCCTCTTTAAGCTCATTTGCTCCATATTTAACCTTGTTTGGAGCCCCTCCTATCATAGAGAAAATACCAAATCAATAACATATATAAATCTACTCAATCCATAATCATTAAAGCTCAGTTTTGCACAATAACATATTAGAAAGGCTTAAATTCAGAATATGTCAAATATAAACACCAAACCCTCCAAATATGCATTTAAACAAGGATATAGCATTCATTAAAGCACAAGGATAGGGCACAAATAACTACATTTTGTGTAGCTATCACACCCCCAAACCTACATTTTGCTAGACCTCGAGCAAAACAAAATAGAACTAAGTAAATCACTTAAACATTCAAATCAATTTTTCATTCAGCAAATATATTTCAATCTTCTTTTTCAATTAAAAACAAATACTAGTGTGTATTGACTACATCAATCCTCAAAAAGTGCAAATGCCCCATAAACAGTTCCACACATACATAACCCTAAACATGCTAACAAGCCAGAAAACTCTCCATGCAATTCACATTTATCACAAACATGCAAGACAAACTTCTTCTACTCAAGTCATACACATCTAGATAAGTTTATAAGCATACATGCATATGATTTACAGAATCCACAAGATTGTAAGTCAACTCTCTCTCCACTAATGTAAATCACACAAGATTGAGGATCAAAAGGGACTTAATCAGCTTATATTATTAGGCCAATGGTATGGGCGAAAGAAATGAATGGGAAAGATACAATACAAATATTGAGACACATAAACATGATATTCCAAGACATGAGCCACAAACTGATTCTAGCAGGGTATTCAATTGTGAGATCATAAAACTTGCCAGAACCATTTTCGATGCTTTTTGAACTTTACTTTTCTTAAGCTTTTGCTTTTCTTTTCATTTTCATTTTTCTTTTTATTTTCTCTTTCTTTTCTCTTCTATTTTTGCAAAGCAATGCTTTTTCTTTTCTTTGGTTTTGCATCTGGTTCCTTCAGGCTCATTTTGAATTGAATATTCATACCCCTAATCATCAGACTCATTTCAAGAAATAACACATCATATACTCAACAAACAATAAGGGTAGGAAGAAAATGACATGCTTTCACATGCATTAGAACGGATAACAGGTTAACGAACACAATGGTTATGAAAAACAAATAAGGCCAAACAATTTAAGGCTTCAAAAAGGGACCTAAGGATATCATCATATCAGGGTAAGCTTTTTAAGGCTCAATCGGTCCAAATAATGCCCTAATCATTTCATCAATCATGCACAACTTAGGATTTCGCCTCAAGAGAGTTCAAAAACAATTTCTAGGATAATCAAAACTCTACATGTACATTCATAAATATTCTTAAAACATGCACTCTTATCATTTTCAAAGTTACACTTGCATCTAAGTGAGATGTAAATCATGCATCAAAAGCAACTAAATTGTTTCACATGCATCAAGATCACATAAGGTTTCACTGAAAAGGGGGCAAATAGCAACCTTTCACATCATGAACAACCAAAAACAACACCAGCATTCTTGCAACATGTCATGCATTCAAATAGATTCAACTTTCTAAGTTCAAGCATACATAACATCTTTTGCATAATGTGAAAATTGAAAATTCTAGTCATCAGCACATCAGTGATAGTCAAAATAGAATATAATCATGAAAATACATTGACTACAATCACTGCATACTCAAAATACCAATACATGTTAACATTAAACACAAAGGAATTAAACATGTAAAGATATTCCCCTAAACCTAAAATGAAATGTATCTTTAAAGAACATGGCCTATAGGGAACCTGAGACAAGTACTGAGCATTACTAAATATTTAAAAACAGAAAAAATAACAAAAATAAAAGCAAAAACAGCAAAAACAGGGGATCACGCCGCGGCGCACCCATGCTGAAGTCGCGACGCACACAAAAAGCTGCATAATTATGCGAAACGCCTACTAACGCAATGCAAGCGTGTACTACCCTACGCCGCGGCGTTGATACACAAACTGCTAAATTTAGCAGCAAACACAGTTTTGCTGCTGGGTTTGACTCTTATGGGTCTCTAGCTGTAACAAAACTTGTTCAAAAAGTTAAATTACAGAAATGTACAACACACACGCAACAAAACACAAAAATAAAACATTAACCTATATACAAAAGTTAAACAAACTTAAAACTTGAAAAACAAACAAAAACATTAAACTAACCTAATTAACATATTAACCTATATACTAACTAACACTAACAACACTTAAAACCATACACAAACAAGAACTAACACAACTAACACATAACAACTAACAAAAACTATAAACTACTAAACTAACATACTAACACTTATATACACGAACATATTAACAAAAACACATTAACACAACTAACCAAACACAACATCCTAATATGCTAACATATTTAACATCACACATTAACATACTACCTATTTATGCACAAAGTAAAAAAAAAAATAGGAATGAAACATAAACATGGGGTACCCTCCCACGAAGGGCCTGAGTTATAGTCTCAGCAAGACTTTGTCACCAAAATTGAAGTATTGCGGATGAGTAGTCTTCAAGAACTTGATCCAAGGGTAATCCTTTCAGGAGTTTGCAACTTCCTTCAAGGGCCTCGTATGAATAAAATCACCCGGCTTCTTATTTGAAACTAAAACAAAACATAAACGAAACATAGATTATATACAACTTATATACAACTTGAATTAGAACTAATCAAACTCATTGTTGATATTAGCAATATAAAAACTATCCCTTGCAACCCAAAAACTTGTTAGGCGTTGACAGGACTAGAATCTAATCAGGCAAACCATTTATAACAAAATATCCCCGGCAACGGCGCCAAAAACTTGTTGAGGGTCAAATGTGTTTGCCCATTTGCTAACCGCAAGTGCACGGGTCGCACAAGTAATACAGATACGAAGTAAAAGTTCATTCCCACGAGGATATTATTATGTTATAACGCTAAATACCAACCAATAGCTTAATCAATTCTAGACAAGGACATAAAAATAGGAAAATAATATTAAAAACTATCCAACCTACAAAAGCAATAAACCTAAAAGCGGTTAGGTTTCAGGAAATCCTCCTTCACCCCCTACATCTATCAACAACATGCAATTCTCCTCATAAACATAAATGCATTGATTAGGTTAGCTTGAGAATCTTCATTAGTCAAAAGCCTATGTAACCCTGGTTTCAATTGCCCAACTCACTAAGTTTCCTTGAGAGCCAGTGCAACTTCCACTCATGAACGATCTATTCTCAATCTCCCACTATACATGGCTAAAAGGTATATTTCTATCCAGTTAGCGAATCAGCTCATCCAAGCCAATTGAACTCACCGAACATGTATCAACCACACCATATCCATATCAACAAATCCCTATGTCTAGTTCATTTGCCAATATTATGATCATGCAATTGAGGCCAACCAAGAACAAGCATTAAGCACAGATAATGATTGAACCATAATCAAACACCCACACAAACTTAGAGAAACACACATCATTAATATATATATAAGGATCCAAAATATCCTAAAACATAGCTTAGCTATACAAAAGAAAAGGAAGAGAAGAGAGAAAGGGAAAAGAGAGAAAGAAGCTCATTGATTTGTCTCTGAAGCTTGAATCCTCCTTCAATCCTTTGATCCTTGACTCCAATCCACCAGCAATGAAGATCTAACCAAGCTATCTAACCTAAAACTAACCTAAACTAACTAAAACTAACTAAACCTAAAAAAAGAGAGATGGCCAAATGGCCAAAACTCAGAAAAACAGAGAGAAAATGAGAGAGAAGGGAGAGGTTTTTAGAAAAATGTATAAAAATCTATTTATAGGCTCAGCAGCCGCCTTCACGCCGCGGCGGCCACATATGCGCGCCGCGGCGCCCAATGGGTCGGTCTATGTACCGCCGCAACGTTCACTTCCTCACACCGCGGCGCTATTGCCCCGGGTCCAAGTATGACTAGGCTGAAATCCTCTTTGCGCCGCGGCGTGCTATGCCTTGCGCTGCGACGTTGCCCACTGAAATGACAGATTTGGCTTCTCTTCCTCTTTAAGCTCATTTGCTCCATATTTAACCTTGTTTGGAGCCCCTCCTATCATAGAGAAAACACCAAATCAATAACATATATAAATCTACTCAATCCATAATCATTAAAGCTCAGTTTTGCACAATAACATATCAGAAAGGCTTAAATTCAGAATATGTCAAATATAAACACCAAACCCTCCAAATATGTATTTAAACAAGGACATAGCATTCATTAAAGCACAAGGATAAGGCACAAATAACTACATTCTGTGTAGCTATCATTTCCACAAATTATTTAGTTTCTGGTGTTAATCCTTCATAAAAGAAGCTTATAGTGCGCCATTTTTCAAAACCATGATGTGGGCAAGAATTCAATAAATCTTTAAAACGTTCCCAACTTTGAAAATATGCTTCATTTGAATTTTGGAAAAAAATTTGGATTTGTCTTTTCAAAGCATTGGTTTTATGTGTTGGAAAAAATTTCTTTAAAAACTCACCTTGCATTTCTTGCCATGTGCCAATTGATCTTGGTTTCAAAGTGTTAAGCCAAGCTTTTGCTTTATTTTTTAAAGAAAAAGGAAATAATTTAAGCTTAACAACATTTTCAGTGCAAGTTTGATCATGAAAAGTAGTACATACTTCCTCAAATTCTTTTAAATGTAAATATGGGCTTTCAGATTCTAAACCATGGAAATTAGGAAGTAAATAAATCATACCTGGCTTGAATCTAGAATTGTTAGCATTGAGTGGAAAGATAAAACATGATGGACTAGAATTTTGAGATGGTTGCAAATACTCACGCATGGTTCGCAACAGTTGATTTTCATGTTCATCATGCACACTTCATTTTCAGCCATTGTGTTTGATGTGTGTGATTATGATTCAGACAAATCAATATGTACAGTACTAGGATTAATTTTAACTAAACGACCAGAATTTGAATCACGATACCAATTAAGCATAAACAAGTAACTTAAAATATAAAATAAAATGTACAAGCTAGCAGTAGAAACCATCCATTAAATATTAACAAAGACGTGGTATAAACCAACCACCAAATAAGTTAATAAGCAGAAAAATTAAAAAGTTAGATAGGTGATAAAGTAAGAAATTAGATAGTTAGTAAGTTAGTAAACAAAAATAAATAAATAAAATAAATAAATAAATAACAGAAAATAAATAACAAAAAATAAATGATAGAAGATAAAATACAGATAATAAAGTACGAAAAGTAAATTTAAAATATGAAAACCAGAGAATCGACAAGTCAATTTTTTGCTCCGGCGAGAGAGAAGAGAAGAAGAAAGATGTTGGTGTATGCCCTAGAAGCCAATACATTTTCTGTATTTACATACATTCTATTATGCTATTTTTATATATAAAGCATTTCATTTATTGTGTTCTTTTTTTGATAAACATAATAAAGTCTTTAGAATAGTAAGTTTGATGCCATAGGACATCAAGTGGATGACTTGATCGTGAGATCCTTTTGGTTACAACACTATTCTTAAATGTCCCTAGTCAAGTATTATTGTTAATTAGGACAACAATAATACATTGAGATTAGTATGTGCATAGACTGATGACCATATCTCACGAGTCATGGATATGAGATATCAAGTCTTCATATGAGCACATATTAGAGTAATGATGTACTGGACTGACCCACCATGAGAACGCTACATGGATCGTTACGTGAGTGTTATAAGCGATTCTCATAGTGACAATGGTGTTTGTGGTCCTTTGACCTGAAATCACTACAATTCCTACATGAGGAGTTGTGTGTTTTAATGCCATCAAACGTCATCTGTAACAAGGTGATTATAAAGTTAGTTATTGGACATACCGCGAATCATGCAGAGGGATGTGAGTGACCTAGATGGGATTTGTCACTCTTACATAATAGGAGCGATATCTTCGGGCCCCCTGATTGAGTGAGACTGCGAAATGCATGGCCATGCTCAAATGAGTCAATATGAGATATTGATCTCATTTGTTGTTACAAAGTCTAATCGAGTATTAGGAAACCAATGATTGAACTATACAAGGGTGGCGCATTCCATGCATTGTGTTCAATCTAGATATCTTGACAAAGGGACTAAACAACACGGAAACATTGGTCACGGAAAGATTATGTCAAATCACTAACATTCTTATTACTTGGGTAGAAGCGATGTGTTGCTAGATACCGCTCACTGCTTGTAATATTAAAATGGGATTTTAATATTACTGCCAATGTAATAAGAACCTGCAGGGTCACACACATAGAGCAGACTAAAATTGGAGCAATGGATCCAAGTTGGACTTGGATTCAAATATGGGCCAGACTCATAACAGATGGGTCTAGGGTTGCACAGCTTACCTTGCTGCTGCTCACACTCACTTAAGGCAGTCACTATTATAAATAGTACTGGTAAGGGGGCTGCTAAGAGACACAATTCTGAACCCTAGCTGCACCTACAGAAAAGTGAGTGAGAGAGCGACAGACTTCTTCTCTTTTCTTCGCAGCTAGCACTGTGTGAGAGACGTGAGGCTCCTCTTTGCGGACGTTGGACGTTCGTGAGTCTATTCGTGTGGATACCGCAGAGACATCGTTTCTATTACGGTGGTAGTGATTCACGCTTCAAGAGGTAAATCCTTTAAAAACTCGGATTATGACTTTTTCGCATGGATCCTCGGTGGGAATCCCTATTTTTCGCTACGTGATGTATCCGCAAAAATTCTTAACAAAAGATTATTTCATTAATGATTAAAGATTACAGAGAGATTAGGGAGAGTTTCCCCCACTAA
Organism: Ormosia semicastrata; assembly: GCA_029884595.1. Classification (NCBI taxonomy): domain Eukaryota; kingdom Viridiplantae; phylum Streptophyta; class Magnoliopsida; order Fabales; family Fabaceae; genus Ormosia; species Ormosia semicastrata. The sequence goes on from JAQQTO010000060.1 coordinate 57,669,121, forward strand.
GTTAGTACGTTAGTAAGTACAAAGAAAAAAAATTAAAAGAGTAGAATATATATATAAAATATTTACATCATAAATTTGTTCTTCAAATCAAGTCCCCGGCAACGGCGCCAAAAACTTGATGCAGGATTAAAAGTTACAAACCCAAGTGTAGGTTATCTCAAGTAATAAATTCTCGGTGAGTCCGAGGTCGAACCACAGAGACTTGATGAAGAAAAATTAATTAAAGTAAAGTAAATATTTTGTTACAACAATAAAGATGATAAATAAAATTATTCACAAGTAAAAAGGAATTGCTTGGGTTAGGAGATCCACTCTTAGTAAATAAATTAAGGACAAGATTAATACTTTTATAACTCAATTAGAATCCACACATAACGGAAGTTCCAATCGAAAAATACAATGTTCAAAGTTCATTAAAAATTATATATATAATTATATTATGATTCCTTTAATCATCTATTAACACCACCACTCATAAATGGGATCAAGCATTCATTGTGCCAAAATCTTATCTACAAAAAATCAAGATCTCCACTTTATAAGGAGAGTTTCTAGCACCACCACTTGTAAATGAGTTAAAGCATTCATTGTGTCAATCTCTTGTCTACAACAAATCAAGAACTCCACTTTACAAGGAGGGTTTTTAAATTAATTGGAAACAAAATATAATACGTATAATGACCACTTGAAAATATATCATTTAAGCACAAGAGAGAAATTAATCTAACATTATTTCATTACCAAGAGTTTCACTCTTTCACCCAAGCAAAATGAAATTTAGTTACTCATAGATAAGAAGAAAGAAAGAAGAAGAAGAAGAAGAAGAAGAAGAAGAAGAAGAAGAAGAAGAAGAAGAAGAAGCACATGACTTCAATTTAGAACAAAGGAAAATTACTACAAGAAAACCTAGTAACAAACTAGCATCATTTTGGTACCTAACACCTTCAGTGATCTGCAAAGGCCCCCTTTTATAGAGGATTAGAGATACAAAATGACAAGGGGGCTGAGTCATTAGTGAGTGAATGAGTGAAAAATGAGTAGAAAATGTCAAATGACTTTTGGTGAGTGAAAAATTATGGAGATTCCTTGTCTCCAAAATCATTTAGCTCTGAAGTCATTGAATGCATCAGAATGAGCAAATGTAATCTTCATCAAAATTATAGGTCTGGATCTTAGCTTTCAAATGGATTTAGTATGAGTCAAATATCATTTCTATAACTCCAGATACGTTCAAATTACTATACACTGCTCAGACCCAGTCACAGCTCCTATGTTCTGACTTTCAAGCCTAATATCACCCATTAGGTCTCAGATTCTGCAAAAGTGTTCAACATGAAAGTTGTAGATATAGGTCTTAACTATTCTGTATCAAAATTGCACCCCATTTGACAACCTATAGCATGAAAAATGGTATGAACAGTACATATAGGTCAATCTATCAGGAACAGTACTCTAGTGCTTGCTTCAACTCCAATTTAAGTTATCTAATCATGTGATTGAGCCTTTGAGATCTTATTAAAGTTATAGAGCTCTCTCTTATCTTTAAAATGCCACCAGATTCACCTCATTTGACTACCTACATCTTAAGATATAGCCTAAATACAGAAATAATGTAAGACATAAATTATGCTAAAAAATTCAATTAAGTCTAATTTGAGTCCAAACTTACAAAATATAATCAAACTCAATCAATTAAGTACATGGAGAGTATAAATAACTAAAAATGAAGGCTTATTAATGTATCAAATATGTAATCATTAATCTTTTTATACAAAAAATTTAACAAAACATAATAAAATTAAAACATAATAAAATTATCTCACTAATATTTTAATTGGTACTTCTCTGTAATTTTTCTCCGCTGTGCACTGCGCTCTGTGTCTCGTCTTCATTTCTGTTATGTGTCTCTACTTCGTGTGCGGCGCAACCTCTTGCCAATTCTCAATTCTCTTCAATTTATACGATATTGTCTACCGCCTCTTTTTGCTTTATGACCATGGGCCAACTGAGTTGATTTCCTTGCAAAATTTATCTTTCCTATACACATCAGGTCCACCACGTGCTTCCTTCAATTTAATGATTGTTTTACTTCAATTTCATCTTCTCTTGGGCTTCCTTTAGGCTTTGGTGACTATTGGCTAGCATTCATACACTTTCAATCTACACTAGCTTATTTCCTTGTAATTGGACCGTGTCATGGGCCCACTATGATGGTGCCACTCCTACAATTAGCACAATTATTCAGTAATGAGTAACTCTTTAAAGAATCAATTATTATGCTGAAAATTAACTAAATTAACTAACAAAATAATGATTTAAGTCAACTTTTATAAATAAAATATGTATTATTTGACTTCTTATCATATATTATGATATTGCATGACCTGTATGGCTGTTAAATGAGTAAAATGATATGAAATTATAATAATGCCAATGAAGCTCTTAGTAGCTTGTATGATATGTGAAAGATGTGCATTATATATATAGTTTATTAATAAGAGTACGCATTCCCAAACTCTGGATAAGTGTATCTTACTAGCAATTGTAAGGTCTTTATCAATTATGTACAATGAAAGAATTTACCTTGATTGGATAGGTGTTGTGTAGCATATACAACTATTGATAGTGAGCTAGCTCATGTTTAACAAATAAACTATCTTGCAGAAGGAGGGTCATTCACCCTTGAGAGGATGGTCATTCCCCACGGAGGACAAAGGTTGCCTCATATGGGGAATTGCGGAAAATGTTAAATAATAGTTAGGAAACAAGCATTCATTCACACTGCATTGAATCATTTTTACAAATGTCACATTATTATTTTTATGATAATATAAAGAAAACGGGCTTAAAAAGAATCTTTGTCTCTAGATAATAACTTTATAAGATTTTTCAACTTATATCTATTATCTATTTTTTAAATCCAAGGTAGTTGGATTTATTGTGATGTCATTTTCATATAGTACTATTGAGAATTCCTAAAATTCTAACCCCATTTATCTATTTCCAAGATATATCCAGATCCTGAAGATGCCATTCCTTAGTATATGCTTTGAGTTCATTGGGGGCGAGTTGGTGTTCTATGAGAACACCAACACCTATTCCTTTATTGGGTTGGTGCGAGTCCATATCATGTATACACCCAATGTGCCTAGAGATGGAGTCAGTCTAGGTTTTGTGATGTAGGACAAGTCTGTGTAGGGTAGTTATGTAGACATCTAGATCTATTTTGATTGTATGTATATATGTGTTGTGTTGTCATATCTGGATATAGATGTCTAACTGCTTGGTTCTATATCACTTATGTTGCTGTTACTTCTCTACTAACTTGACTTAGATGACTGTATGGGGTACTGATGCCCCAATTATGTTTATGTGTTATATTTTGATGTTTTTTTGGACCTTGTACTTATTTGATGTGTTAGTGGAAGGCCCAGAAGGCTGATATTATAACTGTTGCATGCTTTTGTTAGTAGATTGTAGTAGCTTATGCATGGTAAGGGTTAGAGTTCTTCCAGCTAGGACTCACCTAGAGATGTTAGACATGCTCTGTAGTACTAATTTTCGTTGCACGCTGATTAAAGGCTTTTGGCCTAGCTTACCTTGAGAGCTAAATCACCTAAATTATGTATAATTTAAAGTTAAAGGCTAAGCAAGACGACAAAGCGCTTAAGAAAGGATCAAATAAAGTTGAAGTAAAAGATGGTTAAAAGAAAATAGGAACTTAAGTAAACATGTAATGGGCTATAGAAATGGTTTAGTGATGAACTTTATTCTATCTAGTTTACTTGCTAAAGTGTAAGGTGAACTATATAGGGTAAGGAGCGTTACACTTTGGGTGGTTGTTTTTGGTTGTGGTGGCCATGGTTGGCCACCATATAAGGTTGATGGTGAGGGTTTATATTTGAGTGGAAGTTTGGGATGGATTTTTGAGTGGTGGTGGCCGCCACCCTTGGGTTACCAAGCCACGACTAAGTTGTGGTGGCCATGGAGGGCTACCACGAAACAACAACAACAACAACAATAACAACCTTTTCCCACTAGGTGGGGTCAGCTATATGGATCAAACGATGCCATTGTGCCCTATCATAAACCAAGTCTTCAGATATGCTATTCAGATCTAAATCTTTTTTAATCGTTTCACCTATAGTCTTTCTTGGTCTTCCTCTATTTCTAGCTATTGGGCTATTATCTACCTGATCTACTCTTCTTACAGAGACTTCTCCTTACATGTCCAAACCACCTAAGGTGAGATTCTCCCATCTTTTCCACAATAGGTGCTACCCCTACTTTCTCTCTAAAAGGTTGTTTTGGGGGTTTGGTGGTTTAGGGCTCAACAGTGGTGGCCACCATCAAGGGTGGCCAAGCATTGGTGGATCACTTTGGTAGTGGCCCAAAGAGGCACCACAAGCCTTGGATGAGGAAGAGCTAAGTGGTAAGGGTCATGGCCAGGCCCTGGTGGTCTCTAGCTTTGGATTGGCCTTGAGTCAGGGTAATCCTAGTTGCACCCGATTGCTAGGGTTGACTATAACCGTGGGATAAGGTATTTGATAACATTAAAGGACAATGACTTAATTGGCAAGGTCAATGAAGACATAATGAAACCAAGACTTAGGAGAAATGAGTGTCAAGTTTATCCCCGAGGCTATATCCTCATAGGGGTTATAAGATTGAGATAATGTTGTTTTATTAGTTAATGGTCATGAAAGATAGGTTACTTGATTGCCAAGTTAACTTAGCTAGGCTTGGGTACGTGCATGAGATTCCATGTTGGTCATTGTAACTATTTTATATGATTATGTATACCCTGTTCTAGTTGATGCATTGTTATGATGAATTTAATTGATGATAATGTCATATAATGCTCTTAGTAACTGTATAATTATGAATTATGAAATATTGTACATTATACAATTGCTCATGAAAGTATGTATTCCCAAAAGCGAATAAGGTGCATCTTACCAAAAGAGTAAGGTCCTTATCATAGAGAGCAAGGAAAAGAATACACCTTGCTAGGATAGGATCTCTATAGCACATACGACTACTAAAAGTGGGCTAGCTCATGTATGACAAGTAGTTTATCTTATGGAGGCCGGTCATTCCCCCTTAGAAGATAAAGGTTGCCTCATATAAAAGGGAAATAGCAGAAAAGTTAATTGAATCGGCAGACTCATAAGCAATGCATTCATGATGTATTGACACTGTTTTCTTACTAATGTATTATGAATTTTATGATCATATGAAGAAAATTGGTATAGAAAGAACCTCTACCTCGTGATAAATAATCGTGATAAATAAAGTATAAGATTTTTAACTTATATTTATGAATTTTTTTTTAGTCTGAGACAGCTAGATTTATTATGATGATGCTATTCATGTAGTTTATTGAGAATTTTTACAATTCTCACCCTCTTTACTTTTCATGATTTTTCCAAAGATTGAGAATGCCATTGTTTAGCATATACTTTGAGATTGTAGAGGGAGATTGGATTTACTCTCTGGAGACTAACACCTACTATTTCCTAGGTCCGATCTGGGTCCATATTATGTACACTTTGAGTGCACTCAGAGATGGATTTGGAGGTTTTGTCATGTAGAGCTAGATGGCAGATGAGTAGGACTGATAGATAGACATCCATAGGCCCCTTTTGATTGTATATATATCCAAGCATATGTTGATGAATTTGGATAGTGATGTTTGTCATTTTTGGCTTTACATGTTTTTTGTTTTGCTGACCAGTTGATTTTTTGGATGATTATACCATGGTACAGATGCCCATGTTTATACTTTTGACTATGTATATACAAGTTCTAATAAATAAGGTTTAGTGGAAGGCCTAGAGGGCTGGTATCCTTGATATTTGTGTTTATGTTGGGAGGTTTATATGAACATTGATGACAGAGTTAGAGTTCTGATAATAAGAACTCACTCTGAGATACTAGATATGCTCTTTAGTATTGATATCCATTGCATGCTTATCGAGGGCTTTCAACCAAACTTACTTTGAGAGCTAGCAAACTAAAAGTTTAAGATAGAAATGAATCTAAAGGTTAAGGTAATCTGATGAACTGTAAAAATGATCTATTAAGGAAATTTTGAAAGTTTTAAGTAACATGGAAAAAGAAAGCGAGGAATCCTAAAAGAGAAATGTTACCAAGTGGCTTCCAGTACTCAAGAGGGGGGTGAATTGAGTTAAAAAACTTTTCGCTAATACTTTTAAAATAAATACAAGTATAGAAGCTATTAAATAAAAAGAGAAATTGCGAGATGAAGAAGAAGAGCTTTAAGAATAGCAAATAAATAAATATGCAATAAAATTAAATTGCGTTAAATAAAGAGATAAAGGGAAGAAGAGCAGGCACAATATTTATCCTAGTTCGACCACTAACCCACTTGTGGTCTACATCCAGTCCTCGAAAAACTATCTGACATTTTTCACTATGTATACAAGTTTCAATAGGTGCTTGCTACCATTACAAAATAGAGCACTTTTCACACACAGGGAAACTCTATCCTTGTGCTAAAGTCTCAGCCTGCAGGGATACCTCACCCCTATACAAACCTTTGAAGGATACCTCACCCCCTTTACAAAAGAGCAAAAAATATAGATGAATAGAAACTCTCCTTAAGAGTGAATAATACAAATTGAAGTGCTAAAGGAGCTCTCGTAGAATATCACAAAGTTTTGATCGAAAAAGAGCATAGAAAATAAATTCACGAGTTAGTGCAAGTAGAAAATAGTTCAGAGTGTTAGGCAATTTCAAAAAAGACCCAAGGTCTCTATTTATAGAGCAATTCAGGAAAATAGCCATTGGGTGTATTAAAAGCTCGTAAATGAGACAAATATGGCCGTTTATTTCCATATCAGAATCCGTGTTTATTCGAATAACTTCTGTGTTATTCGAATAACATGTTTACTAAAAGCTTCATGAAAACTAGTCTGATATGGGTTATTCGAATAACCTATACGTTATTCGAATAACACTGTTAAAAAAAATGTTCTGAGAAAATAGGTTTATTCGAATAACTACTGAGTTATTCAAATAACTCATTTGTGAAAATAGTTCTGAAAAAGCCTTTTATTCGAATAGCTAATGTGCTACTCTAATAACAGTTTAAAAAATAAAAACTACTGGATGAATTTATTGAATAGAAAGAACATTATTTGAATAATACTATTAAAAAATAGTTTTAACACAATTCCAGATTCATTTCAAAATCACTTAAATTCCTTTTTAAAATTAATTAGATATTTTTATCTTATCTTTCAAAATAGTCAGATATTAAAGAGAGTTCCGTACAAAAAGACTCTAAGTCCTAAAGCTATTCTTAAAGGATCTTGGACTTGGTCATCCCATCATCTTCATTTTTGTCTTCATGTTTGTTATCATCAAAACCATTCTTCAAAGACATATGTTCAATCACATTCTCCCCCTTTTTGATGATGATAAACTAGCATTGAGAAAAGAATTAGTGCATTTAATTGGAATTCACAAAGAGGTATTAAAAGCTTACTCCCCTTCTTTACTTATAAGAGGTAACGTATATCAAAGATATGCGCAGCTTCCCCTTACTTTTGGAATCCAATTTCTCTTATTAATTTTACCTGTCTTTTCTCAAATAAATTCAAAATTTTCTCCCCCTTTTGTCATGAGCAAAAAGGAGGGGTAAGTCCTATAGATAAATATCCATATATAAGTACAGGGAATAAATCAAATGAAGAATTGTAAATCACATTTCGATAGGCCATAAAAATATCATTTATTCATTTATCAAAGGTGATGCAAGTACAATGGCAAATAAATAAAACAGAACAAAAATAAAGATCTTAAGATCTAAAGCTCCTAGAAATAAGCATCCGATGGGGGGGCGGAGAATCAAGTGCAGGAGCAGGTGATGCAGCTCGTAAAGCAGCAACCTTACGTTCAACACCTTCTCTTCTGTCTAAAAGAATAAAGAATGTATGTTCCATATAAGCACGGTTATCGCGCAAGGTAGCCATGATCTGCTCCAAAGTGACTGGAGCAGGTGCATCAGCAGGGGTAGCAGGGTCCTCTGGGTCAAACTCATCATCAGCAACCTTATTTGGGTACACCCAGCCTTCATTAGTCCTGATCATCTTCATTTTGCACAAAGTGTGGGCTTCGAAGACATTGCGATGAGTCAAAGCGATGGCGCGCTCAGTCTCCAACACCTGAGGATACTTGCTAAGCAAGGTAGTGATGAGAATGCCATAAGGTAATTCAGATTTTTCCTTGCCTTTGGCCTTCATCATATGCTTCATAATAAACACAAGCTAGTTGATTTTATGACCACTCTTCAGGATCCAGAGCATGAAGATGTCATCTTCACCAAGATAGGCATAATTCCCACCACGTGGCGCCAGGATGTATACAAAAGCATAATGCAGGAGCCTATCTTGGCTCTTCAGCATGCCTCCTTTGAGGCCTTTGTCAGGAAAAGCTAGCCCAGGCTTCAGTAGGTCTTCAATTGCCCGATTCCTATTGAACTCTTGAATAAGAGGGTTGTCATCTTCTTCAATGGGTGTGCCAGTGAACTGCAACCCAAACATTGTCTCCCAGTCCTGCGGAGTGATGATGATGTTCTGATCGCAGACTTCAAAGAGAAGGTCTTGGCCAACAATCGCCAGATTGCAGTAGAACATCTTGACCAGAGCAGGGTAAAAGATAGCCTGGTGAGAACAGAGCTGCAGAACTCCCTGATTTTGCAGCAAAGTCAAAAAATTGAAGCCTCCGTTCTGCTGAAAAAATAAGAGTTGAAGGTATTTGGGCTGGACAAGATTTCGCTCCCAAAAGTGTGTGATGAAGCGACCATGGTGTTCTTCATTGGTGGAGAGCCCTCGCAAGCCGAGTGGATTGTTGCAGGGGGCATTCTTCGTTCGAGGATGCTTTCCACGTGAGGAAGAGAAGGCCATGGTGATCGGAGGTTTGGAAAAGAGAGATAGACAACAATGGTGGAGGTGAGCAAAGAGATGGTGGCGGCGTGGGCAGAAGAGAAATGAGCAAAGAGAAGAAACAGAGAGAAAGGGAGAATGAAACAGCTTAAACGCGCGGTGTGGGCTTTAAATAGGAGGCCCGAAATTATTCGAATAAACAAGGGGGTTATTCAAATAACCCTTCGTGGAAACTCAAAAGTCATGGGATTCTAGTTAGGGTTTATTCGAATAGTTGATGATCTATTCAAATAGAGAGGCAGGAAAAGCCAAACATTGTGGCTTTTTATCAGGTTTTATTCGAATAAAGCTAGTGTTATTCGAATAGGGTAGAGAACAGGCACTAAGAACTGCACAAACGAGTTACAATTTATTTGAATAAGCTAAGCTTTATTCGAATAAAACTGAAACTATAGCATATAGAAAATTGACATGGAAGTCAGTTTATTCGAATAACCTAGGCTTTATTCGAATAATATAGAGACTAAATGAAAGAACTGTAGTTGCTAAATGTCAATTTATTCAAATAAATGAAGTGTTATTCGAATAACACTGATATACAACACCGTTTTTGAGCAGCTGACTGATTTTTATTTGAATAAACTTAGATTTATTCAAATAAATCTTATCAAAAAAATAGTAAAACACACGTCCAGAAATGAAATTCAAGAGAGGAAAACTTACCTAATGATAAAGTACCTGTAAAACAAGATTTGGGATATCTCCAACGCTCAAGTCAGTAATAATTCAAGAATGGTAAACCCATAATTAAGCAATAATTACAAACATTTATATGTTGGATTGATCAATTATGCCCAATTCTCCTCTAATATAACAGAATGCTTCTTTTGCTAGGGTTTTAGTTAAAATATCTGCAAGTTTTTTAGGTATTTCAACAAATTCAAGAATGCAATCCCCTTTTTAGATGTGATCTCTGATAAAATGATGTCTTATCTCTATATGCTTTGTTCTAGAATGTAAAATGGGATTCTTAGAGAGATTTATTGCACTAGTGTTGTCACATCTTATCGGGATGTGATCAAGCTGAAGACCATAGTCTAGAAGTTGTTGCTTCATCCATAGGATTTGAGCACAACAACTCCCAGCTGCAACATATTCAGTCTCAATGGTAGACAAAGCCACATTATTTTGTTTCTTGCTATGTGAAGAAACTAAAGAACTACCAAGCAAGTGGCATGTCCCACTAGTACTCTTCCTATCCATTTTGCATCTTGCAAAATCAGAGTTGGAATAGCCTATTAGGCTACATGAGGCACCCTTAGGGTACCATAAGCCCATTTGTGAAGTGCCTACTAGGTACTTCATTATACGTTTAATAGCACTTAGATGAGATTCCTTAGAGTTAGCCTGATATCTAGCACACATGCATACACTAAACATAATATCTGGCCTATTAGCAGTAAGATAGAGGAGAGATTCAATCATACCTCTGTATTTCGTTATTTTTACGGATTTACCTCCTTCATCTTTGTCCAAATAGCAAAAAGTGCCCATTGGAGTGGACATGTGTTTAGCGCTGTTCATTTCAAACGTTTTGAGCAGTGCCTTACTGTATTTGGTTTGACTTATGAAGGTCCTTTCCTTTGTTTATTTGATTTGAAGTCCGAGGAAGAAATTAAGCTCTCCCATCATCGACATTTCAAATTCATTATGCATTGTCTTAGCAAATTCCTTGCAAAGGGATTCATTAGTAGCACCAAAAATAATATCATCCACATATACTTGTACAAGAAGAATATCATGCCTTTTATTTTTAATAAAAAGGGTAGTATCAAATTTTCCTCTTGAAAAATTATTTTCTAAAAGAAACTGACTCAACCTTTCATACTAAGCTCTAAAAGATTGTTTTAAGCCATACAAGGCCTTTTTGAGTTTAAAAACATGGTTGGGTAGTTCATGATTTTCAAAACCTGGAGGTTGTTCAACATATACCTCCTCTTGAATAAAACTATTTTGAAAAGCACTTTTAACATCCATTTGATATAATTTAAAATCCATGATGCAAGCATATGCAAGTAACATTCTAATAGTTTCTAATCTAGTTACAGGTGCATAAGTTTCTTCATAATTTATTCCTTCTTCTTGATTATATCCTTTAGCGACTAACCTAGCTTTGTTTCTTATTATTAATCCATTTTCATTAAGTTTATTTCTAAAAACCCATTTAGTGCTAATTATAGGATGATTGTTAGGCCTAGGAACCAATTCCCAAACTTGATTTCTTTCAAATTGATTTAATTCCTCTTGCATAGCTAAAATCGAATGTTCATCATCAAAAGCTTCAATTATATCTTTAGGTTCAATTTGAGAAACAAAGGCTAAGTGATTACATACATTTCTAAGGAAATTGCGAGTACTTATACCTTTAGACACATCACCTATAATTTGATCAAGAAAATGATATTTTGAAGTCTGTCATTCTTTGGGAAGTCCAAGACTTGTGAATCCTCTTGTCTTTGCTTATGTTCTCGAGTTTCCTCTTGCTCCTTGACTTCTCTTTCTTTGCTGTCCAAATGTGTTTCCGCCAAGATTTCTGCAACATCATCAACAAAGTCCTTTCTCGGCCTATTTGGATTAGTTTCGTCAAATGTAACACGAATAGACTCTTCAATAGTCATAGTTCTTTTATTATAAATACGAAAAGCCTTACTATGATTGGAGTAACCAAGAAATATACCCCCATCAGACTTAGCATCAAACTTTTCTAAGTTATCCTTTCCATTATTTAAAACAAAACATTTACATCTAAAAATATGAAAATTTGAAATATTTGGCTTTCTTCCCTTGTACAATTCATATGGGGTTTTCTTTAAAATTGGCCTTATCAGGGCTCTATTCATTACATAACACGTGGTATTAATCGCATCAGCCCAGAAATACTTAGTAAGAGAAGCTTCATTGAGCATAGTTCTCACCATTTCTTCTAAAGAATGATTTTTCCTTTCTACAACTCCATTTTGTTGTGGAGTTCTAGGAGCAAAAAAATTATGCTCAATGTCATGTTCATCACAAAAATTTTCAAAAACATGATTTTCAAACTCACCACTATGGTCACTTCTTATGGATGTAATTGAAAAGCTTTTTTCATTTTGGATAACTTTGGCAAGTTTCTTAAAGGCTTGAAATGCATCACTTTTATGAGAAAGAAATAAAGTCCATGTGAACCTAGAAAAATCGTCCATAATCACCAAAGCATAGTAATTCCCACCAAAGCTCATAGTTCTAGATGGTCCAAAAAGATTCATGTGCAAAAGTTGTAAGGGTCTAGAAGTTGAAATAACATTTTTAGCTTTAAAAGAGACCTTTACTTGTTTTCTTTTTTGACATGCATCATATATTTATCTTTTATAAAATTGAGCTTGGGTAGTCCAATTACTAGCTCTTTAGAGATCAACTTTTTTAGATGATCCATGTGAATGTGTGTAATTCTCCTATGTCATAACCATGATTCATCTTCTTTACTTAAAGGCATTTCGCATCATTTGAGGATATATCATCAAGGCTAATCATATAAATATTATTAACTCTATGACCCACAAATTTAACATGCTTATCACTTTTACCTTCGATAATGCAACAATTAGAATAAACAATTACTTTATTTCTCTTATCATATAATTAGCTAATACTAAGCAAGTTATGTTTCAAACCTTCAACAAGCAACATATTATCAATAGAGGAATTAGGATTCTTACCGACTTTGCCGACTCCAAGAATTTTTCCTTTGTTGTTATCTCCATAAGTTACATGCCCATGAGTTTTGGGAACAAGGAATGAGAATTTGGAGTCGTTTCCGGTCATGTGCTTGGAGCAGGCACTATCGAGATACCAATTTGAGCTCTTGACCTTCAAACACACCTACAACGTAAATTCATATTTTAACTTTTGGTACCTAAATTTTCTTAGGTCCTCGTGTGTCAGTTTTGGGTATAGTACTCTTGGGAACCCAAACCATTTTTGTTCCAATTTTAGTGTTAATGTTTTTCCTAGCATTACATGTTGATGCACTGTGTCATTTCTTTCCACAATAGAAACATTTAATAAAAGGACTACTTGAAGTACTTGAATGCACAAAGAAATTTTTATATAATTTTTGTTGATTTTTCGGGTTATAACCTATCCCAGCCTTTTAAAAACCCACTCTTTGTTTTCCTAATAAAATATTTAAATTGTCCCTTCTAAAGGTGAATTTAGAAAGAGTATTCTTTAAATTTTCAATTTCTTGTTCAAGCATATGACATGAAGAACAAGATGAAGATGTAGAAGCATATGAAGAATGAGTGGTGCATGCATCAATAATTCCCAAAGTTTCATTTTCAATTTTTAATTCTTCAATTTATTTAAAATAAGAATTTGGTTTTCTAAAGACGAAATCATTTTCATAGATGAAGAAATTAATTTTGTGAGCTTTAAAGATTCATTATGCAATTCTTCAAAGACATCTTGCAATTCATCGTAAGAAGGTAATAAAGTAGTATTAGAACTTACCTCATTTTCGCTTTCTTCTTCTTCTTCTCCTTTGGCCATAAGACATAAATGGGCTTCCTCGCTATCTGAGCTACCAATTGAGTCCATGTCATTGTCGTCCCATGCTATGTAGGCTTTTCTTCTTTTTCTTTCCTTGAAAACTTTCTTTTCAAATTTCTCTATTTTCTTTTGGTAAACTTGGCACTCCATTTTTATGTGACCCGATTTGCCACATTCATAGCAGGTTGGAGTTGACAATGCTCCTTCTTTATGATGGGTTTTCTTTGGAGGAAAATGAGGTCTTCTTTGTGTTCCCTTCTTCTTGAGAAATTTTCCAAATTTTTTGGCTAAAAGACTAAGGTTTTCTTCATTTACCTTGATGTCTTCTCCATCTTCTTCATTATCATTGTCAATTGTCGAGGAAGTGGCTTTGAGCGCCATCCCCTTTGTCTTTTTATCGTGTTCTTCACTTTGACTTAACCTACTTAGTTCCAGTTCATGCTCATGAAGCTTTCTAAAGAAGGTAGCTAGTGTCATTGTCGACAAATCCCTCGATTCTGATATGGCTGTTACCTTGGGTTGCCAAATCCTACTAAGATATCTCAACACTTTGTTAATCAAATCTTTGTTAGAGAAATTATTTCCTAATGATGCAAAATGATTAACTATGTGGGTGAACCTCTTTTGCATTTCCTGAATACTTTTTCCTTAGTTCATTCTGAATAATTCATATTCACGAGTTAGAGAATTAATTCTCAACCTCTTTGCTTTACTAGTACCCTCATAGGTAACTTGTAAAGTGTCCCACATTTCTTTAGCAGTTTTGTAATTTGAAATTCTGAAAAACTCATCATAACCCAAAGCAGTGGTAATAATGTTTTTGACTTTTAAATTATGTTGAACTTTTCTTTTATACTCATCAGACCATTTACTCCTTGGTGTTTCGGTCCTTACACCATCGACCTCATACTTAGGTATAAATACGCCATTTTCGACAGCATCCCACACATTTAGATCAATAACTTCGATGAAGATTTTCATTCTTTCCTTCCAATATGCATAACCATCCCCATTGAAAAAGGGTGGTCGGTTTAAGAAAGATCCTTCTGAAAAATCATTTGAAGAAGCCATGTTCTCTTGAAGCTGCTAAGCTCTTTATACAAGAGTCTAGCTCTGATACCACTTGTTACCAAGTGACTTCCAGTACTCAAGAGGGGAGGTGAATTGAGTTGAAAAACTTGTCACAAATACTTTTAAAATAAACATAAGTATAGAAGCTATTAAATAAAAAAAGAAATTACGAGATGATGAAGAAGAGCTTTAAGAATAGCAAATAAATAAATATGCAATAAACTTAAATTGTGTTAAATAAAGAGATAAAGAGAAGAAGAGCAGGCACATTATTTATTCTGGTTCGACCACTAACCCACTTATAGTCTACGTCCAGTCCTCGAAAAACTATCTGAGGTTTTTAACTATGTATACAAGCTTCAATAGGTGCTTGCTACCGTCACAAAATAGAGCACTTTTAACACACAGGGAAACTCTGCCCTAGTGCTAAAGTCTCAGCCTACAGGAATACCTCACCTTTATACAAACCTTTGAAGGATACCTCACCCCCATTAAAAAAGAGCAGAAAATATAGATGAATAGAAACTCTCCTTAAGAGTGAATAATACAAATTGAAGTGCTAAAGGAGCTCTTGCAGAATATCACAGAGTTTTGATCGAAAAAGAACGTAGAAAATAAATTCACGAGTTAGTGCAAGTAGAAAATAGTTCAGAGTATTAGGCAATTTCAGAGAAGACCCAAGGTCTCTATTTATAGAGAAATTCAGGAAAATAGCCATTGGGTGTATTAAAAGCTCATAAATGAGACAAATATGGCCGTTTATTTCCATATCAGAATCCGTGTTTATTCAAATAACCTCCGTGTTATTCGAATAACACGTTTTATTTAAAAGCTTCATGAAAACCAGTCTGATATGGGTTATTCGAATAACCTATACGTTATTCAAATAACACTGTTAAAAACAATGTTATGAGAAAACATGTTTATTTGAATAACTACTGAGTTATTCGAATAACTCATTTGTGAAAACAGTTCTGAAAAAGCCTTTTATTCGAATAGCTAATGTGCTATTCGAATAACAGTTTAAAAAACAAAAACTGCTGGATGGATTTATTTGAATATAAAGAATATTATTCGAATAATACTATTAAAAAAATAGTTTTAACACAATTCTAGATTCATTTCAAAATCATTTAAATTCCTTTTTAAAGCTAATTAGATATTTTTATCTTATCTTTCAAAACAGTCAGATATTAAAGAGAGCTCCATACAAAAAGACTCTAAGTCCTAAAGTTATTCTTAAAAGGATCTTGGACTTGGTCTTCCCATCATCTTCATTTTTGTCTTCATGTTTGTTATCATCAAAACCATTCTTTAAAGACATATGTTCAATCATAAGAAATAATAAGTAAAAGGAACATGTGACAAAAGGAGAGAATCGACAAAAGGGAGAATATTGATACAAGAGCCAATGTCGACAAGTGGGAAATAGTCAACATAGATATAAACTAAATTCACATCGATCAGAGCTAAGGCCACTAACTACTTGAGACTCCAAGGAAACTGCTTGTAAGTAGCCAAGACACATTGAAAAGAGGAGAGCGTGGATGCTAACCTTGAAAAGAAAGCTTAACTACCACAAAAGATGCTCAAAATCTCAAATTTAAAATTTAAAAGGAAGCAGGAGTAATTGCAGTATAAGTAGCAGAATTGAAGATGAATACAGGGCTTGGCACTTATCACTCCTCACACACATAGTAGGAAAATAGTCCCTCAAGTGCCTTTACTTTTTCCAGAAATTTTCCTTTCTTTTATTTCTTTAGTTCCTTAGTTCATTTTCCCTTTTTGCTATTTTTTTATTCACTACAACACTTATAACTCTGTAAGTTAAACTCTTTAGTTCTAATTCAATCAAGTTATTATTTCTTACAAATTTTAATGGCACATTTTGTCAACTCGACACTTCTATTCACAAATCTAGACTGTGTAAAAATTGAAAGCCCATAAGAAAAAGTGATTTCCTTCCCTGAATTGAGATTCTAGAATTACACTGATGATTAAGATTGTCAAAATCTAACGGAAACAAATTAGCACACCTAGTGGGACTTGTGAAAATCGTAAGTGTCAACTCTTATGCCACAATTAAGAAGCAATACTAAAACATCCAATATGTCCATAAATGTTAATACAAAATGCGATCCCACATCCATAATCCCGATTGCACAAGAGGTTAGGGAAACATAGGTGTCGATAGCGGCAGTTGTAACTCCTGCACCGTTGAGTGGGTAAACACTAGGGAGCATATGGGTAGTTCAGATCTTCAAAATTATAGTTATCACCCTAATTTTGTGCCTATGTATAGAATGCCTATGACTACTGGCATCTCAACTACTTTGCCAATAACTACTACCACATACACCCCTTTAACTGCAATTCTAGTAGTTGCTAGAACATTTAGACCAAACATGAGTTTCGACTCTAGTTATCTTTTGGCTATGAATGTTATGAATAATCCACTTGGTTTGAAAAGTGTTGGTTCCAATAGCCATAATTTTCTAGTAGACCTGCAAAGAGGTGTTGAAGGAGGCAAAACTAGGCAAGCCTCTTGGACTAATATTTCTAGTGATGACGAGACAGGTGCTGAAATCATCGTCAAGTCAAAGACAAATGGTTCAAACTTTGGCTATTATAAGATAACAAATTGATGAAAGTAATCATGATATGGTCCATATGTTGACCCAACAATGAACACAGTTCTTAGTCCGTTGATAGTGGCAACTAATAGCACTTGTAATGCCTTAGTTCAACAAGCGGGTCGACTCAATATTATGCTAGAAGGCATAGAAAATGAACAACCTTATGGTCATGAAGTCAATTATACTCTTGGAATACAAAATCAAGATGCAAACAATCAGTTCCAGTATGACCATATGGGATATATAGACAGAAATAGTTGTGTAATTAATGTCTAGTTAGGAGGTGGGTAATTTGGACTGAGTCGACCACTGGTTCTCCTAGACCAAAATGTTAATCGAGCCATCGAACAAGCCTTAACTACGTTTGGATTTAATGTTAGCCCTGCATTTCACCCTTAGTTTGTTTCGACTTTCCCAGATTAGATAAACCAATTGGAGTTGCCTAGAGGATATAAAATCCCTAAGTTCACCAAGTTTTCTAGTGAAGGTGGAGAGTCATCTGTCGAGCATGTCGTTAGGTTCACTACAGAATGTGGGGACTTAACATGAATTGAATACCTTAAGATAAAGGTATTTCCCAACTCGTTAACTCGAAATGCTTTCATGTGGTATTCGACCTTACTTCCAAGGTCGATACATTCTTAGGCACAACTTGAAAAGATGTTCTATGAACAGTTCTTTAGAGCTGAAATGAAAGTAGGTTTGACAGAATTGTTTAATGTTAAACAAATGCCTGAAGATTCCGTTAATGATTATTTAGCAAGATTTAGGCAATTAAGGAGTCAATGTTATACTCTAATTCCTGAACCGAAGGTAGTTAAAAGTATAGCTTTAGGTCTAGGCTTCTCCATTAGAAAGAAATTAGTCAATCAACAGTTTGTTAATATGGCCCAGTTAGCCAATAAAGTTCTACAAATTGAATGCTTACAAGAAGATAAGGAAAGGTTGAAGCAACAAAATAAAAAATAAATGATACACATGGTCCAATGCAATGAAGAGGTTGAAGAAGCCTTGAGTCAAGAGGGGATAATGGTGGCAGAAACACAAAAAGGGCTACCTTATAGTTATCAAGCTTTAAAGCCGGTAAAGGGTATAAAGAAGATGGGCTTTGTAGGTCGAAAAACATACTTACTTGACATTACAAAGGCTGATCAAATATTTGATTTGTTACTTAAATATAACTAATTAAAGTTAAAAGGAAATCATGTCAGTCCTCCTGCACAAGAAATCAAAAATAAGAAATATTATAATTTTCACTATGATTTCAGCCACTCAACTAATAATTGTATTCATTTAAGGGATTTAATTTAGCACAACCTGAACGAAGGCCACTTGATGTTTGCAAAGAAAGATAAGCACACAATGAAAGTCAAGTCAGACCCGTTCAACCTCTCAATTAGCTTTGCGAAGCCTGAGGTGTCATGCAATATGATCCTTATCAACTATGATCCCCTTGGCAAAAGGGATCAAGGTTTGATTGAGACATTGAGCTTATCTGAAGTTGCTCATATGTACCCAAGACTTGAAGAAACAATGATGTAGTTCCCTTGAAGAATAAATAGTGAAGGATATAAAGGTAAAATGTACCTTGCCTATAAGTTGTTTTATAAATTTGAGGAAGAAGTTGAAGCTTACTTCAGCTAGACCTTTCCATCAAGCGATGGAGGTTGGAGGCTGTAGACAAGGCAACAATCAAAGGCCTAAATTTTATCCAAAAAATAAGATGGATAAGACAATGCTTATTGCTGGAAACAAGAAGATGGTGAACTTTGGACTTTTTCATGCTATCTCTGAATGTTGTTAATGCCAAGACCAGGGTCCCAAATGCTATCCTAGGCCCTGAGAAAATTGCAGAAAAATGTAGGAAGGTATCGAGTAAAATTCAGATCCTTACCCCTACAGACAATTTATCCTTCGAGAGGTGAGAACTAAAGAGTTTAGAAATGGCTTTAGTTCCCTAGAACTACGTACCAAGCACCTTATTAACAGCTATCGAAGTCCCAAAAAAGGCACAAACAACGTGAAAGGGCATTGGCACGTAAGCTAGTTGGAGAAAAGCTCGAGGTTTATACAAAAAGAAAGAACATCATTGGAAAGGCAGAGTTGCCCGTAATGAAGAAAGACATAACTGTAGAGGTCAGGAATGATGATTGCTCTAAGAAATCCTTAAAAATCATTGTGACAAATGAAGACCTGTTAGAGTTAGAATGTAAAAAAGTGACAAAGAAGCAAGCTAAAAAAGTAGCTAAAGAATTGTTTCCCTCCGGGAAGGAAACGAAGGATAAGAAACTTAAACAAGCTCATGGAGTTGAAATGTAGAGGAAGAAAGAGCCAATAGCACCGAAAAGGAGGACACTCATTTATTTGATATGGAAATCAACATGGAAATTGATGACCTGCTTGAAGAAGAATTGAACGAATTTTTGAAAGAAACAATAACATAAGAGAAACCGAAGGATCCCGAAGCCCAGGTGAACATTGTATTTGTGCTACCACATGACTATGAAGACTATGAAGTAGTTAGGAATCCTGAAGAGGACTATGGTAGTGATTCTGATGGGCCATGGGTCTTGGAATAATCAATGGTAACTGTTTTATCTCAAGAAGCTAGTTTTAGTAGGCCTTCATTGGAAGAAACGAAACACTTAAGGCCACTTCACATAAAGGCACATATCGATGGTAGGCCCATTAACAAAGTGTTAATCGACGGAGGGGTAGCAGTCAACCTAATCCAAAAGTCAATGTTTAATAAATAGGGAAGGAAAACTTTAGAGCTAGTGTCTATGATCATAGTAATAACTGACTTCAATGGAAAGAAAGTCCATTCAGAAGGGGTAGTTGTAACACCCCCTCCGAAGGGTATCACATTCATACCAACTCCTTATAAATAATTAATTACCCAAGTTATAAAATATTTAATCTCATTTAAATACGGGTTTCAAAATTTCTTTTCGCGAAAAACATCAATTGATCAAATTAAAGTAACTCAAAAGAATATAACTGAATAAAGTACTTTTCATTTAAACAGAGTTTATTACAACCACACCTTCATTATCTATACATACCCAAAAACATAATACCTAATATATTAGCCCTTGTCAGAAGACAAATTCCCTAGCTGGGAATGTCTCGACCGATAGAAATTCGACCCAAGGATATATCAAAGTTCTCTCTAGGAGTATAGTGAAATTCATTCCACAACTCCCTAATAGGTAAAATAACCTCTACATAAGCAATCGTATAAAATGAAGTAACGACCCTATGGCGAGTCCTACTTACTGATAGAGTAATATCACCACAATACTCTATATGCCTTGTGTCCCAATGAACACGCCAAGCAGTAGCACCTTCAAGAAACTGTGGTCTAAAGAAACCTAACTGGTCCTTCCTTGCAGCCATCGCCGTCTTCACAAACGTAGGCACAAAAATTCAAATAGATAGAATAAAATAGCAAAGAGGTGAGATCCCCTACATCGCATACCAATATGGTAGCAAAGAAATGATAAACACATACAATATATCACACAGATACATCATGCCATAATTATAATTATGCCATCAACATTATTTATCATCACAATAGATGTAATAAATAATAATTAGGATCATGCCCTTAATAATATCTAAATATTCAACATTTCAATTATCATAAACAATAATTACAATAATGCCCTCAATATTTTCCAAATATTCAACAACTCAATTATCACACTGATATAATACTCAATAATTATGCATGTGCACATGGACTCAATTTCCTACTCCATGGAGGTAAAACTCAGGTCAGAGAAAGTGATCGAAAAGATCTATCTGTACCAACATGCCTCAGACCACGTGATATATATATTTGCACATCTAGCATATACACGACAGTCTTTATCAGATCTTGATTAAGAATAGGGTCTCGGTCAGGATCATCGGTGTGTTGCATCGGTCAAACCCATGGTACAGAAGAGCTACCAACTGCCCACTGTAGGCAACCCGCACCTCAATGCCCCCAAGGTTAATAAGTGACTTACATTATGCATATCGCACTCACTCAAGAGGTGTATTCTCTCTTAGGCAATTAGCCTTATCCAGTCCATCGGATCTTTCCAATGCATGTACAGTGCACCATTCTCAGTTCAAATTCATCATCTCATATTCAGGGTTCACACATTGGCCCAACAGTATCTTTACTGTATTTTCATCGCGTAATCATATTTTTACGTTTTCTCAATTGCGTAGCTAAAATTACTACTTTTAAATCGCGTAAAATATTTCTAACGTATTTTAAATCCAAAATAAGATTTTTTCTCATTTAATATAAAAAATTAACCTTATTTTCATTATTTGCATATTAGTTCTTCTATACGATAATATTTACATAATAGCCCCTCTTCATAAAATAATATTTACATAATAGCCCCTCTTCAACTAATATTTCCAAAACAGTCCCTCATTAAATAATATTTGCATTAAAGTCTATTTTTAAAGAATATTTTCAATATAATCCCCCAAAAAATATAATTTTCAATATAGTCCCTCTAAAAATCAGTATTTCTACTGTTTCTCAAAAAATTGTATTTCATAGTTTTACTTGGAATATTATAGCTCAAATCAATCCTCTTTAAAATAAATTGAGGTTCAAACACTTTCAGTCTCTCTTTTCCATTCATATACGAAAATTCCATTTTTCAAGTGACAAAACACTTTATTTCCATTTCTTTAATCCTTGTACTAAATCAATTAAATTTTCACTTTGAAATCACTTTGTCTCACAAAACCAAGGCAATATAAGCCTTCAATATTCATATATAAATCATTTCTTAACACCTTCATTCCTTATAAAATTACTTAATTGAATTTATTTAATCCTCAATTTGGAAAATGATTTAGAATCCTTAGTCCTCTTGATAGTAATGAGGCTGTGTACCTCTAGACTCTTTGGAGTCCTCATACAAAATTTTCTCATCATGTGAATCACATCTTAAATTACACAGAAATTATCATGCTTTCCAAATCACACGTAGGCAAATATATTGTCAAAGCTATAAGCATATCAAACACATATACAACTCATGCATACTTATCAAAGAAATAAAATAATCACATAATATAATCTAATAAACACAAACTAATAATGACACAATCGAGTGAATAAATCCTCACATGGATTTTCCACTCACAAACACAAACAATTCCATTCCATCACCGCCAAATATGGCCGATGAGGTTAATCTCCCTCTTACCTGGTTGATGCTTCCTAGCTCTTTGTAAAACTCTCTTTGTATCAATCTTTCACCACAAAGAGATCTTAGAATCACAACAAACACATACAAATTAGTATCTAAAACTTGATTAAGATGACCATAGATCAAACATGGTCTTAGGATTCTAAAAAATCAAATAAAAAGCCAAGTTTCAAGATTTTTACCTTGAAACCCTAGAACTTAAATCCAAGATTCAAGCATGAAGATGATGGATTTAGACCAATGTCTCAACATCAAAGAGTCTTAGAATGATGTAAGAATTCAAGAAATATGGTTAGTTGAAATTAAACAAACTTGGAAGATGGTGGTTGGGTGGTTGGCTGTGAGCTCCTTCAAGAAACAAAGCAAGGGCTTTTTGATCTTTAACTTGAAGAACAAGATTGAAGATGATAGAACTAAGCCAAGATCTTAACTACAAAGTATCTTAGGATTGTGTATAGGTTCTAGATCTAAGGTTGTATAAAATTATTAAAGCTTGGAAGTGAGATTTAGGAGTGAAGACCAAATGGTTCAAGAAAGAAAGAAAATGGAGTTCATGGTGTTTGTTCTTGGTGTTCTTGAATAATTGGAAGAAAGAGAAGAGAGAGAATGGATTAAGTGTTACAAAATATGAGAAAATGAAAATGAAATAGCCAATTCATAAGTGTGCAGCCATGGGAGTGCTTGTGTAGGAGATTCAAGGCTTGTTTTGCAAGATTAAGCATAAGCACATGGGCTCACATGAGTGCACATGGCCTTGGTCATCAAGTTATCATCAAATGATCATCAAAGATGAATCAAGAACCCCCTAGAAAACACTAGGCAGCCGTGGAGTTCACTTAGGATAGCTAACCAAGTCTTAATTCAATTAACTTTCTAGTTACACTTAGTTAATTTAATTGGTTACCTAGCTTACCATTTAGTTACAATTGAATTAATTTAGTTAAGTCATTTGGTTACATTCTAACTAATTAATTACATTATTATGTCATTGCATATGTCATGCTTAAATCATGTTTCTAAATAAGTAGATATTTAATTAGTAACTATCTTCTAATTATTTAGCAACTAAATTAGTTCATTTGATTACTAATTAAGCTATTAGGGTAACTAAGTTAGATTATCTAGTTACATAGTAACTAATCAATCTAGCCATTTTTATTGACTAAATCATAACCATTGATTAAATCTAAGGTTGATATCATAAGCTTCTTTATCAAGATTGCTCTCACACCATTGATTAGATCAACGGTGAGGATCTAAGGCTTTTCCATTAAGTTTTCCATCCAACGGTTCACAACAAAGTCCAGCCACTATGTTTGACCAATTTTTATTGGTTAGTCATAAAACTTAGTAATGATGAGCCATCATGATCCTTAAGATATTTAACTTAGATACTTTCAGCTTTCATGATTACACTTGAAATATTTTATCAAGATTTTTTCCCGATAGATATTTATTCCTAGATATTTATCCTTAGATATTTACTAGGTGAGTCATCATAGAATTTTCTAGAACAGCTGAGTCAGTATGGTGAGTCGTAGTGCAGAATCACCGACTGAGTCATCAAAATATTTTTCTAACAGATATTACCCAATGGATAACAGCTACTGCTATTATTACACAATGGATAATGGAAAACTCAGATACAGAAAATCTCTGTCAACTGTTCCCGGTTTTGGGTTTAGTAAGATCCCCTGATCCCACTTTGATAGTCCGAAACTTTCTAGTCTAAGGAATTTTTTTATTTTTCTGGGCCCACCTCGGGTCTACCCCGAGCTCACACACAACTCAAAATAACACTAAAATAATCAAAAACTCAAAAATTTTTACAAAAATTCACAAAAATCATAAAAATTATAAAACTCATATTTTTCAGAAAAAATGAAATTCGGATATATAGTTTTCAAGATAATATTAAAATATCAAAATAATATTAAAATATTCAAAATAATTAAAAATCCCCAAAAGTTCATAAAAATTCATAAATATTATAAAACTCATTTATTTCAAGAAAAACAAAAAATCGGGGTGTTACAGTAGTCATGCTAAATATAAAGGTGGGGACTACTAAAAGGCAAACCCTGTTTATGGTCTTGCCATCCAAATCTACTTTTAACATGTGTTTTGGTAGAGACTAGATCCATACTATAGGCATTATCCTTTCAACAGTATATCAAAAGCTAGTCTTATGGAACAAAGAGGAAAATGTTGAAGTAATTCCTATAGATGATAGTCCATGCTTCACTCAGTAATTCAATTTAGACTATAAGGAGTATAATCCTTTAATGAAGCCGAAAATTCCTAATGTCGATGAAGTCGGCCCTAATACAATCAAAATTTTCCTCCTGGATAAGGGAGATTTTAGAATGATCCCCAAAACTGAATCATAGCCATCCATGTGGGATTATGAATATTGAAAAAACATTACAAAGGTTTTCAGCTTATATGGCTAACAAAGCTGTAAGGGAAATTAATTGAAAAATCCCTGATTATGTGTATAAAGATGTGATGGGCCCATTGGTTTTGATGAGTTGCCTTTGAAAGAAGATGTTAAGAAAGTAGAGGTGCAAGATCCTATAGAAGAAGTAAATCTAGGGATTGAAGAGCACAAAAGTTAAACTTATATAAACAAGTTACTTACATCATAGATGAGGCAAATGATGGTCAAACTATTAAATCATTACCAAGATTTCTTCACATGGGACTACTATGAAATGCCAGACTTGAGCAAAGAGTTAGTCGAACACCATTTGTCGATTAAGCTAGGATTCAAACCTTTTAAGTAGCCTCCTCGACGCTTTGTCCTAGAGGTAGCCTTGAAGGTTAAAGAAGAGATTGAACGTTTGCTAAAGGCTAAATTTATTAGAACTTCCAGGTACATTGAATGGATCTTAAATGTACTTCTAGTAGTCAATAAAAATGGCAAGATAAGACTTTATGTCAATTTTATAAATTTAAATTCAGTAGCACCTAAAGATGAGTACCTAATGCCCATAATTGATATGTTGATAGATTCGACCTCAAGTCATTGAATAATGAGTTTTATGGATGGACATTCTGGTAATAACTAAATCTTTATCGCTGAAGATGATATCCCAAAGATTGCATTTAGGTGTCCTAGGGCAATGGGGACTTATGAATGAGGGGTCATGCCCTTTGGTCTAAAAAATGCGAGAGCAACTTACCAAAGGGCAATGAATGCTATTTTTCATGATATGATTGGTAAATTTATGGAGGTTTATATAGATGATGTTGTAGTAAAATCCAATTCAAATGATGATCATCTAGTAGATTTAAAGAATGCTTTTAAGCGAATAAGGAAACATAATTTAAAAATAAACCCACTTAAGTGCAATTTCAGTGTATGTCCAAATAAACTTCTTGGGGTTTTTGGTGCACCGTGAATAGAGGTCGACAAGAACAAAAATAAAGTTATAATGGAGGCCTCTCCACCAAAGAACAAGGAGTGTAATCTTTACTTGGTAAAATTTATTTCTTAAGGTGCTTTATCCCAAACCTAGCCAGCTAGTTGAAGATCTATTCCCCTTTACTCAAACTGAAGAATGAGAAGGAGTTCAAGTGGAATCAAAAGCACCAGAAAGCTTTTGGCAAAATCAAGCAGTACCTGATAAACCCACCTGTAATGACTCCTCCTAATCGTAATAGACCTTTTAAATTATATTTGTCCACCATTGATGACACTATAGGTTGTTTTTTGGCCCAAGATGATGAGAATGAAATTGAAAGGTCAATCTTTTACTACAGTCGCATGTTAATAGAAGCCATGAAAAACTAGTGAAGTAGAGAAGCGGAGCTTAGCTTTATATTCGGCTTGTATAAAACTCAAATATTACATGATCTAGGGAATAATTAAATATACGTTGACCAAGCCTATAACCCATAATAGAATAGGCCAATGGGCTATTGCTCTTTCAGAATTCTCTTTACAATTTATGCCATGAAAAGCCATGAAAGGCCAAGTTTTGGCTGATTTTGTGGTTGACTATTTTCCAAACACCTTGGTAAATTATGTGGGTATAAGGAAATGAATAATATGGTGTGAAGTGTACCATATTAATCCCGAATTCCAAAGTAAAGGCCACCACCTTATCTCCAGTAAACACTATACCTTGATCAACTGTTATCATCTAAGAAATATTGAACCTATAGATAATTTGGTGCTAATAAATTTAATAACATCAGCTTGGAAGACGTTTACCATGGGCATTACCTCAACCCACTAGAAAAGTAGTCATTTGCAACGATAATGAAAACATGTCTTTTAGAAGATAGGGGATAGATTTTCCCAATGAGATCCATTACCTATCCCTAGAAAGGTTAAGGTTTAATGATTTGGTGAATCTCTTCAGCTAGTACCCTCTGAATTGGTCCATGCAAACAACATGGCTCACATCCTTTGGCATATTGGAAGCAATTGACTATAATTGTAAGCTAATAATATCCATTCCTATGTATTAGCCAATGCATTTTGGGACCAAACCTATGTACACACAAACCTTCATGAACTTCCCACATTACCTTTTATGGCCTCGCTTTTACTTAAGTATTTTAATAACAATCCTTCATGTCCTCGCTTATATAGATCGTAGTCAATTAGGACATATTTTAAAGCCTTCTATTTAAGCTTGAAATCAGTCATAGCTAATAGATTCTATAGGTGCAGTATCAATTTAGATCTCTAATCATCCTCAGCTAATAACTGTTCAGCTGTAACAATTTTCCCTTAAGAGAAGTTACCTTAATCAAAATAACTAATTGAATCTTTGTAGCCAGATGCTTGCTACACTAAGTCATTTGCAATCTCATTTTCCTCTCTAGGGACGTGCATAATAATCATATCAACAAACTATTATAATAATGCATTAACTGTTTCAGGTTATTTAGCCAAGTTGGGATTGTGGCATTTGTACTCTCTAGTTAGTTGTCAGATGATTAATTAAGAATCACCTATAATATGAATAAATTTAACCGTCATTGAGAGTAACAACTTTAATCCAACTAATAATGCTTCATATGTAATGCCCTTACTATCATTACTATTAGTGTATCCGGATTTACACCAGAGTAACAACAATAAGCACATCACTTAAAATTTTACCACAAAATTTGAATATACTTTTCTTTAATATACGAAAATATAAGCCTGTACGGGTGAGATAATATACATAGACTGAAGGATGTCTATACAAAGAGTACTTTATAGTACAAAAATATACATCAACTGCCTCCAAGGCATTGTTCATACATTTCTTAATACAAAATACTAAGTCCAAAAACAAATAACTTGTTCTGTCCATGTCATTGTGCTGCCGATGATGAACCTGGAATTATCATGGAATACATACATATAATGGGGTGGGAATACTAATTCTCAATAGTTCTATTATGAAATTGTGTTATCACAATAATCCCAGTTGTTTCGAGGAAAAATATATTTCTTTGAAATTTAATTTTGAATATATATACATGTTATTATAGTTAGAAGGGTGGCAAAAGGCCAAATCTGATCCATTTTCTTCCCGAAATAGAATTCTATTTAATAGTTTTCAAAAATATCCTTTATCATCAATACAAATTCTAAACATATGTAATACTTGAAATTATACTAAGCACAACTACCGTTATATCCATTTAGTACAAATATTCATTTTCAAATCCAATACAAATTTTAATCATGAATAGTTCCAGAAATTGTCTTCAAATACCAATTCTGTAGTATCAATCTCATTCAAGTATTCGAATACTCATTCAAGTCATATCCTGACATACAGATACAATTCAAATCTCAGTACTCATTCAAATACTCGCTATACCACAGAACTCATATCTCATGCACCACAAGGGCGGGAGCCACCACACATAGCTCGGGTTCTATATACTCATGGGAGGAAGTGATTCAAGGCCTCACACTACCACTAGTATCCTATGAGGGAATTAATACTTGAGGATTATACTGATACTGATACTATGAGGAATTCATCCAAGAACATAGGATCCACATTCCTTATAAGAGGTCATCTCCATGATTCAAATGGAATCTCAAATACCTGCCCTCATACAGGATCATCTCCAAGATCCACTATACTAAATGAACTAACGATTCATATACTGAAGGATATTGAGTGGGAAGCATGGACTAATTACCTCCCCGTTCAAGGATAATGTCCATATTCTCATTCTCAATACGAATTTTATTCTCTTGAGTACTGATCATTGAATCATCCATTCAATACATACTTCTAGCTCAACCTTAACATCAAAGGGAGCTTATTCTCAAATTCTCAATATACATCTCAAATTCATAATTCCAATACACATGGGTGCAATCAGAGCACATTCTCAAGTTCACTATTCATACAATGCAAATTCTTAATTCATATAATCAATTCCATTTCAATTCAGTCACTCTAATACATCTCAAGTATCCAACACCATTCAAGTACCACACATATTTCAAATACTTTGCATAATGAGACACATTTAACCATAAGCATTATGCTCATTCCGAACTAACATTTCCAATCAACCAAAGCTCTAGTACATAGCAAACTCAAGTTATGATAGTATCTTACTATCCTTTAACTTTAAGTTTCATTCATCACATTCTTTATATTCTCAACAAGTACACCATACCAACTACATCCAATTATCAATCAAACATCAAGTCATACATAATCAAGAGGCATCATAGTCTCAAATATACACAACAAGTGTATAGTTTCACTTCATTCATCACATTCTATGGACACACAATACACTTTTATTCAAGTATACTATAACTATATTCATCAATGAACCAATTGCTATGAATATCCAATACCAAGTTCATCCAATTTGGTATCAAAATGTTTAACACAAAAACCCAATGACTAGATTCTCCAAGAATAACAAAAAATAACACAATCCTCAATCATGTAAATTCTTGAATAAAGATATATATGTCATACAAAAATCCATTCATTCTCCTTCTTTTACTACACAAGGTCGTGAGCTTCATAGAGGCCACATTCAAGCAATATTTTTTTTAGTTATATACTAAATTCTTTCAAAAAACCTTTAGAATTATAGAGGCAAAATAATCTAAACAAAATTCACTTGCATTCTTAGAATTATAGACCCCCTTCTTCTTTCATGAAAGAACTTCAATTTTATAACCATAACCAATATCATATTCTCAAAACAAGAATCAATAAAAGAAAAGAATAAATTCAAACAAAATATCTCCATTAATTCCAAGTCATGGCCGTGAGCTTCATCATAGGTAAACCAGAATTTTTATTTCAAGTTCCATGGAAGAACAAGAGTAATTTGAAAGGTAAGAACCCATACGTCAATTCCTTGCCTTGATTCCATGATTTCCCCTCACTTTCTTTCTTTTTTTTCCCATTTTTCCTTATTGTTTTCACCCCTGTTCAACTGCTATTTTTGCCCCTGTTTTGGGAGTGAAAACTGTAAGAATCAAGAGAGGAAAGACAAGGAAGACAAAGGTTGGATATGGAGGGAATTGGAAGGAGCAAAAAAAAAAATAGAGAGAAAGAGAGCAATCCATGCTCTGTTTTACTACTGTTGCAGCGTGAAAGAGAGGAAGAGAAAGTGACGAGAAAGAAGCCAAAAGGTGAGAAAGAAAGATAGAAATATATATATATATATATATATATATATATATATATATATATATATATATATATATATATATATATATATATATTTAGGCGGTGGTGAAACCAAAATAATGTCTTTGGAACTTTTGGATTTGATATGTACACTTTAATCTTTTAAAGTTGAGTTTTTAAGTTACCATAAGTCTTATAAAAAATTTTATGACTCAACTTAGTCTTTTGTTTCATTTTTCCATAACTTTTCATATATTATTATTCGTCAAATAAGCTATACTAACTTCTCAAATTAAATCAAACTTGTAAGATAAGTAAATATATCTGCCTTAAATTATTTTTCATACCAAAATATTCTTCATATTTTACTTATCATCTCCATGAAATTTCATAATTTTCTGATTTACTTAACTGTCTCAGCTATTTTTTAGTAATATCCTTAAAAATACCAAACTTACTCTGTTGATTCCCCAAAATTTTCTACAACTCTTATTAATGGTTCTTAGCTAGTAAATAAATTTTTCATATTTATTTCCATCATATCAACTGATTCAGCAGATACTTTAATTATTCTCTTGTAGTCAATATTATAGAATTATATTCAAACTAGTTCAAAAAATTATTTGAATTAACAAATAATTCTTACCAGTATTACTGAACTTCTATAACCCTTATTAGAGTTATTAGGTTAGGGAGCATGTTACAATTCTTCCCCCTTTTTATAAATTTTGTCTTTAAAATTTGCTTGCCTTATATAAAAGTTTCGGATAACTTCTCATCATATTAATCTTAAGCTTCCACTTGGCTTCTTCTGAATCACTACCTTCTCATGATACCTTCACTAAAGGAATTTATTTCCTTCTAAGCTCTTTCACTGCTTTATTCAAGTTCTTCTGAACTTTGCAATCCTGTTACTGAATTTATAAAAATATGTTTCCATTTCCATTCTGGTAGTTCTAAGAGTTACCAAGGTCCAGAAGGTCCTTAATACTCTACATTAATCTTGTAGATATATAAGACATTTGGCCATATATACTTTTATTTCCTTTTTTTATACTTAATCACCAAAATATCTTATTGAGGTCATGATACATCTATGTCACTCTGAAATGGGTAGTATACTTGATTTTATGGGCTTTTTCTTGTGCAAATTTGATTTGAGTTCTCAATTATTTTGAATCTCCAATCTATTCAAACCAAGACTATGGGGTAACATAGTCATTGCCAAACTCAAGTTTCTATAACTTTCTAATAATTCAATTTTTTTGCATCATGATATAGAATACTTGCAGAAGTTTTCTGCCTTGTGTATTGACCACTACATTGGCCTTATCCAGATGACACCTCAATTCACAATCGTAATCTCTCAAAAACTTCATTTATTTCCTTTACCTCATATTCAATTCCTTTTGATCAAATAAATATTTTAAACTTTTATAGTCACTAAAGACCTTAAACTTAACATCTTACAAATAATGTCTCTAAATATTCAATGCATCTCTAAGTCTTCAATGCATACAGCATTGCTACTAATTTCAGATCATGGTAGGATACTCATCATCATCATCTTTCACCCTTTTTCTCAAGTTATATATTTCATTATATCTTATATTTATCATATTCATTCATTTTTCATAATATCTTTTTATACCTTATTAATTCCATATTCAACACATTACTTCATTCTTCAAGTTCCTTAATTCCACATCATGCTCTTCATATCTCTTACATTATAAATCAAATGCCTCATCTTTAACCATGTTTTATTTCTTTATATTCATCATATATCTTTCTTTGATTTTTTTTTATTCAGAAGGTATGGAGAAAATGTTCATGCTTATAGTACCATTCTATTCTCATTCATATTCTACTTTTAGGTTGATGCACTTCAACCTATTCGTGACACTGCTAGGTATGTCACACAGAGCTTCTCCATATTCAGGGTAACCCAAACCACAACCTATGAGGGAAATACCATCCTCATTTCAAAGTTGTGGGTGTGAGGGAAATACTATCCTCGCATACTATGATAGAGAGGGAAATACCATCCTCACACTATCATTTCATTCTCATACATACACTTGGTAAGTGAAGGAAATACCATCCTCATAATACCATGCATACTAGGATCACCTCTATCAACCAGAAAGAACCTGAGTGAAGAGGGAGAGGGCATCATCCATCCTCAATCCTCAACTACTCTGGATGGAAGGGAAATACCATCCTTAACCTTTCATTTTAACTAAAGTGGGGATCCTTTCCTTATTCTGTCATCCATCTAAGATTGCTTCCAATAGAAGAGGGAATACCTATCCTCGACTACGTTTCACCTAGGGAAAAGACTCAGGTAAAGAGGGAGGGAAATGCAATCCTCAACCCTAATAACTTTGGTGTTAAGGGAAATATCATCCTTAATCATCATTCCACAAGTCTCACCCTAGGTATGAGGATAATCCTAAATAATAGGTTACCCAGAGTACTTATTCTATAATTCTTTATCATTTTTTATTTCTTTGTTTACGTTTTCTAACTTTACCTTGATTATGAAGAGAATAAAACCTCATACTTGCACTTTTAGTTCTACTCAACTTAAAGAAGCAACTTATCTATAAAGATAGGCAACTCATGCTAATCAAACTTAAAATAGTGGGTCTCACATACCCCATCATCTCATCTCATGTGACACCTTATGCAATTCTATGTTGTTCATGGTTTTAAATACTTTTCTAAGCCATTCCCAACTAGGGGATGCATCAAAGATTCTCACAAGTTATGACATTTTCTGTTTTAAAAGCCTAAAAAGGTTGATTTTTAAGAATACACCAAATGTACATTCTAACTACAAAAATTCTTAAATTTTTATAGGCAAATAACCTCATCTCATATCTTTCAAATGCAATATATCTCACTTCATTTGGCTAAGTGTGACAAAAGTTATGTCACATTATGCAGAAGCTAAAATAGGAAACTCACTGTTTTACCCGAATCTGACCTGACTTTGAATTGAAACTGGGAACAAATGAGAAGTGCAAAAATTCTAAAATTTTTACCTCTTATAGCGTTGCATGTTAGCTTCAAAATTCCACTAGTCTAATGTAATTACGACTTCGGAGCAGAAAGTTATGCAATCTAGTTTACCAAGTGCTAGATTACTTGTTTCTGCAGAATCTATCTCGGATTCAAACAGAAACTTGTATCATTTGGGTTGGTATAAAAATCTGAAATTTTTACTACATTAAGCCTTGTATCTTAGCTTTCATATTCAATAAGAAGCAAGTCATTTTGATGTCTGTAGCTTAAGTTATGCAACAAAATTCACAGGCTGTCAGGGAATTCTGTAGAAACGTGTTCTGCATAATCTTTGGGCTAGAAACTGTTTCTGCATAATCTTTGGGCCAAAAACTATTTCTGCATAATTGGTTTTCCAACCAATTTCTAACACTTCCAAATCCATTCCTAAATGTTTTCCAAACTCAACTATGATCTTTAATCATGTCGTAAACCTTATACATCTATTTTAGTTTGTGTAAGCATAGATTAAAGCATCCTCCTTTAATAAAAAATTCTTCCTCAAAGGTTTCTATGAACCTCTCTAGGTTCATAACTCATAATCTTACATAGAATAGGTCTTAAACCACCATTTCAACCAAGATCCCTAAGCATCTTGTAATCCTCATACATCCATTTTAATATATTCAAACGTGACTTAAAGGAATCAAACATATGAAGAAAATTTAAACAGTTTCTCAAACTTTGCTTCATACTACTTCATGATCATATCTCTTTGCTTAAAGTCTAAGGATGCTGAATCTTTCTCTTCTTGCAACTTCTTTGGAGAATTCTAGTCAAAGCCATGTTATCTCAATCCCGATACTTTCCTTTAAACTTCAAGTACTAACCCACCAATGCTTAACTTCTTCTTTTAATGTTTAAACACCAAGTGACACTTTTAGGTCATCCGCACATTTCATCACTACAATTATCTTACACCCTTGGATTACTCGTGCATCACATCATTGCAGTTATATTCTCTAACTTTCTAGTAGTCATAGCTACCTATTTTCTCACAGCGTCATCTATACTTTTTAAAAGTCTCTATCATATCTGGCACACTATTGCCAATAGGGGCTCTACCAATTTCGGTTCACTTGGTTGATGTTATAATCTCCTGCACACACCGCCCATTACATATTGAGTTGACCAGACTTAATATTATGTAACAGTGTGACAGTTCACCATAACATACAAACTCAAGACTGTTATGCAATTCTACCCATTCATCTCATCATTACGACAAGACAAATGCATAACAAACATAACTAGTCCATACTCCGGCTCAACAGGATGAACTGCTCTGATACCAAAATATAATACCCTTACTATTATTACTATTAGTGTATCCAGATTTACACCAGAGTAACAAAAGTAAGCACATCACTTAAAATTTTACCACAAAATTTGAATATACTTTTCTTTAATATACAAAAATATGAGCCTGTACGGGTGAGATAATATA
Organism: Ormosia semicastrata; assembly: GCA_029884595.1. Taxonomy (NCBI): domain Eukaryota; kingdom Viridiplantae; phylum Streptophyta; class Magnoliopsida; order Fabales; family Fabaceae; genus Ormosia; species Ormosia semicastrata. Next base: position 57,703,711 of record JAQQTO010000060.1, read on the forward strand.
CATAGACTGAAGGATGTCTATACAAAGAGTACTTTATAGTACAAAAATATACATCAACTGCCTCCAAGGCATTGTTCATACATTTCTTAATACAAAATACTAAGTCCAAAAACAAATAACTTATTCTGTCCATGTCATTGTGCTGCCGATGATGAACCTGGAATTATCATGGAATACATACATATAATGGGGTGGGAATACTAATTCTCAATATTTCTATTATAAAAACGTGTTATCACAATAATCTCAGTTGTTTCAAGGAAAAATATATTTCTTTGAAATTCAATTTTGAATACATATACATATTAGAAGGGTGGCAAAAGGCCAAATCTGATCCATTCTCTTCCCGAAATAGAATTCTATTTAATAGTTTTCAAAAATATCCTTTATCATCAATACAAATTCTAAACATATGTAATACTTGAGATTATACCAAGCACAACTAATGTTATATCCATTTAGTACAAATATCCTAACAAGCATACAAATATTCATTTTCAAATCCAATACACATTTTAATCATAAATAGTTCCAAAAATTGTCTTCAAATACCAATTCTGTAGTATCAATCTCATTCAAGTATTCAGATACACATTCAAGTCATATCCTGACATACAGATATAATTCAAATCACAGTACTCATTCAAATACTCGCTATCCCACAAAACTCATATCTCATGCACCACAAGGGTAGGAGCCACCACACATAGCTCGGGTTCTATATACTCATGGTAGGGAGTGATTCAAGGCCTCACACTACCACTAGTATCCTATGAGAGAATTAATACGTGAGGATTATACTGATACTGATACTATGAGGAATTCATCCAAGAACACAGGATCCCCATTCCTTACAAGAGGTCATCTCCATGATTCAAATGGAATCTCAAATACCTGCCCTCATACAGGATCATCTCCAAGATCCACTATACTAAATGAACTAACAGTTCATATACTGAAGGATATTGAGTGGGAAGCATGGACTAATTACCTCCCCGTTCAAGGATAATGTCCATATTCTCATTCTCAATACGAATTTTATTCTTTTGAGTATTGATCATTGAATCATCCATTCAATACATACTTCTAGCTCAACCTTAACATCAAAGGGAGCTTATTCTCAAATTCTTAATATACATCTCAAATTCATAATTCCAATACACATGGGTGCAATCAGAGCACATTCTCAAGTTCACTATTCATACAATGCAAATTCTTAATTCATATAATCAATTCCATTTCGATTCAGTCACTCTAATACATCTCAAGTATCCAACACCATTCAAGTACCATACATATTTCAAATACTTTGCATAATGAGACACATTTAACCATAAGCATTATGCTCATTCCAAACCAACATTTCCAATCAACCAAAGCTCTAGTACATAGTAAACTCAAGTGATGATAGTATCTTACTATCCTTCGACTTTAAGTTTCATTCACCACATTCTTTAAATTCTCAACAAGTACACCATACCAACTACATCCAAGTATCAATTAAACATCAAGTCATACATAATCAAGAGGCATCATAGTCTCAAATATACATAACAAGTGTATAGTTTCCCTTCATTCATCACATTCTATGGACACACAATACACTTTTATTCAAGTATACTATAACTATATTCATCAATGAACCAATTGCTATGAATATCCAATACCAAGTTCATCCAATTAGGTATCAAAATGTTTAACACAAAAACCCAATGACTAGATTCTCCAAGAATAACCAAAAATAACATAACCCTCAATCATGTAAATCCTTGAATAAAGATATATATATCATACAAAAATCCATTCATTCTCCTTCTTTTACTACACAAGGTCGTGAGCTTCATAGAGGCCACATTCAAGCAATATTTTTTTTTAGTTATATACTAAATTCTTTCACAAAATCTTTAGAATTATAGAGGCAAAATAATCTAAACAAAATTCACTTGCATTCTTAGGGTTAGGGTTAGACCCCCCCATCTTCTTTCATGAAAGAACTTCAATTTTCTAACCATAATAATATCATATTCTCAAAACAAGAATTAATAGAAGAAAATAATAAATTCAAACAAAATATCTTCATTAATTGTAAGTCATGGCCATGAGCTTCATCATAGGTAAGCAAGAATTTTTATTTCAAGTTCTGTGGAAGAACAAGAGCGATTTGAAAGGCAAGAACTCCTACCTCAATTCCTTGCCTTGATTCCATGATTTTCCCTTACTTTCTTTCTTTTTTCCCCCCTTTTCCTTGTTGTTTTCACCCCTGTTCAGTTGCTGTTTTTGCCCCTGTTTTGGGAGTCAAAATCGTAAGAATCAAGAGAGGAAAGACAAGGAAAAGAAAGGTTGGATATGGAGGGAAATGGAAGGAGCAAAAAAAAGAAAATAAAATGGAGAGAAAGAGAGCAATCGATGCTTTGTTTTACTGTTGTTGCAGCGTGAAAGAGAGGAAGAGAAAGTGACGAGAATGTAGCAAAAAAGTGAGAAAGAAAGATAGAAATATCTATATATATATATTTTTAGGCGGTGGTGAAACCAAAATAATTTACTGGAATTTTGGATCTAGTATGTATACTTTAATCTTTTAAAGTTGAGTTTTTAAGTTACCATAAGTCTTATAAAAAAATTTATGACTCAACTTAGTCTTTTGTTTCATTTTTTCATAACTTTTCATATATTGTTATTCGTTAGATAAGCTGTACTAACTTCTCAAATTAAATCAAACCTGTAAGATAAGTAAATATACATGCCTTAAATTATTTTTCATACCAAAATATTCTCCATATTTTACTTATCATCTCCATGAAATTTCATAATTTTTTAAGCTACTTAACTATCCCAGCTATTTTTCAGCAATATCCTTAAACTTGCTCTGTTGATTCCCCAAATTTTTCTACAACTCTTATTAATGGTTCTTAGCTATGAAATAAATTTTTCATATTTATTTCTATCATATCAACTGATTCAGCAGATACTTTAATTATTCGTTTGTACTCAGTATTATAGAATTATGCTCAAACTAGTTCAAAAAATTATTTGAATTAACAAATAATTCTTACCAATATTATTGGGCTTCTATACCCCTTATTAGAGTTATTAAGTTAGGGAGGATGTTATATCATACATGTTAGCCATGACAACCATCACCGAAGAAGGGATGAGTTGGGTGATTACAAATTTTTAAAATAATTTTAATAAATTATGTATTTTGATATTTTTAATCAACATATGCAGCAGAATAAGTTTAACAAAGATACAACTATTGTAGATTACTCAAATACAACTTGGGTTATGAGATAAATCAAGCAAATAAACTAGATATCAAATTCAACTCAAGCATATATAATTAAAGCACAAATGTAAAAGAGATACAGTTGGGAGAAGCAAACACAGTATTTATCCTAGTTTAGTCACTAACCACTTGTGGCCTACGTCCAGTCCTCAAGCAAACCACCTAAGATTTTCCACTAAAGCTTCAAACTTGAACAGGTGCTTGAAACCTTTACAAAATAGAACACTCTTCACACCGTAGGATACCTTACCCTCGTGCTTGAGCCTCAACAGTTAGGGATACCTCACCCTTATAATTTATTTGAGGGATACCTCACCCTCTTTACAATGGATCAAAGTATATAAGAAAAGAAACTCTAACGAAGAGTAATTAATATAAATTGAAGCACTATGAAGCTCTTTCAGGATATCTCAAATTTTGGCGAAAAAGAGCACAAGAAATAATAAAATATGAATCACGAATCAAAGCATAAGAGAATGGTTTCAAATTGTTGGGTCTATATAAAAGTTGTGCCAAAACCTTGTATTTATAGAGTTCAAAGAAAAAGAGTCTTTGGGTATCATTTATTTCAACATTAAATGCATAGAAAATAATCGTTGCATGTTTCTGCCCTTGTTTATTCTAATAAGTCAAGTCTTATTCAAATAAATCAACTTATAGCACACCAGGAAGTGCTTTTTTGGAACTTTTTATTTGAATAACCCTTTAGTTTATTCGAATAAATCTTTAAAAAACATGTTCTGGAATGTTTTTAAATATTTTTATTCGAATAACAAATCCTTTATTCGAATAAACCACTCTAGTTTCAAAAACCGACTTTAAATGGTCATAACTTCTTTATTTCTCATTCGTTTAAAACAAATGACTACTCATTAGAAAGATTTATGAGTCTATTTTCAAATGAAATAAGTTTCAAGATAAAACTCAAAGTATTTGAAAGTTATGATCAAAATAGTAACCAAAGGTCATTTTTTCAAAACTCAAACTTAACTATTTTTCATAGTTTTGAACTACCACCATAACTAGCTTTTCAAAACATGTTTGTTGAAAATTTTAGCATGTGAAAAATGATTTGTAAAGATTTGAAAAAGTATTTGAGTTATCCAGAAGGCTTCTTATATAAAGACCCTAAGTCTTATAAACTATGCCTTTTAAGCTTCCTTTGTACTTGGTCTTTGACATGGCTTTATTGTTATCAAAACCTTCGTGAAATAGGCATTCACATTCTTCTTGAGTCGAGCATAAATGAGATCTTTTGCTTTCTTATTGCAATGCTCACACTTGGTACTCAGACTATCCCTCAAAGTATTACTCACTTAAAACATATTTAGTCCAAACTCATAATTCAATATCTTCACATGTATGATTCTTATATGAAATATAACAAGATGGAGTACATAATCATACATGATCTAATATAATCTATTAAGCACATTTATATAGAATAAACATGATTCTTTTTGTCTTGTATTTGTCATTATCAAAACTTAACATATTAAATCATTTAGGTAAACTTATTTCCACAATCTCTCCCTTTTTGATGATGACAAATCACCAAAGAAAAATATGTTGAGCAATATAAGCATATCAAATAATAAGCACAAGAACACATTTTTCATTCCAATTCTCAGTCCTCCTATTTGACATCAACAAAAGGGCTTAGGAGGGAAAGATAATATTTTTTCTCCCTCTAAAGATAAAATTCATGTTGACAAAAAGAGTAAGATCATCAAAACCAAAATCTTCTTCAATTTATTCAAGAACATATCTATCTCCCCCTATTTGATTCTGCATATAATTCAAGAATAGAGAGATAAAACAAGCATGGTTTCAAGATATAAAAGATTATTCATGCAATGTTTGTCATATGTTGGTACATCAAGATTTAGCATATGATAGTAGTAAAACACTTTATGTAATCAAATAAGGATGTAAGCCAAGAGATATAAATAACTTAAGAGCTAGGCTCCCCCTCATTGAAGCACAAGATGGATAAAGTGAAATGTGTATGCCAAGACCATGTAAGCATATTACTATAAAGTAAAGCAAGGTAAAAGATACTTATTTTTAATCCATCAATCAAAAATCATTTTAAAACTTCTCTCCCTTTCAAAAAGAATTTTATAAGAGCACATTATATTTTGAAAAGCATTTTAAGGCATGATTCAAGTTTATCAAGAAACACATTATTATCATCAAAACTTATATAGGCATTTTAGGCAAACAATGATCATGTTAGGCATGTTAAGACATAACATAACTCTCTAATTCTCCAAATATCACATGATATTCAATTGAAAGCATAAATAAGGATAATAGATTGATATCACCAAAAGTGTACTCTTTGAGTTTTTGTAGGTGACTCCAACTTCCATGCCTCAAAGTTCCTTGAGAATGTTGTAGTTCTCTATGTCATTCTTTTTATGTTTTCACCATTCTTGGAGAACTTGGACCACTTCAATTTTTTTTAAACCTCAAGTAGCATAGTTGTATTTCACTTCAATGCACGTTTGAGCTAATAGTCACCCTACAACACAATTCAAAATATTTTCTTTGGTATTCACTAATTTTAGATCCATAGAGGTTAGTCATTGATTATTAATCCATTATTCTCTCATAAAGATCAATTTTTTTATAGTATGTAAATTGAGCATAACAAATTTAAATAATTAATTACCATAAGTACATAGCCAATAGCATGCTTACTTTCATGATATATATACAATTTAAAGCATAGAAAACATACATAGTCATAGAATACCCTATTATCAAGAAATATGCAAGATAGTGAGCAACTGGTGTAACAAGAATAAACATAATCATGTGCTATATATAATATTTAACCTTTACTAAGTACATGTGATTTTATCCTTTACCTAAGGCCTACAAGGAATATACATCATATTCATTGTCTTTTTAATAAGAGGTAAAAACTTTTTATACCCTGGCCTTAGCAATCAAGGAAACTCTTTTCCTTACCTATTGCTTCTCTTTTGATGTTTTGAACTTTGCAAGTTTCACATTATGCATGTGAGAAGTTTTAGTTGAAGGATCTTTGCCTTCATGACCAAGAAGTCTATCATTTAGTTTTGGAAGCATGATGATTCCTCTTTCTTTTGACCAATTATCCCATTCTTTTGAGAAATTTTTTGCATATTTGAAGGACTAGGAGGACTTTTTGATACCCACTTCATATTGGGTCCTTGAATGTTAATACTATAGCCTTTAAGATTTTTAGGAACCCATACCATGTTATTTCTCATATAAGGATTTCTTCTATAATTGCACAAATGAGAAATATGTCCAAAATGACCACAAAAATTGTAAACAATTGAATTCAATGATGACTTGGTCCTTTGAAGATCATCTTTGGAAAACTTAAACCTTTTGTTGTTATTACATTCTAAACTATTTTTGCTATAAGCCTTACTTGAATTTTCATGTGGAATGACATTAGTTTTATTCTCATTAACAAGCATGGAATGCAAGCAATTAAAATCATTAGCTTTAGCAAATTTGGAATATAAGTCCTCAACTTGATTTTCTAAATCAATGCACTTTTCACAAGAAGTTGAGGTTTCACATTTCAAAGGCATTTCCTCATCAAGAAAAATATATTCATTTTTCAAAGTCTCAATTTCATTTTTAATGGAAGAAATGTTTTCCAAACAAGATAAGTTCTAAATTCAATAAGCCATCATACAATTTATCATATACACATTGTAGCTTATCATAGGAAGGACTATAATCTAGTTTAGAGTTATTTACCTCAAAGTCCTTTTTATCCATATAGGAAGTAGTCTCAATTTCTATAGTATACTTGACTCTTTAAGGGAATCATCATCTACCTCATTATTGTCCATCAAGGATTCAAGAACATCTTCCTTCTCAATTTTGTTTTGCTTTGCCTCTTCTTCAAATTGAGCATCATCATCACTAAGAGGCATTTGGCTTCCTTTAATAGTTTGCACATCTTCTTGAGGATATTTTTCATAACAAGCTTCCTTCAATGGCTTTGCTCTTCTTGCTTTCTATATATATCTTTATACACAAAATTATTGTTAGCAAGATAAATAGCATCAAGAGCAGCATCCTATATATCTTTAGCACTAGAGCAACTCTTAATTTTAGCATAAGCTTCATCATTCAAATAACTTTTCAAAATTTGCATAGCTCTGATGTTCAAAGAAAAATATTTCTTGTCATAAACATTCTAATCTTGTTTTGGTTTAGGAAAAAATTCATCAAACTCAATATCCCACAAATCAAGATCAATAGATTGCATATAAAATTCTATTCTAGCTTTCCAATAATAAAATGCACTTCATTAAAGAATGGTGGTTTATCAATTTCAAAACCTTTCATTTTGAAAAACTTTCAAGGTTGCCAAAAAACAAAGATTTTTAACTCTAAGTGGTTAAGCTTTCAATAGAGCACGAAATTCTGATAACACTTGTTAGCCATAGCAACCATCACCTAAGAAGGGGGGTGAATTGGGTGATTACAAATTTTTAAAATAACTTTGAGAAATTATACATTTTGATATTTTCAATCAACACATGCAGCATAATAAGTTTAACAAAGGTATAACTATTGTAGATTATTCAAATACAACTTAAGTTATGGGATAAATCAAACAAATAAACTAGATATCAAATTCAACTTAAGCATATATAATTAAAGCACAAATGTAAAGGAGATAGAGTTGAGAGAAGCAAACATAGTATTTATTGTGATTCAGCCACCAACCACTTGTGGCCTACATCCAGTCCTTAAGCAAACCACCTGAGAGTTTCCACTAAATCTTCAAGCTTGAACAGGTGCTTGAAACCTTTACAAACCAGAGCACTCTTCATACCTTGGGATACCTCACCCTCGTACTTGAGCCTCGACAAACAGGGATATCTCACCCTCTTTACAATGAATCAAAGTATAAAAGAAAAGAAACTCTCACAAAGAGTAATTGATACAAATTGAAGCACTATGAAGCTCTTTCAAGATATCTCAAATTTTGGCAAAAAAAAGCATAGGAAATAATAAAATATGAATCACGAATCAAAGCATAATAGAATGGTTTCAGATTGTTGGGTCTATATAAAAGTTATGCCAAAACCTTGTATTTATAGAATTCAAAGAAAAAGAGTCATTGGGTATCATTTATTTCAACATTAAATGCATAGAAAATAGTCGTTGCGTGTTTCTGCCCGTATTTATTTGAATAAGTCAAGTCTTATTCGAATAAATCAACTTATAGCACACTAGGAAGTGTTTTCTGGAACTTTTTATTCAAATAACCCTTTGGTTTATTTGAATAAATATTTTAAAAAAACATGTTCTGGAATGTTTTTAAACGTTTTTATTCAAATAACAAATCCTTTATTCGAATAAACCACTCTAGTTTCAAAAATTGACTTTAAATGATCATAATTTCTTTATTTCTCATCCGCTTAAAACAAATGACCACTCATTAGAAAGATTTTTAAGTCTATTTTTAAATAAGTTTCAAGACAATACTCAAAGTATTTTAAAGTTATGATCAAAATAATAACCAAATGTCAGTTTTTCAAAACTCAAACTTGACTATTTTTCACAGTTTTGAACTACCACCATGGCTAGCTTTTCAAAACATGTTTGTTGAAAATTTTAGGATGTGAAAAATCATTTGTAAATATTTGAAAATATATTTGAGATATCTAGAAGACTTCTTATATAAAGACCTTAAGTCCTATAAACTATACCACTTAAGCTTCCTTTAGACTTGATCTTTGACATGACTTTGTTGTTATCAAAACCTTCATGAAATAGGCATTCACATTCTTCTTGAGTTGAGCATAAATGAAATCTTTTGCTTTCTTGTTGCAATGCTTACTCTTGGTACTTGGACTATCCTTCAAAGTATTGCTCACTTAAAACATCGTTAGTCCAAACTCATAATTTAACATCTTTACATGCACGATTCTTATATAAAATATAATAAGATGGAGTACATGATCATGTATGATCTAATATAATCTATTAAGCACATCTATGTAGCATAAATATCATTCTTTTTGTCTTATATTTGTCATCATCAAAACTTAACATATTAAATTATTAGGGCAAACTTATTTTCACAATGCTCGGCTTAGTTATTGGAGCAATTTGAATCTAATTGGAACAAAAAAATTCTTGTTTTGCCATTCAGACTAGTAATAACCATGCCTGCTCCAACACCTTTTTTATTTTTGTAGCCATCAAACTCCAAGGTCCATTTGTTTCAGCTGAACATAATGTGCGCCTTTGGCTAATGGATCCTATACTTTGACACATGGATATTGTGCTAAAAATTCAGCTAAAACCTATCCTTTGACGGCTCTCAGTGGAACATATTTTAATGCAAAAGCATTCAATTTGATAGCCCATTTCATTAATCTACCTCTTAATACAAGTATATTCAGTAAATATTTAGCATTATCTACTTTGTATAAAAGTAGAACTTCCCTTAGTAAAAGATAATATTTTAATTTAGTACAAGCATGGAATAAAAAATTACAATTTTTGTACAAGGATGTATCTAGTTTATGCATCATTAAGCAATGGGCTAAGATAATATATAGCTCTTTCAATTTTGTCTTCGGTATCCTAGGCTTAATAGGAAACCAATAGACTCCTCAGTTGCCGCAATGTAAAGCTTTAAAGGCCTACCTAGAGAAGGAGGAACCAACACTGGTGGATTAGCCAAACAATGCTTAATATACTTAAATGCTACTTGCTACTCCTCACCCCAGATAAACTCCTCAGCTCCTTTCAATCAAAGTAAAGGTGAAAATGATTTCATTTTTCCAACTAAGTTAGCTATGAAGCATTATGTAACACCCTAATATTGATAGCCTAGTATACCATGCATATACCTGGAGAAACAATATTAGTTATGCTACTTCTAACTTAAACATCATATTAATTCATATCATTTAAACAAATAATAATGAAGAGCCTTGTGGAAACTAAAAGTTAAATACATACATCACTCCTCAAAATGGCTTATTATATACATAAACTTTATACATAAACTAAAAGTAATAAAAATAAATATAAGCTTTACTATTAAGCACAAAATACTATTGTAGTCTTCATACTTTTCTTCTTGCCTTTGGAGAGCTTCCACCTGGATTTACATGGAAACAACGGGGTGAGAAATCACATTTCTCAGGATAAGCAACCAAAACTAGCAGTTTAAACATTTGTAATGAATAAACCTAACTATTACATAAGGATATATACCTTACTTTATGCAATATTCAAAATGTAATCTAGAACTTAACTCTAACTAAAACAAGCAATGATATCAAATAACTTCCCATACAATCATTTGAAACCATCAAGCAAGACAACTACTCATACAACTGTCACCGAAGGCGAATGCAACACAAACACAATAGGCACACAAAATCTAACCAAAAAAAGTATTAAATAATGCAATGATGAGATGATGTATACTCAAAGAAAGGTGTGTGATAGTGTGGGTGTAGTGTAGTGAAACTTGGCTATTCCCTTGGATAGGGAGGGAATCTGCTACAATAACATGCAACCTCCTAGAGCCTACCAAGTAGGGTGGGATTCTGTTATCATAACAAGTAACTTCCTATATCCTACCAAGTATTCTACCAAGTAGTCTACCATAAACTGGGTGGATATCGCCAACAAAAACTAAGTGGATGCTTCTACTATCTCTTCTTTAGGAATAACAAGTTTGTGTGAAAAGTGGTGCATGTGTATGAAAATGCAGAGTTATGCCTAACTCTAACATAACCACCACATAACTCTATACTAAGCCCATTTTGCACTACTAACTCTACTTCTTCTCTATAAGAGTATTTCATGTACTACGGCACTTAACCAATGCCAACTAGACTTAGTACATTTTCTATCTAGGCATTACTAACTCTTACTCCTCTCTATAAGAGCTTTCATGCATTATGACAATCCAATCATGCCAACTAACTTATTTACTTGCATCTAGCTTGTTAACTATTTAATCACCTCTATTGTGATATTTATGCAACAATAGGTTGCTTAAGAAGCTAACTCTTGTTTTAAAGCAATCCATATCCAATGGATGCATAAACTTTCCTTTACTTTCCCTTGTATGCCACTTGGTCTTTCTATCTAAGAAATACCCTTACTAGTATCTTAATACTCTCAAAAAGACATAATTAAGGGATCTAAACCAATATGGTAACTCATTTCTCCAAGACAAACAACCTATTCATTTCTGCTCTGGGCGCCTAAGCGCTTAGTACTGAGCACATGGGGGCTCAATGCCCTTTTGCGCACATTTTGCTCTCTGCCCTGTGAGCGCTTGAGCGCTCTACACTGAGCGCCTAAGCGTTCCTCAAGTGCCTAGGCCCTCCTTACCCAATGCATAAGTGCTAGTCACGCAGAGACCAAATCTAAGCTACTGGGTTGTGGACGCTTGGGTACCCAGCACCTAGTGCTTGAGCACTAGTTGCCCAGAATGGATTCTACAGAATTCGTGTGTTGAACCTTTGGGACAACACTCAAATCCAATCAATCTAAAACAGATTCCTTATGATTCTTAGCACCAAAAACAACCTCTAAACTTGTTGAAATTCTCTTATAACTCATTAATTCACTTAAGCATGTAATTGGATCAAAGATCATATTTACCTCAAACTCATTTCTATGCTCCTCAAAAGAACCAAAACTAGTTATCTTATACTATAAATGGCTATCTTGATCTTACTAAGCTAAAACTATCCTAACTTAATCCTTGGATCAAGAATTAAGCCAAGAAGATAGATTTGTATGTCCAAACTCCTAATTCCATTCTTGAAAAACCAAGTTCATTCAAGAAGAACAACAAGGAAAAAGATGAATAGAAACCCTACCTCTTGTAGACAACTTGATCTTGAAGCTTTACTCTTGCTCTTGGATCCTCCCCTTTGCTTTCCTTCTTTTTCTCTTCTTTCTTCCTTCGGTTTCCCCATTCTCTCTTTTCTCCTTTCTCCCCTTCTGTTTGCTGCTTTTGCTGTGGAAAACCAAAGAGAAATAAGAAGCAAAGTCTTACTTTGCTTCTTATAGGATAGTAACTATCTTGTACTAAAACTCCCGATCTGCTATGAACACTTAAATTCCATCGAATCCAGTTTTCCAACTTCCAAGAAGTCTAAAATAAATCCTAAGTTTCATTAAAAATCTTGTTTCACCTTTTCTCTATTTTTTCATATATGTTGGGGGTCAATCTGGCAATAAAGCACAACTAATATGCCTAAAAATACCAAATTAACTTCGATTGTCCTTAAACTTTAACTACAGCATACTTAGCTCATTTGTGACCTAGAAACAAATTATCCACATCTGTTTCCCTTCAAATAGCAGTTTATGCTATTTTCCTAGTTATTTTAGGCTACTTTTCACACTCTGGGTTGCAGCAAAGTGCCTAAACTAACTCAGTTTGTCACAAAACTTCACGGGCATGTTAAACAAGTAATATACTACCTTTGTACACATATACAAGTCTAACCTAATTTTCCAGGATGTTACACATTACATGAAGTTTATCTTGCCAAACAAACTTTATAACTCCTGCTTGTTCCTTAGAGGTCTAGTTTCTAGTATAGCTTTAGCTTTATTCTGGTCAACTTCAATATCTTGTTGTTGAGCCAAGAATCCTAAGAAATTACTAGTTGAAACCCCAAAAGCACACTTTGTACGATTCATTTTCAAGTTATGTGCTCGCATTCTCTCAAAAGCTTACTCCAAATCAACTAGATGTTGATCAAAGTTAACTGACTTCACAACCACATCATCTATATAGATCTCCATGTGCTTGCTGATGATATTATGAAAAATAGCATTCATCGCTTGCTAGTAAGTTGCTTCTAAAATTTTTAAGCTGAATAACATTACTAACCACTCATAAATCCGAAGAGCCTCTAAGCAACGAAAAGTTACTTTGTGTATGTCTTCCTCGGCTAAGAAAATTTGGAAATAACCAAAGTATCTATCCATGAAGGTCAAAATTTCATTGTTGTCTGCTACATTGACTAACATATTAGCTATAGGCATCACATACTCATCCTTAGGTGTGACCAAATTTAAATCGCAAAAGTCAATGCATATCTTAACTTGTCCATTTTTCTTTATGATTGGGACAATGTTGGATAGCTAGTCAACATACCTAGCCGTACAAATGAATCTAGCATTCAAAAGACATTTGAATTCTTCCTTAATTTTTGACATCAGCTGTGGGTTGAATCTCCTTGTAGGTTGTTTGTGTGGCTTAAACCCTTCCTTGATTAGTAATTGATGCTCTATTAGTTTCCATGATAATCCATGCATTTCATGGTATTCCCAAGTGAAGCAATCTTTGAATCGCTTAACGTGCTCAATCAGATGATCTCTATCTTCTTCATTTAATAAACCACTCACTTTAGTAGTCCTTAGCTCCTGATCAGCTCTTAAGTTAACCTCAACCAATGGATTTATGCTTCAAAGCAAGGAATGCCCCTCTTTATTAGCGATTGCATCTCACCTAAACCCTTGTAGTCTTTCAGTTGATCTACCTTCTCGTCTTGCCCCCCAGGCGAATCAGTCTCAACTGTTTCTAATCTTGATTCACTAGCAAGGAGGGCTAGCCATTGTAGGATATCTTGAAATGTCTTATTTTGTTGATCCATAAATAATAGCTTCAGAAGGCTATGAGTCGGCCTAAGCTTTAATTAAAATGCCTTGTGATGTGAGATCACATGATTATAGAGATCCTTCTCCATAATCTTACGGGATTTCAATTGTTCCTACTTGAGGAGAATAAAACATTGCTTCTACCATTTTAACTTTATTTATGAATGGGTTAGCATCAGCCTGAACCATTTTGACTTTATTCTTTTCCTAGAACATCAACACTTGATGCAACATCAAGGGTACACATTGATTATTATGTATCTAATCTCTTCCTAAAAAAAGTGAATAAGTGGTCTTAACGTCGGCTACAAAAAATGCCATATTCGTAGTCTTTAATCCCACTGTAATATCGGCCATGGGAACCCCACTGCAGTAGTTACTTCCCCTATGAAGTTAGTAAACTTTATATTCGTGGTCAGTAAATTAGCTTGGGTTTTACCAAGCTTCTTCAAGGTGCTAAGAGGCATTACATTTAATATTGTGCCATCATCAACAAACACCCGACTGACAAGCCTTTCATTAATATGAGCTTTGATGTACTGTGGCTTAAGGTACTTAGTCATTTCTTCAGTTAGTCTTTCAAATGCCATGATCACAGTTCTGTCATAGGGCTTTAGTTCGGCAAGTGTTGCCCACCCAGCTTCTTCAACAAACCCATCTCTTTCTACTCTATAGTTGTTTAGCATCAACTATGAAATCTATTGGGAGGATACCGATGACTGAAATAGAGGCAGTCTCAGTGGCACTCCCATGGTCTAACAAGTCCTCATCTAAGAGTACATCTTCACCATCTCTTTCTACTCCTTCACCTTTGGCTTCTGTTTCCTTTGCTTCACTCTCTTTGACCTCGAGCAGCTAACCCTTGCCCTCTGTTTCTTTGACTTCATCCACTGTTGTTTTACTAGGGGATTTGAATTCTTCTCTAACCATTATTCTAGCTTTAGCTAGCATTTTCAACATTTGTTTCATCTTCTGTGAATATCTTTGATGTTGTCTTCTTCTTTTCTGTGTTTGGGTCAATGGCTAGCTAGCCTCTTATTATTCTTTCTTTGGCACATACTTATTTAAAAAACATTATCCTTTATCCAAATTAGCTTTCGGCTTGAGGGTCCTCGACGAGTTCAGTTGTTCATCATTTCTAACAATAATGCACATGGTAGAGATTCCTTTCTCAATATTGAACTCGGCTATTGTCCTCTTATCTCTTGGAATCAGTTGTTCATCAATGACTAGAAACACCAGGTGCTTAGTTATCCTTCCTCTACTCTGTGATTCTTCTCTTAGAAATTGCAGTTTGTTAAACATAATAGGCATGCGTACAATGGACTTTAGCTATCTAAACTTCGTGCTCAAGTGCCCCCCAAGCTACTTCGACTTTGCCACAAGTCTTGACCCTTTAACTCTCCACTATTTCTATATCATTAGTTGTTTTTCTTTTTGTGATTGACCAAAAGGTAAACCTAATGAGGACACTATGTTTGATTGAAACTACTTGGAAGGGATTAGTGTCGGCTATCATTTATGTGATTCCTTTATCAGCTAGCTTGAACCTCCCTTCTTTCAACACCTTTTGAATAATATTTCTGAAAACTATACAATCAACAGTAGCATGACTATATGAGTGGTGCCATTTACATTATTGAGTAAATGTACACTTTAGTCCTTGAATATTTCATGATATAACACTTGAGTCCCTTAAAAAAATTTGACAAACACGTTAGTCCTTTACAGTCCCTAAAAGGATTAATGTGATAGGATTTGGAAACTTTAAAGGACTAATGTGTTTGTCAAATTTTTTTCAGAAGGAGTAATTGTTTGTCAAATTATTTTTAGGGACTAAAGTGTTATATTACAAAATATTCAAGGAATAAAGTGTATATATACCTTACATTATTTCTTACTCTTGAGCTCCTCAGTCGAGGGGATCTTGTGTCCTTTTGGGAGCTTAATCTATTTGTCCTTCATCAAATAATCAAAAATCTATTGGGAATCTCGGATACATCACGCAATGAAAAATAGAATTCTCACCAAGGATCCATACAAAAAAAAGCCATAATCCGATTTCTTAAAATTGTTTACCTCTTGAAGCGTGAACAAAAGGAAGTGACGTGAATCACCAACACTGTAACAGCGATGATGTCTCTACGGTATCCACACGAACAGACTCACAAACATCCAACATCCACAAATAGGAGCCCCACATCTCTCACACAGTACTAGCTGCGAAGAGAAGAGAAGAACCTGTCACTCTTTCACTCATTGTTTCTGTCAAGTGTGGCTAGGGTTTGTAATTCATACCTTAGCAGCCCCCTTAGCAGTACTATTTATAATAGTGACTGCCTTAAGTGAGTGTGAGCAGTTGTAGGGTAAGCTGTGTAACTCTAGACTCATCTGTTATGAGTACAACCCACATTTAAATCTGAGTCCAACTTGGATATATTGCTCCAATTTAGTCTACTTTGTGTGTGACCCTGCAGGTTCTCATAAAGTTGATGGTAATATTAAAATCCCATTTTAATATTACAAGCAGTGAGCGGTATCTAACAACACATCGTTGCTACCCAAGTAATGAGAATGTCAGTGATTTGACAAAACCTTTCCGTGACCAATGTTTCCGTGTCGTTTAGTCATTTTGTTAATATATCTAGATTGAACACAAGGCATGAAATGCGTCACCCTTGTATAGTCCAATCCTTCATTTCCTGATACTTGAGTAGACTTTGTAACAAAAAATGAAATCAATCTCTCATATTGACTCATTTGAGCATGGCCATGCATTTCGCAGTCTCACTCAATCAAGGGGCCCGAAGATATCGCTCCTGTTATGTAGGAGTGACAAATCCCATTTAGGTCACTCACATCCCTCTGCATGATTCGTGGTATGTCCAATGACTAACTTTATAATCACCTTGTTACAGATGACATTTGATGGCATTAAAACACACAACTCCTCATGTAGGAATCGTAGTAATTTCAGGTCAAAGGACCACAGATACCATTGTCACTATGAGAATCGCTTATGACACTCACGTAATGATCCATGTAGCATTCTCATGGCGGGTCAGTCAAGTACATCATTATTCTAATATGTACCCATGTGAAGACTTGATATCTCATATTCATGACCCGTGAGATGTGGTCATCAGTCTACGCACATATTAGTCTCGATGCATTATTGTTGTCCTAATTAACAATAATACTTGACTAGGGACATTGAAGAATAGTGTTCTAACTTTATCTAGTAGGATCTCACGATCAAGTTAACCACTTGATGTCCTATGGCATCAAACTTACTATTCTAAGAACTTTATTATGTTTATTAAAAAGAACACAATAAATGAAATACCTCATATATTAAAATTAGCATAATAGAATGTATGTAAATACAGACAAAATGTATCAGCCTCTAGGGCATACACCAACAAAACCTGATCGGCTATAGATATGTCAAACAAATATTCTTCCTTGCTCTCCTCCTTTTGGACTTCCTTGTTCTTTGAAGGCTTTAACGCTGGGTAGGTGTAGGGTTTTCCTATCAAGATTTCAGCAACTAAGACATCAGCTGATGCAAATTCTTACTCATTGGTTAATGTTGTGTCCTCTGTAACACCCTAATACAATTATCGTAAAACAACCAGAACATTTCAAGATAAAGCGTATTAAGTCTGTCACTTTCTAAGAATGTATAAAACATAAATCTATAACAACTTGTGTAGTTATTATAGAGAGTCACGAAGGATGAAAAAGGCTATATATATACATCACTGGCTAAAAATGTCACACTATAATACATAAACTTTTACAAACTAAAAGCAAAGTAAATAAATACAAGCTGATACATAAAGAAACAAAATAACTAAAACTAGGTCTTTTGCTTCTTCTTCTTGCCCTTTCATTTTGGAGGGTCTTGTAACATCCCGAAAAAACATGTTAGACTTGTAAATTGGTACAAAGGTAGCATATTGCTTATTTAACATGTCAATTAAGTTTCATGACAAACTGAGTTCGTTTAGGTACTTTGTTGCAACCCAGAGTGTATAAAGTAGCCTGAAATGACTCAGATAGTAGCATAAATTTCTAAGTTGAGGGAAATAAACCTAGAGATTTTTTTTCTAAGTCATAGATAGGTGGAAGAGGATATGGTTAAAATTTGAGAGTAATCAGAGTTAGTTTGATATTGTTAAGCATATTGGTTGTGCGTTTTAATGCCGGATTGACTAGCAGTTGATATGGTGGAAAAATAGAGTAATGGTGAAACAATAAATTAGATGAATCCTAGTATTCATTCTAAAGTTGTTGGAAGTGAGGAAACTTCATTTAGCATAATTCAAGTGTCCTTACTAGATATAAAGTTCCAGCTTTAGGCTTAAGTGCCAACATTGGACTTTGTTTCCTATTTTCTCCTTACGTCCCATAGTTGTAGAACAAAAGGGAAACAAAAATAGAAAATGAGACAAGAGGAAAAGAAAGAAGGAACCAAAGGGGGAGAAAGGGAGAAAAGAAAGAGGGGCAATGGATGATCAAAGGGAAAAGCTTGTGGATCATCTTGGTTTTAAGACGTAAGGGTTTTAACTTCAAATCTCATCTTCTCCATCACAAATTCTAAGGTAGGAGCTAGATCACATAGATGGAGGAAATGGACTTTGAGAAGCAAAATATATTTTCTTACCCAGTTCTTGTTTCCATTGGTTGAATTTAGCCATTTTCAGCTTGTTGAATTCAAAATAGATGAATTGGTCTTTGGATCAAGTTGTTTAGTTCCTTAAGTTGGAAACTAGGAGTTAGGTTGTGAGATTATGGTTTTAACCATTAATCCATGATTGAGTAAGCCAATAGGTTAAATGAGTGTTTTACCATGATTAGAGGTTGCTAGTGATCATAGAAATCACTTGAAACCATTTTAGAATGGCCAAATTCTTGGTTATGTTCCAATGGAATAGTAACCAGAATCTGCAGAATTCTGCAGATTCTGTGTTATGCGACCAGTGCTCAGGCGCTAGAAGTAGAGCTTGTTCGCACAGCAGAGCAATGGGTGCTTAAGTGCCCAATGCTGGCGCTTAGGCGCCAGTCGTAGAGCAGGAACAAGGCATGTCTCTGCCCAGCCAGTGCTCAGGCGCTGGGTAGTGAGCACCCAAGTGCCCAGAGCAGTATTCATCATAATTCTTATTTTGATGAAATGAGTTTCCCTACTTGTTAGGATCCCTCTCATATGCCTTGTAGAGTGTCTTGAGACACTAATAGGGGTATTTCTAAGAGAGAAAGACCATTTTGCATATATGGGAAAGTAAGAGATTTTAGTGCATCCAAGGGTAATGAATTGCCATAGATAGGTATCTAGACCCTTAGGCAACACAGAGTTGCATTTAGTATCACATACGAGGTGATGAGGATAGGGTATACTAGATACAAGTAAGCTGAGTTCAGTTGACAATAGTCACTCGCCATAGTGCATGAGTTGCTCCTAAGAGAAAAAGTGGAGTTAATGATGCATGAATGGACTTAGTATTAACATAGTATAGAAGTTCCAGTATTTAAGCATTCCAATAGTTAGGAATTGCCTAAAGTAGGTATCCAGAACCTTGAGTACACTAGGGTGGCATAGTTTACCACTTGTGGTGTGATAGTAAGGCAAGCTAGATATAAGTATCATAAGCATAATTATTTAACTAGAAACATGGAATATGCTTCTTTAAGAGTTAGAAGTGAGCTGAGAGTACATGTTTGCTGGAGTTTAGTTCTTCACTTGGTTGGAGAGAACCATGTGATGAGTTAATGTGGTGGTTTTGTATAAGACATACATAATGCTACATAGCTTCTTAATACTTGCTAATTCCAAAGTAGAGTAATCTTTAATGATGTGTAATCATATGACCAAAGGAGATAGAGGAGAAAGTCCAAAAGTCTCTTTGAATGTGGATTTAGCCCTAGCTACTCATTAGTGCCAGGATTCCTAGTTTTTATGTAGTGGAAATAGTACTCTCACTAGAGTGGGTAGGAACCAGTCCACTCATTTATCCGGTAGTCTGAAGAGTCAGTCTTCTTATTTACAAGTTTAAAGAGAGTTTGGAATAAGCAATTGACACACACACATAATCATGTACATTTCCTATTTCTTGACAATTGTATGGGTAGTTGTTCAATATCATTGATGGTATGTTTATTAATGAACTAGTTGTGATATGTTACAATTGTGTAGATAGTTGTTCTTATCGTACGAGTAAGCGACTTAGGCTTATAGATTATGCGTTGTGTTAGTGAACCTTTACATAACAGTAGCATGTGAATGTTCTAGAGATATTGAATAGAGATTTGATATCTAGTAGCAATCATAATCTATTATGTTTAAGTTTAAGTTTTATAAGATTAAGTAAATATGAGACAGGTTGGATATATTATATAGTTGTATGGGCGATTGCATAATGTTGATATAGTTTATACTGATAGGTATGTAGTTTACATTGTATAATGCCATGAAATGTATGAATATTACTGAGAATTGCATGTTCTCAACCCTTTTATATGTTTTCATGGTAATAGCAGGTCAAGGCCTTTCAAAAGGTAAGAAGATAAAGTAACAGAAGAGCTAATGTAGTTCAGTTTTATTTGTTTCTTTTATAAGCAAAATTGATATATTTAGTTATATTTGCTTTGAGAACATAAAGTTGTATATATAACACTTTACTTTTTTGGGCTATTGATGTATATGTGTATAACGTTTTAGTTATGGCTCTCCATATAATTATTTAATTATATGGGATTAGTAAGATAGTAAGAATAGAAGTAATACATTTAATGCTTTATGTCTTTATATATATAGTTATATTGAGAATCCTGTATTAGGGTGTTCCAAGTCTTGACCTGGCTTTACATAGAAACACAACATGGTGAGAATTCACAAAATCCTCAGTAAGAGTATACTAAAACCAACAGTTATTCATTCAAATTGAATAAACAAACTAAAATACATCAAGCTAAACTTGCAATATATATAAATGAGCCACTGCTCAACATTACTAAAACACATACATACTCTCTATGTAACAGAAAATACAACAATCAATGATATCGTACAATTGCCTATACAATCTTAAGATATCGTCAAGTAAGCAAGACAACCGTCTATATAGTTATCAATAAGTATAATGCTTTATGTTATGATGTATGGTTATACTCACACAATGTACTAATAATATGATTATGCAATGCTAATGCAGATTTTAGTTTTAGAAAAAAAAAAACACATGTTACCTGCTCATTCCCATAAACCACATTCCCTTGTATAAACTAAGTAAGATAGGCCTAGGCTATACATTATTTGGTAATAGGTGAATACCTTCCCCTCACAAATGTAAGAGTACTATTACCACCCCCTTACTGGTAACCCTGACCATAATAGTATAAATGATAGGAGAATTTAGATCCAACACCTCATTCTCAGGCTATATGGTTGTGCACATCATCTAAGGTTACAATACATAGGAAATACCAAATAACAAGTTAGAAAACCAAATATGCAAGAGTATTTCCAAATCACATTTTGAAACAATCACAAGATCCTCACAATCTAGTGAAGAAGCAATATTAGTACATGTGAACCTTAGTCTCACTTATCCAACAAAGTAGCCAAAATCATGTCACTAGCACTCTTATATCTAGAACCTTACATCATCACTCCACGAGTGATTTCAAAGTCAACCTCATGTTAAACAAAGTCCTAAGTGTAATATCCCAAAAATTGTTTATTTCATTATAAATAATCATTTTATAATATTTATAATTTTTAGGAATTTTTGTGGAATTTTTTGAAAATATTGAATATTTTAATATATTCTTCGTTTTGTGTGCCCATTGAGCGGAGCTGAAAAAATAAAATATTTTCCTGAGGCTGGTAAACTTTGGACTGTGAAAACGTCGACGGGGGATCTTATTAAACCCGAGGCTGGACACAGTTTGCGAGATTTACGTTTTACGAGATTTTATCTGATAAATAAAATCATTGTATCATAAAATCATCTGATGAATAATCAAATATTATTTTCATCAGCTGTAACTTTTATTCACTGAGAAAATAATTCTAACAGTGAAATTAATCATCTGTCAGATGTATTTAATTGAGGAGTAAAGCTTACTATGCACTTTATCGAGAAACGCGCGAAGCTTCTCAAGGAAGCTATAAGGAAGCTTCTAGGAAGCTTCCTTCCCAGCCACTATTCACTATCTCTCCTCCCTCTCATTTGTGCAGCACGGTTTTGGGGGTAATATCACAATTATTCCCTCTCATTTTCTCTCATTCACGCTGGTCTCTCTTTCTCCCTCACGCAGTTCTCATTTCTCTTCCTCTTTTCTCCATACGGCTACACACCCACAAACACCATTGTTGATTTTCAAGCTTCCCTTGCTCAAGCCAAACTTAAACCATTTCTTCCCCTCTCCATCCTCAAGCTTTCCTTTTTGTGAGACTCCTCCTTTCTCCTCCATTTTCGTGGTTGGCAGCTCAACACCAAAGCTTCAAGCTTTAAGGTAAAGCTCTCAATTTTCTTCTCTTTTCTCCCCATTTTTGTGTTCCATGGTCACATTGGTGACTATGGATACCATTTCCACCCTTTGATCTTTATTTTTATGGATTTGAACACCAAGGTTTTTGTGGTGGTGAGGTACGAAATTCCCCAGCAAAAAGGAACTTGTTTTTCCTTGTTCTTCACTAAGGTAAGAGGAAGATTATTCTCTTCAACCTGTTTTGGTAGTGAGAAACTTTTTGTTTGCATGTTGTTTATAATTTGTTATGCTATTATAGTGTTTGTTTGTATATATTGATGTATTTGAATAAAATGGAATGCATGACATAGAAGAAAATGATGTCGGATTGATTCTCGGATGGCCACAGCTTTGAGGCCAAAATTTGGGGATTATTTGTGAACAATTGTAACAATTAGAATTTTTGACAATATCCGTCGAGTAAGAATTTTGACCATTTAGTAGAGATACTTCTCCAATGTCAATTTTCGTCGAGTTAGAATGCCAATATCCGTCGAGTGAGAATTCTGACCATTTAGTAGAGATACTTCTCTAATGTCAATTTTCGTCGAGTTAGAATGCCAATATCCGTCGAGTGAGAATTCTGACCATTTAGTAGAGACACTTCTCCAATGTCAATTTCCATCGAGTAGGATGCTAATATCCGTCGAGTGAGAATTCTGACCATTTAGTAGAGATACTTCTCCAATGTCAATTTCTGTTGAGTTAGAATGCCAATATCCGTCGAGTGAGAATTCTGACCATTTAGTAGAGATACTTCTCCAATGTCAATTTCCGTTGAGTTAGAATGCCAATATCCGTCGAGTAAGAATTCTGACCATTTAGTAGAGATACTTATCCAATGTCAATTTCCGTCAAGTAGGATGCTAATATCCGTCGAGTGAGAATTCTGACCATTTAGTAGAGATACTTCTCCAATGTCAATTTTCATCGAGTTAGAATGTCAATATCCGTCAAGTGAGAATTCTGACCATTTAGTAGAGACTTCTCCAATGTTAATTTCTATCGAGTAGAATGCTAATATCCGTCGAGTGAGAATTCTGACCATGTAGTAGAGATACTTCTCTAATGTCAATATTCGTCGAGTAGGATGCCAATATTCATCGAATCCAGGATTAAAAATTTATCATCAAACACCTAATGATTAAATTAATGGTAATAGGATGCAAGGATTAGTAAATTGAAAAACTTAATTGTACTTTGAGATTCATAAATTTTAAAGAACCAATAATGATAGTCGGCCTTATAGTTTAGAGCAATTTTTGGAATAAAGGAAGAATAAGAGTGTGAGAAGGGCTGTGAGGAACTTAGACTAGATATTCTCAGTGAGTTAACGCGAAAACATAATGGACTTAAAGCATAACCTTCAAAGTAACTTTGAATAGCATGTGTTCACCTATGAGATTTTAGTATTGATTCGTTGTGGTGTGTGAATTTGAATAAGTTATGCTATCATTGTGAATATATATATATGCATATATACATATGTATGTATTGAACCTATATGCATTGAAACATGCATTGTCATTGTGACATTGGGCCGACGAACTGGACCCTGGAAACATCTGATAGACTACTGAGTCTGATGTGACTTGAGTTCATTAGATATGCAATTGAGCATTATACAGTTATGGCGTGTTATGCCTAGGAGTGGACGAGGACTTGCAAGATAGTGGGGACTTTTTAGACCTTGGGGATGTCAGGGCGCGGTGTTTCACTTGTGATCCGGTTATCACCTTATATATATACCCCTGGCTGTGAAACACTGTTGCAACGCACTGGCTGCCCAACAAAGCACTATTACTTTCCATGGCCCGGCGTAGACTGTCTATTGAGGGGGGACAGATCTTCTGGGGCGTTTATCTCCGAAAACCTTGAGTTTAGCTCCATGGAGTAGGAAATGAGTGCATTGTACATAAGAATAGTCAGCATACGCATTGTGCATATGCATGGTTAGTCCACATATTATCATGGCATGGCTAACATACATATTGTGGAAATATAAATACTGTTATATATCTATAGTGAATACTTGTTGCTTTAGTGCTGTTGATAATTGTATTGTCGTGATATATGTTTTCTAAAGATATCTATGCAATTGATAACTTGGATATATTTGTAATATCTGTATGTGTGGAATGACTTCGTCATTCATGTTATGTTTCTTTGCTGCCATCATAGGTAATGAAAGTAGAATGTCTTACCTCTTTTCTATATTTGTTGCTATTCTGTATGATTTTTGGTTAAAGTCTGAAAAGGGGGCAAGGTCGAACCTACTAGAGATATTGGTTTGATTTTCTGCGTTCGGTAAGGACACCTTGAAGGGACCCTATTGGTTTCGTCGTATTTGAGTTCACCGAAGCTGTTAGGGCTTGGCGAGTTGACTGGACCGACAAGAGTACGTGATTTGTTGGGAATCTAACCTTGACCGTGAAGAGGACCTACAATGGAAGGCCTTATCTCGTATTTCTCACTACACCGGTGTGCCCGGGGTTATCCTGCGCATTCAGGATCCGATAGAGTGCCCAACTCCTTAGTCGTAGATATGGTGGGGGTAGTTTATATTTTGTTTTGTATTACCTATATAAATTGTATTTTGTGGTACATGTATGTTGTAAGGTGATTATCCAGTCTTAAAGATGTTGTAATTTGAGTACATATTATAATTCATATTATAACTGGTTGTATATGTAACTAATCATTCGTGACTCCTATTTTCCTCATATGCCAAATGATTAATATTTTTGTAAAGTTAGTTATTTGACAATATTAGCACGCCAAAATTTAGTGACCGTGACATAATGACGATTGTGCATTGGTTATAAAATCGAGGGGTGTTACATTAAGGTGGTATCAGAGCTCAGTTCATCCTGTTGAGCCGGGGTATGGACTGACTATGCTTAGACATATTAGAAGTTCTTAGTATGTTATGTACTTCCTTCTCTCTTGAATTGAGATGTTGGGAAAGGAAGGCATAGCTTGCCATAGGTTGAGTGTTAGTAGCTACTGTTGCACAGTTACATGATATTGAGTACTGGCCCACTCAATGTGTAATGTTCTGTGTCTACGGTAAAGTATGACTTCACCTAGGCGTATTAAGGTAATAGGAATTCTTTTAGAAAGAAGCTCAGCTGGTATGACTGAACTTGCTTAGGATTTATTTACATTTATGCCCTTGTTGTGTTACCTCTAGAATTGTTTGAGCCATTGGATTAGAAAAGGGGTAGTCGAATAAGACTTACAAGGTTTGTGGACTGAGGTATCCAAGAGGTTTTCGAAAATCGATTCTCTTTGGAAAAGAGTATCTGGTGTAAGTTTGGTTCGAGGAGCTACGTAGGAGTCAAAGACTTACAGGAGATCGCACTGCAGGAAGCCGAATGAAGGAGCTCAAGTTAGAGTATTTTGGGTTTGTCTTGATTGGGTCGTGTGACTTTATGCATTTGGTTTTCGAAAGGAGACAATATTGTTTGGACTGAATGCTTTTGATTTTTCCTTATGGTTTGATTTGGTTGCCCTTGAAGGAAGCCAATGACTCGGAGTAGACATAAGCGTAAGAATGCGGGGAGTGAAAATGATGGTACGACTGCAGTAGCTGAAGAAATGCAAAGAATGGTTGATGTAACAACACACCAAGATCAGAGGGCCGCACAACAGTAGGAATTAGAAGTTGAGGTCCAGAATTTGATGGAAGAAAGACAACTTTGGGGTAACTCTGGATTACCGAAGTTTCAAAGGAGGAATAACAGGAAGACCAATCGGCTTAAGCAGAAACCGTATACACTACGATCGAAGGAGCAACAGCGACAGCGAACGCATGAAGGAGGTGCGAGTGGTAGTAAGTCTAATCCAGCCGTGGTACCGTTATCAAGGTGTAAGAAGTGCGAAAAGGACCACTTAACAAGGCATTGCATGATCGAAGGAATAATTTGTTTCAAGTGCAGAAAGCAAGGACATGTGTGGAGGGATTGTGCTTTACATGGGACGAAGCCTCCATATGCGATCAAGAGGGCAATCTGCCTTAAGTGCAGAAAGAACCACTTAACAAAGGACCGTGAGATTGAAGGAGTAATCTGTTTCAAGTGCGGGAAGCAAGGACATGTGGTGAGGAACTGTACTTCGCAAAGGATGAAGCCTTATGTTGCAGATGTACGTACTTCAAAATCTCATGAAGAAGGGAAAGTTAATTCCTCCACCCAGACTGAAGATCAAAATGAGGAAAGGGACTGTGCTACAGTGGATGACCCTGTGACTTCATTGTATAATTCCGGGGGTAACCCGTTTCTTTATGACGTATAAATGTATAAATCCAGTAGGGATGTTCATACCTTCGTTATCTTTTGACTAAGTTGTTTCTATTTTGGCTGCTAAGAACTTGTTGATGGCAGGCTAGTTGTTTAAATTGTCTTATGACCTATTAAAGACTGAATCTTTTGGTGATCTGATTTGTTTACTTCTTTTACAAATTAGATGTAATGTTAACAAAAGGGATTGGTTATCTTCCAACCATACCTTATTGAAATATTCCAATGAAATTCTAAGAGTTCGTTTATGGAATTGAGTTGTTTGTGTATTCACTTCCTTTCGACTCGAATGATACTATTCTCGTTTGTAAGCTTGCTCTCGTTGCATCAAGTTTATTTAAAAACTATCCTAATGTTGTTAGAAATTGGAACCATTTTTCCAATTCAATTATCCACTTCATGAATAGGCTTGATCTCAGGAAAGAGATGAATCATTTTCAAAACGGGTCTCGTCATTCGATTTTAACGGAAACTTAGTGTTTCTTGAGACAGAAATTTCCTCGATGTAAATCCATGAAACTTACTCCTAAGTTTTATTGGACCATATCATATTCTTCGCTGGACAGATCTGGTGGTAAATCAAACAACTTCCCTATTTTTCTCTTAACCTTCATAACGTTTCTAGTATACTTCGATCGAGTAAATGTGTTCCCAAATTTGAACCATATCATTGTGCCAAGAGCAGCACAATTAGGTGAGAACTTACCCTATGAAGCACTTTGTTCGAATCAAGGAAAGATGGTTTGACAAATTAATTGAAGAACACCGCTATTTTCTCCAAGGCAAACTTGTGTTCTGGACTATCATCGAGTTCGCTCAAAGATTTATCATTGTCCTTGTTGGCGACATTCTGATCTATTCTTGGCGTTTAGAGGGACGTACCGAATCTCTCGGAGTGATTCTTAAAATCCTGAAGAAGAAGAAGAAGTTATGCGTAAACGTATCTAAGTACGAATTCTAGTCAGAGGTTGTTTAACATTTGGGTTATGCGATCTCAAGGAAGGGATTGCTGTGAACCCATCGAAACCCGAAACATTTCTATGGGAAGGACGGACGATCGTAACGAAGATTCGTAGCCATATAAGAGTAGCTGATGTATACGGGGGAAATTTTCAAAGATTGAAGAGACACTTGATTTCTTTTCCAAAGATGATTCTGCCCAAATCCTAATGGACTTTTTGGGATGCCTAGTGACGCTTCGCATTGGAAGTTTAGAACGTGTGTTTGATCAGAATAGAAGGAATGGTAACGTACGCTTAGAGACAAATCGAGAATACATGAGAAGGATTACCTTACACTAACTCAGGGTTAGCTTTGTAGTTGCATTGAAGATCTAGAAGAATTTCTACAAGGAGAAATTCTCAACGGCTATGGTAATGTCAAGAGTCAGAAGTATTTTGCCCTATTGGAATGAGTTGAACATGAGGCAGAGACGGTGACTAGAAGCTCTGAAGGATTTTGATTTTTCGCGTTGGTACAATCTCAGAAAAAGCCAATGTCGTAGCGGATGCCTTAAGAAGAAAATACGCTTAGTTGTCTACTACAGCGAGCAAGAAGAGTAAGTTCGATAGAGCCACTCAGCGATGTACAATTGTTTAGAGAGTTGGCTATTGGATGGCTGAAGACACAAAGGGCATAGAATCTTTTATTGATCGGCCTATGACGTCAACACGTTTTTGCTCGTTAATATAAGATGCTCAGTGGAAGGAAGCAACCTTATTGCCAGTGATTTGGATTGATGTAGCTGAAGATACAACACGAGAACTAGGAGACAAAACGAAAGAAAATATAGTCGCGTTTGTTTTAAGATACGATAAATTTCGAGGATGAAATTCCTTTTTAGAAGGGGAGTGTTGTAACATCCCGAAAATTGTTTATTTCATTATAAATAATCATTTTATAATATTTATAATTTTTAGAAATTTTTGTGGAATTTTCTGGAAACGTTGAATATTTTAATATATTCTTCATTTTGTGTACCCATTGAGCGGAGCCAGGAAAATAAAATATTTTCCTGAAGCTAGTAAACTTTGGACTGTGAAAACATCGACGGGGGATCTTACTAAACCCGAGGCTGGATACAGTTTGCGAGGTTTGCATTTTACGAGATTTTATCTGATAAATAAATTTATTGTATCAAAAAATCATCTGATGAATAATCAAATATTATTTTCATCAGTTGTAACTTTTATTCACTAAGAAAATAATTCTAATAGTGAAATTAATCATCTGTCAGTTGTATTTAATTGAGGAGACAAGCTTACTATGCACTTTATCGAGAGGCGCACGAAGCTTCTCAAGGAAGCTACAAGGAAGCTTCTAGGAAGCTTCCTTCCCAGCCACTATTCACTCTCTCTCCTCCCTCTCATTTGTGCAGCACGGTTTTAGGGGTAATATCACAATTATTCCCTCCCATTTTCTCTCATTCGCGCTGGTCTCTCTTTCTCCCTCACGCAGCTCTCATTTCTCTTCCTTTTTTCTCCATACAGCTACACACCCACAAACACCATTGTTGATTTTCAAGATTCCCTTGCTCAAGCCAAACTAAAAACCATTTCTTCCCCTCTCCATCCTCAAGCTTTCCTCTTTGTCAGACTCCTCCTTTCTCCTCCATTTTCGTGGTTGGCAGCTCAACACCAAAGCTTCAAGCTTTAAGGTAAAGCTCTCAACTTTCTTCTCTTTTCTCCCCATTTTCGTGTTCCATGGTCACATTGGTGACTATGGATACCATTTCCACCCTTTGATCTTTATTTTTATGGATTTGAACACCAAGGTTTCTGTGGTGGTGAGCCACGAAATTCCCCAGCAAAAAGGAACTTATTTTTCCTTATTCTTCACTAAGGTAAGAGGAAGATTATTCTCTTCAACCTGTTTTGGTAGTGAGAAACTTTTTGTTTGCATGTTGTTTATAATATGTTGTGCTATTAGAGTGTTTGTTTGTATATATTGATGTATTTGAATAGAATGGAATGCATGACATGGAAGAAAATGATGTCGGATTGATTCTCGGATGGCCACGGCTTTAAGGCCAAAATTTGGGGATTGTTTGTGAACAATTGTAATAATTAGAATTTCTGACAATATCCGTCGAGTAAAAATTCTGACCATTTAGTAGAGATACTTCTCTAATGTCAATTTCCGTCAAGTTAGAATGCCAATATCCGTCGAGTTAGAATTCTGACCATTTAGTAGAGATACTTCTCCAATGTCAATTTTCGTCGAGTTAGAATGCCAATATCCGTCGAGTGAGAATTCTGACCATTTAGTAGAGACACTTCTCCAATGTCAATTTCCGTCGAGTAGGATTCTAATATCCGTCGAGTGAGAATTCTGACCATTTAGTAGAGACACTTATCCAATGTCAATTTCCGTCGAGTGAGAATTCTGACCATTTAGTAGAGATACTTCCCCAATGTCAATTTTCGTCGAGTTAGAATGCCAATATCCGTCGAGTGAGAATTCTGACCATTTAGTAGAAACTTCTCCAATGTCAATTTCAATCTAGTAGGATGCTAATATCCGTCGAGTGAGAATTCTGACCATTTAGTAGAGATACTTCTCCAATGTCAATATTCGTCGAGTAGGATGCCAATATCCGTCGAATCCAGGTTTAAAAATTTATCACCAAACACCTAATGATTAAATTAATGGCAATAGGATGCAAGGATTAGTAAATTGGAAAACTTAATTGTACTTTGAGATTCATAAATTTTAAAGAACCAATAATGATAGTCGGCCTTATAGTTTAGAACAATTTTTGGAATAAAGGAAGCATAATGGACTTAAAGCATAACCTTCAAAGTAACTTTGAATAGCATGTGTTCACCTATGAGATTTTAGTATTGATTCGTTGTGGTGTGTGAATTTGAATAAGTTATGCTATCATTGTGAATATATATATATATGCATATATACATATGTATGCATTAAACCCATATGCATTGAAACATGCATTGTCATTGTGACATTGGGCCGATGAACTGGACCCTGGAAACATCTGATAGACTACTGAGTCTAATGTGATTTGAGTTCATTGGATATGCAATTGAACATTATACAGTTATGGTGTGTTATGCCTAGGAGTGGACGAGGACTTGCAGGATAGTGGGGACTTTTTAGACCTTGGGGATGTCAGGGCGCGGTGTTTCACTTATGATCCGGTTATCACCTTATATATATACCCCTGGCTGTGAAAAACTGTTGCAACGCACTGGCTACCCGACAAAGCACTATTACTTTCCATGGCCCGGCGTAGACTGTCTATTGAGGGGGGACAGATCTTCTGGGGCGTTCATCTCCGAAAACCTTGAGTTTAGCTCCATGGAGTAGGAAATGAGTGCATTGTACATGAGAATAGTCAGCATACGCATTGTGCATATGCATGGTTAGTCCACATATTATCATGGCATGGCTAACATACATATTGTGGAAATATAAATACTGTTATATATCTATAGGAATACTTATTGCTTTAGTGCTGTTGGCAATTGTATTGTCGTGATATATGTTTTCTAAAGATATCTATGCAATTGATAACTTGGACATATTTGTAATATCTGTATGTGTGGAATGACTTCGTCATTCGTGTAATGTTTCTTTGCTGCCATCATAGGTAGTGAAAGTAGAATGTCTTACTTCTTTTCTATATTTGTTGCTATTCTGTATGATTTTTGGTTAAAGTCTGAAAAGGGGGCGAGGTCGAACCTACTAGAGATATTGGTTTGATTTTCTACGTTCGGCAAGGACACCATGAAGGGACCCTATTGGTTTCGTCGTATTTGAGTTCACCGAAGGTTTTAGGGCTTGGCGAGTCGACTGGCCTGACAAGAGTACGTGATTTGTTGGGAATCTGACCTTGACCGTGAAGAGGACTGCGATGGAAGACCTTATCTCGTATTTCTCACTACACCAGTGTGCCCGGGGTTGTCCTGCACATTCAGGATCCGATGGAGTGCCCAACTCCTTAGTCGTGGATATGGTGGGGGTAGTTTATATTTTGTTTTGTATTACCTATATAAATTGTATTTTGTGGTACATGTATGTTGTAAGGTGATTATCCAGTCTTAAAGATGTTGTAATTTGAGTACATATTATAATTCATATTATAACTGGTTGTATATGTAACTAATCATTCGTGACTCCTATTTTCCTCATATGCGAAATGATTAATATTTTTGTAAAGTTAGTTATTTGACAATGTTAGCATGCCGAAATTTAGTGACCGTGACATAATGACGATTGTGCATTGGTTATAAAATCGAGGGGTGTTACACTAAGTACTCTCTATGTCATTCTACATCTCAAGAATGCCTAAGGTTTCTTAACTCCTTATATATGTTAGGTGGTTATCCTCTCTAATAAATACCCCCATTAGTGCCTCAACTCACTTAGAAAAGTATATATGAGTGGTCCTTACACTTAGGGAATTCCAAAACATCAAGAACACAACTCTTGAAGATCCTGGAACTCACACCTCAGCACAGCACTTGTCATGCCATGACACTCAGCTCTCTACCCTATCACGCCTCAGCATGGTTTATTCATGTTACGGCACCTCGCTCTCGGCCTCTCCCACGCCTCGGGGTAGTTCTCAGTCACGCCACGGTGCGAGGCATTTTCCACAGAATTCTCCAGAAAATAGCATCGTGCACTGTTCCATTGAAGCATCTCACAGGATTAGCCATTCCAAAACAATTTCTAGGTGATTTTAAGTCCTTAACCAGTTCACTAACACGTAGGCTAACTTTGGATTCAAGAACAAAATCACTCATCCAAAACCTATTTTCCTACCTTGTGCATCAAAAATCTAAATGAAGAGTTCTAAGTTTCTAACTCAAACCCATACCATGAACACGTCATAAACAACCATTGAAACACATTCAACCAAGAAAAGCACTCCAAACACCTCTAAAATCCAATTTGACCTATTATGCATCAAGTATGCATCAATGGTGAAAATGGAGAAAAGAAGCTAAAAAGAACTCTAATCCCCTATCTCAAACTCTTGCGATGATGGCTAGAAGATCACAAGATTGCATTTCCCCTTTGATTCCTTCTTCTTTCTCTCTTCTTCCTTCCATTGCTTGTTTTCCTTTTCTTCTGCTGAAGCTGTTGGACCGTGAGAGAGCAAAGAGAGAATGAGTGAAAAAGTGAAGAAATATCTCAGGAAAGTCAACTATAAGAGCTACAGAAACGTGAGTGACCTAAGTCACTTATGATATTTTGCAGTATCAACTATATCTACTAAGAACACCTAGATTTCTCCAAATCAACTTTTCCAACTTTCAATAACTTTAAAATAAATACTAACTAGTCAATCCGGCATTAAATGCATAACTAGTATGCTTAAAAATACCTAACTAACTCTGATTATTCTCAAATTTTAACCATATCACAGTCTACACATTAGTGACATAGAAACAAATTATCCACATTTCTTTCCATTAGCTAAGCTATTTATGCTAATATCTGGGTCATTTTAAGCTACTTTTCACCTTTTAGGTTGTAGCAAAGTGCCTAAACTAACTCAGATTATCACAAAATTAAACAGACATGCTAAGCAAGTATTAAGCTATCTCTGTAACTATTTACATGTCTAACACATTTCAAAGGATGTTACATTTCTCCCCTCCTTTTTAAAATTTTATCCCCAAAATTGCTTACCTCATATAAATAACTGCGGGTAGTCTTGTTGCATGTGAGACTCTAATTCCTGAGTCTCCTCCTCAAAGCCAGTACCATTTCAAAGTACCTTGATCATTTTAATATGGGACTCTAACTCCTGAGTCTTCTGCCTACTTTGAGCCATAACTAACCTATCTTTGATCATTTTAATCTGATCCGTGGTCTGCTGTATCAACTCAGGTCCTAGGATGGTTATCTCTCCAACCTCATACCAACACAAAGGGGACCTACACTTTCTACTATAAAGTACTTCATACGGTGCCATACCTATGTTGATATGATAACTGTTGTTGTAGGCAAACTCCATTAAAGATAAGAACTCATCCCAACTACCCTTCTGCTCTAGCACACATGCTCTAAGCATGTCCTTGAGGGTTTGGATAGTCCTTTCTAATTGACCATCTTTCTGTGGATGATATGTTGTACTCAAACTAAGCTTTGTCCCAAAAGCTTTTCTACAAGGCTCCCAAAAATCTAGATGTAAATCTAGGGTTTCTATTAGAAACTATACTAAGAGGAATACCATGCATTTTAACTATCTCTTGAAGATATAACTAGGCTAGTCTATCCATGGAATAGTTAGCTCTAATATGTATAAAATGGGCAGGCTTTGTAGTCTATCCACTATAACCCAATTCGCATCAAATCCTAGCTGAGTTATGGGTAACCTTGTCATAAAATCCATTGTGATGTTATCCCATTTTCACTCAGGGATTCCTAAAGATTGAAGAGGTCCAGGGGGTTTCTAGTATTCTATCTTGACCTTTTGATAAGTTAAGCACCTAGACACAAACTCGGCTATGTCCCTCTTCATTCCAAACCATCAAAACATCTTCTTCAAGTCTTGGTACATCTTAGTGGTGTAACACCCTAATGCCGGTAACCTAGTATATTGTGCATATACCTGGATAAGTAGTATTAGCTTTGCTACTTCTAACTTAAACAACATACTAATTCATATCATTTAAACAAATAATAATGGAGAGCTTTGTGAAAACTAAAAGTTATACATACATCTTTGCCTCAAAAGGGCTCATTGTATAGATAAACTTTCTGTACAAACTAAAGGCAGTGTAAACAAATACAAGCTTTACTACTAAGCATAAAAACTACTACTTTAGTCTTCATACTTTTTCTTCTTGCCTTTTGAAGAGCTTCCACCTGGATTTACATAGCAACAAATGGGGTGAGAAATCACATTTCTTAGTATAAGTAACCAACATCACCGGTCTAATCATTTACAATGAATAAACCAAACTATTATATAAGAATATATACCTCAACTCTATGTAATATTCAAAATGTAATCTATAACTTTAACTCGGACTAAACAAACAATGATGTCAAATAACTGCCCATACAATCATTTGAAACCATCAAGAAAGACAATCGCCCATATAGTTGTCACCGAAGGTGAATACAACACAAACACAACAAGCACACAAATTCCAATCAAAGTAAGATTTAAATAATGCAATGATGAGATGATGTATGATTATACTCAAAGAAAAGTGTATAATAGTGTGAGTGCAGTGTAGTGAAACTTAACTACTCCTCTGGGTAGGGAGGGAATATGATACAATAACAAGTAACCTCCTATAGCCTACCAAGTAGGGAGGGAGTCTATTATCAAATCATGCAATCTCTTATAGCCTACCAAAACTGAGTGGACTAAGCCACTTAAAATTGAGTGGATGCCTCCACTATCTCAACTCTAGGAATAACAAGTATGTGAGAAATATGATGTGTGTGTGTGAAAATGCGGCATTATGTCTAACTCTAACATAACCACCATATAACTCTATACCAAGTCCATCTTTGCATTACTAACTCCATCTTAGTTCTATGAAAGCATTTCATGCACTATGCCACTTAACCAATGCCAACTAGACTTAGTATTCTTTCTATCCTTGCATTACTAGCTCTACCTCATCTCTATGAGAGCGTTCATGCTCTATGGCACTTCACTTTTTCCAACTAGCCTATATCCTTGTTTCTCACTTTCTCATCACTTTCCAAGTGATATCTAAGCAACACTTTGTCACTCAAGGACTAAACTTTCATCTATGGCCATCCATGCCCAATGGATGCACAACCTTTTCTCTACTTCCCTTGTATGCTATATGGTCTTTCTATCCAAGAAATTACCCTTACTAGAGTCTCAAGACACTCTACTAGGCATATAAAAAGAATCCTAACAAGTAGGGTAACTCAAAACATCAAAAAATCAAGACTTTGGTGTCTGAGTGCTTGAGAGCCTCCTTCCTAAGCACTTGAGCACTCTCTATGCGCCTAAGGGCTCCTAACCAAGTGCCTGAGAGCTTGTTGGATAGAGCATAACTCTGTTCTGCTGTGCAACGCATGCCTAAGCGCTCTACACTGAGCGCCTGAGCGCTCAATGCCCTACTGCGCGCATCTCTCTAGTCTGTGAGTAGTGCTCTACACTGAGCGCCTGAGTGCTCCCTGCATAACAACAAATCTGCAGAATTCTACAGATTACTGCCACTATTCCATTGGAACTAGGCAGTGATCCAATCCTCCAAAAATGGTTTCTAGGTGATTTCTAAAATCACTAACAACTTCTAAAAATGTTGTAACACTTTCACAACCTATTGGTTCACTTAATCTTGTGTTAATGATCAAAATCACATACACACTTCCTATTACTCTAAACTCCATCTAATCATCTTCCTAGCTTTGTCTATTAACAAAACTCACTAATCTTGATTCCAAATAGCTGAAATAACCAATACCAACTATTAAAATCGAGATTCAAGCAAAGAAAATAGATTTTACTCTTTGAAAACCTATTTTCCCCACATAAAAGCATAACCTCAACCATGAAATGGTTTAGGGAAAAAGATGGAATTGAAGGTCAATAACTCCTACCTTTTGTAGACAAATTGATCTTGAAGCTTGATCCTTGGCTTTCCCCTTTTTCCTTTCTTCATTCTCCCCTTTCTCTTCTTTCTTCCTTCGGTTCCCCTTTTTTTCTTCTTTTCTCTCTTTTGTTTTTGCCTCAGCCATAGGAAATAAAGGAGAAAAGTCCACTTTTGCTTCTTCTAAGCTAACCACTAATGTGGTACTAAACTCCCAATCTACTAAGAACACTTAGATCTCACAAAATAAAGTTTTCTAACCTCCAATAGATTTGAAATAAATCTTAAGATTCATTAAAAATCTTGTTTCACCATTATCTTACTTTTTCATATCTGTTGGTAGTCAATTTGGTATAAAAAGCACAACTAGTATGCCTAAAAATACTAAACTAACTCCGTTTAACCTCAAACTTTAACTACATCATATCTAGCTCATTTGTGACCTAGAAACAAATTATCCACATTGTTTCCCTTAACTAAGCAATTTATGCTACTCTCTAGGTCATTTTAGGCTACTTTTCACACTCGGGGTTGCAACAAAGTGCCTAAACTAATCCAGTTTGGCACAAAACTTAACTGACATATCAAACAAGTATTAGAGTACCTATATATGTAACATCCTAATACCAATATCTCAATATATGTATCATACAAGGAGATACCTAGCATTACAACATCACTACATACATAAAAACCTTATAGATATATCCATAATGTTTGTTGGAAACATTACAGAGAGGCTTATGAAATGTGAAAAACATAACATGTATAACATAATACATCTATATACTTATACATCATTATCCTCCCTTGGGGCATGGAGTAATACATAATTATTTACATTACAAAAGAAGTATAAAGATACAAGGATTGCAACGTAAAAGCTAAATGTAGAACTAATCTAAGACTTTAGAATCCTTTTTCTTCTTATTCTTTGAAGAACCTTCACCTGGAATTATATGATAACACAGCGGGGTGAGAATCAACATTTCTCAGTATGAGTAATCAAAACCAGTCATAGATAACCTAATAACATAGTCTTAATAATTAAGAATAAGACAAGTTACATTCTTTACAAGGTTTAACTTTGATAACTAGATAAATCAAGTTAAATATACATATATTCATTCTTACATACTTAGCTCATTTAAGATCTAGGCATGTTTTATTAGGAATACTGACTTCTCATGTTTACCTCTTGTAGATAGGAAAACTAAAATTTCCACACTATATGCAACCCTTGCATTTAATTAGGAATACTTATCCCCTTAAGAACTTCTGACTCCCTTCTTTATGGCCAAATAGCATCAACTGCCATACAAGGTCACATTCATAGGTAGACAATGCCAACTTATCCTAGTTTACTTATATCTAACACCTCACATCATCACATCTCTAGTGAAGCTAAGTAACAATAAGTTACTATAGGTGCTAGACACTTATCTGTAGCAAACCCTTACTCTTGGTGCTTTAAAGATCATACATAACTTATACATACCAAAGGATCATCCTCTTATTGAATTACCCCTAATAGTATACTAAACATATCCTAAGACCATCCATTGTTTTTAGATGACCAAAGGCTTAGACTTTCTCATCTATGCTAGGTGGTAATTTCTTTCTTGAAAATGTCCTTATTTGTGTTTTAACACACTTTAGGAAACATATACTAATGATTCCATCTAGTACAGAACTTTAAAATATCAAAAATGACATTTTTGGAGTTCCAGGGCCTCATGCCTCAGCATGACACTCCTAAGTCGCGACATGCTGGTCTTTGCCTGCAAAAATTGAAAATCTGAGGCTTGTGTGCCACGACGTGTAACACCTTGCGCCGCGGCGTGAGAAGCAGAACCCAGATTTTGTAGAATTCTATAGAACCATGGTACTATTCCATTAGTTCATTTCATGGATTTTGGCCATTCTAAACTAATTTCTAGGTGATACTAAGTCCCTAATTAGTTCTTAAACACATAGGAACCATCAAACACCAACTTAGACATCTTAATTTGAATTATGAATCAAAATCACCTATTTGACCAAAAACTCATCTTTTGTGAATCAATAGCCTAAATGAGATGTTCTAAGCTTCTAACTTCAACTTATACTATAAACAAGTCATAAATGACCAAAGAAACACAAACATTCAAGCCAAACACATCAAACACCTTTAGAACTCATTTTGACCTATTAAGCACCATAGGTGCCTTCATGGAGAAAATGATGAAAAAAGATGAAGATGAGCATAGAACCCCTACCTTTGGTAGCTGTGAAGGAGATTCAAGCTTGGTTGGATCTCAAGCCTTTGGCTTTCCTCTTTCTCTCTTCCTTTTCCTTGGTCTTTCCTTCCTTTTCTTTCCTTTATTCTCTCATGGTTTTTGCCTCTGCTATTGGACC
The DNA here is from genome assembly GCA_029884595.1 of Ormosia semicastrata. NCBI lineage: Eukaryota > Viridiplantae > Streptophyta > Magnoliopsida > Fabales > Fabaceae > Ormosia > Ormosia semicastrata. The sequence goes on from JAQQTO010000060.1 coordinate 57,742,476, forward strand.
AAAGAGCCATGAATAAAGCTTATAAAGAGAAGGTAAAAGACTCTTAAGCCAAAATTGATAAATCCTAATATGCTAAAAACACTTAAATTTAGCTAATTCAAGATTTCCAACTTCCAATAACCTTAAAATAAATTCTAAGATTCATATAGAAAGTTGTTTCACCATTATCTGATATTTCCATATTTGCTACTAGTCAATCTAGCTATAAATAGACAACCAATATGCCTAAACTAACTCAGTTTGTCACAAAATTAAACATGCATGTTAAGCAAGTCATATGCTACTCTTTGAACACTGCCATATCAAACTCTCTAAGATTCCCTAAAAAAATCTGCTCACTTATATCTCTAAGAGTCTCATCTTCCTTTTGAGCTTCTCAGATCTGAGTCCTCAAGTCACTCATTATGTCCACTGGACTCACACTGAGGCTATGTGGTAACATAGTTATTGAAAGACTGATATCTCTAAAACTCTCAAGAAGTTCACTCTCTTGGATTATCATCTAGGACACGTATAGGGATTTCCTACTTAGTGCATCAGCCACTACATTGGCCTTACTAGGATGATACTTTAACTCAAAGTCGTAGTCTTTCAAAAACTTCATGCATCTCTGTTGTCTCATGTTCAGCTTTTTCTGATCAAATAAGTATTTCAAACTCTTATGATCACTGAACACCTCAAATTGGACTCTATATAAGTAATGTCTCCAAACTTTTAGGGCAAACACTACTACCGCCAACTCCAGATCATGAGTAGGGTAGTTCTCCTCATGTGGCCTCAACTACCTAGATGCATAGGCAACTGCTCTCCTATGTTGCATCAAACCACACCCCAAACCCATCTTTGAAGTGTCACAATACACCTCATAGTTCTCTAAAGGATCTAGAATTACCAACATCGGTGTAGTAGTCAACCTCAATTTTAACTCTTGGAAATTGTTCTCAGAATCCTGAGTCCACTCAAAAATACTACATTTCCTTGTCAATCTAGTCAAGAGTAGTGCTAACTAAAAAAATCCCTTTATAAACCTCCTATAATACCCCACTAAGCCTAGGAAGCTACCGATCTCGGTCACAGTGGTGGGTCTCTCTCACTGCAACACTACATCAACTTTGCTTGGGTCCACAGAAATCCCACCCTGAGATATCACATGTCCTAAAAACTACATTTGTGAAAAGCAGAACTCACACTTAGATAGCTTGGCAAATAACCTATTCTTCTTAAGGGTCTCCAACATTATCCTCAAGTGTTGTTCATGCTCCTTCACAGTCTTAGAATAGATTAGAATATTATCAATAAACACCACAACAAACTAATCTAAGTAGGGTCTAAAGATCTTGTTCATGTAATCCATAAACACTGCTGGTGCACTCGTCAACCCAAAGGACATCATGAGGTACTCATAATGCCCATGCCTAGTTCAAAAAGCGGCCTTAGGGATATCCTCTTCCCTAACCCTTATCTGATGATACCCAAACCTAAGATCAATCTTTGAGAAAATTGTAACTCCTCTCAATTGATCCATTAGATCATCTATCCTAGGTAACATATATTAGTTTTCAATGGTTACCTTGTTCAGCTGTCTATAATCCACACAAAGCCTCATGGTACCATCATTTTTCTTCACTAGTAACACAGGTGCTCCCCACGGAGAAATACTTGGCCAAATGAATTGTTTGTCCAACAAATCCTCAATTTTCTTCTTGAGTTTTGCTAACTATAGTGATGCCATCCAATAGGGTGCTATAGAGATAGGTCTTGTCCCAGGTTCTAAGTCTATAGAAAACTTTATTTCTCGCTCAGGTGGAAACTCCACTATATCGCTTGGGAAAACTATAATAGCCTAATACCGATACCCTAGTATATCTAACATATACCTAGATAATTAGTATCGGTCATGCTACTATTTCTAACTTATACTTCAACTAATCGATAACATTTAAACAAATAATTATGGAGAGCCATAACTAGAAGTTATACATATATACAACTTTTACATCCTCAAAGCAAATATAAATAAATACATAAGTTTTGAATTGAAAACTTTAAAACTAAACTAACCTAGTTCTTTTATATCTTCATCTTCTTACCCTTTGGAAGGGCTTTGTCCTACTGTCCATGAAACATAAAGGGGTGAGAACATAAAAATTCTCAGTAATACACATATATCTCATGGCACTAATATAAATATACACAAGGGTACATTTACAAACTATAACTCATATCTTTGTATCGATATTAAAAAATTATCTACATAATTGTAAAATATCAAAAGTCTTCTCATGCCTTGTCTTTACTCTTTAAAATAAGCATACTATACTAACTTCTCTAGTCTAGTTATTCATTAACATGATATAAGTACTATACAAATATTAATTCATAATTAATAACGCTACTACATTGGATTAACAAGTGCCATAAGTAAAAAGGACTCTATTTATTACCACTAGAACATTCACATTCTGACTTATGTAAACGTTTATCTAGCAATATTATAATCCAACACTATACTCATACACTTAACTTAATTGTTCTTAGGAACAGTGTTCCTTTATATTTATTTAGGTAAAATAGGCTAAATAGCCCTTAGACTACCTTGTAATGAGTGGATTATTCCATTACACAGTGTGTGTGTGTACTACTTCCACTTATATCTGATGACGAGTGGATTATTCCATGTACTACTTCCACAACATCATCTCTAATGACGAGTGGACTGTTCCATGTACTACTTCCACAACATCATCTCTCATGATGAGTGGACTATTCCTCGTACTACTTCCAAAACATCATATCACATGATGAGTGGACTGTACCATGTACTACTTCCATAACATCATATCTCATTCTTTGCCTGGCACAAGATTTAATTTATTCATAGCCTAGTATAGGATATACTCATCCATAGCATAATTGATAATCACATATTTTATACATTAATAAGCCCTTATATTTAGTGATTTACACTTTCCATGTACTTAATTGTTTGAGCTTGGTCATATTTTATAAGTTTGGGCTCAAATTGGGCTTAATTGATAATTCCCAACATTGTTGAGATTTTACACTATTTCTATATTTTGGTCATATCTTGAGTTTTAGATACCTGATAATTATGCATTTTACCTTGTAGGAAATCTGAGAGGAAGCTCTACAACTTTGATGAAGAGCTCTAAGTCTCAATCGGATGTCTAGTAGACCGAATTGGGCCTGGAGGTTAGAGTATAAGTTTAGTGACCCTTTGATATTGTTTTGACTATAACTTGACTTGTAGAACTCTAAATTGCTTGGGATTTAGGGCCAATTGCTCATAATGGACGCAACATTGTATCTAAGTAGATTCTAATGGCCAAAATAGGAGGTAGTTTTAGCAGTTTTAGGCAAAAATCCGAGGCTAGACAGATTGACCTCCCATTCTACAATTTTCTCTTCTTCTCTCTAGAACTTCTTCCTCCTCCTTCTCTCTAGAATTTCATTTTCTTTTCTTTTATTTTTCTGAGTTCTCCCCTTCTCATAGAGGGGTAGGGCCTTTAGATCAATCCAAGATATTGAACAACTTGATGCTTAATCTTGAGATTTTGCTTTAATTGTTATATTCATCTATTAATCAGGTCTCTCTTCTTCTTCTTCTCTTTGTTAATTCTGGTTGTTTGATTAGAATTTCTATATGTTAATTGCTTAATTATCATGTGCAAAGAGATGAACTCAGATATTAAACAAGACATTGAAGGTGTTTGATGAAATGTTTAACTTGGTTGGATCTTAGCTTTTAAGTTAATTTCGGTTTGGATGGGTGCTTAATTTGTCTAACCTTAATTAATTGAATCCTAGAAGCGTTTCTAGTAAAAGATCTGTAGATCATTGAGAGGCGTCTTGAAGTGATCTAAGACGAAGGACTTGATTGATGATTGAATGGACCTATAATAATCAAGGATGGATTAAGATCAGGTTTGGTTAATTCTCTTAGATTGGTTGCTTTATTAATTCTATTTTATTTTGTTTGAATTTTGTTAATTATGTTTTCTGCATGCTCAACCCCCTTCCCAATTTTAGCTTGATCTGGTTTAATTGCAATTAAAAATCCCTGAGAGACGATCTGGTGTTTACTCCTATGCTACAAGCCATAGGTATAACTCAGTTTTAATTTTGATTGAGTTCAGCACTCGTCAAAATTTTGGTGCCGTTGCTAGGGATCCTTTAGTTGCAATCTGATCATATTAAGTTACATTACTAACAATTAATTCTTGTTCTAATCATGTAGTTGTAGTTGTAGTTGCATCAATTCTGTATTCTGTTATATTCATGTAGTTGCATTCTGTTGCATACTGTTATATACTGTTGCATTGCATTATTTTACTGCATAATTCTACTGTTAACTGCTGCATTATGCATTCTGCTGCATTATACATTCTACTATTGTGCATAGCATGATCTCCTTATAATTGCATTACATTGCTTAGTATAACATACCCTTTTGCTGCATTCTGCTATATTCTATTGCATTCTACTCGGTTACTGTTCCATTAGTTTCTTACTACTGTTCACCATCCTTTTGTATCCTTTATTAATAGTTCCATAGCAAGTTGCTCTTGTAAGGGTTATTAAATCATTTTGGATGAGTTCCTAACTTTCTAACATTTTTTTAACCCAGCTAGCACTTTTCACCTTCACTTGGTTTTCATTTTCCTGGTGAGCCAAAAAGGTACTAGTAGAAATCCTTAGGTAAAATGGAGTTGCTGAAACTTGGTCTCCAAAGGTAAAGCACCATTCTAAGCAAAGTGGTCCCATGGGATCATTTTTCAAAAATTTGGCCAAATTCCATCATCTGGTAAGGTTTTTGAGCAAAATCAGTTGAAACAATGGCATTTTGGTAATTTTTGTACAGACAAACATGCTGAGATTGAGCTAAAAATTGGTGGGTTGAAGGAAAATGGCCTTTTACACAAGGCTCACTGCTTTGCTATGAGGTCCACCCTGGTTTGCCCAAATTCCTTCATTTAGACCACTTTTTCAATTTCTAAAATTTTTTTCTGCATGATAATTTTCTAAAAACGTGTAGTTTTCATCCTGTGGTAGTCCCATGATTTTTAAAAATCATTTGATGTGTTTTCTATTTTTTTATAGCTAGTTTTGTAGTGTAGATTTGTGTGTTTTCTTTTTTTGTGTTTTTGCATTCTACCACCTCTTTAGCTTTAATTGGTGCATGACTAGGTCTAATTCTGGTAACTTGTTTGATTTTGATCCTAAGATTGATAAGACTTTGCATGCATTGATAAGATCTCATACGCTTAGTCAAATAATTGATTCTGCATTTAATTCTAACATTGAATCTGTCATTGAACCTGAGAGTTTAAGTGATTTTGCAACCATGGCTGATAACATGCATAATAGGACTCTTAAAGAGCTTGTTGCCCCTGATTTCATTTATCAACCATTATGCATTCAATATCCTGAAATTGATGTTGATTTTGAACTAAAGTTTGGATTAATCCATTTGCTTCCTAAGTTTCATGGACTTGCAGGTAAGGATCCCCACAAGCATTTGAAAGAGTTCTATGTTGTGTGCTCAACTATGAGACCTCAAGGCATCCATGAAGAATACATCAAGCTGAGGGCATTTCCCTTCTCCCTTGCTGATGCAGCCAAGGAATGACTTTACTATCTTTCACCTGGTTCTGTGACTTGCTGGAATGACATGAAGAGGCTCTTTTTAGAGAAATTTTTTCCTGCCTCTAGAGCTGCTGCAATTAGGAAGGACATATGTGGCATCAGACATATTTCTGGTGAAACTTTGCATGAGTATTGGAAGAGGTTCAAGAAGTTGTGTTCAAGTTATCCATACCACCAAATCAGTGATTAGTTGTTGATCCAATATTTTTATAAAGGACTGATGCTAATGGACAGAAGCATGATTGATGCTGCCAGTGGAGGAGCCTTAGTAGACAAGACTCCTGCTGCTGTAAGAGATCTGATAGCAAACATGGCAACGAACACTCAACAGTTTGGCACACGAATAATTACCTCAACCAGATGAGGGAATGAGGTTCAAGTGTCTCATGTAGACCAGCAGAGAATGGAACATAGGCTTGATGAGTTGACCTCTTTGGTGAGGCAGTTAGCAATGGGACAATAACCACCTATGCAAATAGTTGTAACTGTATATAGAATCTGTTCTTGTCCATCTCATCCTACAGATGCTTGTCCAACACTTCAGGAGGAAAATTCTGCCACTCAAGCCTTTCCTGTTGCTATAGTAGGAATTTTTCCTAGCAGATCCCAATATCAGCAGCCCAGATATAATCCATTCTCCAACACATACAACCCTGGTTGGAGAGACCATCCGAATTTAAGATATGGAAATACAATACACCAGCAGCAGCAGCAGTACAAGCATTCATTCCAACAGCCATTCTAGCAGCCAATGACGCAGTAGCAGCAGTTTCAACATCAAGCTGGACCAAGTAGGCAATTCCAACTGCCTATGCAGCAGCCCTTCCAGCTACCAGGTCCAGCAACCACAAAATCTGAGCCTTCTTTTGAGGACTTAGTGAAGTAGATAGCTACAAATAGCATTCAGTTCTAACAAAGGTCAGAGGCTTCCATACAGAATTTAGAGACACATATTGGACAATTAGCCTCTACATTAAGTCAGCTGCAGTCCCAAGGTTCTGGGCAGCTTCCCTCCCAAACAGTACCAAATCCAAAAAAAGATGTGCATGCTATTATATTGAGGTCTGGGAAATCAGTTCAAGCATCACTTGAACCTCAAGTTGCAGCTAGCAAATCACAAGCAGTAGAAGATTTTGAGTTTCATTCTGATAAACCAGTGGTTGTTGATGATGAGCAGCAGTATCCTATAGCTCTACCCTTTCCCCAGAGAGCTGTCCAGTCAAGAAAAATAGTAGAGGCTGAGAAAGATAAAAATTTGCTTGAGACTTTTAGGAAGGTGGAAATCAATATCCCACTACTAGATGCAATCAAGAAGATACCAAAATATGCCAAGTTATTAAAGGAGTTGTGCACTCATAAGAGAAGGTTGAAAGGAAATAAGAAAGTGAGCATAGGAAGAAATGTTTCTGCCTTGATCCAACCAAATATGCCCCCTAAATGCAAGGATCCTAGAACATTCACCATTCCTTGCATAATAGGCAACAAGCAATTTCCTTATGCAATGTTGGATTTGGGTGCTTTGATCAATGTGATGCCACAATCAGTTTTTGAATCTCTGCGGCTTAGAGAGTTGAAGCCAACCGGAGTAGTAGTTCAGCTGGTAAATAGGAGCACGACTCATCCTGTAGGAGTGCTTGAGGATGTTTTGGTAAAGGTAAATAATTTAATATTTCCAACATATTTTTATATTTTGAACATGGATGCGGAATCTGCATCTAGTCAGCCACCATTGATTTTAGGTAGACCCTTCTTAAAAACTGCAAAAACTAATATTAATGTGCATAGTGGTACCTTTTCCATGGAATTTGGGGATAACTTAGTTCAATTCGATATTTTTGATGCCATGAAACATCCTTTAGAAGAGCATTTTTTTTTTTCAGTTAGATGTCATTGATATGCATGATGATATGCTAGCCGAATTTCCTAAAATTATGGGATTTCTGGATAGTGTTGAATTTTTTGGATGTTCTGGATGTGCTGTTTCTGATGGGGCTAGTATGTGTGCTGCATGTTCTGAAATTCTTGCATGTATAGGAGATGATGCTGCATCTTCTAAACTTTCTCCTTCTATGAGATATGATCATGCTGTTTTGAAAGATTGTATACAGATTACAGGTGATGCTGCAGTTAAATCAGCAGAATTAATTTCAATGCTGCAACCCACCTACCCTTAAGTGGAAGACCATTGCAAAATTCTCAGAGCATCACCGGATGGCGGTCTTTACTATGGTGGATTTTATTTTTGAGCCACAGTCCAACATAAACAAGGAAAATGACGTTGATCAAGTACACATATTGCATTCTAGTGGTGTTGACACAGAAATTAAGGAAAGCCAATGGGACCCTGGTAGAAGCTCTCTTGCTTCAAGTCATGTTTCCAGTCCTGCTTCAAGCTTCACTTTGTCTCTGTCATCTCACCTCAAGTAATGGGACCCTGGTGGAAGTCTTTTCACTTGATAAGGATGTTTCTTTTCTTTCCCTCTCCTTTATTTTACTTATCCCTCATTATTTGATGATTTTAATAGATGTCGTTTGTCTGTTGAGCTTTACATTGAGGACAATGTAGAATTTAAGTGTGAAAGAGGAATTTTAGCATACTGCTGCTGTTTAACTTTCTGGTTTTGCTGTTTTCAATTTACTATTTTTGTTTTTGTTTTTTATGTTCCCAAATTCATTTCTGTTGTTTAGATGTTTTGATTTTGTTTCCTATTTCTTTTTTTACTATTTCCCATTTTTAATTTCTGCTATTTTAATTTTTACTATCTTTGTTTTCATTTCTTCGCTAAATTTGGTTGTTATTGATTTCTCGCTATTTCGATTTATGTTTTTGATTTTTTTATTTTTGCTATTTTTAAATTCTAATATCTATTTTTGTTTTCTATTTTTATTTTTTCTTGTTACTAAATTCTGGTGTTTAATTGTTTTAGCTTTTTGTTTCGATTTTTTTGCTATTTACTATTTTTGATTCTGTTTTCTATTTCTATTGTTAATTTTCTGCTATTTTTATTATTTTTTGCTACTATTTTTAATTTTTTTTTTGTTTAAATTATGTTTTCTATATTTTTTTAAAATAAAAAATTTGTGAAGTTTTTAATTATGTTCCAATGATGTTTTGAGATTTGTGAAGTTTAAAAGTTTGAGACAATTGAAATTCAAGGTTCATAACATGATTGAATAATTTTTCTTTCTTCTTGAATTTGATATGCTTGGTGGTGGATGTTTGAATTGGTGGATTAAGTTTGATGGATGCATACCTTGTGAGATTTTGAGCCTATTGGTGGATTTAACATTTACACCGTTATCCTCTTTCTTGTGTCATTTTCACTCATGTCATTTGATCACTCTAGAACTTGCTTTGATTCTTTTTTAGACTACATTTTTTCACTTGCATGCATGAACATGATTGAGGCATTCTTTCTTGATTAACTACTTTGGCCAAATAGCCAACCTTGCATCATTTCCCTTTGTTTAACTCCCTTAAGCCTACTTGTCTATTCTTTGTCTTAGCTCATTATATGTCTTATGTGAAAAACCATATTTTACCTTACCTTAGGGAATAGGAGAGTATTAGTTCATTTTCATTGGAGGAGCTCTTTTGCTCTTTTACTTGTTGGTAATAATAGTTCAAGTGTGGGGGTTGTACAAATTGATATGTAATATGTAAGGTGTTTGGTGATAATAAAAAAAAAGAAAAAAAAAAGCCAAATGAAAAAAGAAGAAGAAAAAAACAGAATGTAAAAAAAAAAAGAGAATAATGCGAGAAAGGTTGTGAAAAAAAATAATAAGAGATGGAAAGAAAAGGAAATATGTAAAGAGAATGTGCATAATTTGAAGTTGGGGGATAAAATTTCATGTTTGTTACTTGTCATTTGAGTTCCTTCCCAAAGCTCTTTTATTCTCTTGGGTGTTTAACTTGTCATATTCATATTGTTTCCTTCCCTTACCTTGGCCCCATTACAACCTTGAATAAAGTCCTCTTGATTTTTGTGTGCATGTGTTTAAGTAGTAGAGAAGTAGAAGATAAGCAAGCTTATGGTAATGTAATTGTTCATGAGTTGAATTGAGTGAAATACTTACCTTGTAAACACTTGAGGGATTGAGAGTGTATCTTGTGAGAATCTATCATTCTTGATTCATGCTTTTCAATTTGAAGCTATCTTACTTGTTGGTTTGAGATGTGAAGAAATGTTAATTCATAAATGTTTTGTCCCCTTGAATATTTTATTGCTTATCTTGCTTGTAAGCTTTTGTTTTCTTGAATGTCATTGGAATTTGAGCCTTTTAGAGTTTTTAGCTTGTTAGTTTTTTTTTAGTTTTTATGTTGATCCCTTGTTCCCTAGTTTTGGTCTTATGTGTTTTGCCTAGGAGTGCAAAAAGCTAAGTGTGGGAGAATTTGATAATCACATATTTTATACATTAATAAGCCCTCATTTTTAGTGATTTATAATCTCCATGTACTTAATTGTTTGAGCTTGGTCATGTTTTATAAGTTTAGGCTCAAATTGGGCTTAATTGATAATTCCTAGCATTGTTGAGTTTTTATACTATTTCTGTATTTTGGTCATATCTTGAGTTCTAGGTATCTAATAATTATGCATTTTACCTTGTAGGAAAGCTGAGAGGAAGTTCTACAACTTTGATGAAGAGCTTGAAGTCTCAATCGGATGTCTAGTGGACCGAATTGGGCCTGAAGGTCAGGATACAAGTTTAGTGACCCTTTGATATTGTTTTGACCATAACTTGAGTTGTAGAACTCCAAATTACTTGGGGTTTGAGCCCAATTGCTCATAATGGACCCAAATTTGTATCTAAGTGGATTCTAATCATGTGAGACCAAAATAAGAGGTAGTTTTAGTAGTTTTAGGCAGAAATCTGAGGCTAGGCAAATTGACCTTCCATTCTACACTTTTCTCTTCTTCTCTCTAGAACTTCTTCCTCCTCCTTCTCTCTAGAATTTTATTTTATTTTCTTTTATTTTTCTGAGTTCTCCCTTTCTCATGGAGGGGTAGGGCCTTTAGATTAATCCAAGAGATTGAACAACTTGATGTTTAATCTTGAGATTTTGCTTTAATTGTTATATTCATCTATTAATCAAGTCTCTCTTCTTCTTCTTCTCTTTGTTAATTCTGGTTATTTGATTAGAATTTTCATATGTTAATTGCTTAATTATCATGTGCAAAGAGATGAACTTAGAGATTAAATAAGACATTGAAGGTGTTTGATGAAATGTTTAACTTGGTTGGATCTTGGCTTTTAAGTTAATTTCGGTTTGGATGGGAACTTAATTTGTCTAACCTTAATTAATTAAATCCTGGAAGCATTTCTAGTAGAAGATCCGTGGATCATTGAGAGGCATCTTGAAGTGATCTAAGACGAAGGACTTGATTGATGATTAAATGGACCTATAATAATCAAGGATGGATTAAGATCAGGTTTGGTTAATTCTCTTGGATTGTTTGCTTTATTAATTTTGTTTTATTTTGTTTGAATTCTGTTAATTACATTTTCTGCATGCTCAACCCCTCTTCCCAATTTCAGCTTGATCTGGTTTAATTACAATTAAAAATCATTGAGAGACGATCCAGTGTTGACTCTTATGCTACAAGCCATAGGTATAACTCAGTTTTAATTTTGATTGAGTTCGACACTCATCAATAATATTGGATATTCTCATCCTTAGCCTAACATAGGATATGCTCGTCCTTAGCCTAGCATAGGATATACTCATCCATAGCCTAGTATAAGATATACTCATCCATAGTCTAGTATAGGATATATTCATCCTTAGCCTAGCATAGGATATGCTCATCCATAGCATAGCATAGGACTTAACTCGTCCACCGACTAGAAAATGACTTAACTCGTCATGACTCCACCTTTAGTAAAGTATTTTTCTCACTTCTTTGCTTGGTCAAAGGACTTGCCTCACTCCCTTAGTTAGAAACTATGATCAACTATGGTTCAACCTTAATTAATAACAGATCTATTTCTCTATAGTTCAACCTTATTGCATAAGGGAGCTAGTTTACTAGGGTTCAACCTTATTACATAAGAGAGCCAATTTACTAGGGTGCAACCTTATTGTATAAGGGAGCCAATTTACTTGAGTTCAACCTTATTGCATAAGGGTTCCACTTCTATGGATCAACCTCATTGCATAAGGGTTCCATTTCTCTATGGTTCAACTTGATAACAAAGGAACCTGTAACGCCCCTTTTCGTAAAGGAACGTCACATTATCAATTTCAATGCAGAAATAAAATTGTGTAAGTTAAGACCCGGTTCATTTTAATAATATGTATAATTACTTGATTATAGTTGGGTAATTAAATTGGCGAGTATATTTTATTTTTTGTTGATTTAATAACCATTATGATAATGACAATAAATGGAAATAAAGGATGAAGACAAAATTAAAGCGTACATTGGAAATTAACATTTCATATTCATATATATTTATCAAACTGTTTAGTTATAAAGCCTGGTACATCAAAAAGCAAAACTATACCTACCCCCAAAGGATTATACATACAAATCCCCACGGTATCAGAATATATAGCCCACTACAGACAAAACATCAGGCCCCCAAAATAAAATACTGGTAGCCCTCAGTAACTACAAGTAAAGTCAGTCCCTCAAGTGAGGAAAAACCGTGTCAGGATCCTCCTCGGAGTCGTCCTCAGGGACTTCCTCGGGATCTTCCTCAGGATCTTCCTCATCAGAGGAAATCACCATAGGAATCACAAAATTACGGGACAGGGCCCGAGCTGTGGAACGAAAAGAGTCTTCCCGCGGAGTGAAATAATGGTCACCCCACATCTCGCATATCGGTAGTTGAAACTCCAAACGTAGACTAATACAGCAGGTGAAGACAAGCGGCTCGTGGCGCCTCCAGGCTAGAGATATCGATACATCCCCCGTATGGATGCAATGCTCAGAACCATAGTTGATGTGCCAGCACTCTGGCCCTCCCAAGAAAGTCAGGCGCACATCTCCCAAAAATTTCTGCGTTCGTGGCTCCATATTCTTCTGCAGTCACTCAGTCGAGGTAAAGCCAAAAGTCGGGGAAGTCGGGAGCTTCCGGTTCCTTGCCGTTGTCTTCGATGAGACGCAATATATAGACAAACAATAATGGAGAAATAGAGAAGAGGTAAGACAGCCTACCATCATTACCAGTTATAGCATCAAGAAACCAAATGGTGCAAAGCTCCCACATAGCATTTATGACAGCAATAATGGTAATAAACATTTAGTAGATTACAATCAACTAAACAGTTCCAAATCATATATATATATATATATATATATATATATATATATATATATATATATATATATATATATATATATATATCGAAGTACAATAGTTCCAATTATAATAACAATGTATGCCAGATAATTCATGGACTCATTATGCACATATGCCCTCAATAGTCAAAATCCTACTCCATGGAGCTAGACACAAAACAATCAGAGAGAACAATCAGGAGGTATGTCTGTATTCATTGGCTACCCAGGCCCTCAAGTGCTATAATTCTCAAATTATCATCGTGCACATCATGGCATTTTACAAGACATTCTACACAGATCTCGACATAGGACAGTGTCTCGGTCCGGATCGTCAGTGTGTTTGCATCAGTCTGTCCAATGGACAGAGAGCTACCAACTGCCCATTGCGAGGTACCCGCACCCTGATGCCCCCAAGGTCAACAAGTAACCTACACTTGTCTATTCGCACCCGCACAAAGGTGTAAGTTCAACTCCTAGGCTACCGGCCTTACCCAAGTCCAACAGACAATCACATTCTTTTTGTTCAATGCATAACTCAATCATGCTCTTCATGACCAACTAGGTCCATCATGCTTCAAATGCATGTCATATCATTTAACAACAAGATTTGATCCCATTCATGGATCCACAACAAGCCAATAGTACCTTTTAAGGATAACCACAATTTCCATTCCTAGTCATGATAGAAGTCAACCATTAAATTCATTATGTGCCTCACAAGCTCACCCATACTCATGTTCTTCCTTGTTTATGAATCCCTAATTAATTTCTAGTCATCCAATTATTTATGATTAATATGCTTTTATTAGTCCAAAGGTTTTGAGTCCAGGAAGATACACGGCCGGAATCACCAACAAAGTCACAAATTTAATTGCTAGGTGTTTGGTGATAAACTATACTTGTGAATTCGACGAAGATAAACCATATTTAGTGGAAAATTGAGGCTGCCATTCGACGAAAAATAACATAGCAGAAGGATGAAAGATGGGAGAACATTTTATAACAAGATTGGCTAAAAATCAATTTCTGTCGGATGGAGGTTCTGTCGAACGGAGATCAAAACTGTCAAATTTTTTTCCAGAAGGTCAGCAGAAGTCCTAATTCGACGGATGTGGGTGTCGACATTGGAGAAATCTCCCAAGTGTCGAACCGACGAAAACACTGGTCAAAAACTCTAATTCGACGGATCTGTCATTCTAACTCGATGGATTTTAACATTCCTAAATGATCAGGATATCAATTTCGACGGGTTTGGCCAGGAGCTCATACTCGACGGATTTTAACATTTTACTAAGTGATCAGGACATCAAATTCGACGGGTTTGGCCAGGAGTTCATACTCGACGGATTTTAATATTTTACTAAGTGATCAGGACATCAAATTCGACGGGTTTGACCAGGAGTTCATACTTGGTGGATTTTAACATTTTACTAAGTGATTAAGATATCAAATTTGACGGGTTTAGCCACGAGTTCATACTCGACGGATTCTAACATTTTACTAAGTGATCAAGACATTAAATTCGATGGGTTTGGCCAAGAGTTCATAATCGACAAATTTTAACATTTTACTAAGTGATCAAGATATCAAATTCGACGGGTTTGGCCAGGAGTTCATACTCGACGGATTTTAACATTTCACTAAATGATTAGGATATCATATTCGACGAGTTTGGCCAGGGGTTCATACTCGACGGATTTTGACATTTCACTAAATGATTAGGATATCATATTCAACGAGTTTGGCCAGGGGTTCATACTGTTACTAGTTTTCACATGAAATTTCCAAATTTATGGGCTCAACACCGTGACCATCTGAGAACCAATCGGAAGTCATTCCCCTCCATATTACACGTTCCAATACATCCAGATATATATCAAAACACCCCAAACAACCAAATAGCACACATACAATACAAACAACATGCAAAAACAGAATGACCCTCAACACCAATCACAGGCGTTCCTGAATGGTAAAATAGGTTGAGGAGGAGTGTCTTCCTCTTACCTTAGAGAAGCACAAAGAAAGGTTGCTCCTTTTTAGTCAGAAATTGCGTTTTCAGCTTCCAGGAAATCGTTAAACATTTAAATTTGCAAAAATCAAAATCCAAATATTGAAATGGATACCCATTGTCATCAAAATGACAGTGGGTTACGAAAATGAGAAGAGAGGGAGAAAAAGCTAAGAGCTTTACCTTAAAGCTCCAACCTTTAAGCTTCAAAAACGCAAGAGAAGGGAGATGGAGAAAATGGCAGAACTTTGAAGATGATTTCCTCAATGATGGTGGTCCTCCAACACAAAATGGTGCTAGGATTGTGACGGTTTGAAGAACAAAATGGAGGTGTAGGTGGATGGTGTTGCTACTGTGGGGTGAAAGAGAAGAGAGAAAGATGAGTGAATAGTGAGTGCGTACGACAGGAGGAGGGAAAATGTGAGAAAGAAAATGAATTAGACCCCCAAATAGCCAAACATACAGCACCCAAGGAAAGGAGGAGAGAGAAAAAAAATATAAAATGGTTGGAAGAAGCTTCCTTGAGAAGCTTCGCGCGCTTCTCGACAAGGTGCATAGTAAGCTTGTCTCCAAATTAAATACATTCGACAGATGATTAATTACACTGCTAAAATCATTTTCTCAGTGAATAAAAGTTACAATTGATAAAAATAATATTTTATTATTCATCAGATAATTTTATGATACCGCGATTTTATCTAGCAGATAAAACCTCGAAAAACGTAAACCTCGCAAACTGTGTCCGACCTCGGGTTTAGTAAGATCCCCCATTGACACGTTGACAGTTCAAGGTTTACCAGCCTCAGGGAAAATATTCTATTTTCCCAGGCTCCGCTCAGTGTACACGTAAAACAAAGAATATATTAAAATATTCATTATTTTCAGAAAAATCCACAAAAATTTCTAAAAATCATAAATATTATAAAATGATCGTTCATAATGAAATAAAGAATTTTTGGGATGTTACAGAACCAGTTTTGCTAAACACTCCATTTAACCCCAATTTGATGAGGTAATAGAGTATTTTCTCTAAAACTAGCATAATCAACTCAATATTATCTATAATGGATTAATTATGCCTTGATGATAAGTATCATTTTCTTATCCAGTTTATATCTAAATTACCTTATAATCACATCACTAGTGGTGTTATAAACCACAATAATATGGTAAAAGGTTCTAAACAACTAATCCAAGCAAATCATGCTCTTGAAAAGCTTGAAAACTCAACTTGCTTTCAATTGCTAGGTGGGTTATTTCCCTAGGGAAATATCGCTAAAAATGTCTTAATACACTTAAGGAAACATCTAAGACTTCATACATTGCAAGAATACCCTTGGAGAGGATCTAACAAGGTGTGGGAAAAGTTTTCCCAAGAGGGCCGCGGCTCCAACTCTTTAGTGTCGTGGCATCTAGGGTTGTGTTGCGGCTCTAACTCTTTTGGCGGCTCCCTACTCTTAGTTGCTTCTTCTTGAGAAATAGAGACTTGGAGGCCACGGCTCTCCATGATTTATGTTACGGCTTCCCATGAAAATTCTGGCTTCTGCAAAATTTTGCAGAACAGCACCTGAAACTCAACCAAAATGGTTTATCTCAAGTAACAAGTGACTATCTTGCTCTCACTAAGTTAAAACTACCCTAACTTAATCCTTAAAATCAAGAATCAAGCTAAGAACTTGGATTTGATTATTCAAATCCATTCCTCCTTTCATAATCCCTAACTTGCTTCAAGAGAAACAAAAAGGGAAAAGATAAATAGAACTCCCCTACCTTTTGTGACGATCAAGATCTTCAAGCTTTGATCCTCTTCTTGGGTCCTTCTTCTTCTCTTCCTCTTCTTCTTCTTTTCTTCCTTCCCTTTTCTCTCTTTTCTTCCTTCGTTTCTCTGTTTCTATTTCTGCTAAGGGCTCGTGGGAAAAAAGAGAAAATAAGGAGAAAATGGTGTAACTTAAGTTTCTGTGTTGAAACTTATATCTGCTAAGAACATTTGAATTATACAAATTTAAGTTTTCCAACTTTCAACAACTTTAAAATAAATACTAGGATTCATCTAAATTGTTGTTTCACCATAATTCCATTATTTCATATTTGCTGCTAGTCAATCCGACATTAAAGCACACAACTAGTATGCCTAAAAATACCAAACTGACTCTGATTATTTTCAAAATTTAACTGCATTTTACTTAGCTTATTTGTGACCTAGAAACAAGTTATCTATACCTGTCTCCCTAAACTTTGCCTTTAAAACCATTTTTTGAGTCATTTTAGGCTACTTTTCACCTTCTGTGTTGCAGTAAAGTGCCTAAACTAACTCAGTTTGTCACAAAACTGAAACGGCATGTCAAGTAAGTATTAGGCTACCTCTGTAACCACTTACAAGCCTAGCATATTACTGAGGGTGTTACAAAAACTTTAGGATATTCACTCACCACATGTATATTACCTAAGTTTTGCTCAACCTCAACACTTAGGGAAAACAAGAAAACATATCCTAGAGCTCCCTCATCTAAACAAAGATTAACCTGATTCATATTGAGATACACTGACTCAGACGGAATGACTCTAGCAGGTATATCTAACAAGAAAACCAGCTATGCTATTTCTAACTTAAACATCATACTATTCCATATCATTTAAACAAATAATAATGGAGAGCCTTGCAAAAACTAAAAGTCATATACATACATTTTTCCATAAAAAAGCTCATTATATACATAAACTTTTCTACAAACTAAAAGCACGTAAATAAATATAAGCTTTAAACTACTAAGCATAAAAACTATCCTAGTCTTCATACTTTTTCTTCTTGCCTTTGGATGAACTCCCACCTGGATTTATATGGAAACAAACGAGGTGAGAAATCATATTTCTCAGTATAACTAACCAAAACCATCAGTTTAAACTTTTGCAATGAATAAATCTAACTTAAACTAATAAACATACTAACACTCAAAGCATAAGGAATAAACACAAACTTCCTCTCTGTGTAAAATCCCTAAGCAATCTATACTTCTGATCTAATAATAATCGAAACCACAATGATATCAAACAACCACCCATACAATCATTTGAAATCATCAACAAGACAATCGTCCACACAGTTATCACCGAAGGCGCAATGCAACATATACACAAACCGAACACAAATTCTAATCAAAACAAGTATTAAATAATGAAATGGTGAGATGATGTATGCTCAAAGAAAAGTGTATGCAGTGTAGGTGTAATATCGTGATACTTAACTATTCCCCCTAAGTAAGGAGGTATTCTACCATAATAACGTGTGACCTCATATAGCCTACCTAGTAGGAGCAAAGTCTGTTACCTTGGTAAGTATCCTCCTTATCCTACTAAGTAGTCTACCAAGTAGTCTACTGTAAATTAGGTGGATATGGCCACCAAACTGAGTGGATGCCTCCACTATCTGTTCTCTAGGGATAACAAGTATATGTGAAGTGAAGTGTGTGAAAATGTAGAGTTATATCCTAACTCTAATATAACTACCACATAACTCTATATTAAGTCTATCTTGCACTACTAAGACTATCTCTTCTCTGTAAGAGTAGTTTGTGCACTACGGCACTTAACGAATGCCACGTAGACTTGGTACACTTTCTATTCTTGCATTACTAACTCTACCTCGCTCTTTGAGAGTTTTCACGCACTGTGGCATTCATCCTTGCCAGCTAGGGTCTATGGCACTCAACTCTTTCCATCTAGTTCCTTAGCTCTTTAATCACCTCTCTTGTGATATCTATGCAACACTAGGTTGTTTGAGAAACTAATTCTTGGTCTATGCCAATCCATGTCCAATGGATGCACAAACTTAACTCACTTTCCCTTATATGCTTAACCATCTATCTCTCTAGGAATTACCCTTACTAGTGTCTCAAGACACTCTACTAGGCATAAAAAGGGAGTCCTAATAAGTAGGATATCTCAAAACATCAATAAAAACATGTTTTCTAGTGCTTGGGTGCTTGAACGCCCCTTCTTGAGCGCCTGAGCGCTCTATGCTCTGTTCTGCTACACGACGCGCGCCTAAGCGCCATGCACTACGTGCCTGAGCACTCAGTGCCTTACATCACACGTCTCTCTAGTGATTGAGCACCTGAGTGCGCTACACTGAGCGATTGAGCTCTCGCACACCAGAATGGATTCTGCAGAATCTGTGAGTGATTCTTTTGGAAGATCACTCACCTCCAATCAATCTAGATCAACTTCCTTATGATTTCTAGCACCAAAAATAGCCTTTAAACTTGTTGCAATCCTCTTACAGCCCATTAAATCATCTAGGCATATTATGGATTCAAGAATCACTTTTATCTCAAAATTAATTCCAAGCTCCTTAATGAACCAAAACTAATTTCCGTAAGCCATAAATGGCTACTTTGATCTTACTAGACTAAAACTATCCTAACTCAATCCTTGGAATTCAAGAATCAAGCTAAGAACTCAATTAGGCCTATCCAAACCCCTATTTCTATTCACAAAAACCAAGTTCATACAAGATGAACATCAAGGAAAAGAGATTAATAGAACCCTTACCTCTTGTTGGATGGAGATCTTCAAGCTTGGACTTTATCCTTGATCTTCTCTTCTCCCTCTTTCTCTCCTACGACTGCTGCCCCTTCTTTTCTTTCTCTTTTTTCTATTTTTGGCTCCCTGCCGTGGGAAGGAAAGGAATATAAGAAGAAAAATCTAACTTTGTTTCTTTTAAGATAACCACTAATATGGTACTAGAATTCCTGATCTGCTATGAACACTTAGATTCCTCTAAATCCAGGTTCCTAACTTCCAACAGACACAAAATAAATCCTCAGATTCATTAAAAATTATTTGCATCATTTCTCTATTTTTTCATATCTGTTGGGGGTCAATCCAACATTAAAAGCACAACCAGTATGCCTAAAAATACCAAATTAACTCTAATTACCTTGAAACTTTAACTACACCTTACTTAGCTCATTTGTCACCTAGAAATAAATTATCCATATATGTTTTCCTTCAAATAGCAGTTTATGCTATTTTCTGAGTCATTTTAGGTTATTTACCATATTCTGTGTTGTAGCAAAGTACCTAAACTAACTCAGTTCATCATAAAACTTAACTGACATGTCAAACAAGTATCAGACTACCTATGTAATCTTATACAAGCCTAATATGATTTTTTGGGATGTTACATTCTCCATATTCCACTTATCATCTTCAAGTAGTTTCATAATTTTCCAAGTTGTCTAGCTACTTTATTTGACCTTTAAACACTTTTTTAGTGTTATTAAAAATATGAAACTACTTCATTTGGTCCTTCAAAATTTACTACAATTCATACTAATTATCTTCATCTAGGGAATACATTTCCCCATACTTATTTCATTTATTTTAATAATTTATCTCAAAATATGAGCTATTATTCACTTTATGTGTTATAGAATTGCGCTCAAATTTATCCAAAAGATTTCCAAAATTATTATCCAGTTTATATTTATAATATTGAGCTTCTGTAACACTTATTAGAATTTATTAGGTCAGGGATGATGCTATAATTCTCCCCTCCTTTTAAAAATTTTGTCCACAAAATTTGATTTCCCGATATGGGAAATTTTATATATTCTCATATCATACTAAAATCTAATTTCCAAATAACTTCAATTTTCTATTATAACTTCTTTTGGGTTTAATCCCTTTCTATACAACTTCTATGGAAAGAAACACAAATCTAGAGTTAAATTCTATCAAATTTTTCTTATCTCATACTTTTCAACAAAGTATATACATTAATTCATCATAGCATAACATCTAAATTCAAGTTTCATACATAACATTTATCTTCTTAGTCTATGGTCTATAATTAGGCCCACTCCTAATCCTAGAAGGCAAGTTTTAGCGTAATGTCATGGTTGACCTCAAGTGTAACATACAACTCGATCATATTTCACTATCTACCTCTGAGGGTAGTTCTTGGCATAATGTCCCAATTCACCACAAGTGTAACATATAATTTGATTCTTCAGACAAGTTTTAGTGTCATGATATTTTGCACATTTTGCACACTTTAATCTCCAAGGTTCTTCTTGAACTTGCTTTCCTTTGTCCTTTCGATACTCAGTTTGAGAGATATCCTCTTCAAACTCACCTTATTCTGAATTAGAAGATTGAGTTGCCTCTTTACCTTTCAAGATGTACATTCTTCCTGTGTTCTTGAATCTGGGAGTCTTTATCTCTTGCTGCTGGAGATATTGTCTAGCATAATGTCCCTTCTCGTCACAAATAAAACATTCAATCTGGTTTATCATACAAGCTTTATATCTATTATATCCACCACATTTCATATATTGTGGCCCTCAATCCCTTATCTAAATCTGTTTTTCCTCTTCTTGTTGATCTTCAAATGGTGACACACTTCTCTCAAATCTATTTTCAACTATTTTCTTTTCATAATATTCTTGTTGTGACCTTGAACTTCCAGATTCCATAGTTCTACATCTATCTATTAAGGTATAGAAGTCCCTGATCACCAAAGTTTTTACCATTCTTTTTATTTCATCTTTCAATCCTTCTTCAAACATAATGCATTTCTAGTTCTCATCCAAATTATATCAGAAATAAGAAGATAACCTTGACAATTCTTCAAACTTTGTCACATATTGTCCCACTGTCATATCCTTCTACTCCAATTTCAAAAATTCCAACTCTTTGACTTCTTGCAAATTCCTTGGAAAATACTTATCCAAGAAAGCAATCTTGAATACTTCCAAGTTATTTGAATACCTACTACTTCCTTTATCCTTTTAATATCATTCTACCAATACTCAGCTTCCCCCATTAACATGTAGGTAGCAAAAGATACCTTTTGATCATCCATGCACCTTATCACTGCAAAAATCTTCTCCAATTCTTTCAACCATTTCTCTGCCTTTAATGGATCATACTCACCATGCATGGAACGTTGGAGGGTCGGCTTTTCTAAATTCAAACAAATTGTGGAAATCTTGATTCTCCACCACTGCTACATTATTCACTGGTACTTGTCGTATATTAGCCCTTACCTCTTCCAAAATTTGATTTGTCATAGCTATTTGTTCTATTACTGCAATCACTATATCTCTGATGGCTTCAGATATATCTGGTGTGCTATTTCTATCACTAACAAAGGCTCTATTACCTTAGGTATGCCTGGTCAATGCCATAGTTTCATGGACACATAGCATATATATTGAGGTGATCAGGCTCAATATTATGTAATAATGTGATAGTTAACCATAAACATACAAACTCAAGGCCGTTATACTATTCTACCTATGCATCTCATTATTGGGACAAGATAAATGCATAACAAACATAGCTAGTCCATAGCTCGGCTCAACAGGATGAATCGCTATAATACCAAAATGTAACACCCTAATACTAGTACTATTGACATGCCCAAGATCACGCCTTAGTAACTAGCATTAGTGATGTCACTGTCATACTAATGTCAAATTAGTGAAATTAAATACAATTTATTTTCAAATATGAGCCTATTACGGGTGCAATAATATACATATATCGAAAGGTAGTATATACAAATTTAAACTTCATAATACAAATATTACATATTATGCCTCTCACGGCACGATTTATACAAATTTTTCTCAATACAGTTCTGACAATTACAACTAAGCTTTTCCTTCATAACTTCAACCTTCCTTTGAGCTTGATGGTGCCTCTGAAGTTCCTGGAAATAATGCAAAAATACAAATATGCGGGGGTGAGAATTCTTTAGTAGTTTTATAAAAATATATCATCGTAATATTTTCAGCTATATATATATATCAGTTAAAGAGGTGGCAAACTTCCAAAACTAGTTCTTTCTCTTCCCGAAATAGAGGTTTAATTATTATTCTTTATAAAAACCATTTGTACAACCAAATACTTTCATAAAATATCATATACCTCATTAATAATTGTCAATATATTTCAACATCATAAATATTTCAAGAATCAATTTCAACTCATTCAAATATCATTAAATTCTTCATATGTAGCAACTCAAACAACAATAATTACTATTCATATCTAGTAATATATCTCAAATATTTATTCATCATCTTTCATTATTCAATGCAAATATGATATTTCATCATATCTTATATTCATCATATATCATTCATTCGGGATACTCTCATGCTCGAGGTTATATCCCATTTCATTCTAGATATTCTCATACTTGAGGTTATATCTAATTCTAATATAAGGAGATATTCTCATACTCGAAGTTATATCTTATACATTTACATTCTCTTGGTAAGTAAGGGAATGTCTATCCTTATAATACCATTTCATTCTTATTCATTTTAGGATACTCTCATATTCGAGGTTATATCTCATTCTATTCGTATTCACATTCATTTGGTAAGTGAAGGAATGTCCGTCCTCATAATACCATTCCATTATATTCTGATTCATTCGGGATACTCGCATGCTCGAGGTTATATCCCATTTTGTTCTGGATACTCTCCTACTCGAGTTTATATCTAGTTCTCATATGCATGGTAAGTAAGGGAATGTCCGTCCTCACATTACCATTCCATTCTCATTCAAGTACTCCCTACCTAGAGTATATTCAAAATTACTCCCTACCTAGAGTATATTCAAGATTACTCCTTACCCAAAGTATATTTAAGATTACTCCCTAGCTAGAGTATATTCAATCAAATACCATTCTAGCTTAACCTTAGTAATTTAAGGGAGCATATTCTCAATTCCACAGCATGCCCATACATTTTCAAATTCTCAGATATACAATTCAAACTCAAGTTTCACATGGACAATACTATTCTAATACAAATTCCAATTCTACCTCCACTTAATTATCAAGGAGATATACAATCCCAAATATACAATAAATTCACATTCAACAAATAATCAATGTTAAAACATCTATTCTTATCTCTGAGCTATCACTCATTTCATACAAAGTATATACAATAATTCCTTTCATAAAGCAAGGTACCCTTCCAATAATTCATACAAGGTACATACAACAATTCTCTGTATAAGTAGTTAAATCCATCATTTGTTCTCAATTCTTAACATAATTTATTTAAATACTATCCATCCAATTTCATATTCAAATACCATTCAAATATTCCACACAAGATATACAATCATAGAGTAATTTTTCATATTATTACTCATCATATACATTCTATTGGTGTATGTCCTAGAGGCCAATTTAATTTGACTGTACTTACATACATTGTATTATGCTATTTATTTAATATATGAGATATTTCATTTATTGTGTTATTTATTATAAACATAATAAAGTCCTTAGAATAGTAAGTTTAATGTCATAGGATATCAAGCGGATGACTTGATCGTAAGATCTTATTAGATAGAATCTAGATACTATTCTTAAATGTCCCTAGTCAAGTATTATTGTTAATTAGGACAACAATAATGCATTAAGACTAGTATGTGCATAGACTGATGGCCACAGCTCAAGGGTCATGGATATGAGATATCAAGTCTTCATATAGATACATATTAGAGTAATGATGTATTGGACTGACCCACCATGAGAATGCTATATGGATTTTTACGTGAGTGTCATAAGTAATTCTCAAAGTGACAATAGTATATGTGGTCCTTTGACCTGAAATCACTATGATTCCTATATGAGGAGTTGTATGTTTTAATGCCATCAAACATCATCTGTAACTAGGTGATTATAAAAGTGGTTATTGGACATACAACAAATCATATAGAGGGATATGAGTGAGTTAGATGGGATTTGTCCCTCCTACATAACAGGAGCAAAATCTTCGAGCCCCTGATTGAGTGAGACTATGATATGCATAGCCATGCTGAAATGAGTCAATATAGGATATTGATCTCATTTTTTATTACTAAGTCTACTCGAGTATTAGAAAACAAAACATTGAACTACATAAGGATGACACATTCCATGCCTTGTGTTCAATCTAGATATCTAGACAAAGGGACTAAACTATACGGAAACATTGGTCACGGAAATGTTATGTCAAATCACTAACATTCTCATTACTTAGGTAGTAGCAATGTGTTGCTAGATACTGCTCACTGCTTGTAATATTAAAAATAGGATTTTAATATTACTGTTAACATCATGAGAAACTGCAGGGTCACACACATAGAATAGACTGTATTGGAGCAATTAGAATCCAAGTTGGACTAGGGTTCTATCATGGGCCAAACTTATAACAGATGAGTCCAGGGTTGTACTGCTAAACCTACTACTACTATCACTCGCATAAGGTAATCACTATTATAAATAGTATTGCTAAGGGGCTATCAAGGAGCATTAGTTACAAACCCTAGCTGCACCTTAACAGAAACAGTGAGTGAGAGAGTAACAAGTTTCTTTTCTCTTCGCAGCTAGCACTGTGTAGGAGATGTGAGACTCCAAGATCGCAGACGTTGGACATTTGTAAGCCTATTCGTGTGGACAACGTAGAGGTACCATCGTTGCTGCGGTGCTAGTGATTTGCTTGATAGTTTTTCATCTGACTTCAAGAGGTAAACTCAAAAAATCACGTTTCATGGCTCTTTTTTTCGCATGGATCCTTGGTGGGAATTTTTTTCCACTGCGTTTTTGTTCACAGATTTCCCAACATGCTCATCTAAACACTATCCATTTCTTTTCATATCCTTATTCAATACATAATCATTTCACAAATCTTAGTATTCAAAATTAGACTTATGCATATTCATACTTTGCATAACATTACTTATGCTTATCTTCATCTAAAATGTCATAAAATATCACTACATTGCATTAGAAATCATGTTTTCCAATGATAAAATTGTGAAACAAATTGTGTCCAATTCTTTTCTGAGGCCAACGCTCAAGCTCCAGCCTTCCAGCACTTAAGTGCTGGTTGCACGCTCAAGGGCCCCATAATAGGCACTTAGGCGCCTAGTGTGCATCAACACGTTGAAAGTTTTTGGGCGATGGGCGCTCAAGCACTTAACAACTGCGCTGACGCCCAGAAACTGATGCTCTATTTCCTACTTCCAAAATCCAATTTTTCAAACATTGATTCTAAAGGATGCTCAACCACATAGAGAATTCTTATACTTCTCAAAAACATTCATGAACAACTTCAAATCTTTAAACGTGGTAGAACCATAATCAAATCCAATAAACAACTTATACAAATCCAAATTCATATCTAACACAAAGTCATGAAAAACCATACAAATTTACTTTCAAATTCATGCATGCCACTCATGAGCATAAAGTGGGAAAACAACAAAAAATAGAAAATAACAGTAATCCCCTCTACCCTCCTTCCTTAAGCTATTTGAAGCTTGCTTCCCTTTCTCCTTTTTTTTTCTTCTTTCTTTCTTTCTTTTCTTCCTTTTCTTCTCTTCTCCCTTGGCTTCCTTTCTCTCTTTTTCTTTTCTTTCTCTCGTTGGCAGCAGCTGGTGCCATCGGGAACAAAGCCAAAAATGGGGGAAAAGAAAGCCAAAAGGCTTAATCTACCTCTGCTCATACCAAGTCGTCCACTTCGTTGTCACTGAAGCTTGCCTCACACTACTATTCCCTTTAGTTAATTTTTTTGGATGCACATGTACTTGTACATGGTTAGTTCTACTAGGAGAAGTTGATTTAGGAAATTTTTTAGAAAATATGAATAGAAATTATACTCTATATTTTTTGGGAGAAGCTTACTAGGTAACAAATATTAGCTTATATGATATATCTTAAGATATTGTAAATCTTTAAGCTTATAGAAATGATATTAATGAATTATGAATCTTTTTTTCTTAAATTTTGTAATTATATAAATAAACTGACCCCACCTAGTGGGAAAAGGCTTGTTATTGTTGTTGTTGTTGTTTGTAATTATATATATACATATATATGTCGTGTTTGTGTCCTACCATTTTTTTTTATTTGGTGTGTCCCCGTGTCCGTGTCGTGTCCCATGTTTGTGTTTATGCTTCATAGGCCAGGAAGATGTTTGGGGTGGTCTGTGTTGGTCAGGTTTGGTTTTTGCAGTGAAGTTTTACTTGGGACCTTTCTAATTCTCAAGCTGACATTGTAATAATTTCTTATCACAGCTTGATTCACACTGTGGCGATCTCATTATCCTTTGTGAGGAATTTCATTGTAAGGTGTATGGTTGAAACCATGGCTCAAAATGCATTCAAGGATAGCCTGCCAAGAATAATGTTGTACACGGTGGGATAGTTGACAACCAGGAACTTTACCTTGACTATTTTAATCTTAGGTTTGGTTCCTAGTGTTAGGCGTAATTCGACGTACCTTTCTGAAATGACTTTGTCTCTAGTGAACTCGATCAATTCCCCCTAAATGGTAACAATTCATGTTTGTGGAGCTTCCTTGATTAATAAAATCCCTTTTGACTTCTGCATTAGCTAAGACACCTAAGGTGACTAAAGGATCATCATGTTCCAGAATTTTTTCTCTATAACCTTCAATAGAAAAGTACATAAGTGGCATTTTCTATGATCAGCATCCCATTTTTGAGATGGGATGAGAAACAATGTGAGAACTACTTGAAGATGCAACTTCCTTAAGGCATTTGATTTGTTGCCACTAGCAAATCCACCTAAGATTGTGTTTACTATTTTGGTAACATCAACATATTGGCAATCTTCATTTTAGGGAGATGGATCAAGAGAGGGATGGCATTCGCGAGGTTATTTTGATTCCCGGGGTAGACTCTCCTTTCGATGTTCATCCCTAAGAGGCGATCACCTTCTTGGATTATAAGATTGGCTTCTCCGTGGGCTATAACTCGTTTTGCAGTAGTTGCAAGATCTGTGTTGAGAATTTCCACCGTGGGGTTACAGGACGTATTAGCTCAAATGTCTTTCCTAGATGAAAGTCTCAATCACATCTTACACTTAGACACAGTCCTTCGTGTCGTGACCATAATCGCCATAGTACACAAAATGCTTGGACTTGTCTTTGTTTGCCTACTTCTTGAAATGTGGAGGTCTAGGAAAGCAATTGATCTTGGTGTGGTAGACTTCTTCTAAGATCTTAATCCTAGGGACTTTAAGAGTAGTGTATTCCTCAAACTTTCCTATTGGGAGTCCCTTTGGAAGGTTCCATGTAATACCCTCAATAACATGTTAGGCATGTAAATAGTTATAGAGGTAGCCTAATACTTGCTTGACATGCTAGTTTAGTTTTGTGAACTGATTTAGTTTAGGCATTTTGCTGCAGCACAGAAGGTGAAAAGTAGCCTAAAATAACTCAGAAAATGGCTTTAAAGGCTAAGTTGAGGGAAACAGGTATGAATAACTTGTTTCTAGGTCACAAATGAGCTAAGTAAGTTGCAGTTAAAATTTGAGCATAATCAGAGTTAGTTTTGTATTTTTAGGCATATTGGTTGTACACTTTAATGCCGGATTGACTAATAGCAGATATAGAAATTTAGAAAAAGGGTGAACCAACAATTTAGATGAATCATAGTATTTATTCTAAAGTTGTTGGAAGTTAGGAAACTTGAATTAGTATAATTCAAGTGTCCTTAGCAGGTATAAGTTTCAATACAGAAACATAAGTTACCAAGTTTGGCTTTTTCTTCTTATTTCTCTCCTTTCTCACCAGCACTCAATAGAAACAGATAAAGAAGAAATGAAGGAAGAAAAGTGAGAAAGGGGAAGAAATAAAGAAGGAGAAGAAGAAAAAGAGGGGAAGATCAAGATCAAGGTTCAATCTTGAAGATCTTCAACCATACCACAAGAGGTAGATGATTTCTATTCATCTCTTCCCTTTATGTTCATCTTGAATGTTCAAGGGTTTTCATGGATAGAAAAGGGGGTTTAGATAGCTAAATCCATGGTCTTGACTTAGTTCTTGATTCTAAGAACTAAGTTAGGAAGTTTTTAGCTTAGTGAGTGCTAGATGACCATTTATGGCTCAAGCCAAACCATTTTTGGTTCATAGATGAGGAACTTGGAAAATGGTTAGAGATAATGTGATTTTTGGACATAAATCTATGCCTAAGTGAATCAATAGGTTGTATGAAAGTTACAATAAGTTTAGGAGCCTAGATTGGTGTTAGAAATTATAAGGAAACTGATTAGGAATGAGTAGAAGTGATAGGAACAAATCTCGGATTCTGCAAAATTCTACAGAATCCAGTCTGGGTAGCCAGCGCCCATGCGCTGTATGTTGGGTGCCTAGGCGCCCATTGCCCAGTAGTTCAACTTTAGACTTTTGCGCAACCAGTGCCCAAGCATTGCGTGTTGAGCACCAATCGTAGAACACAATAAGGCAGGTCTCTGCTAGGACAGCGACCAGGCGCTGAAGAGATAGCGCCTAGGCGCCCAGTGCTTATTTTCTTAAGATTTTTATCTTCATTAAATAGAATTCCCTACTAGATGAGACCCTTTATACATGCTTTTTGGAGTGTGTTAAGATGCTAATGGGAATATTCCAAGAGAGAAATTATCACTTAGCAAGAGTTGGTTCCTTTATGCAATAAGGTTAAACCATAACAAATGTTGGCTCCCTTATGCAATAAAGTTGAACCACATCAAAAGATGGTTCCTTTGTCTACAAGGTTGAACCATAGCAAGTGTGGTTCCTTTTTTTATCAAAGTTGAACCATAGCAAGAGTAGCACACAAATTCCTAACTGAGGGAGCAAGACAAGCCCCTTGACCCTGCAAAGGAGCACCTTGCAAAGGGTGGAGTTGTGAACAAGATATGGATCCCTTATGCAGTGAGGTTGATCCATAGAGATGGAACCCTTATGCAATGAGGTTGATCCATAGAGATGAAACACTTATGTAATGAGGTTGATCCATAGAGATGGAACCCGGAACCCTTATGCAATAAGGTTGATCCATAAAGGTAGAACCCTTATGTAGTAAGGTTGATCCATAGAGCTAGCAAGAGTTGGTTCCTTTAGTTATAAAGTTGAACCGTAGAACACTACAATTCCTAACTAAGGGAGCGAGATAAGCCTCTTGACCTTACAAAGTAGTAAGTCAAGCACTTTGTTAAAGGTGAAGTTGTGATGAGTTAAGTCCTATGTCAGGCTAAAGATGAGTTAAATCCTATGCTAGGCTAAGGATGAGTTAAGTATTATGCCAGGTAAAGAAGTGAGAAAAGTTGTGGAAGTAGTACATTCACTATTATGAAATGGAATAGTCCACTCATTACCAGGTAGTCTAAGGGTTATTTAGCCTATTCTACACAGATAAGAACAATATAACATAGTTCTTGAGAGTAGCTAAGTTAAGTGTATGAGTTTAGTGTTAGATTATGAGGTTGCTAGATGAACATTTACATAGAGTCAGAATGTGAATGTTCTAGTGGCAGTGAGTAGAGTCTCATTTATTTATTGCAACCGTTAATCTAATGCTAGCAGTGTTGTTCATTGTGAGCTGATATTTGTATAGTACTTATATCAGGTTAATGAATAAGTAGACCAGAGGTGTTTCAGAGTTCATTTATTTAGTATAAATGTTTAAATGCTGGTATTGGTCACTCGTACTGAGAATTATTATTTCTCACCCCGTTGTGTTTTCTTGTAAATCCAAGTTAAGGCCCTACAAGAGGATAAGAAGATGAATAAAACAAAAGAACTAGAAGAGTTTAGTTTTAATGTTTTCTATAACAACCTCCTTAGGGTATCACATTTCAGACTAACTCCTTTTAAATTCTTTACCCAAGTTATACAATATTTAATATTTTTTAATACGAGTTTCAAAATTTCTTTTTCACGGAAAGCATAAATGGTGTGGTGTGGTAAAAATTAAAAATTAATATCAAAAGCAGTTACCAAGTTCCACCAAAAATATAAAAACCTTGCAACCAGTTGTAGTAAGCAAGGGTCGATCCACAGAGAACCAATTCAATTGACACTATTAATCCAATTCCTAAATTAAACTCTAATGAACAATAAAATAGTAAAAAGTAAAAAAGGGGTCTTATTGATTAAAACTGAAAAGAGAAATTAAACTTAAACCAAAACAGTAAACACAAATTAAATTATCAAGTTAAAGACATAGGTTAAGAGATGGAATCCACCACTAGATTTATATGATTATGCTAATTTACATACTCTTTATACCAACGTGATCAATTATGTTCTTATGTAATTGTGAGATAAATCCCTTGTTTTCCTTAAGTTTCGCTTAATTCAACAACCGCTCAAATCAAACCCTAACCATTAGTTATTTGTAAAGCGATCGCTCTTACACCTACCTAATGATTGCATTAAGAATTAGAAAACCAATCACACTAAGATCTAATCACACACCAAATTAAATTACTTAGATCATATGTTTCACTAGTTTTACCAACGCAACCGCGCATAGTAATCCTAGTTTTACCACTCTCAAAATTTGGCAAGAATATAAAGACCTTTATATTAATTTAAGAATAGAAACATATGAATAAAAACATAATTGTATTGATATAAAGAAATATACAAGATTCACATAATCAAAACTAGAGTTTCATCTTCCCTTAACCAATCAAGAAGTTTAGCCACACATGGCAAAGTCAAAATCATAAGAAAAATAGAAGAAAAACATAGTTCAGAACGAAAGTGCAAAAGAAAACTGAAGATCAAACTAGTTTCCAAAAGTTGGGGATGATCGATCTCCGATTGCTCGAACCCGAGACTCCAATCTTCGATCCAATCTCCCTTTCCCTTGGTCTTTGTGTTTCCCTCAGTTCCCTTGATGGCTCTATCTGTCCAGACCGCTTTAGGGGCTTTAAGCAACCCTATTTATAGGTTTGGATACCTAATTTCTTAATAGAATTCGAATTTAACTTTCTGGTGCGACGACACGGGCTGTGTCATATGACACAGCCTAACCCATGTCTGAATCTGGCTAACATAATTTCAACTGATTTCAAAGTCAGAGAAGAACACGGCCCAACCCGTGTCATATGACACGGGCCGTGTTATCGGTCAAGACTGAAAATTGATTTTCCTTGTGAAGTCAGAGACGTACACAGCCTACCCCGTGTCATTTGACATGGGCTGTGTTGGTCCAAAAATAGAAATTGACCCAGTCTTCATAGTCAGAGGAGTACACGATCCACCCCGTGTCATTTGACACAGGCCTTATTGATTACTTTCTTCAAATGTGACCTTGATTCTTCATAAATGCCCTTCTTCCTTCGCTTCTAAGGGTAAAACTGATCTTCTTAAGCATTCATCTCTCTCCTCAAATGGTCATCAAGCTTGGTTTGATGCTAATGGACTCAAACACTCCAAGATCTCCTGAAAAGCATAATTCATTTATGAGTGTTTATAATCACATTTAAGCATAGTTTCACAATAAACATTCAACTAAGTTTTATAACAGAAACTTAGCTAAATGTTAATAATTGAGCATATATGGAGTCCAATTAGATCAAACAAAAGCCATTCAAAGTATTAAAATTATCAACAGATCAAATACCCCCACACTTAGCCTTTTGCACTCCTGGGCAAAACATAAGACCAAACCAAGGAACAGGGAAAACAAAACAAATTCAAAACCTAACAATTTAAAGAACTCAATTTCCAATGATATTCAAGAGAGGCAAAAATTTTTAAGCAAGAAGAGTAAGAAAAGATTCAAGGGATCAAAACATTCAAGAGATAACAAATCTTCACATTTCCAACCAATAAGCAAGGTATCTTCAATTTGAAAAGCATGAATTAAGAATGATAGATCCTCACAAGATACACTCTCAATCTCTCAAGTGTTTACAAGGTAAGTATTTCACTCAATTCAACCCATGAAAAATGCACTACCATAAGCTTGCTTATCTTCTACTTCTCCACTACTCAAACACATGCACACACAAATCAAGAAAACTTTATTCAAGGTTGTAATGGGGCCAAGGTAAAGGAAAGAAATAATATGGGTATGGAAAGATGAGCACCTAAGAGAATAAACGAACATTGGGGAGAAACTCAATTGACAAACATGAAATTTTTATCTCCTCAAATCTATAAAATGCACATTCTCTTTACAAATTCCTTTCCTTTTTCTTTCTTTTCTTTTACAACCTTTCTTGAAATTGTTTTTTCTTTGCATATTTTTTTTTCAACACCTTGCATATTACACATCAACTTGCACAACCCCTACACTTGTCCTATTAAACACTTGCAAGCAAAAGAGCTCCTCCAATGAAAATGAACTAATGCTCTCCCTTTCCCTAAGGTAAGGTAAAATCATGATTTTTTCACATAAGATATATAATGAGGTAAGACAAAAAATAGGCAAATAGGCTCAAGGGGTTAATCAAAGAGAAATAATGCAAGGTTGGCTATTTAGCCAAAGTAGTTAATCACAAAAGAATGCCTCAATCATGTTCATGTATGCAAGTAAAAATGTAGCCTCAAAAAGAATCAAAGCAAATTCTAGAGTGATCAATATGACATGAGTGAAAATCACACAAGAAAGAAGAGAATTGCACAAATGCTAAATCCATCCATCAAAAGGCTCAAAATCTCACCAGGTATGCATCTATCATACTCAATTCATCAATCAAACATCCAAAACCAAGCATGCCAAATTCAAGATGAAAGAAGAAATTTATAAATCATAACCTTGAATTTCAATTGCTTCAAACTCATAAACTTCACAAATCTCAAAGCATAATTGGAAATCAAATAAAAACACACAAATTTTTTTTTTCGTTTTTAACAGAATTAAAATGCAGAAAATATAAAACAAAAATTAAAAACAAAAAATAGAGTAAAATCCTCCCCCACACTTAAATTCTACATTGTCCTCAATATAAAGCTCAAAAGAGAAATAACATCCATCAACATAATCAATTAATGAAGGATAAGTAAAATAAAATGGAGGGAAAGAAAAGAAACATCCTTATCAAATGAGGAAGCTTCCACCAGGGTCTTATGGGCCTTCCTTAATTTCTTTGGCTCCACCACTGAATTGTAGCATGTTTACTTCATCAACTCTATTGACATTGTCTATGGTGGACCATGATCCAAAAGCAAAATCTACCACAGTAGTGACCGCCATGCGGAGCTCTTTTTCCTTTTTTGAAAATTCTGCAATGAGCTTCAACTCCATCTCCCTTTGTGTCTTAGATTCTACAACTGTGTCATAAGCATTGTTGATAGATCCTTCAATACCATTAGCAGCTGCATAAACATAATCATCAGCTCTCAAGTATGCAGAAATCTCAGCACAAATAACACATATCATATCACCATCACAATCAGTACATGAGTGGCAATAGATAGAATCATTAAAACCAATTAAATCAGGAAATTCAGCACATAATTCATCATCAGTTTCGTCAACTAAATCAGCAAGTAAATCAATATGAAAAATAGAATTCTCCTCCATGGGATGCTTCATAGCATCAAAAATATTAAACTGAACAATCAAGTCTCCAAACTCCATGGATAGAGTTCCTCCATGCACATCTATTTTGGTCCTCGCTGTTTTAAGGAATAGCCTTCCTAAAATTAGTGGAGCCTTGCTGGATGGTGACTCTCCCTCCATCTCCAAAATATAAAAATCTGTAGGAAAGATCAGCTCATCAACCTTTATCAATACATCCTCAATCAACCCAGCTGGATACGCATTGCTTCTATTAGCCAACTGAATCACAACATCTGTAGAATGAAAAGGGCCAAGTCCAAGAGAGTTAAAAACAGACATAGGCATTACATTAATAGAAGCACCTAAATCTAGCATGGTATGCTCAAATTTGTAATTGCCTATAACACACGGAATTGTAAAAGTCCCTGGATCCTTGCATTTATAAGGCATAGGCTGAATGAGAGCTGAAACATTTTGGCCCATACTGATTTTCTCATTACTCTTCAGCCTCCTCCTCTGGGCGCATACTTCCTTAAGAAACTTGGCATATTTCGGGATTTGCTTGATTGCATCCAACAATGGAATATTGACTTCCACTTTCCTAAAAGTCTCAAGAAGATCTCTATCCTTTTCATCCTCAACTTTCTTGCTCTTAACCAACCTACTAGGGAATGGAGCCTTAGTGATATACTTAGGATGGAGTTTAGGAATACTCAACTTGGGGCCTTTGGAGTTTTGCCCCTCCTCATTTACCTCCTTTGACTTTTGATCCTTGTCACTAGTGGCTTGTGGGGGAGGTAGAGGTTCATCTAACCTCTTCCCACTTCGCAATGTGATAGCACTAACAATTTCTCTCAAATTCACTTCCGGTTGAGAGGGGAGTTTCCCGAAAAGTTAGCTCTGAACCTTATTGATTTCAGTGGCTAACTGCCCCACTTAGTTCTGCAAGTTACTAATGGTGGCCCTTATTTCTTGTTGAAACTGAATGTTATTAGTGGCCATTTGTCTCATCAACTCTTCCAATGAGGGCTCAGGTTGCCTAGGAGCTTGAGCTTGTTGTTGCCTCTGAGGAAAGGTGCTTGCCTTTGCTGAAACCCTGGAGGTCCATAAGCTTGAGGTTGAGCTTGGAGCTGTTTTGCATAGCTAAAGTTAGGATGATCTCTCCACCCCGGATTATATGTGTTGGAGTAGGGGTTGTAATTCTTGGAAGGTCCATCATATCCCCCTATTGTTTTTACCTTCGCAGGTGTGTCCGCGTGTAAGGTGGGACACATATCAGTGGGATGGCCAGGAGAACAACAAATCCCACAAGCATGTACTGGTACTTTCCCATTATCCATTAATTTCTGAACCATGGCAGTCAATTGAATCATTTGTTGCTACAAACTAGTTGTTTCAGCCTCTTTAACAGCTCTCACTCTAGTGTCATTCCTGGTGAAGAATTGTTGAGTGTTAGCAGCCATCCTTGAGATCAAATTCCTAGCTTCTTGGGGAGTCTTGTCGACCAAAGCTCCTCCACTAGCAGTATCTATCATGTTGCGGTCCATAACTAGCAAACCCTTATAGAAATACTGGATCAAAAGTTACTCACTGATTTGATGTTGAGGGCAACTAGCACATAGTCTCTTAAACCTCTCCCAGTAGTCATGAAGTGATTCCCCATGCCTCTGTTGGATGCTGCAAATTTCTTTTCTGATGGTTGCGGCCTTTGAAGCAGGGAAATATCTGTCTAGGAAAGCTCGAGCCATGTCCTGTCATGTCTAAATGGATCCGGGTGGCAAGTAGTATAGCCACTCCTTTGCAGAATCTTTCAATGAGAATGGGAAGGCTCTCAGCTTAACTTGTTCCACTGAAATTCTTGCAGGCTTCATGCTAGAGCATACCACATGGATTTCCTTCAGATGCTTGTTGGGGTCCTCTCCGGCTAATCCATTGAAAGATGGTAAGAGATGAATCAAGCCGAACTTCAATTCAAAGGCCTCTTCATTTTCTGGAATTTCTATGCATAGAGGCTGCTGATCCAAATTTGGAGCACCCAATGTCCTTAATGTATTTTCTGCCATCACCACTTCTTCAGGTGTCTCAGATATCTCAGATGCCTCAGAACTTGAAAGGTCTATGTGACGGGCAGCTTCAACGTCAGCAGGTATAAATTGCGAGCTGATTTGTTCAAAGTATTGCCTTAAATTTCTCAATTGCTCATTCACCTCTTCACCGAACATGAACACCTGCAAGACAGTTGAAAAGAACGACTGAATCTATTAAAACTAAAACAAAAATAGAGAGAAAAATAGGAAACAAATTAATAGCGCAATTGGAAAATTGGTTCCCCGGCAACGATGCCAAAATTTGGTGTGGTGTGGAATACAATTAAAAATTAATATCAAAAGCAGTTGCCAAGTTCCACCAAAACTATAAAAACCTTGCAACCAGTTATAGTAAGCAAGGGTCAATCCACAGAGAACCAATTCAATTGACACTATTAATTCAATTCCTAAATTAAACTCTGATGAACAATAAAACAGTAAAAACTAAAAAAGGAGTTTTGTTGATTAAAACTAAAAAGAGAAATTAAACTTAAACCAAAACAGTAAACACAAATTAAATTATCAAGTTAAAGACATTGGTTAAGAGATGGAATCCACCACTAGATTTATATGATTATGCTAACTTACATACTCTTTATACCAACGTGATCAATTATGTTCTTATGTAATTGTGAGATAAATCCCTTGTTTTCCTTAAGTTTCGCTTAATTCAACAACCGCTCAAATCAAACCCTAACCATTAGTTATTTGTAAAGCGATCGCTCTTACACCTACCTAATGATTACATTAAGAATTAGAAAACCAATCACACTAAGATCTAATCACACACCGGAATTAAATTACTTAAATCATATGTTTCACTAGTTTTACCATCGCAACCGCGCATAACAATCCTAGTTTTACCACTCTCAAAATTTGGCAAGAATATAAAGACCTTTATATTAATTTAAGAACAGAAACATATGAATACAAACATAATTGTATTGATATAAAGAAATATGCAAGATTCACATAATCAAAACTAGAGTTTCATCTTCCCTTAACCAATCAAGAAGTTTAGTCACACATGGCAAAGTCAAAATCACAAGAAAAACAGAAGAAAAACATAGTTTAGAATGAAAGTGCAAAAGAAAAATGAAGATCAAACTAGTTTCCAAAAGTTGGGGATGATCGATCTCCAATTGCTCGAACCCGAGACTCCAATCTTTGATCCAATCTCCCTTTCCCTTGGTCTTTGTGTTTCCCTCAGTTCCCTTGACAGCTCTCTCTGTCCAAACTGCTTTAGGGGCTTTAAGCAACCCTATTTATAGGTTTGGATGCCTAATTTCTTAATAGAATTTGAATTTAACTTTCTGGTGCGACGACACGGGCCGTGTCATATGACACGGCCCAACCCGTGTCTGAATCTAGTAACATAATTTCAACTGATTTCAAAGTCAGAGAAGAACACGGCCCAACCCGTGTCATATGACACGGGTCGATGAAAATTGATTTTCCTTGTGAAGTCAGAGACGTACACAGCCTACCCCGTGTCATTTGACATAGGCCGTGTTGGTCCAAAAAGAGAAATTGACCCAGTCTTCATAGTCAGAGGAGTACACGGCCCACCCCGTGTCATTTGACATGGGCCGTGTTGATCACTTTCATCAAATGCGACCTTGATTCTTCATAAATGTCCTTCTTCCTTCGCTTCTAAGGGTAAAACTGATCTTCCTAAGCATTCATCTCTCTCCTCAAATGGTAATCAAGCTTGGTTTGATGCTAATGGACTCAAACACTCCAAGACCTCCTGAAAAGCATAATTGATTGATGAGTGTTTATAACCACATTAAAGCATAGTTTCACAATAAACATCCAATTAAGCTTTATAATAGAAACTTAGCTAAATGTTAATAATTGAGCACATATAGAGTCCAATTAGATCAAACAAAAGCCATTCAAATTATTGAAATTATCAACAGATCAATAAACTTACCAAATTAAAGTAACACAAGATATAAGAACTGAATAATATACATCTCACGTACATAACATAGATCAGTAGAATTTTAAATACATAAAACTTACGTACTTTAAATAATATATAATTATCATATAAATACTAAACTCAGCCCAAGTCCAAACACTAGAAGAGTAGGGTCCTGCACCAGATCTTCCTCTAGATCCTCCTCGGGATCCCTAACAAACAAACTCCCCAGATGGAGCATGTTACTACGGACAAGAGTCCAAGCAGTCAACACATCAGAGTCCTCACTATTAGTGTCATAAAGATCACTCCACATATCTCTAATAGGCATAGAGAACTCCAAATGCACATAAGCATCAAGAGAGAGAACAGTATCCCCAAAATAAACAACATGCTCAACATCAGCATCATAGCGCCAGGAATCAGTACCTCCTCGAAACTGCACTCTCACGTAACCAAGAAAACTAGGCCTTGACGCCATCTCAGTACACAGATAGAATCAACACAATAGAAAGGAGGTGTTCTTGCCTCTTGCTCTTCACAATCTTTATCACACATACGTATAAACAAAATAATACAACAAAGAGGTGAGATCCTCTACATCAATACCATCATGGCAGCATAGAAACAATAATGACAATAATGCCATTCACATACAGCAATATCACAGAATAACAGGCATAATCATGTTATCAACTAACAAATAATTTATCAATATATATATTTCACGATATATAAAAACTAACCATACCACAAAATAAACATACAAACTATGCCACAACAATATGTACACTTACTATACACATGCACAATGTGTATACTAACTATCCTTATGCACAATGCATCTATTTCCTACTCCATAGAGGTAAACACAAACTTAGAGATAAACGTTCCAGAAGATTTACCACCCTCAATGACAGTCTACGTCGGACCACGTAAAGAATAGTGTTTGTCGGGTCCTTGTCAGTGCGTTGCAACGGTTCTTCACAGCCAGAGGTATATAATGTGATAACATATTACTAAGTGAATCACCTCGCCCTGCACCCCCTGAGATCCATCATAGATCACACTATCCAAATTCTCGTTCACTTCTAGGCACAAAAGCCACAACAACCACCAACTGTATAATGCTCAAATGCATGATCCATGAAATCAAACCACCGTTGGACTGTTTCCAATGATATTAAAACAATTGCTCATACAATTGTCTAATACCATTAGTATCAATGATATTATATAACTGCCCATAAAACTACATAATAGCACTGATCAACTCGGGTCCAATACGGCCAAAACTTGTTGTTCCTCTCAATCGCGTAGAGTTTTTATCGCATTTTCACAATTGCGGAAAACTTCTGTTACGTTTTCAAATCGCGTAATGATTTTTCAACGTTTTCCCAATAGCATAAAGATTTTAAAATGTTTTTTTAATTGCGTGACTAAAAATTGCCATTTTTAAATTGTATAAGAGTTTTTCTGTGTATTTTCAATCGCGTAAAACATTTTAATCATATTCTAAGCTTAAATTAAAACTTTTCTCATTTAATATCAAAATTTGGATTTAATTCCAATATTTCCTTAATAAATCACCTTTAAATAATATTTCTAACATTTTCTCAATAAACCTCCACCAAATAATATTTCCTAACGTTTTCCACAAAAACTTATATCATTTAAATTAATTCAAGATATCTCGAATTTTTGTTCATTACTCTAAATAAAACTTTATTAAATGAAATATTTTAAACTCCAAACTATCCTTAGAAATTATTTTCTTGCTAAAACTCTTTTGAATAATAATTTCTAATATTTTTTCAAAACTTACATTATTCTCAAAATCTATATTATTTTAATTTTAAATCAAATCCTTTTTCATTTAATTTATAAAAAATCCATTTAACTAAAATACTTGAAATCTCAAAATTACTCCTTAGTCCTAAATTCACTATAATAGCCGAAAATCACTTCTTAATTAGTGATAAAAATATTTTCATTTTCATTTTAAATTTTGTAATTCCATAATCAAATTAATTATCAATAAACAACTAAATTCACAATTAAAAAAATCATTTTCATCATTCCAACTAAAAACTCTATTAAATAAAATGTTTCAAATTTCAAATCATCTTTCTAACTTATTTCTATAATTAAAGCCGAAAATCGATTCCTTTATGAATAATAATGTTTGTTGATCAACTTTTTAACTTGCAAAATCCTTAAACCTTATTTAGTCCCTTAATCATCTAGGTTAAGTCATTTTTGCATAAAATTACCTATTTGTGAGCAAAGTGGCCGTGAGCCTCTTGATCTTTGGAACCAAAAATTCATTTTCTCTCAATGACAATTTATATCATACAACATGCATAAAACATCATAATCTTACTATATAAAATTCATGCATAATATCAAAGCAATAAAATCACACAAAGCATATAAACATAAACCACAAAATTATACAAACATGGTGAATAAATCCTCACATGGATTCATCACCTTCATACAAATTTGTCCCTCACTACCATAAGTGGTTGATGAGGTTAATCTCCCTCTTACCTTAAGTTTAGCTTCCTAAGCTCCTTGTATAGCTCTTTGAATCAATTTTCTCCACCAAGTAACTCTTGAAAATCAAAGTAAACATACAAAAATTAATATCGAAGGCTTGATTAAGATGACCATAGATCAAATATGGTCTTAGAATTTTAAGAATCAAATAAGAAATGAAAAACCATGATCATCGCCTTAGAACCCTAGAACTTGAAACCAAAAATCAAGCTTGAAGATGATGAAACCAAGTCGTGATCACAACATGAAAGATACTTAGAATGATGTTTAGAACTAAGTGGTAAGCTTTGTTTAATTTATGAGTGATGGATAGGTGTTTTGAGTGAAGGAGCAGTGAGCTAGAGGAGAGAAAAATGGGAGAAAAAGTGTCAAGGCTTTTGAGAAAAAGATGATAGCTTTTCTTAAATGAAATGAAAAATGAACACTTGGTCACTTTAAGGACTACATGGCCGTGAGTTTGGAGAGATAATAGTATGACAATTTTGACTATTTTCAACTATCCTCATCCATTGATTTAATCTAGGGTAGATATCCTAAACTTCCTTATTAAGCTTGTCTTTACAACCATTGATTAGATCAATGGTGAACATCCAAAGCTTCCTTGCTAAGTTTGGTCTCACACTATTGATTAGATCAATGGTGATCATCCAAGGCTTCTTCATCAAGTTTACTTTCATAACCGTTGATGAGATCAATGGTTGATATTCAAAACTTCTCCACTAAGTCTTGCTTCTCAACCGTTGATTAGATCAATGGTTGATGTTCAAAACTTCTCCACAAAGTCTTGTCATCCAATGGTTCAAACCAAAGTCAAGCCCTCTTTGTTAACTAATCTCAAGATATTTTCCAATAGATAGATATTTTTCAAAAGATATTTTTCAAAAACTATTACCCAATAGAGAATAGCTACTGCTAGTTATTGTCCAATGGATAATAACATTACACAATGAATACAAGCATTACTCAATGGATAATAAAAAACTCAGATACAGAAAATTTCCTCAACTGTTTCTGGTTTCGGGTTTAGTAAGTTCCCTCGGCCATGCATTAACAGTCCAAAACTTTCCGGTCCAAGAAAAATTTTTATTTTTCCGAGTCTGCCTCAAACACATATATAACTCAAAATAATATTAAAATAATCAAAAACTCAGAAAATTCCACAAAAATTCACAAAAATCATAAAAATTATAAAACTCATATATATTCAAAAAAAATGAACTTTGAGCATAAAGCTCAAAATAATATTAAAATAATCAAAATAATTAAAAATTCCCAGAAACTCACAAAAATTCACAAATTATTAAAACCTATTTATATTAAGAAAACAAAAAATCGGGGTATTACAACTCTCCCTCTCTAAAAAGAATTTCGTCCTCGAAATTTCTATTGCATTTTAAACAAAAGAGGATATTGCTCCTTTA
Source organism: Ormosia semicastrata (assembly GCA_029884595.1). Lineage (NCBI taxonomy): Eukaryota > Viridiplantae > Streptophyta > Magnoliopsida > Fabales > Fabaceae > Ormosia > Ormosia semicastrata. Next base: position 57,784,762 of record JAQQTO010000060.1, read on the forward strand.
TCTTGTCTTCAAGCTCCCACATAGCATCTTCAGTTACGTCGTTCCAGATCCCCTTTCTGCTTCTCTCGAATTTCTTCCATCAGACTTATTCGAAACAATACTTGTATTCAAACAAAATTTTCGCTGGTGTCAAATCCACAGACAACCGCATATCCCTGAATTGTTTTATTAATTCACTCTCCTTAATCATCATAGCAGATATACTAAATACTTTTCTACTCAAGGCATCCGCCACGATATTCACCTTTCCGGAATGACACAGAAGTTGAAAATCTTAGTCTTTCAAAAATTCTAATCATTGTCTTTACCTCATATTCGACTTCTTTTGATCGAACAAGTACTTTAGGCTCTTGTGATCACTATAAATATTGTAGGTTACTCCATAAAGAAAATGTCTCCAAATGTTTAATGCAAACACCACTGCCGCCAATTCCAAAACGTGAGTCAGATAATTCTTCTTATGCACTTTCAACTGTCTCAAAGTATAAGCCACAACCTTTCTATTTTGCATCAACACACAACCTAAACCCAAAAGTTGAACTTCCTTTAACTAGAATTCGCACTTAGACAGCTTCGCGTATAACTTCTTCTTCTTCTTCAGAATTTGAAGATCCACATTGAGATGTTCAACATGTTCCTCCGGACTCCGAGAATAGATCATGATGTCGTCAATAAGGACGATGACAAATCTGTCTAAATAGGGATGAAAGATCCTATTCATGTAATTTGTGAACATCGCAAAAGCATTCGTTACCCTGAACGGTATTACTAAATACTCATAGTGCCCATAACGCATCTGAAAAACTGTCTTAGAACATCTTCTACTTTCACGTGAATTTGATGATAACCAGAATGCAAATCGATCTTGGAGAAAATAATGGTTCCCTTCATTTTGTCTTCTAGTTCCCATGTTGTATCTCCCATCACATCGTTCCAAATTACCTTCACCAAGGTAAGTTGTTTCACTTGCCTATCCTTAATCTGAACAGGAAATGTCTTCTAGATCAAGTTCTCTTTTTAATCATATTGTATTTGGTGCTATGACATGGGATGAATCAGGAATATATTTTCTCAATTGAGATATATGGAAGACACTATGAAGGTTAGAAAGAAAAGTGATAAGGCTATTCGGTAGATTACCAGACCTATCCAACAAACAATTTAGTAAGGTCCAATAAATTTAGAAGTGAACTTTCTGGATTCAAATCCAAAAATCTCAGTCTCAGGGAACACTAAAGTTTTATTGAAACAATATAACAGGATATGGTTAGAAAGTAACCAATCCATCCCTAAGATTTTGTTTATTTGTAAAAGAAGTAGACAAATCAGATCAACAGAAAAGTTCCAATCTCGAATAATAATAGGATAGTTTTAAACAGGCTTGATAACAAGTTTAGCAGTAGAAGTAGTAATATTCAAGTCAAAAGGAAATGAAAACATAGATAAACCCAAATGGTTCACACAGTCACAGGTAATAAAAGAATGGATTGTCCCCCGAGTTATACAGCACAGTTAAAGGATTACTTTCTATGGCACAATCTCCCTCAATAAGATCTTCAGATTGGGAGTCTTCTGCTCCATTTAACGTATAGACTCTTCCTCCAACTTGAGATCTTGCCGCATGTACATTTCTCAGGAAGGTTCCATTTTTGATTTAGTACAATCTCTGGCAACGTGTCCGGGCTTCCCGCACTTGAAATAAATTATTTCCTTACTCTTACATTCTTTCGTCAAATGGTCATTTCCACACTTCTTACAATATGGTAAAAACTTCACGGTCTACCTAGAACTATTGCCACTAGTACTTTCTCCATTTGTTCGTTGTTGCTGTTGATTCCCCAATGATTGTAAGTATAATTTCTGCTAGGATCGATTGACCTTACATTTCCTCCCCTTTTGGAACCTAGTTGGTCCAAAGTTACAGAGTCTTGTACTTTGAGATTGATTCAACTCTAACATATTTTGAGCCTCGGCTATTGCTTCCTGCTGCTTAGCAGCCTTTTAATTTTGATGTACAATCACGTCAGCCATCTTTTGTATTGCTATAGCAACTGCAGCTATATCATCATTGTCACATCTTGCATCCACCTTCGTTTGTTTACCACGAGCCATATGCATATGTCTACCACGAACCATTTCCTTTCTTCAATGTCAAACTAACCACAATACAACGAAAACTAAATGCAACCATTTCAAACAAGGTTGTCTCCTTTCGAAAACCAAACAAGACATCTCTGTGTTCGGTGTCAGAGAAACACACAGCACAAACAAGACAAACCTACCCACAAACTTGAAAGACTCGAACTTGGGCTCTGATACCAACTAATGTAACACCCTCCTTAGGGTATCACATTTCAGACTAACTCCTTTTAAATTCTTTATCCAAGTTATAAAATATTTAATATTTTTTTAATACAGGTTTCAAAATTTCTTTTTCGCGGATAGCATAAACTTACCAAATCAAAGTAACACAAGATATAAGAACTGAATAATATATATCTCACGTACATAACATAGATTAGTAGAATTTTAAATACATAAAACTTACGTACTTTAAATAATATATAATTACCATATAAAAACTGAACCTAGCCCAAGTCCAAACACTAGAAGAGTAGGGTCCTGCACCTGATCTTCTTCCAGATCCTCCTCGAGATCCCTAACAGACAAACTCCCCAGACGGAGCATGTTAATACGGACAGAAGTCCGAGCAGTCTACACATCAGAGTCCTCACTATGAGTGTCATAAAGACCACTTCACGTATCTCTAGTAGGCATAGAGAACTCCAAATGCACACAAGCATCAAGAGAGAGAACAGTATCCCCAAAATAAACAACATGCTCAACATCAGCATCATAGTGCCAAGAATCAGTGCCTCCTCGAAACTGCACTCTCACCTAACCAAGAAAACCAGGCCTTGACGCCATCTCAGTACACAGATAGAATTAACACAATAGAAAGGAGGTGTTCCTGCCTCTTGCTCTTCGCAATCTTTATCACACATACGTATAAACAAAATAATACAACAAAGAGGCGAGATCCTCTACATCAATACCATCATGGTAGCATAGAAACAATAATGACAATAATGCCATTCACATACAGCAATATCACAGAATAACAGGCATAATCATGTTATTAACTAACAAATAATTTATCAATATATATATTTCACGATATATAAAAACTAACCATACCACAAAATAAACATACTAACTATGCCACAACAATATGTACACTTACTATACACATGCACAATGTGTATACTAACTATCCTTATGCACAATGCATCTATTTCCTACTCCATAGAGGTAAACACAAACTCAGAGATGAACGTTCCAGAAGATTTATCGCCCTCAATGACAGTCTACGTTGGACCACGTAAAGAATAGTATTTGTCGGGTCCTTATCAATGCGTTGCAACGGTTCTTCATAGCCAGAGGTATATAATGTGATAACAGATTACTAAGTGAATCACCTTGCCCTGACACCCCCTGAGATCCTTCATAGATATCCAAATTCTCGTTCACTCCTAGGCACAAAAGCCACAACAACCACCGACTGTATAATGCTCAAATGCATGATCCATGAAATCAAACCACCGTTGGACTGTTTCCAATGATATTATAACAATTGCCCATACAATTGTCTAATACCATTAGTATCAATGATATTATATAATTGCCCATACAACTACATAATACCACTGATCCACTCGGGTCCAATACATTCAAAACTTGTTGTTCTTCTCAATCACATAGCGCTTTTATTGCATTTTCACAATCGCAGAAAACTTTTATTACGTTTTCAAATTGCATAATGATTTTTCAATGTTTTTTCAATCGTGTAAAGATTTTAAAATATTTTCTTAATCGTGTGACTAAAAATCACCATTTTTAAATTGCGTAAGAATTTTTCTGTGTATTTTCAATCGCATAAAACATTTTAATCATGTTCTAAGCTTAAATTAAAACTTTTCTCATTTAATATCAAAATTGGGCTTTAATTCCAATATTTCCTTAATAAATCACCTTTAAATAATATTTCTAACATTTTCTCACCAAACCTCCACCAAATAATATTTCCTAACGTTTTTCACAAAAACTTATATCATTTAAATTAATTCAAGATGTCTCGAGAATTTTTGTTCATTACTCTAAATAAAACTTTATTAAATAAAATATTTTAAACTCCAAACTATCCTTGAAATTAATTTCTTGCTAAAAATATTTTGAATAATAATTTCTAATATTTTTCCAAAACTTACATTATTCTCAAAATCTATATTATTTTAATTTTAAATCAAATCCTTTTCCATTTAATTTATAAAAAATCTATTTAACTAAAATACTTGAAATCCCAAAATTACTCCTTAGTCCTAAATTCACTATAATAGCCAAAAATCACTTCTTAATTAGTGATAAAAATATTTTCATTTCCATTTTAAATTTTGTAATTCCTTAATCAAATTAATTATCAATAAACAACTAAATTCATGTTTAAAAAAAATCATTTTCATCATTCCAACTAAAAACTCTACTAAATAAAATGCTTCAAATTTCAAATCATCTTTCTAACTTATTTCTATAATTGAAGCCGAAAATCGATTCCTTTATGAATAATAAAGTTTGTTCATCAGCTTTTTAACTTGCAAAATCTTTAAACCTTATTTAGTCCCTTAATCATCTAGGTTAAGTCATTTTTGCATAACATTAACCATTTGTGGGCAAAGTGGTTGTGAGCCTCTTGGTCTTTGGAACCAAAAATTCCTTTCCTCTCAATGATAATTTATATCGTACAACATGCATAAAACATCATAATCCTATTATATCAAATTCATGCATAATATCAAAGCAATAAAATCACACATAGTATATAAACATAAATCACAAAATTATACAAACATGGTGAATAAATCCTCACATGGATTCATCACCTTCATACAAATTCGTCCCTCACTACCATAAGTGGTTGATGAGGTTAATCTCCCTCTTACCTTAGGTGTAGCTTCCTAAGCTCCTTGTATAGCTCTTTGGATCAACTTTCTCCACCAAGTAACTCTTGAAAATCAAAGTAAACATACAAAAATTAATATCGAAGGCTTGATTAAGATGACCATAGATCAAATATTGTCTTAGAATTTCAAGAATCAAATAAGAAATGAAAAACTATGATCATCACCTTAGAACCCTAGAACTTGAATCCAAAAATCAAGCTTGAAGATGATGGAATCAAGTCGTGATCACAACATGAAAAATACTTAGAATGATGTTTAGAACTAAGTGTTAAGCTTTGTTTAATTTATGAGTGATGGATAGGTGTTTTGGGTGAAGGAGCCGTGAGCTAGAGGAGAGAAAAATGGGAGAAAAAGTGTTAAGCTTTTTAAGAGAAAGATGATAGCATTTCTTGAATGAAATGAAAAATGAACACTTGGTCACTTTGAGGACTACATGGTCGTGAGTTTGGAGAGATAATAATATGACAATTTTGACTATTTTCAACTATCCTCATCCATTGATTTAATCTAGGGTAGATATCCTAAACTTCCTTATTAAGCTTGTCTTTACATCCATTGATTATTTCAATGGTGAACATCTAAAGCTTCCTTACTAAGTTTACTCTCACACCATTGATTAGATCAATGGTGATCATCCAAGGCTTCTTCATTAAGTTTGCTTTCATAACCATTGATGAGATCAATGGTTGATATTCAAAACTTCTCCACTAAGTCTTGCTTCTCAACCGTTGATTAGATCAATGGTTGATGTTCAAAACTTCTCCACAAAGTCTTATCATCCAATGGTTCAAACCAAAGTCAAGCCCTCTTTGTTGACAAATCTCATGATATTTTCCAAAATATATTTTTCAAAGAATATTTTTCAAAAGATAGATATTTTCTAAAAACTATTACCCAATAGATAATAGCTACTGCTAGTTATTATCCAATAGATAATAACATTACACAATGAATACCAGCATTACTCAATAGATAATAAAAACTCAGATACAGAAAATTTCCATCAACTGTTTTCGGTTTCGAGTTTTGTAAGTTCCCCCAACCCCGCATTAACAGTCCGAAACTTTCCAGTTTAGGAAAATTTTTATTTTTTTGGGCCTGCCTCAAACACACATACAGCTCAAAATAATATTAAAATAATTAAAAACTCAGAAAATTTCAAAAAAATTCACAAAAATCATAAAAATTATAAAACTCATATATATTCAGAAAAAAAAATGAACTTTGAGCATACAGCTTAAAATAATATTAAAATAATTAAAATAATTAAAAATTCTCAGAAACTCACAAAAATTCACAAAAATTATTAAAACGTATTCATATCAAGAAAATGAAAAATCAAGGTGTTACATTTTCAGTTCAAAACTTATGGAATTATTTATATTTGCTTTGAGGATGTAAAAGTTGTATATATGTATGACTTTTAGATATGGCTCTCCATAATTATTTATTTAAATGTTATGGATTAGTTGATGTTTAGGTTAGAAGTAGCATGTCTGATACTGCTTATTCAGGTATGTGTCAGATATACCAGGGTACCGATATTAGGCTGTTACATTATGGTATTAGTGCAGTTCATCCTGTGAGCTAGGGTATGGACTGATTAAGTTTAGGAAAGTTTAGAGTTTTTCGCTAAAAGTTGTGCATTTCTTGTCTCATAAGTGAGATGTTTAGATAAAATAGGATGAGAAGCCCTAGATTTGAGTGTTAATGGTTACTGTCACACGTAGTGTGTAGGGAACCATTACTTCACTAAGGCGAACTAGGAGAAATGAGAATTCTTCTAGTGAAGGTCCAGCTAATATGGCTGAAGTGTTCTGAGAGATAGCAACTACTAAGAGGAAGCAGATTGCTATCGCAAGCAGAGTTTTAGAAAGGATGAAAGTAATTTCATCTCAGCTTCTAGTACCACTAATACAATCAATGTATGGACTAGTGGTAGTAAAGAACCGAAACTCCCCAAATTTTTCAAAGTTTAGAAAAGCCAACCCTATATCTTCTAGGAGAATGTAAGATCCGTTTGGAATAGGAAGATGGCTTCAGAAAATGGAGGAAATCTCTACAGTTGAGGTTTGTTCAAATGACCTGAGAGTTTTGGTTGTCTCCTATACGTTAGAAAGGGAGGCAAAGTTTTGGTGAACAAAATGCCAAGGAGATAGAGTTCTCAAGACTTGAACAAGGTGGCATGTTAGAAGGCCAGTATGTGGCTAAGTTTGGAGAAGTAAGAGTTTAGTACAGAGCAAGCTATAGAATCAGACTTCAATCCATAGAGCTCTGAGTTAAAGAGTTATGGTATGTTAAGCTAACTGAGTAGACAGGGGTAGTTATTCATTTGGCAAGATTTCAAGTTAATTGAGTATACTATAGGAGTTATTCAATTAGCATAGTTTTGATTAGTCGAAATAAAAAAAGAGAGACTGATTTTTTATTAATCGAAAAAGGCTTAATGGTGCTGTTAGTGCCATTTAAGAGAACAGTTGAGGGTCCTTATAGCTAGCCTTAAGTGGAACAATAGTTACAAGGTTTTTACAAGTGGAAGAGAGAGGATGATAGGTATATGAAGTGTATTTCTAAACCTAGTTATCCTCAAGATAAAGGCAAGTAAGTTTAAGAAGAAGTGAAGGAACCAAAGTGTGATAGATGTAGGAGATAACATGGTGGCAGACCTTGTTAAGTTGGCCAAATAGTATATTATACTTATGGCTGACCAGAACACTTTTAAATAAGTGTGTAAAGAAGCAGGGAGCAGTGCCTAACCTCAAAGCCCAAGCTAGAGTAAGAGTTTATACTCTGAGTAGTAAAGAGGCGGCTCAGACTCCAAATCTTATACGAGGTAAGAGCATAGTGAAAGATGATCTCTAAGTTACAGTGTATGATTCAGAAGTATCCCACTTCTTGATTTCATATGAGTATGTAAAGAGATTAGATTTATCTATGTTTGAGTTTTCCCATGTTTTATCCTTGTCTACACTAATAGGAAAGTTAATCACAACTTCCATAGTAAGTTTGGTTGTTGTGTAAAGACAGAAGGTACGATTTCCTTTGTGAATCTTATCAGTTTATCTATTCTTAACATGAACGTTAGATTAGACATGGTTTTGGATAGACAAGATTGGACATTGAAGTTTATATCTGAGGATTCTTCTGTTCCTATTTCTTTAGAGTCTATGTTTTGAGAGCTAAAAAAGTGAACAACTTTTGAGTAGAGGGGATTTAAGGATATGTTTTCCTTTTCTCCTTGTTTATGGAAGTTGAGCAAGTCTTAGGGAATATATCTGTGATAAGAAGACATCCAGAGGTATTTCCTAGGAAGATAACCGAATACCACCTAAGAGAGAAGTAGAACTCTTATAGGTATGATACAAGTTATGTTAATAGATGATTCTAAGATTCAGTAAGTTTTCCTATATAATTAGAACCTAGAGATGTTCAATGATCATACGAGTTTGCAACATTTATTTGATCAGAAGAAGTTGAACATGAGGCAGAGATGATGGATGGAATGCTAAGCAGAACTCGGTTGTGATGAAAGGATCATAACTTTGAGTTATAGTATCATCTGGTGATGTGGATTAAAAGTTGCAAACCCAAGTGCAGGTTGTTTCAAGTAATAAATTCTCGGGAGTTCGAGGTCGATCCACAGGGAATTGATGAAGAAAAATTCTTTGACGTAAGGAAAATATTTTGTCACAACAATAAAAGTAATAAAACTTGGTCACAAATAAAAAAAATTTATTTAGGTTAGGAGATCTACTCTTGGAAAATAAAATAAAGACAAGATTAATTCTTTTTATAACTCAATTAGAATCCACACATAATGGAGGTTCCAATCGAAAAATACAACAATCAAAGTTCATTAAAAATTATATACGTAATTATATTATGATTCCTTTATTCATTTATTAACACCACCACTCATAAATGGGATCAAGCATTCATTGTGCCAAAATCTTGTCTACAACAAATCAAGAACTCCACTTTACAAGGAGGGTTTCTAAATTGATTGAAAACAAAATACAATACGTATAATATCTACTTGAAAATATATTATTAAAGCACAAGAAAAAAATGAATCTAACCTTATTTCATTTCAAAGAGCTTCACCCTTTCACCCAAGTAAAATAAAACTTAGTTACTCATAGACAAGAAGAAAGAAAGAGAGAAGAAGAAGAAGAAGAAGAACATGACTTCAATTTAGAACAAAGAAAAATTACTACAAGAAAACCTAGTAACAAACTAGCATCATTTTGCTACCTAACACCTAACACCTTCAATAATCTGCTGAGGCCCCCTTTTATAGAGGATTAGAGATACAAAATGACAAGGGGGCTGAGTCATTAGTGAGTGGATGAGTGAAAAATGAATGAAAAATGTCAAATGACTTTGGTGAGTGGAAATTTATGGAGATTCTTTGTCTCCGAAATCATTTAGCTCTGAAGTCATTACATTCGTCATTTTTGAACCAAGTAGTCTTCATGAAGGTTGTAGGCCTGGATCTTATCTTTCAAATGCCACTAGAATCACCTTATTTGGCCATCTATAGCCCAAGATATGTCCCAATTACTACAGAGTATTTAGGCCCAGTTCCAGCTCTTCTATTCTGACTTGCAAGCCCAATATGACCTCAAAGGAGTCCGATCTGGGTTTTGTGTTCTTCATGAAAGTTGTAGATATTGGTCTCAAATAGCACATATCAAAATGTCAACCCAATACAGATCTTTCAGCCTAAATTATGCTTTGATTACTGCATATTATTCAAGTTCCAATCACAAAACTCGTATTCTGACTTCCAAGCCCAATTAGTTCCACTAGATATCTGACTTTGATCTCAAGATCTTCATGAAAGTTGTAGAGCTCTCTCTTATCTTTCCAACAAGGTAAAATACATAATTAGTAGACATCTAGAACTCAAGATATGACCAAAATACAGAAATAATGTAAGACATAAATCATGCTAAAAAAATCAATTAAGTCCAATTTGAGTCCAAACTTACAAAACATAACCAAACTTAATCAATTAAGTACATAGAAAGTGTAAATAACTAAAATTGAGGATTTATTAATGTATCAAATATGTGATTATCAAATTCTCCCACACTTAACGTTTTGCACTCCTGGGCAAAACACACAAGACTAAAACTAGGGGAAAAAAATGACACAGACTCAAAAGATAAACACTCGAAAAGGCTCAATTTCTAATAATATTTCTTCACATTTATGAGATAACGTTTCTTCACATCTCAAACCAACAAGCAATGATATTTCAATTGAAAAACATGAATCAAGAATGATAGATTTTCACAAGATTCACTCTCAATCCCTCAAGTGTTTAAAAGATAAGTATTTCACTCAATTCAACCCATAAAAATTGCACTACCATAAGCTTGCTTATCTTCTACTTTTTCACTACTCAAAACACATACATACACAAATCATGAGGACTTTATTTAAGGTTGTAATGGGGTCAAGGTAAAGGAGAATGTAATATTGATATGACAAGTTAAATACCAGAGAATAAAAGAGCATGAGAGTTGAGGTCAATTAACAAGCATGAAAGTTCATCCCAACTCCACTTAATACAAATTTCTTTTACATATTTATTCCTTTCCTTTATTGCATTGTTGACCCTTCTTTACACAATTTTTTTTTGTGTTTTTTTTTTGTTTTGTTTTGTTTTTTTTTTTAAATGAACATAATATATACATTTAAACAAATTTTTTTTTCATCCATTCTACACACACCCCCACACTTGTTCAAGAACTCATCAAATGACAAAACTAATGTTCTTTTATTCCCTAAGGCCAGGTAAGAACATGGTTTTTCATTTAAGGCACATAATAAGTTCGAAACAAAGAATGGTCAAATAAGCCCAAAGGGGCTAAGCAAGGGGAAATAGGCCATTTCCAATGCTTTACGTTGGCAGGAATAAGAGAATTTACAAGAAGTCATAAGAGTGTTTGATATCATATTAGGAATCAGAGAATTTTCAAGAAGTCAGAGTGTTTGATATCATATTGAGATAATATGCTGCTAAGCAAGGCTGGCTATTTCATTAAAGTAGCTATTTTAAGAAAAATGCCTCAATCATATTTATGTATGCATATGAAAATGTAGTCTAAAAAAGAATCAAAGCAAGTTCTAGAGTAACAATTCCATGAGTGAAATTCACACAAGAAAGAAGAGAATGATACAAATGTTCAGTCTATTCATCAATAGGCTCAAAATCTCACAAGGCTTAATTCTATCATTCTCAGTCCACTAATTCAACATCCATAACTAAGCATGTGAATTTTAAGAAAGAAGATAATTTACTCAACTATGCAAATTTCCCTGAATTTGAATTGCTACTTCCACACAAACTAGTTGTCTACCCAATTACTCCTTACTCTGCCACCAATTTTGATGTGTCTCAAGAGTAAATAATTTACTCCTTACTCTGTCATCCCTAATTACTTTTGTTGTTAATAAATTGTTGACAAACATGTAAACACAACAAACATATTAACAAACACACTTCTTAATTTTTTTTTTACACAACTATCCTTCCCACAACCAGATCACAACATTGTCCTCAATGTCAAAACATAGATAGGTAAAGGATAGAAGATAGTACCTGTTGTTGCAATTACTGTAAAGAGAAACTTTACACAAATTAAAACAAAAACAAAGTACGATAAATAAAACTAAAGATAAAGAAAAGTTATAGATGAAGTGCCAGATCACACTCTTGTTCTTTGCTGCCTCCCTTGTTGCTACCTCCCTTGCTGTTGCCTTCTGACTAATCTATTTGAGCTATTACTGGTTCAGGTTCATAAACAAAAGCTTGTAATTTATCAATTAATTCATCAACAGTAGAAGCAGATATAAGGAGTCGTCTTGCCGAAGGTGTGATAAAGCTCTGTTCCACAACATGGTCAACAAAAGATAACAAATTATCAAAGAAATTATTAATATTCAACAAACCTATGGGTTTATGGTGGATGTTCAGTTAGGCCTAAGAAATAATTTGAAAAACTTCTTCCAAAGTACCAAAATCACCCAGTAAAGCAATAAATGCATCAGAGTTTTCAAGCATTGTCCTCATTCGTCCATGCATAGATGATACTTGAATTTCCAACCCAATTGTCTTTCCAGTGATGTTCCTTCGAGTTAAAGGTTCAGAAATGATACCTAAAACTTGACCACCTCTTATATGTGTAGAAAGTGATACAGCCCCCATTAACCCAATGCTACCTCCCCCATATACAACACGAATGTTCATCGCAGCAAGTGTTCTACCAACAGTGCTTGCTGCGTTTACAAACTCTAAACCCTTCCCCTAACTTGTCCCACAAAATACACAGATACTAGTAAATCTACGAACTGAAGAAGAAGCTCCCTCCATTTCTACACTCGCACTCTCTTTGAATGATTATGAGTTGTAGGAAAGTAAAGAAAATCGAGTGTTTAAATAGGGAAGAGAATAGAAAAAGTAATAATAGCTCCTATATGGGTAGGTTGGCTGTTGTCAAAAAAGTTTGAATTTAAGAAATTTTTTTTATTTTTATTATTTTTTTATTTTTTTATTTTTTATTTTTATTTTTTTAGACTTCAGGAAAACAATCAGGGTAAAGAAGTCTAGAAACCCCTAAAGGATCTCGCCCAAAGGATCGTCTGTCTAAAACCAAAATTCAATAAAATTATACAAAGATAAAATAATAATAACAAATGATTACCTACCTTTATGTACAGGTTTCATGGCAGATCTTTATACTGTGCGTCATGAGTGCAGTAATACCAAGACGGCTTAGCCAATCTGGGAATTCTTCTTCCTCCCACTTGTGGAATATTTTGGATTGAGCTACGACGCAACTAATTAAAGTGCGTAAATCTGACAGCCACCACCAACGACCACAGCCAGTGAGAGGTCACTGGAGAGCCCATGTCATTAAATCACAAGATCCAGCTCAGAAACATTGTCACACGAGAATGCAAGCACGGGACGCTTCTATCTGTCCATCAGCAAGCAGAGCCTACGGTTGAAACCTGGGAATGCTTGCACAGCTCTCTATAGAGCATGGCACACGAACCTTATTTACGGACTGGCGTGCGAAGGTCCACCCGAGTCAATGACGGGTCTAACCCTTAGGGAATTGATCTAAGGCCCTAAGGTTAGGTGCTCTTCATTTGATTTAAAGCCCTAAGGTTAGGGGCTCTCCATCCAGTTAAGGACAGAGTACACAAAAGTTCGCCCTTCTTTCTTTCTTTTTTTTCTTTTTTTTTTTTTTTTTTTTTTTTTTTTTTCTTCTTTTTTTTTTTTTTTTTCTTTTCCTTTTTTTTTTTTTCTTTAAGAAATGTACAAGATAATATATACAAGTTGTTGTGATTATGGCTCACATTTTTCTCTGGTTTCACATCCAGAAATGGCTTAAATGCCTTCTATGAGTCGAGGATAAGCTTCCCGTCCAATTTTTTTATAAATTGGCAAATAGGGTCTTTTTGAGTCAGATTCCCAAGACTGTAACGCTCTTGCTCGTCCCTAAAAAGATTCCACAAACTAAGAAGTTCACGTTGCACATATTCATAAGAATGCGTCTTAAGAGTCAATAAGATATTATCTAATGACTCCTTACTCAGTCCATTCTTAATGAAGAAAATTTATCTTCTTTGTTTGCGAAAACCATTCCTAAAGAATGACATCGTATATTACAATTCCATCGCGCACATTTGTAACAAACTTTCATTCTTTTTGCTCTTCTCCTTTTTGAAAATGAACTTTTACTGAGACCCGGCATGTATGGGACAAATGAATCTGAAGATTCACCAGCTAAACGAACCTTTGCTTCGATTATCCAGCGTATATCTTCTGGGATGCCATTGTACATTAACAGTCTCAGTCTTTCACACCTAGCTTCATAGACTTTTGTTAGAGCATTTAGAGGGAGAGAAGGGAAATATTTTCTTAGATTTGAGAGAATGACATCCATTTTAAAAAGAGAAGGAATCAGTTATTATGGGAAACTGAAAAACAAACCAACTTAAGATCACGGAGTACCGTTATCTGCCACTTAATCAGAAATACAACGAACTGCAAAAAGAAAGAAACAAAATTAAAATAAATTCTACTCATAACAAGAATTAAAAAGTTAGAACAAAAGCTTTTCATGACAAATCAATTTTGAGAAAATCTTTTGAAATTGGTCAAAAAGTTCTGCTTTATAATTCTCGTCTTCACCTATTCCCTGGAAAATTGAGATCTAGGTGGAGTGGTCCTTTTATTGTCAAACATGTGTATCCTCATGGGGCTATAGACATTGAGAACCCTAGGAATGGTAATGTATTTAAGGTCAATGGACAAAGACTCAAACTATTTCTGGAACATCAAGTTGTTGAGGTAGAATCCATATCCCTTTTTAATTCTTGTTATGAGTAGAATTTATTTTAATTTTGTTTCTTTCTTTTTGCAGTTCGTTGTATTTCCGATTAAGTGGCAGATAACGGTACTTCGTGATCTTAAGTTGGTCTTAAATACTCCGTAATCAAAACTATGCTAAACAAAATGCTTTATGCTCCAATTCTACAGGCAACTGACAAGGTTTTTCATAAACTAACCGATAAGGAGACATGCCTAAAGATGTTTTGAAAGCAGTACGGTAAGCCCAAAGTGCATCGTTTAGTCTTAAAGACCAATCTTTACAATTTGAGTTAACCATTTTTTTCAAAATTTGTTTAATCTCCCTATTTGCTAATTCAACTTGTTCACTTGTCTGAGGATGATAAGGGGTTGCAATTTTGTGGGTAATGCAATATTTCTTCATTAAGGATTCAAATGATTTATTGCAAAAATGTGTTCCCCCATCACTGATGATAGCTCGAGGGATTCCAAATCTACTCAAAACATTTTCTTTTAAAAATTTAAGAATAGTTTTATGATCATTGTGTCGACATAGAATCGCCTCAATCCATTTTGAGACATAATCAACTGCAACCAAAATATACACAAATCTAAATGATGATGGAAATGGACTCATGAAATCAATTCCCCAATAATCAAAAATTTCAATGACAAGGATAGGGTTCAAAGGCATTATATTTCTTTTAGAAATGGACCTCAATTTTTGACAATTTTCATAACTTTTGCAAAAAGTATAACTGTCCTTGAATAAAGTAGGCCAATAAAATCCACACTGAAAGATTTTCGCAGCTATTTTCTTTGAAGAAAAATAACCCCCACATCCTTCTGAATGACAAAATTTAATGACACTACCTACCACATTGTCGGGTACACATCTCCGAAAGATTGGATTAGGACAATATTTGAACAAATATGAGTCATCCCAATAGAAATTTTTCACCTCAATCAAAAACTTTTTTCTGTCTTGGTGCGTCCACTGAGGCGGCATCTTACCTGTTACAAGAAAATTGACAATGTTAGCAAACCAAGGTATGGAATTGACAGAAAATAAAAATTCATCAGGAAAAAAATCATTGATAGGTGTGCTATCAATAGATGAGCCTGTTGTAAATCTGGACAAATAATCTGTAATAACATTTTCAGCTCCTTTTTTATCTTTTATTATGATGTTGAATTCTTGAAACAACAAGATCCACCGTATCAACTTAGGTTTGGCATCCTACTTAAACATTAAATATCTAACAGCAGCATGATCAGTAAAAATAACAGTGGAAGAACCAATTAAATAAGCTCAAAATTTGTCTAATGCAAAATTTACGGCAAGTAGTTCTTTTTCAGTAGTGGTGTAATTCATTTGTGCACTATTCAAAGTTTGACTTACGTAATAAATTACATGAGGCTTACCTTCCTTTCTTTGACCTAAAACAACGCCAACAGTAAAATCACTAGCATCACACATCAACTCAAAAGATAAAGACCAATCAAGAGATTGCATGATAGGAGCAGAAGTCAAAAGACCGATTAAATTTTCAAAAGATTTCTGACAATCTTGGGTCCAATCAAATGGTGCATCTTTTGTTAGAAGATTATATAATGGTCTAGATATAGCACTAAAGTCCTTTACGAATCTTTTATAGAATCCTACATGTCCTAAAAAGGAACAAACTTCTCTGACTATTTTTGGGGAAGACAAATGAGCAATTAATTCAACTTTGTCCTTATCACCTTCAATTCCTTTAGAAGATATCACATGACCTAACACTATTCCTGAGGTAACCATGTAATAACATTTTTCCCAATTTAACACAAATCCTTTTTCTTCGCATATTTGAAGAACTTTTTCTAAATTATCAAGACAATTTTCAAAAGAATTTCTAAAAACTGTCAGACCATCCATGAAAACCTCTAAATAATGCTCAATCATGTCGCTGAAAATACTTAACATGCATCTTTAAAAAGTTGTTGGAGCATTACAAAGACCAAAAGACATTCTTCTATATAAAAAAGTGCCAAAATGACAAGTAAAAGTGGTCTTTTCTTGATCCTTTAATGTAATTGGTATTTGATTATACCCTGAATAACCATCAAGAAAACAATAATAGGGATGTCCTACTACTCTTTCTAGAATTTGATCAAGAAATGGCAAAGGGAAATGATCTTTCCTAGTGGTTGCATTCAATTTTCTGAAATCAATACATATACGTTAACTAGATGAGACTCGGGTAGGTATTAATTCTCCTTTTTCATTTTCAACCACTATTATTCCAGATTTCTTAGGCACAACTTGTGTAGGGTTTACCCACTGGCTATCAGAGATAGGATAGATAATTCCAACATCAAGTAATTTAAGAACTTCAGCTCTAACTACCTCTTTCATATGTGGATTTAATCTTCTTTGAGGTTATTGAGATGTTTTAGCATTATCCTCTAAATGTATTCTATGTGTACAAATTAATGGATTAATGCCTTTAATATCCTTTAATATCTATCCAATTGCATTTTTATGCATTTTAAGTACTTCTATTAACATACATTCTTGTTCTTTAGTCAGGGATGAGGAAATTACCACTGGAAAACTTTGTTCTTCTCCCAAAAATGTGTACTTCAACCCAGCAGGTAATGACTTTAGTTCCAGTGTGGGTACTTCTTCATGGGTATCATCATTCATGGTTTTTAGCTCTTCGAATCTTGGCTTCCATCCTTTGTATTCCATTACCTGTGAACAGTCAAGCAAAGAGCATATTTCAGAAACATCATCATCAAATTGTGTACCTGAATCAAATGAATTAATTAAACAAATTTCTAATGGGTCAGAAGAACTCCTGATTTGAAGATGATCATCTATAATGGCCTCAATCCCTTCAATTTCTTCATTTCCATCATAAACTTCTTGTGGTTGCTTGCACAAGTTGAAAACATTAACCTCCAGTGTCATATTTCCAAATGTTAACTTCACCACTCCATTTCTGTAATTTATCAAAGCATTAGATGTTGCTAAAAATGGGCGACCTAAAATAACAGGAACTGACTTAGAACTATCAACCATAGGTTCAGTTTCCAAGACAATAAAATTCATAAGATATATGAATTTATCAACTTGTACTAACACATCTTCCACTATTCCTTTTGGAATTTTAATTGATTTATTGGCAAGTAGAAGAGTTACAGAAGTTGGTTTTAACTCACCAAGATTGAGTTGCTGATAAACTAAATATGGAAGCAAATTAACACTAGCACCAAGATCAAGTAAAGCTCGTTCAATTTTATGTTCTCCAATAATGCATGAAACTGTAAGATAACCAGGGTCTTTATATTTCAACTCATTATTGTTTTGAATAATGGAGCTTACCTGTTCAGTCAAAAAGGCATTCTTTTTTACATTATGTTTCCTTTTAACAATGCATAAGTCTTTCAAAAATTTGGCATAACAAGGAATCTGTTTGATAGCATCTAACAGAGGAATATTGACCTTCACTTGTTTAAAGATTTAAAAAATGTCACTGTTATGGTTCACTTTACTTGAATTGTTTAATGCTTGAGGATATGGGGGTGAAGGCGAGGGTTTGGTCTCCTTTTGCCTAGGTGGCTTATCAACTCCTTCCTCATCTTTGAGACTTGACTCATCATTTTTCTCACAAGGTTCAGGAAATTGTTTTTCAACAACCTTTCCACTCCTAAGAGCTATCACTGACTTGACTTGATCTATTTGTTGGCTTTCTGAACTACCCTCATTTAGTCTATATTGACTCTTGGGATTTGGTTAAGGTTGAGAGGGAAATTTTCCTTTCTCGTGAATGGCAAGTGCAGAAGAAAGTTTAGCAAGAGTGTCTTTTATGTCAATCATGACTTGAGTGTTTTGGTTATTAATGGCCTCTTGCTTTTCCATGAATGCATGCAATGTTCCCTCAAGGTTTTTCCTATATGGTGGGACATAATGTACATATTCTTGAGAATTTTGTGAATCTTGTTGTGCCTGAAGAGGTGGTAGTTACATGAATTGTGCTTGATTGTTGGTTCTCCAACTAAAGTTTGAGTGATTTCTCCATCCCGGATTATATGTATCTGAAAAAGAAGAAGTGAATAGCTTTTTAAAATTGTTCATTGCATTTACTTGCTCATGTACAACTTCTTTAAAAATAGAAATTTTTGGACATTCATTTGTTGAGTGTCTCAATTCATCACAAATGCTACAAATTTCTTCATTTTGCACAGATTTGATTTCTTTTACTTTTCTTGATTCCATGGCTTCAACCTTTCAAGCCAAACTAGCAAACCTAGCATTTAGATCTTCTTCTTGACTAAGATGATATTTTCTTTTATTAGCATTTGCAAGGTTATATCTAATTGAATTTTCAGAAGGATTAGTACCATGCCAAGATTGAGAATTTTTAACCAAATGGTCTAAATAGTCTAAAGATTCTTCAGGTTCTTTATCAAGAAACTCACCATTACACATTGTTTCCACAAGTTGTTTAATTTCGGGTGTTAACCCTTCATAAAAGAGGCTTATAGTATGTCATTTTTCAAAACCATGATGTGGGCAAGAATTCAACAAATCTTTAAAACATTCCCAACTTTGAAAATATGCTTCATTTGAGTTTTGGGAAAAAATTTGCATTTGTCTTTTCAAAACATTGGTTTTATGTGTTGGAAAAAATTTCTTTAAAAACTCACCTTTCATTTTTTGCCATGTGCTAATTGATCTTGGTTTCAAAGCGTTAAGCCAAGTTTTTGCTTTATCTTTCAAAGAAAAAGGAAACAATTTAAGCTTAACAACCTCTTCAGTGGAAGTTTGATCATTAAAGGCAGTATATACTTCCTCAAATTCCTTTAGATGTAAATATGGATTTTCAGATTCTAAACCATGAAAATTAGGAAGTAAAGAAATCATACCTGACTTGAATCTAAAATTGTTAGCAGTGAGTGGAAGGATAAAATATGATGGACTAGAATTTCGAGATGGTTGCAAATATTCACGCATGGTTCGCAATGGTTGATTTTTATGTTCATCATGCACACTTTCACTTTCAGCAATTGTGTTTGATGTGTGTGATTGTGATTCAGACAAATCAATATGTGAAGTACTAGGATTAACTTTAACCAAACGACCAGAATTTGAATCACGATACCAATTAAGCATAAACAAGTAACTTAAAATATAAAATAAAATATACAAGCTAGCAGTATAAACCATCCATTAAATATTAATA
Source organism: Ormosia semicastrata (assembly GCA_029884595.1). Taxonomy (NCBI): domain Eukaryota; kingdom Viridiplantae; phylum Streptophyta; class Magnoliopsida; order Fabales; family Fabaceae; genus Ormosia; species Ormosia semicastrata. The sequence goes on from JAQQTO010000060.1 coordinate 57,804,384, forward strand.
AAGATATGGTATAAACCAGCCACCAAATATATATTAACAAGGGTGTGGTATAAACTAACCACCAAATAAATATTAACAAAGGTGTGGTATAAACCAACCACCAAATAAGTTAATAAGTAGAAAAATTAAAATATTAAAAGCAAGAAAATTAAAAGGTTAGTAGGTTAATAAGTTAGAAAGTTAGAAATAAAATACGAAAGTAAAGTATAGAAATTAAAGTGCAGAAAATAAAGTGCAGAAAATAAATTCAAACATGAAAATCGAAGAATCGACAAGCCGATTTTTTGCTCAATGAAAAGAAAGAGAAGAGAAGAAGAAAGATTATTTCATTAATGATTGCAGATTATAGAGAGATTAGGGAGAGTTTCTCCTACTAAGTTAGTATGTTAGTAAGTACAAAGAAAAAAAATTAAAAGAGTAGAAAAAAAAAAATATATATATATATACAAAATATTTATATCATAAATTTGTTCTTCAAATCAAGTCCCCGGCAACGACGCCAAAAACTTGATGCGGATTAAAAGTTACAAACCCAAGTGCAGGTTGTTTCAAGTAATAAATTCTCGGGAGTCCGAGGTCGATCCACAGGGAATTGATGAAGAAAAATTCTTTGACGTAAGGAAAATATTTTGTCACAACAATAAAAGTAATAAAACTTGGTCACAAATAAAAAAGATTTACTTGGATTAGGAGATCTACTCTTGGCAAATAAAATAATGACAAGATTAATTCTTTTTATAACTCAATTAGAATCCACACATAATGGAGGTTCCAATCAGAAAATACAACAATCAAAGTTCATTAAAAATTATATACGTAATTATATTATGATTCCTTTAATCATTTATTAACACCACCACTCATAAATGGGATCAAGCATTCATTGTGCCAAAATCTTGTCTACAACAAATCAAGAATTCCACTTTACAAGGAGGGTTTCTAAATTGATTGAAAATAAAATACAATACGTATAATATCTACTTGAAAATATATCATTAAAGCACAAGAAAGAAATGAATCTAACCTTATTTCATTACCAAGAGCTTCACTGTAACACCCTTGTAGGGATGTCACATTTATGAATGCAATAAAATAAAATAAAGTAAAACTCTTACCCAAGTTGTAAAAGCATTTGATACTTAAATAATATTTGTGGTAAATTTTTTTTTTCTTTTATACTTATAACATTAAATAAAATAACACTAAACACAAAATTAAACAAAGTATAATCATGCCATAATATACATATGATTTTTCTTTAGTACACACATAATTTACAACTACAAGTATTTAACAAAGCAGTAAAGAGTTGACACAAAACTAAGACATAGTATTGCCCAAGTGCACCTCAGAGCTCTCTAACCTTCCGATGGATCATCATCAGAAAGATCATCGAAAGTCAGAGCTCTTGGAGGTCCCATAGTTCTACGGACACGAGTCCGGGCGGTTGACTCGCTACTGAGCTCACTAGGCGCATGGAATATTCCTTGCCAGTAACACCTAAGAGTCAGCGGCAACTCTAGATGTAAATACAACATAGTAGTGAATATGACATCTCCATTATACTCTCTACATAGGGACACAGTCAAACATCCCACGTACACAATTGTCTCTCTATCTACTCGCATACGCCAAGCCTCAGAACCTTCGTGAAACTCAAGTCTCACAAACCCGAAAAATCCTGGCAATGCCATGATCTCAAAATTAGTCTTGATGATAAGGATGATTTACTGGCCCGTCCTCCTCGTATAGCTCGCCCGGCTGTCGCTCGTCCGGATACTCTATTTCAAGAAGCTGATCCTCTTCTTCCTCAAACTCTTTACAGAAAATAATATCATAATATCGAGAAAACATATAGAGAGGTGAGACAATCTACACCATTACCCGCATGGCAATAAAGAAAATGACAATACAAAATAATTATCACAACAGTACATACCAATATATCATGCATAATATATATCAAGCAATACATATTAAAATAACACATACCATTATATCATGCATAATATATTAAAGCAATAAATCATACATTTTATCACAGGTTATGGTAAGCAGTAAAATGCAGATAATGCATGAACACACACCGACTCGTTCCTACTCCATGGAGCTAAACACGAATATCTGAGAGAATGATCCGAATAGAAACTAGTAATACTTTATGGCTGCCCAACTAAACTATTGCACTGTCAAACATTGTGTGTATAGTCCACAGTCCAAACATCATGTAGTAGTACACAGTCAATACACCGTGCATTACAGGCATAGTACGTAGTAGTCTCCTCAAAATCTCGATTAAGAATAGTGTTTGTCAAGATCATTAATGCGTTGCCCGTTACCACGGCCCAGAGGTGCTACCACTGTCCACATATGGAATTCTCCGCACACTAATGCCTCCAAGTTCAATAAATGAACCACATTACGCCACCAAAACATGGTGTAATTCGTCTCGTCAATCAATCACCAATTATCAACCAAATTGGCACAACACTCTAAGCATGACCTAAAATTACAAAAATACCCCTTTTATCCAAATTTTACCATAATTACAAAAATACCCTTAGTCACAAAACACCAATACATAGCCTGTCCCACTTGACAGTACTATGTCACAACATGTCCAGGTCCACCACTTTGGCCCGACAGCAAGACTCACTATATCATTCAATCGCGTAAGAATTTTATCGCATTTTCACAATCTCATCGTTTTCACAAACGTGTTTAAATCGTGTAAGTACATTTTGACATTTTTTGAACATTGCGTAATGTTTTTAAATCATTTTCTCAATCGCGTAACATTTTTAATTCATTTTCTTAACCGAATAGCTTAAAATCATCATTTTTAAATATGTGTAGACTATATCTAGTACATTTAAAATACGTAGAATATTTTCCTTCTGTTATAAATATAGTATGGAATCTTTTCATTTTAATAGTATGCTTTTAGTAAATTTCGGTAGTATTTTGCCTATAAAATCAGTATAAGGTATTTTTGACGTTTTCAACTAAATATAGTTCATTTTATTTTTACCCAATAATTACGCTTTGAAACTTGCTAATGCGCTTCAAAATTTTATAAAATGAGCTTTACGCTAGTATTTTTCAAGCGTTTGCTTTATTTCTTACTTAAACTAAATTCTGCTAAGTTAGAATTCTAGGACTGAATTCATTCCTTTTGTTTTCTCAAAGATTCATTGGAATCAATTTGTTTTGTATATCCATTACTTAACCTATCTTAGAAAATAAAATGGCATGTTGGCCAAAAATCAAAAATAAAATGGCATTCAATTATACATTAAATGGCATGTTGGCCATAATTAATCAAAATCATTCTTAAACTTATTATTTTACCTAAATTCATTAACTCATTGATTTAGAAAATTGTTGAGAACATTTTAGTTCTCTGTTTGATGTAAGGCCGTGAGCCTCATTCTGTATTCTTTGGAACACTCATGCAAATCGTTACATGTTATTCACATCCTACTTTAATAATTATGCAATTATAAACACATACATATATAAACACATACAATATACATACAATATATTTTAAAGTTATAGGCATGCATAGTAAAAATAAATCACAAATAGGAAAGTATTTAAACAATCACACAAATAATAAAAACGATAAACAACCACACAAATGAATCCTTATGGATTCTACACACACATACAAATCCATTTTCCCATCACCACTTAGGGTTGATGAGATTAAATCTCCCTCTTACCTCTTGAAGACAATAATCGGTTAGTCTCCTCCTTCTCTTTAAATTTTTGTATATCCTCCAAACAATTCCCTAAAATTCTAAAATAATTAATAAAAACACATACAAGGTTCAAGATTGAAAAACCATGGAACAATCATGGTTAAAAAAATTAGAAATCCAAATTTGAACCATAGAATCAAGACTTACCCTTAAGAAAGTAAGCAAAAGGTTTGATTTTGGACTAGATAGAGTAGGTTTTTGGCAAAACTTTGTGAATGAAAAGTGTTTAGAATATGATTTAGGTTTAAGAAAAGCTAAGAGGAAAAATTATAGAAGATTGGTGGTGTGGGTTTGATGCTTGGCCAAATTCTAGCAAGAAAATGGGAGAGAAAGTTTGCTTGGGCTTTTGGGGTTTTGAGAGAAAATGGATAGCTTAATTGTGATAAGTGTAAAAAATGAAATTGAAGAGTGAAAATAAGGGGCTGCTGCCGTGAGGTGATTTTTGGGTGAGGATGAGTGTTTAATTTTACTAGGTAAATATCCAAGTGTGTTCACATTAAGGTGCACATGGCTTAGGTCACTTTGGAGGGTTCAAGAACCATGTAGAACTTAGCCACCAAGCCTCCCAAGGCTGCTGCCCAAAATCGTGTAGCTCCTTAGGATTTTAGTGACTTAATTGTTTTCAATTTACTCCTAATTATATGCTAATTAATTAGGTAATTAGTTAGGTTAAATATCCTATCAACAGTTAATCAACATTCTAATCATATAACTAATTAGTTTAATATATTTTAACATATATTATAACCTTTAAACAATATTAGGATATTTAATTAGTATTTAATTTATAACTAATTAAGAACTAAGCTAGTCCACTTAGTTTGCTAATTAGGTAATTAGATTAACCAAATTAAGCTTAATTAGCTACTAACCAAATTCAAGCCACTATGTTTGACTTAATCCTAACCATTGGTTTCATCTTTAATTCCTAGCCCTAGATTACATCTAAGGTAGATATTGATTAGTCATAAATCTTGAATTCTAATCTCACCATTGATTTGATCAACGGTTGAAATCAAAGGCTTCCTAATTAAGTCTTCATCCAACGGTCCACATTAAAGTCTATGCTTCCTTCTTTGATCTATTCCTATTGGTTCAAAAAGTCAAGCCATTTTTGTTGACTTGCTCTCATTGGCTAGAATTTTGTCCAGTCAGAATCATTGACTGCTTTTCCTAAACGCGGATCCCACAGTACTTTTAAAGATCTGTGGTCAAATCGAAGCAGATTTCTATTGTTTTTGAGACAGTAGGTACTGTAATATAAAATAATATTATAATAATATAAAATTATTTTATTACACAGTTAAATCCTAAAAATTACGAGATTAATATATATATATCAATCGGAGCAAATCAGAATTGGGTTTAGTAAGATCCCCCAGCTCTAATTAATTAAAATAAGATTTTTTCGGTCAGAAAATTATTATTTTCTTGACTCGGAGCAAATCACACACAACAGTCAAATACACTCACGAAACAGTCAAATTCATTTTAATTCTCACAGGAATTACGAAACAGTGCATTTCAAGATGATATTGTAATTAACCCAAAAGTTGGGGTGTTACATTCACCTTTTCACCCAAGTAAAATAAAATTTAGTTACTCATAGATAAGAAGAAAGAAAGAGAGAAGAAGAAGAACATGACTTCAATTTAGAACAAAGGAAAATTACTACAAGAAAACCTAGTAACAAACTAGCATCATTTTGCTACCTAACACCTAACACCTTCAATGATCTACTAAGGCCCCCTTTTATAGAGAATTAGAGATACAAAATGACAAGGGGGTTGAGTCATTTTTGAGTGGATGAGTGAAAAATGAGTGAAAAATGCCAAATGACTTTGGTGACTGGAAAATTATAGAGATTCTTTGTCTGCAAAATCATTTAGCTCTGAAGTCATTACATTCGTCATTTTTGAACCAAGTGGTCTTCACAAAAGTTGTAGGCATGGATCTTATCTTTCAAATGCCACCAAAATCACCTTATTTGGCCACCTATAGCTCGAGATATGTCCTAATTCCTGCAGAGTGTTTAGGCCCAGTTCTAGCTCCTCTATTCTGATTTGCAAGCCCAATATGACCCCCAAGGAGTCTGATCCGAGTTTTGTGTTCTTAATAAAAGTTATAGATATTGGTCTCAACTAGCACATATCAAAATTTCAGCCTAATACAAATCTTCCAGCCCAAATTATGCTCTGATTACTGCACACTATTCAAGCTCCAATCATAAAACTCGTATTCTGACTTCCAAGCCCAATTAGTTCCACTAGATGTCTGACTTTGATCTCAAGATCTTCATGAAAGTTGTATAACTCTCTTATCTTTCCAACAAGGGTAAATACATAATTAGTAGACATCTAGAACTCAAGATATAGCCAAAATATAGAAATAATGTAAGACGTAAATCATGCTAAAAAAATCACTTAAGCCCAATTTGAGTCCAAACTTACAAAATATAACCAAATTTAATCAATTAAGTACATAGAGAGTGTAAATGACTAAAATTGAGGGTTTATTAATGTATCAAATATGTGATTATCATCTAGGTAAAGCTAATGCAGTGGCTGATGCACTAGGTAGGAAACTCCTACATGTGGCCTTGATGATGGTCCAAGAGAGTGAACTTCTTAAGAGTTTCAAAAAAATTGAGTCTAGCGATGACTATGACGCCATATAGTCTCATAGTGAGCAGAGTGAGCATAGCAAATGACTTAAGGACTCATATTTTAGAAACTCACAAGAAAGATGAAGCTCTAAGGGATAGTAGGGAGCAAATCCTCTTAGGAACCCAAAAGGATTTTGTCATGACTGAGGATGGAATGACAAAGTTTAGAGATAGACTTTGTATTCCAAGAAAGTCAAGAATCAAAGAAAGAATTCTAGATGAAGCTCACAAGAATAATTATACCATCCGTCTAGGGGCTACTAAAATGTATCAAGATCTTCAGATGATGTTTTGGTAGCCTAGAATGAAAAGGACATAGTAGAATATGTGTCCAGGTGCCTTTTTGCCAGAAGATAGCATAGGGTGAAGTTGGCATTGAAGGAGCTTTTTGGGAGTTGAAGTCCCATATTAAGCAAGGCTACCCAGAGTTGTAGTATGAGATAGATAATTTTGGGGACAAAATTTTAAAAGGAGTGGAGAAATGTAATACCCTCAATAACATGTTAGGCTTGTAAATGGTTACAGAGGTAGCCTAATACTTGCTTGACATGCCAGTTCAGTTATATGATAAACTGAGTTAGTTTAGGCACTTTACTGCAACACAAAAGGTAAAAAATAGCTTAAAATAACTCAGAAAATGACTTTAAAGGCAAAGTTGAGGGAAACTATAACACCCTGGTTTTTACTTCTTTCTTTGTTATGAGTGTTTTTTTAATTTTTGTGATTTTTGTGAATTATTTGAATTATTTTGATTATTTTAATATTATTTTGGACTGTATGTGTGTTTGAGGCAGGTCCAAAAAAATAAAAATTTGTATGAACCAGAAAGTTTTGGACTGTTAATGCGGGGCCGGAGGAACTTACTAAACCCAAAACTGGAAACAGTTTTCAAACATTTTCTTTATCTAAATTTTTGTTACATTTTATTATCCATTGGATAATGCTATTACCCATTGGATAATGTTATTATGTTTTTGTTACATTCTATTATTCATTGGGTAATGCTATTATCCATTGGATAATGTTATTATCCATTGAACAATAAATAGCAGTAGCTTTTGTCCATTAGGTAATTCTAGAAAAATATCTCAATGCTAGTCAAACTTGATGGCTATGACACCTTTATGGTGAGCCAATGAGAAACAAGCTTGGAGAAGAAGATTTGATATCCACCCTTGATCTAATCTATGGATATGATGAGTTGAAGTGATCAAATTGATCACTCATTGTCTCTTTGAGTCTCACGGCCATTAAGCATTCAAAGGAGACCAAAGTTGATTTTTCTATCACATTTCATAAGCTTGTCATATTTTTCATGAAAAGCAAAACACAAAAATTCTCTCTCATTTTCTCTCCCTCAAGCTCACGATCAAGCTACCATTTCCCACCCTTCAACCTTTCATAATTCAAATCAACCTTACTACTTGATTCTAAACACCATTCTAAGAAACTTTGATGTTGTGATCAAGAGCTAGATCAATTATCTTCAAGCTTATTTTTTCAAGTTTGAGTTCAAGAGTTCTTAGGTAAAATTCTTGAATATCCATTTCTTGTTTCATTTTTGAAGTTCTAAGACCATATTTGATTTATGGTTACCTTAATCAAACCTTAGATATTAATATGTTTGTGTTACTTTGATTTTAAGATCAACTTGGTGGTGAAAGTTAACACAACGAGACCTGCAAGGAGCTAGGAAGCTACACCTAAGGTAAGAGAGAGATTAATCTCATCAACCAATTATGGTAGTGAGGGACACGAAATTTAGGTGATGGATCCATGTAAGGATTTATTCACCATATGTGTGTAATTGTGTGATTTGTATTTATTTGTTCTATGTGATTTTTATTGCTATGATATTTGCATGAACTTGATATAGTAGGTTTATGATGCTTATAGTTTTGTTATATGTTATAAATTGTGATTGAGAAGAAAGGAATTTTTGGTTCCAAAGACCAAGAGGGTCACGACCTTTATGCCTACAAATGGGTAAACCTATGCAAAAATGATTTATTAAATGCTAACCTAAGTGATAGTGATGAGAAATTTAATTAAGGATTACAAAATAAAATGAAAATGAACAAATATTTATCACTAAATAAAAAAGTGATTTTCGGCCATGGTATTTGATAATAGGATGGAGAAGTAATTTGGAGAGTTAAAGTATTTTATTTAAGATGATTTTTGATAAGTTAAATGGAAAAGATTTTATTTAGAATTAGAATAATGAAAGTTTTGGAAAGAATGTTAGAAAATATTACTTAGATGATTTGGGGACTAAATTAGGATTAAAGGATTTACAAGTAAAAAGAATATGAACACAATTTTATGACTTAAGAAATAATAATTTTTGGCTATGTCAATGGAGATAATTTTTAAGGATGGTATGAAATTTAAGATATTTTATTTAAGAAAGTTTTTATTTAGAGTAATGAACAAAGAGTGATTTTCGGCCTTAAGTATGGAAATAAAGTTAGAATGATGTTTTGAAAATATAGTATTTTATTTAATAAGAAGGATTTCTGAGATATTTTGATTTCATTTAAGTAATATAAGTTTTTGTGAAAAACTTTTGGAATATTAATTAAAGGAGGTTTAGTGAAAAAATGTTAGAATTAACGTTCAATTTTTATAAACTATGAGAAAATTTTAAATTGAGCTTGGAATATTAAGAAAATATTTTACGCGATTGAAAATATGTAGAGAAATTCTTCCATGATTTAAAAATGATGACTTTTAGCTACACGATTAAGAAAACATTTTAAAATCTTTACGCGATTGAGAAAACATTGAAAAATTATTACGTGATTGTGAAAATGCGATAAAAATGCCACGCCATTGAGAAATACAATAGTTTGTTATCGGGCCAATGTACTGGTCCTGTATATATCAATATTTGGTTATAGCTGGTAATGACTTGTGATATACATTGAGTCATTGATCATGCATTATTTGTCAGACTGTGTCTGTTAAGGCTATTGTTGCCTAGGAGTTGAATTACACCTTCGTGCAGGTGCGAATTCTGTTAGTGAAGGTCGATGAATGACCTTGGAGGCGTCGGGGTGCGGGAATTTATAGGTGGCTAGTTAGTCACACTACTGTGCCGTGGTGACCAATGCAAACGCATCGACGTTCTTGACGTGAAGACTACTCTATTCACGATCTGGTATAGAATGTATTGTATAAGCCATGATGCGCATATTGAAAATATTATAGCACTTGATTTGAGGTTGACGAGATACAGACATATCTTTTGGATCATTCTCTCTGATGCTGTGTTAGCTCCATGGAGTACGGGTCAATTCATTGTGCATAAGCATGGTTAATATACATATTGTTGTGATATAGTCAGTATGCTTATTTTTGTGGTATGGTCAGTATTCATATATTGTGATATATATTATTAAATTATCTGTTAGTTGATAACATGATTATACCTGTTGTTTTGTGATATTGCTGTATATAAATGGCATTATTGTCATTATTGTTTCTATGCTGCCATGATGGTATTGATGTAGGGGATCTCACTTCTTTATTGTATTATTTTATTTGTTCTGTTCTATATCTATGTTTTAAGAAGACTGTGATGGCGGCGAGGCAGAATCTTCAGGGTTTCGTTAGGATGCAGTTTTATGGGAGCATCGAAGCGTGGCACGTCCATGGGATATGAAGCGTATAGAGTATATCGGGAATATTACTTTATCGATGAGTAGGACCCGACATGGGGTTACTACTTTTCCCTTTAAGCGTATAAGCTTAGGCTTGTCTAGGTTTTGTCATATTAGTTCTGTTTATATTTTTTTAGGTATGTAAGTTTTATGTTTCCAGTAAACTATGTACATATATGTAGTGAGTATTATTCAGTTCTTATGTCTTGTGCTTCCATATTTTAGTAAGTTTATGTTATCGCGAAAAAGAAATTTTATAACTCGTATTTTATAATATCAAATATTTTATAACTTAGGTAAAGAATTAAAAGAGTTGGTCTGAAATGTAATACCTTTGGAGGGTGTTATAGAAACATGTATGGATAACTTGTTTCTATGTCTCAAATGAGCTAAGTAAGTTGTATTTAAAATTTGAGGATAATCAGAGTCAGTTTAGTATTTTTAGGCATACTGGTTGTGTGCTTTAAAGTTAGATTAACTAGCAGGAGATATGAAAAATTAGAAAAGGGTGAAACAACAATTTAGATGAATCATAGTATTTATTCTAAAGTTGTTGAAAGTTAGGAAAGTTGAATTGGTATAATTCAAGTGTCCTTAGCATATATAAGTTTCAGTACAGAAACTTAAGTTACCAAGTTTGACTTTTTCTTCTTATTTCTCTCCTATCTCACGAGCCCTCAACAGAAACAGAGAAAGAAGAAATGAAGGAAGAAAAGAGAGAAGGGGGAAGAAAGAAAGAAGGAGATGAAGAAAAAGAGGGGAAGATCAAGATCAAGGCTCAAGCTTGAAGATCTTCAACCACACCACAAGAGGTAGAGGATTTTTATTCATCTCTTCCCTTTTTGTTCATCTTGAATGTTCAAGGGTTTTCATGGACAGAAAAGGGGGTTTGGATAGCCAAATCCATGTTCTTGACTTGGTTCTTGATTCCAAGAACTAAGTTAGGAAGTTTTTAGCTTAATGAGTGCTAGATGACCATTTATGCCTTAAGCCAAACCATTTTTGGTTCATAGATGAGGAACTTGGAAAATAGTTAGATATAATGTGATTTTTGGACATAAATCTATGCCTAAGTGAATCAATAGGTTGTATGAAAGTTACAACAAGCTTAAGGGCCTAGATTGGTGTTAGAAATCACAAGAAAACTGATTAGGAATGAGTGGAAGTGAGATTTGTTCTAAAGGAACAAATCTCAGATTCTGTAGAATTCTGCAGAATCTAGTCTAGGCGACCAACGCCCCAGGCGCTATGTGCTAATAGCTCAGCTTTAGCTTTCTGCGCGACCAATGCCCATGTGCTGCGTGTTGAGCTCCTGAGCACCAGTTGCAGAACACAACAGGGCAAGTCTCTGCCAAGACAACTTTCAGACGCTGAAGAGGTAGCGCCTAGTCGCTCAGTGCTTATTTTCTCAAGATTTTTATCTTGATTAAATAGAATTCCCTACTAGATGGGACCTTTTATACATGCTTTTTGGAGTGTGTTAAGATGCTAATGGGGATATTCTAAGAGAGAAATTATCACCTAGCAAGATTTGGTTCCTTTATGCAATAAGGTTGAACCATAACAAATGTTAGTTTCCTTATGCAATAAAGTTGAACCACAACAAGAGATGGTTCCTTTGTCTACAAGGTTGAACCATAGCAAATGTGGTTCCTTTGTTTATCAAAGTTGAACCATAGCTAGAGTAGCACACAAATTCCTAACTGAGGGAATGAGACAAGCCCCTTGACCCTGCAAAGGAGCATTTGCAAATGGTGGAGTTGTGAGCAAGAGATGGATCTCTTATGCAATGAGGTTGATCCATAAAGATGGAACCCTTATGCAATAAGGTTGATCCATAGACATGGAACCCTTATGCAATGAGGTTAATCCATAGAGATGGAACCCTTATGCAATAAGATTGATCCATAGAGGTGAAACCCTTATGTAGTAAGGTTGATCCATAGAGCTAGCAAGAGTTGGTTCCTTTAGTTATAAAGTTAAACCATAGAACACCACAATTCCTAACTAAGGGAGCAAGATAAGCCCCTTGACCTTACAAAGTAGTAAGTCAAGCACTTTGTTAAAGGTGGAGTTGTGATGAGTTAAGTCCTATGCTAAGCTAAGGATAAGTTAAATCCTGTGCTAAGCTAAGGATGAGTTAAGTGTTATGCCAGGTAAAGAAGTGAGATAAGTAATGGAAGTAGTACATTCACTATTATGAAATGGAACAGTCCACTCATTACCAAGTAGTCTAAAGGCTATTTAGCCTATTCTACACAGATAAGAACAAGAGAACATAGTTCTTGAGAGTAGCTAAGTTAAGTGTATGAGTTTAGTGTTGGATTATGAGGTCGCTAGATGAACATTTACATAGAGTCAGAATGTGAATGTTCTAGTGGCAGTGAGTAGAGTCTCATTTATTTATTGCAACCATTAATCTAATGCTAGCAGTGTTATTCATTGTGAGTTGATATTTGTATAGTACTTTTATCAGGTTAATGAATAACTAGACCAGAGGTGTTTCAGAGTTCATTTATTTAGTACAAATGTTTAAATGCTGGTATTGGTTACTCATACTAAGAATTATTATTTCTCACCCTGCTGTGTTTCCATATAAATTCAGGTTAAGGCCCTACAAGAGGGTAAGAAGATGAAGAAAATAGAAGAACTAGAAGAGTTCAGTTTTAATGTTTTCAGTTCAAAGCTTATGTAATTATTTATATTTGCTTTGAGGATGTAAAAGTTGTATATATGTATGACTTTTAGATATGACTCTTCATAATTATTTGTTTAAATGTTATGGATTAGTTGATGTTTAAGTTAGAAGTAATATGGCTAATACTGTTTATCCAGGTATATGTTAGATATACTAGGGTACCGGTATTAGGTTGTTACATTTCGAGATGACTGTGGTTCCTTATTCTTCTTGGGTTGTGCATTATCCACTCTTTCAGTGTCCTTCTTCACTCTGATCACCTCCTTCATGTTGATGTGCTTCTTGGACCTACTTTTGAGGTCATCCAAGTCCATGGGAGGCTTCTTCCCAATTGAGGAGGTGAAAGGTCCTGGGCATAAGCCTACCATGAAGGCATGCATAGCTACAATCTTGTTAAGGTACTTAATCTACAGTGCTTCTTTGTTAAACTTGGTCAAGTAATCCCAGAGTGACTCATCACGTCTCTGCCTGAAGTTAATAAGGGTAGCTAGCCGAAGTCGTGGGCTGCACCTTACTAATAGTGAACTATAAAAGGAACTAGTTAGCAAGTTCCTCAAACTCATTCACGGACCTCGGAGGCAAGGAGGAAAACCACTTCATGGTGGCTTTCTTGAGGGTCCCATGAAAAGTGCGGCACATGATAGGATTGGTGCTCCCCATGGACGAGGTAGAAGAATCTAAGTACTATTGGGGGTCTGTGGTGTCATAGCGATCAATTTTGATCAGGATCTTAAATCATGTAGGCAAAGGGATTGCCATGATGAAATCAGAGAAAAGGTGATTGAACTAGTATGGAGCCCCAAGATTTTGGGTTGGTTCCAAGGCCATGGAGTTCTTAAGAGGGCAGTTGTGAGGCTTCATCTCAGCCGATGTTCTAGGGTTCCTCCTTGGTTCTTGATTGTTCCATTCTCTGCAGTTGTTTTCGGCTACTTGCTCATTCTTTGGTCTGAGATTATTTTTAGCAACTCATTTCAAATGGATAATCCTCTAGAGTTCTGCGATCTATTTGTTTTGAAGCCAGACTATGGCTAAGAGCTTCTAATAGGTTGGTTCTCCTTCCGCCGACTCTAGGGGGGAGGTGGGACCACGTCGTGGGGCTACGACTCGTGTTAGCGGGAAACTGGCACAACGGATCTCAACCGGTTGTCCAATCCACGCAACAGTAGAAGGGCGACCTCGTTGTGGTTGGTGAGGGAGGTTGCCTCCTTGTCCTGCCGTAGGTCCTAATTGGTTGCGACTTGTCTTTTGGTGTTTACCATGGTGGGATTAGGAATTGCAGCTTAATGATACTCACATACGGTGTCAATGTTCAAAATCGAGATCAGATGATGTACCTGATCACAACCCAAATGGTTGAGAATAGTTGAAGTTGATAGCTTCTCCTTGTGCGGTAGCGGCGAAGAGGGGGATTGGTATACTTACAAGGCACTCTAATACTTAATTTAGAATTTGCACCAGGAGAAAGAGTATATAGGAATAGATATATACCAGAATAACTAAACCTTGTATTTATAACATAAGATTACGTGCCATGGAAGTAATATCTGAGAAGATATAATTTCTCTGTGATTAGAATTTTAGTAGTTGAGAAGAGATATAATCATAATTTTTCTCATTAGATAAAAATTCTGGTAGGTCATAATATTGCTCTAAAAGATAGGTTGCTTACCCCAATTTGGGCTGAAGTAGGCCTAAACTATTGTGAGCTGGCCAAACTAGACTATTCTAATTTCGAGATACCAATATCTTCAGGTTCAGGGATCTCTTCAATAGGTCTATGTTTTTCCCTTTGTTTTATCCTGTGTCAAGAACAAGAAAATATCACAATATAAAACGCGCAACAGTGCAAGTCATTAAAATATTAATTACGAAGATCCATGAATATAACAAACTTGTTATGAAATAAGAGAGAATTTTAAAAATAAAAATGAACAGATCGAAGACTATTTTTATAAAAAAATAATTCACCAATTTTATACTACTTTTTTTCTATTAGCCATCAAATGAACCACGAGTAACGGGCCAAAGTGGGTCCCTCAGAGTATAAAGCGTGCTCTCTCTCAGTCATATGGCAATGAGATGGACCTCGTTTTCGTTTGTTTACTGACTTTACTGATTCACTCAGACTCTTCTTTCTCTTGGATTTTCCTTTGCATTTTTATTTCCTGCTTTTTAATTAATGATGAAATGGCAATAAATTTAAAAAAAATAGAAAACTGGGAAAATAGAAAAGCTGAACAATAGATAGAAATAGAATATAGAACATATAGAAAGCAGACAATTTGTACAGTACCTTGTTTGGTTTAATATTTAAAGTGAGTTTTTAAATATTTATTGAATGTCATGTTTCAAATTTTTTTTAATAAATATTAAATTTATAATAAATATTTAAAATTAATTAATAATTAATGAAATGTTCAATTTAAAAAAAAATTGGGTATTCTTAAAAATTCCAATAAAGTAGAGAGTCGGCGCTTTTGGTCTTTGGTTTTGGTTGTTGTGTGATTCTTATCAATATATATCGATCAATATATATATGCAGCAAAGCACACAGCACCCATCTCAAGCAAAGAAGCAGAGTGGACTATGTTATAGATTATAGTCTCAGCAAAACCGATCTCTTTGTAACGGTTACTTTTGTGGGTGTGTGTTGTGAGAAGAAAACAAAAAGAAGAAAAGATAGGGAACTCTGATCAGTGACTAGAGAGAGACTTGGTTGCTCCTTGCTGCTGAAATGGATTACAACAACGACAAGTAAATCTCTCTTTCTTTCTCTCTGTCTGGGGTTTCATGTGGTTGTGATTTGTTGGTTTAGGAAGTACATTTATGTCTTTGAAGTTGTAGGCTCTGATTTTATTAGTGTTGTTCATATGTTTTCTTTCTTTTTTTTTTCTGAGTATTTTGTTTGAGAAATGAAATGGGTTTCCTTCATTTTGTTGGAATTTTGCTAGTGGGTATTTTTTATATTTTTTTAAATTATGTGTGCGGTTTATTTTATTTATTTTCTTTTGCACTTCATCTTGCTGTTGCTTTGTGCATTTTCTTTTAACTTAGACATCAAATGCTGTAAAATTGTTCTGGCTGATTCGGTAGTTTTTCTGTTTGTGGCTTTGATTTGCTCTTTAGATTGTTTGATTGGTGTCTAGGTTTATGGATAAAGAATGGATGATGAGGATGTGGGCTCTGATTAAATTGGTGGATCATCATTTATGCCCTTTTTCTTTTATTTTTTCTTTTATTTTTCCCTTTTTCTGCTTTTGCAGTTGTTCCTTGGCTAATAGCTTAATATCATTAACAGATGAAAGGAAAACTGCATAAACACATGCTATGATTTCTAATGTATATCTGATGGTCTTTCTGTTTGGTGGTTCGGGTGGTATTTAGGGCTTGCTTGTCTATAGTTCTAATTATAATGTCTGCAACCATTGTTTGGGTACTGACCCTTGTGGATTCTTCTACATTGGTTCTGGAATGGGCTTTTTTTGTGTTTTCTTTCACTTGTCGTCTATTCTATTGGTTAATTTTTGCCAATGCTACATGACAACTATGGCATTTACTTGTCTGCTCTATCTTAGTGGTGCTAGAGAACCATGGGATTGGCATAGGGAGGATTATTGTCTCCAAAAGACTTCCAATTTTGGTAAGTCCCACTGGAATTTTAAGTTAATTCTTCTACATAACTGACGTCTGAGAAAAATTTTGTTTTGAGTAGACATTTCAGAAGAGCTGTGGAATGACGTGCCTCAAAATGAAGAAGACCTTTCCTACATGTTTGAGGATGAAACAACCCCAGTTAAGGCTTGTGGTGATTTGGCATACAATGTCCATAATAGTGGTAAGACAGTTCTCTGGGATGTGGCTTTCTTGACATTGTCTTATCAATGTGTGCGACATGATAAATTGTTCTTTTTCCTTTATTATTATTATTATTATTATTATTATTATTATGAGTTATCCTCTTTGAATTCAAATAACGGTGGATTTCAGATTTAGATAATATACAAAAGGAACTAGAGGAATGTAGGGAGACTTCTCAAGTCAAGAGGCGGCGGATGCTACAGTTCAACAGCCGAGATAGGGATCATTCTCTTTCTAAAGAAGAGACGTCTTCATCATATTTGAAATTAAATGTCAGTGCTTGTAGCTTTTTCCTGGAGTAACTTTTCACACTCAGCATGTTAGATGGTTCTAACAATATGAAAAGGACTCAAGAAGTCCAGATCTGTTTGTATTTGTGCAAATATGTGAATTTTGCCTTAAGTAAACTCCTTGTTGATATTGCCATTATGTTGTTGATTTGGAAAGGAATACATAATGTCTTCAGTGTCATAACTTAATGTCACTTATCCCTGTTCTTTCTGTTGAACTTATCTTTACGGATGTTAGACTTCATAACTTAATGTCTTCAGTGTCATAACTTAATGTCACTTATCCCTGTTCTTTCTGTTGAACTTATCTTTACGGATGTTAGACTTCATAACCATCCTTGATGAAAAATGACTGGCTTTTTTGTTTGTGTTTACTACCTTGTACTGATTCAGCTGTGAAGTGGGGCTTATTCACTATTCCACTGCATGTTTACTGCAAGCATATGATGGCTTGATGAACACTGCTAAACATTTCGGATGACTGTTAATCCTATGTGTATGTGGTACCAGAATTTGTTAGTGAGGCGTTCAGTTCAAATCTTTGTATCTTTTTTGCAGTAATTATTTAGTGATATATTCTGTTTTTCATGAGTTCTCTTTGTGGTTATTAGTATTTGTCCCTCAATAATGGGAAGTCTCTTTGTTTGTGTTTTGGCTTGATCAACAATCTTTATTCTTTTCTTATGCCTTCAAGATTCAAGAATTCATGACTTTCAGTGGACCAGCACTTAAATATAATGCTATATTTTTTACATTTTTGCTTGTCAAGTATGTCCTGTAGGAGTATGTTGTTGTCAATGAGATGTAGTTAATAATTATGCTATAAAGCTGTGGATTTGCCTGATTTTATGACTGTTACTTCGATATGTATATAGGGGAAGGAGGACTCAATTAAGGATGTTTTTCCTGAAGTGTCACAATGGATGTCTGGGGCATCAGGTTTTCCTTTTGAAATATTTTTTTTTCTTTTTTTTTTGAGAGTGTCAATAATTTATTTGGATTTTTATCTCTAATCTTTCCCCAATCATTATAGAATACGCATTAGGAAATGCATCTGCTTCTGGTTATGAGGACCTTGAGTCAACTGAAGGGTGGCTTGCAGAATGCTTTAATGATGCTGAGATGCAATTCAGTCCTGATGATTTGTATGCTTCTCTGGACACACTGATTTTGGCATATGGCTATGCATAATAATCTGATGACTATGTTATTTGACTCAGGAATTTTTCAGGGGCAGATGATGTTCAGATTGATGTTGCAGGTATATGACATTGTTTTCCATCCACTATTGTCTTCTAATTTTGTTTCTTCATTCTTTATTCTTTCCTCTATGTATTGGATTTTATTAAAAAAAAATTGTTCCTCCTGTAGGGCTCAGTGACATCACACCATCATATGAAGAAAATATGGTTCAGCAGCATGTCACTCAAACCCCCAGAAATATTGTCTTCAAAGGTTTGACTTTGTTCTTGATATTGTCTCTCTTACTGGGTTTATTGTACTGGATATCTGCTTAATTTCTCTTGTATGCTATATGCTATATAGTATGCACCACAAGATGTGTGAAATAAGCATGACTTTAGAAAAGTTGTTTTCATTCCTAAAGCTGGGCTCTAAAATACTGTGAAGCACAACAAGATCCTGATGCCAGGAATTATAGTAAATAATAGTTAATATGATGAATTTTTCTGACATGAAAAAAATTCAGACTTCTTTTTCATGTTTAGGTAGGAAATCTTTTATACGGACACCCACAAAGTTGGCTTCTTCTGTGGCCTATCCATTTGCCTTCATTAAACCCAGCGGTGCCCATGGAGATGTAACTCTGAAGGAAATAAATCAGCGCATTCGCACTCCACCTCCTTCAAAATCAAAGCAAAGCAGTGAAGATCCATCTGCTTACCCCAAATCAGCCTTCTCAGGGAAGCCTGTGGTTGGCAAAACAAAAATTCGCACTGAAGGGGGAAAAGGTAGCATTACAATTATGAGAACTAAAGGCTAAGAAGTGTAAGTTGTTCAGTACTAACTTTTGTCTCACCCATTAATATGTGGGATTGATTTCATTTTCTGTAATATACCTGGCAGATTATAGAAGTTGATACTGCAATTTTTTGTTCTTATTGACATCCATAAATTACACCACCTTAGTGTTTGTTTCCTAGTGGGGTCTAGATAATCTTCTTATAGCTGTTCCTTTTGGTACATGATTTTGTTTGAGCAAAGTCTGAAATCAGAATCTTGATATTTCTTAGCTCCCTAGTCCCCTGGCTCTGGAAATGACAATTTTACTAAGCTTGCGCTTAGCTTTTGTAATTGAAACATACAGACTTTGTAAAAGTCGTATCTCTTGATTTGGATCCTCTAAAGTGCACTCTGCACTTTAGAGTCCCTTGTTACAAAAGTTGCAGGAGGCTTGCACGTATATCTATCTGTGCTTTATATTCTTTATCCTTTTATATTTTGGAGCATGAAAAATCAAATAAAAATACTGTAATGGAGAATTGTAGAGCGAGATGATGGAATAGTTAAGCAATTTATTTGTCATTAGATTAATGTTGAGTTAGATGTAGTTCAGCCTACAGTTTATACCAATCTTACGTAGTATCTAAACTAAAACTTCATATTCAACCTACGACTGAAAAGAGACAGCACATTTGGCAAATCTAACCCTGAATCATCATCATTTTCTCAACATTATTTCTCCCCCTTCTCTGTGAGTCTTTTCTTTTCTTTTCCTTTCGTTTCTTTTCCTTCCTGGGTATCTTACACATTTTATTCCTGTGCACGAGCCAATTGTTTTTAGCTTGAGACATGCGTAGCATCTGTGCCTTAGAGTATGTAATATTTGATTTTAAATTTATTAAATAATATTTTAAATTTAATCTAAAAGTCTGAATGGTTTTATTTACAGTTCACAAAATATGTTTTTATATTGAATTGGGTGTACTATTCTCGATTTACATAAGAAATCCTACTTAAGTAGACTTTTCGATCACCTCACTACTTCACAACTGTTCCCTTATCCAAGTTTTATGAAGGGATAATCATTATCGCCAATATCCTTCTCTGATACTGTGCCAACTGTTTAATCTTCGTTATGATGAATTTGGCTTCTCTCTAGCTCTCGGAGATCTAGCAGTTAGATTCTAGACCGTTGGATGAAAATCTAATCGTTCAGTTTTTTTTTAATATTAAAAAAAAATTTAATATTAAATTAATATATTTTAATATAGACCGTTGGATGAAAAATGAACGGTTCAGATGGAAGCTGGAGGCTGCTGGACCTCCAGCTGCTAGAGACAATCCGGATCCCCCTTATTGCTTGCTTTGAGCCAGCCGTTATGATAAAGTATCACCAGCAATGATTCTCTCCACAAATAGTTTCATTTTTATTTGAATTCAAGACAAAATTGAATTGCTTCTAGACAACGACCCATTTTGCAAACAACTTAACCTTGAACCTACATGTTTGTTTTATTGTTATAGCCTATGAAGTATTTATTCTTTAAAATGATTCTGGTGTTTGGTACATAATATATTGGATAAATTTGAATATTTTTATTCTGTATTTTTAATTATTTTTTGAATTTTATACTAATACAAGTGGATACCACAATGATTAAATGAATAATAATATTTTATTGTGTTTACAATGAATAAAGTTGATGTATGAAACAATGATGTTTTCATTCTAATTTAAAATTTGTATTTTTATGTTAATATTTTATTAATTTTATATTGTATCTTAGTCATATCGTATTTTTATAATTTTTAAAATTTATTGTATTCACGTGTTGGTGTTGTATTGTATCCGTGTCTCTTTTGTATCTGTGTTTTCTATAAGTTCATCGTGTCCCAAACATTAACAAAACACGATAATTTTGTCAAGTCTAGCAGAAAAGAGTGATCGTAAGGACCAATTACAATTTGATAAAGTTATTATGGTATTTGTAAACCATTAACGCAACTCATGTGACAATAGCTAAAGGACATCATTACAGAGAGTGCGGGGGTTCGACCTGCAATGCTCTCGCCCCTTCCCAATTCGCTATTCCCCCCTTCCTTGTGGGAACCCTTAGGGTGTGTTTGGGAGTGCGGATTAGAAAGAAAAGGGAAGGAAGGGAGGGGTTTGGAGTAGAAAAACCTTTGTTTGGGACTTTTGAAAATAAGAGGAAAGGGAAAAAGGGATTATGGATACCCTCGTTTGCCCCCCGTTTTTAGTTTCCCCAAATTGGGGGGTTTGGGTCTGCAATTACCCACATGTCCCTGCCAAATATTCCTCCTCCTGAAAACTGTCGAACACTGCGGCAACTCCCCATAAATTGAGGCCATCAAGGGGTTCTCCTCATTGACGTAACTGTCCTCCAAGATTCTGTGTCCATGGCCATGTGATGAAAAATATAGCAGATGCATTCTGGAATGAGGGTGTAGTTTTTGAGGAGGTTGTTGCGGAAGCAGCAGAGGACGGAGGGGTCGACGGTGTTGATGGAGTCGGGAGGAGGGGAGAGGCGCATCTAAGCGTTGGCGAGGTGAAGGACGAGGTGTTTGCGCTGGTTGCAGACGTTGTAGTTTTGGAAGCCGAAGAAGAGGGCGAGCCAGTCGAGGAGGTCCATGTGGGGGTGCCATTGTGGGGGGAGGCGGAGGTCGCCGACAGATCGGAGGGCAGAGGAGGTGGCGCGGACCTCAGGGAAGCGGAGGGAAGGGTGGTCGGGGGAGAGGTGGGTGTTGAGGGGGATGATGTTAATTATCTCATAAACTGCATTAAGAATTAAGAAAGTGTTGGGAATTTGATGTTTGGTTCCATAGAAATCTGATTAGAAAGTGTTGGGGTTCATAATTGCTATTAAATGGTTGAAAGAGGCGAGGCTATGGAGTTCTGGTGGAAGAAGCTTCGAGAATGGATATGGGTTAGCGAGGAGGAGAAGGTTTTAGACAGATTTTTTTTTTTAGTTTTTTACATTAATATTTTTTTATAAAATATTCATTATATTATTTTTTTAATAAAGGGTAAAATGGTAAAAATATATTTTAAACCCTCCATTTCATTTGCCTCGTATATTTCACACTTCTAAACAAAGAGAGGATAAACCTCTCATTTTCCTTCCCTTCCTTCCCCTTTAAACTCTTTCCCTTCCTTTTCCTCCAAACTCCCAAACACAGCCTTAAGGCTCACAGCATTAGTGGTCCCTCAATTAGCCCCCCCCCCAAAAAAAACTATTATGGTATCTATCCACGTGAAACACACTCCAACCCTTGATTGTTCCACCATGAAGTTTGCCTAATGCCTTTATATTAGTAGTTTTTTTTTTCTTTTTACATTTTTACTTTTGGCAAAGAAAATGAGGATGAAACTTCCTTCCATTTGAGCAACCAAAAAGATATATGAGATAAAAGATGATGTCACAACCAAAGGAACAAGAGTAGTCATCACTACTTAGAATTTAGTGTCTTTGAAAATAAGAAAGAACAAATTAGGAATAAATTTTACATGAAAATATTTTCAAATTTTTACGCCTAATTTTAATATGATATCAAACTTGCTCTAAAAGCAATATTTTTTGTAAAATTTAATTTAGTGTGATGCAAGTGTTAGGAAAAAAAAACATATATGAAATAGGTTTCAATTTGTAACAATAAAGGTTTGCTCACCAAACACAACTAAAATTGGCACTCTCGTACCTACTCCCAAAAATCATTCATTATTTGGAACAAAAAGGATTTTCAAAAACAAGTTGGACGAAAGTGGCAATGTGGTAAGAAACAAAGTAAGGTAGCTCAAGAGTATAACTAACAAGAAGGTATTGACTATGATGAAACTTTTGCCCTTATAGCTAGACTAGAAGCAATATGAATTCTGCTCGCTTATGCTGCTTTTAAGGGTTTTAAATTGTTTCAAATGGAAGTTAAAAGTGCATTCTTAAATAGATTCATAAATGAGTAAGTCTATGTCCATTGACCATCTAGTTTTGAAGATGTGAAATACCCAAACCATGTTTATAAAGTCTCTAAAGCTCATTATGATTTAAAGCAAGCTCCAAGAACTTGGTATGAGAGGATAAATAACTTTCTTATAGATAATGGTTTTTTAGGAGGAACGGTGGGCACTACCTTATTTAGGAAATATTTGAAGAATGAACTTCTAATTGTTCAAATTCATATTGATGATATTGTTTTTAGATCTACTAATTAGGAATCACATAGAGAATTTTTTGATTTGATGAAAAGTGAGTTTGAAATAAGCATGATAGGAGAATTGAAGTTCTTTCTTGGCTTGCAAATCAAGCAAGACAAGTCTAGAATCTTCATATATCAAGAGAAAGTTAAATATGTAAAATTTCCAATGGGAACTCCAATGCATCCCTCAATGGTTGACAAAGATGAGAAAGGTAAACTTGTGAATTTAAAACTCTAGAGTTATGCAAGTGTACCACGTATTGTATTAGTGTTTGTTTATGTGTAAGATTTTAAGTAAGTCCTAAAGAATTTCATCTCAAGGCTGTGAAGAGAATCTTTAGATACTTACTTAGAACATCTAACTATGGTTTGTGGTATGAGAAATGTTCTAGCTTTGATCTAGTAGGATATTGTACATGACTTTGTTGGAGATAGATTTGAAAGAAAGATCACAAGTGGTGCATGTCACTTCCTAGATGATGCCTTAGTGACATGGGCAAGTAGGAAGCGAAACTCCATAACACTTTCAACTACAAAGGCTAGATATGTATTAGCCTCCAACTGTTCCTCACAACTTCTATGGATTAAGTATCAATTGGAGGACTACTCCTTGAGGTATGACCACATTCCTATTCTTTGTGATAATACAAGTGTTATCAATCTTTCTAAGAATCACATTCAGCATTCAAGGCCAAAACACATTGAATCAAACATCATTTTATTTGTGATCATGTTCAAAAGGGAAATTTTGAATTTAAATTCGTTGATACTAACCATTAATATGCAAATATTCACTAAACCACTTAATGAGGAAATGTTTGCTTTATAAGATAAAACTTATAGATGTTTGCATTCAAGCGAATGATTTTGAATTCTAAATGTTTTTTCTATTGTAATTAATGAGGGAGAGAAGAACTATAACAGCTACTCTCTCGAAATTACTAAAGAGAGAGATAATTTTAGTTTTCTAATAATTTTCAAGAAAGCTTTCTGATGAAGGTTTCTGATAGATTTTCATGAAGGATTATGATGCTTAGAGAGTTAATGCATATAGTCTTAGAAACCTTATCTTCTCAAACTTAAAGCCTTGATCCAAACACTAACTTTTCTCTAATAAAGGCAAAACGATCTTCATGAAGGGGTTTAGTTAAAATATCAACCCAATGATGATCAGTTTCTACAAATTTTAGTTAAAAAACATCATTCTGAACATAATCTCTTATAAAATGGTGTTTGATCTCAATATGCTTTGCCCTTAAGTGTTGAATATGATTCTTAACTAAGTTTGTTGCACTAGTATTATCACAAAAAGTAGGGATAAAGTTATACCTTAGAGAGTAATCCTCAAGTTGATATTTTACCCATAAAAGTTGAGAGTAGCACATTGATGTAGAGATATACTTTGTAACATCCCCAATGATATGTTAGACTTTATATGGTTACAGAGGTAGCATAGTACTTGTTTAACATACTTGTTTAATTTTGTGACATTCTAAGTTAGTTTTGGCACTTTGCTACAACACAGAAGGTGAAAAGTAGCTCAAAATACCTCAAATATTAGCATAAATGGTTTAGCTAATGGAATTAAATATAGAAAATTTATTTCCTAGTCACAAATGTTTGTTAAGAGCTGTAGTTAAAATTTGAGAATTTAGTGAGTTCATTTAGTATTTTTAAATACACTGAGAGTGTGTTTTAATATTGGATCGATTAGTAACAGATATGGAAACTTATGGAAATGGTGAAATTAGGATTTAAATGAATCTTAGGATTTATTTTAATGCCTATGGAAGTTAAAAAACTTGATTTGGAGAAATCTAAGTGTTCTTAATAGATATGTAAGTTTCAACGAAATAACTTAAAGTGTTTTAGGCCACATGTTTTCATCTACTTCCTTGACTTTTTTGGGTACCTTTTCTCATTTTCTCACCTACTCTCTCAATGCACGTTCAGTTGCTGCAGCAAGAGGAAGACAAGAAAATTGAGAAAAGAAGGAGGAAAAGGAGAAAGAAGAGGAGGAAAAGAGAAGGAAGGTCAAAGGAAAAGTTAGGGCTTGAGTTCCACCACCATAACCTTGAGGTAGGGGTGTTATTCTTGTAAACTCCATCTTTTTCTTTCCTTCTCTTGGTTCTTGGGGTTTTCATGGGTTGTTTGAATTGGATTTTGAGAGATTTCCAATTGTTGGAGTTGAATGAACATAAC
Organism: Ormosia semicastrata; assembly: GCA_029884595.1. Classification (NCBI taxonomy): domain Eukaryota; kingdom Viridiplantae; phylum Streptophyta; class Magnoliopsida; order Fabales; family Fabaceae; genus Ormosia; species Ormosia semicastrata. Next base: position 57,829,703 of record JAQQTO010000060.1, read on the forward strand.
CCAATGATTTTAATGGTTGTGATTGTGTTCATGGGACTCTTTTGAACTAGATTTGAAAGCTTTTGGGTTGGGAACTGATGTCCTTGAGTTGAAAGGGATTGAAGGTTGGAGTTTCACGTGTGAACTCCATGTTTTCTACAGAAATGCTGCAACATAACCGATTATGGCTACATAACCGGTTATGGGTGAGCCATAACCAATTATTGGGCTGTTGCAGGATGTCCCACAAAATGTAATAACCAATTAGGAAGAAAGGCTAATCGGTTATTGCATCTGGCAGAGGGCTTTTGTCGTGTGATAACCCGCTTGCTAACCGATTATCCTTCATGCTAAGGGGTATTTCTAAAAGGTCCTAATCGATTATCAAGTGTGATAACCAGTTAGGCAAAACAAAAAATTGGCCTATTTGAAGGACATAACCGATTATCCAAGAAGGATAACCGGTTATGGACCTATCAAAAACAGATTTGTGTTGGTCTTGGGCATGAGGCAAGACTTGTTTGAGCTGTGTAATCCACACTCATGGATTAGTAAGGGTATTTTACAAAGCTTAGAGCCCTAGAAAACTCTAGTTGTTTCCTTAAAGGTAGGTTGAGATTGAGCTTGAATGGTATGTGAGCCATGTTTTGATCTCTTGTTGGTTAAGGTTAAGCTAGAATCTTGAGATAAAGGGTGTTGGTGTAACACCCCAAAAATTTATTTATTTTGTCATTAATCATCATTTTATAATATTTATAATTTTTGAGAATTTTTCTTGATTTTTTAGGAAATGTCGAATTTAATATATTCCTCATTTTACGTGAATATATTTCTCGTTTTACGTACACACTGACCAGAGTCAGTGTAACATCCCGTAAATGATTTGTTTCACCATGAATAGTCATTTCCCAACATTCATGATTTATGGAGATTTTTCTGGAATTTTTCAGAAATGCTGAATATTTTAATATATTCTTCGTTTTACGTGCACACTAGGCAGAGTCAGTCAAATGCTCCAGAAAATTGTTTGTTTTGTGATGAATAGTCATTTTCTAATATTTGTGATTTTTAAGAATTTTTGTGGATTTTTTTGAAAACGTCGAATATTTTAGTATATTTTTCATTTTGCGTGCACACTGAGCGGAGCCGGGATAAAGAAATGTTTTCCCTGAGGCTGGTAAACCTTAAACTGTCAACGTGTCGACGGTGGATCTTATGAAACTAGAGGCCGGGCACAGTTTACGAAGTTTATATTTTTCAAGGTTTTATCTGATAAATAAAATCGCTGTATCATAAAATTATCCGATGAACAATAAAATATTATTTTCATCAACTATAATTTTTATTCACTGGGAAAATAATTCTAATAGTGTAATTAATCATCTGTAGAGTGTATTTAATTAAGCAGACAAGCTTACTATGCACTTTATTGAGAATTGTGCAAAGCTTCTCAAGGAAGCTTCTTAAAAAATTCCTCCAAGCTTCCCATGGAAGCTAATCACTCCCTCTCTCCTCTCTCAAAGCTCACGGCTGCAGCACCATGTGGGGGGGGGGGAAATGTGTGCTTTTCATTTAATTATCATACTACACAAATTTTCAAAATTCAAAAGCTACCACTTTATTTTTCTATTCACTTTCTCTCTCTACCTTCATCTTCTTCAAGCTTTTTCTCCTCTTTCTCTCTACCAAGGCTCACGGCCACCACTCCTTCCTCCCCTCATCCATCACAAAATTTTCATCCAACCCCATTTTCTTAATACTCTCTATCTCCTAAACACTTTTTTAGTTAGTGGTTCCTTGAAAATCCATCATTTTCATCATCTTCTTCAAGCTTCAAGCCTAGGGCTTTTGTGTAAGCTTCTTGAAACTCCATTCCCTTCTCTTATTTTCGTTCCTATGGTCTTCCTTGTGACCATCTATGCTTTATTTTTCAAGCATTGGTGCTATTCTAATGAGATTGAAATTTTAGGGTTCTTGGAGGGTGCAAATCCAAAAATTGCAAGGTGATTTTAGGAGGCTTCTCTTGCTTTCTTCACTTAGGTAAGAGGAAGACACTCCTCCTCAACCTTTTTTAGCATTTAGAAACCTTGTTTGTGGTTGATTGTGAGAAAATCCTAAAGAGGGTTATTCCTTGTTTGCATGATTAGTATGCTTGCATGTTGTTTATAATGTGTTTATGCTATTAGATTGTTTATTTGTGTATATTGATGTATTTGAATGGATTGGAATGCATGAAATGGAAGAAAATGATGTTGGATTGGTTCTTGGATGGCCACGGTTTTGGGGTCCAAATTTTAGGGTTCTTTGTGAACAATTGTAACAATTAGAATTCATAATTAATCAAGTGTACAATAGGTAATTAATGGAATGAAAAATTTGAAAATTTAATCCTTAGGGAGGCCACGGCCTCTAGAGCCTTTTTGGGGCTTAATTGTGCAATTTTGGTAACCTTGAAACTTAATTAATCAAGTGATTAAATCATTGGTAATAGGATACAAAATTAGCAAATTGGAAGAATAGGATATACTTTGAAATTCATAAATTTTTAAAAGAACCAAGAGTGGAATTTTCATAAGACTTAAGATAATTTTAATTAGGGCAAGAACAAGAGAGTGTGAGACTTTGAAAATCTTAGAATAACTTTCTGAGTGTATGACAATAAATTACCTAAGAGAATTTAATTAATTAAGAGAATTCCTTTAGAGATAAACTTTGTAAGAAAAGCTAAACCTAAGTAAGAATTCATAATACACTTTAAAAATGTATTAATTTATTTAATAACAATATTATGTTATTGTGGGTCCATGTGAGTGACCAATGATTGTGTTGATTCTTACTTTGGCCAATCGTGGCATATTGTGGAATAGTATGTAATAATGATCATACATGATTATGCATAGAGTTTGTATGCATTGTAAATGTCCGTTGGACTGTTGTTAAGGCCGAGTTGCCTTCTTGTTGAACACACCTTACTGCGGGTGCGAGTAGACTAGTGTAGGTCATATTGTTGACCATGGGGGCGTCGGGGGGCGGGTACCTCGCAATGAACAGTTGGTAGCTCTTCTGTCCGTGGGGCAGACCGATGCAAACGCACCGACGATCTTAACTGGGCACTGTCCTATATCGTGATCTAGTGTAGACTGTCTGTACAATGCCATGATGTGCACGTGGATAAACTGATAGATTATAGCACTTTGGCCGCGACAGCCGAGTTGCAGATAGGTCTCCTGATCTTTCTCTCCGACCGTTTGTGTCTAGTTCTATGGAGTAGGATTTTGACTTTGTATGCATGTGCATAGTGAGTCCATATATTATCTGGCATCTGTTTATTATTATTATTATTATTATTATTATTATTATTAGAATTGTTGTGTTACTGTTATATATCTGCCTACAACTGTTTAATTGTCTATTTTCCACTATTTAATAATTATGATTATTATTTGATATGCTCAGTGGGCGCTTGGCGCCGTTTTGTTTCTTGCTGCTATAACTGGTAATGATGGTAGGATGTCTTACCTCTTTCCTGTACTTTTGTTATTTTCTACCTATATATTGTGTCCCATCGAAGACGACGGTAAGGAAGTTGGAGCTCCCGATTTCCCTGGCTTCTGGCTTAATTACGATTAGCATCTACTGTGGAGCATGGAGGCACGCATGCGTGGATTTCTAGGTGATGTGCGTCTGACCTTCCTTGGAGGGTCAGAATGCTGGCACATTAACTTGGATTTTGACCGCTGTGTCTACCTGGGAGACTTGTCGATAGCTTTGGCCTGGAGGTGTCACGAGCCGCCGATCTTTACCTACTGCATCAGCCTGCGTCTGGAGTTTTATCTGCTCATCTCGGAGATGTGGGGTAACCGCTTCTACACCCCGCAGGAGGACTCTTTTGATTCCACAGCTCGGGCCCTAGCCCGTGGCTCTGTGGCTCCTATGGAGGTTTCCTCTGATGTGGAAGACCCCGAGGAGGTCCCCGAGGATGACCTCGCAGAGGATTCTAAAGAGGATCCTGATACGATTCCTCCTCATCTGAGGGACTGATATATTGGCCACTAGGGCATACACCAACAATCTCCCACTTGCACTAGAGCCAATCAGGCATATATCTAATGCCTAAAGACCTAGTGTGACCCTCATGCTTCTGCTGTGCAAGAGGCTTCGTCAGTGGATCAGCAATGTTATCATCTGTTGGTACTCTGCATATCTTCACATCTCCTCTATCAATGATCTCTCGAATGAGATGGAAGCGCCTAAGTATATGTTTGGATCGCTGGTGAGATCTAGGCTCCTTAGCTTGTGCAATGGCTCCATTGTTATCACAATAGAGGTCCACTGGGTCCACAATGCTAGGAATAGTGCCAAGTTTAGTAATGAACTTCCTGATCCAAACGGCCTCCTTTGCTGCATTGGAGGCAGCAATATACTCAGCCTCTGTGGTAGAATCGGCGACTGTCTCCTGCTTTGAACTCTTCCAGCTCACAGCCCCACCATTTAGGCAAACGAATGATTGGACTATACAAGGGTGACGCATTCCATGCCTTGTGTTCAATCTAGATATCTTGACAAAGGGACTAAACTACACGGAAACATTGATCACGGATAGGTTATGTCAAATCACTGACATTCTCATTACTTGGGTAGCAGTGATGTGTTGCTAGATACCGCTCACTGTTTGTAATATTAAAATGAGATTTTAATATTACTACCAACGTCATGAGAACCTGCAGGGTCGCACACTTAGAACAGACTAAATTGGAGCAATAAGGATCCAAGTTGGACTCGGATTCAATTGTGGGCCTAACTCATGACAGATGGGTTTTAGGGTTGCACAACTTACCTTGCTACGCTCACACTCACTTAAGGCACCCACTATTATAAATAGTATGTTAGGGGGCTGCTATACATGTTACATCACAACCCTAGCCGCACCTAAGAAAGTGAGTGAGAGACAGTGAAAGGTTCTTCTCTTCTATTCGCAGCTAGCACCGCGAAACAGAGGCGTGACTCCTTTTGCAAGTCTGTTCGTGTGGATACCGCAGAAACATCGTCACTATTACGGTGTTGGTGATTCACCTCGCTTGTGTTTATCACGCTTCAAGAGGTAATTTTTAAAAAACTCGGATTATGGACTTTTCGCATGGATCCTGTGTGGGAATCCTATTATTCCGCTGCGAGATATTTTGATCCGCAATTCCCAACATGATATTGTTGGTAGCTACTGATGACTGCCAGTGTTTTTATTTTGGGGGCCTAATGTCTTTTGTAGTGGGCTGTATATTTCTGATATCTTGGGGATGTGTATGTATGATCCTTTGGGCAGGTATAGTTTTGCTTTTTGGTATATCAGGCTTTGTAACCAAACAATTTGATAAATATATATATATGAATATGCAATGTTAATTCCAATGTATGCTTTACTTCTGTTTGCTCTTTATTTCCATTTATGTTCCGTCACTGTGTTTATTATTATTATAAAAGAAAAAAAATTCACCAATTTAATTACATGTCTATAATCAAGTAAATTTATATCATATAATAAGGAATCGAGTCTTAATTTATATAATTTTATTTCTACATTGTAATTGACAATGTGACGTTCCCTCCCAAAAAGGGGCGTTATATTAAGTTGGTATCAGAGCCCCGGTTTATGTTTCTTTAGGTCTTGTGATTGAGTCTGTCTTGTTTGTGCTGTGTGTTATCTAAAAATTAAATGCAGAGATGTATTGTTTGGTATTCTTAGTGGATGCAACTGACTTTTCTGTGTTTTCAGTTAATCCGATCTAAGAAAGTAAGATGGCGCGAAGGGAAGACTTGGCAGGAGCTATAGCAGCGATGCAGAGGATGGCTGAAGCCTCGCACAACAAACTGAGCAAGCTACACAGCAGCAAGAGAGAGTTGTGCAACAACAAGAACGGGCTGCTCAACAGTTCGAAGCTACTACAGATGCTCAGAACTTGGCGGAGTTTCGACGCCACAACCCTCCTCAATTCAAAGGAGAATTTGATCCGGACAAGGCTAGTCTATGGATCAAGGAGTTAGAAAATGTCTTTCGAGGGATGAACTACGCTGAAAACAAGAAGGTGACCTACGCAACTTTTATGCTTGTGGGCAATGCTGAAAACTGGTGGAATGGAGTGCAGAGAATGCTGGAAGCTGCAAACTGCGAGATTACTTGGGACTTATTCAAGGAGAAATTCCTGGATAAGTATTTTCTTGCAAGCGCAAGACACGCGAAGGAGTCAGAATTTCTCAACTTACGACAAGGGAATATGAACGTTAGTGAGTATGCGGCCAAATTTGAAAACTTGTCACAGTTTTCAAAATACTCTCAGCATCAACCAAATGAAGCATAGAAGTGCCGAAGATTCACGGAAGGACTAAGGTATAAGGTGAAGAAGACTGTGATCACCCTGAATATCAATGAGTTCTCAGAACTACTGGATACATGCTGTGACGTAGAGGCTCTGGAGCAATCTAGAGATATGAGGAACAGAAACTTTGGGCCTACGAGGTTCCAGAGAGGCGGCGGTAACAGTTCTAACCGCTTCCAGAAGAAACCTTATTCCCGACCAACGGGAAATCAGCAACAAACCATGAGTGGAGGTTCTGGTGGAGGTTCTGCTGGGAACCGGACTGGCCAGAACATAGCGTATCCTTCCAAATGTCTAAAGTGTGGGAAAGATCATCTCACAAGGGACTGCACCATAAAAGGAGTCATCTGCTTCAGATGTGGCAAACCTAGCCACGTGTCCCGAGATTGCAATCAAGCGAAGGCTGAACCTTCGATTAATGCTGCAAGAGCCAAGAAACCACAAGCTGGAGGGCGAGTTTACACCATGAGCGGGGCTGAAGCCTCCGAATCCGAAGATTTGATACAAGGGGAAGGCAACATAGAAGGTAATCTTTTAACTGCACTGTATGACTCTGGGGCAACCTATTCTTTCATATCGTATGACTGTGTGCAAAGACTTGGTTTACCAGTGTCCACCTTACCTTTTGACTTAACTGTTTCTACCCCCACTGATAAACCGGTAGTTACTACTAAAGTCTGTCTAAATTATCCATTAATTGTTGAAGGTCGAACCTTTTCGGTCAATCTGATCTGTTTACCCCTTTCCCAACTAGATATAATCTTAGGGATGGACTGGTTGTCTTCCAACCATGTTCTATTAGACTGTTCCAGAAAAACCATAGTTTTTCCCATAAATGAGGATTCTAGATTTCTGACGGCCAACCGAGTTCAAGCTCTCTTGAAAGAAGGAGCTCACGGATACATGCTATTGTCTTCTTTGAAAGTCGAGAGCGAGGTTGATTTGAACACAATTCCAATGGTGAATGAGTTTCCCGAAGTCTTTCCTGAGGATGTACCTGGTTTACCATCGGCGCGAGAAATAGAGTTTGCTATTGACCTTGTACCGGGAGCTGGTCCCGTGTCTATAGCACCTTACAGGATGGCACCGACAGAGTTAGCTGAGCTCAAGAAACAGCTAGAGGAGCTTTTGGAAAAGCAGTTTGTCAGATCGAGTGTGTCACCGTGGGGAGCACCAGTACTGTTAGTTCGCAAAAAGGATGGTACATCAAGATTATGTGTGGACTACCGGCAGCTGAACAAAGTGACGATCAAGAACAAATATCCACTCACAAGAATTGATGACTTAATGGACCAACTGAAGGGAGCAACGGTGTTTTCAAAGATCGATCTGCGATCTGGGTATCATCAGATACAAGTGAAGACGGAGGATATACCTAAGACTGCTTTTCGTACCCGATACGATCATTACGAATATCTCGTGATGTCGTTTGGCGTGACGAATGCACTAGCTATCTTTATGGACTACATGAATCGAATCTTTCGTCCTTATTTGGACAGATTCGTTGTGGTCTTCATTGATGACATTCTGATATACTCTCAAAATCAGGAGGACCATGCTGAACACCTCAGTATAGTTCTTCAGATTCTAAAGGAGAAGGAACTGTATGCTAAACTGTCAAAATGTGAATTTTGGCTGGAAGAAGTTAAATTTTTGGGGCACGTAATCTCGAAGGAAGGGATTGCGGTGGATCCATCGAAAGTGGAGGCAGTGCTACAATGGGAAAGGCCTAAGTCAGTGACGGAGATCCGAAGCTTTCTGGGTTTGGCTGGATATTATAGAAGGTTCATTGAGGGATTCTCCAATATTATTGGACCACTTACTCAACTCACGAGGAAGAACCAAGCTTTTGAATGGACCGACAATTGTGAACAGAGTTTCCAAGAGTTGAAGAGTCGACTGACTACCTCGCCAGTGTTAGTGCTACCCGATCCGACTGAACAATTTGAGGTGTACTGTGATGCTTCATACCAAGGGCTAGGATCTGTACTTATGTAGCATGGAAGAGTAGTGGCTTATGCTTCGAGGCAATTGCGAGTGCACGAGAAGAACTACCCGACGCATGACTTGGAGTTAGCGGCTGTAGTTTTTGCTCTGAAGATATGGAGGCATTTTCTCTACGGATCGACATTCAACATCTTTAGTGATCATAAGAGTCCAAAGTATTTGTATGATCAGAAGAAGTTGAACATGAGGCAACGAAGGTGGCTGGAGTTCCTGAAGGATTATGATTTCCAACTTCTGTATCACCCTAGCAAGGCAAATGTTGTGGCAGACGCTCTAAGTAGAAAGATGATCAGTGTCTCTGCCCTGATAATCAAGGAAAAGGATATGCTAGAGCAGTTCAGAGATGTATGGTCTTTTGTGGAGTTAGAACCAGGGAAGATCTGCATGAATATGGTTACCATCTTAAGCGAGCTGATGGATGACATAAGGGAAAAGCAGAAGGTTGACAAGTTCTTACAAGAAGTAAGGGAGCAAATGAAGCAAGGCAATGAAACAGCGTTTGCGGAAGGAACAAACGGAATTCTGAGATTCCGTGGGAGAGTTTGTATTCCCCGTGACCAAGAGCTTAGAGAATATATCATCAACCATGCTCACACAAGCCGGCTAAGTATGCATCCGGGCATAACAAAAATATATCAAGACTTGAAGAAGTTGTTCTGGTGGCATAGAATGAAGAGTGACGTCACTAAACGTGTATCGACTTGTCTGGTTTGTCAAAAACCTAAAGTGGAACATCAGAGACCAACGGGATTACTGCAACCATTGTCTATTCCTGAATGGAAGTGGGACAGTATTGCAATGGATTTTGTAGTCGGATTGTCAAGGACAAGAAAAGGTCATGACTCGATTTGGGTAATCGTGGACCGACTCAAGAAATTAGCACATTTTCTCCCGATCGACATAAGATACAAACTGGAGAGACTGACTCAGATCTATATTGGAGAGATTGTCAGACTGCACGGTGTGCCTATGAGTATTGTTTCGGATAGGGATCCGAGATTTACTTTAAATTTCTGGAAGAGTTTGCAAGAAGCGTTAGGGACAAAGTTACATCTGAGTTCTGCTTATCACCCACAGACTGATAGTCAATCAGAGAGGACAATTCAATATTTGGAAGATTTGCTTAGAGCTTGCACTATAGAACAGACTGGAAGTTGGGATGACGTTCTACCATTGATAGAATTCACCTACAACAACAGTTATCATTCGATCATAGGGATGGCACCCTATAAGGCTCTGTATGGACGACGATATCGAACACCTCTGTGTTGGTACCAAGACGGCGAGCGTCTTCCTATTGGACCAGATATTATACAGCAGACAACTGAGAAGGTTAAGATGATTCAGGAGAAGATGAGGACGGCTCAGAGCCGACAAAAGAGTTATGCAGACCAAAGGATAAAGCCTCTTGAGTTTGAGGAAGGCGAGCATGAATTCCTGAAAGTCACACCTACGACTGGGGTAGGCCGGGCCTTGAAATCTAGAAAACTCACTCCAAAATTCCTTGGACCATACCAAATTATTCACCGAGTAGGTCGTGTAGCCTATCAAATAGTCTTACCTCCTTTCCTCTCAAACATTCATAGTGTTTTCCATGTGTCACAACTTCGAAAATACCTACCTGACCCAAGTCATGTCATAGCACCGGATACAGTACAATTAAAAGAGAACTTAACTTATGAGGCATCTCCTGTAAGAATCGATGATAGAAGGATAAAGCAACTCAGAGGAGGCAAGGAGATCTCATTGGTGAAGGTAATCTGGAACGAGGTGACTGGAGACGCAACCTGGGAGCTGGAAGACAAGATGAAGGAGCAACACCCATAGTTATTCTAAGGTATGCAAATTTCGAGGACGAAATTCCTTTTTAGAAGGGGAGTGTTGTAACACCCCAACAATTTATTTATTTTGTCATTAATCATCATTTTATAATATTTATAATTTTTGAGAATTTTTCTGGATTTTTTTGAAAATGTCAAATATTTTAATTTATTCTTCGTTTTACGTGAATATATTTCTCGTTTTATGTGCACACTGACCAGAGTCAGTGTAACACTCCGAAAATGATTTGTTTCATCATAAATAGTCATTTCCCAATTTCATGATTTATAGGGATTTTTCTGGAATTTTTTAAAAATGTTGAATATTTTAATATACTTCTCATTTTACGTGTACATTGAGCAGAGTCAGTCAAACCCTCCGAAAAATTGTTTGTTTTGTGATGAATAGTCATTTTTCAATATTTGTGATTTTTAGGAATTTTTGTGGATTTTTCTAAAAACGTTGAATATTTTAGTATATTCCTCATTTTGCATGCGCATTGAGCGGAGCCGGGATAACGAACTGTTTTTCCTGAGGCTTGTAAACCTTGAACTGTCAACGTGTCGACGGGGGATCTTACTAAACCCGAGGCCGGGCACAGTTTACGAGGTTTACATTTTCTAAAGTTTTATTTGATAAATAAAATCGTTGTATCATAAAATTATCCGATGAATAATAAAATATTATTTTCATCAACTGTAATTTTTATTCACTGGAAAAATAATTCTAACAGTACAATTAATCATCTATCAAGTATATTTAATTAAGGAGATAAGCTTACTATGTACTTTATTGAGAATTGTGCAAAGCTTCTCAAGGAAGCTTCTTGGAAATTTCCTCCAAGCTTCCCATGGAAGCTAATCATTCCCTCTCTCTTCTCTCATAGCTCACAGCTGCAGCACCATGTGGGGGGGGGGGAAATGTGTTCTTTTCATTTAATTAATCATACTACACAAATTTTCAAAATTCAAAAGCTACCATTTATTTTTCTATTCACTTTCTCTCTCTACCTTCATCTTCTTCAAGCTTTTTCTCCTCCTTCTCTCTACCAAGGCTCACGGCCACAACTCCTTCCTCCCCTCATCCATCACAAAATTTTCATCCAACCCCATTTTCTTAATCCTCTCCATCTCCTAAACACTTTTCTAGTTGGTGGTTCCGTGAAAATCCATCATTTTCATCATCTTCTTCAAGCTTCAAGCCTAGGGATTTTTGGGTAAGCTTCTTGAAACTCCATTCCCTTCTCTTATTTTTGTTCCTATGGTCTTCCTTATGACCATCTATGCTTTATTTTTCAAGCATTGGTGCTATTCTAATGAGATTGAAATTTTAGGGTTGTTGGAGGGTGCAAATCCGAAAATTGCAAGGTGATTTTAGGAGGCTTCTCTTGCTTTCTTCACTTAGGTAAGAGGAAGACACTCATCCTCAACCTTTTTTAGCATTCAGAAACCTTGTTTGTGGTTGATTGTGAGAAAATCCTAAAGAGGGTTATTCCTTGTTTGCATGATTAGTATGTTTGCATATTGTTTATAATGTGTTTATGCTATTAGATTGTTTGTTTGTGTATATTGATGTATTTGAATGGATTGGAATGCATAAAATGGAAGAAAATGATGTTGGATTGGTTCTTGGATGGCCATGGTTTTGGAGTCCAAATTTTAGGGTTCTTTGTGAATAATTGTAATAATTGGAATTCATAATTAATCAAGTGTACATTAGGTAATTAATGGAATGAAAAATTTGGGAATTTAATCCCTAGGGAGGCCACAGCCTCTAGGGCCTTTTTGGGGCTTAATTGTGCAATTTTGGTGACCTTGAAACTTAATTAATCAAGTGATTAAATCGTTGGTAATAGGATAGAAAATTAGTAAATTGGAAGAATATGATATACTTTGAAATTCATAAATTTTTAAAAGAACCAAGAGTGGAATTTTCATAAGACTTAAGATAATTTTAATTAGGGCAAGAACAAGAGAGTGTGAGACTTTGAGAATCTTAGAATAACTTTCTAAGTGTATAAGAATAAATTACCTAAGAGAATTTAATTAATTAAGAGAATTCCTTTAGAGACAAACTTTGTAAGAAAAGCTAAACCTAAGCAAGAATTCATAATACACTTTAAAAATGTATTAATTTATTTAATAACAATATTATATTATTGTGGGTCCATGTGAGTGACCAATGATTGTGTTGATTCTTACTTTGGCCAATTGTGGCATATTGTGGAATAGTATGTAATAATGATCATACATGATTATGCATAGAGTCTGTATGCATTGTGAATGTCCGTTGGACTGTTGTTAAGGCCGAGTTGCCTAGGAGTTGAACACACCTTAGTGCGGGTGTGAGTAGACTAGAGTAGGTCATATTGTTGACCATGGGGGCGTCGGGGTGCGGGTACCTCGCAATGGATAATTGGTAGCTCTTCTATCCGTGGGGCATACCGATGCAAACGCACCAACGATCCTGACTGGGCACTGTCCTATATCGTGATCTAGTGTAGACTGTCTGTACAATACCATGATGTGCACGTGGATAAACTGATGGATTATAGCACTTTGGCCCGGCAGCCGAGTTGCAGATAGGTCTCCTGATCTTTCTTTCTGATCGTTTGTGTCTAGCTCCATGGAGTAGGATTTTGACTTTGTATGCATGTGCATAGTGAGTCCATATATTATTTGGCATCCGTTTATTATTATTATTATTATTATTATTATTATTATTATTATAATTGAAACTGTTGTGTTACTGTTATATATCTGCCTGCAACTGTTTAATTGTCTATTTCCGCTATTTAATAATTATGATTATTATTTGATATGCTCTGTGGGCGCTTGATACCGTTTTGTTTCTTGCTGCTATAACTGGTAATGATGGTAGGATGTCTTACCTTTTTCCTGTACTTCTGTTATTTTCTACCGATATATTGTGTCCCCTCGAAGACGACGGCAAGGAAGTTGGAGCTCCCGATTTCCCCAGCTTCTGGCCTGATTACGATTAGCATCTACTGTGGAGCATGGAGGCACGCATGCGTGGATTTCTGGGTGATGTGCGTCTGACCTTCCTTGGAGGGCCAGAATGCTGGCATATTAACCTGAATTTCGACCGCTATGTCTACCTGGGAGACGTGTCGATAGCTTTGGCCTGGAGGCGTCACGAGCTGTCGATCTTTCCCTACTGCATCAGCCTGCATCTGATGTTTTATCTGCCCATCCGGGAGATGTGGGGTAACCGCTTCTACACCTCGCAGGAGGACTCTTTTGATTCCGCGGCTCGGGCCCCGGCCAGTGGCTCTGTGGCTCCTATGGAGGTTTCCTCTAATGAGGAAGACCCTGAGGAGGTCCCCGAGGATGACCTCGCAGAGGATCCTGATACGATTCCTCCTCATCTGAGGGACTGATATTGCTGGTAGCTACTGATGGTTGCCAGTGTTTTTATTTTGGGGGCCTGATGTCTTTTGTAGTGGGCTGTATATTTTTGATATCTTGGGGATGTGTATGTATGATCCTTTGGGGGTGTATAGTTTTGCTTTTTAGTATACCAGGCTTTGTAACCAAACAGTTTGATAAATATATATATATATATATATATATATATATATATATATATATATATATATATATATATATATATATATATGAATATGCAATGTTAATTCCAATGTATGCTTTACTTCTGTTTGCTCTTTATTTTTATTTATGTTCCGTCACTGTGTTTATTGTTATTATAAAAGAAAAAAATATTCGCCAATTTAATTACATGTCTATAATCAAGTAAATTTATATCATATAATTAGGAACCGGGTCTTAACTTAGATAATTTTATTTTCGCATTGTAATTGACAATGTGACATTCCCTCCCAAAAAGGGGCGTTACAGTTGGTTCCTTTATGTGATAAAGTTGAACCATTTACGGTTGTCTAGGTGCATAAATGTTCCTTCACAGGTGAAGTTAAGCTAGTGTGCATGTGTGAGACAATTGCTTTTTTATTTGCTAAGTTTGGGCAACAAGGAGTACTAGGATCATGATCTTGCCCCTTTGTGTGATAAGGATGAGCAGAGTTGAGTGTTTGCTTGTTTCCTTTTCACTCGGTTATGTGAACCTTGTAATGTGCGTAAGGGTTGTTAAAATAACTTGCATGCTTTGTTTTCAAACTTGTTATTTGCTTTTTCCTATGTATTGTAATCTTAGATTGTATGCACAACCATGTGGCTGGAGAATGAGGTGTTGATCCAAATTCTCAGAGCGGAGGCTTGTTGAGGTCAGGGTTATCGGTGTTATGGGATTGGTATTAGTACTTTTACCTTTGTGAGGGGAACGAGTCCACACATCACCAGGTAGTGTTAGGGCTTTGTGCCTATCCTACCCAATATATACAAGGGAACGCGATTCCTGGGAATGAGCAAATATCATGGTTTTCTAACTTAAAATCTTGCACTTGCATTGCATAAACATATTTTTAGGACATTTATCAGGCATATTCATATGATATATTATACATTGTGTTATTTGGCAATTCTATGGACAATTCTTTTTCTTGTTGGTTTTGAAGAATGATAATGATATGGTTTACTTTATGAGTTTGTTTATATTCATATAGAAATGAGTAGAGACTCTTTTATCTATTGTGAACATGATCTGATACTTATGGTTTGTTTATTTATGATGAATGGATAAACACTGGTTTTGGAATACTTATACTGAGGATTTATGAATTCTCATCCCACTATGTTTTTATGTAAATCCAGGTCAAGACCCTTCAAAAGAAAAGAAGAAAAAGAAGAACAAGAAAATGGCTTAGAGTAGTTTCTTTTGATTCTTTTGAATCTTGTTTTATTAAGGTTGATATTATTTTTTTATTTAGTAAAGTTTGTATATAACAGGGAGCCCTTTTGTGGGCAACAATGTAATTATACAATCTTCTTTTCTCTCGTGGCTCTCTTTGATAACTTGTGTAGTTATTATGAATTTATGCTTTATGCATCTTTATAAAGTAGTATACTTGATACTAGTTATCTTTTAATATCCAGGTTATAATGAGATAATTGTATTAGGGTGTTACATTATGGTATCAGAATAGTTCATCCTATTGAGCCGGGGTATGGACTGACTATGCTTAGGCTTGTTTAGATATAGTTGTGCATTTTTGTCTATTGCTTGAGGTGTTTGAATGAAATTGCATGACTTGCCTTGTGTTTGAGTGTTGTTAGATACTGTTGCATGGTTATATGATATTAAGACTGATCAAATCAATATGTATTGTTTTGTGCATACAGGAAACTATGGTAGCACCGAGGCAAGCTAGAGGATTTGGGAGCACTTCTAGTGAGGGCTCTAATATGGTTGAAGCAGTTATGGCCATGGCTAATGCCATGAGGGAGCAAGCAGTCGCAAGTGCAGATGCTATAAGGGAGCAGTCAGCTGCCACTGCTAGGATGTTTGAGAGAATTCAAGCAAACCAACCTCAACAACCTACACCACCACCAAATCAATCGAAGCAACCTACTCAAGGGGCACCTATGGGAAGGAATCAAAACTTCTAAGACCTCTCAGAGTTTAGGAAGTCTAATCCGCTATCCTTCAAGGGGGAGTATGACCCGGTCAGAGCGGAGGGTTGGCTCAAGGAAATGGAGAAGATTTTCATTGTCATGGTTTGCTCGGACTAGCAAATAGTGCTTTTTGCCTCTTACATGTTGGAAGGGGAGGCAGAGGATTGGTGAAGGGATGCCAAGGGAGTGTTTGATGCATTAGGGACCTTTATCACATAGGAAATCTTCAAGAATTCATTTCTAGAGAAATATTTTTTGTAAAAAATGCAAAGGAAATGAAATTTTTAAGGTTGGTGCAAGGCGATATGTCTGTTGGTCAATATGTGGCCAAATTCAATGAGCTATCGAAGTTCTTATCCTACATCAAACTTAACCCAAATAATGCTTGGAAGTGTGTTAAGTTTGAGGAAGGATTGAGGGAGGACATTCGGAAGGCCATTCAACTATTTGAGATCCGAGATTTTGCCACCTTGGTGAACAAATGCCGGATAATAGAGGAACAAGATGGGAAGCCTTCCATGGAGCAGAGATCACCTAGCTTTCAAAAGAGAAAATGAGATGATGAGGAGTTCAAGAAAATGCCTTCCAAACCTAGTTTTCCTAAGGGTAAGGGCAAGCAGGTTCAGAAAGAGTTTGTGGAGCCCAAGTGTCCCAAGTGTGGGAAATAGAATAGATACCGACCTTATTTGGTGTGCTTTGTGTGTGGACAACTGGGAAATTTTTCCAAGGAGTGTCCTCAAAGGAAAAAAGATGCGTCTACCCCGAGACCTCAGGATAAGGGAAGAGTTTATACTCTAAGAGGTAAAGAGGCAACCCAGTCTTCGGACCTTATCCAAGGTAAATGCATGATTCATGATCACTTTTTAACTGTGTTGTATGATTTGGGAGCATCCTACTCCTTTGTTTCTAATGATTGTTTGAATATGCTAGATTTACTTGTTTCTGAACTTCCATATGACTTGTCTATGTCTACACCTACCAGTAAACCAGTTACAACATCCAAAGTGTGTCTTGATTGTTGTGTAAAAGTAGAGAATAGGATTTTCTTCATAAATCTTATTTGTTTACCATTTGTAGACATTGATGTCATTCTTGGCATGGATTGGTTATCCACCAACCATGTAATTTTGAATTGTTTAGATAAATCCCTTATTTTTTTTGTCAAATACACCTATCAAAGTTATTCCTTCTG
The DNA here is from genome assembly GCA_029884595.1 of Ormosia semicastrata. NCBI lineage: Eukaryota > Viridiplantae > Streptophyta > Magnoliopsida > Fabales > Fabaceae > Ormosia > Ormosia semicastrata. The sequence continues at coordinate 57,846,622 of JAQQTO010000060.1, forward strand.
AGTTTGTGTATCTCAATGCAAATCAAGTGAAACTCTATTTGGGAGAGGAAGCTCTAGGATATAGTCTCTTGTTTTCTCTAAGTGCTGAGGTTGAATAGAGCTTAGATGATATTCCTGTGGTAAGAGAATATCCCGAGGTTTTCCCGGGTGATATAGTGGAGTTGCCACCCGAGCGAGAAATAAATTTTACTATAGACTTAGTGCTTGGGACGGGACCTATATCTATAGCACCCGATAGGATGGCACCATTAGAGCTAGCAGAACTTAAGAAGTAGATAGAGGAGTTGCTAGACAAGCAATTCATTAGACCTAGTGTTTCTCCGTGGGGAGCACCTGTGTTGCTAGTAAAAAAGCAGGATGGCACCATAAGGCTTTGTGTGAATTATAGGTAGTTGAATAAGGTAACCATAAAAGATAAATATTTGTTGCCTAGGATAGATGATTTAATGGATTAACTGAGAGGAGCTTCAGTTTTCTCAAAGATTGATCTTAGATCTGTGTATCATCAAATACGGGTTAGGGAAGATGATATCCCTAAAATCGTTTTTAAAACTTGGTACGGGAATTACGAGTACCTCGTGATGTCTTTTGGGTTGATGAATGCACCAGCGGTGTTCATAGATTACATGAACAAGATCTTTAGACCCTACCTAGATTAGTTTGTTGTAGTGTTTATAGATGATATCCTTATCTATTCTAAGACAATGGAGGAGCATGAGCAGCATCTTAAGATAGTTTTGGAAACCCTTAGGGAGAAGATATTGTTTGTCAAGCTATCTAAGTGTGAGTTTTGGCTTAAGCAAGTTCAGTTATTGGGCTAGGTGATTTCTCAGGGTGGGATCTCAGTGGACCCAAGCAAAGTGGAGGCAGTGTTGTAGTGGGAAAGACCCACCATTGTGACTGAGATCAGGAGGTTCATAGAGGGATTTTCTCGAATAGCGCTACCCTTGACTAGACTGACTAGGAAAGGTAATACTTTTTAATAGACTCAAGACTGTGAGAATAGTTTTCAAGAGCTAATGTCGAGTTGACCTATTCACCGATGTTCGTAATTCCGGATCCCTTGGAGAACTTTAAGGTGTACTGTGACATTTCAAATATGGGTCTAGGGTGTGTTTTGATGCAACATAGGAGAGTTGTTGCCTATGCATCTAGGTAGTTGAGGCCACATGAGGAAAACTACCCTACTCATGATATGGAGTTAGCCACGGTGTTGTTTGCCTTAAAGGTCTGGAGATATTACCTTTATGGAGTCCAGTTTGAGGTGTTTAGTGATCATAAGAGTTTGAAGTACTTCTTTGATCAAAAAGAGCTAAACATGAGATAATAGAGATGGATGGAGTTTCTGAAAGACTACGACTTTGAGTTAAAGTATCATCCGAGTAAGGCTAATGTGGTAGCCGATGCACTAAGTAGGAAATCCTTATATGTGTCTCCGATGATGATCTAGGAGAGTGAAATCCTTGAGAGTTTTAGAGACTTGAGTCTCACAGTGATTGTGTTGCCACGTAGTCTCAGTGTGAGTAGAGTGGACATAGTGAATGACTTGAGGGCTCAGATCTTAGAAGCTCAGAAGGAGGATGAAACTCTGAGGGATGTAAGTGGGCAAATTTTCTTAGGAAATCCAAGAGCGTTTGATATGTTGGATGATGGGATGATTAAGTTTTGAGGTAGACTTTGCATTCCAAGTGAATCTGGAATAAAGAGTGGATCCTTGAAGAGGCTCACTGTAGGCAGTACACCATGCATCCCGGGGCCACTAAGATGTACCAAGACTTGAAGAAGACATTTTGGTGGCCTAGAATGAAGAGGGACATAGTAGAGTTTGTGTCTAGGTTCTTTTCTTGTTAGAAGGTCAAGATAGAACACCAGAAACCCTCTAGACCTCTACAATCTTTGGAAATCCCTAAGTGGAAATGGGACAATATCACAATGGACTTTGCAATGGGGTTACCCAAGACTCAGCAAAGTTATGATGCAGTTTGGGTCATTATGGATATACAAACCAAGTCTACCCACTTTTGGCCCATTAGAGCTAACTACTCCTTGGATAGACTGGCTCAGTTATAACTTCAGGAGATAGTTATGTTGCATGATGTTCCCCTTAGTATAGTTTTAGATAGAGACCCTAGATTTACATTTAGATTTTGGGAAGCCTTACAGAAAGCTTTCAAGACTAAGCTTAGCTTGAGTACAACATACCACCCACAAATAGATGGTCAATCAGAAAGGACTATCCAAACCCTCGAGGATATGCTTAAAGCATGTGTGCTAGAGCAGAAGGGTAGTTGGGATAAGTTCTTACCTTTAGTAGAGTTTGCCTACAACAACAGTTTCTATACCAACATAGGCATGGCACCGTATGAAGCACTTTATGGTAGGAAGTGTAGTCCCCCTTGTGTTGGTATGAGGTTAGAGAGAGGAGCATCCTAGGACCTGAGTTGGTACAGTAGACCACGGATTAGATTAAGATAATTAGGGATAGGTTGGTTAGAGCTCAAAGTAGGTAGAAAAACTATGTTGATAGAAGGAGGAGATGTCTAGAGTTTGAAGAAGGAGAACATATATTCTGGAAAGTCACTCCTATAATAGGGATTGGTAGAGCATTGAGAACGCAAAAGTTGAATCCTTATTTCATTGGTCCTTACCAGATCCTAAAAAGAGTTAGACTTATAGCCTACCAAATTGCCCTTCCTCCCAATTTTTCAAACCTCCATAATGTCTTCTGTGTGTCACAACTTAGGAAGTACAATCCAAATCCTTCACACATCATAAGAAATGAAATATGTACAGTTAAGGGATGATTTATCTTATGCTATGCAACTGGTAAGGATAGTGGACAGAGGGGTCAAGGAGCTTAAAGGTAAGCAATTTCCTCTAGTGAAGGTGCTCTGGGAAGGTGCTGGCTTCAAGGAGGCTACATGGGAGTTGGATTCCCACATGCGGTAAGATTACCCATAATTGTTTATATGAGGTAAGCAATTTTGGGGACAAAATTCTTAAAAAGGAGGGGAGAAATGTAATGTCCCCAATGACATGTTAGACTTGTATATCATTACAGAGGTAGCATAGTACTTGTTTAACATGCTTGTTTAATTTTGTGACATTCTGAGTTAGTTTAGGCACTTTGTTACAACACAGAAAGTGAAAAGTAACTTAAAATGTCTCAGATATTAGCATAAATGGTTTAGCTAATGGAATTAAATTTGGAAAATTTATTTCCTAGTCACAAATGTTTGTTCAGAGCTGTTGTAGTTAAAATTTAAGAATTTAGTGAGTTCATTTAGTATTTTTAAGTACACTGAGAATGTATTTTAATACTGGATTGACTAGTAACAGATATGCAAACTTATAGAAATGATGAAATTAGGATTTAAATGAATCTTAGGATTTATTTTTATGCCTATGGAAGTTAGGAAACTTGATTTGGAGAAATCTAAGTGTTCTTAACAGATATGTAAGTTTCAACGAAATATCTTAAAGTGTTTTAGGCCACATGTTTTCATCTACTTCCTTGACTTTTTTGGGTACCTTTTCTCATTTTCTCACCTACTCTCTCAATGCACGTTCAGTTGCTGCAGCAAGAGGAAGACAAGAAAATTGAGAAAAGAAGGAGGAAAAGGAGAAAGAAGAGGAGGAAAAGAGAAGGAAGGTCAAAGGAAAAGTTAGGGCTTGAGTTCCACCACCATAACCTTGAGGTAGGGGTGTTGTTCTTGTAAACTCCATCTTTTTCTTTCCTTCTCTTGGTTCTTGGGGTTTTCATGGGTTGTTTGAATTGGATTTTGAGAGATTTCCAATTGTTGGAGTTGAATGAACATAACCCAATGATTTTAATGGTTGTGATTGTGTTCATGGGACTCTTTTGAACTTGATTTGAAAGCTTTTGGGTTGGGAAATGATGTCCTTGAGTTGAAAAGGTTGAAGGTTAGAGTTTCACGTGTGAACTCCATGTTTTCTACAGAAATGCTGCAGCATAACCAGTTATGGGTGAGCCATAACCAATTATTGGGCTGTTGTAGGATGTCCCATGAAATGCAATAACCAATTAGCAGGAGAGGCTAATCGGTTATTGCTTCTAGCAGAGGGCTTTTGTTTTGTGATAACCAGTTAGCAAGATGTGCTAATCGATTATCCTTCATGCCAGGGGACATTTTTAAAAGGTCCTAACCGATTATCAAGTGTGATAACCGATTAAGCAAAACAGAACTTTGGCTTATTTGAAGGCCATAACCGATTGTCCAAGAGGGTTAACCAGTTATGGACCTATGAAAAATAGATTTGTGTTGGTCTTTGGCATGAGGCAAGACTTGTTTGAATTATGCAATCCACACCCATGGATTAGTAAGGGTATTTTACAAAGCTTAGAGCCCTAGAAAACTCTAGTTGTTTCCTTAAAGGTTGAGATTGAGCTTGAATGCTATGTGAGCCATGTTTTGATCTCTTGTTGGCCAAGGTTAATCTAGAATCTTGAGATAAAAGGGTGTTGGTTCCTTTATGTGATAGAGTTGAACCATTTACGGTTGTCTAGGTGCATAAATGTTCCTTCATAGGTGAAGTTGAGCTAGTGTGCATGTGTGAGACAATTACTCTTTTATTTGCTAAGTTTGGGCAATAGGGAGTACTAGGAACATGATCTTGCCCCTTTGTGTGATAAGGATGAGCAGGGTTGAGTGTTTGCTAGTTTTCTTTCACTCGATTATATGAACCTTGTAATGTGCGTATGTGTTGCTAAAATAACTTGTATGTTTTGTTTTTAAACTTGTTATTTGCTTTTTCCTATGTATTGTAATCTTAAATGGTGTGCACAACCATGTGGCTAGAGAATGAGGTGTTGATCCAAATTCTCAGAGCGGAGGCTCATTGAAGTTAGGGTTACCGGTATTATGGAGTTGGTATTAGTACTCTTACCTTTGTGTGGGGAACGAGTCCACACATCACCAGGTAGTGTTAGGGCTTTGTGCCTATCCTACCCAGTATATACAAGGGAATAGGGGTGTCAAAACGGGCCGGCCCAGCCCATTCTGGCCACGGGCCATTTCGGGCCAGCCCATTTGGGCCATGTTAATTTCGGGCCAGCATTTTACTGGCCCAACCCAACCTATTTAACTAAATATAGTGTTATTATAGCGGGCCAGTCCAGCCCATTCGGGTTCGGCCTATTCGGGCTCAGCCCATTTGGGCTATTTTTAATTTTGTGTTCATTTTTACTGGCCCAACCCATCCATTTTGTCGGGCCATTCGGGCCGGCCCATTTTGACACCTCTACAAAGGAACACAATTCCTGGAAATGAGCAAGTATCGTGGTTTTCTAACTTAAAAGCTTGCACTAGCATTGCATAAACATATTTTTAGGATATTTATTAGGCATATTATACATTATGTTATTTAGCAATTGTATGGGCAATTCTCTCTCTTGTTTATTTTGAAGAATGATAATGATATGATTTACTCTATGAGTATGTTTATATTCATATAGAAATGAGTAGAGACTTTTTATCTATTGTGAACATGATATGATACTTATGGTTTGTTTATTTATGATGAATGAATAAACATTGGTTTTGTAATACTTATACTGAGGATTTGTGAATTCTCACCCCACTGTGTTTCCATGTAAATCCAGGTCAAGACCCTTCAAAAGGGAAGAAGAAAAAGAAGAACAAGAAAAATGGTTAGAGTAGTTTCTTTTGGTTCTTTTGAATCTTGTTTTGTAAAGGTTGATATTGTTTTTTTTTAGTAAAGTTTGTATATAACAAGGAGCCCTTTTGCGGCCAACGATTTAATTATGCAATCTTCTTTTCTCTTGTGGCTCTCTATGATAGTTTGTGTAGTTATTATGGATTTATGTTTTATGCGTCTTTATATAGTAGCATATTTGATACTAGTTATCTTTTAATATTCAGGTTATATTGAGATAATTGTATTAGGGTGTTACATATTCTGCCTCAATAGTTGAGAGTGCTATTGAATTTTACTTTTTGCTTGACTAAGAGGCAAGAGATTTCCAAATGAAGTGACATCGTCCACTGGTGCTTTTTCTTTCAACTCGGTCTCCAGCATAGTCAACATCACAGAAATCTACTCTCTCAAAATTTGGAGTTTTCTCATACCACAAACTACATTTAGTAGTACTAAGTAGATATCTTAAAATTCTTTTAACAGCTATATGATGTGATTCTTTAGGGTTAGCCTAGAATCTAGCACAAAGACGCACATGGAACATGATATCCATCCTGCTAAGAGTGAGGAACAAGGGAGAGCCTATCATACCTTCGTAAGTTTTCTAATCAATAGGCTTACCATTCTTATCTTTATTTAGGACAACAGATGGATGCACTGGTGTGCTCATAGGCTTGGAACCTTTCATCTTAAACTTTCTGAGTAGATCCTTGATGTATTTATATTGATGGATAAGAATTCCATCTTTCTCTTGCTTGTAAATCAAGGAAGAATTTGAGTTCTCCCATCATACTCATATCAAATTTACCTTACTTTAACATAGAAAATTCTTTGTGAAGATTCTCATTTGTATCTCCAAAGATAACATCGTTAATGTAATTCTAAATAATGAGAAAATCTTTTTCAGAATTCCTGGTGAAGAAAGTAGTATCAACATTGCCTCTAAAGAAATTGTTTTCAATTAGAAAAGAACTTAATCTCTCATATCAAATTCTTGGAGCTTGTTTCAAACCTTATAAATTTTTTGAAAGTTTGAAAACATGACTTGAATGTTTGTCAACCACAAAACCAAAAGGGTATTTGACATATACTTCTTCATTAATGAATCCATTTAAGAAAACACTTTTAACATTCAAAATAATTTAAAACCTTTATGAGCAACATAACTAAGTAGAATTCTAATTCCTTCAAGTCTAACTACAAGAGCAAAAGTTTCATCATAGTCAATACCTTTTCACTTATTATAGCCTTGGGAAACTAACTTTGCTATGTTTCTTACTATATGTCCACCTTCATCGAGCTTGTTTTTGAACACCCATCTTGTTCCAATTACAGTGTGATCTTCAAGTTTAGGTAAAAAGGTCTAGACTTGATTTCTTATGAACTGCTTTAGCTCTTCTTGCATTGTCATGATCCATGCCTTATCTTCAAGTGCTTCTTCAATGCTTTTGGGCTAAATTTTAGAAATTAGAGCCATATTATTGAGTTCTCTAAATGCATATTTTGTTCTAACTCCTTGAGACGGTTCTCCAATGATAAGATCTCTAGTATGATAAGTAGTACATCTCCATTCTCTATATAGTTATGGAGTTTTACTTGTAGGAGCATCATCAAGTTTCTCAGCTTTATCAGGAGCTTTATGATGGTCATCAGTTTTGCTTTTTGATTAGTTTTCTGATGCCATGTTTGTATTCTAAGTTTCATTTAGATTTAGTCCTTCAAGAACTTCATTTAATTCTATAATTTTCTTTACTCAATGCTAGGGTTTGTCTCATTGAAAGTCACATACATTGATTCCTCAACAACAAAAGTTCTAATATTATAAACTTTATAAGTTTTTGATGTTGCAAAGGAACCAAGAAAGATACCTTTATCAACTTTTAAATCAAATTTACAAAGTTGATCCTTAGTATTTAAGATGAAATATTCATAGCCAAATGGATGAAAGTAAGATATGTTGGATTTTTTACCTTTCCACAATTCCTATAGTTTTCTTATGCCTTATTAGAATCATGTTTTGAATGTAACAAGATGTGTTTATGGCCTCAACCTAGAAATATTTTGGTAGAGAACTTTCACAGAGGAATGTTTTGGCCATTTCTTGAAGAAAACTATTTTTCCTTTCCACAAAATCATTCTGTTAAGGTTTTCTTGGAGAAGAGAAATGATGAGAAATTTCATTTTCTTCACAAAAGGTTTTGAAAGATTGACTTATGCTAGGTAGATTATGTTTTAATCCATCAATGAGCAGAACATTGTTAATAGAGGGAGAGGAATTGTTACCTATCTTACCAATCTCAGTGATTTTTCCTTTGAAGTAATCTCCAAAGGTGATAGTGCCTTCAGGTTTTAAGGATAGGAACATAGGTTGGTCTCTTGTCATGGGCCAAGTAGCAAGTCTCAGTCTTATAGAATTTGACTTATGCTTATACATATATATCTACCTTTAAACACATTATTATAATTAGAGCTCACATCCAAAAATAATTTTTTATACCTCCTTCCTTTTCTAATTTTCACACACTTAAAAGGTCAAAAAGGAAACATAAAATCCAATTTTTCATTCAAAATTTTCCTTTTACTAAAGTCTTAATAAATTACACTCTCATTTTTATAAAGATCTTATTTTAGTCATGCATAGTATAATTAAACAAGGGGAGGGCGTTATAGGTTCCTCTCTATGGCCTCATATCCTCCAATATTGTTAGCATCCGCTGGGGGCTCCTCTCCATAGATCCATACACCATTCACCCGCTTCATTCTCATGTGGATAATGATGGTGTGATCAAGTTTGTGGAAGCCGGTGAGTTCCACAATTCATTATGTGATGGCAGATGGAGAAAGGTGAATTAATGGGTAACCGCTTCTTCATCGCCTATAGCATAAAAATATCGTCCTTAGACAGTGGAGAAGATGATCCTCCACATTCAGCATTTCAACCATCAACTTGCCTCAGGGAATGGGAATCCTCCGACTTCAACAAACCTCTCACTACCTCTGTCCAATCATAGCCATCCCATTACTTAATGCTAATCAAATTCATTTTCTGACTATCATAACTTAGCCCAAAGAGAGTAACCCAATTAGCAAGCCTCATCATAATCTGATGCCTCTTCACCTTAGAAATCAACTCATCATTTCTAGTTTAAAGATTGCAATAAAGACTTTCACCAATTTTGTAATAAAATCCACAATGAGTAAAGATGAAAGTCCTTACACCTTGATAATCCAACAAGGACAAGAAATTGAATGCTTTTATGACCAAATACTCCACATCCATGTAGCGTGGTTCAACCTTCTTCCTCTCTTGAAACTGCAACATGAGAATCTGTTTATCTACTCCTAAGAGGTGAAAAACTGCCTGTTGTCCAATCTTTGAGAGAGAATTGGATCATTAGATAGGTTCTTGTTCCTTGCACGCTTGGGATGAGAGCTACTTGCCATTGCGAGTGAAAAAGGGGTTTATGTTAGGATTTTATGGTGAAAAGTGTGTAAAAGAGGAGTTTTGAGAGAAATTGAGTGAAATTAGCGGGAAAGAGTGGAGGAAAGAGCTGAAATTTAGTGGGGAGGATGTCTAGTGAGATTTTGGGTTATTTAATGTTTGTTGAGTTTAAGTTAAGAGAGAAATAAAAGATACGAAGAAGAGAGAGACAGATAGAGTTCGTACAAAATAAGGTCCCAAATGTCCAAATTTCTAAACAATTAGTTAAAATAATCAATTATTTTAGAGTAATCAATTATTTAGCTTAAAATCCAAATAACATACTCTCTATTGAGCCCAGATAATCAATTATTGACATTCAATAATCGATTATCATAAACAAATATATAACCTCTTCAAACCTAAATAATCAATTATTTCTTGTGAATAATCAATTATTCCCTATTGATTTTCAAATGCAAAGCCTCTATATAGTTCCAATAATCGATTATTCTAACTTAGTAATCGATTATTGCCCTTCATTTTCAATAGAAACTAATTTTTTTTCTACACAAGCCTTGATTTCATTGAGAAAGCACATGCAAAACAAATTTAGGAGAACCTCCGATGCTTAAATTAGTACTGCGTTATTAAAAATAATTGACAAGATAAAGATTCACCAAGCACTAGAATTCATTCAAATGAATGATTGGTTAATTATTCCATACTCTCCTTTTATGAAAAAGAAACTTTCTATTCTGGACTGGGTTACAGGCTCAAAGAGCTGGAGCAACCTAACCTGCTAGGCTGACACCCGAGCGCATGAAATAGCTTGATTGTTAAGCTTAATGACAAGAACAAATACTGATAATGAATGATTGGTTAATTATTCCATACTCTCCTTTTATGAAAAAGAAACTTTCTATTCTGGACTGGGTTACAGGCTCAAAGAGCTGGAGCAACCTAACCTGCTAGGCTGACACCTGAGCGCATGAAATAGCTTGATTGTTAAGCTTAATGACAAGAACAAATACTGATCGTCTCATGCACCAACAAGAAAGTAAGGATAAAGGAGTAATAGTCTCCATGACCCTGTCCCACACGATCCTGTCTCCCATGATCCTAGGTAGCAACATTTGATATGCACTGAATGCTCTGACACCACATACCGTAAAACACTTGTATAAACACAGTAAACAAGAGAGATAAGGTATGAGCTAAGTTCCAAAACCTCACTATACTCTCCTTGGGCACCTACTGACTTAAGCATTGGAGTACCTTTTGCAGGTACCCCCCCTTGATCGTCGCTGTTGTGGTTGTACTACGAAGGAGTTCATCGTTCTATACCTATACAAGTAACCACAGAATTCAGTTCTAAACATTGGCACCGTCTATGGGAAAAGATAAATTTCTATTCCTAACACCACCTTCAAAATCTCCCCCTACTACCACCACCATGGTGAGCATAAGAACGAGATAGACATCAACCAACCAAAATTACACCTCGCTACACGTAACCTCCCTTCTTTGAACCATCGCCCAACGTCTAACCCTACGACTCACCAACTAGTCGTGGAGTCAGCTGTAACTTGCCCAGAACCTAGACAGGATGGGTAAAAAACTTCTTTCACTAGGGAGAATCTCCCCCCTCTTTCCCTGAGGATTCTGGTGAGGCAACACCTTAGTCCACAGAGAGCACCCTCCGGGGATGCTGGGCAAGGAGTGTCGACGCTGCAATGCCTTGATGACTGGTTAGCAAATGAAGCTCAGTCCCAAACCTTATCCTCTACAAATTACTATCCAGCATTCCCTCTGCCACTTGCAAACCACACCCGAAATTAGTCGTAACCCATCTGGAACCTAGGTAGGATAGGTCGGAGGCTTCCTCCATCGGAGAGAACCTCCCTCCTCCTCCCCATTGAGTTCTGATGAGGCTGAGAGTACCTTCTAGGAAGGCTAAGTAGCATACCTTAGCGCCACAATGCCCTGAAAATTGAGTGAAGGATGAGATACTCACGTCGAACTAACCTGAGTAGTAAACACCATCCCAGGAGGTTTCACAGGTGATGGCAACTCCGCGAATGAGTCTTTCAGGCAGTGATGAATGTGGCATCCCCTATAGAAAAAAAGACGAGAAAAAAGTCAAAAAAGTCCCAGCCAATCTCATTTTTCGATGAGGACTACAAAAATATCATTCTAGATCATGACGACCCCATGGTCATCACTAAAATCATCACCAATGCCAAGGTCCATAGGATGTTCATGGATCAAGGGAGTTCAACAGATATCATGTTCCTGGACTTGTTCAATAAACTAGGACTGCCAAAGGAAGAATTGATCCTGTACATTGATGAGCTAATCAGGTTTATAGGTGAGAAGATCTCCCTGGTTTGGTACATCGAGGCTCATCTAACTCTAGGGAAAGCCCTCCTCTCCAAAATCGTCAAGGTAAAATTCCTAGTGGTTGACTGCCCTTTAGCTTACTCAATGCCTTTGGGGTTGTAATCTTCACCCCCCACTTGGCCATGAAGTTTCTGGACCAATAAGACAGGGTGGTAACCATTAGAGGAAACTAAGCGGTGGTGAGAAAATGCTATAATGAAAGACTGAAAATTGCCAAGAAGCCATGCATAACGGACCAACATAACAATTCAACCCCGATCACTATGGATGCAGCCAGCGTCCTCTTGACTGAGTTGGATGTACACAATGAAATTTATGGTACACATCCACAACCCGATTATGAGCTCCAGTCCCTTCAACTTGGTACCAAGTGAAACCAAGTGACCAAGATTAGAGGATAACTCAATCAAGAGGAGAGATCCTAACTGATCAAGATCTTGACAAAAAATAAGGAACTGTTCACCTAGAGTTTCACTGACATGCCAAGCCTAGACCCAGATTTCATCTGCCATTGACTTTCCATTGAGAAGAATGCAAAATTAGTGGCCCAACGCAAAAGGAAGGTCAAACTTAAAAGGCAAAAGGTAATCCAAAAACAAGTGAAGGAGCTCCTATACGCTAGGTTCATCAGAGAAGTATCCTACACCACCTGGGTCTCCAATGTGGTCTTGGTCAAGAAAGCTAGTGGGAAATGGCGTATGTGTGTTGATTACATTGACTTAAGTAAGGCATGTCCAAAAGACCCCTACCCACTCCCCAACATTAATACGCTGGTAGACAACTCATTCGGATTTAGGTTACTCTCCTTTATGAACGCCTACTTCGGATACAACTAAATACCCATGAACCCAGAAGATAAAGAAAATATCACCTTCATCATCAAAATGGGGCCCTACTGCTACTGGGTCAAGTCGTTCAAACTTAAAATGCCAGGGAAACTTACTAAAGGATGATGAACAAAGTATTTGAAGGGCATATTGAGAAGATGTTGGAGGTATACATTGACGACATGATAGTAAAAATGGTGCACACTGATAATCACCTCAAGGACTTGGAGGAAGTATTAGCCAAGGTTCGGAAGCAGAACATGTGACTGAACCCAGAGAAATGCACTTTTGGAGCACAAGATGGAAAATTTCTAGGATTCATACTAACAAACCATGGAATTAAGGCTAACCCGACAAATGCCAAGCCATACTCAACATGCCCAGCCCTCAATCTATCAAGGAAGTGCAGCAGCTCATGGGCCAAATCACTACCCTCACATGTTTCCTGGCTAAAGCCGCTTAGAAGTCTCTCCCCCTTTTTCAAACTTTAAAAAAGGGGAAGAACTTCAAGTGGACCCTGAAATGTAAGGTCGCATTCCAAGAGTTAAAGAAGATGTTGTCCACTCCACCTATCCTGATAAAATCAAACCCTTACAAAACACTATACACCTACCTCTCTATCAACAACGAGGTGATCAACTCAGTTCTAGTAAGAGAAAATGATGAAGGTCAGAGGCTAGTTTACATCATCATCAAAGTCTGATAATCACATATTTTATACATTAATAAACCCTTATTTTTAGTCATTTACACTCTCCATGTACTTAATTGATTGAACTTGGTTATGTTTTGTAAGTTTGAACTCAAATTGGGCTTAATTGATTTTTTCAGCATTATTGAGATCTTACACTATTTCAGTATTTCAGCCATATCTTGAGTTCTATATATCTAAGAATTATGTATCTTACCTTGTAGGAAAGATAAGAGAGAGCTCTATAACTTTCATGAAGAGCTCCAGGGAAAAATCAGACATCTAATGGAGCTAATTGGGCTTGGAAGTCAGAACATAGGTTTTGTAATTGGAACCTGAACAGTGTGTAGTAATTAGGGCATATCTTTGGCATTTAAAAGTTAACATCCAGACCTACAACTTTTATGAAGACCACTTTTCCATTTTCTGATAGCATCCATGAGTTCAGCACTGAATGATTTCGGAGACAAGAATCTCAATAATTTTCCACTCATCAAATCACTATTTGGCATTTTTCACTTATTCATCCACTCATCAACTCACTCATTAATCAGTCCCTTTGTCATTTTGTATCCCTCATCCTCTATAAAAGGCACCATTGGCTGATCATTTAGGAATCTTGGTTCATAGATCAATATTATACTATTATGTTATTTGTTTATCTTTTTGTAGTTTTCTATTGTTCTAAATTGAAGTTATGTTTTTCTTCTTCTTCTTCTCTTTTTCTTTCTTCTTGTCTATGAGTAACTAATTTTCATTTTACTTAAGTGAAAGGGTGAAACTTTTGGTAATAAATTAAGGTTAGATTAATCTCTTTCTTGTGATTAAATGATATATTATCAAGTGATCATTATATGTATTGTATTTTGTTTCTAATAATTTTAGAAACCCTCCTTATAAAGTGGAGATCTTGATTTGTTGTAGATAAAATATTAGCACAATGAATGCTTGAGCCCATTTATAAGTAGCGGTGTTAATAAATAATTAAAGGAACCATAATATAATTACGTATATAATTTTAAATGAACTTTAAATATTGTATTTTTCGATTGGAACCTCCATTATGCGTGGATTCTAATTGAGTTATAAACTTAATTTACTTACCAAGAGTGGATCTCCTAACCCAAGTAAATCTTTTTTATTTGTAACCAAGTTGTATCATCTTTATTGTTGTGAAAAAATATTTTCCTTACGTCAGAATTTTTTCTTCATCAATTCCCTGTGGATCGACCTCGGACTCCCGAGAATTTATTACTTGAAACAACTTGCACTTGGGTTTGTAACTTTTAATCAGCATCAAGTTTTTGGCGCCGTTGCCGATGACTTGATTTGAAGAACAAATTTATTTTGTATATATATATATATATATATATATATATATATATATATTATCCTGTGGATCTTGTATATATATATATATTTTTTCTACTCTTTTATTTTTTTTGTACTTACTAACGTACTAATTTAGTGAAAGAAACTCTCCCTTCTACCTTTATAATCTTTAATCATTAATAAAATAATTTTTTTCTTCTCTTCTCTTTCGTCGGCTCTGGTGGGGCTCTGCCTCTCTCTGATTTTCATGTTTTAAATTTACTTTCTGTACTTTACTTTCTGTATTTTACTTTTTGCACTTTATTTTCTATATTTTACTTTCTGTATTTTACTTTCTACACTTTAAATCTAACTTTCTAACTTACTAACTTTCTAACTAACTAACTTTTTAATTTATCAGCTTACTAACTTTTTAATTTATCAGTTTACTAACTTTTTACTTGTTCAACTTACTAACTGACTACTTGTTAAAATTTATTTGGTGGTTAGTCTATACCACATCCTTTTTAATATTTAATGGCCTGTTTATACCACCAACTTGTAGATTTTCTTTTCTATTTTAAGTCACTTATTTATGCTTAATTTGTATCGTGATTTAAATTCTGGTCGTTTGGTTAAAACTAATCCTGTTATTTTATATATTAATCTGTTTGAATCACAACCATCATTGAAAGCGCTTTTGTTTCTTCTCTACGGTTCTATCAAGATGAATTCTTTTTCCTCTTCCTATTTTTTTTTCTCTTTTGTCATGTGTAGTTAAATTCATGTGTTTCTAGGGTGAAAATGTAACTTGATTCAATCGACATGTATTAAGATTAGAATTTTAATTAATTTCTTTTTTATTCAATTTGAGTGCTTATTATGATTCTTAATGCTTTTATGAATTGGCCACTCATAAATTGATCTAGTGAGGTGCGTGTAGAATCTGGAGGTTTGTATATGACTTAGATCATAAATAATAAGTGTCATGATTTATAATCATCTAGGAATAGAGGTTATAGGTTGTGTGGAAGAATTTTGGTATTTTCCATGAGAATCCATAGAGTAAAGGTCATGCCTTTAAGAGTTAGGGTTTAGACCAAGGAATTGAGTTTTAATTAATTAAGGGATTCTCTCCATCAATTGAATGATTAGAAATTAATTAGAATGATGGTCCTAAAGCTATGATAGATTGTTGAATTAAGTGAAGTCAAATCCCTAGTGTTTTAATTTCATGTGTTTACATCATTAATGTGATTTGCATTCATGTGCTTTGTTTTCTCTTTTCCCTCTTAATTTCATGCGTTTTAGTGTGTTTTTGTTTTTGTTTTTATATAATTTTGTGTCTTTAATTGTTTTGAATCACTTTTAATTATTGGTTGGCTAGATAGTATTTATATTAGAGAAGTGGTACTTAGTAAACTAATTCTTCGTGGGAATGATACTCTTTTTACTACTTTATTACTTTGACGATTCAGTGCACTTGTCGATTTTCTTAACAAGTTTTTGCAAACCTAGGTTGATACGGTGGATTTTGTTGCTTCAAGAATTCAACATCACAATAAAAGATAAGAAAGAAGCTGAAAATGTTGTTGCATATCATTTGTCCATACTTACAACAAGCTCACTTTTGATATCACACCTATTAATGATTCTTTTCCCGATGAATTTTTATTTTCTGTAAATTCTAAGCCTTGGTTTGCTAACATAATCAATCTTTTTGCAACATGAAAGATCCCGCCTCAATTATCTTGATCAAATCATTCGGAGATGTATGCCCAACAGTGAGGTAGGTAATGTCATTAAATTTTGTCACTCAGAGGCATGTGGAGGTTACTTTTCTTCAAAGAAAACAGCTGCGAAAATCTTGCAGTGTGAATTTTATTGACCCACTTTATTTAAAGACAGCTATATGTTTTGAAAAAGTTGTGAAAACTGTGAAAAATAGGGTTCCAATTCTAAGCAACACAGGATGCCTCTGAACCCTATCATTGTCATTGAAATTTTTTATTGTTGAGCAATTGAGAAATGATGCATATGAAAGCACATAGATTTATAAAAATAGAGCAAAAACTTTTCATGACAAATCAATTTTGAGAAAAACTTTTGAAATTAGTCAAAAAGTTCTGCTTTATAATTCTCGTCTTCACCTATTCCCTGAAAATTTGAGATCTAGGTGGCGTGGCCATTTTATTGTCAAACATGTGTATCCTCATGGGGCCATAGACATTGAGAACCCAAAGAATGATAGTGTATTTAAGGTTAATGGACAAAGACTCAAACCATTTCTGGGAAACTAAGTTGTTGAGTTCTTTGTGACCCCGGTTAAATAGCAGATAATGGTACTCCATGACTCTCAAGTCGGTTTATTTTTCAGTTTCCCATAACAACTGATTCCTTCTCCTTTAAAATGGATGTCATTCTCTTAAATTTAAGAAAGCATTTTCCTTCTCTTCCTCAAAATGCTCTAATAAAAATCTACAAAGCTAGGTGTGAAAGACTGAGACTGTTAATGCACAAGGGCATCCCAGTAGATATACACTGGATAATCAAAGCAAAGGTTCGTTTAACTGGTAAATCTTCAAATTCATTTATCTTATACATGCCAGGTCTCGGTAAAAGTTCTTATTCTAAAAGAAGAAGAGCGAAAAGAATGCAAGTTTGTCACAAATGTGCGCGATAGAATTATAACATGCGATGTCGTTCTTTGGGAATGGTTTCTGCAAACTGAGAAGATAAAATATACTTTATTAAGAATGTACTGAGTAAGGAGTCATTAGATGATATCTTATTGACTCTTGAGACGTATTCTTGTAGAGTTATGTATCGCGAACTTCTTAATTTGTGGAATCTTTTTAAATACGAGCAAAAGCATTATAGTCTTGAGAATCTGACTCAAAAAGACCCTTTTGTCAATTTATAAGAAGATTGGATGGGAACCTTATCCTCAACTCATAGAAGGCGTTTAAGTCGTTATTGGACATAAAACCAAAGGAAGATGTGAGCCACAATCATAACAACATGTATATATTATCTTGTACATCTCCTAAAAAAAAGGGTGATCAAAAGAGTACCATGCTCTTAATTGAGTGTGGAGCCCCTGCCAGTGGCAGACCCGTCATTGACTCGGGTGGACCTTTGCACGCTGGTCCTTAAAAAAGGTTCGTGTACCATGCGCTATAGAGAGCCGCACTCCACAATCCAATGTTCACCATCTAGGCACTGTGGAGTTGATGGACAGGCAGAAGTGTCCCACTCTGGTTTTTAGTGAGAAGTAACTCGCGGCTGCCAAAGCGTATGAGGCATCTGAGCTTGATCTTCTCTTTTATTAGAAGGGGCTCTCAGTGCCATGGGATGGGACGTTTTGGATCTTGACATTGTGGGTTTCAGATTTTAGCATCTTTGTTGATGTTACGAACCCAAGTATGAGCTCTCCAAGTTTCAGACCCAGGATAGAAACCTACGATGGTTTCTTTATTCTCTTTTTCTTTTCTTCAAATAAATGGGAGTGAGTGTTTATTGCACTGGTGACACATAATTCAAAGATATGCCACCATTTGTTATTATAATTTTATCTTTGTATAATTTTGTTGTATTTTGGTTTTGGGTAGACAATCCTTTGGGCAGGGTCCTTCAGGAGTTTCTAGACTTCTTTATCTTGATGGTTTTCTTGAAGTCTAAAATAAATAAATAAATAAATAAAATAAAAAAATATATAAAAATAATAATAATAAAAGTTTCTTAATTTCAAACTTTTCTAACAACAGCCAACCTACCTATTATGGAGTTATCATTACTTTTTTCATTCTCTTCCCTATTTAAACACTCAATTTTCTTCATGTTCCTCCAACTCATAATCATTCAAAGGGAGTGTGAGTGTAGAAATGGAGGGAGCTTCTGTTCATAGACTTACTAATATTTGTGTATTTTGTGGGTCAAGTTATGGGAAGGGTTTAGAGTTTGTAAACGCAGCAAGCACCATTGGTCGAACACTTGCTGCGAGAAATATTCGTGTAGTATATGAGGGAGGTAGCATTGGATTAATGGGGGTTGTATCACTTTATGCACATCTAAGAGGTGGTCAAGTTTTAGGTATCATTCCTGAACCTTTAACTCGAAGGAACATCATTGGAAAGACAATTAGGTTGGAACTTCAAGTATCATCTATGTATAGACGAATGAGGACAATGCTTGAAAACTCTAATGCATTCATTGCCTTACCGGGTGATTTTGGTATTTTGAAAGAAGTTTTTCAAATTATCTCTTGGGCCCAACTGAACATCTACCATAAACCCATAGGTTTGTTGAATGTTAATAATTTCTTTGATAATTTGTTATCTTTTGTCGACCATGCTGTGGAATAGAACTTTATCACACCTTCGACAAGATGACTCCTTATCTCTACTTCTTCTGTTGATGAATTAATTGATAAATTATAAACTTTTGTTTATGAACCTGAACTAGTAATAGCTCACATAGATTAGTCAGAAGGAAGCAGCAAGGAATGTGAATGTGATCTGACACTTCATCTATAACTTTCCTTTACCTTTGGTTTTATTCATCGTACTTTGTTTCTGTTTAAATTTGTGTAAGGTTTCTCTTTTCAGTAATTACAACAGCATATACTATCTTTTATCCTTTACCTATCTATGTTTTGACATTGAGGACAATGTTGTGATCTGGTTGGGGGAAAGGATAGTTGTGTGAAAAAAAAACTAAAAAATAAAAAATAAAAAAATTAAGAAGTGTGTTTATTTATATGATTGTCAGTAATTTATTAACAGCAAAACTAATTAAGGATGACAGAGTAAGGAGTAAATTAGGCCCTTAAGGTAAATTTGCTCTTGAGACGCATCAAAATTGGTGGCACAGTAAGGAGTAATTAGGTAGATAACTATGTTGTGTGGAGGTAGCAATTCAAATTCAGGGAACATAGCATGATTGAGTAAATTGTCTTCTTTCTTAAAAATCACATGCTTGGTTATGAATGTTGAATTGGTGGATTGAGAATGATAGAATTATGTCTTCTGAGATCTTGAGCCTATTGATGAATGGATTGAATATTTGTACCATTCTCTTCTTTCTTGTGTGATTTTTACTCATGGAATTGTTACTCTAGAACTTGCTTTGACTCTATTTAAGGCTACATTTTTATATGCATACATAAATATGATTGAGACATTTTTCTTGAAATAGCTACTTTAACCAAATAGCCAAGAATGATTGGCGCACAAATAGGCAGTCTTGCTCAGCAGCATATTGTCTCAATATGATATCAAGCACTTTTATGACTTCTTGGAAATTCTCTGATTCCTGCCAACTAAGGCATTGAAAATGACCTATTTCCCCTTGCTTAACCCCTTTGAGCTTATTTGACCATTCTTTGTTTCGAGCTTATTATGTGCCTTAAATGAAAATTCATGTTCTTACCCGGTCTTAGGGAATAAGAGAACATTAGCTTTGTCATTGGATGAGTACTTGAAAAAGTGTGGGGGGGTGTGTGCAGAATGGTTGAAAAAAATATTTAATTAAAAATGTATATATTATGTTCATCTTGTAAAAAAAATAAAAAAAAATGTGTAAAGAAGGGCCAAAAAGGCAATAAAGGAAATGAAAAGAATATGTAAAGGGAATTTATATTAGGTAGAGTTGGGATGAACTTTCATGCTTGTTAATTGAACTTAGCTCCCACGTTCTTTTATTCTCTTTGGTATTTAACTTGTCATATCCATATTACCTCCTCCTTACGTTGACCGCATTATAACCTTAAATAAAGTCCTCATGATTTATGTGTGCATGTGTTCTGAGTAGTGGAGAAGTAGAAGATAAGTAAGCTTATGATAGTGTAATTTTCTTGGGTTGAATTGAGTGAAATACCTATCTTTTAAACACTTAAGGGATTGAGAGTGAATCTTGTGAAGATCTATCATTCTTGACTCATGCTTTTTAATTGAAGTTTCCTTGCTTATTAGTTTGAGATGTGAAGAAACATTACCTCATAAATGTTGTGATCCCTTGAATCTTTGGTTGCTCTTCATTCTTAAATATTATTAGAAATTGAGTCTTTTAGAAATTCTAACTTTTGAGTTTGTGTTATTTTTCCTTGTTCCCTAGTTTTGATCTTATGTGTTTTGTCCAGGAGTGCAAAAAGCTAAGTATGAGAGAATTTGATAATCATATATTTTATACATTAATAAACTCTCATTTTTAGTCATTTACACTCTCCATGTATTTAATTGATTGAGCTTGGTTATGTTTTGAAAGTTTGGACTCAAATTGGGCTTAATTGATTTTTTCCAGCATTATTGAGATCTTACACTATTTCTGTATTTCAACCATATCTTGAGTTTTATATGTCTAAGAATTATGTATCTTACCTTGAAGGAAAGATAAGAGAGAGCTCTACAACTTTCATGGAGTTCCAGGGAAAAATCAGACATCTAGTGGAGCTAATTGGGCTTGGAAGGCAGAACACAGGTTTTGTAATTGGAACCTGAACAGTGTACAGTAATCAGGGCATATCTTGGGCTGTAGGAACTGAATGGGGCAGAAACTTTGGCATGTAAAAGTTAAGATCCAGATCTACAACTTTCATGAAGACTACTTTTCCATTTTCTGACGGCATCTATGAGTTCAACACTGAATGATTTCGGAGACAAGAATCTTAATAATTTTCCACTCATCAAATCACTATTTGGCATTTTCAATTCATTCACCCACTCATCCACTCACTCATTAATCAGCCTCCTTGTCATTTTGTATCCCTCATCCTTTATAAAAGACACCATTGGCTGATCATTTAGGAATCTTGGTTCATAAATCAAGATCATGCTATTGTGTTATTTATTTATCTTGTTATAGTTTTCTATTGTTCTAAATTGAAGTTATGTTGTTCTTCTTCTTCTTCTCGCTTTCTTTCTTCTTATTTATGACTAACTAATTTTCATTTTAAATTAAGGTTATATTAATCTCTTTCTTGTGCTTAAATGATATATTATCAAGTAGTCATTATATGTATTGTATTTTGTTTCCAATAATTTTAGAAACCCTTCTTATAAAGTGGAGATCTTGATTTATTATAGACAAGATATTGGCACAATGAATGCTTAAGCCCATTTATAAGGGGTGGTGTTAATAAATAATTAAAGGAACCATAATATAATTATGTATATAATTTTAAATGAATTTTAAATGTTGCATTTTCTGATTGGAACCTTCATTATGTGTGGATTCTAATTGAGTTATAAAAAGAATTAATCTTGTCCTTAATTTACTTATCAAGAGTGGATCTCCCAACCCAAGTAATTTTTTTTTATTTGTGACTAAGTTTTATCACCTTTATTACTGTGACAAAATATTTTCCTTACGTCAAAGAATTTTTTCTTCATCAAATCCCTGTGGATCGACCTCAGACTCCCGAGAATTTATTACTTGAAATAACATGTACTTGAGTTTGCAACTTTTAATTCACATCAAAGTCCTCCAAGCCCTCAAAACCCGCTACCAAAAACTTGAAAAGCTAGCTCTAGCACTAGTAATCACTACAAGAAGGCTGAGATAATACTTCCAATGTCACCATGTTGTAGTAAGAATGGACCATCCCATTTGGCAAGTACTACACAAGCCAGATCTCGTGAGAAGAATGATCGTCTAGTGGTTAGAGCTCTCCAAGTTCGAGATCACCTACGAGCCAAGACAAGCTATATAGGCTCAAGTACTATCCGACTTCTTGGTTGAGCTCACCCCAGACTTCGACTGCCCTAGAGTGCATTCTTGGACCATCTATGTCGATGGGTTCTCGAATCCCAAAAGGAGTGGAGTCGGGGTCATATTGGAAAGCAAAGTCCACCTTGTTACTATGTGGCCTCAATACTCAAGAGGGGGGTGAATTGAGTATAAAAAAACTTTTCACAAATCTTTCACAAGACACTTGATTATTAATTTTCGTTGAAGCTATTGATTAATTGAAGTGAATAGATAGATGAGATTGATCACTTCACTCACAAAGAAATAAGCCAAGATAGAAAGTATTCAAACAAGCATGTAAAATTAAAACACAAATGTAAAGAGATGAGTTTAGAAGATCAAACACAAATTTATCCTAGTTCAGCCACCAATCCACTTGTGGCTTACGTCCAGTCCTCAAGTAATCACCCGAGATTTTTCACTATGTCTTTAAGCTTCAACAGGTGCTTGACAACCTTTACAATTGATAGCACTCAATACACCTTGGGATACCTCACCCTTGTGCTTGAGCCTCAAAACAGGGATACCTCACCCTTTATAATCTTGAGGGATACCTCACCCTCTTTACCAACAAGGGATACCTCACCCTTTTCTCTAGAGGGATACCTCATGTAACACCCTAGCTCTGATACCAACTAATGTAACAACCTAGCTAGGGCATCACATTTCTAACTTCCGACTCATAATCTGAAAATAAGTTCGCACAAAGTTTGAGTTATAAAAGATGGGTTTCAAAATTTCTTCTTTACTGAAATGTAAATTTATTGAAAATATTTGGTAATATTGAAAATCATATTTCAACTATTCATTATGCAATATTAACGCCAATTAATATCACAATTTAAAGAGAAATATAAAATTAATAGACTTATTTTTTTTTACAGTAGCAAACCCCATGACGGGTCCTACTTAATAGCACGGTACAACACTAACAAAAAACTTTAACATACTTATTCCTTTTTCTGTCCATCTTGATGCATCAGACATCTGTTCCTTTGTCAACACTGCACACCTTCGAGTCCTGAATGTCCACTCCTTATTGTTATCTCCAATCTCAGAGTATCCATCGCCCGTTATGTCTAAGACAACTCGATCTTTCTATTATTTGATTTTAACAAGTCTGACACATACAAAACAACATAACAAAGAGGTGAGATCACCTACACCAATACCAACATGGCAGCACAGAGATAACACACAGCCAATAATATCATACAGATAGATCATACCATAATCATGTTATCAGCATTATCAACATCATCATCCAAGTATTCATAACAATCGTTATAACCAATATTCCTCAATTAATATATCACACAGATATAAATGCTCAGATTTATGCATATGCACAAAGACTCAGTTTATCAAAAATAACTTCATGGAGGTTTTCACAATTTCGAGAAGAATGCTCTGGTTAATTGTCAGCCTTAGCCCAAAGACAATATCCCAATCGTTGAAAAGAATCGTGTTCTTGTCGGGTATCGTCAATGCGTTGCAACGGACTGCATCGCCAAGTGGTACAGGGTATTCGCCAACTGTCCACTGGTCGACCGCCGCGCCTTGACGCCCCCAAGATCCATCATAGACCTCACTATCAATTCTCATTCCCTCTTCAACCACAAGGGCCATAATAGCTATTAGCTATACTTTATACAATGCACGAATATATCAGTGCAAGTCCAACCCCAAAGGGCCAAATCTTTTCAATTTCATTTGTTTAATTTATATCATATGCTTCAACGCATACTTTTCCAATGCATGTATAATGCACCAAATCCATTCACAGGCATCTCTTTCCAATGCATACAAAATCCATCAAATACCAGTCATAGGCAAAACACGTCATTTTCTCATACAGTGTCCATACACTGGTTCAACAGTAATTATACTATATTTTCAACATGAAATCATGTTATCATGTTTTCATAGTTATAAAACACTTTCGCCGTATTTTCACAAAATTGCATAACATTTCCATTATGTTTTCACAATTCTAAAATGTTTCTGTTACGTTTTCAAAATTCTGAAACGTTTCTGTTATATTTTCACAATACTGTAACACTTTTGTTACGTTTTCAAAATGCAGACTCTTCCGTTGCACTTTTAAATCACGTATTAATTTTTCAATGTCTTTCTCAATCGCGTAAAAATATACGTTTCTCAAATTGCATATTATTTTTCCATTGTTTCAAAATTACGTATATTTTTCAATAATATTTTTAATAGTGTAAAATATTTAAATGCTTTTCAAATCTCATAACAATTTTTCACTAATTTTCTACCATTTTTCATAATCGCGTAAAAATGTTTTATCGTTTGTTCAATCACATAGTGATTTTTCAACAATATTTCAAATCATGTAAAATATTTAAGCTTACATAAAATATTTAAACGTAATTCAAATCACGTAGAAATATTTTAACATATTTCAAATTGCGTAGAAATATTTTACTATATTTTAAATCATTTTTAAGATACGTAAATCATTTTTCACCATTTTACAATCATGTAAAATATTCCTCAATATTCCAAACATTATTTTGGACTTTCAAATAAGTCAATATCATTTTCAACACATTTTAAAGATACGTAAATAATTTTTCACCATAAAAAAATATTTTTCAACCTTCAAAATTTCCATTTCATCTTTTCTCAAAATATTATGACTTTGTATTTTATTTTTCACATTTTCTTACTCAAGAAAATCTTTTTCCACGTTTTTTTACTCAAGAAATTCTTTTTCAAATATAATCCACAAAATTACTTTTCCATTGATATAAATTAATGTTTCAAATCTTAAAATTTTCACACATATTTCAAAACTTGAAAATAAGCTATACTTTAGTAAATTCTTAAATCACCATTATATTCTCCATTTTTCTCAAAGCATTTCCAAACACAACCTTCTTCAAAATAAATTGAAGTTCGAAAACATTCTTGTTTACAAAAATTTAATTCTCAAGTGATAAATGCTCTAATTCCATTTCCAAATTCTTGTATTAACTCAAGTTACGTTTCCACTTTGAAAATCACTTTGTTCATAAAAATCAAAGCATTACAAGCCCTCAAAAATGTGGACATGACTATTGAAATCATCAAATATTTTTCCTTTTAAATTGATATAGTTTTACACAAACAAAATTGTTAAAATTTTATTTTCAAAACCGAAGTACCGATGGTTATAAAAACCAAACCCATTTGTTCAAATTCATTTTTACTTTCTTTACAATTCCTTTTTAACTTTCTTTGCAAATCCTTAAAATCAATGTTTGCCCATTTCATTCAAAACTCATATTTAGAAAAATACTTAGGATATTTTTACACAAAATAAATCAATAAAAATTCCTCTAAAATTGTATTTTTGTTCTCTTAAAAAAAATAAACCCTTTGTTTATTTTCCATACTCTTCAAATCATCCATTATCATTCTTCATGAAAATATTAATTTAAAGATACGTAAAACATTTGTTCTAAATTTATCAAAATCTTATAAATGGCCATTGCAACCATGAAATATTTTTCTTCTAACTTAAATAAATTCCATTCTTGTTTCTACACAAAATAAATCAATAAAATTTCATTCTAAAATTTGTGTTCATGTTTTCTTAAAAAAAACAAACCTTTAGTTCATTTTCCATATTCCTCAAATCAATCCAATTTTATTCTTCCATAAACATATTAATTTGTAAACACCTATTTTGAGGTGTCTTGGCCAAAATTCTCATTGTTCTAGGGATCAAAAATTTAATTTTCTTGTTCTTGAAAAATTTCAACATTGACCCTCATCAAAGGCATCAAAACCGTAGCTCTTCCTTGGCCATTGGAACCAATATCAATTTTCTTTCCATCTACACATCATGGCATACATATATATATTTCATCATAAATATCACAAACATGCCATATACTCATCATGCATATTATAAGTATACTATCAAAGCCATAAAATCATGCAAAGCATATTAAGCATAGATAAAAATAATCAAAGCATAAGAAAATAAATCAAAGCTCATAAACATACAATTAATTATTACATTACCATGGATTGGAATCCTCACATGGATTCACCATCCATCAAATATAAGACCATCTCTCACCACCATACTTGGTTGGTGAGATGGATCTCCCTCTTACCTCTTGAAGATCCTCAAAGCTTCTTGATTTTGCTTCTCTTTCCAAGTCCTTCAACACCAAGGGCTTCTCAAATTCAAAACAAAATACATAGAAATTAGTATACTAAGCTTGATTAAGAGGAACCATGGATCAAACATGGTTTAGATCATGAAAAGAGATAAGAATTGAAGTCTTCTTACACTTCACCTTAAAAACTCAATAACTTGGCTCTTGAAGAAAGTCTATGAAGATGAATGATTTTGAGAAAGTCTCCAACATGAAAGTTGCTTAGAATATCATGTAGATTCAAGATCTATGGTTGGATGAAATTAAAAGTGATGGGTGGTGCTTTTGGTGGTCATGGCGAACCATTTGGTGAGAAAATGAAGGAAAATGGTTGTTTTGTGTTCTTGGCTTGGTTGAGTGATGAAGATGAATGATTTAGAGAAAGTCTCCAACATGAAAGTGTTTTGAATTGATGAGAGGATTCAAGATATGTAGCTAGATAAAATTATGGAAGATTGGAAGTGGTTCCATGGGTGGTGACCGAATGCTCAAGGAAGGAAAGAAAATGGTGTTGTTCTTGGTGTTCTTGACAAATTGGAAGAGAGAGAAGAGAGAGAATGAGTTAAGTGTTATAAAATGTGATACAAATGAAATCAAATGGCTCAATTGAAGTGGGCAGCCGTAGCATTGCATGGAGAGAAAGAAGAAAATAATTTTGCTTTAGGAAAATGACCAATAATTGGTCAAGACATCTAATTAATGTCTTCAAGCTTTTTCTTTGGGCTAAAAAGGCTACTCCAACATGTCTCAACATGTCTCTTCTTCTTTTGCTTCTCCAACCGTCCCCCCCTTCATCATGCACTCCAAAGTTGTCATAATTACTTGCTAATTGATTAGTTAATTCATTAGATTAAGTTTCCTAATCAATCTTAACTAATTTTCTAATTACATAACTAATTAATTAGACATATTATTTCATATATTATAATCTCTAATTAAAATTAGGATATCTAATTAAGAATTAGATTATAACAATTTAACATTTAATTTAGTTTACTTGGCTTGTTAATTAGGCCATTATTTGAAGCATTTCTAGCCATTGATTAATTCAATGGTTAGGATTTAGGTAGACTTTTGATTTAGAAGACTAAATCTAAGCCATTAGATCCTTCTCCTTTAAATTCTAGCCATTAGATGTGTCTCCAAAATAAAGGGTCAAGATTGCTTCTTCTTACTTTTAATCCAAGGGTCATAATTAGTCTTTGCTACTTTTTAAGACCAAATCTCCACCCTGGATTAATTCTTCATCCAATGGTCATAAATGGTCTTTGTCACTTTTTAAGACCAAATCTCCACTCTTGATCAACTCTAAATCCAATGGTTGTAAATGGTTACTTTATATAATTAATTTTACACCGTTGATTAAATCTACGGTTGATATTGAAGCTTGCCTAACTAAGTTTATTTTCACACCATTGATTAAATCAATGATGATTATTTTATGTTTCTTTATTAAATTTATTTCTTAACCGTTAATTAAATCAATGGTAGATATCCAAACCACCAATGTTGACTTAAGCAATATAATTTCTATTTTTATCTACTAAAAACCCCACGAAAGAATATATTTACTGTATTTTTATCACCCGATAAATAAATACGGTACAAAACAAATTTTCTAAAACTATTTCCGGATTCAGGTTTAGTAAGATCTCCTGTCTCCGTCTAAACAGTACAAATTTTTCTATGCGTAGAAAAATTTTTCACTTTGCGGGACCCACTTGGGCTCACGTATGGTCACCTGGGCCCACAAACAGAAAAAAAATTCAAAATCACACATAAAATCACAAAAATTAGAAAACTTATGAAAATCAAGTCAGATTGTTAAAAATAATTAACAGTCAAGAGAAATAAATACAAAAAGATTTTCCCGGGCCCAAAAATTATTATTTTCTTGACACGGAGTAAATCACTCAAAATGATCAAATACGCTGACGGAATAAACAAAATAATTTTACAGTATCCAGAAATTACTAAATAGTAAAATTGTATAATCTGTCAAAATTACTGTTTAAGAGATACGAAATTTGGGGTGTTACAATACTCCCCCTCTTTATAGAAATTTCGTCCTCGAAATTTCATGACCATGATTTCACACCCTCAGAATAAATAATGACATTATTCCTCATTTATCTTATTTTTCAATTCCCATGAAGCTTCCTCTCTTACATCTTTGCTATACTATTCTAATCCCACAAAATCTCTTTGCTGATGTTCAACTTCTCCTGATCAAACAGATATCTCAGACTCCTATCATAATTATTTTGTTGGTTATTACTGAAGATGTTGAATGTTACTCCAGAAAGAAAGAATCTCCATATCTCTAATACCAACATAACAACAACCGATCTTCATTCATGCCTAGAATAGTTTTTCTCAGATAACTTCCAACTAATGTAATGAAATGCTCAGCTAATGTAATGTATTACTTAAAATTTCCTTATCCTCGTATTACTACATATTCTAGATTTTTGCTTTTAACAGGAAATGTCTCACTAACTGAGTTCTTTTTTCCACAGCACGATACCAAATACTTCCATAAATTTTTTTTTCTATGGTTTTCCATTACCGTCTTAAATTTTCCCATAGAAGAATTGTTCCAATCTTTTGAAGAATTCACCACGCTTCTGCTGCGTTACTCAGATACGTTAACACGGATACAAATATAGAAGTATCCTTTCTTGCAAGATATTCTTTCAATTGCAGGAGATGAAAGAAAACATCATGGAAGATAACAAAACGAATCGAACCTGTTATCGAACATATCCAGCAAAGAGTTGGATGTAACCCGATTTTCAAGAAATGATTTTTCTCTGGATTACTCACACTCTGTTGAAATAATCTCATTGGATATGGTTGGAAAATAACCAATCCATTTTCAAAGACCACGTCTATTTATGAAACAAATCAAACTAACACAAAATTTTTGAACAACAGATCAAACTAACACAGTTTTGATCTACAACAACAACTTGAATAGCTCGATTAGCTAAGAATAGAAATAGAAGTAAACAAATTAGAAGATAATGAATAACTCTAACATATAATTGATCTACTCAATCATATGTCATAAGGAATAGGTTATTCACAGAAATATTCAGTATGGTTTATAGGATTAGCTCTAATGACACAATCACCATTGATTAAATCTTTCGCTTGGAACACTCCCGTTCCATTCAGAGTAACAACTTCCCTTACTATTTAAAATTTTACTAATAGAAAACTCTATTTTCAAAGAACACATCAGAGATTATACTCTTTGGAAATGTGTCCAACTTTTTTGCAAATTATTTTCTTGACGTACATTCCTTCATTTAAGTACTTTCTTTCACATCACTTACTGCTTTTGGTTTCCTCAATGGTTGTAAATTCATCTTCCATCGAAATCAATTACTTTCTCAATATCCTAAAAAAAATACCAGGTTCCAAAATTACGAAATCTTATATTCCAAGACTGATTCTCTTCCATCAGATCCTAAACTTCAACTTCCAGTTTCCACTGAACAGCGATCCTTTGTTCGTGCAGTCGTCTTTCCACATTGCTCCCGTTGCTCTCATAGCTGCAATTGCATTACTAGTAACATGTTCCACTTCCACACAAGTATAACTATCCCGAGGCGTGCGGATCGAAATATAATGGATCTAATATCCATTATAAACAACATTATTTTCTTTCACAAAACAAACACAGAGAACACAACACAAGCAAAATAGACCTAACCACAAACCCCAAAAGACTCAAATCGTGCTCTGATACCAACTAATGTAACACCCTAGCTCTGATACCAACTAATGTAACAACCTAGCTAGGGCATCACATTTCTGACTTCCGACTCATAATCTGAAAATAAGTTCGCACCAAGTTTGAGTTATAAAAGATGGGTTTCAAAATTTCTTCTTTACTGAAACGTAAATTTATTGAAAATATTAGGTAATATTGAAAATCATATTTTAACTATTCATTATGCAATATTAACACCAATTAATATCACAATTTAAAGAGAAATATAAAATTAACAGACTTATTTTTTTTTTACAGTAGCAAACCCCATGACGGGTCCTACTTAATAGCACGGTACAACACTAACGAAAAACTTTAACATACTTATTCCCTTTTCTGTCCATCTTGATGCATCAGACATCTGTTCCTTTGTCAACACTGCACACCTTCGAGTCCTGAATGTCCACTCCTTATTGTTATCTCCAATCTCAGAGTATCCATCGCCCGTTATGTCTAAGACAACTCGATCTTTCTATTATTTGATTTTAATAGTACAGACACAACAAAACAACATAACAAAGAGGTGAGATCACCTACACCAATACCAACATGGCAGCACAGAGATAACACACAGCCAACAATATCATACAGATAGATCATACCATAATCATGTTATCAGCATTATCATCATCATCATCCAAGTATTCATAACAATCGTTATAACCAATATTCCTCAATTAATATATCACACAGATATAAATGCTCAGATTTATGCATATGCACAAAGACTCAGTTGATCAAAAATAACTCCATGGAGGTTTTCACAATTTCGAGAAGAATGCTCTGGTTAATTGTCAGCCTTAGCCCAAAGACAATCTCCCAGTCGTTGAAAAGAATCGTGTTCTTATCGGGTATCGTCAATGCGTTGCAACGGACTGCATCGCCAAGTGGTACAGGGTATTCGCCAACTGTCCACCGGTCGACCGCCGCGCCTTGACGCCCCCAAGATCCATCATAGACCTCACTATCAATTCTCATTCCCTCTTCAACCACAAGGGCCATAATAGCTATTAGCTATATTTTATACAATGCACGAATATATCAGTGCAAGTCCAACCCCAAAGGGCCAAATCTTTTCAATTTCATTTGTTCAATTTATATCATATGCTTCAACGCATACTTTTCCAATGCATGTATAATGCACCAAATCCATTCACAGGCATCTCTTTCCAATGCATACAAAATCCATCAAATACCAATCATAGGCAAAACACGTCATTTTCTCATACAGTGTCCATACACTGGTTCAACAGTAATTATACTATATTTTCAATATGAAATCATGTTATCATGTTTTCATAGTTATAAAACACTTTCGCCATATTTTCACAAAATTGCATAACATTTCCATTATGTTTTCACAATTCCAAAATGTTTCTGTTACATTTTCAAAATTTTGAAACGTTTCTGTTATATTTTCACAATACTGTAACACTTTTGTTACGTTTTCAAAATGCCGCAGCTCTTCTGTTGCACTTTTAAATCACGTATTAATTTTTCAATGTCTTTCTCAATCGCGTAAAAATATACGTTTCTCAAATCGCATATTATTTTTCCACTGTTTCAAAATTGCGTATATTTTTCAATAATGTTTTCAATAGTGTAAAATATTTAAACGCTTTTCAAATCTCATAACAATTTTCCACCAATTTTCTACCATTTTTCATAATCGCGTAAAAATGTTTTATCGTTTGTTCAATCACGTAGTGATTTTTCAACAATATTTCAAATCATGTAAAATATTTAAGCTTACATAAAATATTTAAACGTAATTCAAATCACGTAGAAATATTTTAACATATTTCAAATTGCGTAGAAATATTTTACTATATTTTAAATCATTTTTAAGATACGTAAATCATTTTTCACCATTTTACAATCATGTAAAATATTCCTCAATATTCCAAACATTATTTTGGACTTTCAAATAAGTCAATATCATTTTCAACACATTTTTAACATACGTAAATAATTTTTCACCATAAAAAAATATTTTTCAACCTTCAAAATTTCCATTTCATCTTTTCTCAAAATATTATGACTTTGTATTTTATTTTTCACATTTTCTTACTCAAGAAAATCTTTTTCCACGTTTCTTTACTCAAGAAATTCTTTTTCAAATATAATCCACAAAATTACTTTTCCATTGATATAAATTAATGTTTCAAATCTTAAAATTTCACACATATTTCAAAACTTGAAAATAAGTTATACTTTAGTAAATTCTTAAATCACCATTATATTCTCCATTTTTCTCAAAGCATTTCCAAACACAACCTTCTTCAAAATAAATTGAAGTTCGAAAATATTCTTGTTTACAAAAATTTAATTCTCAAGTGATAAATGCTCTAATTCCATTTCCAAATTCTTGTATTAACTCAAGTTACGTTTCCACTTTGAAAATCACTTTGTTCATAAAAATCAAAGCATTACTAGCCTTCAAAAATGTGGACATGACTATTGAAATCATCAAATATTTTTCCTTTTAAATTGATATGGTTTTACACAAATAAAATCGTTAAAATTTTATTTTCAAAACCGAAGTACCGATGGTTATAAAAATCAAACCCATTTGTTCAAATTCATTTTTACTTTCTTTACAATTCCTTTTTAACTTTCTTTGCAAATCCTTAAAATCAATGTTTGCCCATTTCATTCAAAACTCATATTTAGAAAAATACTTAGGATCTTTTTACACAAAATAAATCAATAAAAATTCCTCTAAAATTGTATTTTTGTTCTCTTAAAAAAAATAAACCCTTTGTTTACTTTCCATACTCTTCAAATTATCCATTATCATTCTTCATGAAAATATTAATTTAAAGATACGTAAAACATTTGTTCTAAATTTATCAAAATCTTATAAATGGCCATTGGAATCATGAAATATTTTTCTTCTAACTTAAATAAATTCCGTTCTTGTTTCTACACAAAATAAATCAATAAAATTTCATTCTAAAATCTGTGTTCATGTTTTCTTAAAAAAAACAAACCTTTAGTTCATTTTCCATACTCCTCAAATCAATCCAATTTTATTCTTCCATAAACATATTAATTTGTAAACACCTATTTTGAGGTGTCTTGGCCAAAATTCTCATTGTTCTAGGGATCAAAAATTTAATTTCCTTATTCTTGAAAAATTTCAACATTGACCCTCATCAAGGGCATAAAAACCGTAGCTCTTCCTTGGCCATTGGAACCAAGATCAATTTTCTTTCCATCCACACATCATGGCATACATATATATATTTCATCATAAATATCACAAACATGCCATATACTCATCATGCATATTATAAGTATACTATCAAGGCCATAAGATCATGCAAAGCATATTAAGCATAGATAAAAATAATCAAAGCATAAGAAAATAAATCAAAGCTCATAAACATACAATTAATTATTACATGACCATGGATTGGAATCCTCACATGGATTCACCATCCATCAAATATAAGACCATCTCTCACCACCATACTTGGTTGGTGAGATGGATCTCCCTCTTACCTCTTGAAGATCCTCAAAGCTTCTTGATTTTGCTTCTCTTTCCAAGTCCTTCAACACCAAGGGCTTCTCAAATTCAAAACAAAATACATAGAAATTAGTATACTAAGCTTGATTAAGAGGAACCATGGATCAAACATGGTTTAGATCATGAAAAAGAGACAAGAATTGAAGTCTTCTTACACTTCACCTTAAAAACCCAATAACTTGGCTCTTGAAGAAAGTCCATGAAGATGAATGATTTTGAGAAAGTCTCCAACATGAAAGTTGCTTAGAATATCATGTAGATTCAAGATCTATAGTTGGATGAAATTAAAAGTGATGGGTGGTGCTTTTGGTGGTCATGGCCGAACCATTTGGTGAGAAAATGAAGGAAAATGGTTGTTTTATGTTCTTGGCTTGGTTGAGTGATGAAGATGAATGATTTAGAGAAAGTCTCCAACATGAAAGTGTTTTGAATTGATGAGAGGATTCAAGATATGTAGCTAGATAAAATTATGGAAGATTGGAAGTGGTTCCATGGGTGGTGACCGAATGCTCAAGGAAGGAAAGAAAATGGTGTTGTTCTTGGTGTTCTTGACAAATTGGAAGAGAGAGAAGAGAGAGAATGAGTTAAATGTTATAAAATGTGATACAAATGAAATCAAATGGCTGAATTGAAGTGGGCAGCCATAGCATTGCATGGAGAGAAAGAAGAAAATAATTTTGTTTTAGGAAAATGACCAATAATTGGTCAAGACATCTAATTAATGTCTTCAAGCTTTTTCTTTGGCCTAAAAAGACTACTCCAACATGTCTCAACATGTCTCTTCTTCTTTCTTGCTTCTCCAACTGTCCCCCCTTCATCATGCACTCCAAAGTTGTCATAATTACTTGCTAATTGATTAGTTAATTCATTAGATTAAGTTTCCTAATCAATCTTAACTAATTTTCTAATTACATAACTAATTAATTAGACATATTATTTCATATATTATAATCTCTAATTAAAATTAGGATATCTAATTAAGAATTAGATTATAACAATTTAACATTTAATTTAGTTTACTTGGCTTGTTAATTAGGCCATTATTTGAAGCATTTCTAGCCATTGATTAATTTAATGGTTAGGATTTAGGTAGACTTTTGATTTAGAAGACTAAATCTAAGCCATTAGATCCTTCTCCTTTAAATTCTAGCCATTAGATGTGTCTCCAATATAAAGGGTCAAGATTGCTTCTTCTTACTTTTAATCCAAGGGTCATAATTAGTCTTTGCTACTTTTTAAGACCAAATCTCCACCCTTGATTAATTCTTCATCCAATGGTCATAAATGGTCTTTGTCACTTTTTAAGACCAAATCTCCACCCTTGATCAACTCTAAATCCAATGGTTGTAAATGGTTACTTTATATAATTAATTTTACACCGTTGATTAAATCTACGGTTGATATTGAAGCTTGCCTAACTAAGTTTATTTTCACACCATTGACTAAATCAATGATGATTATCTTATGTTTCTTTATTAAATTTATTTCTTAACCATTAATTAAATCAATGGTAGATATCCAAACCACCAATGTTGACTTAAGCAATATAATTTCTATTTTTATCTACTAAAAACCCCACGAAAGAATATATTTACTATATTTTTATCACTCGATAAATAAATACAGTACAAAATAAATTTTCTAAAACTGTTTCTGGATTCAGGTTTAGTAAGATCCCCTGTCTCCGTCTAAACAGTACAAATTTTTCTATGCGTAGAAATTTTTTTCACTTTGCGGGACCCACCTAGGCCCACGTATGGTCACCTGGGCCCATAAACACCTTGTGGGGCCCACAAATAGAAAAAAATTCAAAATCACACATAAAGTCACAAAAATTAGAAAACGTATGAAAATCAAGTCAGATTGTTAAAAATAATTAACAGTCAAGAGAAATAAATACAAAAAGATTTTTTCCGGCCCAAAAATTATTATTTTCCTGACACGGAGTAAATCACTCAAAATGATCAAATACGCTGACGGAATAAACAAAATAATTTTACAGTATCCAGAAATTACTAAACAGTAAAATTCTGTTAACTGTCAAAATTACTGTTTAAGAGATACGAAATTTGGGGTGTTACACCTCACCCTCTTCACAACTAAGGGATACCTCACCCTTTTCTCTAGAGGGATACCTCACCCTCTTTACAACTAAGGGATACCTCACTATTTTCTCTAAAGGGATACCTCACTCTCTTTACAGATTAAACAAAGATGTAGATGAATAGAAACTCTCTCAAAGAGTAGATAATACAACTTGAAGCTTATGGAATCAAAGAATCACAAACTTAGCTCAAGAATAGGGGTTTTGAGAAAAAGATGATGAAACACGAATTTAATGCTCAAGTATGTTTTTCAGATTGTTCTCCAACATTTCTTTGATGACCAAATACTTTTATTTATAACTCAAATCAATTTAGAGCCATTGGTGGTTGTTGGGGCATTAAATGCTCCAAAAGAGCCGTTGGGAAATGTTTTCTGCTATCCTAGATAACAAATTATTGGTTTAGCCTAGTAGATTATTTGTTTCATCAGGAAATACTGTAGCACGAAAATAACAGGTTATTTGGCACCCCTAATCGGTTAGGAACATTTAAAAACTAAGAGGGAACGTTCCCAACATGCAAATAACCTGTTATGGACTTTCCATAACAAATTATTCACTTTAAAACATCAATTGGAACGTTTCTGCTAAGGTGAATAACCTGTTATGGATTTCAAATAATCTGTTATTTGAAATCCCATAATTAGTTGTTGTTTTCAGATAATCTATTATACAAAACACCTAATCTGTTATTGGTTCACCAAGAAAACAAGATTTCTAGAGGATTTCATAACCAAACTTTTCCAAATCATTTTCAACCTTTCTAAAAACATTTTCCACATACTTGAAGAGTATTTTCACAAGTATGAAACATAGTTTTCTTTTCATCCTTTCCAAAAAAAATTTTGCTCAAACTTGATCAACATAAAACGATTTTTCAAATAGATCAAAGGTGAATGGAAACAAAACATGCTAGTGTGATTCCTATTGTCCTTAACATAAGATCTAAGTCCTATAAGCTATACTTGAAGAACCTTAGGACTTGATCTTTGCACAACCATCACTTATCTTGTTTGTTATCATCAAAACCATTGCAATTGCAAATGCCAATTACAGGCCTCATACTAGAACACTCTTTGAGGTTTGGGTTCCCCGCATACAACAACCAGGCCGAATACGAAGTGTGCATAGCGGGCATTAACCTGGCCAAGTAGATGGGACCTAAAGACATAGTCCTATGAAGTGATTCACAACTGGCAACAACTTAGATTAAAAAGGAATACCAAGCCAAAGAACCCCTAATGCAGAAGAACTTAGCTAGAGTTAAAAAGCTAATGGAAAATTTTGATACTGTTAGAGTGGAGCATATCTCAAGGGAACAAAACTCTAGGGCTGACATTCTATCGAAGCTTTCTAGCACCAAGGGTCCAAGTAATAACAGGTCAGTGATCCAAGACACCTTATCCTTCCTCAGTATCACGGACAATGAAATCCTCTTATTGGAAGGTGAAGAAACTGGATGACTCCTATATTAACCTACCTCCACAGGGACTCACTTCTTTAAGATAAAAAGAAGACCAGAAGATAGTACAGACAATGGCCTGGTATACTGTCTACGATAATCAGTTATACCACCGTGATTTTTCTTCTCCCCTCCTTAAATGTCTTGACCCTATGGAGGCAGAGTATATCTTGACCGAAATCCATAAAGGAAGCTCAGGACATCACCTCGAGAGAAAATCCTTAGCCCGAAAGACATTGAGGGTAGGATATTATTGGCCCACTATGGAAGCCAATAACAAAGAGCATGTGCAAAAGTGTGATTAGTGCCAGCATCACTCAGACATCTACGTGGCACCGCCAAAAGAATTATTAACAATGTAACACCCTAACTCTGATACCAACTAATGTAACACCTTAGCTAGGGCATCACATTTTTCGACTCCTGACTCATAATCTGAAAATAAGTTCGCACAAAGTTTGAGTTATAAAATATGGTTTTCAAAATTTTCTTCTTTACTTTAGTGAAAATATTAGGTAATATAAAAAATCATATTTCAACTATTTATTATGCAATATTGACACCAATTAATATCACAATTTAAAGAGAAATATAAAATTAACAGACTTGTTTTTTTTTTTTGATAGTAGCAAACCCCATGACGGGTCCTACTTAATAGCACGGTACAACACTAACAAGAAACTTTAATATACTTATTCCTTTTTCTGTTCATCTTGATGCATCAGACATCTATTCCTTTATCAACACTGCACACCTTCGAGTCCTGAATGTCCACTCCTTATTGTTGTCACCAGTCTCAGAGTATTTATCGCCCGTTATGTCTAAGACAACTCGATCCTTCTATTATTTGATTTTAACAGTACAGACACAACAAAACAATATAACAAAGAGGTGAGATCACCTACACCAATACCAACATGGCAGCACAGAGATAACACACAGCCAACAATATCATACAGACAGATCATGCCATAATCATGCTATTAGCATTAATCAACTATCATCATCTAATCATTTATCAGTTCAATAATCATCCAATCATTTATCAATTCAATTATCATAACCAATAACCAATATTCCTCAATTAATATATCACACAAATATAAATGCTCAGATTTATGCATATGCACAAAGAATCAGTTTTTCAAAAACAACTCCATGGAGGTTTTCACAATTTCGAGAAGAATGCTCTGGTTAATTGTCAGCCTTAGCCCAAAGACAATCTCCCAGTCGTTGAAAAGAATCGTGTTCTTGTCGGGTATCGTCAATGCGTTGTAACGGATGCATCGCCAAGTGGCATGTGGTACTCGCCAGTTGTCCACTCGGTCGACCGCCGCTACCGACGCCCCAAGATCCATCATAGACCTCACTATCAATTCTCATTCCCTCTTCAACCACAAGGGCCATAATAGCTATTAGCTATATTTTATACAATGCACGAATATATCAGTGCAAGTCCAACCCCAAAGGGCCAAATCCTTTGAATTTCATTTGTTCAATTTATATCATATGCTTCAACGCATACTTTTCCAATGCATGTATAATGCACCAAATCTATTCACAGGCATCTCTTTTCAATGCATACAAAATGCACCAAATACCAGTCATAGGCAAAACACGTCATTTTCTCATACAGTGTCCATACACTGGTTCAATAGTAATTATACTATTTTTTCAACACGAAATCATGTTATCATGTTTTCATAGTTATAAAACACTTTCGCCGTATTTTCACAAGATTGCGCAACATTTCCATTATGTTTTCACAATTCCAAAATGTTTCTGTTACATTTTCAAAATTCTGAAACGTTTCTGTTATATTTTCACAATATTGTAACACTTTTGTTACATTTTCAAAATGCCGCAGCTCTTCTGTTGCACTTTTAAATCACGTATTAATTTTTCAATGTCTTTCTCAATCGCATAAAAATATACGTTTCTCAAATCGCATATTATTTTTCCACTGTTTCAAAATTGCGTATATTTTTCAATAATATTTTTAATAGTGTAAAATATTTAAACGCTTTCCAAATCTCATAACAATTTTCCACCAATTTTCTACCATTTTTCATAATCGCGTAAAAATGTTTTATCGTTTGTTCAATCACGTAGTGATTTTTTAACAATATTTCAAATCATGTAAAATATTTAAGCTTACATAAAATATTTAAACATAATTCAAATCACGTAGAAATATTTTAACATATTTCAAATTGCGTAGAAATATTTTACTATATTTTAAATTATTTTTAAGATACGTAAATCATTTTTCACCATTTTACAATCATGTAAAATATTCCTTAATATTCTAAACATTATTTTGGACTTTCAAATAAGTCAATATCATTTTCAACACATTTTTAAGATACGTAAATAATTTTTCACCACAATTCTATTACAAAAAATATTTCTCAACCTTCAAAAATTCTATTTCATCTTTTCTTAAAATATTATGACTTTGTATTTCATTTTTCACATTTTCTTACTCAAGAAAATCTTTTTCCACGTTTCTTTACTCAGGAAATTCTTTTTCAAATATAATCCACAAAACTTGAAAATAAGTTATACTTGAGTAAATTCTCAAAATACCATTATATTCTCCATTTTTCCCCAAATCATTTCCAAATTAACCTACTTCAAAATAAATTGAAGTTTGAAAACATTTTCGTTTACAAAACTTAATTTTTCAAGTGAGTAAAATACTCTGATTCCCTTTCCAAATTTCTTGTATTAAATCAATTATATTTTCACTTGAAAAAATTACTTTGTTTCATCAAAATCTAGGCATTACTATTGAAAAATTATCAAAATATTTTCCTTTTAAATTGATATGGTTTTACACAAACAAAACCATTAAAGTTTTTTTTTCAAAACCAAAGTACCGATTGGTCATAACACAAACCCATTTGTTCAAATTCATTTTCACTTTCTTTGCAAATCCTTTTTCATTCTTAGTCAAAAATCATTTCCTTAATATATATTTTCTCAAAATCACTTTTTATTAACCTAGTCCTACAAAATCATATTGAGTTGATTTAATTATTGTTTCTTAACTTTAAATTTCCTAACATTTTCCAAAACCCAATAAATAAATTCTCTGTTAGAAATTTTAAGTTACAAACGTTTTCCTTTATATCGCTTCTAAAAATTGATTAATTTGAAGTTCAATACTTTCAATCTTCTTTTTCTTTTATTTATGAAAATTACACTTCACTTAATTTATAACACTTAATTCCCTTTTCAAAAATCCTTATTTGAAAATTCTTGTATTTCATAGCATCAACACATTTTCTAAATTATCAAAACCTTATAGATGGCCATTGGAACCATGAAATATTTTTCTTCTAACTTAAATAAATTCCATTCTTATTTCTACACAAAATAAATCAATAAAATTTCATTCTAAAATTTGTGTTCATGTTTTCTTAAAAAAACAAACCTTTAGTTCATTTTCCATACTCTTCAAATCAATCCAATTTTATTCTTCCATAAACATATTAATTTGTAAACACCTATTTTGAGGTGTCTTGGCCGAAATTCTCATTGTTCTAGGGATCAAAATTTAATTTCCTTGTTCTTGAAAAATTTCAACATTTACCCAAATCAAGGGCATCAAAACCGTAGTTCTTCCTTGGCCATTGGAACCAAGATCAATTTTCTTTCCATCCACACATCATGGCATACATATATATATTTCATCATAAATATCACAAACATGCCATATACTCATCATGCATATTATAAGTATATTATCAAAGCCATAAAATCATGCAAAGCATATTAAGCATAGACAAAATAATCAAGGCACAAGAAAATAAAGCAAAGCTCATACACACACAATTAATTATTACATGACCATGGATTGGAATTCTCACATGAATTCACAATTCATCAAATATAAGACCAGCTCCCACCACCATAATTGGTTAGTGAGATGGATCTCCCTCTTACCTCTTGAAGATCCTCAAAAACTCTTTGTTTTGCTTCTTTTTCCAAGTCCTTCACCACCAAGGGCTTCTCAAATACAAAATAAAATACATAGAAATTTGTATACTAAGCTTGATTAAGAGGAACCATAGATCAAACATGGTTTAGATAATGAAAAAGAAAAGAATAAATGAAGTTTCCTTACACTTCACCAACAAGAACTCTAGAACTTGATCTTAGTAAAAGTCCTTCAAGATGGAAAATTTAGAGAAAGTCTTCAACATGAAAGTTATTTAGAATAAGGTAAGGATTCAAGATCTATGGTTGGATTAAATTAAACAAATCATGGAACAATCATGGGTTAGAAAATCATAAACATGAATTTAAACCATAAAAACCAAAGTTTATCTCTAGGAAAGTAAGGTAAAAGTGGGATTTTGAAGCACTTAGAGTGGGATTTTGGGAAAACTTTCAAAATGAAAAGTGTTTAGAATAGTGTTTAGCTTTAGGAAATGATGAGAGTGATATAAGTGATGGATAGTGTATTTGGGTGTAGAGACCGAACCAATGGAGAGAAAATAGAAGGAAAAATGGTTGCTTGGTTCTTAGGATTTTGAGAGAGTAAGATGGAGGCTTTTTTTTGGTGAAGTAGAAAAATGAATATGGAGAGTGTGACCAAAGGTGCTGCTGCCGTGGGAGTGAAAGAATGGAGAGATATGAATTCATTTGGTATAATTGAAGGCTATCACATGATGCACAAAGTCTTCCACTTTGTCATCTTTTTCTTTGGCCTAAAAAGGCTATACAAGCATGTCTAAACATGT
Source organism: Ormosia semicastrata (assembly GCA_029884595.1). Classification (NCBI taxonomy): domain Eukaryota; kingdom Viridiplantae; phylum Streptophyta; class Magnoliopsida; order Fabales; family Fabaceae; genus Ormosia; species Ormosia semicastrata. The sequence continues at coordinate 57,888,508 of JAQQTO010000060.1, forward strand.
CTCCTCCTTCCTAACACTCCAAAACCATCCCCCCCTTCATCATGCACTCCAAAGTTGTCATAATTACTTGTTAATTGATTAGTTAATTCATTAGATTAAGTTTCCTAATCAATCTTAACTAATTTTCTAATTACATAACTAATTAATTAGACATATTATTTCATATATTATAATCTCTAATTAAAATTAGGATATCTAATTAAGAATTAGATTATAACAATTTAACATTTAATTTAGTTTACTTGGCTTGTTAATTAGGCCATTATTTGAAGCATTTCTAGCCATTGATTAATTCAATGGTTAGGATTTAGGTAGACTTTTGATTTTTAGAAGACTAAATCTAAGCCATTGGATCTTTCTCCTTTAAATTCTAGCCATTAGATGTGTCTCCAAAATAAAGGGTCAAGATTACTTCTTCTTACTTTTAATCCAAGGGTCATAATTAGTCTTTACTACTTTTTAAGACCAAATCTCCACCCTTGATTAATTCTTCATCCAATGGTCATAAATGGTCTTTGTCACTTTTTAAGACCAAATCTCCACCCTTGATCAATTCTAAATCCAATGGTTGTAAATGGTCACTTTATATAATTAATTTTACACCGTTGATTAAATCTACGGTTGATATTGAAGATTGCCTAATTAAGTTTATTCTCACACCATTAATTAAATAAATGGTGATTATCCAATGCTTCTTTATTAAATTTATTTCTTAACCGTTAATTGAATCAATAGTGGATATCCAAACCACCAATATTGACTTAAGCAATATAATTTCTATTTTTATCTACTAAAAATCCCACGAAAGAATATATTTATTGTATTTTTATCTTCCGATAAATAAATACAGTACGAAACAAATTTTCTTAAACTATTTTCAGATTCAGGTTTAGTAAGATCCCCTGTCTTCGTCTAAACAGTACAAATTTTTCTATGCATAGAAATTTTTTTCACTTTGCGAGACCCACCTGGGCCCACCTAGGTACACATACAGTCAAAAAAATTCATAATCATCCACAAAATCACAAATATTAAAAAAACGTATGAAAATCAAGTCAGATTGTTAAAAATAATTAACAGTCAAGAGAAATAAATTCAGAAAGATTTTCCCCGGCCCAAAAATTATTATTTTCCTGACACGGAATAAATCACTCAAAACGATCAAATACGCGATGGAATAATCAAAATAATTTTACAGTATCCAGAAATTACTAAATAGTAAAATTCTGTTAACTGTCAAAATTACTATTTACAAGATACGAAATTTGGGGTGTTACAATACTCCCCCTCTTTATAGAAATTTCGTCCTCGAAATTTCATGACCATGATTTCACACCCTCGGAATAAATAATGACATTATTCATCATTTATCTTATTTTCCAATTCCCATGAAGCTTCCTCTCTTACATCTTGCTATACTATTCTAACCAACAAAATCTTTTTTGCCGATGTTCAACTTCTCTTGATCAAACAGATATCTCAGACTCCTATAATTATTGAAGATGTTGAATGTTACTCCAGAAAGAAAGAATTTCCATATCTCTGATACTAACATAACGACAACTAATCTTCATTCATGCCTAGAATAGTTTTTCTCGGATAACTTCTAACTAATGTAATGTATTACTTAAAATTTCCTTATCCTCGTATCACTACATATTCTAGATTTTTGCTTTTAACAGGAAATGTCTCACTAACCGAATTCTCCTTTCCACAGCACGATACCAGATACTTTTGTAAATTTTTTTTCTACGATTTTCCATTACCGTCTTAAATTTTCCCATAGAAGAATTGTTCCAATCTTTTGAAGAATTCACCACGCTTCTGCTGCATTACTCAGATACGTTAACACGGATACAAATATAGAAATATCCTTTCTTGCAAGATATTCCTTCAATAGCAAGAGATGAAAGAAAACATCATGGAAGATAACAAAACGAATCGAACCTGTTATCGAACATATCCAGCAAAGAATTGGACGTAACCCGATTTTCAAAAATGAATTTTTGCTAGATTACTCACAGTCTGTTGAAATAATTTCATTGGATATGGTTGGAAAATAACCAATCCATTTTCAAAGACTACGTCTGTTTATGAAACAGATCAAACTAACATAAAAATTTTGAACAACAGATCAAACTAATACAAAGATTTGATCTATAATAACAATTTGAATAACTTGAATAGCTCGATTAGCTGAGAATAGAAACAGAAGTAAACAAATCAGAGGATAACGAATAACTCTAACATATAATTGATCTACTCAATCATATGTCATAAGGAATAGGTTATTCACAGAAATATTCAGTATGATTTATAGGATTAGCTCCAATGATGCAATCTCCATTGTTTAAATCTTTCGCTCAGAACACTCCCGTTCCATTCAGAGTAACAACTTTCCTTACTATCTAAAATTTTACTAATAGAAAACTCTGTTTTCAAAGAACACACCAGAGATTATACTCTTTCAAAATATGTCTAACTTTTCTGTAAGTTATTTTCTTGACGTACATTCCTTCATTAAGTACCTTCTTTCACATCCTTTACTGTTTTTGGTTTCCTCAATGGTTGTAAATACATCTTCCGTCGAAATCAATTACTTTCTCAATATCCTAAAAAAGTATCAGGTTCCAAAATTACGAAATCTTATATTCCAAGACTGATTCTCTTCCGTCAGATTCTAAACTTCAACTTCCAGTTTCCACTGAACAGCGGTCCTTTGTTCATGCAGTCGTCTTTTCACATTGCTCCCGTTGCTCCCGTAGCTGCAATTGCATTACTAGTAACATGTTCCACTTCTATACAAGTATAACTATCCCGAGCTATTCCTTTTTTTTTTTCGAGGCGTGCGGATCGAAATACAATGGATCTAATACCCATTATAAACAGCATTATTTCCTTTCAAAAAACAAACACAGAGAACACAACACAAGCAAAATAGACCTAACCACAAACCCAAAAAGACTCAAATCGTGCTCTGATACCAACTAATGTAACACCCTAACTCTGATACCAACTAATGTAACACCTTAGCTAGGGCATCACATTTTTCGACTCCTGACTCATAATCTGAAAATAAGTTCGCACAAAGTTTGAGTTATAAAATATGGTTTTCAAAATTTTCTTCTTTACTTTACTGAAAATATTAGGTAATATAAAAAATCATATTTCAACTATTTATTATGCAATATTGACACTAATCAAATCATAATTTAAAGAGAAATATAAAATTAACAGACCTATTTTTTTTTTGACAGTAGCAAACCCCATGACGGGTCCTACTTAATAGCACGGTACAACACTAACAAGAAACTTTAACATACTTATTCCTTTTTCTATTCATCTTGATGCATCAGACATCTGTTCCTTTATCAACACTACACACCTTCGAGTCCTGAATGTCCACTCCTTATTGTTGTCACCAATCTCAGAGTATTTATCCCCCGTTATGTCTAAGACAACTCGATCCTTCTATTATTTGATTTTAATAGTACAGACACAACAAAACAATATAACAAAGAGGTGAGATCACCTACACCAATACCAACATGGCAGCACAGAGATAACACACAGCCAACAATATCATACAGACAGATCATGCCATAATCATGCTATCAGCATTAATCAACTATCATCATCTAATCATTTATCAGTTCAATCATCATCCAATCATTTATCAATTCAATTATCATAACCAATAACCAATATTCCTCAATTAATATATCACACAAATATAAATGCTCAGATTTATGCATATGTACAAAGACTCAGTTTTTCAAAAACAACTCCATGGAGGTTTTCACAATTTCGAGAAGAATGCTCCTGGTTAATTGTCGGCCTTAGCCCAAAGACAATCTCCCGGTCGTTGAAAAGAATCGTGTTCTTGTCGGGTATCGTCAATGCGTTGCAACGGATGCATCGCCAAGTGGCACATGTGGTACTCGCCAGTTGTCCCGGTCGTCGACCGCGCTACTCGACGCCCCAAGATCCATCATAGACCTCACTATCAATTCTCATTCCCTCTTCAACCACAAGGGCCATAATAGCTATTAGCTATATTTTATACAATGCACGAATATATCAGTGCAAGTCCAACCCCAAAGGGCCAAATCCTTTGAATTTCATTTGTTCAATTTATATCATATGCTTCAACACATACTTTTCCAATGCATGTATAATGCACCAAATCCATTCACAAGCATCTCTTTTCAATGCATACAAAATGCACCAAATACCAGTCATAGGCAAAACACGTCATTTTCTCATACAGTGTCCATACACTGGTTCAATAGTAATTATACTATTTTTTCAACACGAAATCATGTTATCATGTTTTCATAGTTATAAAACACTTTTGCCGTATTTTCACAAGATTGCGCAATATTTTCATTATGTTTTCACAATTCCAAAGTGTTTCTGTTACATTTCAAAATTCTGAAACGTTTCTGTTATATTTTCACAATACTGTAACACTTTTGTTACATTTTCAAAATGCCGCAGCTCTTCTGTTGCACTTTTAAATCACGTATTGATTTTTCAATGTCTTTCTCAATCGCATAAAAATATATGTTTCTCAAATCGCATATTATTTTTCTACTATTTCAAAATTGCATATATTTTTCAATAATATTTTCAATAGTGTAAAATATTTAAACGCTTTCCAAATCTCATAACAATTTTCCACCAATTTTCTACCATTTTTCATAATCGCGTAAAAATATTTTATCGTTTGTTCAATCACGTAGTGATTTTTCAACAATATTTTAAATCATGTAAAATATTTAAGCTTACATAAAATATTTAAACATAACTCAAATCACGGAGAAATATTTTAACATATTTCAAATTGCGTAGAAATATTTTACTATATTTTAAATTATTTTTAAGATACGTAAATCTTTTTTCACCATTTTACAATCATGTAAAATATTCCTTAATATTCTAAACATTATTTTGGACTTTCAAATAAGTCAATATCATTTTTAACACATTTTTAAGATACGTAAATAATTTTTCACCACAATTCTATTGCGAAAAATATTTCTCAACCTTCAAAAATTCTATTTCATCTTTTCTTAAAATATTATGACTTTGTATTTCATTTTTCACATTTTCTTACTCAAGAAAATCTTTTTCCACGTTTCTTTACTCAAGAAATTCTTTTTCAAATATAATCCACAAAACTTGAAAATAAGTTATACTTGAGTAAATTCTCAAAATACCATTATATTCTCCATTTTTCCCCAAATCATTTCCAAAATAACCTACTTCAAAATAAATTGAAGTTTGAAAACATTTTCGTTTACAAAACTTAATTTTTCAAGTGAGTAAAATACTCTGATTCTCTTTTCAAATTTCTTGTATTAAATCAATTATATTTTCACTTGAAAAAATTACTTTGTTTCATCAAAATCTAGGCATTACTATTGAAAAATTATCAAAACATTTTCCTTTTAAATTGATATGGTTTTACACAAACAAAACCATTAAAGTTTTATTTTCAAAACCAAAGTACCGATTGGTCATAACACAAACCCATTTGTTCAAATTCATTTTCACTTTCTTTGCAAATCCTTTTTCATTCTTAGTCAAAAATCTTTTCCTTAATATATATTTTCTCAAAATCACTTTTTATTAACCTAGTCCTACAAAATCATATTGAGTTGATTTAATTATTGTTTCTTAACTTTAAATTTCCTAACATTTTTCAAAACCCAATAAATAAATTCTCTGTTAGAAATTTTAAGTTACAAATGTTTTCCTTTATATCACTTCTAAAAATTGATTAATTTGAAGTTCAATACTTTCAATCTTCTTTTTCTTTTATTTATGAAAATTACACTTCACTTAATTTATAACACTTAATTCCCTTTTCAAAAATCTTTATTTGAAAATTCTTGTATTTCATAGCATCAAAACATTTTTCTAAATTATCAAAACCTTATAGATGGCCATTGGAACCATGAAATATTTTTCTTCTAACTTAAATAAATTCCATTCTTATTTCTACATAAAATAAATCAATAAAATTTCATTCTAAAATTTGTGTTCATGTTTTCTTAAAAAAACAAACCTTTAGTTCATTTTCCATACTCTTCAAATCAATTCAATTTTATTCTTCCATAAACATATTAATTTGTAAACACCTATTTTGAGGTGTCTTGGCCGAAATTCTCATTGTTCTAGGGATCAAAATTTAATTTCCTTGTTCTTGAAAAATTTTAACATTTACCCAAATCAAGGGCATCAAAACCGTAGTTCTTCCTTGGCCATTGGAACCAAGATCAATTTTCTTTCCATCCACACATCATGGCATACATATATATATTTCATCATAAATATCACAAACATGCCATATACTCATTATGCATATTATAAGTATACTATCAAAGTCATAAAATCATGCAAAGCATATTAAGCATAGACAAAATAATCAAAGCACAAGAAAATAAAGCAAAGCTCATACATACACAATTAATTATTACATGACCATGGATTGGAATTCTCACATGAATTCACAATTCATCAAATATAAGACCATCTCCCACCACCATAATTGGTTAGTGAGATGGATCTCCCTCTTACCTCTTGAAGATCCTCAAAAACTCTTTGTTTTGCTTCTCTTTCCAAGTCCTTCACCACCAAGGGCTTCTAAAATATAAAACAAAATACATAGAAATTAGTATACTAAGCTTGATTAAGAGGAACCATGGATCAAACATGGTTTAGATCATGAAAAAGAAAAGAATAAATGAAGTTTCCTTACACTTCACCAACAAGAACTCTAGAACTTGTTCTTAGTAAAAGTCCTTCAAGATGGAAAATTTAGAGAAAATCTTCAACATGAAAGTTGTTTAGAATAAGGTAAGGATTCAAGATCTATGGTTGGATTAAATTAAACAAACCATGGAACAATCATGGGTTAGAAAATCATAAACATGAATTTAAACCATAAAAACCAAAGTTTATCTCTAGGAAAGTAAGGTAAAAGTGGGATTTTGAAACACTTAGAGTGGGATTTTGGGAAAACTTTCTAAATGAAAAGTGTTTAGAATGGTGTTTAGCTTTAGGAAATGATGAGAGTGAAAATTATAAGTGATAGATAGTGTATTTGGGTGTAGAGACCGATCCAATGGAGAGAAAATGGAAGGAAAAATGGTTGCTTAGTTCTTGGGATTTTGAGAGAATAAGATGGAGGCTTTTTTTTGGTGAAGTAGAAAAATGAATATGGAGAGTGTGACCAAAGGTGCTGCTGCCGTGGGAGTGAAAGAATGGAGAGATATGAATTCATTTGGTATAATTGAAGGCTATCACATGATGCACAAAGTCTTCCACTTTGTCATCTTTTTCTTTGGCCTAAAAAGGCTATACAAGCATGTCTAAACATGTCTCCTCCTTCCTAACACTCCAAAACCGTCCCCCCTTCATCATGCACTCCAAAGTTGTCATAATTACTTGTTAATTGATTAGTTAATTCATTAGATTAAGTTTCCTAATCAATCTTAACTAATTTTCTAATTACATAACTAATTAATTAGACATATTATTTCATATATTATAATCTCTAATTAAAATTAGGATATCTAATTAAGAATTAGATTATAACAATTTAACATTTAATTTAGTTTACTTGGCTTGTTAATTAGGCCATTATTTGAAGCATTTCTAGCCATTGATTAATTCAATGGTTAGGATTTAGGTAGACTTTTGATTTTTAGAAGACCAAATCTAAGCCATTGGATCTTTCTCCTTTAAATTCTAGCCATTAGATGTGTCTCCAAAATAAAGGGTCAAGATTACTTCTTCTTACTTTTAATCCAAGGGTCATAATTAGTCTTTACTACTTTTTAAGACCAAATCTCCACCCTTGATTAATTCTTCATCCAATGGTCATAAATGGTCTTTGTCACTTTTTAAGACCAAATCACCACCTTTGATCAATTCTAAATCCAATGGTTGTAAATGGTCACTTTATATAATTAATTTTACACCATTGATTAAATCTACGGTTGATATTGAAGCTTGCCTAATTAAGTTTATTCTCACACCATTGATTAAATCAATGGTGATTATCCAATGCTTCTTTATTAAATTTATTTCTTAACCGTTAATTGAATCAATAGTGGATATCCAAACCACCAATGTTGACTTAAGCAATATAATTTCTATTTTTATCTACTAAAAATTCCACGAAAGAATATATTTACTGTATTTTTATCTTTCGATAAATAAATACAGTACAAAACAAATTTTCTAAAACTGTTTCCGGATTCAGGTTTAGTAAGATCCCCTGTCTCCGTCTAAACAGTACAAATTTTTCTATGCATAGAAAATTTTTTCACTTTGCGAGACCTACCTGGGCCCACCTAGGACCATCTGGGTCCGCATACAGTAAAAAAAATTCATAATCATCCACAAAATCACAAATATTAAAAAAATGTATGAAAATCAAGTCAGAATGTTAAAAATAATTAACAGTCAAGAGAAATAAATTCAGAAAGATTTTTCCCGACCCAAAAATTATTATTTTCCTGACACGGAATAAATCAATCAAAACGATCAAATACGCTGATGGAATAATCAAAATAATTTTACAGTATCCAGAAATTACTAAATAGTAAAATTCTGTTAACTGTCAAAATTACTGTTTACAAGATACGAAATTTGGGGTGTTACAATACTCCCCCTCTTTATAGAAATTTCGTCCTCGAAATTTCATGACCATGATTTCACACCCTCGGAATAAATAATGACATTATTCATCATTTATCTTATTTTCCAATTCCCATGAAGCTTCTTCTCTTACATATTGCTATACTATTCTAACCAACAAAATCTTTTTTGCTGATGTTCAACTTTTCTTGATCAAACAGATATCTCAGACTCCTATAATTATTGAAGATGTTGAATGTTACTCCAGAAAGAAAGAATTTTCATATCTCTTATACCAACATAACGACAACCAATATTCATTCATGCCTAGAATAGTTTTTCTCGAATAACTTCCAACTAATGTAATGTATTACTTAAAATTTCCTTATCCTCGTATCACTACATATTCTAGATTTTTGCTTTTAACAGGAAATGTCTCACTAACCGAATTCTCCTTTCCACAGCACGATACCAGATACTTTTGTAAATTTTTTTTCTATGATTTTTCATTACCGTCTTAAATTTTTTCATAGAAGAATTGTTCCAATCTTTTGTAGAATTCACCACGCTTCTGCTGCGTTACTCAGATACGTTATCATGGATACAAATATAGAAATATCCTTTCTTGCAAGATATTCCTTCAATTGCAGGAGATGAAAGAAAACATCATGGAAGATAACAAAACGAATCGAACCTGTTATCGAACATATCCAGCAAAGATTTGGATGTAACCCGATTTTCAAAAATGAATTTTCTCTAGATTACTCACAGTCTGTTGAAATAATCTCATTGGATATGGTTGGAAAATAACCAATCCATTTTCAAAGACTACGTCTGTTTATGAAACAGATCAAACTAACAAAAAAATTTTGAACAACAGATCAAACTAATACAAAGATTTGATCTATAATAACAATTTGAATAACTTGAATAGCTCGATTAGCTAAGAATAGAAACAGAAGTAAACAAATCAGAGGATAACGAATAACTCTAACATATAATTGATTTACTCAATCATATGTCATAAGGAATAGGTTATTCACAGAAATATTCAGTATGATTTATAGGATTAGCTCCAATGACGCAATCTCCATTGTTTAAATCTTCCGCTCAGAACACTCCCGTTCCATTCAGAGTAACAACTTCCCTTACTATTTAAAATTTTACTAATAGAAAACTCTATTTTCAAAGAACACATCAGAGATTATACTATTTGAAAATGTGTCCAACTTTTCCGTAAATTGTTTTCTTGACGTACATTCCTTCATTAAGTACCTTCTTTCACATCCTTTACTGTTTTTGGTTTCCACAATGGTTGTAAATACATCCTCCATCGAAATCAATTACTTTCTCAATATCCTAAAAAAATATCAGGTTCCAAAATTACGAAATCTTATATTCCAAGACTGATTCTCTTCCGTCAGATTCTAAACTTCAACTTCCAGTTTCCACTGAACAGCGGTCCTTTGTTCATGCAGTCGTCTTTTCACATTGCTCCCGTTGCTCCCGTAGCTGCAATTGAATTACTAGTAACATGTTCCACTTCTATACAAGTATAACTATCCCGAGCTATTCCTTTTTTTTTTCGAGGCGTGCGGATCGAAATACAATGGATCTAATACCCATTATAAACAGCATTATTTCCTTTCGGAAAACAAACACAGAGAACACAACACAAGCAAAATAGACCTAACCACAAACCCCAAAAGACTTAAACCGTGCTCTGATACCAACTAATGTAACACCCTAACTCTGATACCAACTAATATAACACCTTAGCTAGGGCATCACATTTTTCGACTCCTAACTCATAATCTGAAAATAAGTTCGCACAAAGTTTGAGTTATAAAATATGGTTTTCAAAATTTTCTTCTTTACTTTACTAAAAATATTAGGTAATATAAAAAATCATATTTCAACTATTTATTATGCAATATTGACAACAATTAATATCACAATTTAAAGAGAAATATAAAATTAATAGACTTGTTTTTTTTTTTGACAGTAGCAAACCCCATGACGGGTCCTACTTAATAGCACGGTACAATACTAACAAGAAACTTTAACATACTTATTTCTTTTTCTGTTCATCTTGATGCATCAGACATCTGTTCCTTTATCAACACTGCACACCTTCGAGTCCTGAATGTCCACTCCTTATTGTTGTCACCAATCTCAGAGTATTTATCGTCCGTTATGTCTAAGACAACTCGATCCTTCTATTATTTGATTTTAACAGTACAGACACAACAAAACAATATAACAAAGAGGTGAGATCACCTACACCAATACCAACATGGCATCACAGAGATAACACACAGCCAACAATATCATACAGACAGATCATGCCATAATCATGCTATCAGCATTAATCAACTATCATCATCTAATCATTTATCAGTTCAATCATCATCCAATCATTTATCAATTCAATTATCATAACCAACAACCAATATTCCCCAATTAATATATCACACAGATATAAATGCTCAGATTTATGCATATGTACAAAGACTCAGTTTTTCAAAAACAACTCCATGGAGGTTTTCACAATTTAGAGAAGAATGCTCTGATTAATTGTCAGCCTTAGCCCAAAGACAATCTCCCAGTCGTTGAAAAGAATCGTGTTCTTGTCGGGTATCGTCAATGCGTTGCAACGGACTGCATCGCCAAGTGGCACAGGATACTCGCCAGTTGTCCACTAGTCGACCTCCGCGCCTCGACGCCCCCAAGATCCATCATAGACCTCACTATCAATTCTCATTCCTTCTTCAACCACAAGGGCCATATAGCTATTAGCTATATTTTATACAATGCACGAATATATCAGTGCAAGTCCAACCCCAAAGGGCCAAATCCTTTGAATTTCATTTGTTCAATTTATATCATATGCTTCAACGCATACTTTTCCAATGCATGTATAATGCACCAAATCTATTCATAGGCATCTCTTTTCAATGTATACAAAATGCACCAAATACCAGTCATAGGCAAAACACGTCATTTTCTCATACAGTGTCCATACACTGGTTCAATAGTAATTATACTATTTTTTCAACACGAAATCATGTTATCATGTTTTCATAGTTATAAAACACTTTCACCGTATTTTCACAAGATTGGGCAACATTTTTATTATGTTTTCACAATTCCAAAATGTTTCTGTTACATTTTCAAAATTCTGAAACATTTCTGTTATATTTTCACAATACTGTAACACTTTTGTTACGTTTTCAAAATGCCGCAGCTCTTCTGTTGCACTTTTAAATCACGTATTAATTTTTCAATGTCTTTCTCAATCGCGTAAAAATATACGTTTCTCAAATCGCATATTATTTTTCCACTGTTTCAAAATTACGTATATTTTTCAATAATATTTTCAATAGTGTAAAATATTTAAACGCTTTCCAAATCTCATAACAATTTTCCACCAATTTTCTACCATTTTTCATAATCGCGTAAAAATGTTTTATCGTTTGTTCAATCATGTAGTGATTTTTCAACAATATTTCAAATCATGTAAAATATTTAAGCTTACATAAAATATTTAAATGTAATTCAAATCACGGAGAAATATTTTAACATATTTCAAATTGCGTAGAAATATTTTACTATATTTTAAATTATTTTTAAGATACGTAAATCATTTTTCACCATTTTACAATCATGTAAAATATTCCTTAATATTCTAAACATTATTTTGGACTTTCAAATAAGTCAATATCATTTTTAACACATTTTTAAGATACGTAAATAATTTTTCACCACAATTCTATTACGAAAAATATTTCTCAACCTTCAAAAATTCCATTTCATCTTTTCTTAAAATATTATGACTTTGTATTTCATTTTTCACATTTTCTTACTCAAGAAAATCTTTTTCCACGTTTCTTTACTCAAGAAATTCTTTTTCAAATATAATCCACAAAACTTGAAAATAAGTTATACTTGAGTAAATTCTCAAAATACCATTATATTCTCTATTTTTCCCCAAATCATTTCCAAATTAACCTACTTCAAAATAAATTGAAGTTTGAAAACATTTTCGTTTACAAAACTTAATTTTTCAAGTGAGTAAAATACTCTGATTCCCTTTTCAAATTTCTTGTATTAAATCAATTATATTTTCACTTGAAAAAATTACTTTGTTTCATCAAAATCTAGGCATTACTATTGAAAAATTATCAAAACATTTTCCTTTTAAATTGATATGGTTTTACACAAACAAAACCATTAAAGTTTTATTTTCAAAACCAAAGTACCGATTGGTCATAACACAAACCCATTTGTTCAAATTCATTTTCACTTTCTTTGCAAATCATTTTTCATTCTTAGTCAAAAATCTTTTCCTTAATATATATTTTCTCAAAATCACTTTTTATTAACCTAGTCCTACGAAATCATATTGAGTTGATTTAATTATTGTTTCTTAACTTTAAATTTCCTAACGTTTTTCAAAACCCAATAAATAAATTCTCTGTTAGAAATTTTAAGTTACAAACGTTTTCCTTTATATCACTTCTAAAAATTGATTAATTTGAAGTTCAATACTTTCAATCTTCTTTTTCTTTTATTTATGAAAATTACACTTCACTTAATTTATAACACTTAATTCCCTTTTCAAAAATCCTTATTTGAAAATTCTTGTATTTCATAGCATCAAAATATTTTTCTAAATTATCAAAACCTTATAGATGGCCATTGGAACCATGAAATATTTTTCTTCTAACTTAAATAAATTCCATTCTTATTTCTACACAAAATAAATCAATAAAATTTCATTCTAAAATTTGTGTTCATGTTTTCTTAAAAAAACAAACCTTTAGTTCATTTTCCATACTCTTCAAATCAATCCAATTTTATTCTTCCATAAACATATTAATTTGTAAACACCTATTTTGAGGTGTCTTGGCCGAAATTCTCATTGTTCTAGGGATCAAAATTTAATTTCCTTGTTCTTGAAAAATTTCAACATTTACCCAAATCAAGGGCATCAAAACCGTAGTTCTTCCTTGGCCATTGGAACCAAGATCAATTTTCTTTCCATCCACACATCATGGCATACATATATATATTTCATCATAAATATCACAAACATGTCATATACTCATCATGCATATTATAAGTATACTATCAAAGCCATAAAATCATGCAAAGCATATTAAGCATAGACAAAATAATCAAGGCACAAGAAAATAAAGCAAAGCTCATACACACACAATTAATTATTACATGACCATGGATTGGAATTCTCACATGAATTCACAATTCATCAAATATAAGACCAGCTCCCACCACCATTATTGGTTAGTGAGATGGATCTCCCTCTTACCTCTTGAAGATCCTCAAAAACTCTTTGTTTTGCTTCTCTTTCCAAGTCCTTCACCACCAAGGGCTTCTAAAATACAAAACAAAATACATAGAAATTAGTATACTAAGCTTGATTAAGAGAAACCATGGATCAAACATGGTTTAGATCATGAAAAAGAAAAGAATAAATGAAGTTTCCTTACACTTCACCAACAAGAACTCTAGAACTTGATCTTAGTAAAAGTCCTTCAAGATGGAAAATTTAGAGAAAGTCTTCAACATGAAAGTTGTTTAGAATAAGGTAAGGATTCAAGATCTATGGTTGGATTAAATTAAACAAACCATGGAACAATCATGGGTTAGAAAATCATAAACATGAATTTAAACCATAAAAACCAAAGTTTATCTCTAGGAAAGTAAGGTAAAAGTGAGATTTTGAAGCACTTAGAGTGGGATTTTGGGAAAAATTTCTAAATGAAAAGTGTTTAGAATGGTGTTTACCTTTAGGAAATGATGAGAGTGAAAATTATAAGTGATGGATAGTGTATTTGGGTGTAGAGACCGAACCAATGGAGAGAAAATGGAAGGAAAAAAGGTTGCTTGGTTCTTGGGATTTTGAGAGAATAAGATGGAGGCTTTTTTTTGGTGAAGTAGAAAAATGAATATGGAGAGTGTGACCAAAGGTACTGCAGCCGTGGGAGTGAAAGAATGGAGAGATATGAATTCATTTGGTATAATTGAAGGCTATCACATGATGCACAAAGTCTTCCACTTTGTCATCTTTTTCTTTGGCCTAAAAAGGCTATACAAGCATGTCTAAACATGTCTCCTCCTTCCTAACACTCCAAAACCGTCCCCCCCTTCATCATGCACTCCAAAGTTGTCATAATTACTTGTTAATTGATTAGTTAATTCATTAGATTAAGTTTCCTAATCAATCTTAACTAATTTTCTAATCACATAACTAATTAATTAGACATATTATTTCATATATTATAATCTCTAATTAAAATTAGGATATCTAATTAAGAATTAGATTATAACAATTTAACATTTAATTTAGTTTACTTGGCTTGTTAATTAGGCCATTATTTGAAGCATTTCTAGCCATTGATTAATTCAATGGTTAGGATTTAGGTAGACTTTTGATTTTTAGAAGACCAAATCTAAGCCATTGGATCTTTCTCCTTTAAATTCTAGCCATTAGATGTGTCTCCAAAATAAAGGGTCAAGATTACTTCTTCTTACTTTTAATCCAAGGGTCATAATTAGTCTTTACTACTTTTTAAGACCAAATCTCCACCCTTGATTAATTCTTCATCCAATGGTCATAAATGGTCTTTGTCACTTTTTAAGACCAAATCTCCACCCTTGATCAATTCTAAATCCAATGGTTGTAAATGGTCACTTTATATAATTAATTTTACACCGTTGATTAAATCTACGGTTGATATTGAAGCTTGCCTAATTAAGTTTATTCTCACACCATTGATTAAATCAATGGTGATTATCCAATGCTTCTTTATTAAATTTATTTCTTAACCGTTAATTGAATCAATAGTGGATATCCAAACCACCAATGTTGACTTAAGCAATATAATTTCTATTTTTATCTACTAAAAATCCCACGAAAGAATATATTTACTGTATTTTTATCTTTCGATAAATAAATATAGTACAAAACAAATTTTCTAAAACTGTTTCCAGATTCAGGTTTAGTAAGATCCCCTGTCTCCGTCTAAACAGTACAAATTTTTCTATGCGTAGAAATTTTTTTCACTTTACGGGACCCACCTAGGCCCACGTATGGTCACCTGGGCCCACCTTGGACCACCTGGGTCCACATACAGTCAAAAAAATTCATAATCATCCACAAAATCACAAATATTAAAAAAATGTATGAAAATCAAGTCAGATTGTTAAAAATAATTAACAGTCAAGAGAAATAAATTCAGAAAGATTTTCCCCGGCCCGAAAATTATTATTTTCTTGACACGGAGTAAATCACTCAAAACGATCAAATACGCTGATGGAATAATCAAAATAATTTTACAGTATCCAGAAATTACTAAATAGTAAAATTCTGTTAACTGTCAAAATTACTGTTTACAAGATACGAAATTTGGGGTGTTACAAACAATATTAGTTCCCTAGCCTTTTTACCAATGGGAAATGGACATTTTAGGCCCTTTTCCCCAAGCACCAAGGCAAGTCAAATACTTGGTAGTAGCCATCAATTACTGCACCAAGTGGATTGAGGCAGAACTATTAGCTATAATTACCTCTGCACGAATCCAAATGTTCTCCCAGAAGAATATCATCAGCACATTTGGAGTCCTGGAGTCATTTGTCATAGACAACAAAACCCAATTTACTAACAAGAACTTCAAAGATCTCTTGGTCGGACTCAAAATCAAGTAGCACTTCACCTCGGTTGAGCATCGAAAGACCAATGGGCAAGTCGAGGCTATCAAATGGGTTATAATAATAGGAATTAAAAGGAGACTTGATGACGCCAAAGAAAACTAGGTGGAACAACTCAATCATATCATATGAGCATATCGGATCATGCCACACTTCAGTATGGGTGAAACCCTTTTCAAGTTAAGGTACGATTGTGAGGCCATGATCCCGATGGAAATAGGAGAACCGAGTTAGAGGAAGTAAAGTTTCTCTAAGGAAACCAAACTGGACCTAATCTACCAAGAACTTAACCTACTTGAAGAACAACGTCGTGTCGCCATGTCCAGGAAGCAACCTTTAAATAGAAGATCTCCGCGCTTTATAATTCCAAAGTGATTCCATGTCAGTTTAACCTTAGCGACCTTGTACTACACAGGATGGACATCAGGGGGAGAAAATCAAGAGATAGGAAATTAGCTCCTAACTAGGAAGGACCCTACAAGGTTACGTCCAAAACCAACACAGGAGCTTATACTTTGGAAACCCTCTCGGGCAAGGTAATCAAAAACTTCTAGAATGCTGACAAGTTGAGGAAATATTATAGTTGAGAACAATGTTAAGTTGTCACTATTGCCATGTAAGAAGCATATTTTGACATCAATAAATCAGTCTTCTTTTCACAACTGTTGTCTTATTCGAAGGCCAGTACCTCGGCCGCGACCTTAAGTCCACGTGTACTTTGGCTCACTAACATCCATAGCTAGTATCTCATAGCGACCTCGAGTCCCCAAATACATAGGCCTACCAGAGCCCACAAGGTCACCACACCTTAGTGAGGTCCAAGAATACAAGGTCCGAAAGGATCAACTATTTTGACATCTTAAATGACGGCCAAACTAGGGAATCCACTTGAACACCTTTCGAGGTCAAGCAGAGCATTTAAGGGCTTTCACCCGTACCTATTTGAGCCTCACCTGAACCCATAAACCTACCATAGTTTACAGCAGTTAAGCGTATTTACACTCGATGGCCAGACTAGGGAATCCACTTGAACACCCTCTAGGGTCAAGCAGCACATTCAAGGGTTTTCACCTGTACCCTTATGGCCTCACCTTAACCTATAAACCCACCATAGTTTACAATGGTTAAGCGTAATCAATCGTTTCCTAGGATCGTGGACCCCAGATCCAGTGGCTTCTGTGTCACGTGCATTAAATGAACTCAATCACTGAGATTCAAGCTTTAGACTCATCTCGGCTGGCAAAATGAGTGTTCATCCAATTATACGAATCCAACCATCGAGTCGAGCTTCAGACTCATCTCAACTAGCAAAATAAGTGTTCATCCAATTCAATGAACCCAACCACTAAGATTCGAGCTTTAGACTCATCTCAGCTGGCAAAACGAGTGTTCATCCGATTCAACGATCCTTGCCTACGAGATCGAGCTTTGGACTCATCTCGCCCAAGCAAAGCGAGCCTTCGTTACAATAAATTCTGAGACCCGGCTTTGGACCCATTGCGGAAGCATGAAAACAAAATAAAGATCTACTAGGATCAAGACACAGAATGAATATTCAAGAGAAACAAATTTTCATTATTCACATTCTATACATCATCTACTTTACAAGGGGAACCTATGAGCTATGCTTGACCAAGAATGCCCACTGGAGAAAATCCAAGAAGGTACCCTAGAAAGACGATGATGATCAGGTACTGACCACGGCCACCTCAAAGGCTCCCCAAGATTTGCTTGTTTCTCCACTTTCGATCAACATGAGGAGATCGCTTCACTCCAAGACGCTCCTGCACATCCAACTGCACACCCACGCACCCAAAACGAGGAAGCAGAGGAGGGATATTAGTGAAACCTCTCCACACCTCACAAGAATTACAACAGAAGTCATCGATCCCTCCGACAAGAGTAGAAAATTTGTCCACTCTCTCATATGTAACATCATCCCTAACCTAATAATCTTAATCAAGGTTATAGTAGCTCAATAACAATGGTATGAGTTATTTGTTAATTTTGGTAATCTTTTGGATAGTTTGAGCATAATTCTATAATATTGAATGTGAATAATAACTTATAAAAGCTCAAGTTTAGCATAAATAGCTGAGATGATAGAAATAAATATAGAAAATTCATTCCTAGGTCACAAATGATTGGAATAAGTTATAGTAAATTTTGGAGGATCAAATGAAATAGTTTGGCAATTTTAATGACACTAAGTGAGTGTTTAAAGGTCAAACAAAATAGAAAAGTAGCTCAAAAGACCATAAGATTTTGAGAAGATGTTAAAGAGAGGATGAAGATTAATATGAGAATGAATACAAATTAAAATGGATGCTTGTAAGCTTCTTAGTTTAATTCCTTAGGTTTAACTTAAAATAGGAAATAATAATGAAGCTTAGTGGCTAATAATGGTGTATAAGGATAATTGTTGAATGACAAAACTGAGAATAAAATGAAGTCCTATAATTTTCTATGATACCTATGAAGGTTGCAAAATTCATTAATGGAAGATCAGAGCAAGAATTAGTGAGTATTTGGAGATATACCAAGTTGTTCACTTTCTTACTCTAGTCTTTCAAGTCTCACATTGACCAAAGATCAGAGCAAGAAAGTAGTGAGTATCTATAAAAGTAGGAGGTGAGTGTTAACTTATTATTTTCATTCTAATAAATATATTACATTAAATATATTAATAAATATGTTATTTCTATTCTAACTTACTAACTTAAGTTTTAGTTACTGACTTTTATTAAAATTTAATTAAAAAATATATTATAATAAATTAATAATTATAATTATAATTTATAATTATTATAATAATATATATTATATTATATATAATTAAATAGGTCAGGTTGGCCTGCCAAGCTTAAAATGCCTATTAGATGGCCTGAGGCCTGGCCTTTTTAGTTAAATAGACTTTTAAAAAAGCATTGACCCAACTTGTTTAGTAAACAGGCTAGGTCAGGCTAGGCCAAGCTATAGGCCCTTAACGAGCAGCCTAACATATTTCCACCCCTACTAATAGGTGTACTAGAAATTATGTTGCTATTTTGAAATACAAGGTTGAGCTACTTTTGAATGAGAATTTGAGAATTGCTCCCTTAATTCCACAAGGTTGAGCTAAAATTTGAAATTTGAATAACAAGTACTCATAAAAATTGAATTGAATTGAATTGAATAAGAAATATTGGACATTTATCCTTGAAGGGAAAGGAAAATGGTTCTGAATTTCTATTCCCACCCGCATGGGTATTCCTTTTAAGTTGATTTATCAATTCACCTGACATTATAAAATTTTGGAAAGAATCCTATTTGGGGGAAGAGGATCCAAAATTTAGATTTTGAATTGTGGAGATGATTCTTTATAAGGAAAGAGATCCTCAATTCATTGAAATTCCTCATTATGTTTCCTCATATACTATGTAACACCCTGAAAAACATGTTAGACTTGTATATAGATACAGAGGTAGCCTAATACTTGCTTAACATGCCTGTATAATTTTGTGACTTTCTGAACATATTTAGTCACTTTGTTGTAACATTATGTATGAGATATAGCTGTTATTAGCCCCGGAATTAGCTTAAATTGCTTAGTTAGTAGAAATAAATGAGGATAATTTATTTTTAGGTAACAAATATAAGGAAGATGGTGTAGTTAAAATTTGAGGTTAATCAGAGCCAGTTTGGTATTTTTAAGTATACTGAGTGTGTGTTTTAATATCGGATTGACTACTAGCAGATATGAAAAAATATGGAAATGGTGAAATAAGATTTTTAATGAATCTTAAGATTTATTTTAAACTTGTTGGAAGTTAAGAAACTTTATTTAGTGAAATTTAAGTGTTTTTAATAGATCAGGAATTAGTATAAGTCACTTAAGTGGCCAAAGAGCATACAACTCTCTTTGTTTCTGTTGCATTCACTATTTAGGCACCTAAAATGAGATATTTTCTCATTTTCTCACCCTTTTTTCACGGATGTAGCAAGGAAAAGCAAAGGAAAAGGGAAGAAAGAAGACCAAGAAGGAGGATCAACCATCCAAGAGGAAGAAGAAGGAAAGGAAGGAGAAAAGCTTCTTCGCTCTTTTAATTTCTGAAGTTAGAAGTAGGGGGAACTTGTTTTAACATCCTTTTTCCATTCTCTTCATCTTGTCCATGAGGTAGCTTGGTGAGGCATGTGGATCTTGGAGCTGATTCTTGTGTTTTAGGCTTGATTCGTGTTGTAGAACTTGAATATGGCCTGTTTATGATTAGTTGAATGCATGGAAAGGAATTTTTCACCCCTTGAACCCCATTTATTCTTGCTTGAGTTAAGAGTCAGTGTTTTAGGTTTTGAATGGTTCTTTATTTCATGTGAGTGATTTAAAAGTTATATGAGAGTTATAACATGTTAATAGACCTTGTATGATGCTGGAAAACATTTGGTGATGCGGATTAAAAGTTACAAACCCAAGTGCAGGTTATTTCAAGTAATAAATTCTTGGAAGTCCGAGGTCGATCCACGGGGAATTGATGAAGAAAACTTCTTTGACGTAAAGTAAATAATTTGTCACAATAATAAAATTAATAAAACTTGGTCACAAATAAAAAAGACTTACTTGGGTTAGGAGATCCACTCTTGGTAAATAAAATAAGGACAAGATTAATTCTTTTTATAACTCAATTAGAATCCACACATAATAGAGGTTCCAATCGAAAAATACAACATTCAAAGTTCATTAAAAATTATATACATAATTATATTATGATTCCTTTAATCATCTATTAACACCACCACTCATAAATGGGATCAAGTATTCATTGTGCTAAAATCTTGTTTACAACAAATTAAGATCTCTACTTTACAAGGAGAGTTTCTAAATTGATTGAAAACAAAATACAATACGTATAATAACCACTTGAAAATATATTATTAAAGCACAGGAAAGAAATGAATCTAACCTTATTTCATTACCAAGAGCTTCACCCTTTCACCCAAATAAAATAAAACTTAGTTACTCATAGACAAGAAGAAGAAAGAAGAAGAAGAAGAAGAAGAAGAAGAAGAAGAAGAAGAAGAAGAAGAAGAAGAAGAAGAAGAAGAAGAAGAAGAAGAAGAAGAAGAAAAACCTAGTAACAAACTACCATCATTTTGCTATCTAACACCTAACACTTTCAATGATCTGCTAAGGCTCCCTTTTATAGAGGATTAGAGATACAAAATGACAAGGGGGCTGAGTCATTGGTGAGTGGATGAGTGAAAAATGAGTGAAAAATGTCAAATGACTTTGGTGAGTGGAAAATTATGGAGATTCTTTGTCTCTAAAATCATTCAGCTCTGAAGTCATTGCATTCATCATTTTTGAACTAAGTGGTCTTCATAAAAGTTATAGGCCTGGATCTTAGATTTCAAATTCCACCAGAATCACCTCATTTGGCCACCTATAGCCTGAGATATGTCCCAACTACTGCATAGTATTCAGGCCCAATTCCAGTCCTCTGTTCTGACTTGCAAGCCCAATATGACCTCTAAGGAGTCAAATCCGGCTTTTATGTTCTTTATAAAAGTTATATATATGGGTCTCAAATAGAACATATCAAAATGTCAGCCCAATCTAGATCTTAAAATCTGATTTATACTCTGATTACTGCACACTATTCAGGTTGCAATCACAAAACTCGTATTCTGACTTCCAAGCCCAATTAGTTCTACTAGATGTCCAACTTTGATCTTGAGATCTTCATAAAAGTTGTAGAGCTCTCTCTTATCTTTCCAACAAGGTAAAATACATAATTATTAGACATCTACAACTCAAGATATGACTAAAATACAGAAATAGTGTAAAACGTAAATCATGCTGTAAAAATCAATTAAGTCCAATTTGAGTCCAAACTTACAAAACATAACCAAGCTCAATCAATTAAGTACATAGAGAGTGTAAATGACTAAAAATGAGGGTTTATTAATGTATCAAATATGTGATTATTAAATTCTCTCACACTTAACTTTTTACACTCCTGGACAAAATACACAAGACTAAAACTAGGGAAAAAAATGACATAGACTCAAAAGCTAAACACTCGAAAAGACTCAATTTCTAATAATATTTAAGAATGAAGAGCAAACAATCATTCAAGTAATCAAAACATTTATGAGGTAACATTTCTTCATACCTCAAACCAACAAGCAAGGAAACTTCAATTGAAAAGCATGAGTCAAGAATGATAGATCTTCACAAGATTCACTCTCAATCCCTCAAGTGTTTAAAAGGTAGGTATTTCACTGAATTCAACCTATGAAAATTACACTACCATAAGCTTGCTTATCTTCTACTTCTCCACTACTCAGAACACAAGCACACACAAATCATGAGGACTTTATTAAAGGTTGTAATGGGGTCAAGGTAAAGGAGAAGATAATATGGATATGACAAGTTAAATATCAAAGAGAATAAAAGAGCATGAGAGTTAAGTTCAATTAACAAGTATGAAAGTTCATCCCAACTCCACCTAATACAAATTCCCTTTACATATTTTTTTCTTTCCTTTATTGCTTTGTTGACCCTTCTTTACACAATTTTTTTTGTTTTTTTATTTTTTTTTAGAAAAGATGAACATAATATATACATTTAAACAATTTTTTTTAACTATTCTATACACACACCCCCACACTTGTTCAAGAACTTATCCAATGACAAAGCTAATGTTCTCTTATTCCCTAAGGCCAGGTAAGAACATGATTTTTCATTTAAGGCACATAATGAGTTCGAAACAAAGAATGGTCAAATAAACTTAAAGGGGTTAAGCAAAGGGAAGTAGGCCATTTCCAATGCTTTACGTTAGCAGGAATCAGAGAATTTACAAGAAGCCATAAGAGTGATTGATATCATATTAGGAATCAGAGAATTTCTAAGAAGTCATAAGAGTGTTTGATATCATATTGAGACAATATGCTGCTAAGCAAGGCTAGCTATTTGATTAAAGTAGCTATTTCAAGAAAAATGACTCAAACATATTTATGTATGCATATGAAAATGTAGTCTCAAAAAGAATTAAAGCAAGTTCTAGAGTAATAATTCCATGAGTGAAATTCACACAAGAAAGAAGAGAATGGTACAAATGGTCAATCCATTCATCAATAGGCTCAAAATCTCACAAGGCATAATTCTATCATTCTCAGTCCACCAATTCAACATCCATAACCAAGCATGTGAATTTTAAGAAAGAAAACAATTTACTTAATCATGCAAATTTCCCTGAATTTGAATTGCTACTTCCACACAAACTAGTTGTCTACCCAGTTACTCCTTACTTTGTCACTAATTTTGATGCGTCTCAAGAGTAAATAATTTACTCCTTACTCTGCTATCCCTAATTACTTTTGTTGTTAATAAATTGCTGACAAATATGTAAACACAACAAACATATTAACAAACACACTTCTTAATTTTTTTTTAATTTTTTTATATTTTTTTACACAACTATCCTTCCCCCAACCAGATCACAACATTGTCCTCAATATCAAAGCATAGATAGGTAAATGATAGAAGATAGTACCTGTTGTTGCAATTACTGAAAAGAGAAACCTTACACAAATTAAGACAGAAACAAAGTACGATAAATAGAACTAAAGATAAAGGAAAGTTATAGATGAAGTGCCAGATCACACTCTTGTTCCTTGCTACCTCCCTTGCTGCTGCCTCCCTTGCTGTTGCCTTCTGATTAATCTATCTGAGCTATTACTGGTTCAGGTTCATAAACAAAAGCTTGTAATTTATCAATTAATTCATCAATTGTAGAAGCAGATATAAAGAGTCGTCTTGCCGAAGGTGTGATAAAGCTCTGTTCCATAGCATGGTCAACAAAAGATAACAAATTATTAAAAAAATTATTAACATTCAACAAACCTATGGGTTTATGGTGGATGTTCAGTTGGGCCCAAGAGATAATTTGAGAAACTTCTTCCAAAGTACCAAAACCACCCGGTAAAGCAATGAATGCATCAGAGTTTTCAAGCATTGTCCTCATTCGTCAATGCATAGATGATACTTAAATTTCTAGCCCAATTGTCTGTCCAATGATGTTCCTTCGAGTTAAAGGTTCAGGAATGATACCTAAAACTTGACCACCTCTTATATGTGCAGAAAGTGATACAGCCCCCATTAACCCAATGCTACCTCCCCCATATACTACACGAATGTTCCTTGCAGCAAGTGTTCTACCAACAGTGCTTGCTGCGTTTATAAACTCTAAACCCTTCCCATAACTTGACCCACAAAATACATAGATATTGATAAATCTACGAACTGAAGAAGAAGCTCCCTCTATTTCTACACTCACAATCTCTTTGAATGATTATGAGTTACAGGAAAGTGAAGAGAATAGAAAAAATAATAATAGCTCCTATATGGGTAGGTTAGCTGTTATCAGAAAAGTTTGAATTTAAGAAACTTTTTTTTTATTTTTTTTAATTTTTTATCTTTATTTATTTATTTTTGGACTTCAAGAAAACCATTAGGGTAAAGAAGTCTAGAAACCCCTGAAGGACCCTGCCCAAAGGATCATCTGTCCAAAACCAAAATACAATAAAATCAAACAAAGATAAAATTAAAACAACAAATGATGGCATACCTTTTATGTACAGTTTTCATGGCGTATCTTTATACTGCATGTCATGAGTGTAGTAATACTAAGATGGCTCAGCCAATCTGGGAATTCTTCTCCCTCCCGCTTGTGGGATATTTTGGATTGAGCTACAACGCAACTAATTAAGTGCGTAAATCTGACAACCACCACTAACGACCACAGCCAGTGAGAGGTCGCTGGAGAGCCCATGGCATTAAATCACAGGATCTAGCTCAGAGGCATTATCACATGAGAATGCAAGCACGAGACGCTTTTATCTGTCTATCAGCATACAGAGCCTACGGTCGAAACCTGGGAATGCTTGCGCGGCTCTCTACAGAGCATGACACATGAACCTTATTTATGGACCAGCGTGCGAAGGTCCACCCGAGTCAATGATGGGTCTAACCCTTAGGGAATTGATCTGAGGCCCTAACATTAAGTGCTCTCCATTTTATTTGAACCCTTAAGATTAGGGGCTCTCCATTTGATTTGAAGCCCTAAGGTTAGGGGCTCTCCATCCAGTTAAGGACCGAGTACACAAAACTTCGCCCTTCTTTCTTTCTTTATTTTTCTTTTCTTTTTCTTTTTTTTCTTTTTTTTTCTTTTTTTTTAAGAAATGTACAATATAATATATACAAGTTGTTGTGATTGTGACTCACATCTTCCTCTGGTTTCATGTCCAAAAATGACTTAAATGCCTTCTATGAGTCGAGGATAAGCTTCCCATCTAATTTTCTTATAAATTGGCAAATAAGGTCTTTTTGAGTGAGATTCCCAAGACTGTAACGCTCTTACTAGTCTGTGAAAATATTCCACAAACTAAGAAGTTCACACTGCACATATCCACAAGAATGCATCTCAAGAGTCAATAAGATATTATCTAATGACTCTTTACTCAGTCCATTCTTAATGAAGAAAATTTTATCTTCTCTGTTTACGGAAACCATTCCCAAAGAACGACATCGCGTATTACAATTCCATCGCGCACATTTGTAATAAACTTTCATTCTTTTTGCTCTTCTCCGTTTTGAATATGAACTTTTACCGAGACCCGGCATGTATGGGACAAATAAATCTGAAGATTCACTAGCTAAATGAACCTTTGCTTTGATTATCCAGAGTATATCTTCTGGTATGCCCTTGTATATTAACAGTCTCAGTTTTTCACACCTAACTTCGTAGATTTTGGTTAGAGCATTTAGAGGGAGAGAAGGGAAATGCTTTCTTAGATTTGAGAGAATGACATCCATTTTAAAAGGAGAAGAAATCAGTTATTATGGGAAACTAAAAAATAAACTGACTTGAGAGTCACGGAGTATCGTTATCCGCCAGTTAATAGGGAACACAAAGAACTGCAAAAAGAAAGAAACAAAATTAAAATAAATTCTACTCATAATAAGGATTAGAAAGGGATATGGATTCTACCTCAACAACTTGATGTTCCAGCAATGGTTTGAGTCTTTGTCCATTGACCTTAAATACATTATCATTCCTAGGGTTCTCAATGTCTATGGCCCCATGAGGATACACATGTTTGACAATAAAAGGATCAGTCCACCTAGATCTCAATTTTCCAAGCAATAGGTGAAGGCAAGAATTATAAAGCAAAACTTTTTGACCAATTTCAAAAGATTTTCTCAAAATTGATTTGTCATGAAAAGCTTTTGTTCTAACTTTATAAATCTTTGAGTTTTCATATGCATCATTTCTCAATTCCTCAAGTTCATTCAATTGTAATTTGCGTAACTTGGAAGCATCATCAAGATTTGATTTGAAAGCTTTAATTGCCCAAAATGCTTTATGCTCCAATTCTACAGGTAAGTGACAAGGTTTTCCATAGACTAATTGATAGGGTGACATGCCTAAAGATGTTTTGAAAGCAGTACGATAAGCCCAAAGTGCATCATTTAATCTTAAAGACCAATCTTTACGATTTGGGTTAACCATTTTTTTCCAAAATTTGTTTAATCTCCCTATTTGCTAATTCTACTTGTCCACTTATCTGAGGGTGACAAGGGGTAGCAATTTTATGTGTGATGCCATATTTTTTCATTAAAGATTCAAATGGTTTATTACAAAAATATTTCCCCCATCACTGATGATAGCTCGAGGGATTCCAAATCGACTTAAAACATTTTCTTTTAAAAATTTAAGAATAGTTTTGTGATCATTGTGTCGACATGAAATCGCCTCAATCCATTTTGAGACATAATCAACTAAAACCAAAATATATACAAATCCAAATGATGATGGAAATGGACCCATGAAATCAATTCCCCAATAATAAAAAATTTCAATGATAATGATAAGGTTCAAAGGCATCATATTTCTTTTAGAAATGAACCCTAATTTTTGACAAATTTTGTAACTTTTACAAAAAGTATAACTATCATTGAATAAAATGGGCCAATGAAATCTACATTGAAAGATTTTCGTAGCTATTTTCTTTGAAGAAAAATGACCCCCACATGCTTCTGAATGACAAAATTTAATGACACTTCCTACCTCATTATCGGGTACACATCTCCGAAAGATTTGATCAGGACAATATTTGAACAAATATGGGTCATCCCAATAGAAATTTTTCACTTCAATCAAAAACTTTTTTCTGTCTTGGTGTGCCCACTAAGGCGGTATCTTACCTGTTACAAGAAAATTGATAATGTTAGCAAACCAAGGCATAGAATTGACAGAAAATAAAAACTCATCGGGAAAAGAATCATTGATAGGTGTGCTATCAAAAGATAAGCCTGTTGTAAGTATGGACCAATGATTTGCAATAACATTTTTGACTCCTTTCTTGTCTTTTATTGTGATGTTGAATTTTTAAAGCAATAAGATCCACCGTATCAACCTAAGTTTGGCATCCTGCTTAGACATTAAATATCTAACAGTAGCATGATCAGTGAAAACAATAGTGGAAGAACCAATTAAATAAGCTCAAAATTTATCCAATGTAAAAATTACAGCAAGTAGTTCTTTTTTAGTAGTGGTGTAATTCATTTATGCACTATTCAAAGTTTGACTTGTGTAATAAATTATATGAGGCTTACCTTCCTTTCTTTGGCCTAAAACAGCGCCAACATCAAAATCACTAGCATCATACATCAGCTCAAAAGGCAAAAGACCAGTCAGGGGATTGCATGATAGGAGCAGAAGTCAAAAGACCAATTAATTTTTCAAAAAATTTCTGACAATTTTGGGTCTAATCAAATGGTGCATCTTTTATTAGAAGATTACATAATGGTCTAGATATGTCACTAAAGTCCTTTACGAATCTTCTGTAAAATATTGCATGTCCTAAAAAGGAAGGAACTTCTCTGACTATTTTTGGGGAAGGCAAATGAGCAATTAATTCAACTTTAACCTTATCAACTTCAATTCCCTTAGAAGATATCACATGAACTATGATCTGTTAATAATTTCAGCTCTTAAATGTTCTTTGTTTGATTTAATTGGATTCCATATGTGCTTAATTATTATCATTTAGCTAAGTTTCTGATTTAGAATTGTCTTTGGGATGTTTGTTGTGAAATTTTGCTTAAATGTGGTTATAAACACTCATAAACGTATTGTGATTTTCAGGCGATCTATGAGTGATGGAGTCCATTGGTATTGAACTATTGAGAAGAGAGTTAAGAGACTTAAGGGAATCAGTATCAACCCCTAGAAGCAAAGAAAGAATGGCATTCATGAAGAATCAAGGCTGGATTTGAAGAAAGTGATCGACACGGCCCGTGTCAAATGACACGGGGTAGGCCGTGTATTATTCTGACTTTGAAGACTGGAAGATTTTGAACAACACGGCCCGTGTCAAATGACACGGGGTAGGCCGTGTACTCCTCTGACTTCACGAGGAAGAATCAATTTCAAGCCTTGACCGAGAACACGGCCCGTGTCATATGACACGGGGTGGGCCGTGTTCTTCTTTGACTTTGGAATAGCTGGAGATTTGACATCAGAATCAGACACAGGTTGGGCCGTGTAACATGACACGGCCCGTGTCATCGGCTCAGAAGTTTAATTTCGTGTTTTAATGCTAAATTAGGTTCCCAAACCTATAAATAGGAGTGCTTAGAGCCCTTAAACCCTATCTGGATAGAGAGAGCCGTCAAGGAAACTGAGAGAAACACGAAGACCAAGAAGGGGAAGGATTCGATTGAGGATTGGAGACTCGGATTTGAGCGATCAAAGATCAATCACTCTCAAGCCTTGGAAACTAGTTTGATCTTTAGTTTTTCTTTTCTTCTTTTGTTTTGAACAATGTTTTCTTTTAATTCTTCTTCTATTTTTGAATTTGCCATGTGTGGCTAAACTTCTTGATTGGTTAAGGAAGGATGAAACTCTAGTTTTGATTATGTGATTCTTGCATATTTCTTTATATCAATACAATTATGTTTTTATTCATATGTTTCTGTTCTTAAATCAATATAAAGGTTTTTATATTCTTGCTAAATTTTGAGAGTGGTAAAACTAGGATTGCTATGCGCGGTTGCGGTGGTATGACTAGTGAGACATATGATCTAAGTAATTTAATCCCGGTGTGTGATTAGATCTTAGTGTGATTAGTTTTCTAATTCTTAATGCAATCATTAGGTAGGTGTAAGAGCTGTTGCTTTACAAATAACTAATGGTTAGGGTTTGATTTGAGCAGTTGCTGAATTAAGTGAAACTTAAGGAAAACAAGAGATTTATCTCACAATTACATAAGAACATAATTGATCATATTGGTATAAAGAGTATGTAAGTTAGCATAATCATATAAATCTAGTAGTGGATTCCATCTCTTAACCAATATCTTTAACTTGATAATTCAATTTGTGTTTACTGTGATGGTTTAAGTTTAATTTCTTTTGTTAGTTTTAATTAACAAAACTCCCTTTTTAATTTTACTGTTCATTTTTCATCAGAGTTTAATTTATGAATTGGATTGATAGTGTTAATTGAATTGGTTCTCTGTGGATCGACCCTTGCTTACTACAATTAGTTGCAAGGTTTTTATATTTTTGGTGGAACTTGGCAATTGTTTTTAATATTAATTTTTAATCGTATTCTACACCACACCAAATTTTGGCGCTGTTGCCGGGGAACTAATTTTCCAATTGCGCTATTAATTTGTTTCCTATTTTATCTCTATTTTTATTTTAATTTTAATAGTTTCAATTGTTCTCTTCAACTATCTTGCAGGTGTTCATGTCCGGTGAAGAGGTGAACGAGCAATTGAGGAATTTAAGGCATTACTTTGAACAAATTAGCTCACAATTCACACCTGTTGACGTTGAAGCTGCCCGTCACATAGACCTTTCCAGTTCTGCGGCATCTGAGATATCTGAGCCACCTGAAGAAGAAGTGATGGCAGAAAATACATTAAGGATGTTGGGTGCTCTGGACTTAGACCAACAACCTCTGTGCATAGAAATTCCTGAGAATGAGGAGGCATTTGAGTTGAAATCTGGTCTAATTCATCTTTTGCCATCTTTCAATAGACTAGCCGAAGAAGATCCTAACAAACATCTGAAGGAAATCTATGTTGTGTGTTCTAGCATGAAGCCTGCGGGAATTTCAGTGGAGCAAGTCAAGCTGAGAGCTTTTCCTTTTTCCCTGAAGGATTCTGCAAAGGAGTGGTTGTACTACTTGCCGCCGGGATCCATTCAGACATGGTAGGACATGGCTCGGGCTTTCCTAGACAGATATTTCCCTGTATCAAAGGCCGCAACCATTAGAAAAGAAATTTGCGGCATTCAACAAAGACATGGGGAATCACTTCATGAGTACTGGGAGAGATTTAAGAGATTGTGTGCTAGCTGCCCTCAGCATCAAATCAGTGAACAACTTTTGATACAGTACTTTTATGAAGGTTTGCTAATGATGGATCGCAACATGATTGATGCTGCCAGTGGAGGAGCCTTGGTTGATAAGACTCCTCGAGAAGCTAGAAACTTGATATCTAGAATGGCTGCGAACACTCAACAATTCTTCACTCGAAATGATACAGGAGTGAGAGCAGTTAAAGAGGCTGACACTACTAGTTTGCAGCATCAAATGACCCAGTTGACTGCCATGGTTCAGAAGCTGATGGACAATGGGAAAGCACCAGTACAGGCATGTGGGATTTGTTGCTCTTCAGGACATCCCACTGATATGTGTCCCACTTTGCAAGAGGACACAAATGAAGAGGCCAAGGCAGTGGGGGGATTTTCTGGTCCATCCAAAAATTACAACCCCTACTCCAACACATATAATCTGGGGTGAAGAGATCATCCAAACTTTAGCTATGCAAAGCAGCCCCAAGCTCAAGCTCAACCTCAAGCCTATGGGCCTTCGGGGTTTCAGCAAAGACAAGCACCCTTTCCTCCAAGGCAACCACAAGTTCAAGCTCCTAGGCAACCTGAGCCTTCGTTGGAAGAACTAATGAGGCAAATGGCCACCAGTAATATTCAGTTTCAGCAAGAAACAAGGGTCACTATCAATACCTTGCAAAACCAAGTGGGACAGTTGGCCACTGAGATCAACAAGGTGCAAAGTCAGATTTCTGGGAAACTCCCCTCGCAGCCAGAGGTGAACCCAAGAGAAAATGCTAGTGCTGTCACCTTGCATTGTGGGAAGACACTTGATGAACCCACATCTTCCCTAGTCACTGAAGACAAAGCTCAAAATCCTAAGGAGGTAGATGATGAGGGGATCCATTCTAAGACCCCTAAGGTAAGTGTTTCTGACCCACTTCCTAAATATGTCACTAAGGCCCCTTTTCCGAGTAGGTTGGTTAAAAATAAGAAAGAAGAAGCAGATAAAGAGATCTTAGAGACTTTTAGAAAAGTTGAAGTTAACATTCCTCTGTTAGATGCCATAAAGCAAGTGCCTAGATATGCTAAATTCTTAAAAGAGTTATGCACTAACAAAAGGAAGTTGAAAGGTAATGAACGGGTCCAAGTAGGAGCAAATGTTTCAGCTGTTTTTAATAAGAAACTCCCAACTAAATGTAAGGATCCTGGCACATTCACTATACCATGCGCTATCGGTAATGCCAGGTTTGAGAGGGCTATGCTAGATTTAGGTGCATCTATTAATGTCATGCCCTTTTCTATTTATGCATCTTTACATCTAGGACCTTTAGAACCTACGGGAGTTATCATTCAACTGGCAGACAAGTCTAACGCTTACCCTAAGGGGGTTGTTGAAGATGTTTTGGTGCAGGTAAATGAACTGGTGTTTCTGGAAGATTTCTATGTGCTAGACATGGAGGAGGACAAATCTCCTAACTCTGCCCCTATTCTGTTGGGGAGGCCTTTCCTCAAGACTACCCTAACTAAAATTGATGTGCATTCGGGAACATTGACTATGGAATTTGATGGAGAGTTGATTAGATTCAATATCTTTGAGGCCATGAGATACCCGAGTGATGTGCACTCTGCCTATGTTATTGATTCTTTTGATGTTTTTGAATCTTTAATTTCTACTGTTTTTGAGTCTGATCAATTTGATGTTCTTGATACAATTATGACTCACAGTTTAAATTTTCAGGATTCAAAGAAGGATGACCAAAGGGAGCCATGGAGTGAGGAGATTAATGAAGTGGTGGCAGCCTTGCATACACTCTCTTCCACCTCAGAAGGGCATGAGGTATCGTATGTTGAGTTACCTTTGACCACTGATGTACCTAAACCTTCTGTTGTGCAGACACCAGAGCTGGAATTGAAGGAATTGCCCTCCCATTTGAAATATATTTTTTTGGGAGAGAAGGAGACACTCCCGGTAATAATTGCTAAATCCCTCACCAAAGAGCAAGAGGAGAGCTTGATTTCTGTGTTGAAAGAACACAAGACAGCCATCGGGTGGACTATTGCAGATATCAAAGGTATTAGCCCCTCCATTTGCATGCATCAAATCTTCATGGAGGAGGGGGCTAAACCAGTGAGAGAACCACAGAAGAGGTTGAATCCCCCGATGATGGATGTTGTGAAGAAGGAGATACTGAAGCTCCTAAGTGTGGGGGTCATATACCCCATTTCTAACAGCAAGTGGGTAAGCCCGGTCCAGGTAGTACCAAAGAAATCTGGCATTACTGTGGTAAGAAATGCTAAGAATGAGCTTATTCCCACTAGATTACAGACAGGGTGGCGTGTTTGTATAGACTATAGAAAATTGAATGCTGCCACCGGAAAAGACCACTTCCCTTTACCTTTTATTGATCAAATATTAGAGAGGTTAGCTGGTCATTCTCATTATTATTTCTTAGATGGATTTTCAGGTTATAACCAGATTGCTATCGCTCCGGAAGATCAGGACAAGACCACTTTCACTTATCCTTTTGGCACCTTTGCTTATAGGCGAATGCCTTTTGGACTTTGCAATGCGCCAGGGACCTTTCAGAGATGTATGGTGAGTCTTTTTTCTGATTACATAGAAAACATCATTGAGGTCTTCATGGATGATTTTAGTGTATTTGGGAATGGTTTTGAGAAATGCTTGGAACATTTGACTTTGGTTTTAAAGAGATGCATTGACACTAACCTTGTTTTAAATTAGGAAAAATGCCATTTCATGGTAGAAGAAGGTATTGTGTTAGGTCATGTAATCTCTGTTAGGGGCATTGAAGTTGATAAAGTTAAGGTAGAACTTGTGCGTTCATTACTCCCGCCCACCAGTGTGCGGGACATTCGTTCTTTTCTTGGTCATGCAGGTTTCTATCGGCGCTTCATCAAAGACTTCTCCAAGATATCAGCACCCCTCTGCAAACTTCTCCAAAAAGATGTGCCATTTCAATTTAATGAGAAGTGTATGAAGGCTTTCAATACACTTAAGGAGTTGATGACTGAGGCACCTATCATTAGGCCACCAAATTGGGAGCTTCCATTCGAATTAATATGTGATGCGAGTGACTTTGCGGTAGGGGCTATCTTAGGACAACGAGTTGATAGGGTTCTTTATGCTATTTACTATGCATGAAGGACCCTAAATGATGCTCAATTGAATTATTCTACAACTAAGAAAAAACTTCTTACTGTTGTTTTTGATTTAGAGAAATTTAGATCATATTTAATTGGCTCTAAAGTAATTGTTTTTTCTGATCATGCAGCATTGAAGTACCTACTGGCAAAGAAGGAGGCGAAGCCAAGATTGTTCCGATGGATTCTATTGCTCCAAGAGTTCGACTTGGAGATTAAAGATAAAAAAGGGAGCGAAAACTTGGTGGCAGACCATTTGAGCAGATTGGTGACTGAAGAGGAGGACATACCTATTCCAGAGAGCTTTTCGGATGAGCAATTAATGACTATC
The DNA here is from genome assembly GCA_029884595.1 of Ormosia semicastrata. Lineage (NCBI taxonomy): Eukaryota > Viridiplantae > Streptophyta > Magnoliopsida > Fabales > Fabaceae > Ormosia > Ormosia semicastrata. The sequence continues at coordinate 57,922,773 of JAQQTO010000060.1, forward strand.
GCAACCACTATTCCGTGGTATGCTGATATTGCCAATTATTTGGCCACCAAGGACTTTTCGGTAGGCCTGAACAAGGCATAGCGAGATAAGCTGAGGAGTGATTGCAAGTACTATATTTGGGATGATCCTTACCTTTGGAAGCATTGCGCGGATCAAGTGATTCGGAGATGTATCTCGGATTCAGAGACTCACTCCGTTCTCTCTTTTTGCCATACCTATGCCTTTGGAGGACATTTCGGCATGAAGAGGACAGCCAACAAAGTACTTGACAGTGGTTTTTACTGGCCTACCATTTTGAAGGATGCTTATAATTTTTGTAAGTCATGTGACCGCTGTCAAAGAACAGGTAATATTGGTCCACGAAATCAAATGCCTCAAACTCCAATAATCTTTGTGGAAGTCTTCGATGTTTGGGGCATTGACTTCATGGGACCATTTCCTCCTTCTTTTGGTTTCTCCTATATTCTTTTAGCTGTGGATTATGTTTCAAAATGGGTGGAAGCTAAAGCCACTAAATCTGATGATTCTAAGACTATTGTGGATTTTGTGAAGTCCTTTATTTTTTCCAGGTTTGGCACTCCCAGAGCCATCATCAGTGACCAAGGAACACATTTTTGCAACAGAATAAAGCCCTGTTGAAGAAATATGGGGTGGTGCACCAGATCTCTACTCCTTATTATCCTCAGACGAATGGCCAGACTGAGGTATCCAATCGGGAGATCAAGTCTACCCTTGAAAAAACTATAAATCCCACGCGCAAGGATTGGAGTACTAGACTTACTGATGCCTTGTGGGCTTATCGGACTGCGTACAAGACCCCTATTGGCATGTCCCCATTTCGATTGGTTTATGGGAAGCCCTGTCACCTGCTAGTAGAGCTGGAACATCGATCTTACTGGGCTATCAAGCAAGTTAACTTACACTTGGAAGGTGCTGGCAAGCAAAGAAAACTCCAAATTCAAGAGTTGGAAGAATTGAGGAATGAGACCTTTGAGAGTGCCCTCATTTACAAGGTCAAAACCAAAGCATTTCATGATCAAATGATCTCTAGGAAAAGCTTTCACCAAGGCCAAAGAGTGTTGCTGTACCAATCCAGACTCAAATTATTCCCAAGTAAGTTATGTTCTAAATGGATTGGCCCATTTGTAGTAATTACTGTTTCTCCTTCTGGTGCAGTAGAGATCATGAACGAGGCCACTAGGAAGACATTCAAGGTCAATGGGCACCGTCTCAAGCCTTACCATGAACTTCCAGAGAACGCAGAAGTTGAAGACATGCCTCTTCTCTATCCATCTTATGAAGAATCCTGAGGAGCATCACAATGTCTGGCTGAGGACAATAAACCAAGCGCTTATTGGGAGGTAACCCAATCGGATTTGTTTTCTTTTTCCTTTCTGTTTTGCATTGTTTAGTTTCTTAGTTTAGCCTATTTTTAAGTGTTTCTTGCTTGATGATACCTATCTCCTTGCTGATATTTGTGTTTTGACTTGCTCAGTTTTAGTTTGATTGCTTGAGTTTATGTTTGTTGAGTGCATGCAGTCCTGAGGAACAATTTCGAGTGTTTTTGTAAATCAGCAGACTACACGGGTAGGGCCGTGTCATATGACACGGCCCGTGTTCTCATTACAGCATCCTAACTCCCGCAGAAAAATACACGGGTTGGGCCGTGTCATATGACACGGCCTGTGTTTTCGAAGGAACCAGAGTTGTGGTGATTCCAGAGGAGTACACGGGGTGGGCCGTGTCATATGACACGGCCCGTGTTGCTTTGCACAGTAGCTCACCTGCTTTCCAAAAAGGTACACGGGTTGGGCCGTGTCATATGACACGGCCCGTGTACTCGTGGCAGCACACTATTTATACCCTATTTAGGGCTTTCTTCCCCAAACTTCCCCCCTTCTCCCTCTTCTCTGCGCAGCCACCATCCTTATCCTCCCCCTAAATCTTCCCGACCCACCACTCTATTCTCCATTCTCCACCATTTTTTCCCCTCAATTTCTCTTCCTTCTTTCTTTCTCCTTCCAATTTTGCCACCATTGTCCCCTCCCTATCCGCCCACATAGCCACCACCTTTCTCCTCTTTCCACCACGCGCCTTCCACCACGCATTTTCTTTCCCCATTCACGGTACTTTTCCATTTTCTTTTTTTTTTCTTCATTCTTCTGCTTCTTCCAGTGATGGGTCCTAAAAAGCGCGTCAAGACCACCGCTGCTTCCTGTTCGCTCCATCCCCATCGTAACAGCTCTAGGCGTGCTCGGTCTCCATCACCTCCGCATGAGCCCTCACCGCCTCAGGTGTTAGTCGACCCTATTGACAGAAAGGTAGTGGTTCCCACTCGCTTTTTAGATGTAGATACCCTTAGGGCTATAGGGTTATATGATGAGGTGTTTGCTTTATTGGGTAGGATTGGTTGGGTTGATTTTACACTGTTACAGAGGCCTACTTTCACTAAGTTAACTAGGGAATTTATTTCTAGTTTTAATCGTAAGCTTTATCCTCTGTCTGATCAAACTAGATGGCCTGGTGAAATCACCTTTAGGTTGCTCGATAATTCTCATTCTGTTGATATTCATATGTTTAGAGCTGTTTTTGGTTTTCCTGAGGGGGAAAATATGTTACCCCGTGATTTTAATGCTGATTGTGTGTGGTCTGCCCTTACTGTACCTGGGTCTGATGGCTATGATCCGAAGATGTCTAAAGCTTCTAGGCTTAGGTCCCCTGCCCATCGTTATATTCAGAAATGGTTAGCTAATACCCTTTGTGGTAGGGGGAAAGTCAAGGGACGATTAGCCGTTTTGAGTTGTTTTTCTTGCACTGCATACTTAAGGGAGTTCCTGTTAATGGCGGGTATTGGCTCTGTAATCAGTTTCACCACGTAGGGACCACTCTAGCTGGCCGCATTGTGATAGAGGGGTATGTGACTGCCATTGCTGATTATTTTGATTATTTGCATCTGTTAGAGGAGGCACCAGTCCAGGGTCCCAATGCTATTGACGGGGCCATTTTGGTATCTATGAAGCTCTGCACTCGTCTAAATAGTGCTCTCGTCTTACTTGGCACTGATGGAGCTGCCTTGCCTAGGGCAGATCTGGCCCCTGAGCCGCATGAGGATATTGCCGTCTCCCCTCCTCCCAAGTTTGCTGATAATGCGGGCCCTTCCACTCAACTTAGCACAGCTTCCTATGATGCTATTTTAGCCCGTATTGACTGCTTGGAGCTGGACCATGCTGCTCACTTCCAGCGCTTAGAGGATCGTTTTCAGGCTCTGGAAGTTGTGCGCGATTAGAGGATGGATGCCATTGATGGCAAGCTTGATCTTCTGCTTCAGTGTTTTTCATATCTCCCTCCCCCATCTTGATGTATTTTTATTTTCTTTTGAGGCTGTGATATTTATTTTGCTGGCTTAATGGACATTGTTTTGGTTACTATTGCTATTGGTTTCTCTTTTGTATTTGACTGAGTTTCCTGATGCCAGACTCAATTCTTCGCATATACTTTACTTATTAATTTGGATTCCTTTTATATGTTGTGTATGCTTTGACATTGAGGACACTGTCTATTTTAAGTGTGGGGGGAAGTTTGGGTTTGACCTTAATTGCACATTCTGTTTTTAATGGCATATCTGGTGCATGTCTTTCTAACTGGTTTTTAGAGTATGTTGAGCAATGAGCAAGTGATTGATTTTTATTGACAGGTTTTTAAGCCTAAAGGAGTTAACTTTCTTGCTTCTGCATTTGCACAGAGAGGTTTTGAAAATTGAAAGGGTTTTGAGAATATGATAAAATTGAGACCTAGTGAGTTTTTGGGCCTTGATGTGAATGACTAATTTTAAGTCATTTATGTTTTTTTGTTGTGTGATTCCACTTGTGATTATATGCTTTTCAGAACTTGATTTGACTCTCTTTTAAATTGCAAATGATCACTGCACATTTTTGAGATGATAAAGGCATTTCTTTCTTTCAGCCACTGGCCAAATAGCTATCCTTGTATTTTGATCCATTGGTTCACCCCTTTGAGCCTGAATGATTTCCTTTCTTTTTATTATAGCTCAATACAAGCTTAATAGTGAAAAATCATTGCTACCCTACCTTAGGGAGTAGAAGAGCTTAATAATTATGTTAGGAATTGTGTTTGAATAAGTGTGGGGGTGATTACACTGTTTTGATAAAAGAAAAAAAATAGAAATGAGAAAAAAAAAGAAAAAAAAAGAAAAAGAAAGAAAGGAATGAAGAATAAGTAAAAAAAAAAAAAGAGATTGATAAGTTGGTTGATGAATGGAGAAAGTCAAGCAAAAGATGAAGATGGATTGAAAAGTGTTGGGGTAATTGTGCAAAAGTGTTTGATTTTTATATTCCCCTTTGCTCTTCTATTTTCGATGGTTTAACTTTGTTTATCCTTGATATATCTCACCTTGACCTTGACCCCATTACAACCTAATTAAAGACCTTTTGATCTTTGTGTGCATGTGATTTAGGTAGTGGAGAAGTAGAGGCTTGTCAAGCCTATGATAGGGCATGTTTTCATGAGTTGGTTGAGAGTAAATACAAGCCCAAAATACTTGAGTGAAAGAGAGTACATCAGTGAGGATTTATCATGTTGACTTAACCCTGATATTGGATTGACTTGGCTTGCTGATTTAGATTGTTGAGAGAGGAAATTCCCGAATGCTTAGATTCCTTGAAAGGACTGATGTGTGTAGATCTTTGTTCATTATACAGTACTTTTATTACTTATTGGGAAGCATGTGCTTGATCTTATGTTTTTGCCCAGGAGTGCAAAAGGTTAAGTGTGGGGGTATTTGATCTGTTAATAATTTTAGCTCTTAAATGTTCTTTGTTTGATCTAATTGGATTCCATATGTGCTTAATTATTGTCATTTAGCTAAGTTTCTGATTTGGTATTGTCTTTGGGATGTTTATTATGAAATTTTGCTTAAATGTGGTTATAAACACTCATAAACGTATTGTGATTTTCAGGAGATCTATGAGTGATGGAGTCTATTGGTATTGAACTATTGAGAAGAGAGTTAAGAGACTTAAGGGAATTAGTGTCAACCCCTAGAAGCAAAGGAAGAAGGGCATTCATGAAGAATCAAGGCTGGATTTGAAGAAAGTGATCAACATGGCCCGTGTCAAATGACACGGGGTAGGTCGTGTATTATTCTGACTTTGAAGACTGGAAGATTTTGAACAACATGGCCCGTGTCGAATGACACGGGGTAGGCCATGTACTCCTCTGACTTCACGAGGAAGAATCAATTTCAAGCCTTGACCGAGAACACGACCCGTGTCATATGACACGGGGTGGGCCGTGTTCTTCTCTGACTTTGGAATAACTGGAGATTTGACATCAGAATCAGACACAGGTTGGGCCGTGTAACATGACACAGCCCGTGTCATCGGCTCAGAAGTTTAATTTCGTGTTTTAATGCTAAATTAGGTTCCCAAACCTATAAATAGGAGTGCTTAGAGCCCTTAAACCCTATCTGGACAGAGAGAGCTGTCAAGGAAACTGAGAGAAACACGAAGACCAAGAAGGGGAAGGATTCGATTGAGGATTGGAGACTCAGATTCGAGCGATCAAAGATCAATCACTCTCAAGCCTTGGAAACTAGTTTGATATTTAGTTTTTCTTTTCTTCTTTTGTTCTGAACAATGTTTTCTTTTAATTCTTCTTCTGTTTTTGAATTTGCCATGTGTGGCTAAACTTCTTGATTAGTTAAGGGAGGATGAAACTCTAGTTTTGATTATGTGATTCTTGCATATTTCTTTATATCAATACAATTATGTTTTTATTCATATGTTTCTGTTCTTAAATTAATATAAAGGTTTTTATATTCTTGCCAAATTTCGAGAGTGGTAAAACTAGGATTGCTATGCGCGGTTGCGGTGGTATGACTAGTGAGACATATGATCTAAGTAATTTAATCCTGGTATGTGATTAGATCTTAGTGTGATTGGTTTTCTAATTCTTGATGCAATCATTAGGTAGGTGTAAGAGCGGTTGCTTTACAAATAACTAATGGTTAGGGTTTGATTTGAGTGGTTGCTGAATTAAGCGAAACTTAAGGAAAACAAGAGATTTATCTCACAATTACATAAGAACATAATTGATTATGTTAGTATAAAGAGTATGTAAGTTAGCATAATCATATAAATCTAGTAGTGGATTCCATCTCTTAACCAATATCTTTAACTTGATAATTCAATTTGTGTTTACTATGTTGGTTTAAGTTTAATTTCTTTTGTTAGTTTTAATTAACAAAACCCCCTTTTTAATTTTACTGTTCATTTTTTATCAGAGTTTAATTTAGGAATTAGATTGATAGTGTTAATTGAATTGGTTCTCTGTGGATCGACCCATGCTTACTACAATTGGTTGCAAGGTTTTTATATTTTTGGTGGAACTTGGAAACTGTTTTTAATATTAATTTTTAATCGTATTCCACACCACACCAACTTAACACTATTCCTGAGGTAACCATGTAATGAGATTTTTTCCAATTTAACACAAATCCTTTTTCTTCGCATCTTTTAAGAACTTTTTTCTAAATTATCAAGATAATTTTCAAAAGAATTTTCAAAAACTGTTAAGTCATCCATGAAAACCTCTAAATAATGCTCAATCATGTCACTGAAAATACTTAGCATGCATCTTTGAAAAGTTACCAGAGCATTACAAAGACCAAAAGACATTTTTCTATATGCAAAAGTACCAAAGGGGTAAGTAAAAGTGGTCTTTTCTTGGTCCTCTAATGCAATTGGTATTTGATTATACCCTGAATAACCATCAAGAAAATAATAGTAGGGATGTCCTGCCATTCTTTCCAAAATTTGATCAAGAAATGGCAAGGGAAAATGATCTTTCCTAGTGGCTGCATTCAATTTCCTAAAATCAATATACATACGCCAACTGGATGAGACTAGAGTAGGTATTAATTCACCTTTTTCATTTTCAACCACTTTATTCCAGATTTCTTAGGCACAACATGTGTAGGGCTTACCCACTGGCTATCAGAGATAGGATAGACAATTCCAACATCAAGTAATTTAAGAACTTCAACTCTAACTACCTCTTTCATGTGTGGATTTAATCTTCTTTGAGGTTGTTGAGATATTTTAGCATTATCCTCTAAATGTATTCTATGTGTACAAATTAATAGATTAATGCCTTTTATATCCTTTAATGTCCATCCAATTGCACTTTTATGCATTTTAAGTACTTCTATCAACATACCTTCTTGTTCTTTGGTTAGGGATGAGGAAATTACCACTGAAGCTTTGTTCTTCTCTAAAAAATGTGTACTTCAACCTAGCAGGTAATGGCTTTAGTTCCAGTGTGAGTACTTCTTCATGGGTATCATCATTCATGATTTTTAGCTCTTCGAATCTCGGCTTCCATCCTTTGTATTCCATTACCTGTGTACAGTCAAACAAAGAGCATATTTCAAAAACATCATCATCTAATTGTGTAGCTGAATCAAATGAATTAATTAAACAAATTTCTAATGGATCAGAAGAACTCCTGATTTGAATATGATCATCTATAATGGCCTCAATCCCTTCAATTTCTTCCTTTCCATCATAAACTTCCTGTGGTTGCTTGCACATGTTGAAAACATTAAGCTCTAGTGTCATATTTCCAAATGTTAACTTCACCACTCCATTTCTGTAATTTATCAAAGCATTAGATATTGCTAAAAATGGGCGACCTAAAATAACAGGAACTGACTTAGAACTATCAACCATAGGTTTAGTTTCCAAGACAATAAAATCCACATGATATATGAATTTATCAACTTGTACCAACACATCTTCCACTATTCTTTTTGGAATTTTAATTGATCTATCGGCAAGTAAAAAAGTTACAGAAATTGGTTTTAACTCACCAAGATTGAGTTGCTGATAAACTGAATATGGAATCAAATTAACACTAGCACCAAGATCAAGTAAAGATCGTTTAATTTTATGTTCTCCAATAATGCATGAAACTGTAGGACAACCAGGGTTTTTATATTTCAACTCATTATTATTTTGAATAATGGAGCTTACTTGTTCAGTCAAAAAGACATTCTTTTTTACATTATGTTTCCTTTTAACAGTGCACAAATCTTTCAAAAATTTGGCATAACAAGGAATCTGTTTGATAGCATCTAACAGAGGAATATTGACTTTCACTTGTTTAAGGATTTCAAAAATGTCACTATTATGGTTCACTTTACTTGAATTGTTTAATGCTTGAGGAAATAGGGGTGGAAGCAAGGGTTTGGTCTCCTTTTGGCTAGGTGGCTTATCAACTCCTCCCTTATCTTTGGGATTTGACTCATCATTTTTCTCATAAGGTTTAGGAATTTTTTTTTCAACAACCTTTTCACTCCTAAGAGCTATCACTGACTTGACTTGATCGATTTGTTAGTTTTCTGAACTACCCTCATTTAGGCTATACTGACTCTTGGGATTTGGTTGAGGTTGAGAAAGAAATTTTCCTTTCTCGTGAATGGCAAGTGCAGAAGAAAGTTTAGTAAAAGTGTCTTTTATGTCAATTATGGCTTGTGTGTTTTGGTTATTAATGGCCTCTTGCTTTTCCATGAATGCATGCAATGTTCCCTCAAGGTTTTTCCTATATGGTGGGACATAAGGTGCATATCCTTGAGAATTTTGTGAATCCTACTGTGCCTGAAGAGGTGGTGGTTGCATGAATTGTGTCTGATTGTTAGTCCTCCAACTGAAGTTTGGGTGATTTCTCCATCCCAGATTATATGTATCTGAAAAAGAATAAGTGAATGGCTTTTTAAAATTGTTCATTGCATTTACTTGCTCATGCACAACTTCTTTAAAAATAGAAATTTTTGAACATTCATTTGTTGAGTGTCCCAATTAATCACAAATGCTACAAATTTCTTCATTTTACACAGATTTGATTTCTTTTACTTTCCCTGATTCCATGGCTTCAACCTTTCTAGCCAAACTAGCAAACCTAGCATTTAGATCTTCTTCTTGACTAAGATGATATTTTTCTTTACTAGCATTTGCAAGGTTATATCTAATTGAATTTTCAGAAGGATTAGTACCATGCCAAGATTGAGAATTTTCAGCCAAATGGTCTAAATAGTCTAAACATTCTTCAGGTTCTTTATCAAGAAACTCACCATTGCATATTGTTTTCACAAATTGTTTAGTTTCGGGTGTTAACCTTTCATAAAAGAAGCTTATAATGCGCCATTTTTCAAAACCATGATGTGGGTAAAAATTTAACAAATCTTTAAAACGATCTTAACTTTGAAAATATACTTCGTTTGAGTTTTGAGAAAAATTTTGGATTTGTCTTTTCAAAGTATTAGTTTTATGTGTTGGAAAAAATTTCTTTAAAAACTCACCTTGCATTTCTTGCTATGTGCCAATTGATCTTAGTTTCAAAGTGTTAAGCCAAGTTTTTGCTTTATCTTTCAAAGAAAAGGGAAACAATTTAAGCTTAACAATCTCTTCAGTGCAAGTTTGATCATTAAAAGTAGTACATACTTCTTCAAATTCTTTTAGATGTAAATATGGGCTTTCAGATTCTAAACCATGGAAATTAGGAAGTAAAGAAATCATACTTAGCTTGAATCTAAAATTGTTAGCAGTGAGTGGTAAGATAAAACATGATGGACTAGAATTTCGAGATGGTTGCAAATACTCACACATGGTTCGCAATGGTTGATTTTTATATTCATCATGCACACTTTCATTTTCAGCCATTGTGTTTGATGTGTATGATTGTGATTAAGACAAATCAATATGTAAAATACTAGGATTAACTTTAACTAAACGAACAGAATTTGAATCACGATACTAATTAAGCATAAACAAGTAACTTAAAATATAAAATAAAATGTACAAGCTAGCAGTATAAACCGTCCATTAAATATTAACAAAGATGTGATATAAACCAGCCACCAAATATATATTAACAAGGGTGTGGTATAAACTAGCCACCAAATATATATTAACACTTAGTAAATAAATATTAACAAATGTGTGGTATAAACCAACCACCAAATAAGTTAATAAGCAAAAAAAATTAAAAAGTTAGTAAGCAGATAAATTAAAATGTTAGAAGCAGATAAAGTAAAAAGTTAGATAGCCGATAAAGTAAAAAGTTAGATAGTTAGTAAGTTAGTAAGTAAGAAAATTAAAAGGTTAGTAGGTTAATAAGTTAGAAAGGTAGAAATAAAATACAGAAAGTAAAGTACACAAAATAAAGTACAAAAAATAAAGTGCAGAAAGTAAATTTAAAATATGAAAACTAAAGAATCGGAAAAGCCGATTTTTTGCTCCAACGAGAAAGAAAAAAAAGAAGAAAGATTATTTCATTAATGATTAAAAATTACAGTGAGATTAGGGAGAGTTTCCCCCACTAAATTTGTACGTTAGTAAGTACAAAAAAAAATTAAAAGAGTAAAAAATATATATATATATACAAGATCCACAAGAATATATATATATATATATATATATATATATATATATATATATATATATATATATATATATATATATATATATATATATATACAAAATATTTATACCATAAATTTGTTCTTCAAATCAAGTCCCTGACAACGGCGTCAAAAACTTGATGCAGATTAAAAGTTGCAAACTCAAGTGTAGGTTGTTCAAGTAATAAATTCTCAAGAGTCCGAGGTCGATCCACAGGGAATTGATGAAGAAAAATTCTTTGACGTAAAGTAAATATTTTGTCACAACAATAAAATTGATAAAACTTGGTCATAAATAAAAAAAGGCTTACTTGGGTTAGAAGATCCACTATTAGTAAATAAAATAAGGACAAAATTAGTTCTTTTTATAACTCAATTAGAATCCACACATAATGGAGGTTCCAATCGGAAAATACAACGTTCAAAGTTCATTAAAAATTATATACGTAATTATATTATGATTCCTTTAATCATCTATTAACACCACCACTCATAAATGGGATCAAGCATTCATTGTGTCAAAATCTTGTTTACAACAAATCAAGATCTCTACTTTACAAGGAGAGTTTCTAAATTGGTTGAAAACAAAATACAATACGTATAATAACCACTTGAAAATATATCATTAAAGCACAAGAAAGAAATGAATCTAAACTTATTTCATTACCAAGAGCTTCACCCTTTCACCCAAGTAAAATAAAATGTAGTTACTCATAGACAAGAAGAAATAAAGAGAGAAGAAGAAGAAGAAGAACATGACTTTAATTTAGAATAAAGGAAAACTACTATAAGAAAACCTAGTAACAAACTACCATCATTTTGCTACCTCACACCTAACACCTTCAATGATCTACTAAGGCTCCCTTTTATAGATAATTAGAGATACAAAATGACAAAGGGGCTAAGTCATTGGTGAGTGGATGAGTGGAAAATGGAAAAATGCCAAATGACTTTGGTGAGTGGAAAATTATGGAGATTCTTTGTCTCCAAAATCATTCAGCTCTTAAGTTATTGAATTCGTCATTTTTGAACCAAGTAATTTTTTTGAAAGTTATAGGCCTAGATCTTAGCTTTCAAATTCCACCAAAATCACCTCATTTGACCATATATAATCTGAGATATGTCCCAATTACTGCATAGTATTCAGGCCCAGTTCCAGCTTCTCTGTTCTAACTTGCAAGCCCAATATGACCTCCAAGGATTCCGATCCGGGTTTTGTATTCTTCATAAAAGTTGTATATATGGGTCTTAACTAGAACATATCAAAATGTCATCCCAATCCAGATCTTACAGCCTGCGTTATAATCTGATTACTGCATACTATTCAGGTTCCAATCACAAAATTCGTATTCTAACTTCCAAGCCCAATTAGTTCCACTAGATGTCTAACTTTGATCTTGAGCTCTTCATAAAAGTTGTAGAGCTCTCTCTTATCTTTATAACGAGGTAAAATACATAATTATTAGATATCTAGAACTCAATATATGGCTAAAATACAGAAATAGTATAAGACGTAAATCATGCTGAAAAAATCAATTAAGTCCAATTTGAGTCCAAACTTACAAAACATAACCAAGCTCAATCAATTAAGTACATAGAGAGTGTAAATGACTAAAAATGAGGGTTTATTAATGTATTAAATATGTGATTATCATTTGGAATTGATGGTTGGATGAAGAAATGGGGGTACATTCCTAATGGAACAGTACCCCGTTCTGCAAAATTCTATAGATTTCTCTATCACAGGCTTGCACCGCCGCATGACTGAGAGCCACGCTGAGGCATGAGTGTGGCCGAGAGCTCACATCGTAGCATGGCAAGGCTGTTCCGAGGCGTGAGTGGGGCAAAGAGCTTGGCGCTGCGATGTGACAGAGTTGCGCCAAGGCGTGGTTGCATGGGAGAAACATGGAGTTTTGTTTGATGCAATGGATCTTCCCATTGTATTCTTATTTTATACTTCTTAGTGAGTGATGAGACTCTACTAGGGTATCTAATGAAGTGATAATGTAATGAATCAATTGTTGTGCTAATTATTGTAGGTAATTAGTCATTGTTTTGAATGATACGTTGTTGAAGACCGTGTAGTTGATGGATTCACTAGCCGGAGAGGATGGATACGTTGTTAAAGACTGTGTAGTTGATGGATTCACTACCCAAGAGGATGGATTCCTCTATGTTGTTGAAGACCGTGTAGTTGATGGATTCACTATCCGGAGAGAAGATTGCTAGAACTGGGTTCTGGTGCTTGTTCAAGGCTCATGGAACCGAGTTCCTTTGCTACTAGGTTCCTTTGCTTTGTTCAAGATTTATACATATCATGAAATTACTATGGAATTGGATTCCCATAAACGATATCATAACATTATTCATTACATACTTAGGTTATTGCATAGGCATGAACATAAGGCAAAATTTGGCATTGCATGACAATTGTACGGGCAGTTGCTAATTATAACATATCCATGCATGGCAATTGTATGGGCAATTGCGTATTCTTTATGAATGTATAAAATAATGATTTTGGAATACTTCTACTAAGAATTGTGATTTCTCACCCTATTTGTGTTATCATGTAAATCCAGGTACAAACTCTTCAAAAGGAAAGAAGAAGATGTATGAAAACTAGTATAGTTTATATCTTTATATAGACAAAGTTTGTATATATTGTGCCTTGAGAGGCCTAGTTTGCTAGTTTTGTACATTTTTTTTTTGTACTTATGAGAAATACTGATGTTATGAATAAAATCGATAGTTCGTGGCTTATATTTTCTATACATATGTTATTGTTATATAAGGAAATGTTTTTAGTAGCTAGTAGCATGCCTAGGTTTATTTACCGTGGTATAAGATAAATTATACTATTGTTATTAAATTTGGGATATTACATGCTATATATTTCCATCATGTATGTATATAAGGGTTATTGCCAAGTGGCCTCAATACTCAAGAGGGGGGTGAATTGAGTTCGTAACATATTTTCACAAATCTTTAGAAAAACACTTGATTACCAATTTTCGTTGAAGCTATTGATTGATTGAAGTGAATAGATAAATGAGATTGAATAACTCACTCACAAATAAATAAGACAAGATAGAAAGTATTCAAGCGAGCATATAAGATTAAAGCACAAATGTAAAGAGATAGAGTTAAGAAGATCAAACACAAGATTTATCCTAGTTCAGCCACCAATCCGCTTGTAGCTTACGTCTAGTCCTCAAGCAATCACTCGAGATTTTTACTATATCTTTAAGCTTCAACAGGTGCTTGCAACCTATACATAATAGAGCACTCAACACACCTTGGGATACCACACCCTTTGTGCTTGAGCCTCAACTTCAAGGGATACCTCACCCTCTTTACCAACAAGGGATACCTTACCCTTTACAATTTGGAGGGATGCCTCACCCTTTTCACAAAGAATTGAAGTGTATACAAGATGAAACTCTCACAATAGCAGTTGATACAAATTGAAGTCCTAGAATGCTCTTTAAGAATATCTCAAGTGATTTGCAAAAACAGAGCAATAAAGGTTTAAAAGATTGATTCTCAGATTAGAGAGATAGAAAAATATTTCAACTTGTTGGTTAGCTATTAATAAAGACCCAAGACATGTATTTATAAGTTTTTAGATCAAAGGATCCGTTGGGTGCATTAATGGGCAGCATTAAATGCTGATAAAATAGCCGTTGGCCAATGTCAAACCTGTTGTAATCGATTATACACTTCATGTAATCGATTACATGACTGTTTGAACGTATTCTTGGCTTTTTGGACAGGATGTAATCAATTACAGCTTTCATGTAATCGATTACATAGCCTCTATTAGACGTGTAATCGATTACAACCTCAATGTGATCGATTACAAGGCTTCTGCCATGCTTGTAATTGATTACAACATCAATGTAATCAATTACAAGGCCTCTATTTGGCTTATAATCGATTACAAGCACTGTGTAATTGATTACAATGGCCCTTAAACATATTTTTCAAGTCCAATGAAGCTTGATCACCATGCCCAACTTAGAAAAACATGGATTTGTTGAGATATAAACATGATTTACAAAATCCAAGATAGAAATCAACATTTCTTTAAAATATGAACTTTGAATTTCAAGTTGATTTGAAAGATCTTTGAAAAATCATTTGGAGATGGTTAAGATACTTAGGAGCATTTTACATTGAGATTCTAAGGCCTATGACCTATACCAAATATACCTCTTTTGATCTTGGTCACTTCTCTTGATCTTCATCTTGACTTTGTTATCATCAAAAACTTCATTTGATATGCTTCATGACATAAGCATTCACATTCTCCCCATTTTTTATGATGACAAAATAACATGGGAAAGAGCAAAGCATTTATATATAAGAGATTTAAGCACTACTCTCCCCCATAGTTTATGCATGAGATAGGATAAATAATTTGCATGAAGAAATGTTCCCCCGTACTCATGCAAGGCATATGTCTAATAGTCTCTCCCTCGTTGGCATTATCAAAAAGACATAAGCATTCAAATTTTTTTAATAATACTAATAAAATTTTAGCAGCATTTCAGTAACATTTTTCATGATTTCCTCATACAATCTAAGCAAAATCAGAGTATAATTATTCCAATCAGATCAAAGCAATAACAGATGTATATAAACCAACAAAATATTAAGATTGAATAGACATTAATACCAAAAGATCCAAAGTCATATACAAAATTATAAAAGTGATAAGATGCAATGGGTTAGACAAGGTATACATAAAAAAATAATGACATAAATCCCATGTCACTCCGTCGCTCTCACTCCCAGCAGCTACATCACTAAGATCGGAGGAGGATCCTCTAAAGTAATTTATGGGCAAGTAAGCATCTATCAACCATCGATAGATGGGCCCACTCACCTATCAATAGTTGATAGATGCTTACTTGTCCATAAATTACTTTAGAGGATCCAAATCCACTAAGATCTACATCATCATCATCGCTGTCAAGGTCATCTTCGGAGCCAAGAAGTTTCTCATCATAATCAAGAACTGTGTTTGTATTAGTAGGAGGAGCAGCAAAGGAAATGGGTGCACCGGTAGCAACTGTGACCCTATCATGGGCAGGGGGTGCAGCAGAAGATGTGGGAGCACAGGCATCACTCCTTGGTACATATCCGAGTCCTTTCAAAAAGGATCGGATAGAGGCTAACTCCTGATCGAAGTGATCCATCCTCAGCTTAAGATGATCGGCCTTCTGTTCAATGCGATCCATCTGGACTTCCACTGTGGTCGCCAAGGTGAGCATTTCCTAAAGCAAGAGGTCTACGATAGCTGGAGTAATAGCAGGTTGCTGTTCTTCTTCATTATCATCAGCCTCATGAGGAATGTGACCATAGCTCCCATGAAGGAGATAGTACCATCGGTTATCAATCTTCCACAGCTGAAGCTTTTGCAGGGTATACAATCCAATAGAGTGAGGCCCTTTAGAGCTAATATCCTTGGCTTCCCCAGCCAGAGGGATATGAAAGTGCTCCATAATTGCTGTAACAAGCATAACATTGGGCAGGGGATGATATTTCCTTTTGGCTTCCAACAAATGTTGAATAACATAGTAGGCCCAGTTGATTGACCATCTAGTGTTCATGACCCAGAAGGTCAGCACATCATCTTTGAGAACCTGGGAGTAGTTATTGTAACACCCTCTTTAGAGTATTATATTTAAGACTTCAAACTTACCAAACTAGAATCACGTTATAAAAGAAATATTATTGTACATACGTTTATCTAATATTTTTCTTCGCGGATAAATTGAAACTAACAAAATAAATAAAAACACAAAGTATGTTAAACCACATAATATACATCATATACATACCTAGTTGTTATACTTAAACATCTAGCTTTTGTCCTCAAAACTTTTATACAGACACCATAAGCAAACATAAACTAGCCTAATACCATACTCCTAGTGAGAAGAAAACTCATTCGGATCCTATTCTGGGTCTTCCTCGGATTCCTCTGTAGACAACAACCCCAGATGGTTCACAGTCCTATGGACTGGAGTCCGTGCAGATGACATGACTGAGTCTTCTCTAGGGGTACCACGACGACTACCCCATAAAAACCCAACAGGCATAACGCACCGCAAATGCACAAAAGCACTAAAAGAGAAAATAGAAACCCCATTATAAGTCTTACTCAGGGTCACAGTCACATTCCCAATATAAACAACACGCTCAATATCAGCATCAAAGCGCCAGGCATTAGTGCCTCCTTGAAACTGCACTTGCACGTAACTAAGAAAACTAGGTCTTGACGCCATGCCAGCACACAGATAAATCAACACAAACAAAAATAAGGTGTTCCTTCCTCGTCCTCTTCACAGTCTTTATCAAATATACGCATAACAGAATAATATAACAAAGAGGTGAGATCCCCTACATCAATACCATCATGGCAGCATAGAAATAATAACGACAATTATGTCATACATATACAGCAATAACAGATATATTCATTGCATCATATAATCATTGCATCAAATAGTAATTAATACCACAACATATATATATCATCACAATATGATAACTGACTATGCACATGCACAATGAACCAATTTCCTACTCCATGGAGCTAAACACAATTTCAGAGAGAATGATCCAGAAGATATGTTTGTATATCAACAGCCTCAAGTCAAGTGCTATAATTGCTCAATGTGCACGTCATGACTTATACAAGACATTCTACGGCAAATCGTGAATAGAATAGTGGCTGGTCAAGATCGTCGGTGTAACACCCCTCGATCTAGTAACCACGACACAATCGTCATTATACCATGGTCATTAAACTTTTGGCGTGCTACAACTCAAATAACAAGTTTTCAAATTTTAATCATTTTGCATACAAAGAAAATATGAGCCACGAATGAAATATATTTTGTTAGTCATGGCAACCATTACCCAAGAGAGGGGTGAATTGGGTATAAAAAAAACTTTTCACAAATGCTCTTAAAATAAACACAAATATTTAAGCTATTAAATAAAAGAAAAAGAATTGCGAGATGAAGAATAAAAGCTTTAAGAATAGCAGATAAATAAGTGTGCAATAATATAAAATTACATAAAATAAAGAGATTGAGAAGAAAGAAGTAGGCACGATATTTATCCTGGTTCGACCACTAACCCACTTGTGGTCTACGTCCAGTCCTCGAAAATAATCCAAGATTTTTCACTATGTATACAAGCTTCAATAGGTGCTTGCAACCATTACATAAAAGAGCACTTTTCACACACAGGGAAACTCTACCCTTATGCTAAAGCCTCATCCTACAGGGATACCTCACCCTTATACAAACTTTGAAGGGATACCTCACCCTTATATAAATCTTGAAGGATACCTCACCCTCGATATAGAAAAATAGAAATATAGATGAAGAGAAACTCTCACTCAGAGCAAATAATACAAATTGAAGTGCTAAGAGGCTCTCAAAGGATATCTCAAATTTTAGCAAAAAAGAGCACAAAAATTTAGTAAAATATGAATCACAAAATAAAGCAAGAAAGAATTGTTTCAGATAAAAATGGGTGTTTTGAAAGATGACCCAAAAATCTGTATTTATAGAGTTCTAAGAAAAAGAGCCATTGAGTATCATTTATTTCAACATTAAAGCCTCTAAAAATAGTCGTTGTGTGATTCTGGGCATGTTTATTCGAATAAGCCAAGTATTATTCGAATAAATCCTTCAAAAGATACGTTCCTTAATGTCTCTATTCGAATAACAAGTTTGTTATTCGAATAAACCTTCAAAAACAAGTTCTGAAATGTTTTCTGAGTCATGTTATTTGAATAACACATTTATTATTCGAATACATCTTTAAAACCATGTTCTGGTATGTTTTCTGGGGTGTGTTATTCGAATACCACATCCTTTATTCGAATAAACCACTCTGATTTCAAAAATTGACTTTAAATGGTCATAACTTCTTCATTTCTTATCTATTTAAAGCAAATGACCAGTCATTGGAAAGATCTTTGAGTCTATTTTCAAATGAAATAAGTTTCAAAACAAAACTCAAAGTATTTTGAAAGATATGATCAAAAGAGTGACCAAAGGTCAGTTTTGTAAAACTCAAACTTGGCTATTTTTCATAGATTTGAACTATTACCATAACTAGCTTTTCAAAACTTGTTTGTTGGACATTTTAGCATGTGAAAACCATTTGTAAAGATTTGAAAAAACATATTTAAGATATCCATAAGGCTTCTTACAAAAAGACCCTAAGTCCTAAAAGCTATACCATTTAATCTTCCTTTGGACTTGGTCTTTGACATGACTTTGATGTTATCAATACCTTCATGAAATAGGCATTCACATTCTCCTTGTGTTGAGTTTAATTGAGATCTTTTGCTTTCTTGTTGCAATGCTCACTCTTGGTACTTGGACTATCCTACAAAGTATTGCTCACTTAAACAAGCATAGTTAGTCCAAATTCATAATTCAATATCTTCATATGCATAATTCATAAATGTATAACTCTAGTTAGTTTAACATGCATATAAGACTTTCATAGACACATCCAAATAAGATATTTATCAATTACTAATAGATATGCTCTATATAGGATGCAACAACGGACATATGCAAAGTGTTCTTTTTGTCTTGTATTTGTCATCATCAAAACTTAACATATTAAACCATTTGGGACAAACTTATTTCCACATGTTTATTACATAGCTCCCAAATACAATCACTGAGTGAAAAACATTAAATATATATATATATATATATATATAATGAACACAGGGTACTATTGACATAAAAACACAACACTTACCTACCTAAATAACAAAAGACATGTACTAAAGCACTAAAGGGTAAGTAGTAACCCCAGGATAGGTACTACCTGTGGACAGAGCCACCACCCCGAAATACAATAAAATGTTTGATGTCTCGGTCGACACGCCAGGCATCAATGCCCCCATGAAGCTGCACCCGCACGTAACTAAGGAAATCTCGTCTCAACACCATCACAGGAATTAGAAAGCCAACTCAACTAAAACTAGCCAATTCAACCGTGTCCTCTTCACAACCTTTATCAAACACAAAAATAAAATGGGACAATACAACGAAGAGGTGAGATATCTTACATCATTACCAATATGGCAGCAAAGGAACATAACACGAATGACGTAGTCATTCCATACATACAGATATTACAAATATATTCAGGTTATCAATTTCACATTTATATATCATCAGAAAATATATGCCACAATATTATAAATATTAACAGTACTATAACAACAGATATCCACCATAGATCTATAAATAATATTCATGTCTCCACAATATGTATGTTGACTATGCCATGACAACATGTGAACTGACCATGCATATGCACAATGCGTATATTGACCATCCTTATGTATAATGTACTCATTTCGTACTCCATAGAGCTAGACTCAAAGTTTTCAGAGATGAACATTTCAGAAGATATGTCCCCCCTCAATAGACAGTTTACGCCGGGCCACGAAAAGTAATAGTGGTTTGTCAAGCTGCCAGTGCATTGCAACAGTGTTCACGGCCAGGGGTATACAATATGATAGCATAATCACAAGTGAATCACCGCGCCCTGACGTCCCCATAGGTCAATTCAAGGCCCCATTATTCTGTAAGTTCTCGTCCACTCCTAGGCATAAAACATCATAATTGTATAATGCACAGATGCATATTCAACGGGATCAACCCGCCTTGTACCATTCCCAATGGTATTAAAGCAACCGTCCATACAATTGTTCAATACCATTTTCATCAAATATTATATAACCGTCCATACGATTACATAATATCACTTTTATCTAGGTTTCCTCTAATAACCAGTCCTTTCTGATTAAATCATCTACCTGATGTTTTTGGTTATAAGAGCAAACCATATTTGACTAAATCACCCATCTCATGTTTTTGGGTCTGGTATTTCGGTTCCAAAAGCACAATGCCAAATGCATGCTATCACAGAGGATTTCAATCGTGCATTACATAACCATAAGCCAAAACAATCATTAACAGATTTGGGTCCCACTGATGGGCCCGATAATAAAGTTGTCATTCATAATCAATGTTGGACATACCATTATCTCATAAGGTTTTATCATTGTTCTTCTCTTTGTCATTAATAAAATTCAACTAAAATAAGTATTTTATATTTCTCAAATCCTCCCTTAAGATAATTTAATTAGAGTTATGTAACATCTTACTTACACTCATGTCCTTCCTTTAATTAAGAATTATTCTTACTTTTAGGATAATATCTCATTCTTGATTCTTCCCATTTTACGAATCCCTAATTAATTTCTAATCATCCAGTTAACTAAGTTTCACTTTAATTTAGCATTTCTTATGAAATTCTTCTCTAGAGGAATTCACTTGGTTGTTAAGTTCCTTACTTTAAGTTTATTCATGCTCACTTAGAAAATTATTCTAAGGTTCTCCAAGTCTCACACACTCTTTTTCTTCCTTTAATTAAAATTATTCTAAGTTTTAGGACAAAAATCTCATTCTTGGTTCCTTCCATTTTATGAATCCCTAATTGAAGGTCTAATCACTTAATTATTTCAAAATTCCTTTTTAATACAAAATTTTCTCTTGGTTACCCTAAATGGCTGTGAGCCCTAAGTTCATGGAATCCAATATTCATTTTCTTAATCCATTGTTTAATTCCTCAATCAATCCATTTTCCACTTAAACTTCTAAGTTCCAATTCATCATAATTCTAATCAAAAGTTTTCCTAATTTGCCTCCTCTTAGCCGAGACACTTAACCATGGTCTCTAGACCCAAGAATTTTCTCGACTCTTCAATTAGTTGATTAAGTTCCATTTTAACACAAGGTTTGGTTCTTGATTCATTATTTAAGACCACAAGGCTGTGAGCTCCCCTTCAACATAGGCAAGGATTCCCTAATCTTTCACACTTGATTTCAAGCACACAAAATATCACAATTTATCCATGCAACATAATAAAACAACATCAAGTAACAACATCATACAAGCACATAATTACAAATCATCAAAATTAAGCAATCCAATAATTAATCCATAGCCATTAAGATGCACAATGAAAATCAATATATTCATACAAGTCAAAATAGCTACAAAATCTTAAAGAACAACACAACAAAGAGAGCAATCCCACATGGATTCCTCATCACAACACCAAAAACGTTTCCCCACCACCAAGATTGGTTGAAGAGAATCATCTCCCTCTTACCTATAGAAGACAACACAAGAAGCAAGCCTCTTGATCCTTTTTGTTGCAATTTTCATCCTCCATCTTCAAGAAAACCCCAAGGTGAGTAAACTTTTACAATCCTCACTTAAACCATAAAAAGAGGAGTCCTTTGTCCAAAGAGGACCAAGAATCACGAAATCAAGAAGAGAAAATAAAGATTTAAGAATATTACCTCAAGAGCTCCAAGTCTAGGGCTTGAGAGAAAATGATGAAAATGGAGGAATCAAGTGATGCTCACCAAAGAGAAAAGGATCACGATGATGAGAGGATTCAAGAAATGAGGTTGATTAAGCAAGAAAACTTGGGTGGCCAAAATGGTGGGTTTGGCTGTGGAAATGGGGAGAGAATGGAGAGGAAAATGTGAGCTCCTTGGGGGTGATTCCAACAAGAAGTGAAAGTCTTCAAAGAAAATGTGGATTCAAGAAATGTGTGAGCTTGAAATCAAGCAACCATGGAGGATGGAAGGATGTGGGCTACCGTGGAGTTAGAGAGAAAATGGAGAAGATGAAAGTGTGAAGAAAAAGTGAGAGAAGAGAAAATTTGGAGAGAGAGAAACTGATAGTAACTTTTTGAAATGAAAAAGTGATGATAAATGAAAAAGATGACAAAGTTTTGGTCATTCCCCCCCCCCCCAAAACCGTGGGCTGCACAAGGGAGGAGAGAGGATTTTTGGCTTCCTTGAGAAGCTTGGTAGGAAGCTTCCTTGAAGCTTCCTTGAGAAGCTTCGCACGCTTCTCGATAAAATAAAAAGTGATGTTGTCTCATAAAGTGAACATACTAGAAAAGATGATTAACACTCTACTAAAACTATTATCCAGTGGATAAAAGTTACAGTTAATGAAAATAGTATTTATTGTCCATCGGATAATTTCATGGTACAGTGATTTTATTTATTAGATAAAATCTCAAAAAACGTAAACCTCATAAATTGTGCCCGACCTCGGATTTAGTAAGATCCTCCGTTGACGTTTCCATAGTTCAAGGTTTACCAGCCTCAGAAAAAATATCTTATTTTTCCGGCTCCGCTCAGTGCACACGTAAATTGAGAAATATATTAAAATAATCTATAATTCTGAAAAAATCCAAAAATTTTTATAAAAATCACAAATATTAGAAAATGACTATTTGTCATGAAACAAACAATTTCTAAGGTGTTACACTGATTCTGCTCAGTGTGCATGTAAAATAAGAATTATATTAAAATATTCGGTATTTCTAGAAAAATCTACAAAAATTCTCAACAAGCATAAATATTATAAAATAATTATTTATGATAAAACAAATAATTTTCGGGATGTTACAACTCTCCACTTCAAAAAGAAAATTTGTCCTCAAAATTTTGTCTATCTTAGAATACATGTGGATATTGTTCCTTGCAGAATGTTTCCAAATCTTTAACGCAGTCCCAACGACTAACTTTGAGTTTTTGTGTAGAGTAACTCTTCTCATGTGCTTTCAGTTGTCTTGAAGCATACGCTACTACTCCTTCTATCCGCACAAGCTCATTTTCCAAATTCTAACGCGAAGCATCAATAGGTATCTCAAAAGGTTCGTTGAAATTAGGTAGAATCATCACTGGTGAAGTAGTTGAGTGTTTCTTCAACCCTTGAAACTTTCCCCCGTATGCATCGGTCCATACAAAACTTGACTCTCTCGTATGAGTTAGATGAGAAGTCTTGCCACATTAGAAAAATTCTGTGACGAGTCTCCCGTATTAACCAACTTATCCCATCTAGCTATGAATCTTCGTTACGGTCGTCGGTCTTTCTCATTGAAGAACTGCTTTAACTTTCGACGGATCCATAGCAACTTCTTCTTTTGAGATCAAGTGACCTGATTGTTGAATTGTCTCTAACCAGAATTTACACTTGGACAACTTCACACATATCTTCTTCCTCTTCTTTAAGATTTGAAGAATCACAATGAGAGGTTCGGTACGTTCCTCCGAACATTAAGAATAGATCAGAATATTGCCAACAAAGACAACGACAAATCTATTTTCAACAGGGAAGAAGATCCTAGTCACGAGATCAATGAATGTTACCGAAGTGTTCGTTGCATGGAACTACGCTACTAAACACTTGTAGTGCCTATAACGCATCCGAAAAGCTGTCTTAAAAACATTCTTCTACCTTCAAATGAACTTGATGATAGTCCAGAACACAAGCTGATCTTGGAGAAAACAGCGGCTTCCTTCGGTTGATCTATCAAACTATCTATCCTCGATCATAATAGGAATTGTCTCATGGGGCAAGTTCTTACCTAATTGTACTGTATTCGGTGTTATTTTATGGTTTGAATTCAGGAGCACATTTCCTCAATCGAAGCACACTAGAAACATTATAAAAGTTAGAAGGAAAAGATAGTGAAGTCACTTGGCATACTACCAGGCTCATCCGATGAAGAATTTGACATGGTTCAATAAAATTTAGGACTGAGCTTCATGGATCCAAATCTATAAATCTCTGTCTCAAGAAACACTAAAGTTTGATTAGAACAATTTAATAGGATATGGTTGGAAAATAACCAATCCCCTTTCAAGATCACATCAAATTTACGAAGAAGGTAAACGAATCCAATCAACATAAAAGATTCAGTATTTAACAGGTCATAGGATAATTTAAATGACTTGGCTATAGACAATAGGCTCTTAGTAGCCGAAGTAGAGATAACTTAGTCAAAAGATGATGAAGTCACAAATGACCCTAATGGGCTCATACAGTCATGTGTCACAAAGAAATGGGTTACCCCCCCCAGAATTTTACAGTAAAATCACATGGTCACCTATTATAGTACAATCTCCCTCATTTAGATCTTCAGTCTGAGAGACTTTCGCTCCATTTGAGGAATTAACTCTTCCTTCTTCGCGAGATTTTGAAGCACATATATTTCCCACGGAAGGCTTCATCCTATACAAAGTACAATTTCTAGCCACATGTCCCAGCTTTCCGCACTTGAAACAAATTATTCATTCAATCGTACAGTCCCTTGTTAAGTGGCCATTTTCGCACTTCTTACATTTTGGTAAAGATACCATGGTTAGATTAGATTTACTACCACTCGCACCTCCTTCATGCGTTTGCTGTCGCTGTTGCTCCTTCGGTCGTCATGTATACGGTTTTCACTTACGCTGATTGATCTTTCTATTATTCCTCCTTTGGAACCTAGGTAGTCTAGAGTTACCCCAAAATTGACTTTCTTCCATCAAATTCTGAACCTCGACTTCCAATTCCTGCTATTGCGCAGCCCTTTGATCCTGGTGTGTTATTACATCAACCATCCTTTGCATCACTTCAGTTGCCACAGTCGTATCATCATCATCACTTCCCATATTCACACGCTTACATCTACCCCGAGCCATTGCCTCCCTTCAAGGACAAACGAATCGAAGCATAAGGAAAATCAAAGGCAAACAATTCAAACATTATTGTCTCCTTTTGGAAATCAAACACAAAGAGTCACACAACACAACAAAACAAACCCAAAAGACTCTAACTTGAGCTCCTTCATTCTGCCTTCTGTGGTGCGATCTCCTGTAAGTCTTTAACTCTTATGCAGCTCCTCGAACCAAACTTACGTCAGATACTCTTTTCCCAAGAAAATCGATTCTCCAAAACCTCTTGGACACCTCAGTCCACAAACCTTGCAAGTCCTATTGAACTACCTTTTTTCTAACCCATTGGCTCAAACAATTCTAGAGATAACACAACAAGGGTGTAAATGTAAACAAATCTAAATAAGTTCAGTCATACCAGCTGAACGTCTTACTAAAAGAACTCCCATTCCCTTAATACGCCTAGGTGAAGTTATAGTTTTCATTCCACATAGAACAGTACACATTGAGTGGGCCAATACTCAATATCATGTAACTATGCAACAGTAGCTACCAACATTCAACCTATGGCAAGCCATGCCTTCCTTTCCCAACATCTCAATCAAGAGACAAGGAAGCACACAATATACAAAGAAACTTCTAATATGTTTAAGCTTAGTCAGTCCATACCCCGGCTCAATAGGATGAACTGCTCTGATACTACCTAATGTAACACCCCTCGATCTAGTAACCACGGCACAATCGTCATTATACCATGGTCACTAAACTTTTGGCATGCTACAACTCAAATAACAAGTTTTCAAATTTTAATCATTTTGTATATAAAGAAAATATGAGCCACGAATGAAATATGTTTATTACATAGCTCCCAAATACAATCACTGAGTGAAAAACATTAAATATATATATATATATATATATATATATATATATATATATATATATATATATATATATATATATATATAATGAACACAAGGTACTATTGACATAAAAACATAGCACTTACATACCCAAATAACAAAAGACATGTACTAAAGCACTAAAGGGTAAGTAGTAACCCCAGGATAGGTACTACCTGTGGACAGAGCCACTATCCCTAAATACAATAAAACGTTCGATGCCTCGGTCGACACGCCAAGCATCAATGCCCCCATGAAGCTGCACCCGCACGTAACCAAGGAAATCTCGTCTCAACACCATCACAGGAATTAGAAAGCCAACTCAACCAAAACTAGCCAATTCAACCGTGTCCCCTTCACAGTCTTTATCGAACACAAAAATAAAATGGGACAATACAGCGAAGAGGTGAGATATCCTACATCATTACTAACATGGCAACAAAGGAACATAACATGAATGACGTAGTCTTTCCATACATACAGATATTACAAATATATTCAGGTTATCAATTTCACATTTATATATCATCAAAAAATATATGCCACAATATTATAAATATTAATAGCATTATAACAACAGATATCCACTATAGATCTATAAATAATATTCATGTCTCCACAATATGTATGTTGACCAAGCCATGACAACATGTGAACTGACTATGCATATGCACAATGTGTACACTGACCATCCTTATGTACAATGTACTCATTTCTTACTCCATGGAGCTAGACTCAAAGTTTTCAGAGATGAATGTCCCAGAAGATCTGTCCCCCCTCAATAGACAGTTTACGTCGGGTCACGAAAAGTAATAGTGGTTTGTCAGGCTACCAGTGCGTTGCAACAGCGTTCACGGCCAAGGGTATACAATGTGATAGCATAATCACAAGTGAATCACCGCGCCCTGACGTCCCCATAGGTCTATTCAAGGCCCCACTATCCTGTAAGTTCTCGTTCACTCTTAGGCATAAAACGCCATAATTGTATAATGCACAAATGAATATTCAACGGGATCAACCCTCTATTGTACCATTCCCAATGGTATTAAAGCAACCGTCCATATAATTGTTCAATACCATTTTCATCAGTGATATTATATAACTGTCCATACGATTACATAATACCACTGTTATCTGGGTTTCCTCTAATAACCAGTCCTTTCTGACTAAATCGTCTAGCTGGTGTTTCTGGTTATAAGAGCAAACCACATCTGGCTAAATCGTCTATCCGATGTTTCTGGGTCCGATATTTCAGTTCCAAAAGCACAATGCCAAATGCATGCTATCACAGAGGATTTCAATCGTGCATTACATAACCATAAGCCAAAACAATCATTAACAGATTTGGGTCCCACTCATGAGCCCGATAACAAAGTTGTCATTCATAGTCAATGTTGGACAAGCCATTATCTCATAAGGTTTTATCATTGTTCTTCTCTTTGTCTTTAATAAAATTCAACTAAAATAAGTATTTTATATTTCTCAAATCCTCCCTTCAGATAATTTAATTAGAGTTATTTAACATCTTACTTACACTCATGTCCTTCCTTTAATTAAGGATTATTCTTACTTTTAGGATAATATCTCATTCTTGTTTCTTCCCATTTTATGAATCCTTAATTAATTTCTAATCATCTAGTTAACTAAGTTTCACTTTAATTTGGCATTTCTTATGAAATTCTTCTCTAGAGGAATTCTGTTGGTTGTTAGGTTCTTTACTTTAAGTTTATTCATGCTCACTTAGAAAATTATTTTAAGGTTCTCCAAGTCTCACACACTCTTGTTCTTCCTTTAATTAAAATTATTCTAAGTTTTAGGACAAAATCTCATTCTTGGTTCCTTCCATTTTATGAATCCCTAATTGAAGGTCTAATCACTTAATTATTTCAAAATTCCTTTTTAATACTAAATTTTCTCTTGGTTACCCTAAATGGCTATGAGCCCTAAGTTCATGGAATCCAATATTCATCTTCTTAATCCATTGTTTTAATTCCTCAATCAATCCATTTTCCACTTAAACTTCTAAGTTCCAATTCATCACAATTCTAATCACAAGTTTTCCTAATTTACCTTCTCTTAGCCGAGACACTCAACCATGGTCTCTAGACCCAAGAATTTCCTCGACTCTTCAATTAGTTGATTAAGTTCCATTTTAACACAAGGTTTGGTTCTTGATTCATTATTTAAGGCGACAAGGCCGTGAGCTCCCCTTCAACATAGGCAAGGATTCCCTAATCTTTCACACTCGATTTCAAGCACACAAAATATCACAATTTATCCATGCAACATAATAAAACAACATCAAGTAACAACATCATACAAGCACATAATTGCAAATCATCAAAATCAAGCAATCTAATAATTAATTCATAGCCATCAAGATGCACAATGAAAATCAATATATTCATACAAGTCAAAATAGCTACAAAATCATGAAGAACAACACAACAAAGAGAGCAATCCCACATGGATTCCTCATCACGACACCAAAAACGTTTCCCCACCACCAAGATTGGTTGAAGAGAATCATCTCCCTCTTACCTATAGAAGACAACACAAGAAGCAAGCCTATTGATCCTTTTTGTTGCAATTTTCATCCTCCACCTTCAAGAGAACCCCAAGGTGAGCAAAATTTTACAATCCTCACTCAAACCATGAAAAGATGAGTCCTTCGTCACAAAGAGGACCAAGAATCATGAAATCAAGAAGAGAAAATGAAGATTCAAGAACATTACCTCAAGAGCTCCAAGTCTAGGGCTTGAGAGAAAATGGTGAAAATGGAGGAATTAAGTGATGCTCACCAAAGAGAAAAGGATCACGGTGATGAGAGGATTCAAGAAATGAGGTTGATTGAGCAAGAAAACTTGGGTGGCCAAAATGGTAGGTTTGGCCATGGAAATGGGGAGAGAATGGAGAGGAAAATGTGAGCTCCTTGGGGGTGATTCCAACAAGAAGTGAAAGTCTTCAAAGAAAATGTGGATTCAAGAAATGTGTGAGCTTGAAATCAAGCAACCATGGAGGATGGAAGGATGTGGGCTACCGTGGAGTTAGAGAGAAAATGGAGAAGATGAAAGTGTGAAGAAAATGTGAGAGAAGAGAAAATTTGGAGAGAGAGAAAGTGATAGTAACTTTTTGAAATGAAAAAGTGATGGTAAATGAAAAAGATGACAAAGTTTTGGTCATTTCCCCCCCCCCTCAAAACCGTGGGCTACACAAGGGAGGAGAGAGGATTTTTGGCTTCCTTTAGAAGCTTGGTAAGAAGCTTCCTTGAGAAGCTTCACACGCTTTTCGATAAATTAAAAGGTAATGTTATCTCATAAAGTGAACACACTAGAAAAGATGATTAACACTCTACTAGAGCTATTATCCAGTGGACAAAAGTTACAGTTAATGAAAATAGTATTTATTGTCCATCGGATAATTTTACGGTACAACGATTTTATTTATCAGATAAAATCTCAAAAAATGTAAATCTCGTAAATTATGTCCGGTCTTGGGTTTAGTTAGATCTCCCATCGACGTTTCCACAGTTCAAGGTTTATTAGCTTCGGGGAAAATATCTTATTTTTCCGGCTTCGCTCAGAACACACGTAAATTGAGAAATATATTAAAATAATTAACAGTTTTAGAAAAATCCAAAAAAATTCACAAAATTCACAAATATTAGAAAATGAGTATTTATCATGAAACAAATAATTTTTGGAGTGTTGCACTGATTCTGCTTAATGTAAACGTAAAACAAGAAATATATTAAAATATTCGATGTTTCCGAAAAAATCTGTACAAATTCTCAAAAATCATAAATATTGTAAAATGATTATTTATGATTAAACAAACAATTTTCAGGATGTTACAGTCGGAGCATTGCTCAGTCACCACGACCCAGTGGAGCTGCCAACTATCCACTTGTGGGATACCCGTGCTCCTACGCCACCAAGATCAACATGTGAACTACACTACGCAATTCACACCCGCACTAAGGTGTAATTCTTCTCCTAGGCAACAAAAGCCTTAACAGACACCGTCTGTCAAATAATGCATGACCAATGACTCAATGCATATTACAAGTCACTACCGGCTCCAACCATACAGTGGTATATCCAAGTCCAATATATCGGCCCGATAGCAAAACTTACTGTTACTCTCAATCGCGTAGTACTTTTATCGCATTTTCACAATTGCAGAACACTTTTGTTACGTTTTCAAATCGCGTAACAGTTTTTCAATATTTTCTCAATCGCGTAAAGATTTTAAAATATTTTTCTCAATCGCGTAGCTAAAAATCACTATTTTTAAATCGCATAAGAGTTTCTCTACGTATTTTTAATCGCGTAAAGCATTTTATTCATATTCTAACCTCAATTTAAAACTTTTCTCATTTAATATAAAAATTGGACTTGAATTCTAATATTTTCTTACTAAATCACCTTTAAATAATTTTTCTAACATTTTCCCCAAAGTCTACTTTATTTTAATTTTAAATAAAATCCTTTTCCATTTAACTTATTAAAAATCCACTTAAATAAAATACTTTAAGTCTCCAAATTACTTCTCAATCCTATTTTCAATATCATGGCCGAAATTCACTTTTTATTTAATGATAAAAAATTTGTTCTTTTCCATTTTTATTTTGTAATGCCTTAATTAAATTTCTTATCACTAAACCCTCTAGGTTAACAATTAATAAACCATTTTTGCATTGGATTCCCCTTTTGGGTACCAAAAATTGCTTTCCTTTCTAATATTATTTATAACATACAACATACTTTAAGCATCACAATTCTACGATATCAAATTCATGCATAATATTTAAAGCAATAAAATCACATACAGCAAATAAATACAAATCACACAATTACACACATATGGTGAATAAATCCTCACATGGATTCATCACCTATAACCAAATTTCGTTTCCCTTACCACCATAATTGGTTGATGAGATTAATCTCCTTTTTACCTTAGATAATGCTTCCTAGCTCCTTGTAGGACTCTTTGTGTCAAACTTTCACCACCAAGTAGTCTCTTGAGATCAAGACAAACATATAAAAATTAACATCTAAGGCTTGATTAAGATGACCATAGATCAAAGTATGGTCTTAGAACTTTAAAAATGAAACAAGAAACAAAGTTTCAAGAACTTCACCTTAAGACTCTTGAACTCAAGCTTGAAGAAAGTACTTGAAAATGGATGAAATAGCTCTTGATCACAACACCAAAGTGTCTTAGGATTGTGTATAGATTCAAGATATGAGATTATCTTGAATTATGGAAGATTGGGTGATGGTTCTTGGGGTCTTGGCCGTGAGTTTTGGGAGAGAAAAATGAGAGAGAGTTTTGGTTTTTAGCTTTCATGAAAAGTTGATAAACTTAGAAAATATGATAGCAAAAACCATTTTAGTCTTCTAGCTCCTCCTTGGCCGTGGACTTCAACCATGCAAGGTGGCCAAAAATGAGTCATCCACCTTGAGTCACCATAGTGTCACAAAGATGTCATGGCATGACTCATTAGGTGAGTCATAGGCTGAGTCATAAAAAGAAGGTTGTAGACTCATGACTGTACCGGTTGGTTATTAACCAATGGATAAAAGATACTGCTATTTATTATCCAATGGATAATAATATTACCCAATGGATAATAGATTGTAACAAAAACTCAGATAAAGAAAATTTTTGAAAACTATTTTTGATTTCGGGTTTAATAAGTTCTCCCGGCCCCACATTAATAGTCCAAAACTTTTTGGTCCTGAAAAAAAAATTATTTTTTCGGGCCTGCCTCAAACACACATACAATCTAAAATAATATTAAAATAATCAAAATAAATTAAAAATTCACATAAATTCTCAAAAATTAGAAAACTCATAAATATTAAGAAAAATGAAAAATCGGGGTGTTACAGTTGCCTCCCTTAGGGACTAATCCCCTAGACACAAGGTAATGTAATACCCTATTCTCCATGGTTAGACCAGTTGCCATCACTTCCTCTAGGGATGTTATATTCAGCCCTAAGCAAAGAAGTTAAGGCATCCTTATGCTCATATTCATCTCCTCACACATTTGCACCCCCATAGAAATTGGCACCATTATATGAAAATTTAGTCAACCTATACCATAATTCTCTATCCAATCGTATCTGTGTCTTTTTCACCTTTGAGACCAAGCATGCATTCTCATATTTCAAGTTGGCATAAAATACTTTGACTAAATTTGGGTATATATCCTTTTTAATACTCAGAAATTCAAGCAAATCAAGTCTCTCAATAATTCTGAAACACTCTAAAGGTTCACTAGAGCTAAAGTCCTTAGTGAGATACCTTGGTGAAATAATCTTTTGCAATTGGAAATTTTTCCTGAAGAATTCTGATCTTTTGGCGGTGTGGAACTATTGAGTGAGGTCCAACCCTGGAATGGCGAGTGGAGGAGCACTGGTGAAGGTTCCCGTGGAGACCCCTGCTCTTGGTCTCTTGGTACGCTTGGAGGATTCGGCCATTGAGAGGAAATGGGGAGAAAAAAGGTGTTAGGAAGGTGAATGGAAGGAGGATGCGTGGTGTTTAGTGGTGAAGGAAGGTAGAAACAGGTGAGATGGTGGAGGAGTTTGTGGGTTAGGGCTTAGAGAGAGAGAACGTACGTGAGGGGAGATAGGGGAAGAAATTTGGGGTGATTTTGTTAAAATTGATTTGGGGGTTTGGTGGAGAAGGGAAAAACGAGTAGAATGGTGGTGGAATGAGGTGATTTGACAAAGAAATGAGAGAGAAATCAAAGATTAGGGGCGAGGGGTTTAGTAAAGGAAGAGAGAGAAAAGGTGAGTTTCAAATAAAAATGGCTTCTTGCGCACTGAAACTCATTTTTAAACCCCTGTGTAATCGATTACAATGGGTGTGTAATCGATTACGCGCTTTCTGTGGACCTTGTAATTGATTACATGGTGAGTGTAATCGATTACATGAGTTCTAGAAACATTGTAATTGATTACATAGTGTCTGTAATCGATTACACGCTCTTTGACTTTGCTTGGAATGCTTGGCAGAGCCTCTGTAATCGATTACAAAGGTCCTGTAATCGATTACAAGCTTCCTGATTTCAGTTTTTACATGTCAAACAGTAAAGGACCAAACTCAAAGCTTTCAAATTAGTTCAAAAACTTCCCAAATCAATTCTAAACATCATGTAAGCACAAAAATTGATCAGTTCTTGATCCAAACCACATGTTCTTACAAAATTACCATCTTTGTCAAGGATCAAACTATTTTACCAAGATTGGTGAATTTTGAGCTACTAGGAGGACTTAGTCATGATGGAGTACCTGTAAAACAAATTTGGGGGAGCCTCCGATGCTCAAGTTAGTATTGGATTCAATAATAACTAAAACATGGTGATTGTGTAGCAGAGATTAAATTACGCAGCAACAACTCAAATTATGTAGCAAATATTGACATTATGCAGCAAAATAAGATTATGCAGCAAAAATTGAGGAGATTAAGATTATGCAACAAACATCAAATGGTGCAACAAATGAAGTTATGTAGTAAAATGAATTTGTGCAGCAAAATAAAGTTATGTAGCAAAATTTGAGTGCATGAATGATCCCAAAAAAAATAAGTTCATAGATATTTTCATCAAATATGCTATTTCAAACAAGAAATGAACTTATCTATTATATTATCATATGTAGAGATATTTTTCAAAATATGAAGCTAGAAGCAAATTAAAGCATAGAACTAGTCTCCACTTATCCAAAGATTGCAAGTCCAAGTCTCTTGGAGACAAGGAAAAGAACTTGAAGTATTTTCTGGTCTTATGCTTGGAGCAGCCACTTTTAAGATTCCAAAGTCAGCTCTTGGCCTTCAAGCACACCTACAACATATTTCAATTTTGGTCTTTTGGTACCCAAATTTTCTTGGATCCTTGTGTGTTAGATTTTGGCAATGTTCCCTTAGGGACCCAAATCATTTTAGTCCTAACCTTGGTGTTCAAATTCTTCCTAACATTGCATGTAGAAATACTATACCCTTTCCTCCCACAATGAAAGCATTTGATGAAGGGGCTACTTGATGTACTTGAGGAAACAAAGGGATTCTTAATAAACTTTTGTTAGTTATTAGGATTATACCCTAAATCGACTTTTTGGAAAACACATCTTTGTTTTCTTAGCAACACATTCAAGTTGTCTCTTCCAAATGTAAATTTTGAAAGAGTGTTTTGCAAATCTTCAATTTCATTTTCAAATGCTTTACATGATAAGTATGATGAGAGTGTGGGTGCATTATCATGTGAAGAGCAAATCATGCATGATGAGTTAGCATCAATAAGTCCTAAGGTCTCATTTTTAATTTTAAGCTCATTAATCTCCTTGTTAAAAATAGAAACTTTGTTTACCAATAGGGATATTATTTTGTTGGAAGATAAAACCATTTTTGTGAGCCTCATGGATTCATTATGCAAATCTTCAAATGCATCTTGCAATTCATCATAGGATGGGGAAGAGTTTAAGTTTGAGGATGTTACCTCCATGTCATCTTCTTCTTCCTTTTCTCCTCTAGCCATGAGACATAGATTGACTTTCTCATTATCCAAGCTATCGGAAGAATCCATGTCATTGTCCTCCCATCTATATAGGCTCTTCTTTTTTTCTTATCCTTTGAGGACTTCTTCTCATATTTTTCCATTTTCCTTTGATAGATTGGAAACTCCATCTTCATGTGTCCTGGTTCTCCACATTGATAGCATTTAGGAGTGGATGAGATTCCTTCCCCTTTGTGATAGACATTCTTTTGGAGAAAGGAAGGTCTTCTTTGAGCTTCATTCTTCTTGAAGAATCTTCCAAATTTCTTTACTAGAAGACCAAGATTCTCCTCATTTATTTCCAAGCCATCTCCATCATCTTCATCATCATCATCATTGACCATGGAGGAAGTGGCCTTCAGAGCTATCCTATTCTTTTTCTTGTCAAGCTCCTCACTTTAGTTGAGTCTATTCAATTCCAATTCATGTTCTTAGAGCTTGCCAAAAAGTGTGGCTAGGGTCATGGTTGAAAGATTTCTTGACTCCGCAATAGCCGTCACTTTAGGTTGTCAATGTCTGCTTAAACATCTCAACACTTTGTTAATAAGATCTTCATTAGGAAAACTCTTTCCCAATAAAGCAAGATGATTAGTAATATATGTGAACCATTTTTGCATTTCTTGAATGCTTTCACCTTGGTTCATTCTAAAAAGCTCACACTCATGAGTGAGAGTATTTATCCTCAATCTTTTCACTTCACTAATACCCTCATGGGTTAGTTGTAGGGTGTCCCACATTTCTTCGACAAATTTAAAATTTGAGACTCTAAAGAACTCATCATACCTGAAGGCTATGGTAATGATGTTTTTGGCCCTCAACTTGTATTGGACCTTTTTCTTATCATCATCAGTCCATTCACTTCTTGGTGTATTAACTCTTACACCATTAAAAACTTGTGTAGGGACAAAAGGACCATTTTCAACAGTATCCCACACATCTAAGTCAATAGCTTCAATAAAAAATTTTATTCATTTTTTCTAATAAGCATACCAATCCCCATTGAAAAAGGGAGGTCTATAAAGAGAAAAACTTTATGAAAAACCATTTAAAGAGGCCATTACTTTCTCTTGAAGCTACTAAGCTCCTTACACAAGAGCCTAACTCTGATATCACTTATTGCCAAGTGGCCTCAATACTCAAAGGGGGGGTGAATTGAGTTTGTAAAATATTTTCGCAAATCTTTCGCAAAACACTTGAATACCAATTTTCATTGAAGCTATTGATTAATTGAAGTGAACAAATAAATGAGATTGAATAACTCACTCACAAATAAATAAGATAAGATAGAAAGTATTCAAGCGAGCATATAAGATTACAGCACAAATGTAAAGAGATAGAGTTGAGAAGATCAAACACAAGATTTATCTTGGTTCAGCCACTAATCCACTTGTGGTCTACAGCCAGTCCTCAAGCAATCACTCGAGATTTTCACTATATCTTCATGCTTCAATAGGTGCTTGCAACCTTTACACAATAAAGCACTCACCACACCTTGGGATACTTCACCCTTTGTGCTTGAGCCTCAACTTC
Organism: Ormosia semicastrata; assembly: GCA_029884595.1. Lineage (NCBI taxonomy): Eukaryota > Viridiplantae > Streptophyta > Magnoliopsida > Fabales > Fabaceae > Ormosia > Ormosia semicastrata. The sequence goes on from JAQQTO010000060.1 coordinate 57,958,839, forward strand.
AAGGGATACCTTACCTTTTACAACCATGAGGGATACCTCACCCTTTTTACCAACAAGGGATACCTCACCCTTTACAACCTTGAGGGATACCTCACCCTCTTTACAAATAAGGGATACCTCACCCTTTACAATTTGAAGGGATGCCTCACCCTCTTCACAAAGAATTGAAGTGTATACAAGATGAAACTCTCACTAGAGCAGTTGATACAAATTGAAGTCCTAGGATGCTCTTCAAGAATATCTCAAGTGATTTGTAAAATTAAAGCAATAAGGGTTTGAAAGATTGATTCTCGGATTAGAGTGATAGAAATATGTTTCAAGTTATTGGTTAGCCATTAATAAAGACCCAAGACATGTATTTATATGTTTTTAGATCAAAGGAGTTGTTAGGTGCATTAATGGGCAGCATTAAATGTTGATAAAATAGTCATTGGCCAATGTCAAACTTGGTGTAATCAATTACACACTTCATGTAATCGATTACATGACTGTTTGAATGTATTCTTAGCTTTCTGGGTAGGATGTAATCGATTACATGGCATCTTCCAGACGTGTAATCGATTACAACCTCAATGTAATCGATTACAAGGCTTCTGCCATGCTTGTAATTGATTACAACATCAATGTAATCGATTGCAATGCCTCTGTTTGGCTTGTAATCGATTACAAGCACTATGTAATCGATTACAATGGCCCTTAAACACATTTTTCAAGTCCAATGAAGCTTGATGGCCATGCCAACTTAGAAAAACATGGATTTATTGAGATATAAACTTGATTTACAAAATCCAAGATTGAAATCAACATTTCTTTTAAAATATGAACTTTGAATTTCAAGTTTATTTGAAAGATCTTTGAAAAACCATTTGGAGATAGTTGAGATACTTGAGAGCATTTTACATTGAGATTTTAAGGCCTATGACCTATACCAAATATACCTCTTTTAATCTTGGTCACTTCTCTTAATCTTCATCTTGACTTTGTTATCATCAAAAACTTCATTTGATAAGCTTCATGACATAAGCATTCATAAGGGTTACTCGGAATAGTTCTATGTTGCAAAGAGAAATTGTCATAAATATAACATCATAATACAGATATCTTGATATATCAAAGATATACAAAGATATATAATACTAGATACGTCACTTCTACATAATACATAATAATATATATCCATAATCACAATCCAGTCATTGTAGAGAGCCTTAAGAGAAAGTGGAAAACATAAAACTCATATATATATATATATATATATACAACACTAGCCACAAAAAGGGCATATTGTAATACATACCTCTTTAAAACATTACAAAGAAAATATAAACTATATACATAAGCTTTGTCAAAGAAGTGATAAAACTAAACTAGTTTTCATGCTTCGTCTTCTTTCCCTCAGTAGGGTCTTGACTTGGATTTATATGGAAACACAAAAGGAGTGGGAATTATAATTCTCAATAAAAGCAGTTCCAAAACTAGTTAGTTATAACATTGTATAAATAATTCCTAATAACTAATATAGGAGTTTCCTCCACTATTACTCATAACTACACACTTTCTTGTACTGTGGTTTAAAGAGAAACCAACATACTATCAATGCTAAACAACTGCCCGTACAATTGTAAAGATTAATAGTAACAGATAATTGCTCATACAAATGTCATTCAAATGCAATGCTAGTAATATGCAATATGATTATGCCTAAGTAATGTCGCAGAGTTTTATTTTGAAATACATGTGGAGTTTTACTTTGAAAACTATGAATACCTACTTATTCCGAGAACCTAAATGCTCCATGTAATCTGCTATGGTAGGGAGGAAGAGCTGCAACCCCACTCTACCTATAACCCTTGGCTCTATGAGAATCTAGTACTACTCTTCATCTGAAGGAGCTTTTAGACTTTCCCATTATCTCCTTTGGCCAATGCTTATACACATCATATAGGTTACTATGCATTGGAAGAGCAAGCAAAAACATGCAGTGTTATATATTAAATCATACACATCACAAACCTTTCCTATAGACTCAATTCAACCTAGTGAAAGAGTCTATCATAGCTAATGCTTCATTTTAATCCAACTTATGGAAATAATGAGCATCCCTCTGCAACTTTACATACTTTAACTCAACTTTAACTGCAAGTGAGTAATTCATGCATCTAGATAAGTAGAATATACATATCACAGTTGTATCTAGCTTTCCTTATTATCATATCTCCAGTAGTAACCTATGCTACACTAGAGTGTGTAAGGTGTCAGATACCTATTTAGCAATTCCTAACTTATAGAATGCTTAAGGACATAAACCTTTATACTTAACTTCGTATTTAAGGAAGAAAATCACATTCATCATGCAATTCCAAATCAACTTTATTGATAAAGGAGTTTATGCATATTCCTGCTACACTTCATGAATATGACAAGCTTACTAGTCACAATTCATCCTATTGTATATTTAGTAATGTACAAGATCCCACTTGCCTAGAGAACTTAATACATAAAACATTCCCTCACTTAGGAACTAAATACATAACTCTATCTCCACTCAAGTGAATCTAGTGCAAAAGTGGTTAGAAAATGCAACACTTTGTTGCTTAAGTTCCTAGGTACCTTTCCAAGGCAATCCCTTACTCTTGGATATCTTAAGCCTCATACATTTCATATACATACTAGAGTGAATACTACTAATTCATCCTAGTATACTTGCATCTAATACACCATATCATCACATCTTGTGTGATATCTAATGCAACACTAAGTTGCCTAAGGTGCTAGATACCTACTCAAGGCTAACACTTGTTACACCCTACATGTGTATTCTCACACCACAATGCACAAACACAACTTTTCTCAAGTGCCTTAAGTGCAAAAACATGGTAAAATATACTACTTTGAGTGTACTTAGTTATACCTCATCACATCTTGTCTTGAGGAACACCTTTCACATACTAGGGGTCCTCCAAGCTTTGGTCATGGTTTGATAATCATTAACAAACTAAACTTTCATTTAGGGAAACAAGATAATCGATTATGGCCTGTGCCTAACCGGTTATGACTTGTTTTAACCTATTATGGCTCCTGAAATCATGTTCTGGATGAGCTCAATAATTGGTTTTGGTCTTTCCTATAATCGATTATGGTATGTTAGGACTATCTGCCATAACACAATAATCGGTTACCTGTTCTTGCTAACTGGTTATTTGGCTTCACCAGAAGCTTAACCCAAAGCTAGATAACCGGTTATACACTTCCATAACCGATTATCTGGTGATTTCCTATACCATCACGTAGGGCATCACACATGACACCTTCATTCTTTCAATCAAGTCTAGGATTCTATGTGATTTCCAATTCTAAATATGATTTCTAACCATATTAGAATCATCAAACACTAACTTAGTCCATTTAGCTTAGAATCATGAACAAAGTTCAATCATCCAACATACGCATTTTCTATCTTCAACCTCAATAAAGTCTATGGATATTCCTAAGTGCAAACTAACACCTTTGAGTTGATTAAGCTTCATCATAACCAAACTCAGTCATTAAAGGTACTAAACAAGCAAGAACACAACATAAACCAAACAAAACCCATATTTCATCCAACCTTAAATACTTGATAAAAGATGAATATAGAGAGAGTTAGTTATGTAAGTTCAAGCACCTCTACCTCTTAAAGCCAAGATGATGAATTCCAAGCTCTAAATTTGTTCCTTGAGTTTTCTTCTTGCTTTCCTTTTCTTTTATTCTTCTTCCTCTCATTTGCTGTTCCTCTATTTTCTTTCTTTTTTTCTTTCTGTTTTCTTTCTTTTATGCAGCTCAAGCTACCTTTTCACGTGAGAGAAGAGAGAAAAGTCAAGAAAGGAGGCTTGAAAGGATAAGAACAAGGCACTTAAGTTTTTATGTTGAAACTTTATATCTCTTAGAAATACTTTGATCTTTCTAAATCAAGTTTTCGAACTTCCATAAGTAACGAAATAAAACCTAGGATTCACTTAAATCCTAGTTTTATGATTTTCTTATTTTTCCATATCTGCTATATGTCAATTCGCTATTAAAACACACAACCAGTATACTTAAAAATACCAAACCAACTTAGTTTATCTTGAAACTTTAATTACATCATATTTCATACATTTGTGACCTAGAAATAAATTATTCACATTTATTTCCCTCAACTTAGCCTTTAAATCCATTTTCTGAGTCATTTTAAGCTACTTTCCACCTTCTGTGTTGCAGCGAAGTACCTGAACTAACTCAGTTTGTGACAAAATTAAACCGGCATGTCAAGCAAGTAATATGCTATATCTGTAACCATATATAAGTCTAACATGTCAAAAAGAGGATGTTACATTTCTTCCCTTCTTTTTAAAAATTTGACTCCAAAATTACTCACTTTATGCAAACAACTCTGAGTAATCTTACTTTATATGGGATTCCATCTCTATAGTAGCCTCTTTAGTACTAATTTTCTTCAACCGTACCTTCACCAGAGGAATCCGCTTACCTATAAGCTCATTAACCCCTCTGTACAGATGGTAAGTTGTATTAAGACTCAACTTAGTCTCAAACGTTTTTTTAAGGTTTCCCAAAAACTTGGTGTGAATCTAGCATCTCTATCAGACACTATACTCACAGGGACTTCATGCAATCTAACTATCTCCTTCAAATATAGTTGAACTAATTTATCTAGAGATTAACTAGCTCTACTGAGCAAAAAATAGGCAGATTACTTAACTTAGCCACTATTACCAAAACACATCATATTCTGTTGTACCCTTTTCATACTAGGCCACCAAAAATACCTTTCTTAAAACTTGGTACATCTTAGCAGCCCTTAGATGGACGGTATAACTATTCTCGTGAGCTTTCTCTAGAATCCCTTCCTTGATTCCTAACTCCCTGGAACACAAAGTTTGTCTCTACAATCTATCATTCCAACATTTTTCATTTAGAAATCTTTTTGGGTTCCTACGAAGATTTGCTCACTAATATCCCTTAGAGCTTCATCCCCCTTTTGAGCTTCTAAAATCTGAGTCCTTAAGTCATTTACTATGCCCACTTCTCTCATTGAGAGACTATGTGGCATCATAGTTACCGCGAGACTCAAATTGCTAAAACTCTCAAGAAATTCACTCATTGGACCATCATCTGGGATACATGCAGGGATTTCCTACTTAGTGCATCAACCACTACATTGGCTTTACCTAGATGATACTCTAACTCAAGATTATAATCTTTTGATGATTCCATCCATTTTCTTTACCGCATGTTCAGTTCCTTCTGATCAACAAGTACTGCAAACTCCTTTGATCACTGAACACCTCAAACTAGACTCCTTACAAGTAATGTCTCCAAATCTTTTAAGGCAAACACTACTGCAGTATATTCCCAAAACATGCATAAGGTAGTCCTCCTTGTGTAACTTTAACTAACTCGATGCATAGGTAACTACTTTCTTATTTCGCATCGGAACACACCCTAAGCCTATCTTTAAAGCATCAGTAAACACTTCAAAGTTCTTATGGGAATCCAGAATTACCAACACTAGAATAGTCATCAACCTCAACTTCAACTCTTGGAAATTATTCTCGTAATCTGGAGTCCACTCAAACTACTACTTTTCCTAGTTAACTTAATCAGGGTAGCGTTGTTAGACCTTTTGTGTACCACAAGTGCACGGGTCATTCAAGTAATAAAGTGATCAGTAAAGTTTGTTCCCACGAGGATATTGGCTCTACTAATACTAAATACCAACCAATCACTTAGATAATTCTAGTCAAGAACATAAAAAAATAGAGAAAAGCATATAAACTAAATCTAAAGACTAATAAATTGGAAATAAAGATAATGGATAGAGATTAGGGAATCCTTCTTCACCTCTTACTTCAATTGATAACATGCAATCCTTTAAATCAACATTAATGAAATAGTTAGGTTAGCTTGAGAATCTAATTTAGTTAAAAGCCTATATCTAGGTCAATCAACCATGCTTCATTTGCCTAACTAACTATGTTTCCATGAGAGCTAGCACAAAATTCACTCATTAAGACCTATTCTCAAACACACGCTATGCATGACTAAGAGGTATATTTCTATCCAATTAGAGAATCAACTTATCCCTTCCATGAGAATGAAATCGAACATGCATCAACCATACATATGATTTCAAATCCAAATTCCTATATCTAGGTTCATAAGATTTCAACAAATCACTTAAAAGTTGATCAGACAATAAAAAACATTAAGATTTATATGATTGAACAAAACCAAACATCAATATAAATTCAAAGAAGTATAAAATCATCAATATTCATAAAATGATTCAAAGTAATCCCTAATACAGCTAAGTTATTCATTGAACACGAAAATATACATCAAAAATCATGTTCAAGATACAAGGGAGAGAAGGAAGAAGAGAGAAAAGATAAGGGAGCTCATGGATATGATCTTTTATGCTTGAATCCTCCTCCATGAGGAAGATGGCCTCTAACCTTAACTCCCTTAGCTTCTTCTTAGTCTCAAACGTGAAATCTAGTCGCAGCTTCTCTAGCCTAACAACTTCTCTCAACCAAAACTAATAAAGCAGTATTTTTAGGCTTAGAAAATAGAGTCACGTCGCGGTATTAATTGTCCTACGTCGTGGCGCACATCAATTTAGGTCACTAATGTCGCGACATTAATATGCCTACACTGCGACGTGCATACTTCATGTGCTCTGGATTGATGCAGGGGAATGCACCATGCCGCAGCATTGACATGCCTGCGCCGTGGCGTGAGATGTTGATATGCAAACTTGACTTTCTCTTCCAATTTTGGTCCAAGTCTTCCAGATTTCAGCTTGATTGGAGCCCTTCCTAAAATAGAGAAATCACCAAGTCAATCACAATTGTAAATCCACTTAAACACTTACAACATATGCACAATTTGCTCAATACCATATAGGAAGTTATCCAAATTAGAATTTGACAAATTTAAGCCTAAAATCTTCCATATATGCATCGTAAACAAGGACTAAGCATTATTTATAGTATAGACATAGGGAACAAATAACTACATTCTATGGAGTTATCACACCCCCTAAACTTACATTTTTGCTAGCCCTCGAGCAAAACAAAGTATGACTAAGTAAATATGCTTAACAATTCATGTTTAAACATTCATTCAACATCTAATATAATTTCAATTTTTCATTTAAACCACATCCAGTGCATAATGATTGTATAGCCCTTAAAAAGTACTAATGCCTCATAATCAGCTCCACACATACACAATCTTTAACAAGCTAACAATCCATACATCTTTTTACACAATCCACATTTTCCACAAACATTCAAGATAAACTCCTCCTAGTCAAGTCATACACATCCGGATAAGTTTATGACCATACATGTATATGAATCATAAAATCCACAAAATTAATCCTAAACTTTCTCTCCACTAACGTAAATCACACACAATTGAGGATCACAAGGGACTTCAATTGCTTGTAATATCAGGCCAATGGTGATGGGTGTGAGAATAAACAGGGAAAGGATACAATACAAACAATGAGAAACATAAACATGCTATTTCAAGACTTGAGCCTCCAACTGATATTATCAGGGTATTCAACAGTGAAAGAAGAAAGTTCGCCAGAACCATTCAATGTTTTTCGTACTTTTCTTTTCTTAAGTCATTTATTTGCTTTTCTTTTCTCTTTTTATTTTTTTTATTTTTATTTTTTGGTTTTTGCAAAGTAATGTTTTTTTTTTCTTTTTGCTACATCTGATTCCTTCAGGCTCATTTTGTATTGAATATGCTTTAATACCCCTAATCCCTAGACTCAATTCAAGAAATAACATATTATGTATTCAACAAACAATGATGGTAGAAAGAAAATGCAATGCTTTCACACGCATTAGAATGGTTAACAAGTTAACGACTACAATGATGATGAAAAACATATAAGGCCAAACATTATAAGGCTTCAAAAGGGGACCTATGGATATCATCATATTAGGATAAGCTTTTAAGGCTCAATCGGTCCAAACAATGCCCTAATCATTTTCTCAATCATGCATAACTTAGGATTTCGCCTCAAGAAAGTTTAAAAATAATTTCTAGAATAATCGAAACTCTACATGTACATCTATAAACTTTCTTTAGACATGCACTCTTATCATTTTCAAAGTTACACATGCATAAAAAGGGGATGTAAATTATACATAAAAAAAATAACTAACTTGTTTCACATACTTCATGATCACAAATGATTTCACTGAAAAGGGGGCAAATAGTAACCTTTTATATCATTGGACAACCAAAACTACACCAGCAATTCGCAACATATCATGCATTCAAATAGATCCAACTTTTTCAATTCAAGCATGCATAACATCATGTGTCTAATGTTAAAAATTGAAAATTTTTGCAAAATCCATCCGTAATAGCCAAATCAATATAGCAACATGATAACATGGTGGCTATCACAACTGCATATAGTAAATATCATCACATGTTATACATTCAACATTATATATTCAAAACATGTAATGATACTCCCCCAAACCAAAGTGAGACAACATCCTCACTATATTTGGCACATAGGGTACCTAAACTTATCAAAAATATGTACATTGTTAGTCTAAGCATACTAAAATATGAAATAACATGAAAAATAAAAGAAATATGTACAAAACAGGGGTTAACGCCGCGTCATGAACTTGCATGCGTCGTGGCGTGTAGCTCATCTGCAGAATTCTACAGAAAATTTGCACCAACACCGTGGCATGAAGTCTGGTGCGTCGTGGCGTGAGAGATTAGCCTGCAAAATTTTGTAGAAACACATTTTTGCTGCCAATTCTACTTCCCTTAGGTCTCCAGCACCTGCAAAACTTGTTCAAAAGGTTAAATTACATTATTTATAACAGAAATATAATAAAACTACAAAATTAACAAACTACCTATTTAAGACAAAAAGTAAAAACAAAAACATAAACTTGGGTTCCCTCCCAAGAGGGCCTAATTTACAGTCTCGGTAGGACTTCATCAAAATTATTTGCGCGAATGAGTGGTCTTCTTAAACTTGATTGAAGGTTTTCCTTTTTAGGAGTTGCGAACTCCCGCAAGGACCTCATATGATTATGATCATCCACCATTATTATTGTACCTAAAACACAACATAAAGAAAACTTAAATGAAAATGAACTATACAAAACTAGAATTAGAATTACCAAAGCTTGTTGTTGATATTAGCAATACAAAAAAATCGTTATCCCCGACAATGGCACCAAAAGCTTGTTAGACCTTTTGTGTACCGTAAGTGCACGGGTCGTTCAAGTAATAAAGTGATCAGTAAAGTTCGTTCCCCGCTAATACTAAATACCAACCAATAACTTAGATAATTCAAGTCAAGAACATAAAAAAATAGAGACAAGCATATAAACTAAATCTAAAGACTGAAAAACGATAAATTAGAAATAAAGATAATGGATAGAGATTAGGGAATCATTTTTCACCTCTTACTTCAATTGATAACATGCAATCCTTTAAATCAACATTAATGAAATAGTAAGGTTAGCTTAAGAATCTAATTTAGTTTAAAGTCAATGTATAGGTCAATCAACCATGCTTCATTTGCCTAACTAACTATGTTTCCATGAGAGCTAGTGCAAAATTCACTCATTAAGATCTATTCTCAAGCATGCGTTATGCATGACTAGGAGGTATATTTCTATCCAATTAGAGAATCAACTTATCCCCTCCATGAGAATGAAATCGAACATGCATCAACTATACATATGATCTCAAATCCAAATTCCTAAGTCTAGGTTCATCATATTTCAACAAATGTAAAAGTTGATCAGACAATCAAGAGCATTAAAATTCATGTGATTGAACAAAACCAAACATCAATATTCATGAAAGGATTCAAAGTAATCCCTAATAGAGCTGAGCTATTCATTGAACACGAAAATATACATAAAAAACCATGTTCAAGATACAAGGGAGAAAAAGAATAAGAGGGAAAATAGAAGGAAGCTCATTGATGTGATCTTTGATGCTTGAATCCTCCTCCATGAGGAAGATGGCCTCCAACCTTAACTCCCCTAGCTTCCTCTCTATAACACCCCCTCCGAAGGGTATCACATTCATAATAACTCCTTATAAATAATTTCCCAAGTTATAAAATAATTAATATTATTTAAATACAAGTTTCAAAATTTCTTTTTCGCGAAAAACATCAGTTGATCAAATTAAAGTAACTCAAAATATAGTAACTGAATAAAAGACTTTTCATTTACACAGAGTTTACTACCACTATACAATCATTATCTTTACAAACCCAAAGACATAACACCTAAAACGTGAGCCCTTGTCAGAAGACAAATTCCCTAGCTAGGAATGTCTCCACAGTACTCTGTATACTCTGAGTCCCACTGAACACGTCAAGCAGTAGCGCCTTTAAGAAATTGTAGTCTAAAGAAACCTAGCTGACTCGTCCTTGCAATCATCGCCATCTTCACAAACATAGACATAAAATAGAAATAGACAGAACAAAATAGCAAAGAGGTGAGATCCCCTACATTATATATCAATATGGTAGCAAAGAAACGATACGAACAACAATGTCGTTCCATACATACAATCCATCAAAATCAGCAGATATATTCAGGATAATAAATAGATAAGCAATATAATAAAATTGCAACGCAATATCAGGTATAATGATAATATCACAATCAAATTATATTACAACAGCGTAAATGCTGAATAGGCATATGCTCAATGCAACCAGTTCCTACTATATGGAGTTTACTCAAAATCAGAGATGAACGCCCAGAAGATCTATCCCCCCTAATAAGACAGTCTATACTGGATAATGAAAAGCAATAGTGTTTGTCAGGATGTCAGTGCGTTGCAATCAGTGTTCACAGTCAGGGGTATATATATATATCTAACTCAATGTCATTAAGTGAATCACCACGCCCTAACATCCCCAGGATCCCTCCCACTATCCTGTAAGTTCACGTCCATTTCCTTAGGCATAAAACACCACAACAAATACTGTCATTGGTCACACAGTATTTGTACACAGTATGCATTATAAAAATGATTCAAACATAAACATATACTGTCATTGAACACACAGTATTTCATATTCACACGCTGTCACATGGTTATATCACAGTATGTTACTCAAAAACATTTTTAATCGAAACAAAGTACCATTGTATTGTTCCCAATGATACTAACGCAACTGCACATGCACATACAGTTGTCCAATACCATTAGTATCTATGGTATTATATAACCGCTCATACAATCGATAATACCAAAGATCCACTCGGGTCCAATACTTCAGTTTCACAATTTACTTGTTGTAATACGTTGGCCCTAAAGCAAAACCCGCTGTTCCTCTCAATCGCATAGCAGTATTATCGCATTTTCACAATCGCGTAACACTTTTGTTACGTTTTCAAATCGCATAAAGATTTTCCAACATTTTCTAAATCACGTAAAGATTTTAAAATATTTTCTCATCCGCGTAGATAAAAATTACTATTTTTAAATGCGTAAAATATTTCTGACATATTTTAAGTCCAAAATATGAATTTTCTCATTTAGTATCAAAAATTGACTTTATTCTCATTATTTGCATAATAGTCATTCTATAAAATAATATTTACATAATAGTCCCTCTTTAAATAATATTTCTAAAATAGTTCATTTTTAAAGAATATTTTCAATATAATCCCTATTTAAAGAATATTTTTAATATAGTCCCTTTAAAAATCAGTATTTCTACTATTTTCTAGAAAATTATGTTTCTTTAATTTACTTAGGATATTACAGCTCAAAATTTCCTAACGCGCTTCAAAACCCAAAGGGTGAGCTATACGTCAGTAAATTTCAAGTATTGGCTTTTATTTTACTACATAGCTTAATTAGGCTAAATTTTAATTCTAAAAAAATAATTACTTCATTTTAGATCCAAAAATCTACCAAATTGATTTCTTATCATTTAAACACCTAAGTCTTCACTTAGTAAAATAATTTTGAATCTTGAACATCAAAATGGCATGTTGCCGAAAATCAACTTATATTCCATTATCAAATATTGAATCATTTCCTGTTTCATTTCTCTATGTAAAACTTCTTAATCCAATTACTTGTTACATAACCATTTAAAATCCACGATTCGTAAAATATTTTCAATTGGTTTATTCCAAAATCCTCATGAAAACCGTGAGCTTATTGCTTCATTGTAACCAAAATAATTTTCCTTTCCACATGATTCTTATTATACTCAACATATCATTCATAATAATTATACTATGACATGTACATGCTTATTATTAAAGCAATAAAAATCATGTTAAGCATTTAATCACAATTTAAGCAATATCATACCATCTCATAAAATTATTCAAGTAATAAAATCATGCATAATTAATAAACAATAAAATCACGTATCATAGAACATAGAACACATGAACATACACAAACAAGTGAATAAATCCCTTAAGGGATTTTTCACCATAAACACAACCAAGTCCATTCCCTCACCACCACATATAGCCGATGAGGTTAATCTCCCTCTTACCTTAAGGAAGACAACAAACTTCAAGCCTCTCCTTCCACTTGAATTCGTGTGGCACCAAGAAAAATCCTAAGAAATCTTAAACAAATCTAAAAGTCATAAACAAAGCTTGAAAACAACAAACCATGGATCAATCATGGTATAGAAAATTAGAAATTCAACTTAGAATCAAAGATTTAAGAAATTACCTTTGATATAGGAAACTAAAGCTTGATTTTTGAAACATTTAGAGAGGGATTTAGACAAAACTCACCAAAGTAAAAGTGTTTAGAATTATGTTTGGGTTTAGGAAGTATGAAGAGATAAAATTATAGTAGTGGAGAGGTGGGGGTTGGAGGTTGTGGCCGAAACTCCAAAGGAAAAAGGAGAGAAGGGTTCTTGTGTTCTTGAGAGATGAGAGAAAATGAAATTGGATAGCTTATTTCTCAAGTGTGTTGCCATGAGAATGAATGCTTAGAATAGATAAAAGCTAATCATGATGATAAAAATATCATCTTAAGTTCACATGCATTTTCACATGGCTTAGGTCATATTATGGTCATCTACTTGTCATATTAGATCATTCAAGACCCTTGGAGAAGGCCTTATGGCTGTGTGACTCTAGGAGAAAAGAAACTAAATTGGTTCCATTCTAATTCTTTAGTTACACTTAAACTAATTAATTATTCCATCGAGTTACACTTAAATTAATTTAGTTAGAATTTCTAGTTACATTCTAGCTAGTTAATTACATCATTATGTCATTGTATATGTCATGGTTATGTCATATTTCTAGATAATTTAAATATTTATTTAGTAACTAGCTTCTAATTATTTAGCAACTAAATTAGTTCATTTAGTTACTAATTTAGCTATTAAGGTAACTAAGTTAGATTATCTAGTTACTCAACTAACAAATCTAACCATTAAAAATTAACTTCATCTCTTAACCATTGATTAAATCTAAGGTGGATATCATAAGCTTCTTTATCAAGATTGCTCTCACACCATTGATTAGATCAATGGTGATTATCTAAGGCTTTTCCATCAAGTTTTCCATCCAACGGTTCATAATAAAGTCCAGCCACTATGTTTGACCAATTCCTATTGGTTAGCCATAAAGCTTAGTAATGATGGCTCATGATTACCCTTAAGATATTTAACTTAGATATTTTCAGCTTTCATGATTACACTTGAGATTTTTTATTAAGATATTTTTCCGATAGATATTTATTCCTAGATATTTATCCTTAGATATTTACTAGGTGAGTCATCATAGAATCTTCTAAAACAGCTAAGTCAGCATGGTGAGTCGTAGTGCCGAGTCACCAGCTTAGTCATCAAGATATTTTTTTAATAGTTATTACCCAATGGATAATAACTACTGTTATTATTACACAATGGATAATAGAAAACTCAGATATAGAAAATCTCAGTCAACTGTTCTCGGTTTCTGGTTTAGTAAGATCCCCCGATCCCGCCTTGATAGTTCAAAACTTTCTGGTCCAGGAAAAAATTTTATTTTTTCGGGTCTGTCTCAAGCACACATACAACTTAAAATAATATTAAAATAATTACAACCTCAGAAAAATCTACAAAAATTCCCAAAACTCATATATTTTCAGAAAAAACTAAATTCGGACATATATTTCAAAAATAATATTAAAATAATTAAAATATTCAAAATAATTAAAAAAATTTCAAAAATTCACAAAAACTCATAAATATTATAAAACGTATTTATTTCAAGAAAAATAAAAAATTGGGATATTACAATTCTCTCCTCTCTAAAAAGAATTTCGTCCTCGAAATTTATCTTACATACAAAAACAAAAAGGACATTACTCCTTAACCATCGTAGCAGATACACTAGGTACATTTTCTACTTAAGGTATCCGTTGCGACATTCGCCTTTCTGGAATGACACAGATGTTGAAAATCCATTGTTGTTGAAAATTCTAACTTTCACCTTTTCCTTGTATCAAACTCCTCTTGATCGAACTGGTACTCCAAGCTTATATGATCACCATAGGTATTGTAAAAAAGAAGCATTTTCAAGCTATCGCAAACTTCAAAACATGAATCAGATAGTTCTTCTCATGCAATTTCCTTGCCTTGAAACATACATCACTACAGTTCCTTAATTCAAAATTCGTACTTGACCAGCTTCACATATAACTTCTTCTTCAGAATTTGAAACTGCATCCGGATGTTTAGCATGCTCTTTTGGACTTCGAGAATAGATCAAGATATCACCAGTAAGGATAACGACAAATCTGCCTTGGAAGATCTTCTACTTTCATGCAAATTTGATGATAATCAGAACGCAAATCGATCTTGGAGACAGCGACTTTCTTCATTTGATCTTCTAGTTCCCATGTTGTATCTCCCGTCGCACCGTTCTAGATTTTTTTCTTTCTTCATCAAGGTAAGTTATTTCACTTGCCTATCTTTAATCTTAACAGAAAATGTCTCATAGATCAAGTTCTCTTCTAATTGTACTACATTTGGCACTGTAACATGGGTTGAATCAAGAATAATTCTTCTCAATTGAGATACATGGAAGGTACTATGAAGATTAGAAAGAAAAGTGATAAGGCTATTTGGTATATTACCAGATTTATCCAATAAAGAATTTGATATGGTCTAATAAATTTTGAAATGAACATGATCCAATAAATTTAGAAATGAACTTTCTGGATTCAATTTCTGGATTCAAATCCAAAAATCTTAGTTCAAGGAAACACTAAAGTTTCATTGAAACAATCTAGTAGGATATGGTTGGAAAATAACCAATCCACTGATAAAGTCAAGTTCTCAAGTAGATGTGATTTTAGATAAGCAAATCAAATCAACAGAAAAGATTTGATCTTTAATAAAAATAGGGTAGATTTAGAAAACTTTGAGTATAAACAACAAGTTTAACAAGAAGAGTAGAAATACTCAAATCAAACGATAACAAAGACACGGATAACTCAAATCAATTTAGTTAGTCTATTTGTGAAAGAAATAGACAAACCAAATCAACAAAAAAGTTTCAAACTCCAATGATAATAGGATATGTTTTAAA
The DNA here is from genome assembly GCA_029884595.1 of Ormosia semicastrata. Taxonomy (NCBI): domain Eukaryota; kingdom Viridiplantae; phylum Streptophyta; class Magnoliopsida; order Fabales; family Fabaceae; genus Ormosia; species Ormosia semicastrata. Next base: position 57,974,474 of record JAQQTO010000060.1, read on the forward strand.
CAGGCTCAAGTAGCAATAGCAAGTTTAGAAGTTGAAGTAGCATTATAAAAGGAAACAAAAACACAGATAACCCCAAAAGGTTCTCACAGTCACAGACCATAAGAGAATGGGTTACTTTACGAGTTATACAGTACAATTTTAGGATTACTCTCTATGGACAACTTCCTTGTTTCTTAAGTCTTTATATTTGAACGTTCCCATTCCATTCTTTATATTGACTTCTTCACCTACTTGAGATCTTGTAACAAGTTCATTAGTAACGGAAGGTTCCGTCTTTAGTTGATTACAATCTTTCGAGACATGACCGAGCCTTCCACATCTAAAACAAATTATACCGCTTATTGTGTAGTTTCTTGTCATATGGCTCTTTCCACACTTCAAACACTTCATTGGTGATACCACAGTCTGACCAAAATCATTGCCACTAGTACTTCATCCCCTTGTTCGTTGTTACTTCCCCGGTGGTCGTGTATACGGCTTATGCTGAAATTGGTTGACCTTACATTTCCTTTCTTCTTGGATTATCGAAGGTTCAAAGTTACAGCTTCTTACATTCTGAGACTGCTCCAACCCTAACAAGCTTTGAAGTTCGGTTATCAGTTCCTACTTCTGAGCGATTATCTGTCTCTGTTGTACTGCTATGTCAGTCATCCTCTGCATCACACATCTAGCTGCGGCTATACGATCTTCATCACATCTCGTATCCACATGCCCACATCTACTACGATCCATTGTCTTTCTTCAAAGACAAACAAAATCAAAATACAATGAAACTAAACGTAACTATTTCAAACAACATCGTCTCCTTTTGAAAATCAAACAATATATCCCTGTGTTCAGTGTCAAAGAAAAACACAGCACAAACAAGACAAACCTACACATAAACCCAAAAGACTCTAACTTGGGCTCTGATACTAACTAATGTAACACCCCCTCTGAAGGGTATCACATTCATAATAACTCCTTATAAATAATTTCCCAAGTTATAAAATAATTAATATTATTTAAATACAAGTTTCAAAATTTCTTTTTCGCGAAAAACATCAATTGATCAAATTAAAGTAACTCAAAATATAGTAACTGAATAAAATACTTTTCATTTATACAGAGTTTACTACCACTATACAATCGTTATCTTTACAAACCCAAAGACATAACACCTAAAACATGAGCCCTTGTCAGAAGACAAAATCCCTAGCCAGGAATGTCTCCACAGTACTCTATATACTCTAAGTCCCAATGAACACGTCAAGCAGTAGCGCCTTCAAGAAATTGTAGTCTAAAGAAACCTAGCTGACTCCTCCTTGTAATCATCGCCATCTTCACAGACATAGACATAAAATAGAAACAGACAGAACAAAATAACAAAGAGGTGAAATCCCCTACATCACATACCAATATGGTAGCAAAGAAACAATATGAACAACAATGTTGTTCCATACATACAATCCATAAAAATCAGTAGATATATTCAGGATAATAAATAGATAAACGATATAATAAACTTGCAACGCAATATAAGGTATAATGATAATATCACAATCAAATTATATTACAATAGCGTAAATGCTGAAAAGGCATATGCTCAATGCAACCAGTTCCTACTCCATGGAGTTTACTCAAAATCAGAGATGAACGCCTAGAAGATCTGTCCCCCTAATAAGACAGTCTATGCTAGATAATGAAATGCAATAGTGTTTGTCGGGATGTCAGTGCGTTGCAATCGGTGTTCACAGCCAGTGGTATATATATATATATATATTTGACTCAATGTCAATCAGTGAATCACCGCGCCCTGACATCCCCAGGATCCCTCCCACTATCCTGTAAGTTCACGTCCATTTCCTTAGGCATAAAACACCACAACAAATACTGTCATTGATCACACAGTATTTGTACATAGTATGCATTATAAATGATTCAAACATAAACATATACTATCATTGAACACACAGTATTTCATATTCACACGACGTCACATGGTTATAACACAGTATGTTACTCAAAAACATTTTTAATCAAAACAAAGTATTGTTGTATTGTTCCCAATGATACTAACGCAACTGCACATGCACATACAGTTGTCCAATACCATTAGTATCTATGGTATTATATAACCGCCCATACAATCGATAATACCAAAGATCCACTCGGGTCCAATACTTCAGTTTCACAATTTACTTATTTTAATACGTTGGCCCTAAAGCAAAACCCGTTGTTCGTCTCAATCGCGTAGCAGTATTATCGCATTTTCACAATCACGTAACACTTTTGTTACGTTTTCAAATCGCATAAAGATTTTCCAATGTTTTCTAAATCACGTAAAGATTTTAAAACATTTTCTCAACCGCGTAGATAAAAATTACTATTTTTAAATCGCATAAAATATTTTTGACATATTTTATGTCCAAAATATGATTTTTCTCATTTAGTATCAAAAATTGACTTTATTCTCATTATTTGCATAATAGTCCTTTTATAAAATAATATTTACATAATAGGCCCTCTTTAAATAATATTTCCAAAATAGTTCATTTTTAAAGAATATTTTCAATATAGTCCCTATTTAAAGAATATTTTCAATATAGTCCCTCAAAAAATTTAGTATTTCTACTCTTTCTCAGAAAATTGTGTTTCTTTAATTTACTTGGGATATTACAGTTCAAAATTTCCTAACGCGCTTCAAAACCCAGAGGGTGAGCTATACATCGATAAATTTCAAGTATTGGCTTTTATTATACTACATAACTTAATTAGGCTAAATTTTAATTCTAAAAAATTAATTACTTCATTTTAGATCCAAAAATCTACCAAATTGATTTCTTATCATTTAAACACCTAAGTCTTCACTTAGTAAAATAATTTTGAATCTTGAACATCAAAATGGCATGTTGGCCGAAAATCAACTTATATTCCATTATCAAATACATTTCCTGTTTCATTTCTCTTTGTAAAACTTCTTAATCCAATTACTTGTTACTATACGTGTTCTTATGTTCTTGAGAGATGAGAGAAAATGAAATTGGATAGCTTATTTCTCAAGTGTGTTGCCGTGAGAATGAATGAATAGAATACATAAAAGCTAATCATGATGATTATAACACCCCTCGATTCCATATCCATGGCACAATCGTCATTATACTACGAATACTAAATTTTGGCGTGCTACAACTTTCAATTAATGTTTATCCAAATTAATTCTTTTGTGCATATATAGAAAATATGAGCCACGGATGAAATAATACATAAGTCGTCATTAGCACATATAGTTCAAGAAGCCAAAATCTAAATACAATTCATAGGACTAGATAATTAATTTGAAGCATACATAGCGTGAAGCATTTCACATACCGCTCAAAATAAAGTACATCAAGTTGGGCTTCAGAATACATGTAAACTCAAATTACACCTGAATATAAGTAATGTAGAAGGAAACATAAACTACCCATAAAGACATCCGCATCTAAGGAGTTGGGTACTCCATCGGTTCCACCTCGGGATCCTCTCCCGGCTCGTCTGAAGATATAAGGACAGGACCGAGTACGGTCCCACGGGCAGTTGCCCTAGCAGCTGATGCCATGGAATCCTCGTCCTCTCTAGGGGTGTGAATCGGATCACCCCATAGCTCCTGGATAGGCAAGGGGAACTCCAGATGTACCAAAGTAGTAAGTGTCAGGACAGGATCTCCATTGCAGGTCTTCCTTATGATTAAGATCAGGTCTCCAACATATCGTATACACTGTCCAGTCCAGTCGACTCGCCACGCGTTGGCGCCACCAGTGAACACGATCCTAACGAAACAGATAGAACCCCTTGACGACATCCTTGAAAGCAGGTGATCAATACCCAGTAAAGTCTAGGAAAAATAATCTTGTCCCCTCTACAGTCTTTAACCAAATATCACATAGAACAATAACAGTGCAAGCAAGAGGTGAGATATCCAACTCCATCACCAATTATGGCAGTAAGAAACACAACGAAAAACAACAATGCCTTTCACATATAACAATATTAAGTACAGGCAGATAACATCATGTCAATACAGGAATATTACAGAATAATAAACATAATCATATTATCAAGGAGATATCACAAGTCAACAAGCATAATTACATTTTCAATCGGTAAATGATTCCATAATGTACATCATAATATATGAATATTAACCATGCCATGATAGTATGTATAATGACCATGCATATGCACAATGCATATGCTGACCATTCTCATGTACAATGTACTCATTTCCTACTCCATGGAGCTAGACTCAAGTTTTCAAAGATGGATGTCCCAGAAGATCTGTCCCCCCTAAATAGACGGTCTACGCCGGGCCACGAAAAACAATAATGGTTTGTCAAGCTGCCAGTGCGTTGCAACAGTGTTCACAGCCAGGGGTACAATGTGATAGCATAATCATGAGTGAAACACTGCGCCCTGACCCCCTCAAAGGACTCATATAATGCCCCCACTATCATGTAAGTTCTCGTTCACTCCTAGGTATAAAACGCCATAACTGTATGATGCTCAAACACATATCCAGTGAAATCAAATCACGTCAGACTCAATAGTCTATCAGATGTTTCCAGGGTCCAGTTCATCGGCCCAATAGCACAATGATGTCAATGCATGTTCTCTCCGAGCATCTCAATTATACCAATTCAAGAATCATACATTTTAAGATTATAAACAAAAATAGTCATCAATAGATTTTGGGTCCCACTCATGGGCCCGTTAATAAAGTCATCATTCATAATTAATTTAGGACTTACCATTGTCTCATAAAGTTTTATCATTGTTCTTCTCTTTGTCCTTAATAAGATTCATTTAATTAAATGTCTTATGATTCTCAAAGTCTCACTTACACTTTTAATTCTTGTTTCTTTTATTCAATTAGTCCTCAATTAATACATTATACTTTTAGGCACATTATGAAATTATGCTTAACTTTCTATACCCTTCTTAATAAGTTCCCCTCACATTATTCTTTTTATCTTTATTATTTTAATTATACAAGTTCACCATTAAATTATAGACAAAGTTGCATTAGAGTAATTTAAATTGAGATATTCAAGGTTCTTACTTATAACCATGATCTTCCTTTGAATATAAATTATTCTAAGTTTTATGACACAATTCCATTTTTGGATCATTTTCATTTTATGAATTCCTAATAAATTCTAATTGTTCAATTTATTTGAGTTTCACTTTGATTTAGTTTTCCTTAGGAAATTCTTCTATACGGGAATTCTTTTAATTCTTTAGTTCCATATTTTAAGTTTGGTTATATTCATTTAGAAAATTATTCCAAGTCTCACACATCCTTATTCACTGTCTTAAGTCCAAAGATCCCCTTTAGGTTATCAAATTTGTTTCCTTCCATCTCATTATTAACCATTTAATCACTTGATTGATTCAATTTCAAAGTTGTAAAATGTTACATGGTTGAGCCCTAATGAGCTCTTGAGGCCGTGAGCCTCCCTAAAATTAGGAACCCCAATTTTTCTTTCCATTCATTACATGTCACTCCCTTAATTAATCATATCTTCAACTAGTTACAAATTTTCACCAAGAACACCCCATTTGAGGCTTGAGGTCGTGAGCCTCTTAGATGAAAGCAAGAATTATTTTGCTTCCATTTAAGTTTCCAATCCATACCAATCAAACCAAGAGCACCAATGTACACATAAAATCAACCAATCACAAATTCAAGTTTCCTACTACCAAGAGAGGTTGGAGAGGATTATCTCCCTCTTACCAAAGAGAAGAAAACAAGCAATGGAACTCCCTTGAAGCTCCTTGCAATTTTCAGATTCACACCTCCAAGAACCCTAAAATTACAACTTCATTAAATCAACAAGAAAACTTGAAAAAGAATGGATCAATGGTCATTAAGAAGACCTTGAACACGAAAATGAAGAGAAAATGGTGAGGAACCAAGAACCTTACCCAAAAGCTTGAAGCTTGAAGCTTGAAGAAGAAGATGGTGAAGATGAAACCTTTTCAAGAAATCACAACCTAGAGATGTGTTTAGATGATGGAGGAGATTAAGAAAATGTGTTTAGTTGAAAATTTTGTGATGGTTGGGGCTTGAGAGAGGGGCTGGCCATGAGGTGTTCTAGAGAGAAGGAGGAGAAAAAAAATGAAAGGAAGATGAAGGTAGATAGAGAAGTTGATAGTAGAAAGTGAAAAGTGCTTTAGGGTTTGAAATTGGAAAGTAATGATTTATTTAATTGAAGTGTAATTTGGGCTCCAAATTGAAGCATTCAGCCGTGTGGTGAGAGGAGAGAATGGAGGGAAAATGGTCACTTGTTTTTAGGGTTAGCATGTGGGAAATTGTAAAAAGTAGATATGATTAGACATAAAGTAATTACATGAGGATAAGATAATGTGATTTAGTAATTAAATAATAAGGTGGTTAGGATTTTACTACAAGCTATTACCCAATGGATAATTGTTGTAGTACATAAGCCAGTAATAATTATCCATCGAATAATAGAGCGTACTGCAAAATTTTATTTAACAGTGCGTACATAGATTTTATTTATCAGATAAAACCTCAAAAAATGTAAACTTTGTAAACTGTGCCCGACCTCGGGTTTAGTAAGATTCCCCGTCGACGCTTCCACAGTTCAAGGTTTACTAGCCTCAGGGAAAACATTTTGTTTTCCCAGCTCCGCTCAGTGCGCACGCAAAACGACGAATATACTAAAATATTTGACATTTCTAGAAAAATCCACAAAAATTCTCAAAAATCACAAATATTGGAAAATGACTATTCATCATGAAACAAACAATTTTTGGAGTGTTACACTGACTCTGCACGGTGTGCACGTAAAATGAGAAATATATTAAAATATTCAATATTTCCAAAAAAATAGAGAAAATTTCCCAAAAATCACAAATATTATAAAATGACTATTTGTGATGAAAGAAATAATTTTTGGAGCGTTACACTGACTATGCTCAGTGTATACGTAAAACGAGAAATATATTAAAATATTCGATATTTAAAAAAAATACAGAAATTTTCTCAAAAATCACAAATATTATAAAATAATTATTTGTGATGAAACAAATAATTTTTGGAGCGTTACACTGACTCTGCTCAGTGTACACGTAAAACGAAGAATATATTAAAATATTCGACGTCTTAGGAAAAATCCTGAAAAATTCCTAAAAATCTCAAATATTATAAAACGACTATTTATGAAGAATGAGAAAATTTTTAGGATATTACAACTCTCCCCTTCAAAAAGAAATTTCATCCTCGAAATTTGATCTATCTTAGAATACACGTGGATATGGTTCCTTGTAGAATGTTTCCAGATCTTCAGCGCAATCCCCACGGCTAACTTTGAGTTTTTGTGTAGAGTAACTCTCCTCATATGCTTTCAGTCATCTTGAAGCACACGCTACTACTCCTCCTATCTGCACAAGGTCACGTTCCAAAATCTAACGCAACACATCAATGAGTATCTCAAAATGTTCGTTGAGATTAGGCAGAATCATCACTGGTAAAGTAGTTGAGTGTTTCTTCAACCCTTGAAAATTTCCCCTATATGCATTGGTCCACACAAAATTTGGCTCTCTCGTATGAGTTAGATGTGAAGTCTTGCCACATTGGAAAATTCTGCGATGAGTCTCTCGTATTGACCAATTAATCCCATATGGCTACGAATCTCTATTACGGTAGTCGGTCGTTCCCATCGAAGAACTGCTTCGCCTTTTGACAGCTCTATAGCGACTCCTTCCTTTGAGATCAAGTGATCCAAAAGTTGAATTACCTCGAACCAGAATTCGCACTTGGACAACTTCACGCATAACTTTTTCTTCTTCCTCAGAACTTGAAGAACAACAAGGTATGCTTAGTATGTTCAGCGTGGTTCCTCCGAACATCAAGAACATATCAAATGTCATCAACAAGGAAAAAGAGATTCTATTCAGGTAATCAACGAATATTATCGAAGCGTTCGTTACACAGAACGATATTACGAAATACTTGTAGTGCCCATAACGCGTCAGAAAAAGCTATTTTGGAAATATCTACTACCTTCAAGTGAACTTGATGATAGTCTAGAACACCAGCTGATCTTGGAGAGTACAGCAGCTTCCTTCGGTTGATTCATTAAGCCATCTATCCTCGATCTTAATAGAAATGTCACATAGGGTATGTTCTTCTCCAACTGTGCTGTATTCGGTGCACTGTTATGGTTCAAATTCAGGAACACATTTCCTTAGTCGAAGTGTACTAGAGACATCATAATGGTCAGAAGGAAAAGATAGGGAAGTCAACCATTGGACCCGTCCAACGAAGAATATGATATGGTCCAATAAAACCTAGGAACGAGTTTTCGTGGATTCAAATCTTGGAAATTTCTATCTCAAGAGACACTAAGGTTCTGTTGGAACAGAATGATGAGACATGGTTAGAAAACATCCAATCCCCTTCCTGAGATCAAGCCTATTCATGAAGAAAGCAAATAACTGAATTGACAAAAAAGGTTTCAATTAATAAAAACAACAAGATAGTTTAAACAAACTCATGTACGGAGAGCAGGCTTATAAATGAGAATGGTAATGTTCGGGTCAAAAGGAAGTAAATACACAGACAACCCAATCCTAAAAACAAACTTTTAAATTTTCATTGTAATATTTCAACAAGATATGGTTGGAAGATAACCAATCCATTTTCAGTATTATATCTAATTTGTGAAAGGAGTAAACAAATTAAATCAACAGAAGGATTCAGTCCTTAACAGGTTATAAAAATAATTTAAATGACTTGGCTACCATCAACAAGTTCTTAGTAGCAGAAGTAGAAGTAACTAAGTCAAAAGATGAAGAAGATACAAATGATCCTAATAGACTCATACAATCATATGTCACCAGGAAATGGGTTATCCCTAGAATTATACAATGGAATCACAGGGTTATCTATTGCAACACAATCCCTCTTTTCATTTATGTCTTCAGTCTGGGTGGAGGAAATAACTCTCCCTTGTCCGTGAGATTTTGAGGTGCATATTTCTCTGACGTAAGGCTTCGTCCTATGCAAAGTACATTTTCTAGCCACATGTCCTGGCTTTTCGCACTTAAAACAAATTACTCCTTCAATCGTACAGTCCCTTCTTAAGTGGTCCTTTCTGCACTTCAAGCAGATTACCCTCTTGATCTTACATTTCTTCGTTGAATGGTTCTTTCTATACTTCTAACATGTCTGTAAAAGTGTCACGGGATGACTAGGTCTGTCACTACTAGCATTACCCCCAGTTGGTTGCTGTCATTGTTGATTCCCTAGTGGTCGCAAGTACAATCTCCGTTTGAACTGATTTTGATCATTCTATTATTCCTCTTTTGTAACTTAGGTAGTTCAGAGTTACTCCAAAACTGACTTTCTCCCAACAAATTCTGAACCTCAACTTCTAACTCCTATTGTTGTATGGTCCTCTGATTTAGTTGTACTGTTACGCCAGCCATTCCCTGAATTGCTTCCACAGTCGCATCCACCCTTTTGTTATTGCGTTCCATATTCCTACGCGTACGTCTTCCGCGAGCCATTGTCTTCCTTCAAAAACAAATAGTCAAGCACAATGGAAACAAGAAGTAACCATTTCAAACAACTTTGTCTTCTTTTGGAAACCAAACACAAAAGATAAACAACATAGTAAGACAAACCAAATCACCAAACCCAAAAGATTCTAACTTGAGCTCCTTCATCCAGCCTTCTATGGCATGATCTTCTACAAGTCTTTAACTTCCAGGCAGCTCCTCGAGCCATACTTATGCCAGATATTCTTCTCCCAAGAGAATTTAGTTCTCCAAAACGTCTTGGACGCTTCAGTCCACAAACCTTACAAGTCTGATTTAACTATCCATTTCTAACCCATTGGCTCAAACAATTTTAGAGGTAGCACAATAAGGGTATAAATGCAAACAAATCCTAAACAAGTTCAGTCATACCAGCTGAGCTTCTCGCTAAAGGAATTTCTATTCACCTAATACGCCTAGATGAAGTCATAGTTTCCTGTCTATACAGAATATTACACATTCAGTGGGCCAATACTCAATGTCATGTAACTATGCAACAGTAGTTAACAGCATTCAACCTATGGCAAGCTATGCCTTCCATTCCCAAACATCTCTATCAAGAGACAAGGAAGTGCACAACATACAAGGAAACTTCTAACTTGCCTAAGCATAGTCAGTCCATACCCCGGCTCAATAGGATGAACTGAGCTCTGATACCACCTAATTTAACACCCCTCGATTCCATATCCATGGCACAATCGTCATTATACCATGGATACTAAATTTTGGCGTGCTACAACTTTCAAATAATGTTTATCCAAATTAACTTTTTTATGCATATATAGAAAATATGAGCCACGGATGAAATAATACATAAACTGTCATTAGCACATATAGTTCAAGAAGCCAAAATCCAAATATAGTTCATAGGACTAGATAATTAATTTGAAGCATACGTAGCGGGAAGCATTTTACATACCGCTCAAAATAAAGTACATCAAGTTGGGCTCCAGAAAACATGTAAACTGAAATTACACCTTAATATAAGTAATGCAGAAGAAAACATAAACTACCCATAAAGACATCCGCATCTAAGGAGTTGGGTACTCCATCGGATCCACCTCGGATCCTCTCCCAGATCGTCTGAAGATATAAGGACAGGACCGAGTGCTATCCCACGGGCAGTTGCCTTAGCAGCTGATGCCATGGAATCCTCGGCCTCTCTAGGGGTGTGAATCGGATCACCCCATAGCTCCTGGATAGGCAAGGCGAACTCCAGATGTACCAAAGTGGTAAGTGTCAGGACAGGGTCTCCATCGCGGGTCCTCCTTACGATTAAGATTAGGTCTCCAACATATCGTATACGCTGTCCAGTCCAGTCGACTCGCCACGCATTGGCGCCACCGGTGAACACGATCCTAACGAAACTAGTAGAACCCCTTCTTAACGACATCCTCGAAAGCAGGTGATCAATACCCAGTAAAGTCTAGGAAAAACAATCTCGTCCCCTCTACATTCTTTAACCAAATATCACATAGAATAATAACAGTGCAAGCAAAAGGTGAGATATCCAACTCCATCACCAAATATGGCAGTAAGAAACAGAACGAAAGATAGTAATGCCCTTCACATTTAACAATATTAAGTACAGGCTGATAACATCATGTCAATACAGGAATATTACAGAATAATAAACATAATCATTTATCACGAAGATATCACAAGTCAACAAGCATAATTACATTTTCAATCGGTAAATGATTCCACAATGTACATCATAATATATGAATATTAACCATGCCATGATAATATGTATGATGACCATGCATATGCACAATGCGTATGCAGACCATTCTCATGTACAATGTACTCATTTCCTACACCATGGAGCAAGACTCAAGTTTTCAGAGATGAACGTCCCAGAAGATCTGTCACCCCTAAATAGATGGTCTACGCTGGGCCACGAAAAACAATAGTGGTTTGTCAGGCTGCCAGTGCGTTCCAACAGTGTTCACGGCCAGGGGTACAATGTGATAGCATAATCACGAGTGAAACACCGCGCCGTGACCCCTTCAAAGGACTCATACAATGCCCCCACTATCCTGTAAGTTATCGTTCACTCCTAGGCATAAAACGCCATAACTGTATGATGCTTAAACGCATATCCAGTGAAATCAAATCACATCAGACTCAATAGTCTATCAGATGTTTCCAGGGTCTAGTTCATCGGCCCAATAGCACAATGATGCCAATGCATGTTCTCTCAAAGCATCTCAATTATACAAATTCAAGAATCATACATTTTAAGATTATAAACCAAAATAGTCATCAATAGATTTTGGGTCCCACTCATGGGCCCGTTAACAAAGTCGTCATTCATAATTAATTTAGGACTTACCATTGTCTCATAAAGTTTTATCATTGTTCTTCTCTTTGTCCTTAATAAGATTCATTTAATTAAATGTCTTATGATTCTCAAAGTTTCACTTACACTCTTAATTCTTGTTTTTCTTATTCAATTAGTCCTCAATTAATACATTATACTTTTAGGCACATTATGAAATTACGCTTAACTTTCTATACCATTCTTAATAAGTTCCCCTCACATTATTCTTTTTATCTTTATTATTTTGATTATACAAGTTCACCGTTAAATTATAGACGAAGTTGCATTAGAGTAATTTAAATTGAGATATTCAAGGTTCTTACTTATAACCATGATCTTCCTTTGAATAGAAATTATTCTAAGTTTTATGACACAATTCTATTTTTGGATCATTTTCATTTTATGAATTCCTAATAAATTCTAATTGTTCAATTTATTTAAGTTTCACTTTGATTTAGTATTCCTTACGAAATTCTTCTCTAGGGGAATTCTTTTAATTCTTTAGTTCCATATTTTAAGTTTGGTTATATTCATTTAGAAAATTATTCCAAGTCTCACACATCCTTATTCACTGTCTTAAGTCCAAAGATCCCCTTTAGGTTATCAAATTTGTTTCCTTCCATCTCATTATTAACCATTTAATCACTTGATTGATTCAATTTCAAAGTTGTAAAATGTTACATGGTTGAGCCCTAATGAGCTCTTGAAGCCGTGAGCCTCCTTAAAATTAGGAACCCCAAATTTTCTTTCCATTCATTACATGTCACTCCCTTAATTAATCATATCTTCAACTAGTTACAAATTTTCACCAAGAACACCCCATTTGAGGCTTGAGGCCGTGAGCCTCTTAGAAGAAAGCAAGGATTATTTTGCTTCCATTTAAGTTTCCAATCCATACCAATCAAACCAAGAGCACCAATGTACATATAAAATCAACCAATCAACTCAAACAAATTAAAAACAACACATAGTCATAAAAGTCATGCAACAAAGAGAGTAACCCTAGCAAGGGTTTCTCATAACCAATCACAAATTCAAGTTTCCTACTACCAAGAGAGGTTGGAGAGGATTATCTCCCTCTTACCAAAGAGAAGAAAACAAGCAATGGAACTCCCTTGAAGCTCCTTGCAATTTTCGGATTCACACCTCCAAGAACCCTAAAATTACAACTTCATTAAATCAACAAGAAAACTTGAAAAAAAATGGATCAATGGTCATCAAGAAGACCTTGAACATGAAAATGAAGAGAAGAGGGTGAGGAACCAAGAACCTTACCCAAAAGCTTGAAGCTTGAAGCTTGAAGAAGAAGATGGTGAAGATGAAACCATTTTAAGAAATCACCAACTAGAGATGTGTTTAGATGATGGAGGAGATTAAGAAAATGTGTTTAGTTGAAAATTTTGTGATGGCTGGGGCTTGAGAGAGGGGCTGGCCGTGAGGTATTCTAGAGAGAAGGAGGAGAAAAAAAAATGAAAGGAAGATGAAGGTAGAGAAAGAAGTTGATAGTAGAAAGTGAAAGGTGTTTTAGGGTTTGAAATTGGAAAGTAATGATTTAATTAATTGAAGTGTAATTTGGGCTCCGAATTGAAGCATTCTGCTGTGTGGTGAGAGGAGAGAATGGAGGGAAAGTGGTCACTTGCTTTTAGGGTTAGCATGTGGGAAATTGCAAAAAGTAGATATGATTAGACATAAAGTAGATTACATTAGGATAAGATAATGTGATTTAGTAATTAAATAATAAGGTGGTTAGGATTTTACTACAAGCTATTACCCAATGGATAATTGTTGTAGTACACAAGCCAATAATAATTATCCATCGAATAATAGAGCGTATTGTAAATAATTTTTTAACAGTGCGTACAGAGATTTTATTTATTAGATAAACCTCAACAAATGTAAACTTTGTAAACTGTGCCCGGCCTCGGGTTTAGTAAAATCCCCCGTCGACGCTTCCATAGTTCAATGTTTACCAGCCTCATGGAAAATATTTTGTTTTCCAAGCTCCGCTCAGTGCGCACGCAAAACGAGAAATATACTAAAATATTTGACGTTTCCAAAAAAATCCACAAAAATTCTCAAAAATCACAAATATTAGAAAATGACTATTCATCATGAAACAAGTAATTTCTGGAGTGTTACACTGACTCTGCACGGTGTGCACACAAAACGAGAAATATATTAAAATATTCAACATTTCTGAAAAAATAGAGAAAATTTTCCAAAAATCACAAATATTATAAAATGACTATTTGTCATGAAACAAATAATTTTCGGAGTGTTACACTAACTCTGCTCAGTGTACACGTAAAATGAAGAATATATTGAAATATTCGACGTTTCAGGAAAAATACAGAAAATTTTTCAAAAATCACAAATATTATAAAATGACTATTTGTGATGAAACAAATAATTTTTGGAGCGTTACATTGACTCTGCTCAGTGTATACGTAAAACAAAAAATATATTAAAATATTCGACGTCTTAAGAAAAATCTTGAAAAATTCCTAAAAATCTCAAATATTATAAAACGACTATTTATGGTGAATGAGAAAACTTTCAGGATATTGCAACTCTCCCCTTCAAAATGAAATTTCGTCCTCGAAATTTGATCTATCTTAGAATACACGTGGATATGGTTCCTTGTAGAATGTTTCCAGATCTTCAGCGCAATCCCCACAACTAACTTTGAATTTTTGTGTAGAGTTACTCTCCTCATATGCTTTCAGTCGTCTTAAAGCACACGCTACTACTCCTCCTATCTGCATAAGCTCATGTTCCAAAATCTAACGCAAGACATCAATGAGTATCTCAAAATGTTCGTTGAGATTAGGCAGAATCATCACTGGTAAAGTAGTTGAGTGTTTCTTCAACCCTTGAAAATTTCCCCTATATGCATCGATCCACACAAAATTTGACTCTCTCGTATGAGTTAGATGTGAAGTCTTGCCAAATTGGAAAATTCTGCGATGATTCTCTCGTATTGACCAACTAATCCCATATGGCTACGAATCTCTATTACGGTCATCGGTCGTTCCCATCGAAGAACTGCTTCGACTTTCGACAGCTCTATAGCAACTCCTTCTTTTGAGATCAAGTGACCCGAAAGTTGAATTGCCTCAAACCAGAATTCGCACTTGGACAACTTCACGCATAACTTTTTCTTCTTCCTCAGAACTTGAAGAACAACAAGGTATGCTTAGTATGTTCAGCGTGGTTCCTCCGAACATCAAGAACATATCAAATGTCATCAACAAGGAAAAAGAGATTCTATTCAGGTAATCAACGAATATTATCGAAGCGTTCATTACACGGAATGACATTACGAAATACTCGTAGTACCCATAACACGTCAGAAAAAGCTATTTTGGAAATATCTACTACCTTCAAGCGAACTTGATGAAAGTCCAGAACACCAGCTGATCTTGGAGAGTACAGCAACTTCCTTCAGTTGATTCATTAAGCCATCTATCCTCGATCTTAACAGAAACGTCACATAGGGTATGTTCTTCTCCAACCGTGCTGCATTCGGTGCACTATTATGATTCAAATTCAGGAACACATTTCCTTAGTCGAAGTGTACTAAAGACATCATAACGGTCAGAAGGAAAAGATAGGGAAGTCAATCGGTCTACCATTGGATCCATCCAGTGAAGAATATGATATGGTCCAATAAAACCTAGGAATGAGTTTTCGTGGATTCAAATCTAGGAAATTTCTGTCTCAAGAGACACTAAGGTTCTGTTGGAACAGAATGATGAGACATGATTAGAAAACATCCAATCCCCTTTCTGAGATCAAGCCTATTCATGAAGAAAGCAAATAACTGAATTGACAAAAAGGTTTCAATTTCTAACAACAACAGGATAGTTTAAACAAACTCGTGTACTGAGAGCAAGCTTACAAACGAGAATGGTAATGTTCAGGTCGAAAGGAAGTAAATACTCAGACAACCAAATCCTAAAAACAAACTCTTAAATTTTCATTATAATATTTCAACAGGATATGGTTGGAAGATAACCAATCCATTTTCAGTATTATATGTAATTTGTGAAAGGAGTAAACAAATCAGATCAACAGAATGATTCAGTCCTTAACAGGTCATAGAAATAATTTAAATGACTTGGCTACCATCAACAAGTTCTTAGTAGCAGAAGTAGAAGTAACTAAGTCAAAAGATGAACAAGATACAAACAATCCTAATAGACTCATACAATCATATGTCACAAGGAAATGGGTTATCCCTAGAATTATACAATGGAATCACAGGGTTATCTATTGCAGCATAATCCCCCTCTTCATTTATGTCTTTAGTATGGGTGGAGGAATTAACTCTCCCTTGTTTGTGAGATTTTGAGGTGCGTATAACTCCAACGTAAGGCTTCGTCCTATGCAAAGTACAATTTCTAGCCACATGTCTCGGCTTTCCGCACTTGAAACAAATTACTCATTCGATCGTACAGTCCCTTGTTAAGTGGTCCTTTCCACATTTGAGGCAGACTATCCTCTTGATCTTACATTCCTTCGTTGAATGGTTCTTTCTACACTTCTTACATGTCTATAAAAGTGTCACGGGATGAGTAGGTCTGTCACTACTAGCATTACCTCTAATTGGTTGCTGTCGTCATTGATTCCCTAGTGGTCGCGAGTACAATCTCCGTTTGAACTGATTGATCATTCTATTATTCCTCTTTTGCAACTTAGGTAGTTCAGAGTTACTCCAAAACTGCCTTTCTCCCCACAAATTCTGAACCTCGACTTCTAACTCTTGTTGCTGTATGGTCCTCTGATTCGGTTGTACTGTTACGCCAGCCATTCCCTACATCGCTTCCACAGTTGCATCCACCCCTTTGTTGTTGCGTTCCACATTCCTACGCGTACGTCTTCTGCGAGCCATTGTCTTCTTTCGAAAATAAACAGTCAAGCACAATGAAAACAAGAAGTAACCATTTCAAATAACTTTGTCTTCTTTTGGAAACCAAACACAAAAGACACACAACACAGTAAGACAAACCAAATCACCAAACCCAAAAGATTCTAACTTGAGCTCCTTCATCTAGCCTTCTATGGCGCGATCTTCCACAAGTCTTTAACTTCCAGGCAGCTCCTTGAGCCATACTTACGCCAGATATTCTTCTCCCAAGAGAATTCAGTTCTCCAAAACGTCTTGGACACTTCAGTCCACAAACCTTACAAGTCTGATTTAACTACCCATTTCTAACCCATTGGCTCAAACAATTTTAGAGGTAGCACAACAAGGTATAAATGCAAACAAATCCTAAACAAGTTCAGTCATACCAGTTGAGCTTCTCGTTAAAGGAATTTCTATTCGCCTAATACGCCTAGGTGAAGTCATAGTTTCCTGTCCACACAGAATGTAACATCCCAAAAATTACTTATTTCCTTATAAATTATAATATTTATGATTTTTAGAAATTTTTGTAGAATTTTCTGAAAACGTTGAATATTTTAATATATTCTTCATTTTACGTGCCCGTTGAGCGGAGCTGGGAAAACAAAAATATTTTCCTGAGGCTGGTAAACTTTGGACTGTGAAAACATCGACGGGGGATCTTACCAAACCCAAAGCTGGACATAGTTTGCGAGGTTTGCATTTTATGAGATTTTATCTGATAAATAAAATCATTGTATCATAAAATCATCTGATGAATAATAAAATATTATTTTCATCAGCTGTAACTTTATTCACTAAGAAAATAATTCTAATAGTGAAATTAATCATCTGTCAGATGTATTTAATCAAGGAGACAAGCTTACTATGCACTTTATCGAGAAGCGCACGAAGCTTCTCAAGGAAGCGACAAGGAAGCTTCTAGGAAACTTCCTCTCCAACCACTATTCACTCTCTCTCCTCCTTCTCATTTGTGCAGCACGGTTTTGGGGGGTAATATCACAATTATTCCCTCCCATTTTCTCTCATTCACGCTGGTCTCTCTTTCTCCCTCACGCAGCTCTCATTTATCTTCCTCTCTTCTCCATACGGCTACACACCCACAAACACCATTGTTGATTTTCAAGCTTCCTTTGCTCAAGCCAAACTTAAACCATTGTTTCCCCTCTCCATCCTCAAGCTTTCCTCTTTGTGAAACTCCTCCTTTCTCCTCCATTTTCGTGGTTGGCAACCCAACACCAAAGCTTCAAGCTTTAAGGTAAAGCTCTCAACTTTCTTCTCTTTTCTCCCCATTTTCGTGTTCCATGGTCACATTAATGACTATGGATGCCATTTCCACCCTTTGATCTTTATTTTTATGGATTTGAACACCAAGGTTTCTGTGGTGGTGAGGCATGAAATTTCCCAGCAAAAAGGAGCTTGCTTTTCCTTGTTCTTCACTAAGGTAAGAGGAAGATTATTCTCTTCAACCTGTTTTGGTAGTGAGAAACTTTGTTTGTGATTGATTGTGAGGAAATCCCATTGAAGGTTATCCTCTGTTTACATGTTGTTATACTGTGTTTGTGCCTTTAGATTGCTTGTTTGTGTATGTTCATTTATCTGAATGGATTGGAATGTATAACATGGGAGAAAATAATGTCGGACTGGTTCTCGGATGGCCACGGTTTTGAGCCCAGAATTTGGGGAGTCTTTGTGAATAATTGTAATAATTTGAACTTCTGACCATTTAGTGGAGACATTTCTCCAATGTCAATTTCCATCGAGTTAGGATGCCAATATCCATCGAGTGAGAATTCTGACCATTTAGTAGACACTTCTTCAATGTCAATTTTCGTCGAGTAGGATGCTAATATCCGTCGAGTGAGAATTCTGACCATTTAGTAGACACTTCTCCAATGTCAATTTCCGTCGAGTAGGATGCCAATATCCATCGAGTGAGAATTCTGACCATCTAGTAGACACTTCTCTAATGTCAAATTTCGTTGAGTAGGATGCCAATATCCATCGAGTGAGAATTCTGACCATTTAGTAGACACTTCTTCAATGTCAATTTTCGTCGAGTAGGATGCTAATATCCGTCGAGTGAGAATTCTGACCATTTAGTAAATACTTCTCCAATGTCAATTTTCGTCGAGTAGGATGCCAATATCCGTCGAGTGAGAATTCTGACCATTTAGTAGAGATACTTCTCCAATGTCAATTTCCATCGAGTAGGATGCTAATATCCGTCGAATCCAGAATTAAAAATTTATCACCCAACACCTAGTGATTAAATTAATGGTAATAGGATGCAAGGATTAGTAAATTGGGAAAACTTAATTGTACTTTGAGATTCATAAATTTTAAAGAACCAAGAATGATAGTTTGCCTTATAGTTTAGAATAATTTTTGGAATAAAGGAAGAATAAGAGTGTGAGAAGGGCTATGAGGAACTTAGACTAGATATTCTCAGTGAGTTAACGTGAAAACATAATGGACTTAAAGCATAACCTTCAAAGTAACTTTGAATAGCATGTGTTCACCTATGAGATTTTAGTATTGATTCGTTGTGGTGTGTGAATTTGAATAAGTTATGCTATCATTGTGAATATATATATATGCATATATACATATGTATGCATTGAACCTATATGCATTGAAACATGCATTGTCATTATGACATTGGGCCGACGAACTGGACCCTGGAAACATCTGATAGACTACTGAGTCTGATGTGATTTGAGTTCATTGGATATGCAATTGAGCATTATACAGTTATGGCGTGTTATGCCTAGGAGTGGACGAGGACTTGCAGGATAGTGGGGACTTTTTAGACCTTGGGGATGTCAGGGCGCAGTGTTTCACTTGTGATCCGGTTATCACCTTATATATATATCCCTGGTCGTGAAACACTGTTGCAATGCACTGGCTGCCCGACCAAGCACTATTACTTTCCATGGCCCGGCATAGACTGTCTATTGAGGGAGGACAGATCTTTTGGGGCGTTCATCTCTGAAAACTTTGAGTTTAGCTCCATGGAGTAGGAAATGAGTACATTGTACATGAGAATAGTCAGCATACGCATTGCGCATATGCATGGTTAGTTCACACATTATCATGGGCATGGTTAGCATACATATTGTGGAAACATAAACACTTGTTATATATCTATAGTGAATACTTGTTGCTTTAGTGTTGTTGATAATTGTATTGTTGTGATATATGTTTTCTAAAGATATCTATGCAATTGAAAACTTGGACATATTTGTAATATCTGTATGTGTGGAATGACTTCGTCATTCGTGTTATGTTTCCTTGCTGCCATCATAGGTAATGAAAGTAGAATGTCTTACCTCTTTTCTGTATTTGTTGCTATTCTGTTTGGTTTTTGTTTAAAGTCTAAAAAGGGGGCGAGGTCGAACCTACTAGAGATATTGGTTTGATTTTCTGCGTTCGGTAAGGACACCTTGAAGGGACCCTATTGGTTTCGTCGTATTTGAGTTCACCGAAGGTGTTAGGGCTTAGCGAGTCGACTGGACCGATAAGAGTACGTGATTTGTTGGGAATCTGACCTTGACCGTGAAGAAGACTGCGATGGAAGACCTTATCTCGTATTTCTCACTACACCGATGTGCCCAGGGTCGTCTTACGCTTTTAGGATCCGTGGGAGTGCCCAACTGCTTAGTCAAGGATATGTTGTGGGTAGATTATTCTCTATTTTGCTTTATCTGCATTAAGTGTATTTTTGGGTATATGTATGTTTTTAAGGTGGTTATTCAGTCTTAAATGTTGTAAATTAAGTACATCTTATAACTCACATTTTCATTGGTGATATATGTAACTATTCATTCGTGGCTCCTATTTTCCTCATATTGCGAAATGATTAATATTTTTGTAAAGTTTGTTATTTGACAATGTTAGCACACTGAAATTTAGTGACCGTGACAAAATGACGATTGTGCATTGGTTATTAAATCGAGGGGTGTTAAACAGAACATTACACATTAAGTGGGCCAATACTCAATGTCATGAAACTATGCAACAGTAGCTAACAGCATTCAACCTATGGCAAGCCATGCCTTCCATTCCCAAACATCTCTATCAAGAGACACGGAAGTACACAACATACAAGGAAACTTCTAACATGTCTAAGCATAGTCAGTCCATACCCCGGCTCAACGGGATGAACTGAGCTCTGATACCAACTAATTTAACACCCCTCAATTCCATATCCATGGCACAATCGTCATTGTACCACAGATACTAAATTTTGGCGTGCTACAACTTTCAAATAATGTTTATCCAAATTAACACTTTTGTGCATATACAGAAAATATGAGCCACGGATGAAATAATACATAAGCTGTCATTAGCACATATAGTTCAAGTAGCCAAAATCTAAATACAGTTCATAGGACTAGATAATAAATTTGAAGCACACATAGCGTGAAGTATTTCACATACAACTCAAAATAAAGTACATCAAGTTGGGCTTCAGAATACATGTAAACTCAAATTACACCTTAATATAAGTAATGCAGAA
The DNA here is from genome assembly GCA_029884595.1 of Ormosia semicastrata. Lineage (NCBI taxonomy): Eukaryota > Viridiplantae > Streptophyta > Magnoliopsida > Fabales > Fabaceae > Ormosia > Ormosia semicastrata. Next base: position 57,995,819 of record JAQQTO010000060.1, read on the forward strand.
GGAAACATAAACTACCCATAAAGACATATGCATCTAAGGAGTTGGGTACTCCATCGGATCCACCTCGGGATCCTCTCCTGGCTCATCTAAATATATAAGGACAGGACTGAGTGCGGTCCCACGGGCAGTTGCCCTAGTAGCTGATGCCATGGAATCCTCGTCCTCTCTAGGGGTGTGAATCGGATCACTCCATAGCTCCTGGATAGGCAAGGCGAACTCTAAATGTACCGAAGTAGTAAGTGTCAGGACAGGATCTCCATCGCGGGTCCTCCTTACGATCAAGATCAGGTCTCCAACATATCGTATACGTTGTCCAGTACAGTCAACTCGCCACGCATTGGCGCCACCGGTGAACACGATCCTAACGAAACTGATAGAACCCCTTCTTGACGACATCCTCGAAAGTAGGTGATCAATACCCAGTAAAGTCTAGGAAAAACAATCTCGTCCCCTCTATAGTCTTTAACCAAATATCACATAGAACAACAACAGTGCAAACAAGAGGTGAGATATCCAACTCCATCACCAATTATGGCAGTAAGAAACACAACGAAAGACAGTAATGCCTTTCACATATAACAATATTAAGTACAGGCAGATAACATCATGTCAATACAGGAATATTGCAAAATAATAAACATAATCATATTATCATGGAGATATCACAAGTCAACAAGCATAATTACATTTTCAATCGACAAATGATTCCACAATGTATATCATAATATATGAATATTAACCATGCCATGATAGTATGTATGATGACCATGCATATGCATAATGCGTATGCTGACCATTCTCATGTACAATGTACTCATTTTCTACTCCATGGAGCTAGACTCAAGTTTTCAGAGATGAACATCCCTGAAGATCTGTCCCCCCTAAATAGACAGTCTACGCAGGGCCACGAAAAATAATAGTGGTTTGTCAGGCTGCCAGTGCGTTGCAACGGTGTTCACGGCCAAGGGTACAATGTGATAGCATAATCACGAGTGAAACACTGTGCCCTGACCCCCTCAAAGGACTCATACAATGCCCCTACTATCCTATAAGTTCTCATTCACTCCTAGGCATAAAACGCCATAACTGTATGATGCTCAAACGCATATCCAGTGAAATCAAATCACATCAGACTCAATAGTCTATCAAATGTTTCCAGGGTCCAATTCATCGGCCGAATAGCACAATGATGCTAATGCATGTTCTCTCCGAGCATCTCAATTATACAAATTCAAGAATCATACATTTTAAGATTATAAACCAAAATAGTCATCAACAGATTTTAGGTCTCACTCATGGGCCCGTTAACAAAGTCGTCATTCATAATTAATTTAGGACTTACCATTGTCTCATAAAGTTTTATCATTGTTCTTCTCTTTGTCCTTAATAAGATTCATTTAATTAAATGTCTTATGATTCTCAAAGTCTCACTTACACTCTTAATTCTTGTTTTTCTTATTCAATTAGTCCTCAATTAATACATTATACTTTTAGGCACATTATAAAATTACGCTTAACTTTCTATACCATTCTTAATAAGTTCCCCTCACATTATTCTTTTTATCTTTATTATTTTGATTATACAAGTTCACCGTTAAATTATAGACAAAGTTGCATTAGAGTAATTTAAATTGAGATATTCAAGGTTCTTACTTATAACCATGATCTTCCTTTGAATAGAAATTATTCTAAGTTTTATGACACAATTCCATTTTTGGATCATTTTCATTTTATGAATTCCTATTAAATTCTAATTGTTCAATTTATTTGAGTTTTACTTTGATTTAGTATTCCTTACGAAATTCTTCTCTAGGGGAATTCTTTTAATTATTTAGTTCCATATTTTAAGTTTGGTTATATTCATTTTACAAATTATTCCAAGTCTCACACATCCTTATTCACTTTCTTAAGTCCAAAGATCCCCTTTAAGTTATCAAATTTGTTTCCTTCCATCTCATTATTAACCATTTAATCATTTGATTAATTCAATTTCAAAGTTGTAAAAAGTTACATGGTTGAGCCCTAATGAGCTCGTGAGGCCGTGAGCCTCCCTAAAATTAGGAACTCCATTTTTTCTTTCCATTCATTACATGTCACTCCCTTAATTAATCATATCTTCAACTAGTTACAAATTTTCACCAAGAATATCCCATTTGAGGCTTGTGGCTGTGAGCCTCTTAGAAGAAAGCAAGGATTATTTTGCTTCCATTTAAGTTTCCAATCCATACCAATCAAACCAAGAGCACCAATGTACATATAAAATCAACCAATCAACTTAAACAAATTAAAAACAACACATAGTCATAAAAGTCATGCAACAAAGAGAGTAACCCTGGCAAGGGTTTCTCATAACCAATCACAAATTAAAGTTTCCTACTACCAAGAGAGGTTGGAGAGGATTATCTCCCTCTTACCAAAGAGAAGAAAACAAGCAATGGAACTCCCTTGAAGCTCCTTGCAATTTTCGGATTCACGCCTCCAAGAACCCTAAAATTACAACTTCATTAAATCTACAAGAAAACTTGAAAGAGAATGGATCAATGGTCATCAAGAAGACCTTGAACACGAAAATGAAGAGAAAAGGGTGAGGAACCAAGAACCTTACCCAAAAGCTTGAAGCTTGAACCTTGAAGAAGAATATGGTGAAGATGAAACCTTTTCAAGAAATCACCAACTAGAAATGTGTTTAGATGATGGAGGAGATTAAGAAAATGTGCTTAGTTGAAAATTTTGTGATGGTTGGGGCTTTAGAGAGGGGCTGGCCGTGAGGTGTTCTAGAGAGAAGGAGGAGAAAAAAAAATGAAAGGAAGATGATGGTAGATAGAGAAGTTGATAGTAGAATGTGAAAGGTGTTTTAGGGTTTGAAATTTGAAAGTAATGATTTAATTAATTGAAGTGTAATTTGGGCTCCAAATTGAAGCATTCCGCCGTGTGGTGAGAGGAGAGAATGGAGGGAAAATGGTCACTTGCTTTTAGGGTTAGCATGTGGGAAATTGCAAAAAGTAGATATGATTAGACATAAAGTAGATTACATTAGGATAAAATAATGTGATTTAGTAATTAAATAATAAGGTAGTTAAGATTTTACTACAAGCTATTGCCAAATGGATAATTATTGTAGTACACAAGCCAGTAATAATTATCTATCGAATAATAGAGCGTACTGTAAAATTTTATTTAACAGTGCGTACAGATATTTTATTTATCAGATAAAACCTCAAAAAACATAAATTTTGTAAACCGTGCCCAGCCTCGGGTTTAGTAAGATCTCCCGTCGACGCTTCCACAGTTCAAGGTTTACTAGCCTCAGGGAAAACATTTTGTTTTCCCGGCTCCGCTTAGCGCGCTTGCAAAATGAAAAATATACTAAAATATTTGACATTTCCAGAAAAATTCACAAAAATTCTCACAAATCAAAAATATTGAAAAATAAATATTCATCTTGAAACAAACAATTTTTGGAGTGTTACGCTGACTCTGCATAGTGTGCACGCAAAACGAGATATATATCAAAATATTTGACTTTTTCAGAAAAATACAAAAAATTTTCCAAAATCACAAATATTATAAAATGACTATTTGTGATGAAACAAATACTTTTTGGAGCGTTACATTGACTCTGCTCAGTGTACATGTAAAACGAGAAATATATTAAAATATTCGATATTTCAAGAAAAATACAAATTTTTTTCCAAAAATCATAAATATTATAAAATGACTATTTGTAATGAAACAAATAACTTTCAGAGCGTTACACTGACTCTGCTCAGTGTACACGTAAAACGAAAAATATATTAAAATATTTGACATTTCAGGAAAAATCCTAAAAAATTCCTAAAAATCTCAAATATTATAAAATGACTATTTCTGATGAATGAGAAAATTTTCGGGATGTTACAATGATAAAAATATCATCTTAAGTTCAAATGTATTTTCACATGGCTTAGGTCTATGATGGTGATCTAGTTGTCATGTTAGATCATTAAAGACCTTTGGAGAAGGCCTTATGGTCGTGTGACTCTAGGAGAAAAGAAACTAAATTGGTCCCATTCTAATTCTTTAGTTACACTTAAACTAATTAATTATTCCATCTAGTTGCACTTAAATTAATTTAGTTAGAATTTCTAGTTACATTATAGCTAGTTAATTACATCATTATGTCATTGTATATGTCATGGCTATGTCATATTTCTAGATAATTTAAATATTTATTTAGTAACTAACTTCTAATTATTTAGAAACTAAATTAGTTCATTTAGTTACTAATTTAGCTATTAGGGTAACTAAGTTAGATTATCTAGTTACTCAACTAACAAATCTAACCATTAAAAATTAACTTCATCTCCTAACCATTGATTAAATCTAAGGTGGATATCATAAGCTTCTTTATCAAGATTGCTTTCACACCATTGATTAGATTAATGGTGATGATCTAAGGCTTTTCCATCAAGTTTTCCATCCAACGGTTCATAAAAAAGTCCAGCCACTATATTTGACCAATTCTTATTGGTTAGCCATAAAGCTTTGTAATGATGACTCATGATTACCCTTTAGATATTTAACTTAGATATTTTCAGCTTTCATGATTACACTTGAGATATTTTTATTAAGATATTTTTCCGGTAGATATTTATTCCTAGATATTTATCCTTAGATATTTACTGGGTGAGTCATCATAGAATATTCTAAAATAGCTAAGTCAGCATGGTGAGTCATAGCGTCGAGTCACCAGCTCAGTCATCAAGATATTTTCTAACAGTTATTACCCAATGGATAATAGCTACTGCTATTATTACACAATGGATAATAGAAAACTCAGATATAGAAAATCTCGGTCAACTGTTCCTGGTTTCGGGTTTAGTAAGATCCCCCGATCCCGCCTTGACAGTTTGAAACTTTCTAGTCTAGGAAAAAATTTTATTTTTTCGGGCCCGCCTCAAGCACACATACAACTTAAAATAATATTAAAATAATTACAACCTCAGAAAAATCTACAAAAATTCTCAAAAATCATAAAAATTATAAAACTCATATATTTTCAGAAAAAACTAAATTCGGACATATATTTCAAAAATAATATTAAAATATTCAAAATAATTAAAATTTTCCAAAAATTCACAAAAGCTCATAAATATTATAAAACGTATTTATTTTAAGAAAAATAAAAAATTGGGATGTTACAATTCTCCTCCTCTAAAAAGAATTTCGTCCTCGAAATTTTTCTTACATACAAAAATAAAAAGGACATTACTCCTTAACCATCGTAGCAGATACACTAGGTACATTTTCTACTTAAGGTATCCATTGCGACATTCGCCTTTTCGGAATGACACAGATGTTGAAAATCTGTTGTTGTTGAAAATTCTAACTTTCATCTTTTCCTCGTATCAAACTCCTCTTGATCGAACTGGTACTCCAAGCTCATATGATCACTATAGGTATTGTAGAAAATAAGCGTTTTCAAATTTTCAATGTGAAACAGCTATCGTAAACTTCAAAACATGAATCGGATAGTTCTTCTCATGCAATTTCCTTGCCTTGAAACATACATCACTACTATTCCTTAATTCAAAATTCGCATTTGACCAGCTTCACATATAACTTCTTCTTCGGAATTTGAAACTGCATCCGGATGTTTAGCATGCTCTTTTGGACTTCGAGAATAGATCAAGATATCGCCAGTTAGCATAATGACAAATCTGCCTTGGAAGATATTCTACTTTCATGCAAATTTGATAATAATCAGAACGCAAATCGATCTTGGAGACAACGACTTTCTTCATTTGATCTTCTAGTTCCCACGTTGTATCTCCTATCGCACCGTTCTAGATTTTTTTCTTTCTTCATCAAGGTAAGTTATTTCACTCGCCTATCTTTAATCTTAACAGAAAATGTCTCATAGATTAAGTTCTCTTCTAATTGTACTACATTTGGCACTGTAACATGGGTTGAATCAAGAATAATTCTTCTAAATTGAGATACATGGAAGGTACTATGAAGATTAGAAAGAAAAGTGATAATGCTATTTGGTATATTACCAGATTTATCCAACAAAGAATTTGATATGGTCTAATAAATTTTGAAATGAACATGATCCAATAAATTTAGAAATGAACTTTCTGGATTCAATTTTTGGATTCAAATCCAAAAATCTCAGTTCAAGGAAACACTAAAGTTTCATTGAAACAATCTAGTAGGATATAGTTAGAAAATAACCAATCCACTTATAAAGTCAAGCTCTCAAGTAGATGTGATTTTAGATAAGCAAATCAAATCAACAGAAAAGATTTGATCTTTAATAAAAATAGGGTAGATTTAGAAAACTTTGAGTATAAACAACAAGTTTAACAAGAAGAGTAGAAATACTCAAATCAAACGATAACAAAGACACGGATAACTCAAATCGATTTACTTAGTCTATTTGTGAAAGAAATAGACAAACTAAATCAACAGAAAAGTTTCAAACTCCAATAATAATAGGATACGTTTTAAACAGGCTCAAGTAGCAACAGTAAATTTAGAAGTTGAAGTAGCATTATAAAAGGAAACAAAAACACAGATAACCCCAAAAGGTTCTCACAGTCACAGACCATAAGAGAATGGGTTACTTTGCGAGTTATACAGTACAATTTTAGCATTACTCTCTATGGACAGCTTCCTCGTTTCTTAAGTCTTTATATTTGAATGTTCCCATTCCATTCTTTATATTGAATTCTTCACCTACTTGAGATCTTGTCGCAAGTTCATTAGTAACGGAAGGTTCCGTCTTCAGTTGATCACAATCTTTCAAGACATGACCGAGCCTTCCACATCTAAAACAAATTATACCCCTTATCGTGCAGTTTCTTGTCATATGGCTCTTTCCACACTTCATTAGTGATACCACAGTCTGACCAAAACCGTTGCCACTAGTCCTTCCTCCCTTTGTTCGTTGTTGCTTCCCCGGTGGTCGTGTATACAACTTTCGCTGAAAATCGGTTGACTTTACATTTCCTTTCTTCTTGGATTATCGAAGGTTCAAAGTTACAGCTTCTTGCATCCTGAGACTGCTCCAACCCTAACAAGCTTTGAAGTTCAGTTATCAGTTCCTGCTGCTGAGTGATCATCTGTCTCTGTTGTACCGCTATGTCAGTCATCCTCTGCATCACACTTCTAGCTGCGGCTATACGATCTTCATCATGTCTCGTGTCTATATGCCCACATCTACTACGATCCATTGTCTTTCTTCAAAGGCAAACAAAATCAAAACACAATGAAACTAAATGTAACTATTTCAAACAACATCGTCTCCTTTCGAAAACTAAACAATATATCTCTGTGTTTAGTGTTAGAGAAAAACACAGCACAAACAAGACAAACCTACCCACAAACCCAAAAGACTCTAACTTGGGCTATGATACCAACAAATGTAACACCCCCTCCGAAGGGTATCACATTCATAATCACTCCTTATACATAATTTCCCAAGTTATAAAATAATTAATATTATTTAAATACAAGTTTCAAAATTTTTTTTCCCTGAAAACATCAATTGATCAAATTAAAGTAATTCAAAATATAGTAACTGAATAAAGGACTTTTCATTTACACAGAGTTTACTACCACTATACAATCATTATCTTTAGAAACCCAAAGATATAACACCTAAAACATGAGCCCTTGTCAGAAGACAAATTCCCTAGCCAGGAATGTCTCCACAATACTCCATATACTCTGAGTCCCAGTGAACACGTCAAGCAGTAGCGCCTTCAAGAAATTGTAGTCAAAAGAAACCTAGCTGACTCCTCCTTGCAATCATCGCCATCTTCATAGACATAGACATAAAATAGAAATAGACAGAACAAAATAGCAAAGAGGTGAGATCCCCTACATCACATGCCAATATGGTAGCAAAGAAACGATATGAACAACAATCTCGTTCCATACATACAATCCAAAAAAATCAGTAGATATATTCAAGATAATAAATAGATAAATAATATAATAAACTTGCAACGCAATATCAGGTATAATGATAATATCACAATCAAATTATATTACAACAGCTAAATGCTGAATAGGCATATGCTCAATGTAACCAGTTCCTACTCCCTGGAGTTTACTAAAAATCAGAGATGAACGACCAGAAGATCTGTCCCCCCTAATAAGACAGTCTATGCTGGATAATGAAAAGCAATAGTGTTTGTCGGGAAGTCAGTGCGTTGCAATCAGTGTTCACAGCCAGGGGTATATATATATATCTGACTCAATGTCAATAAGTGAATCACCACGCCCTGACGTCCCCAGGTTCCCTCCCACTATCCTATAAGTTCACGTCCATTTCCTTAGGCATAAAACACCACAACAAATACTGTCATTGATCACACAGTATTTGTACACAGTATACATTATAAATGATTCAAACATAAACATATACTGTCATTGAACACACAGTATTTCATATTCACACACTGTCACATGGTTATATCACAATATGTTACTAAAAACATTTTTACTCAAAACAAAGTACCGTTGTATTGTTCCCAATGATACTAACGCAACTGCACATGCACATACAGTTATCCAATACCATTAGTATCTATGGTATTATATAACCACCCATACAATCGATAAAACCAAAGATCCACTCGGGTCCAATACTTCAGTTTCACAATTTACTTGTTTTAATACGTTGGCCCTAAAGCAAAACTCGTTGTTCCTCTCAATCGCATAGCAGTATTATCGCATTTTCACAATCGCGTAACACTTTTGTTACGTTTTCAAATTGCATAAAGATTTTTCAACATTTTCTAAATCACGTAAAGATTTTAAAACATTTTCTCAATCGCGTAGATAAAAATTACTATTTTTTAATCGTGTAAAATATTTCTGACATATTTTAAGTCCAAAATAAGATTTTTCTCATTTAGTATCAAAAATTGACTTTATTCTCATTATTTGCATAATAGTCCTTCTATAAAATAATATTTACATAATAGTCCCTTTTTAAATAATATTTCCAAAATAGTTCATTTTTAAAGAATATTTTCAATATAGTCTCTATTTAAAGAATATTTTCAATATAGTCCCTCTAAAAATCAATATTTCTACTGTTTCCCAAAAAATTATGTTTCTTTAATTTACTTGGGATATTACAGCTCAAAATTTCCTAACACGCTTCAAAACCCAAAAGGTGAGTTGTACGTCGGTAAATTTCAAGTATTGGGTTTTATTTTACTACATAGCTTAATTAGGCTAAATTTTAATTCTAAAAAATTAATTACTTCATTTTAGATCCAAAAATCTACCAAATTGATTTCTTATCATTTAAACACCTAAGTCTTCACTTAGTAAAATAATTTTGAATCTTGAACATCAAAATGGCATGTTGGCCGAAAATTAACTTATATTCCATTATCAAATATTGAATCATTTCCTGTTTCATTTCTTTTTGTAAAACTTCTTAATCCAATTACTTGTTACATAACCATTTAAAATCCACACTTCGTAAAATATTTTCAATTGGTTTATTCCAAAATCCTCATGAAAACCGTGAGCTTATTGCTTCATTGTAACCAAAATAATTTTCTTTTCCACATGATTCTTATTATACTCAAAATATCATTCATAATAATTATACTATGACATGTACATGCTTATTATTAAAGCAATAAAAATCATGTTAAGCATTTAATCACAATTTAAGCAATATCATACCATCTCATAAAATTATTCAAGTACTAAAATCATGCATAATTAATAAACAATAAAATCACGTATCATAGAACATAGAACACATGAACATACACAAACAAGTGAATAAATCCCTTAAGGGATTTTTCACCACAAACACAACAAAGTCCATTCCCTCACCACCACATATAGCTGATGAGGTTAATCTCCCTTTTACCTTAAGAAAGACAACAAACTTCAAGCCTCTCCTTCCACTTGAATTCGTGTGGCACCAAGAAAAATTCTAAGAAATCTTAAACAAATCTAAAAGTCATAAATGAAGCTTGAAAACAACAAACCATGGATCAATCATGGTATAGAAAATTAGAAATTCAACTTAGAATCAAAGATTCACGAAATTACCTTTGATATAGGAAACTAAAGCTTGATTTTTGAAACACTTAGAGAGAGATTTAGACAAAACTCACCAAAGGAAAGTGTTTAGAATTATGTTTGGGTTTAAAAAGTATGAAGAGATAAAATTATAGAAGTGGAGAGGTGGGAGTTGGAGGTTGTGGCGGAAACTCCAAAGGAAAAAGGAAAGAAAGTGTTCTTGTGTTCTTGAGAGATAAGAGAAAATGAAAATGGATAGCTTATTTCTCAAGTGTGTTGCCGTGAGAATGAATGAATAGAATAGATAAAAGCTAATCATGATGATAAAAATATCATCTTAAGTTCACATGCATTTTCACATGGCTTAGGTCATATTATGGTCATCTAGTTGTCATGTTAGATCATTCAAGACCCTTGGAGAAGGCCTTATGGCTGTGTGACTCTAGGAGAAAAGAAACTAAATTGGTTCCATTCTAATTCTTTAGTTACACTTAAACTAATTAATTATTCCATCTAGTTACACTTAAATTAATTTAGTTAGAATTTCTAGTTACATTCTAGCTAGTTCATTACAGCATTATGTCATTGTATATGTCAAAGTTATGTCATATTTCTAGATAATTTAAATATTTATTTAGTAACTAGCTTCTAATTATTTAGCAGCTAAATTAGTTCATTTAGTTACTAATTTAGCTATTAGGGTAACTAAGTTAGATTATCTAGTTACTCAACTAACAAATCTAACCATTAAAAATTAACTTCATCTCCTAACCATTGATTAAATCTAATGTGGATATCATAAGCTTCTTTATCAAGATTGCTCTCACACCATTGATTAGATCAATGGTGATGATCTAAGGCTTTTCCTTCAAGGTTTCCATCCAACGGTTCATAATAAAGTCCAGCTACTATGTTTGACCAATTCCTATTAGTTAGCCATAAAGCTTAGTAATGATGGCTCATGATTACCCTAAGATATTTAACTTAGATATTTTCAGCTTTCATGATTACACTTGAGATATTTTATTAAGATATTTTCCCAGTAGATATTTATTCCTATATATTTATCCTTAGATATTTACTAGGTGAGTCATCATAGAATCTTCTAAAACAGCTAAGTCAGCATGGTGAGTCGTAGCGCCGAGTCACCAGCTCAGTCATCAAGATATTTTTCTAACAGTTATTACCCAATGGATAATAGCTACTGCTATTATTACACAATAGATAATAGAAAACTCAGATATAAAAAATTTCAATCAACTATTCTCGGTTTCGGGTTTAGTAAGATCCCCTGATCCTGCCTTGACAGTTCGAAAATTTCTGGTCCCGGAAAAATTTTTACTTTTTCGGGTCTGCCTCAAGCACACATACAGCTTAAAATAATATTAAAATAATTAGAACCTCAGAAAAATCTACAAAAATTCCCAAAAATTATAAAAATTATAAAACTCATATTTTCAGAAAAAACTAAATTCGGACATATATTTCAAAAATAATATTAAAATAATTAAAATAATATTAAAATATTCAAAATAATTAAAAATTTTCAAAAATTCACAAAAACTCATAACTATTGAGAAGAAGCCTCAGAGGGTCCTCCTCAACAAACTATTGAGAAGGAGCCTCAGAGGGTCCTCCTCAGCATCCTCCTCAGAAGCAACAGATTCATGAGCAGGAGCTCGTGTAGAGGATAGGAATGAATCCTCGTATGGAGTATACTCACGATCACCCCACATCTTGCGTATCGGCATGTAGAACTCCAGTGATACAACAACATCAAAAGAGAAAATAGGAGAATCATAATGACCCCAAGCCAAAGATACAGTCACATCTCTCACGTAAACAAAGCGCTCGGTGATCAAGTCGACATGCCAATAGTCAATGCCTTCGTGGAACCTCAACCTGACATACCTTGGCAAACCTCGTCGGGATGCCATGTCAACCAAAAGACTAACTCACCCCAAAACCAGGAAACTCAACCTCATCCTCGTCTCGGTCTTTTAAAAAGCATAGATATAAACAAAATAGCAGAATACAGAAAAGAGGAGAGATATCCAACATCAATACCAGTTATGACAGTAAAGAACCAAAAATGGCACAGGACGCCATACAACATGGCAAACATAATAAACAGCATCAGGATTCAGATGATAAACAATTTGATAATACATATAGTCATAACATCATTAAAAGAAACAGTTCCATAATCATATACATTTATACCAGATAAATATGTTGACAAACTATGCACATGCACAAGGTACCCGAAATCCTACTCCATGGAGCTAGACATAACATTAGAGAGAATGATCAAGGAGACATGCCTGTATCTCATCAGCCTCAAATCAAGTGCTTTCAATATCAACAAATTGTGCAACATGGCTTATACAAGGCATTCTTCACAAGATCGCGATATAGGACAGTGTCTCGGTTCGGATCGTCAGTGCATTTGCATAGGTCTATCCCATCGTACACAGGAGCTACCAACTGTCCATTGTGAGATACCCGCACCCCGACGCCCCCAAGGTCAACAAGTGACCTACACTTGTCTATTCGCACCCGCACGTATGTGTGATTCATCTCCTAGGTTTACAGCCTTACAAACAGAGTCCAACGGACTTTCACAATGCATGATGACTTGATGCACATGTATATAGATATTCAATAATAGTATGACTTGTCCATGATTACATGCCATATTAGGCCCAATCAATTATCAACAATCCTTGGTCCCACTTATGGACCCATAACAAGTCATTGTCCAAATCTCAATGGTGAAAACATACTTTTTAATGTTTGATATGAAAGTTGCACCTCAATTTCATTATTATTTTCTATTAACCTCTCTAAGGAAATTCTCGAGTATTTTTCATTCAATCCTTATTACTTTTAATTAAATAAGTTCTTTCCTTTGTTTTAGACCAAAATCATTCAGAATAATCATTTTAAGTTTCTCAAAACCTAACTCACACTCATGTTCTTTCTTTGGCCCAAAAATCACTGTAGGCTATAGGATAAAGTTTTGTTCTTTATTCTTTCCATATTATGAATTCCTCATTAAATGTCTACTCATTTAATTAACTAAGTTTTAACTTGATACAAAAGTCTCACATTGAGTGCCCAATGAAGCCATGAGCCTCCAAGGGACTAGGAGTCCAACATTTTTCATCACCTCTCTAACCACTCATCATTTAATTGCTTAAGTCCCAAATTAACACAAAAGTTCAATCTTGGACCCATCAAAGGACCTCTTGGCCATGAGCCTCTAAACCAAAGGGGTAAGAATCCTTTGCTTTCCATACATACATCCAACCATTCAAGGCATTCCAAATCCATCAAGTTACACAATAGCAAGTATTAAAGTCATATAATACAACCAATCACAACATTACCAAAAATCACACAACAAAGTGAGTAACCCACACATAGATTTCTCACCATCAACACAAAAATGTGTTCCTCACCACCATGATAGGTTGAAGAGGATGATCTCCCTCTTCCCTAAAGAGACAACAAAAGAAAACAAGCTCCTTGATGCTTCCTTGTAATTTTCGTCCACCACCACTAATGAAACTCTAGGATAGTCAAACTCACACAATCAACAACCAAAGCTTGAAAAGAGGAGTCCTTGATCACAAAAGTGACAAAGGACCACAAAAATAAGAAGAGAAAAGATGAAAATTAAGAACTTTACCTCAAAGCTTCAAGTTTTAGGGCTTGGTAGAAAGTGATGAAGATGGAAGAATCAAGAGATGATCACTAAAGAGAAAAGCTTCTGTGTAACAAGGAGATTCAAGAACCATGGCTGGTTGGAGGGAACAAAGATGGATGGCCAAAATAGTATGTATGGCCATGAGAATGGAGTGGAAGAATGAAGAAGAAGAAGTGTGAGAGAGAAAGGAGAAAATGAGAGAATGAAAAGCGAAACTTTGTTTGAAATGAAAAAGTGATGGGTAAGTGAAAAAGATGAAAATTTTTGGTCATCTTTTCCTCCCAAATTGTCGTGGGGTCACAACGACGAGAGAGGAAAGGTGAAGTTTCCTTGAGAAGCTTGGTATAAGGTTTCCTTGAGAAGTTTCACACACTTTTTGAAAAAGTCAAGGGTGATGTCATGGTGATGATGTCATTAAAGTGCTCCCTAGAAAAGATGACTAGCACTCTACTAAAGCTATTATCCAGTGGACAAAGGTTACAATTAGCAAAAACTGTATTTACCGTCCAACGGATAATAAAATATTATCGCGATTTTATTTATCAGATAAAATCTTAAAAAATGAAAACTTCGTAAACTATGTCCGGCCTCAGGTTTAGTAAGATCTCCCATCGACGTTTTCACAGTCCAAAGTTTTTCGACCTCGGGAAAATATTTTATTTTCTTGGCCCCGTTCAGCGTGCACGTAAATCAAAGAATATATTAAAATAATCAAACAATTCAAATAATTTCAGAAAAATTCACAAAAATAAAAAATATTATAAAATAAATATATATCATGAAACAAGCAATTTTCGGGGTGTTACAACTCTCCCCTTCTAAAAAGAAATTGTCCTCGAAATTTTTATACCTTAAAATAGATGTGGATGTTGTTCCTTCATCTTGTCCTCTAAGTCCCACGTCGCATCTCTGGTTATGTCATTCCAAATCACTTTCATCAATGGAATCTCCTTTCCTCTGAGTTGCTTCACTCTTCTATCCTCAATTTTTACAGGAAGTGTCTCATAGGTCAAATTCTCTTTTAATTATACTGTATCTAGTGCTATAACATGGTTTGGATCAGGGATGTATTTTCGCAATTGTGACACATGAAAAACATTGTGGAGGCTAGAAAGAAAAGGTGGTAAGGCTATTTGGTAAGCTACTGGACCTATCCCACTAAGAATTTGATAAGGTCTGATGAATTTAGGAGTAAGTTTTCTAGATTTAAGAACTCGGCCGACCCCAATCGTGGGTGTGACTTTCAAAAACACATGCTCACCTTTTTTAAACTCAAGAGGCTTCCTTCTTTTATCCGAATAGCTTTTTTGTTGACTCTGAGCCAACCGCATCCTCTCTTGAATCATCTTAACCTTCTCCGTTGTTTGCTACACAAGATCAGGTCTGATCATAAGGTGCTCCCCATCTTGGTACCAACACAAAGGTGTTCTGCACCATCATCTGTATAGAGCCTCATAGGGTGCCATCCCTATGCTCGAGTGAAAATTTTTATTGTAGGTGAACTCTATCAAAGGCAAAACTTCATCCCAACTTCCAGTCTGTTCTAGAGTATGAGCTCTCAGTAGATCTTCCAGTGATCGGATCGTCCTTTCTGATTGACTATCGATTTGAGGATGATAAGTAGAACTCAAATGAAGTTTCGTTCCTATTGCTTCTTGAAGACTCTGCTAAAACCTCGATGTGAACCTCGGATCTCTATCGGAGATAATACTGGAAGGCACACCATGAAGTCTAATAATCTCGCTAATATACAGTTGAGCTAACCTCTCCATTGAATACCTCATGTTAATCGATAAGAAGTGAGCAGACTTCATAAGCCGATCCATAATTATCCATATCAAGTCGTAACCTTTTCAGGTCTTCGGTAATCCAACCACAAAATCCATCGCGATGTTATCTCATTTCCATTCGAGAATAGTTAGAGGTTGCAACATTCCTGAAGGTCCCTAGTGTTCAACCTTGGCTTTCTGACAAACTAGACAAGATGACACATACTTGGCAACATCCCTCTTTATTCCGTGCCACCAGAATAACCGCTTCAGATCTTGGTACATTTTAGTCATTCCTGGGTGTATACTCAACTAGCTCGTGTGGGCTTCGTCAAGAATTAATTTCCTCAGCTCCGGATCACTAGGCATACAAACCCTGCCTTTGAACCTTAGAATACCATTATGTCCTTCCTAAACTATTGACACAATGTCTCGCTTCATCAGCTCCCTCTCATTTTGCAGAAACTCATCATCTTTCTGTTTCTCTCGGATTTCTTCCATCAAATCACTTGAGATGGCAACCATATTCAAACAAATCTTCTCCAGTGTCAACTCCACGGACTTCCACATATTCCAGAATTATTCTATTAATTCCTTTTCCTTGATCATCATAGTAGAGACACTAAGCATCTTCCTACTTAAAGCATCTGCCACCACATTTACCTTTCTGGGATGATACTAGAGTTGAAAATCGTAGTCTTTCAGAAATTCTAACTACCGCCTTTGCCTTATGTTCAGCTCTTTTTGGTCGAACAAGTACTTCAGACTCTTATGATCACTGTAGACGTTGAACGTTGCTCCGTACAGAAAATGTCTCCATATTTTCAAAGTAAACACCACCGCTGCTAACTCCAAGTCATGCATAGGATAATTCTTTTCATGTACTCTCAGCTGTCTTGAAGCATAAGCCACCACTTTCCTATCTTGCATGAGCACGCATCCTAATCCTTGATGTGAAGCATCACAATACACTTCAAAGGGTTCATTGGGATCAGGTAGAACCAAAACTGGTGAAGTAGTCAGTCGTCTCTTCAATTCTTGAAAACTCTCTTCACAATCATCGGTCCATACAAAGGCTTGGTTCTTTCTCGTAAATTGAGTTAGAGGTCTTGCTATCTTAGAAAATCCTTCAATGAATCTTCGGTAATAACTAGCTAATCCCACGAAGCTATGGATCTCTGTCACAGTCTTCGGCCTTTCCCACTGCAGAACTGCTTCAACTTTCAACGGATCCACTACAATTCCACCATTCGAGATTACATGACCCAAAAACTTAACCTCTTCCAGCTAGAATTCACACTTTGACAACTTGGCATACAACTTCTTCTCGCTCAGGATATGGAGAACTATATTGAGATGTTCAGCATGTTCCTCCTGATTTTGAGAATAGATCAGAATGTCATCGATGAAGATGACGACGAATCTGTCTAGGTAAGGATGAAAAATCCTATTCATGTAATCCATGAATATGGCAGGTGCATTTGTCACTCCAAACGGCATCACAAGATACTTATAATGTCCGTAACGTGTATGAAAAGTCATTTTAGGAATATCCTCTACCTTCACTCGGATCTGATGATAGCCCGAACGCAAATCGATCTTAGAGAAAATAGAAGCTCATTTTAACTGATCCATTAAATCATTTATCCTCGAAAAGTGGATACTTGTTCTTGATCGTGACCTTGTTCAATTGATGATTGATGATCACATATTTGATACATGAATAAGCCTTCATTTTTAGTTATTTACACTCTCTATGTACTTAATTGATTGAGTTTTATTATGTTTTGTAAGTTTGGACTCAAATTAGACTTAATTGAATTTTTTAGTATAATTTACGTCTTACGTTATTTCTGTATTTGGGATATATCTTGGGATGTAGGTGGTCAAATAAGGTGAATCTGATGGCATTTTAAAGATAAGAGAGAGCTCTATAACTTTTATGAAGACCTCAAAGGCCCAATCACACGAGTAGATAACTCAAATTGGGGTTGAAGCAAGAACCAGAGTACTTTTCCTAACAGCTTAACCTACGTGTACTGTTCATCACAGTTTTCGGGCTAGAAGTTGTCCAATGGGCTGAAATTTGGATGCTAAATAATTAAGACCCATATATACAACTTTCATGTTAAACACTTTTCCATAATCGGACTCCTTGAAGGTGATATTGGACTTGGAAGTCAGAACAGAGGAGCTGTGACTGGGCCTGAGCAGTGTGCAGTGATTTGAACGTATATGGAGTTATAGAAATGATATTGGACTCAAAATAAAGCCATTTGAAAGCTAAGATCCAGGCCTACAACTTTCATGAAGACCACTTGGTTCAAAAATGACGAATGCAATGACTTCAGAGCTGCATGATTTCAAAGACAAGGAATCTCCATAATTTTCCACTCACCAAAAGTCATTTGGCATTTTTCACTCATTTTCCACTCATCCACCCACTAATGACTCACCCCTTGTCATTTTGTATCTATAATCTTCTATAAAAGGGGGCTTTGGCAGATCATTGAGGAAGTTTGGTGTTAGTTACTAAAATGATGTCATTTTGTTACTAGGCTTTCTTGTAGTAATTTTCCTTTGTTCTAAATTAAAGTCATGTTCTTCTTCTTCTTCTTCTCTCTTTCTTTCTTCTTATCTATGAGTAACTAAGTTTCATTTTACTTGGGTGAAAGGGTGAAGCTCTTGGTAATAAAGTAAGGTTAGATTTATTCTTCTCTTGTACTTAAATAATTTATATTTTCTAGTAACCATTATATGTATTATAATTTGTTTCTTATAATTTAGAAACCATCTTTGTAAAGAGGAGTTCTTGATTTGTTGTAGACAAAATATTGGCACAATGAATGCTTTAACCCATTTATAAGTGGTGGTAATATGTTTAGGAAACATAATATAATTACGTATATTATTTTAAATGGACTTTTAATGTTGTATTTTCCGATTGGAACCTCCATGTTGCGAGGATTCTAATTGAGTTATAAAAGAAATTAATATTACCTTTACTTTATTTACCAAGAGTGGATCTTTTAACCCAAGTAAATAATTTTTACCATAGTAACAAAATATTTACTTCACCTTAATTAATCTTCAACAATTCCCTGTGGATCGACCTCGGACTCCCGAGAAATTTATTACTTGAGACAACCTGCACTTGCGTTCGCAAAGCAATAATTAATCACGCATCAAGTTTGTAGACTTGTTTGAAACTAAAAATTGTGCATTAAGTTTTTGGCACCGTTGCCGGGTACTTGATTTGAAGACTGAATTTCTGGTGTAAAAATTTGTATATATACTAACATACTAACTAGTGGGGAAACCTCTCCCTTTTATTTTACACACTAACTTAGTGGGGGAACCTCTCCCTTTTATTTTCTTTGTACATATTAACTTAGTTTGGGTAATTCTCTCTTTTAATTTCTGTACAGTGGGGGTAATTTTCCCTTTTATTTTCTTGTACATATTAATTTAGTGGGGGAAACTCTCCCTTTTATTTTTTTTCTGTACTTTACTAACTTTGTGGGGGAAATCTTTCCCTTTTATTTTTTTTGTACATACTAACAGTGGGGGAAACTCTCCCTAATTTCTCTGTAATCTTTAATCATTAATGAAATAATCTTTCTTCTTCTCTTCTCTTTCACCGGAGCAAAAAATTGGCTTGCTGAATCTCTAGTTTTCATATTTTAAATTTACTTTTTGCACTTTATTTTTTTTTTTGTATTTTTTTTTTTGCACTTTATTATTTTTTTTTTATTGTTACTTAATTTTTTTGTCATTTATTTTCTGTCATTTTTTTATTTTTTTTGTCATTTATTTTTGTTTACTAACTTACTAACTTACTAACTATCTAACTTTTTACTTTATCTGCTTCTAACATTTTAATTTATCTGCATATTAACTTTTAAATTTTTCTACTTATTAATTTTTTTTGTGGCTAGTTTATACTACACCTTTGTTAATATTTAATGGACGATTTATACTACTAGCTTGTACATTTTCTTTTCTATTTTAAGTTACTTATTTATGCTTAATTGGTATCGTGATTCAAATGCTGGTCGTTTGGTTAAAGTTAATCCTAGTACTTTATATATTGATTTGTCTGGATCACAATCACACACATCAAACACAATGGCTGAAAATGAAAGTGTGCATGATGAACATGAAAATCAACCGTTGCGAACCATGCGTGAGTATTTGAAACCATCTCGAAATTCTAGTCTATCATATTTTATCTTTCCACTCAATGCTAAAAATTTTATATTCAAGTCAGGTATGATTTCTTTACTTCCTAATTTCCATGATTTAGAATCTGAAAGCCCATATTTACATCTGAAAGAATTTAAGAAAAAATGTACTGCTTTTCATGATCAAACTTGCATTGAAGAGGTTGCTAAGTTTAAATTGTTTCCTTTTTCTTTGAAAGATAAAGCAAAAACTTGGCTTAACACTTTGAAACTAAGATCAATTGGCACATGGCAAGAAATGCAATGTGAGTTTTTGAAGAAATTTTTTCCAACACATAAAACCAATGCTTTGAAAAGACAAATCCAAATTTTTTCCCAAAATTCAAATGAAGCATATTTTCAAAGTTGGGAACGTTTTAAAGATTTGTTGAATTCTTGCCCACATCATGGTTTTGAAAAATGGCGCACTATAAGCTTCTTTTATGAAGGGTTAACACCCGAAACTAAACAATTTGTGGAAACAATGTGCAATGGTGAATTTCTTGATAAAGAACCTGAAGAAGCTTTAGACTACTTAGACCATTTGGCTAAAAATTCTCAATCTTGGCATGGTACTAATCCTTCTGAAAATTCAATTAGATTTAACCTTGCAAATGCTAGTAAAGAAAAATATCATCTTAATCAAGAAGAAGATCTAAATGCAAGGTTTGCTAATTTGGCTAGAAAGATTGAAGCTATGGAATAAGGGAAAGTAAAAGAAATCAAATCTGTGCAAAATAAAGAAATTTGTGGCATTTGTGATGAATTAGGACACTCAATAAATGAATGTCCAAAACTTCCTGTTTTTAAAGAAGTTGTGCATGAGCAAGTAAATGCAATGAACAATTTTAAAAAGCCATTCATTTCTTCTTTTTCAGATACATTCAATCCGGGATGGAGAAATCACCCGAACTTCAGTTGGAGGACCAACAATCAAGCACAATTTATGCAACCACCTCCTCCTCAGGCACAACAGGGCTCTCAAAATTCTCAAGGATATGCACCTTTTGTCCCATCATACAGGAATAACCTTGAAGAAACATTGCATGCATTCATAGAAAAGCAGGATGCCATTTTTAATCAAAACACTCAAATCATGATTGACATAAAAGACACTCTTGCTAAACTTTCTTCTGCACTCACCATTCACGAGAAAGAAAAATTTCCTTCTCAACCTCAACTAAATCCCAAGGGTCAATACAGTCTAAATGATGGTAATTCAGAAAATCAACAATTAGATCAAGTCAAGTCAGTGATAACCCTTAGGAATGGAAAGGTTGTTGAAGAAAGTATGGAGATAAAGAGCCAAGTGTCCAAAGTGATGAACTCCTTGAGTGTGAATGAGCTAGAGGATGTGGAAAAGAATCAAGATAGTTGTGATGCTGAGCTACCCAAGGAACCTGAGGTGACAAAAAGTCTTGTTAAGCCAGAAAATGATGATGAGGGCTACCAGACATACATGATTGACTCAATCATGGATAGGGGAGTTTCTACAACCTATGATTTTAATCTCTTTGAGAATTTTCTTGTCAATTCTGAGTTTGATTCTATCAGTAATCCCTCTGATGTAGTTGATATTTCTACTATTTTTGATAAAACTCAAGATCATGACACTCAGGCATAGCAACCAAAGTTTAAGAAGTTTCTTAAGAAAGGTTGGAGCATTACTGATAAAAAAGGTGTTCGTCCCTTGGTCTGTTCTTATAAAATTAATTTGGAAGAAGGTAAATGGTCAGCAGTTGAAGCTATAACTTGAGCTGAAGGATCCAGATGTAGCAGAGACTTTGGTAGATGATCTTGTCTACCAAAGCTGAGGTAAGTTTTTAGTATTTCGTGTTTTTATTGAGTCGGCTTAAGTGCCTCCCAAATTTCGGAGCCTTTGTATGGGGATGTAAATAGTGTCAGCCAAAAAAAAATTATAAAACAAAAGAACCCAAAAAAAAGTTTTTTTTGAAAGCTTGTTTATTTCATTTTATTTTATCTTTTTATTTTTGTCATTGCTAACCATTGTCAAGATGTAGTTATTCTCTTCTCGTCTAAGCATTTCAGGTATGTGACTTCTCCCTATTACTTTATTTAATTTTATCCCAATAATTTATTTGATGTATATTGATGATTATTTCTTCAGTCTGGATTTAATTTTTAATATTGAGGACAATGTTGTGATCTGGTTGGGGGGAAGGATAGTTGTGTCAATAGTTGTGTGAATAATTGTGTAAAAAAAATGCTTGAAAAATAAATTAGGAAGTGTGTTTATTAATATGTTTATCGTGTTTACTAACAGCTAAACCAGTTAAGGATGGTAGAGTAAGGAGTAAATTTTACTCTTGAGATGCATCTTAGTTGGGGTAGTAACTAGTTTGTGTGGAAGTAGCAATTCAAATTCAGGGGAATTTGCATGATTGAGTAAATTGTCTTCTTTCTTAAAATTCACATGCTTGGTTATGGATGTTGAATTGGTGGACTGAGAATGATAGAATTATGCCTTGTGAGATTTTGAGCCTATTGATGAATGGATTGAACATTTGTACCATTCTTTTCCTTCTTGTGTGAATTTCACTCATGGAATTGTTACTCTAGAACTTGCTTTGATTCTTTTTTAGACTACATTTTCATATGCATACATAAATATGATTGAGACATTTTTCTTGAAATAGCTACTTTAATCAAATAGTCAACCTTGCTTAGCAGCATATTGTCTCAATATGATATCAAGCACTCTTATGACTTCTTGGAAATTCTCTGATTCCTGCCAACATAAAGCATTAGAAATGACCTGTTTCCCCTTACTTAACCCCTTTGAGCTTATTTGACTATTCTTTGTTTCGAACTCATTATGTGCCTTAAATGAAAAACCAAGTTCTCACTTGACCTTAGGGAATAAGAGAACATTAGTTTTGTCATTCGATGAGTTCTTGAACAAGTGTAGGGGTGTGTGTGCAGAATGGTTAAAAAATATATATATATGATGTTCTTTTTGTAAAAAAAAAAAATCAATAAAAAATCAATAAAAAAATGTAAAAAGAAGAGGGTCAACAAGGTAATAAAGGAAAGGAAAAGAATATGTAAAGGGAATTTGTATTATGTGGAGTTGGGATGAACTTTCATGCTTGTTAATTGAACTCAACTCTCATGCTCTTTTATTCTCTGGTATTTAACTTGTCATATCCATATTACCTCCTCCTTAACTTTGACCCCATTACAACCTTGAATAAAATCCTCATGATTTGTGTGTGCATGTGTTCTGAGTAGTGGAGAAGTAGAAGATAAGCAAGCTTATGGTAGTGCAATTTTCATGGGTTGAATTGAGTGAAATACCTACCTTTTAAACACTTGAGGGATTGAGAGTGAATATTGTGAAAATCTATCATTCTTGACTCATGCTTTTCAATTGAAATATCCTTGCTTGTTGATTTGAGATGTGAAGATATATTACCTCATGAATGTTTTGATTACTTGAATGATTGGTTGCTCTTCATTTTTAAATATTATTAGAAATTAAGTCTTTTAGAGTGTTTAACTTTTGAGTCTATTTCGTTTTTTTTAGTTTTGTCTTGTGTTTTGCCCAGGAGTGCAAAAGCCTAAGTATGGGAGAATTTGATGATCACATATTTGATACATTAATAAGCCTTCATTTTTAGTCATTTACACTTTCTATGTACTTAATTGATTGAGTTTTATTATGTTTTGTAAGTTTAGACTCAAATTAGACTTAATTGAATTTTTCAGCATAATTTACGTCTTACGTTATTTCTGTATTTGGGATATATCTTAGGATGTAGGTGGTCAAATGAGGTGAATCTGATGGCATTTTAAAGATAGGAGATAGCTCTATAACTTTTATGAAGACCTCAAAGGCCCCATCACACGAGTAGATAACTCAAATTGGGGTTGAAGCAAGAACCAGAGTGCTTTTCCTGACAGCTTAACCTACATGTACTATTCATCATAGTTTTCAGGCTAGACATTGTCAAATGGGCTGAAATTTGGTTGCTGAATAGTTAAGACCCATATCTACAACTTTTATGTTGAACACTTTTCCAGAATCGAACTTCTTGAAGGTGATATTGGGCTTGAAAGTCAGAACATAGGAGCTATGACTGGGCCTAAGTAGTGTGCAGTGATTTGAACGTATATGGAGTTATAGAAATGATATTGGACTCAAACAAAGCCATTTGAAAGCTAAGATCCAGGCCTAAAACTTTCATGAAGACCACTTGGTTCAAAAATGATGAATGTAATGACTTCAGAGCTGCATGATTTCGGAGACAAGGAATCTCCATAATTTTCTACTCACCAAAAGTCATTTGGCATTTTTCACTCATTTTCCACTCATCCACCCACTAATGACTCACCCCCCTTGTCATTTTGTATTTATAATCTTCTATAAAAGGGGGCCTTAGCAGATCATTGAGGGAGTTAGGTGTTAGTTACCAAAATGATGCCATTTTGTTACTAGGCTTTCTTGTAGTAATTTTCCTTTGTTCTAAATTAAAGTCATGTTCTTCTTCTTCTTCTTCTCTCTCTTTCTTCTTATCTATGAGTAACTAAGTTTCATTTTACTTGGGTGAAAGGGTGAAGCTCTTGGTAATAAAGTAATGTTAGATTTATTCTTCTCTTGTACTTAAATGATTTATATTTTCTAGTAACCATTATACGTATTATAATTTGTTTCTTATAATTTAGAAACCATCTTTGTAAAGAGGAGTTCTTGATTTGTTGTAGACAAAATATTGGCACAATGAATGCTTTAACCCATTTATAAGTGGTGGTAATATTTTTAAGAAACATAATATAATTACGTATATTATTTTAAATGGACTTTTAATGTTGTATTTTCCGATTGGAACCTCCATGTTGCGAGGATTCTAATTGAGTTATAAAAGAAATTAATCTTACCTTTACTTTATTTACCAAGAGTGGATCTTTTAACCCAAGTAAATAATTTTTACTATAGTAACAAAATATTTACTTCACCTTAATTAATCTTCAACAATTCCCTGTGGATTGACCTCAGACTCCCGAGAATTTTATTACTTGAGACAACTTGCACTTGGGTTCGCAAAGCAACAATTAATCCCGCATCAAGTTTGTAGACTTGTTTGAAACTAAAAATTGTGCATCAATGATAATCTACATATAAGCATGAAGTTCCATCTTTTTTCTTGACCAGTAACACTGGCGCTCCCCAGGGTAATACACTAGGCCTGACAAACTGTCTTTCCAAAAGTTCTTCCAACTACTTCTTGAGCTCAACTAGTTCTGATGGCGACATATTGTAGGGTGCTATGGATATAGGACCAGATCCAGGCACAAGATCAATAGTAAACTCTATCTCCTGCTCAGGCGGTAAACCCGGTACCTCATTAGGAAAGATTTTGGGAAACTTATTGACTACTGAAATAGCCTTCACATCCATCTCACTCTCGACTTTTAAGGAAAACAATAGCATGTATCCCTGAGCTCCTTTTCTCAAGAAAGCTTTAACTTGGTTGGCCGTCAAAAATCTAGAAACTTTAACCATAGGGAAAACTATGATTTTATTAGAACAATCTAACATGATATGGTTAAAAGATAACTAATACATTCCTAAAATTATATCTATTTGAGAAGGAGATAAACAGATCAGATCAACAGAAAAGACTCGACCTTCAACAAATAAAGGACAATTCAAACAAACTTGGGTGGTAACAACAGGTTTAGCAGTAGGGTTAGAAATACTCAAATCAAAGGGCAAAGAAGACACAAGTAAACCTAATCGGTGCACACAGTCTTAAGCAATAAAAGAATGGGTTGCTCCTGAATCATACAAAGATAAAATATTACCTCCTATGGTACCATCTCCCTTCATCAGATCGTCAGATTGGGAGGCTTCTGCTCCACTCATCGTGTAAACTCTGGCTCCTACCTGAGGTTTTGCAACTCGTGCATTGTTGACAGAAGGCTCAGCCTTGGGTTGGTTGCAATCTCTGGAGATATGTCCAAGCTTTCCACATCTAAAGCAAATAATCCCCTTGATCGTGCAATCCCTTATCAGGTGGTCCTTTCCACATTTCAAACACTTTGATGAAGATGCCACAGTCCGACCAACTCGATGGCCAGCAAAATTTCCATTAGAGCCTCCACCAGGTGATTGTTGTGGACTTCCCGGTGGTCGGGAATAGGGCTTCCTCTGAAATCGGTTGTTGTTTCCTCCCCTTTGGAACCTAGATGGTCCAAAGTTACGATTCCTTGCCTCTCGAGATGGTTCTAACTTTTCAAGTCTGCAACATATATCCATCAAGGCTGAGAACTGATTCATTCTCATTAGCAGTACTCTTTTCTTCAATTCAACCCTTAGACCTTCTTCAAACTTACGACATTTCCACACTTCATCAGGCTAGATATGAAGATACCGTGAGAACTTTGACAAGCTCTCAAACTTTGTAGCATACTCGTTAACCGTTATCCCACCTTGTCGTAACCTAAGGAATTCCATTTTCTTAGCATGCCTTGCACTATCCAGAAAATACTTTTCCAGAAATGCATCACAAAACACTTCCCATGTAATTTCCATTCCTTCTACTTGTAGCAATCTCTGAGTTCCTTTACACCAATTTTCACTATCTCCCACCAACATAAATGCAGCATAAGTTGCCTTGCGGTCGTCCGCACATCCCATTCCTTCAAAAATCTTTTCCAGCTCTTGAATCCACAAACTTGCTTTTTCCGAATCAAACTCGCCTTTGAACTGTGGAGGATTATTTCGACGAAATTCAAAAAAATTTTGGGCATCAACATTCGCTTCTTGCTGTTGTGCTACTCGTTGATTCTGTTGCATAATAACTTTTGCCATCCACTGCATAACTTCAGTAGCTGCAGTCATCGCCTCGTTGTCCCATTCCACATTAACGTGTCCTCTTCTACCACATGCCATTACTTTTTTCTAGAGTCAACTAAACAAAACACAAGGAAAGTTTAGATGTAACTTTTTGGAAACCAAACACAGAGAATCACACAGCACAAACAAGACAGACCTAACCACAAAACCCAAAAGAAAACTCAAACTGGGGCTCTGATACCAAACTAGTGTAACGCCCCCTTTTTCGAGAGGAGGACGTTATACCAAACATATGAAAAACAAAAAAACATATCGAGGACATACAGTAAGACCCGATTTATATACAAATAGGTGGTAATCTGTTCATTTATAAATCATATAGCAACTTGGCAATTTATCTTTTATATATATATATTCTCTTTTTTTTATAAGTGGAAAACATCAACTTAGCAGAACTCACCATGAGTATCAAACCATACTTTTATACAAAAGATACATAACATAAGCGTCAAGGTACACCAACAGTTTTAGCAAAAGAAAATAGAAGCTTTATATGCCCAAAAATATGTATACAGACAGCCACCAAGGCTACAAAAAGTATCATGCCCCCAACAAACTACTGAGAAGGAGCCTCAGAGGGGTCCTCCTTAGGTTCCTCCTCAAGATCCTCCTTAGAAGAGGAAATCCTTACAGGAGCAACAGATTCACAAGCAGGAGCTCGTGTAGAGGATAGGAACAAATCCTCGTGTGGAGTATACTCACGATCACCCCACACCTCACGTATCGGTATGTAGAACTCCATTGATACAGTAACATCAAAAAAGAAAACAGGAGAATCATAATGACCCCAAGCCAAAGATACAGTCACTCCTCCCACGTAGACAAAGCACTCGGTGATCAAGTCGACGTGCCAATAGTCAATGCCTCTGTGGAACCTCAGCCTAGCATACCCTAGAAAACCTCATCGAGATGCCATGTCAAGCAGAAGACTAACTCACCCCAAAACCAGGAAACTCAGGCTCTTCCTCGCCTCGGTCTTTTAAGAAGCATAGATATAAATAGAATAGCAGAATACAGAAAAGATGTGAGATATCTAACATCAACACCAGTTATGGCAGTAAAGAACCAGAAACGACGCAGGACGCCATACAACATGGCAAACATAATAAATAGCATCAGGATTCAGATGATAAATAATTTGAAAATATAGATAGTCATAACATTATTAAAAGAAACAGTTCCATAATCATATACATTTATGCCAGTTAAATATGTCGACAAACTATGCACATGCACAAGGTACCTGAAATCCTACTCCATGGAGCTAGACATAACATCAGAGAGAATGATCAAGGAGACATGCCTGTATCTCATCAGCCTCAAATCAAGTGCTTTCAATATCAACAAAATACGCAACATGGCTTATACAAGGCATTCTTCACAAGATCGTGATATAGGACAGTGTCTCGGTCCGGATCGTCGGTGCGTTTGCATAGGTCTATCCCATCGTACACAGGAGCTACCAACTGTCCATTATGAGATACCCACACCCCGACGCCCCCAAGGTCAACAAGTGACCTACACTAGTCTATTCGCACCCGCACGTATGTGTGATTCATCTCCTAAGCTTACAGCCTTATAAACAGAGTCAAACGGACTTTCACAATGCATGATGACTCGATGCACATGTATACAGATATTCAATAATAGTATGACTTGTCCATGATTACATGCCACATTAGGCCCAATCAATTATCAACAATCCTTGGTCCCACTTATGGACCCATAACAAGTCATTGTCCAAATCTCAAGGGTGAAAACATACTTTTTAAAGTTTGATATGAAAGTTGCGCCTTAATTTCATTATTATTTTCTATTAACCTCTCTAGGGAAATTCTCGAGTATTTTTCATTCAATCCTTATTACTTTTAATTAAATAAGTTCTTTCCTTTGTTTTAGACCAAACTCATTCAGAATAATCATTTTAAGTTTCTCAAAACCTAACTCATACTCATGTTCTTTCTTTGGCCCAAAAATCACTCTAGGCTATAGGATAAAGTTTTGTTCTTTATTCTTTCCATATTATGAATTCCTAATTAAGTGTCTACTCATTTAATTAACTAAGTTTTAACTTGATACAAAAGTCTCACATTGAGTGCCCAATGAGGCCATGAGCCTCCAAGGGACTAGGAGTCCAACATTTTTCATCACCTCTCTAACCACTCATCATTTAATTGCTTAAGTCCCAAATTAGCACAAAAGTTCAATCTTGGACCCATCAAAGGGCCTCTTGGCCGTGAGCCTCTAAACCAAAAGGGTAAGAATCATTTGATTTCCATACATACATCTAAGCATTCAAGGCATTCCAAATCCATCAAGTTATACAATAGCAAGTATTAAAGTCATAAAACACAACCAATCACAACATTACCAAAAATCATACAACAAAATGAGCAACCCACACATGGATTTCTCACCATCAACACAAAAATGTGTTCCTTGTAACACCCCAAAATTTTCTATCTCTTAAACAGTAATTTTGACAGTTAACAGAATTTTACTGTTTAGTAATTTCCAGATACTGTAAAATTATTTTGATTATTCCGTCAGCATATTTGATCGTTTTGAGTGATTTACTCCGTGTCAAGAAAATAAAAATTTTCGGGCCAGGGAAAACTTTACGTAATTTAATTTTTACCGTTAGGTTTTAATTATTTTACGTGATCTGATTTGATATTTGTGAGTTTTGTAATTTTTGTGATTTTATGTGTGTTTAGGAAAAATTTTACTGTTTGTGGGCCCAAGGGGTGTATGTGGACCCAAGTTGCCATACGTGGGCCCAGGTAGGTCCTGCAAAGTGAAAAATGTTTCTACGCATAGAAAAATTTGTACTGTTTAGACGGAGACAGGGGATCTTACTAAACCTGAATCCAGAAACAGTTTTAGAAAATTTTCTTTACTATATTTTGTACAGTATTTAATTATCGGACGATAAAAATACAGTAAATATATTCTTTCGTGGGGTTATAACAGATAAAAATAAAATTCTATACTGTTAAGTCAACATTGGTGGTTTGGATATCCACCATCGATTTAATCACTGTTGGAGATTTAATCTTGATTTAATCAACGGTGGAGATTTGATCTTAAAAGTGAATAGGATCAATTATAACCGTTGGATGGAAATTAAATCAAGGGTAGAGATTTAGTCTTATAAATAGCTATGACCATTATCAACCCTTGGATGTAGATTTAATCAATGGTGGAGATGGATCATTAATGACCATTGGATTTAGAATTGATCAAGGGTGGAGATTTAGTCTTATAAAGTAACAATGATCATTTATGACCATTGGATTTAGATTTAATCAATGGTGGAGATTTGGTCTTCTAAAAAGGCTATGACTAATTATAACCCTTGGATTAAAAGTAAGAAGGAGTAATCTTGACCCTTTATTTTGGAGACACATCTAATGGCTAGGATTTAAAGGAGAAAGATCCAATGGCCTAGATTTAGTCTTCTAAAAATCAAAAGTCTACCTAAATCCTAACCATTGAATTAATCAATGGTTAGGAATGCTTCAAATAATGGCTTGAAAAAAATGACAATATTATTGCATGCATAATGCAAGGAGGGGACGGTTTTTGTAGTATTTTGGAGCTAAAGGTGATTTGATGACCATTATTACTTTTCATGGTCAATATTACATCATTCTTGACCATTATTGATTTGTTTGCTTCTTTAGGAGAATGCTTGGAGGGGGGGCACGGTTTTGGTGGCTTAATAGCTTAGCCAAGTTTCAAGACATCAATTATATGTTGTCTTGGTCATTATTGATTAGTAACTAATTGAACCTAATTTGGTTAATCTAATAGCCTAATTAGCAAGTTAAGTAAACTAACTTAATAATTAATTAGTTATAATTTAATTCTTAATTAGATATCCTAAATTTAATTAGAAGATATAATATATGTAATTATATGTTTAATTAATTAGTTATATAGTTGGATAATTAAAGTGTAAATAAGTAATTAAAATGAGCCAATAGAAACAAGTGTGGAGGAAGTCAAAGTCAAGTCATGAACCAATTAGGAGTAGTCAAAGAAAGTGGCCACCAATAGGAAGCAAGGTAAGCTTGCAAGTAAAAAAAATGACCACCCAACAATTCTTGGGAGTGCACGGCCAAGTAGTTTTTCTAGGACAATCTAAGGAGACAATTTTGAATAGGCTTTTTAGGCCAAAGAAAAAGATGAAGGCAATAGCCAAGCGTCAAGACCATTAATTATTTTTCCTATTGATCATTAATGATCATGTTTTTCAAACTTCACTTTCCACCTTTCTCCAATGTAAGCTATGGTCATGCATGCTTGTGAAATATAAATATTACACTTAACTTATTTCTATTATCTTTCTATCAATCAACAAAGAAACAAAACAAAAATATCTCATCTTTTTTCCTAGAGTAACTCCACGGCCAAGACTCTTAAAAAGCTAAAGGAGATTTGTTCATTTGTTTCAAAAGTCTTCATCTTTTTCCTAAAGCATCAACAAGCAAAAACTCTCAAAATTTTCTTCTCACTTTCTTTCCCAACCTCACGGCCAAGATCCACAAATTCACTTTTCACTCTTCTATAATTCCAAACAACCTAATACCTT
This sequence comes from Ormosia semicastrata, assembly GCA_029884595.1. Classification (NCBI taxonomy): domain Eukaryota; kingdom Viridiplantae; phylum Streptophyta; class Magnoliopsida; order Fabales; family Fabaceae; genus Ormosia; species Ormosia semicastrata. The sequence continues at coordinate 58,027,044 of JAQQTO010000060.1, forward strand.
ACATCCTTGTATCATTCCAAGATACCTTGTAGTAGAAACCTAAGCTTAATTCATCCATCTTCATCCTTGTTCTTCAAGCTCAAGATCTAGAATTCTAAGGTGAAGTTTGTGAAATTTTCACTATTGGTTTCATTATATTCTTCCAAACCATATTTTGATCCATGGTTCCTCTTAATCAAGCTTAGTATACTAATTTCTATATATTTTGTTTTGTATTTGAGAAGCCTTTGGTGGTGAAGGACTTGGAAAAAGAAGCAAATCAAGAAGCTTTTGAGGATCTTCAAGAGGTAAGAGGGAGATCCATCTCACCAAATAAGCATGGTGGTAAGAGATGGTTTTATATTTGATGGATGGTGAATCTATGTGAGGATTCATATCCATGGTCATGTAATAATTTTTGTGTGTTATGTGCTTTGATTATTTTTGTCTATGTTTGATATTCTTTGCATGATTTACTTGTGTATGCATGCTTAGTATGATTTTTATTTACTTATATGGTATGCTTATGATATGCATGATGAAGATATATTGAATATATTATGATGAAAGTATGATAAAACAAGAAATTTTGGCTCCAAAGGCCATAGAGAAGGTCACGGTTTTGAGCTTCCAAAACTAGGGTTTTTATTGAAATTTTTCAAGAACAATGGAGTTAATTTTTGGTCCTTAAACTTAAGCAAAATTTTGGCAAAGACACCAATCAATTTGGTGTTCACAAAAATTATATTTTCATGAATGATAAAATTGAATGATTTGAGAAGTAAAGAAAATAAACAAAAGGATTTGTTTTGCAAAAAGAATGCACACGGTTTTGAGTTATGTTTTCATGAATTTATTTTTTTGTAGAAACAATAATGGAATTTATTTAAGTTAGAAAAAAAAAATATTTCATGGTTTCAATGGCCATCTATAAGGTTTTGATAATTTAGAAAAATGTTTTGATGTTATAAAATACAAGAATTTTCAAATAAGGATTTTGGAAAGGGAATTAAAGTGTTATCAATTAAGTGAAGTGGAATTTTCATAAATAAAAGAAAAAGAAGATTGAAAGTGTTGAACTTCAAATTATTTTAAAGAGAATCAATTTTTAGAAGTGATTTAGAAAAATAAAAGAAAACGTTTGTAACTTAAATTTACTAACGTAGTGGCTCCAAAGGCCAAGGGGGAGGCTACGGTTTTGAGCTCCCAAAAATTTGAGTTCATGTTGAAAATTTTCAAGAATAAGAGAATTAATTTTTGGTCCCTAGAACTTAGTGAATTTCGGCCAAGACACCTCTAAATAGGTGTTTATAAATTAATAATTTCATGAAGGATGAAGATGGATGATTTGAAGAGTATGAAAAATAAACAAAGGGTTTGTTTTTTTAAGAGAACAAGAATACGGTCTTTGAGAAATTTTTATTGATTTATTTTGTGAAAAAAGATCCTAAGTGTTTTTCTAAATATGAGTTTTGAATGAAACGGGCAAATATTGATTTTAAAGATTTGCAAAGAAAGTAAACAAGGATTTGCAAAGAAAGTGAAAAAGGATTTGTAAAGAAAATGAAAAAGGATTTGAACAAATGGGTTTGGTTTTTATAACCATCGGTATTTCGGTTTTGAAAATAAAATTTTAATGATTTTATTTATGTAAAACCATATCAATTTAGAAGGAAAAATGTTTTGATAATTTTCAATAGTCATGTCCACATTTTCGAAGGCTTGTAATGCATTGATTTTGATGAAACAAAGTGATTTTCCAAGTGGAAATATAATTAATTTAATACAAGAAATTTGAAAAGGGAAATAGAGTATTTTAGCACTTGAGAAATGAATTTTTTATGTAAATGGAAAAGAGGGGTTGCAAGTGAGCCTCAATTTGTTTTAAAAAAAATTATTTTTGTTAAAATTGATTTTAAAAAAAATGAAGAATACAATAGTGATTTGGTAGTTTCCAACGCGTAACTCATCTGTTAGATTTTGGAAAGCGTTAGTAATTTTTAAAGTTAGAAACATTGATTTAATTCAATGGAATTATGAATTTGTGGAATATACTGTGAAAAAGGATTTTCTTGAGTAAGAAGATATATTAAATGAAGTAGAAAGTTATATTATTTTGAGGAAGGTTGATTTGGAAATGATTTGGGAAAAATGGGGAATATAATGGTATTTTGAAAATTTACTAATGTATAACTTATTTTCGAGTTTTGAAGTGCGTTAGAAAATGTGAAGTTTTGAAATGTTGATTTATATCAATGGAAAAGTGATTTTGTGAATTATATTTTGGAAAAGGATTTTTTGAGTAAAGAAATGTGGAAAAAGATTTTCTTGAGTAAAGAAAATGTGTTAAATAAAGTATTAAGTCATATTATTTTGAGAAAAGTACAAATGGAATTTTTGAAGAATAAGAAATATTTTCTGTAATGAAATTGTGGTGAAAAAAATTATTTACGTATCTTATAAATGTAATTTTTAAAGTACGTGATTTGAAATACAGTAAAATATTTCTAAGTGTTAAAAATATAGTATAAATACTGTAGAACCAGTATATGGATGCTGTGTGAGAAAATGACATGTTTTGCCTGTGATTGGCATTTGGTGCATTATACATGCATTGGAAAGATATGTCTGTGATTGGATTTGGTGCATTGTATGTGCATTGGAAAAATATGCGTTGAAGCATATGATTACATTGAACAAATGAAATTGAAAAGATTTGGCCCTTTTGGGTTTGGACTTGCACTGATATATTCGTACATTGTATAAACTATAGCTAATAGCTATTATGGCCCTTGTGGTTGAAGAGGGAATGAGAATTGATAGTGAGGTCTATGATGGATCTTAGGGACGTCGAGGTGCGGCGGTCGACCAGTGGACAGTTGGCGAGTACCCTGTGCCACTTGGCGATGCAGTCCATTGCAACGCATTGACGATACCCAATAAGAACACGATTCTTTTCAACGATTGGGAGATTGTTTTTGGGCTAAGGCTGACAATTAACCAGAGCATTCTTCTCAAAATTGTGAAAACCTCTATGAAGTTGTTTTTGATAAACTGAGTCTTTGTGTATATGCATAAATCTGAGCATTTATATCTGTATGATATATTAATTGAGGAATGTTGGCCATGACAATTGTTTTGAGTACTTGGATGATGATTGAACTGATAAATGATTAGATGATGATAGTTGATTAATGCTGATAGCATGATTATGGTATGATCTATCTGTATGATATTGTTGTTTGTGTTATCAGTGTGCTGCCATGTTGGTATTGGTGTAGGTGATCTCACCTCTTTGTTATATTGTTTTGTTTTGTCTGTATTGTTAAAATTATACAGTAGAAGGAATGAGTTGTCTTAGACATAACGAGTGGTAGATACTCAAAGATTGATGGAAACATTGAAAAGTGGCTATCTCAAGTTCGAAGATGTGCCGGGTAGACAAGGAGTAAAGTTCTGATGCATCAAGTTGATACAAGAGAAGGAACGAGTATGTTAAGATTTAATGTTAGTGTTGTACCATGCTATTAAGTAGGACCCGTCATGGGGTTTGCTACTGTTAAAAAAAATAAGTCTATTAATTTTATATTTCTCTTTAAATTGTGATATTAATTGGTGTCAATATTGCATAATGAATAGTTGAAATATGATTTTCAATATTACCTAATATTTTCAGTAAATTTACATTTCAGTAAAGAAGAAATTTTGAAACTCATCTTTTATAACTGAAACTTTGTGCGAACTTCTTTTCAGATTATGAGTCGGGAGTCGAAAATGTGATGTCCTAAAGAGGGTGTTACATTCCTCACCACCATGATAGGTTGAAGAGGATGATCTCCCTCTTACCTAAAGAGACAACAAAAGAAAGCAAGCTTCTTGATGCTTCCTTGCAATTTTTATCCACCACCACCAATGAAATCCTAGGATAGTCAAACTCACACAATCAACAACCAAAGCTTGAAAAGAGGAGTCCTTGATCACAAAGGTGACCAAGGATCACGAAAATGAGAAGAGAAAAGATGAAAATCACGAACTTTACCTCAAAACTTCAAGTTTTATGGCTTGGTAGAAAGTGATGAAGATGGAAGAATCAAGAAATGATCACCAAAGAGAAAAGCTTCTATGTGACAAGGTGATTCAAGAACCTTGGTTGGTTGGAGGGAACAAAGATGGATGGCCAAAATGGTGTGTATGGCCATGAGAATGGAGAGGAAGAATGGAGAAGAGGAAGTGTGAGAGAGAAAGGAGAAAATGAGAGAATGAAAAGTGAAACTTTGTTTGAAATAAAAAAGTGATGGGTAAGTGAAAAAGATGAAAATTTTTTGTCATCTTTTTCCCCCAAATTGTCGTGGGGTCACAAGGAGGAGAGAGGAAAGGTGAAACTTCCTTGAGAAGCTTAGTATAAGCCTTCCTTGAGAAGTTTCACACACTTTTTGAAAAAGTCAAGGGTGATGTCATGGTGATGATGTCATCTTGATGATGTCATTAAAGTGCTCTCTAGAAAAGATGACTAACACTCTACTAAAGCTATTATCCAGTGGACAAAGGTTATAGTTAGCAAAAATTGTATTTATCATCAAACGGATAATAAAACGTTATCGTAATTTTATTTATTAGATAAAATCTCAAAAAATAAAAACTTCGTAAACTGTGTCCGATCTCGAGTTTAGTAAGATCTCCCATCGACATTTCCACAGTCCAAAGTTTTTCGATCTCAGGGAAAATATTTTATTTTTCCTACCCTGCTCATTGTACACGTAAATTGAAAAATATATTAAAATAATCAAATAATTCAAATAATTCTAGAAAAATTCACAAAAATCACAAATATTATAAAATAAATATATATCATGAAACAAGTAATTTTTGGGGTGTTACACTCTCAACCAAAACTAATAAAACAATATTTATAGGCTTAGAAAATAGAGTCACGCCACGACATTAATTATCCTATGTCGCAGCGCATATCAATTTAGGTTACCAATGCTGCAACATTAATATGCCTACGCCACGGCGTGTATACTTCGTGTCCTCTGGATTAATGCATGGGAATGCACCACGCTGCAGCATTGACATGTCTGCACCATGGCGTGAGATGCTGATATGCAAACTTGGTTTTCTCTTCCAATTTTGGTCCAAGTCTTCCATATTTCAGCTTAATTAGAGCCCTTCCTAAAATAAAGAAATCACAAATGCAAATTCACTTAATCACTTACAACATATGCACAATTTGCTCAATACCATATAGGAAGTTATCTAAATTAGAACTTGACAAATTTAAGCCTAAAACCTTCCATATATGCATCGTAAACAAGGACTAAACATTATTTATAGCACAGACATAGAGCACAAATAACTAATTCTATGGAGTTATCAAGCGCTAACTGAGAAAGTCTACTAATAAACTCTCTAACCTCGGTCACAATGGTTAGTCTTTCCCATTATACCACTGCTTAAACTTTTCTAGGGTCTTTGAAGTTCCTCCTTGAGAAATTACATAAACCTAAAACTATACGACTTGTAACCAAAACTTACTCTTGGTTAACTTGACACGCAACCCCTTCCTCTAAAAGTTTCCCAAAACTATTTTAACATACTAATCATGTTTTCTTTATAATTCTGGAAAATTACTAGAGATATTCTCTCCCTAACCTTGATTCTATGATAATCAAATCTTAGATCATCTAATGTGAAAATCAAAAGCTTCTCTTAACTAATCTATCTGATCATTTATTCTAGACAAAGACATTTATTCTTGATAGTCTCTTTGTTCAACTACCTATAATCTAAGCACAGTTTCACACTTCTAACTAACAAGAACATAATATCATTTGTCTATATAGCAACCAAACCATTCCAACAAAGGTAAACAAACTAGATTCACAAAATAAATCTATACTCTACTGATACACATTTTTAAAAGATTTCTCTTTAAATGTGCTCTTACCTCATAACACGATAGAAGATTTTGTTGCTCCCTTTTTCTGTGGACAATCTTTCATAAAGTGTCTTGGTTTCTCATATAAGAAACACATCGATTTTCCCGACAAACACGGTCTACTTCCATGTATCTTCACACATCTAGCACATCTTAGTACCTTGGAGTCTGATTTACCTTTTCCCTTAGGATTGCTAGATTTAGAAGCATCCTGCTTATACTTATGATCACCTCAAGTTTCCACTTGAATTTGTTTTCCTTTGTCTGGTAAAAATTGAGACCAATAAGCACCCTCACTGATCTCAACATCTGATTTTTTCCTCTTTAGGAAACTTTCTAATTCTTACTCCATTGTGGTTCTAAGATTATCTGCTTCTACTACTTTACACTCACTAATTAGGGTGTAAAAGTCCTTAATCTCCATTTGTTTCACAACTCCTCTAATATCTTCTCTAAATCCCATTTCAAATTTTATACATTTCTAGTCTTCACCTGGATTATTCGTAAAATAAGAAGAGAACTTAGAACATTCTTCAAAATGCTCTACATATTGATCCACAAACAATTTCCCTTGTTCAAGCCTCAGAAATTTCAATTCCTTTGCTTTCTGTAACTCAAGGGAATAATACTTGTCGAAGAAAGTAGCTCTAAACACCTCCCAGGTGATTTGAGTACCAACTATCTCTAGTAACCTCTTAGTTTCGACCCACCAGCTTTTTGCCTCTCCTATTAACATATAAGAAGTAAAGGTCACTTCTGTTCAACAGTGAATGCTATGACCACAAAGATTTCTTCCATCTCTTGAAGTCATCTTTTAGCTCTGACCGAACCATACTCTCCTTAGAAGAAAGAAGGAGTAACTTGACTGAACTTTGAGAAATCTTTATTCCTCTTAAATTCCCTACTATCCATCAACTTTCCAAGCAAGTCTTTTTCTATCTTTTCTAATAGTCTTCTACAAATGGCAGTCTGCTCTCTCACTGCAATAGCCATTTCTCTAAGAGTTCTGGTTATTTCTTCACTTGTAAGACTCCCAGTCGCATAGGTACGCTCGGTAGTTGCCATAGTTTCCTGTACACATAAAATAATACATATTGAGTTGATCAGTCTCACCAACATGTAATAGTGTGGCAGTAATCATTAGTATCCATACCTAAGGCTATCATGCAATCCTATTCAGATACCTCACATTAAGATTAAAAGAATGCATGACCTAAAACAAAAACATTTACTTATGCTAAAAGCATAGTCAGTCCATACCCCGGCTTAACAGGATGAACTACTATGATACCATAATGTAACATCCTAATATAGATATCTTGATATATCAAAGATATACAAAGATATACAGTACTAGATACGTCACTTCTATATAATACATAATAATATGTATCCATAACCACAATCCGATCATTATTGAGAGCCTTGAGAGAAAGCGAGAAAACATAAAACTCATATATATATATATATATATATATATATATATATATATATATATATATATATATATATATATATATATAACACTAGCCACAAAAAGAGCATATTATAATACATAGCTCTTTAAAACATTATGAAGCAAATATAAACTATATACCTAAGCTTTGTCTAAGGAGCGATAAAACTAAACTAGTCTTCATGCTTCATCTTTTTTCCTTTAGCAGGGTCTTGACCTAGATTTACATGGAAACACAAACGGGGTGAGAATTATAAATCTCAGTAAAAGCAGTTCCAAAACTAGTTAGTTATAACATTGTATAAACAATTCCTAATAACTAACATAAGAGTTTCCTCCACTATTATTCATAACTACACATTTTCATGTAATGTGGTTTAAAGAGAAACTAACATACTATCAATGCTAAACAACTGCCCATACAATTATAAAGATCAACAGTAACAGACAATTACCCATATAAATGTCATTCAAATGTAATGCTGGTAATATGTAATATGATTATCCCTAAGTAATGTCTAATAGTTATGCCAAAGAAGGGTTTTATTTTGAAATACATGCAATGTTTTAGTTTGAAAACTATGAATACCTACTCATTCCGGGAACCTGAATGCTCCATATAATCTGCTGTGGTAGGGAGGAAGAGTTGTAACCTCTTTCTACCTGTAACCCTTGGTTCTCTGAGAATCTAGTACTAGTCCTCATCTGAATGAGCTTTTGGACTTTCTCATTATCTCCTTTGGCCAATGATTGTGCATATCATATAGGTTACTATACATTGGAAGAGCAAGCGAAAATATGTAGTGTTATATATTAAAACATACACGCCACAAACCTTTCCTATAGACTCAACTTAACTTAGTGAAAGAGTCTATCATAGCTAATGCTTCATTTTAATCCAACTTATGGAAATAATGAGCATTCCTCAAGAACTTTGTATACTTAACTCAACTTTAACTGCAAGTGAGTAATTCATGCATCTAGATAAGTAGAATATACCTATCATGGTTGTATCTAGCTTTCCTCATTATCACATCTTTAGTAGTAACCTATGCTACATTAGAGTGTGTAAGGTCCCAGATACCTATTTAGAAATTCATAGCTTATAGAATGCTTAATAACGTAAACTTCCATACTTAACTTTGTATTTAAGGAAGTAAATCTCATTCATCATGCAATTCTAACTCAACTTTACTGATAAAGGAGTTTATGCATATTCCTGCTACAGTTCATGAATATGACAAGCTTACTAGTCACAATTCATTTTATTATGTATTTAGTAATGTACAAGATCCCACTTGCCCAGAGAACTTAATATATAAAACATCCCTTCACTTAGGAACTAAATACACAACTCTATCTCCACTCAAGTGAATCTAGTGCAAGAGTGGTTAGAAAATGCAACACTTTGTTGCTTAAGTTCCTAGGTACCTTTCCAAAGCAATCCCTTACTCTTGGATATCCTAAGGCTCATACCTTTCACATACATACTAGAGTGAATACTACTAATCCATCCTGGTATACTAGCATCTAATACACCACATCATCACATCTTGTGTGATATCTTATGCAACACTAAGTTGCCTAAGGTGGTAGATACCTACTCAAAGCTAGCACTAGTTATACCCTACAAGTGTATTCTCACACCACAATGCACAAACACAACTTTTCTCAAGTGCCTTAAGTGCAAAAATATGGTTAAACATACTACTTTGAGTGTACTTAGTTATACCTCATCACATCTTGCGCTAAGGATCACCTTTCACTTATACTAGGGGCCCTCCATGCTTTGGTTATGGTTTGATGACCATTAACAAACTAAACTTTTATTTTGGGATACAAGATAATCGGTTATGGCCTATACCTAACCGATTATGACTTGTTTTAACTTATTATGGCTCCTAAAATCACGTTCTAGACGAGCCCAATAACTGGTTATGGTCTTTCCCATAGTCAATTATGGCCTGTTAGGACTCTCTACCATAACACAATAATCGGTTAGCTGTTCTTGCTAACCAATTATTTGGCTTCACCAGAAGCTTAACCCAAAGCCAGATAATCAGTTATGCACTTCCATAATGGGTTATCTGGTGATTTCTTGCATCAAAATGCAGGGCATCACATATGACACCTTCATTCTTTCAATCAAGTCTTGGATTCTATATGATTTCCAATTCTAAATATGATTTCTAACTATATTAGAATCTTCAAACACTAACTTAGTCCATTTAGCTTAGAATCATGAACAAAGTTCAATCATCAAACATACCCATTTTCTATCTTCAACCTCAATAAAGTCTATGGATATTCCTAAGTGCAAACTAACACCCTTGAGTTGATTAATCTTCATCCTAACCAAACTCAGCCATTAAAGGCAGCTAAACAAGCAAGAACACAACATAAACCACCCAAAACCCATATTTCATCCAACCCTAAATACTTAATAAAAGTTGAAGATGAAAAGACTTGGTTATGTAAGTTCAAGCACCTGTACCTCTTGAAGCCAAGATGATGAATTTCAAGCTCTAACTTTGCTCCTTGAGCTTTCTTCTTCCTTTCCTCTTCTTTTCTTCTTTGTCTTCCTCTCGTTTGTTGTTCCTCTGTTTTCTTTCTTTCTTTATATTTTTGTTTTCTTTCTTTTATGCAGCTCCAGCTGCCTTTTCACGTGAAAGAAGAGAGAAAAGTCAAGAAAGGAGGCTTAAAAAGATAAGAACAAGGCACTTAAGTTTCTGTGTTGAAACTTTATATCTCTTAGAAATATTTTGATCTTTCTAAATCAAGTTTCTTAACTTTCATAAGTATTTAAATAAAAACTAGGATTCACTTAAATCCTAGTTTTGTCATTTTCTTATTTTTTTCATATTTGTTACATGTCAATCTTGTATTAAAACATACAACCTGTGTACTTAAAAATACCAAACCAATTCAGTTTATCTTGGAACTTTAACTACATCATATTTCATAAATTTGTGACTTAGAAAGAAATTATCCATATTTATTTCCTTCAACTTAGCCTGTAAAACCATTATCTAAGTCATTTTAAGCTACTTTCTACTTTCTGTGTTGTAACAAAGTGCCTAAACTAATTCAGTTTGTCACATAATTAAATCGGCATATCAAGCAAGAAATATGCTACCTTTGTAATGATATACAAGTCTAAAATGTCAAAACGAGGATGTTACAATAAATAGGTTGAAGTACACCAACTTGAAAGCAGACTATTACCTTGTTAAGTGATAGTGTAATGCCCTAATTCAATAATTACCATGAGTATATGGAACCCGGATTATATTAGGTGGCCCTTACCTATTAAAGTACAAAGATATGGGTTTTGTGGGAATGAGCGTATATTTACATGAGCACTGAAATGAGACTTGTAATTTGAATTAAGTATTATGAGAAGGTTATTATAAAAGGTTATAGAGTTGAATTGACAATTTTGATATTGAATTGAAATTCATATTTGTGAATATAACTTATGATCTTTGATAACGAAACTTTGTGACTTGTTGATATTGTTAATAATTAGAATTCTATTTTGGGAAGAGAAAGGAATTGCTTTGTCTTTTCGCCACCTTTCTACTTTATTACTTAAGTTTTGAAAGAATTTGCCCCAAAACAGCTAGAATTATTGTGATGGAACCGTATATGCTAGAATTACTAAGAATTTTAGAATTCTCACCTATTTTTGTATTATGTTTCTATGATAATTCCAAGGAAAGACTCTGTGACAAGGAGATGAAGAATAATGATGTGGAATGCTTTGATTCCATTTTTGTATAAGTATTTGTACAAGAATTGTATAATTTCATGCTTTGGGAGCATTTATGCAATTATTGTACAACAATATGCACCTTTATATATTGATCATTTTAGTATATGTATATTATTTTACCCACATCAGGCTTATATTTTTGTATATGTTACAAATAAATTTATGAAGAAATGTTATTAGTTTATAGGTGACATGCTTAATCCCAATTACTAATGCGTGATTCCGGATACGCTATTAGTATTAGTATTGGGGACGTTACATTATGGCATCAGAGTAATTCATCCTGGTGAGCCGGAGTATGGACTAGCTATGCTTTTAGCATGAAAGTGTTATGCATTTTCTTGTCTTGATGATGAGATGTATAGATAGAATTGCATAACAGCCTTAAGTATGAATGTTAATGGTTACTGTCGTGCTATTATATGATATTGAGCCTGATTAACTCAATATGTATTGTTCTATGTGTATAGGGGACTATGACATTATCCAGGCATATACCCAAAATAATAAGGCACTTACTGGTCATAACATGGCGGACATGATAGAAATGTTTAGAGAAATGACAGCTATATTAAGGGAATAGAGGGAGATGGAAGCAACTATGAGAGATCAGAATTTTTATGATTTTTCAAATTTAGAAAGACCAACCCTCCATCCTTTTGAGGAGAATATAATCCAACAAAGGCGGAGCAATGGTTGAGGGAGTTAGAGAATATTTTTGTTGTAATGGGTTGCACAGATGAACAAAAGTTATCCTTTGCCTCCTATATGTTGAAGAGGGAGGCTAAGTATTGGTGGAACAATGCTAGAAGACTAAAGGAAGCTACTGGAACTCAGATAACTTGGGAAGTATTCAAGACTTCTTTCTTGGATTAGTACTTTCCAAAGACTCTACAAGACGAGAAAGAATTGGAGTTTTTAGAACTTAAGCAAGGACACATGACAGTAGGACAATATGTGACAAAGTTTGAGGAATTATCTAAGTTTTCCTCTCACTTCAGGTATAATCTAGATGAAAACTGGAAGTGCATGAAGTTTGAGGCCGGATTAAGGGATAAAGTAAGGAAGGTGATATGATCTCTAGAGATTAGAGACTTTCCCACTCTGGTGAATAAATGTGGATTATAGAATCTAATGTCTCAAGGCCACCATAGGAGCAAAGACAATAAGGCTTTTAGAAAAGAAAAAGGGTAGATGAAAGGTTTAAAAGAAATACTTCACGACCCAAGAGTCAGCAAGAGAAGGGAAAGAAAATTCAAGTGGAATCATATGGACTAAGTTGTCCTAAATGTGGCAAGCATCATGGGAACAAACCATGTTTAATGGATCAAGCAGTGTGTTACACATATGGCAAGCTAGGGCGCTATGCTAAAAATTGTCCATAGAAACAAGGAGCACTGCCTACTCCCAAGCCCCAGACCAGAGGAAGGGTTTTTACTTTGAGTGGCAAGGAAGCAGATTAATCCTCTGATCTTATATAGGGTAAGTGCATAGTTAAAAATACACTTTTAACTGTATTATATGAGTCAGAAGCATCCTGGTCCTTCATTTCTTTTGATTGGGTGAGGATGTTGGACTTACTTGTTTCAGACCTTCCTTATGATCTATCAGTTTCCACCCTCATAGGAAAACCAGTATCAACTTCCAAAATATGTCTAAATTATTGTGTAACTATTGAAAATAGAAATTTCCTTGTAAATATTATATGTCTGCCTCTTGTTGATATATACAATATTTTGGGCATGGACTGGTTGTCAGCAAACCATATTTTTTTAATTGTTCAAATAAAACTTTAGTTTTTATGTCTAACATTCCTTCCACAAACACTCCTTGTGAGTCTATATATCAAAATACTAGTCAAGTTATCAACTGCTTAGTAGAAGGGGCTCAAGGCTATGTTCTCCTCTTCTCTTTGAATTCTGAAAGTGAGTAGAGTTTAGTATGCATACTTGTGGTGAGGGAGTATCCAGAAGTATTTCCCGATGAAATAAGTAAGTTGCCACTTGAGAGGGAGATAGAAATTATCATAGATTTAGTGTTAGGAACCGGGCATATTTCTATAGCACCCTATAGAATGTCACCTCTAGAGCTGGCTGAGCTTAAGAAACAAAGAGAAGAATTGTTGGAAAACAGGTTTATTCGACCCAGTGTCTCACCATGGGGAGCCCTAGTGCTCCTGGTGAAAAAGAAGGATGGCAGTATGAGGTTATATATGGATTATAGACAATTGAATAAGGTAAATATTAAGAATAAATACCCATTGCCTAGGATAGACAATTTGATGGATTAGTTAAGAGGTGCCACAATTTTCTCAAAGATTAACTTAAGATCAGGATACCACCAAATCAGGGTTAGGGAAGAAAATATTCCCAAGACTGCTTTTAGAACTAGATATAAGCATTATGAATACCTTGTAATGTCCTTTGGCCTAACAAATGCACCAATTGTATTTATAGATTATATAAATAGGATTTTTAGACCATACCTTGATAAGTTTGTATTGTCCTTATAGATGATATCCTCATTTATTCAAAGACAACTGAAGAGCATGAAGAACAGTTCAGGATAAATCTAGAAATCTTGAAAGAAAAAACAATTATTTGCTAAATTATTGAAATGTGAGTTTTGGATGAAAAAGGTACAATTTCTAGGACATGTGATATCTAGAGAAGGGATATCAGTAGATCCTAGTAAAATAGAGGCATTTTTGTAATTGGAAAGACCAACCACTATAACCGAAATTAGAAGTTTCTTGGGTCTGGTTGGGTAGTATAGGAGATTCATAAAGGGATTTTCTTGCCTTTAACAAGACTAACTAGAAAAGAAGGCACTTTTGAATGGACATAAGAGTGTGAGAATAGTTTTCAAGAATTAAAAGAGAAATTGACCACAACACCTGTTCTAGTGATTATCCACAAGAAAACTGAGGTACATTGTGATGCTTTAAAGAAGAGGTTAGGGTGTGTTTCAATGCAAAATAGACTGGAAGTTGCTTATACTTCTAGGCAAATGAGACCCCATAAAAAAATATCCTACTTATGATCTAGAACTAGCGGTCATTGTGTTTTCTTTGAAGATTTGGAGGCATTACTTATATGGAGTTAAGTTTGAAGTCTTTAGTGATTATAAAAGTTTGAAATATTTGTTTGATCAAAAAGAGTTAAATATGAGGCAAAGAAGATGGATGGAGTTCTTAAAAGGCTATGATTTTGAATTGAAGTATCATTCGGGTAAGACCAATGTAGTAGCTAATGCACTTAGAAAAAAACTTCTACATGTGTCCCAAATGATGATACAAGAAATGAAACTTTTAGAAAGATTTAGGAATTTGAGTCTGGTAGTGACTGTGTTACCATATACTTTTCTGTTTAAATAAATTGGAAATTAATAATGATCTGAGGACTCAAATTAAAGAAACTCAAAAAAAGGATGAAACTTTAAAGGAAATAAGTGCACAAATTTTGTTAGGAAACAAAAAGGAATTTAATAGAGCTGTTGATGGGGCAATCATGTTTAGGAATAGATTTTGTATTCCAAGAAAATATGAAATCAAAGAAAAGATTTTAGAAGAAGCCCATCAAAGTAAGTATGTCATCCATCTAGGAGCCACAAAAATGTACCAAGATCTTAAAAAAATGTTTTGGTGGCCCAAGATGAAAGTGGATATAGCAGAATATGTGTCCAAGTGCTTAGTTTGTCAAGAGGTCAAGATAGAACCTTGCAACCCTTAAAAATCCCTGAATGGAAGTGGGAGAGTATCTCAATGGATTTCGTAATGGGGTTACCAAGGACCCAGTTAGGCCATGATGCTATTTGGGTTATAGTGGATAGGTTGACAAAATCTGCACACTTTTTGGCCATAAAGGATAATTGGCCATTGGATAAATTAGCCTAACTATATCTTCAAGAAATAGTTAGATTACATGGAATCCCCTCAAGTATAGTATTAGACAGAGATCCTAGGTTCACATCTAGGTTTTGGGGAGCTTTGCAAAAAGCTTTTGAAACAAAGTTGAATTTCAGTATAGCTTATCATCTACAAACAAATGGCCAAACTGAGAGGACCATCCAAACCCTAGAAAACATGCTCAGAGCTTGTGTGCTCGAACAACAGGGTTGTTGGCATAGGTTCTTACCATTGGTAGAATGCCTACAATAACAATTACCATACTAGTATAGAAATGGCATCTTATGAAGCCTTGTATGGTAGGAAATGCAAGTCACCCTTATGTTGGTATGAAACAAGAAAGCAAACTATTCTAGGTCCATGTCGCAACCATCCCGAAAGGCGCCGCGAAAATAAAAAGAACAAAAAGAAATAGGACCAAATGACTTCGGGGTGTTGGGAGTCGTCATCAATCGCTTTATCCATTAAATGGAATGGTGCAATTAGACACCTGAGAGATGGTTTACGTTTCAGAGTTCATGGTTCGGGAGTTGATTACGGGTAGGGAAGGTATTAGCACCCTACACCGTCCGTTCTAAGAACGGTTACCTATTTAATCTAATGTTATTTATAAGATTAAATAAATTGATCCTTAAAAAAATATTTTCTTGGTTTTTATTTTAACAAGTCCCATTTTGTCAAGCATAATATCAAGAATGATAAATGACTAAGACCAGAAATAGGTGGCTAAATAGCCATTATTTTGAAACAAATTCTAAGTCTACAACATATTATATAAAAGTGGTGAATCAAAATTTTATTTTTTGAAGAGAAGTTATTTTCAAAATAAAATGGCCAAATAAAATATTATTTCAATGAATAAATTTTAATTCAAAGAAATTTGTTTAAGGTAAGAGAATGTTTTTTTTTAAAGTAAATGGCCAAATAAAATCTCATTTATAATCAAGAAAAAAAAAATTTAGGCACAATGAGATTTTTGTAGTAATTTCCAAAAAAAATGTCTTCATGAAAAATAAAACTTTAATTCACCACAATCATGATGTTGAAACTATATGAAATTGTTCACTTTTATTTGAATATTTTATTTTACAAAAAAAAGTTTTATTTTGGTTTTAAAAAAAAAGTTGTATTTTAGTTTACATAATTATTTTAATTTTAATGTGGGGATTAAACCTCACCAGCGCTCCTGGAAAGATCCAATATAAAACCTCAAGATTATCAGAAAAAGTGTATTTGATCGGTGCTCCGATCCTCTTTCAATTTTTTCGTCGTCGACCATTTTTATCATATTTAGAGTTTATTTTATACAAATATGGATGACAATAACTGGAACATAATAAGCATATCAAATTCAAGTCTTCAAGAATAAAACATTATCCTTTTTTATTACTTTTATATGAAATTTCTTTAACCTATTTATTTGTTTCCAAAATTTATTTTTAAAGGAAAAGAGAAGAAAAAAAAATAGGCCACCCTCTTTTCGGCCTAAGCAAGCAAGAAACACTAAAACAATGGTCCATCAGCTAATGCACATCAATAGATAAATGACTATCATAAAAAAACATAATAACATAAAAGACAAACAAAAAAAAGATTTGAAGAGACTTTGTCTCTGTAAGTGAAAACGAAGCAGAGAGAATGAGATTTGAGGGCTGCTCATGGGTCGAGAGGGGCGACCGGACTAGTCGGCGTAGAGTGGCGACGCAGGGCTGGAGAGCGGATCCGATTTCGTCGAACAGGGTCAGGCGGCGCTGGTGCGGTGCGGCGGAGTAGTAGAGGTTACGAGTTGGCTGCGGCATCGCACGGGTGGTTGGGTGAACGCCGGCCTCGGTCAGTTTGGTGGAGGTCGTGAGCCAGCGGGATCTGGCACTTTTCGGGTCGTGCGGCGGCAGTGGAGGTCTGGGTTTGAGCAGTGATGGTAACAGGGAGTGGGACGTGACAGAGGCACGCGCAGGCCCTCCAAAGTCACGATTGACCGACACGATTCTGGTTCTTGGTGGTGCTGGGTGGTGTTAATGGTGGTTTGGTTGGTGGTGTGGGTGATTGTTTGGAGGTTGAAGATGGAGATGGTGGTTGTGGGTGGTTTTAATGGTGGTTTGGTTGGTGGTGTGGAGGTGGAGGTTCACGGTGGAGATGGTGTTTGCTACTTGGTTTGGAACACCGGTGGCGAGGTGTTTGAGTGATGCGGGGGGCTATTTAGAGGGTGGTTTGATGGTAATGTGGGTGGTTTTAATGGTTTGTAAAGGCCGCTTGGTGGTGAAGTGATGGTGTGTGGGTTTTGCGGGGGTGGTTTATGGGTTGTGAAAGTGATAGGTTCTATTTTGGGTGAGGGGAAATTGGCCGTGAATGGGGTATAGTTTTTTTTTTTTTTACTCAATCCGTCTATCTGATTGATCTGTCCGTGTCCATCCCTGAATGATTCATTCTTTCCTTTTTTATTGTGTCTGAGATCATTCAAATGCCATATTTTTTTATTTTTTCTTTTTACGTTTGGAAGGCAGAAGGATTGAAACTGAATGAACATTCAAAACTAAATTAAAATGAAACCAAAACTGTCAGGAAATTCAAAACTAATTAAATAGAGGAATTGCCATTTTAATGCTGCTTGTGGAGGCTAGGGTTTGAGGGTTGCAGCAAGAAGGAAGAATGGAACTAGATCTTGGGTTGACCCGTAGTGGTTTTTTTTTTAAATCAAATTCATTTTTTTTATAAAACAAAATATTAAAAAAATAAAAATAAAAGAAACAAAAATAAAAGAAAATGGACAAAATTGGGTATCAACAGCTGCCCCCCTTTGCTTTACATTTAAAATAAATGGAAGGCAAAGGAATTGATTCAATTTTGTCCATAAAAAGGTAAAAAGCTTGCGGAGTCAAGCATCCGTTGAAGACAGAAAGCAAAAAGTTAGAAAGCTTGTAGAGTCGAGTATCCACTGAAGCTTAGCAAAAAAGGTAAAAAGCTTGCAGATTCAGGTATCCACAGAAAATTTAAAGCAGAAAAGGTAAAAAGCTTGCGAAATCGGGTGTCTGCTGAAGCTTAACAGAAAAGGTAAAAACTTGGAAATTGAGTATCTGCTGAAGCTTGACAGAAAGCTTAAAGCACGAAGATAAAAAGCTTATGGAGTACGGTATCCGCCGAAAACTTAAAGCAGAAAAGGTAAAAAGTTTGCAGAGTCGGGTATCCGCTGAAACTTAACAGAAAACTTGAAGTAGAAAAACTTAAAGGCAATGGGTACGGGAACCCAAAACATAGAACAATAGGTATGGGAACCCAAAAAGGTAAAAAGCTTGCGAAGTCAGGTATCCGCTGAAACTGAACAAAAATAAGGTAAGAAGCTTACGGAGTCGGATATCCGTTGAAGCTTAACAAAAACAAGGTAAGAAGCTTACGGAGTCGGGTATCCATTGAAGCTTAACAAAAACAAGGTAAAAAGCTTGCGGAGTCAGGTATCCATCAAAACTTAGCAAAAAAAACTTAAAGGCAATGGGTACGGGGGCCCAAAAACAACAGGTATGAGGACCCAGAAAAGTTAAAGCAAGAAGAGATGAGTGCAGGTGCCCATAAAAGGTAAAAAACTTACGGAATCAGGTATCCGCTGAACCTTAACAAAAAAACTTAAAGGCAATGGGTACGGCGACCCAAAAAAGTAAAAAGCTTGCAGAGTCAAGTATCCGCTGAAGCTTAACAAAAATAAGGTAAGAAGCTTATGGAGTCGGGTATCCGTTGAAGCTTACAAAAAACTTAAAGGCAATAGGTACGGGGACCCAAAAACATAAAATAATGGGTATGGGAACCCGAAAAGGTGAAAAGCTTGAAGAGATGGGTGTGGGGACCCAGAAAAGGGTAAAAAGCTTGCGAAGTCAGGTATCCGCTGAAGTTTAACAAAAATAACTTAAAGGCAATGGGTACGGGGACCCGAAAACATTAAAGGCAATGGGTACAGAGACCCAAAATCATAAAAGACAATGGGTATGTTGCCCTGACTTATCACAGAAACTAAAAGCAATGGGTGCGAGGACCCAAAAAGAAAAAGTAATGGACATAAGGCTCTGATTTGACTGAAAACAACAAGTTGGACCTTTGTAGGTCAAGGCTAGTGAAATGAAATAGTGCACTATGCATGCTTCAGATGTATGAGGGTACGAAAAACTTTTTTTTTTGCTTTTCTCTTTTTTTTTATCTTTTTTTTTTGTGTCTCTACGACCCCTGAGGATATGATTGCAATCATTTTCAAAGATGAACTGGAATGGGATTTATTAGTATCTTTTCATTTGTCTATTCAGCCGATGGTTGAAATGTCCAACCGGGATGACCCTTGAGGTGTGCATTAGATGTGATAGTGACCTGACTATCCTTTCTTTTCTCATCAACACTTTTATCGAGAATTCATTGTGTTTCCCATGACCTTTCAAGCAAATCTAAATGCTTTTGCAATATTGTCACATGTTTCACATCTCAATATAAGTCTATCATGAGAAATGCATCAACAATAGGTTGCAACAAAAAGGGGTTATCATTATGGAAAGGAAAAGTATAGGAAAAGCTATTCAAAAGGGATTAGAATTGAAAGGTTTACAAGAGAAATGTTTAGGTGGAGTTTTCCAACTCTTCCAGTGATGCTCTCTATGATGATTAGTGCTAATTTCCATGTATGCAACCTTGAACACCCCTTTGTCTATTTTCAAGAATATGATTTGACCCAGTTTTCATGCATTGGGAGCTTTTCATGACAAGACTTCATATATTCAAACTACCCCAGTTTGACCCAAGTGTATCGAAGCATTTGATGACAAATTCAGACTGCCCCAGTTTGGCCTTAATGAACTCAAACTGCCCTAGTTTATGACTTGAGGCAACTCCACTTCTTCGGATGTGTGAGATATCATTTTTGACCCTAACTTTTGCCTAAGTCGCCTTTTCAGGTTTTCAGCCTAGTGAGCCACTTTTTCCTTTCTTTTTCCTTTTTTTTTAATGTAGGAGTAAGGAATTGAAAACTCAGAAGAGCATGAACCTTTTGTCTCAGAATTAAAGTTAATGAAAATGAAAACAACCCTTCATTGATCAGAATGAACTTTTTGAGGCTTGTAACGTGACCAAGGTTAAGGGTTATGAAAGAAAGGATATAATGCTTAAACAAGTGTTTAAGGGTTGAATGAGACCAAGGATCTTTAGCAAACTTTGTCAATTGTTTTTGGCATTGTCAAGAACACTAAAACTATTCCTTTACTTTTCCTTTTTCATTTTATCATTTGCCTATCTTCTTCTTTTCCTTTTTCTTCTTCTTCTTCTTTTCTTTTTTCTTTTTTTGCTAACCCCTAGTGTAGAGGTGATCCTTGTCTGAGGTTCTTTAAAGAAAATTTTCACGCTCAAAAGGGGGTAACAAGGGATATTACAGATTATGAAGGATAAAGAAAGATGACCAATCTTCATTTTCAAATCATGACTATTTATTTTCAAAATTTTAATTTTGAGACCAAAAGTTAATGCACAAGTGATTACTTATTTGTTCCTTTTCAAAATCCTGCTTCCAATTGCTTGGTGACTTCCTCCTTTTATTTCAGGGTACATTCTCCTCAATTTCTACTTCTTCGCCTCAGTATTGGGGTATAGCAAAATTTTGTGGGAAGCCAAGCTTGGATCTACCCCTGGCATATCCTGGTACGACCATGCGAAAATGTCGCAATAATTAGATTAAAACTCAACTAACTTGCTTCACTCATTTTAATTTTTTCCTTTTTCATCCTTTGCCCCCGAATTAATCATTTCTGTTGACTCTTCGTGGGTTGACTTTCTTTAGCCTTTTTGATCTATTAATCTTATTAGCTCAGGAGAGGGTTCCCAATTATCACTATTATCTTTTTTAATGGGATGGTCAAAATCATATAATGGGGTCATAGCACTGTCATTTTCAAGAGAATCACTTTCAGATCCACACAAGTAAAAAGGTAATGAATGAAGGTTAATGTGATAGTTGGACAGAAACTAAAAGAATGGCAAGAAAATGCATTTATTGATAGTAAATATTGAAAAGGAAACATGTGAGCCTATTTTCTCAATCATATCTTCCTAAAGCCTTAGGCAGAGCTATAGGATTATAGCATTACTTTGCATCAATCTCAAAGGTCATGGAAAAATTGATGGACTCCCAATTGTTCAGCTCTGCATCTGGGGAATAAGAGCACGCTGGATTGACACCATAATTGATGGGTTGATCACCCTCGATGGCGGTCACTACACTTCAAAAGTTTTGTCGAATGTCACAGATGGGGATCCCCTCAGCTTTAGGTTCTCGATTTTCCAATCAGGCCAGCCACTTCTTTTTTTTCTCTTCCATTATCCTCTTTTGTCAGCCTTGGTAGGTTTGTATTTGGGTTTGGAGTCCATGGTTGGGCTAGTGGAGATGGCATGGTAGCGAGTGTTTGGTTTGGGATGAGAGGCTGTGTATGATATTGGATCATAGGGTGATAAGGTTGAGGGTATGGAGCTTGGAAGACATTAGCAATGTATGGGTTGTAAGGGATATAGGGAGATTGGAAGGATGGCTGAGGGTTAATGGGTGCTTGGCTAAGTTTTCCTTGGGCAAAACTTCTCTGATCAGAAGTGACAACATGGGCTTCTCCTTCTCTTTTCTTCCCTGTTGAGGGCCTTTTGGCACTAATCATCCCTATTGAATTTTCAGTGATCTTTTCACTTCTCATTCCTCCCTCGACTCTTTCTCCCATAATGACCATGTTCAAGAAATTTGATGACACACTCCCTATCATCTTGTCATAGAAGGGAGATTGGAGAGTATCGATGAATGTAGCCACCATATCTTTTTCTGTCAAGGGGGGTTCTACCTGAGCAGCTATTTCTTTCCACCGTTGAGCATATTCCTTAAAGGTTTCAACTTCTTTTTTAACCATATTCTGCAACTGCAGTCTATCTGGTGCCATATCGATGTTGTATTTATATTATCTCAAGAAAGCATTGGCCAAGACCTTGAAACATTGAATATGGGTACGTTCAAGGTGTGTATACCAATTAGACACTGCCCCAATTAAGCTGTCTTGGAAGAAATAGATCAACAGCTTGTCATCATGAGCATGCGAGGCTATTTTACAGATATACATGATCAGATGGTTCTTTGGGCAAGTGGTCCCTTATATTTGTTGAAATCTAGGACTTTAAATTTTGGGAGAATCACTACATCTAGGACAAGGCAGAGTTCTGAGGCATTTAGAAGACCATAGCTACTTACTCCTTCTATAGCTCGTAGTCTCTCTTCAAGAACATCTAGTTTTTCCTTGGATTGAAAGCCTTCAGTTGAAGGGTTCAGCGGAGAAGTACCAGCGATCTTATGAGGGAAAAACTGTGGCATGTAGAAAGGAAGTTGGGCCTAAGTCGAGCCTTGTGGTCCTGAAGTAGGTATTACCAATGATGAGCCGCTCTCAGTAGGGTTGGTAATTTGGGATGGCATAAAACTAGGGGGAAGGCCATAAGGTGGAATGAGAACAGGGTACTAAGGAATCTCACTAGTATTTGGCTGAGATCCTGGAGTAGTGTTTGGAGGGTTTGAAGTTGTTGTGACTGTCGATGCACTACCCTCAAGAGTATTGGTGGCTAAAGGTGGCACATAACCAAGTGGAAGGCCATATGGTGGGAATGAAGATGCATGTGTTTCTTGATGATTAGTAACAGGGCTTTGTGCAGGGTTATTTGGGTAGAAGGTGAGTGGCATCATGGCCCCTTGAGAGGTGATGCAAGGATATTGCCAAGGAATTGGTGTAAAGCCAAGCGGGTGAGCAGGCGTGGCCGAAGGATCATCATTTGCCTTTGAAGGAGTACCCTCTGTGTTCTTCGTTCTTTCAAAAGATTGTAGAACTTCTAAGACCTTGGCCATTTATTCCTTTAGCTGGCTTACTTCACTTCTCAACTCTTCTTGTGACTGCCCTAGTTTATCCATGATTTTTGATTGAGAGCGAGTCCTATATGGGTGTCGTAGAGACGGTTTTTTTTTTGTATTATTATGAATATGAAACAAAAAAGCAAACATAAGCACACTAAAACAAGAGTAAAATTATGCATGCGGAGACATGGTCCTAAGCTTGGTACCTGTCCTAAAAGATGGGTTCTATGTACCATGGTAGCTCTAAGGTTATTTCAGCAAGTGATAGCTTTGGTTCTAGACCCCTATCGGACAAAAGGTCCCCAAATTGCCCCTTACTATCACTAACACATTGGCTAGTAAGAGTCCTCCATCCTCACTCATGATAGGTTACAAGCGGAAAGAGTTCAATTTGAATGAGGGGTTTTCATGTGCCTGTTCGGAGACCAAAGGTCTCTCAAAGCAACACTACTTCGCCCTCTATCTAACCCTACAAGGTACTAAGCTCGGGTATAGAGCTTGTGTGTGCAAGTGTACATGAAGGAACATGCAAGCAAATTTATTCACAAAGCAGAAGTACAATACATGTAATGCAAACAAAATGTACTACAACATGAAACAAATAAACAAACGAAATAAAAATGGACCAACATAATTAAAGAGCAAATAACATGAGATTAAAACAAGGCTTAACCCTCTAAGTCTCCCCAATGGAGTTGCCAGCTTTCGCAACCGTCTCGAAGGGCGCCGCAAAAATAAAAAGAACAAAAAGAAAGAGGACCAAAGGACCTCGGGGTGTTGGGAGTCGCCACCAATCGCTTTATCCATTAAATGGAATGGTGCAATTGGACACCTGAGAGATGGTCTACGTTTCAAAGTTCATGGTTCGGGGGTTGATTACGGGTAGGGAAGGTATTAGCACCCTACACCGTCCATTCTAAGAACGGTTACCTATTTAATCTAATGTTATTTATGAGATTAATTAAATTGATCCTTAAAGAAAAATATATTTTCTTGGTTTTTATTTTAACATGTCCCATTTTGTCAAGTATAATATCAAGAATGATAAATGACTAAGACCAGAAATGGGTGGCCAAATAGCCATTATTTTGGAACAAATTCTAAGTCTACAACATATTATATAAAAGTGGTGAATTAAAATTTTATTTTTTGAAGAGAAGTTATTTTCAAAATAAAATGGCCATATAAAATATTATTTCAATGAATAAATTTTAATTCAAAAAAATTTGTTTGAGGAAAGAGAATGTTTTTTTTTTAAAAAGTAAATGGCCTAATATAATCTTATTTATAATCAAGAAAAAAAATTTAGACACAATGAGATTTTTGTGGTAATTTCCAAAGAAAAGTCTTCGTGAAAAATAAAACTTTAATTTACCACAATCATAATGTTGAAACTGTATGAAATTGTTTACTTTGATTTGAATATTTTATTTTACAAAAAAAAAGTTTTATTTTGGTTTTAAAAAAAAAAGTTGTATTTTAGTTTACATAATTATTTTAATTTTTATGTGGGGATTAGACCTCACCAGCGCTCCTGGAAAGATCCAATATAAAACCTCAAGATTATCAGAAAGAATGTATTTGATCGGTGCTCTGATCCTCTCCCAATTTTTCCATCGTCGGCCATTTTTATCATATTTAGAGTTTATTTTATACAAATATGGATGATAATAACTGGAACATAATAAGCATATCAAATTCAAGTCATCAAGAATAAAACATTATCCCTTTTTATTACTTTTACATGAAATTTCTTTAACCTATTTATTTGTTTCCAAAATTTATTTTTAAAGGAAAAGAGAAGAAAAAAAAACAAGCCACCTTCTTTTCGGCCCAAGCAAGCAAGAAACACTAAAACAATGGTCCATCAGCTAATGCACATCAATAGATAAATGACTATCATAAAAAAACATAATAACATAAAAGACAAACAAAAAAAAAGATTTGAAGAGACTTTGTCTCTGTAAGTGAAAATGAAGTAGAGAGAATGAGATTTGAGGGTTGCTAATGGGTCGAGAGGGGCGGCCGGACTGGTCGGCGTCGAGCGGCGATGCAGGACTGGAGCGCGGATTCGATGGCGTTGAACAGGGTCAGGTGGCGCTGATGAGGTGTGGCGGAGTAGCAGAGGTCGCGAGTTGGCTGCGGCATCGCACGGGTGGCTGGGTGAACGCTGACCTCGGTCGACTGGGCAGAGGTCGCGAGCCAGCGGGATCTGGCACTTTCCAGTTCGTGCGACAGCAGTGGAGGTCCGAGTTTGAATGGCGATGGTAAAAGGGAGTGGGACGTGATAGAGGCACGCGCAGGCCATCTAAAGTCACAGTTGACCGACACGATTCTGGTTCTTGGTGGTGCTGGGTGGTGTTAATGGTGGTTTGGTTAGTGGTGTGGGTGATTGTTTGGAGGTTGAAGATGGAGATGGTGGTTGTGGGTGGTTTTAACGGTGGTTTGGTTGGTGGTGTGGAGGTGGAGGTTCACGGTGGAGATGGTATTTGCTACCGGTTTGGAACAATGGTGGAGAGGTGTTTGAGTGATGCGGGGGTTGTTTAGAGGGTGGTTTGATGGTAATGTGGGTGGTTTTAGTGGTTTGTAGGGCCGCTTGGTGATGAAGTGATGGTGTGTAGGTTTTGTAAGGGTGGTTTATGGTGTGTGAAAGTGATAGGTTCTGTTTTGGGTGAGGGGAAATTGGTCATGAATGGGGTATGGTTTGTTTTTTTTTTTTTTTTGCTCAATCCGTCTATCTGATTGATCTGTCCGTGTCCATCCCTGAATGATTCATTCTTTCTTTCCCCTTTTATTGTGTCCAAGATCATTCAAATGCTATAATTTTTCATTTTTTCTTTTTTACGTTTGGAAGGCAGAAGGATTGAAACTGAATGAACATTCAAAACTAAATTAAAATGAACCTAAAACTGTCGGGAAATTCAAAACTAATTAAAATAGAGAAACTGCCATTTTAATGCTGCTTATGGATGGTAGGGTTTGAGAGTTGCAGCAAGAAGGAAGAATGGAACTAGATCTTGGGTTGACCCGTAGTGGTTTTTTTTTTAAATTAAATTCATTTTTTTATAAAACTAAATATTAAAAAAATGAAAATAAAATAAACTAAAATAAAAGAAAATGGACAAAAATAGGTATCAACAATCCAGAATTAATACATTAAACCAAAGAATAGATCAAAATGATCAAGGATAGGTTATTAGCCGCCCAAAGTAGACAGAAGAGTTATGCAGATGAGAGAAGAAGATCCTTGTAATTTGAAGAAGGAGAATATATGTTCCTAAGAATCACTCCTACTACAGGAGTTGGTAGAGCCATAAAAATCAGGAAGTTGAATCCTCAATTTCTTGTTCCCTTTCAAATTCTAAAAAGAATCAGACCAGTTGCCTACCAAGTAGCCCTACCACTCAGTTTGTCAAATCTTCATAATATTTTTCATGTTTCCCAACTCAAAAAGTTTAATCCAGATCCTTCACATATCCTAGAAAATGAATCAATACAGTTAAAAGATGATTTAACTTATGTGGTTAAACCTGTAAGAATCATGGATAAAGCAGTTAAAGAACTTAGAGGGAAACAAATTCCTTTGGTGAATGTGTTATAGGATGGGGGTGACTCAGAGGAAGCCACATGGGTACTTGAATCCAACATTATGCGAAGGTATCCGAAGCTTTTTGCATAAGGTAATCAAATTTTGAGGACAAAATTTATAAAAGGGGGGAAAATTGTAACATCCTTCCTAAACCTAGTAGTCTTAATCAAGGTTATAGTAGCTCAATAACACTGGTATGCATTATTTGTTAATTTTTGCAATCTTTTGGGCTAGTTTGAGCATAATTTTATAACATTGAATGTGGATAGTAGGTTATAAAAGCTCAAGTTTAGCATAAACAACTAAGATGATAGAAATAAATATGAAAAATTTATTTCTAGGTCACAAATGATTGGAATAAGAAACAGTAAATTTTGGAGGATCAAATGAATTAGTTTAACAATTTTAATGACTCTGAGTGAGTGTTTAAAGGTCAAACTAAATAGAAAAGTAGCTCAGAAGACCATAAGATTTTGAGAAGATGTTAAAGAGAGGATGAAGATTAATCTGAGAATGAATACAGATTAAAATGGATGTTTGTAAGCTTTTAACTCCTTAGGTTTAACTTAATCTAGGGAAGAATAATGAAGCTTAGTGGTTGATAATGGTATATAAGAATAGTTGTTGAATGATGAAACTGAGAATAGAATGAAATTCTATAATTTTCTATGACACCTATGAAGGTTGAAAAATTCATTAATGGAAAATTAAAATATCCTTAAGAGATAACCAGTTGAATTTCATTCTTTTTCCCTCATTTCTTTTCCTCCACTGCCTTCCCTTTGCATTCTTATCTCATAGTTGACTTTTTCTTCTCATTTTCTCCACTCTTTCTTCACATATTCAGCAGAGGAAAGAAAAGAAACAAGAGAAAGAAAAGCAAAGGTAGAAGGGAGCAATAAACAAGAAGAGAAAGAAAGAAAGAAAGAAGAGAAGGAAGGAAAGAAAGAAAAAGGAAAAGCCATTCAAATAGAGTAAGGTAGGGGTTATTTCTTTTACTCTACCTATTTCATCCTTATTCTTATAGAGTTTTGAATTGGTAGCTTGAGTGAAAGATTTTAAATGTAAAACAAGTTGATGTAAATGAGATGATTGGTTTGTATATGTATATGTTTTTTTTTAACTTGTTATTAACTTTGGATTTCCATGAATTTGTGATTGGTAAAATGGGTTTTCTTGTTTACCCATATTTGGTAACTCATTTTGAGAATGATTTGAATGAATAACTATGATGAATCTATGTTGTAATTGAAGTATAATTGGGTTATTTGGCTTGAGCAAAAAACATGATGTATCTATGTTTTCGCCACTTTTGTACTTTATTACTTAAGTTTTGAAAGGATTTGCCCCAAAACAACTAAATTATTGTGATGGCACCGTATATGCTAGAATCATTGAGAATTTTATAATTCTCACCCCTTTTTATATTATGTTTCCATGATAATTTCAGGGAAAGACTCTGCAATAAGGAGATGAAGAATAGTGATGTAGAATGCTTTGATTCCATTTTTACATAAGTAATACAAGAATTGTATAATTTCATGCTTTGGGAGCATTTATGTAATTATTGTACAATGATATACACCTTTGTATATCGACCATTTCAGTTTATGTATATTATTTTACCCATATCAGGCTCATATTTTTGTATATGTTACAAATAAATTTATGAAGAAATGTTATTAGTTTATAAGTGGTGTGCTTAATTTTAATTGCTAATGCGTGATTCCAGATACGCTTTTAGTATTAGTATTTAGGACGTTACAGCATATGCCAAGAAAGAAAGGTTTCTGCCATCCGAAAGGCGTTGACCGAGCAGTCACTTGGCCTTCACTGGGCCATTACGCTTGGAAAGAAAGGCCTCTGCTAGAAAAATATGCAAAGGAGAAAGCAAAGCACCAAGCTTGGGACAACTGTTCTAGATCGAGTTACAGGCCTAAGGAACTAGAGCAACCTGACTCGCTAAGCTGACACCCAAGTGCATGAAGCAGCCTAAATGCTAAGTGTAATGATAGGAAAAAATCCTAATCATATCTCGTACCAGCAAACAAGTAAGGACAAAAGAGTAGTAGTCTCCACAACCTTATCCCCATGATCCTGTCTCCCACGATCATGTCACCATGATCCTAGGTAGCACCATTTAGCACGCGCTGGACATATACCCTAAAATGCTCATATAAATATAGTAAGCAAGAGAGATAAGCTATGTGCTAAGTCCCAAAACCTCACTATACTCTCCATGCACACCTATTAACTTGGGCATTGAAGTGCTTTTTGTAGGTACCCACCCCCTAGCTCGTCGCTGTTGTGGCTGCGCTACAGAGGAGCTCATCGTTCCATACCTATACAGGTAACCCTCAGAACTTAGTTCTGAACACTTTCCTTAGGAAAAGATTTTGTAAACATATTAGCCAATTGTTTATATGTTTTCATAATTTCAAGCACACAATATCCTTTTTGCACTTGATGCCTTATTTCTATATGATTGGTCCTTCAGTGAAAGATGAGATTTAGTCAAGTTGATTGCACTAGTATTATTACACTTTATAGGGATGTGATCAAGTTGGAGTTCATAATTTAGAAGTTATCGTTTCATCTAAAGTACTTGAGCACAACAACTTGTAGTTGCAACATAATTAACTTCAGTCATATACCCCATACTATTATGTTTCTCTCTAAGCCAAGAAACTACACAACTACCAAGCAAGTAGCATATCACACTAATACTTTTCCTATCCATTTTTCAACCTGCAAAATCAAAATCAAAATAACTAACTAGACTACATATAGCACCTTTGAGATACCACAATCCCATTTATCTAGTCATTTCATTATTCTTTTTACAGCACTTAGATGTGATTCCTTAGGATTAGCTTGATACCTTACACACATATATATACTAAACATCATATCCAACTTACTTGTTGTAAGATAAAGAAGTAAGCGAATCATACATTATGCTTGGTGATTTCTATGAGTTTACCTCCTTCATCCTTGTCCAAGGAGCAAGAGGAGCTCATTGGGTGGCCATTTCTTTTGTATTTTCCATTTCAAACCTCTTGAGCAATACCTTGCAATACTTTGTTTGACTTATGAAAGTATCGTGCTTTGTTTGGTTGATTTGGAGTCTAAGGAATAAGTTAAGCTCACTTATCATATACATCTTAAACTCGCTTTGCATGAGATTAGCAAACTCCTTACTCAAAGATTCATTAGTAGCACCAAATATAATATCATCAACATAAATTTGCATAAGGAGAATGTTATAGTTTTTGTTTTTGATGAAGAGTGTAGTGTCAACCTTGCTTCTTGAAAAGCCTTTCTCCAAAAATAACTTACTCAACATTTCATAGTAAGTTCTTGGAGCTTGCTTTTAGCCATATAATGCCTTTTTCAACTTAAAAACATGGTTGGGCAGTTCAAAGATTTCAAAACTAGGAAGTTGGTTAACATACACTTATTCTTGTATAAAACAAATTAGGAAAGCACTTTTTACATCCATTTGATAAAGCTTGAAATCCATGATGCAAGAAAAAGCAAGTAGTATTTTAATAGCCTCTAATCTAGCAACGGGAGCATATGTTTCTTCATAATCTTTTGCTCGCTCTTGGTTATAACCTTTAGCAATAAGCTTAACTTTATTTTTTATTATTATTCTCATTTCATCAAGTTTGTTTCTAAAATTCCAATTGGTGCCAATTATAGGATGATCATTATGCCATGAAACAAGTTCCCAAACTTGATTCCTTTCAAATTGATTTAATTTTTTCTTATATAGCCAAGATTCAATGTTCATCAATAATGGTCTCATCTATGTTTTTAGATTCAACTTGAGAAACAAAGGCTATTACATTTGTAATACCCTTAATGACATGTTAGACTTGTATATATATACAAATGTAGCATATGACTTGCTTAACATCCTGTTTAATTTTGTGATAAACTGAGTTAGTTTAGGTACTTTGTTGTAACATAGAAGGTAAAAAGTAGCTTTAAATAACTCAGATAATAGAAAAAATTACTTAGATGAGAGAAATAAATATGGATAATTTATTTCTAGGTCAGAAATGTATGAAATAAGATGTAGTTAAAGTTTCAATGTAAATTGAGTTAGTTTGGCATTTTTAGGCATACTAGTTATGCATTTAATACTGATTGACTAGCAACAGATATGGAAAAATAAGATAATGGTAAAATAACAATTAATATGAATCTAAGTATTTATTTTAAAGTTGGTAGAAATTGGAAAACTTGTTTTGGCTAAATCTAAGTATTTTTAGTAGATCGGGAAGTATCAGTGCTATACTTAAGTGGTTTAAGTCATGGATGACAACCCCTTTTTATTGACTTAAGTTCACTCCATTCCTATCTTACTTCACACTTTTCTCACCAAACAGTAAACATGTAATACCCTTAATGACATGTTAGACTTGTGTATATGTAAAAAAGGTAGCATATGGCTTGCTTAACATGCATGTTTAGTTTTGTGATAAACTGAGTTCGTTTAGGTGCTTAATTGCAACGCAAAAGTTGAAAAATAACTTAAAATGACTCAGAAAAAAGCATAAAATGCTTAGATGAGAGAAATAAATATGGATAAGTTATTTCTAAGTCACAAATATGTGAAACAAGGTGTAGTTAAAGCTTCAAGATAATCAGAGTTAGTTTGGTACTTTTAAGCATACTGGTTGTGTGCTTTAATGTCAGATTAACCAACAGCAAATATGAAAAATTATGAAAATGATGAAATAATAATTTAGATGAATATTATGATTTATTCTAAAGTTTTTGGAAGGTAGAAAACTTGTTTTAGCTAAAACTAAGTGTTCATAGCATATACAAATTTTCCAGTATAGCCCCAAGAGACAATGTCTCCCATGACTTTTCTTTTAAAAGTAGCAAAAGCTATTGGAGAAAAAAGAAAATAGAAAAATAGAAGAAAAGAAAGGAGAAGGAGCTGAAGGAGATAAAGGAAAGGGGGAAAAGAAGGAAGAGCAAGGGAAGATAAAAGACCAAAGCTTAAGCTTGAAGGTTAATCATCCATACAAGAGGTAAGGGGTTTATATTCATCTTGAATGGACTTAGGTCCTCATGAATAGAAAAGGCGTATGGATAGCCAAATCTATGTTCTTGGCTTGGTTCTTGATTTCAAGGATTAAGTTAGGTTAGTTTTAGCTTAGTAAGATCAAGATAGTCATTTGTGGCTCAAGACAAACCATTTTGGTTCATTTGAGGAGCTTAGAAATGAGTTTGAGATAAATGTGATTTTGGACCTAAATCTATACCTAAGTGATTTAATAGGTTGTATGAGAGTTACAACAAGTTTAAGGGCTTATATTGGTGTTAAAAATCACAAGGAAACTAATCTTGTAGGTTTAGAATGAGTTTACTGCATGAGAAAGCCTATTTTTCTAGTTTTTTATAGTATGTAATCAATTACACAGCTTATGTAATCAATTACTAAGCTTCTGGAGCTGCAAAATGTGTTTCTAGGTAGCTAGTAATCGATCACACAGCCTCTGTTATTGATTTTAAGGCCTCTAGATGAGTTGTAATAGATTACAACACCCTTGTAATCAATTACAACAACAAATTCTACAGAAACAGGGCAACATCCGAATAGCCTATGTTGTTTGTAGCATAACTTGAGCTGTAGTTATCGAATCGACCTGATTCTTACTGCATTTGAAATCTAAGATGCGAGGCTTCATGTAATAAAAATTTTAGAATTTTATTAGTTAGGATGTACATTTGGTGCATTCATGAAAATCGGCCTTTTTAGGTGACAAACCAGAAAATGTCAAGATATGAATCTTGTTGAAGTAGGGTTCCCTACTAGATGGGACCTTTTATACATCCTTTTTGGAGTGTGTTAAGATGCTAATGGGGATGTTTCAACAAGGAAATAATCACCTAGAAAATATGAGAAAGCTTAGGCCTTTGAGCATCCAAGAGTAATGGTTTGCTTTAGGTAGATATCTATCACCTTAGGAAGCTTAGAGTTGCACTAGATATCACTCAAGATGTGATGATATGGTGCATTAGATGTAAGTATACTAGGATGGATTAATAGTATTCACTCTAGTAAGTATGAGAAAGGTATGAACCTTAGGATATCCAAGAGTAGTAGAATACCTTGGGAAGGTACCTAGACCTTTTAGCAACAAAATGTTGCATTCGCTAACCACTCTTGAACTAGATTATTTTGAGTGGAGATAGAGTTGTGTGTTAAATGTATTGAGTTCTCTAGACAAGTGGGATCTTGTACATTACTAAATACATAATAAGATGAATGATGACTATTAAGTTTGTCATATTCAAGAAGTACAGCAGAAACATATGATAACTCCTCTAATAATAAAGTTAAGTTGAAATTCAAGATGAGTGGGATTTATTCTCCTTATATACTAAATCAAGTATGGGAGTTGATGTCCTTAAGAATTCCATGAGTGAGGAATTACTAAAATAGGTATCTGGGACCTTAAACATTCTAGTGTAACATAGGCTACTACTAGATATGTGATAATAAGGAAAGCTAGATACAACAAAGGTAAGTATTTTATACTTCTCTAGATGCATGTATGTGGGAATGGTCTAGAAGTATTGATCCTTGTGAGTATCCTTTGATGTTGTGCACAATCATGTAGGCTAAGGGAGATAATGGGCAATTCAAAAGGTTCTTTGAGCAAGGATTCAATCCTAGCATCTCGATAGCACCAAGGCTAAGGGAGATAAGTGAGAAGTTCGTAAAGGTTCCTTTGAGCCTAGATTCAGCCTGAACTTCTCAATAGAGCTAGGATACGTGTAATGTAAGGATGAGTTTTTCCTCTATTTACCATAAGATAATATACTAAACCAGTTCCTAGTAAACATCTTGGTTCTTAATTGAGCTGATTATGTATGTATGATATTTTTGCTTGCTCTTCCAATGTATCGTGACCTAAATGATGTGTATCGTCATTGGCTAAATGAGGTAATAGGAAAGTCTAAAAAGTCCCTTTGGGTAAGGACTAGTACTAAATGCTCAGAGAGCCAAAAGTTATAAGTAGAGTGAGGATGAGTTCTTCCTCCCTACCATAGCAGTAGTACATGGAACATTCAGGTTCCTGGAATGAGTAGGTGTTCTTGGTTTTCAAAATAAAATTCTTCACGTATTTCAAAATAAAATCTTGCACAAGCATATCTTTAGGATATTTCTTAGGCATAATCATATTGTATATCATCCTCATTACATTTACAGACAGTTGTATGGGCATTGTTTGTTGTTGTTGATATTTACAATTGTATGGACAGTTGTTTATATCTAACAGTATGTAGGCTATCGCTTTAAACCACACTACAAGGTAGTGTATAGTTATGAGAATTACTGGAGGAAACTCCTATGATGGTAGTTATAGCAATTGTTACATTTGTTATACAATGTTATAGCTAGCTGGTATTGGAATTGCTTTTACTAAGAATTTTAATTCTTACCCCGTTGTTCTTCCATGTAAATGTAGGTACAGACTATGTTAAGGGAATTAAGGTGAAGCATGAAGACTAGTATAGTTTTATATGCTTTAGTAGACAAAGCTTATGTATAATTTTATATTTGCTTTGTATGTTTTTAGAGCTATGTATTACAATATGCCTTTTATGATTGAGGTTGTATATATATGTATGAGTTTATGTTTTTTCGCATTCTCTCAAGACTTTCTATAATTGCTTGATTGTGATTATGGATATATGTTATTAGTTAGTTATGTAGTAAGTGGCGCAACTAGTATTATTTATCACGGTACAATCCAGATATATCCAGATATCTGTGTTAGGGTGTTACAAAGCACAGTAGCAGGAAGTAAGGAAACCAAAGAGCAGAAAGCTAAGGAGGAAGAGGAAAAAAAAAGGAAAGGGAAGGGCAAAGTCAAGTTTAATCATTTACCATCATAGAGGACCTAAGGTAGGGGAGTTTCTATTCATCTTTTCCTTTTTGTTCACCTTGAATGAAACTTGGTTTTATGAGTAGAAAATGGATTTGGAGAGTCAAATCTATGTTCTTGGCTTGGTTCTTGATTATAAGGATTAAG
The DNA here is from genome assembly GCA_029884595.1 of Ormosia semicastrata. Classification (NCBI taxonomy): domain Eukaryota; kingdom Viridiplantae; phylum Streptophyta; class Magnoliopsida; order Fabales; family Fabaceae; genus Ormosia; species Ormosia semicastrata. The sequence continues at coordinate 58,061,642 of JAQQTO010000060.1, forward strand.
TTAAAGGTGAATACTAGATAGCCATTTGTGGCTTAAGATAAACCATTTTTGGTTTAATGAAGAGGAGCTTGGAAATGGATTTGAGTTAGTGTGATTTTAACCTAAATTCATGCTTAAGTGAATTAATTGGTTGTATAAGAATTACAACAAGTTTAGAGGCTGTATTTGGTGTTAGAAATCACAAGAAAACCGATCTTGAATGATTGGAAGTGAATAAAGTTCCAATGGAATAGTACTCGGATTTTGCAGAATTCTATAGAATCCTCTACAACAAGCTTGCGTCGCGACGTGACATTGCCACATCGAGGTGTGGGTTTCAGTGTGCGTGCACCCGAGAGCAGCACGCCGCGGCATGAATGCACCATGCTAAGGCGTGAGGGACCAAAGAGCTGCGTGTCGCAGTGTGACTTTGCTGCGCCGAGGCGTGAGCTCCAATTTTTTCTCAAAAATGTTATTCTTGAGGCATTGATGTTTTCTACTAGTTGGGATCATTTATGTATGTTTTCTAATGTGTATTGAAACACAAATAAGGATATTTCAAGAGGAAAATTATCACCTAGCAAGTATGAGAAAGCTTAGGCCTTTGAGCATCCAAGAGTAATGGCTTGCCTTAGTTCAACATCTAACACCTTAGGCCACGTAATATGGTATTTGTATCACTTAAGATGTCATGAGTGTTGATGTGGTGTTTAGATGCATGTATGTAGGATGAGTCGGTAGTATTAATCTTTGTGAGTATCCTTTGATGATGTGCACAATCATTTAGGCCAAGGGAGATAAGTGGGAAGTCAGTAAAGGTTCCTTTGAGCTTGGATTCATGTCCTAGCTTCTCGACAGTGCCAGGGTACGTGCAATATGAGGATTAGCTTTCCCTCTATTTACCACAAGATAATACACTAAACTAGAAATCCTAGTTAAATATCTTAGTTCTAAGTTGGACTAAGTATGTATGATAGAATGTATTCTAATTTGGTATCTTTAGTTACTAAAGTATGACCTTGTAAAGTTTAAACATATCTTATTTAGCATGTGTTAACATTATGTTTATTATGCTATGTATGACTGGTTTTGGTTTACTCATACTAAGAATTATTGATTCTCATCCTGTTATATTGCCATGTAATTCCATGTGAAGGTTCTTCAAGGAAAAAGAAGAAAAAGGAAGCTAAAGAATTAGAACAGTTCTAGTTTTATTACTAATGTTACAATCTTTGTATCTTTTTACATTTCCTTTGTAATGTAAAGAGTTATGATTAATTCATGCCTCCTAGGAGGCTAATGTTGTATATATGCATTTTGTTATGAGTTTTATATTTTCTGCATTTCATAAGGCTCTCTATAATGACTCCAGTGTACATTATGGATATATTATTAGGCTATTATATATGTAGTGATGTTGTAACACTGTTTATTATTATAAATGTTACATTTATTGGGATTTTAGTATTAGATCGTTACAACATTTATATCTAAGAGAGTTCTGAGTTGTTACCCCTTTGATACATCACCAATTACTTTGTCAAGAGAGTAATATCTTGAAGTTTTACACTCTTTGGGAAAATCCTTGTTCTGTGATTCCTCTTGTGTGGGGGTGTCATTTGACCTTTTTCTTCCTTTTCTTCTTTTCCTTTGTTATCCAAGTGTGTTGGTCAAAATTTTGGCAACATCTTCAACAACATTGTTTCCTAGCCCAAAGGGGTTAGTTTCATCAAATGCAACATGTATAGATTCTTTTATGATCATGGTTTTCTTGTTATGTAGTCTAAAAGTTTTACTATGAAAAAAATGTCCCTATTAGATTTTGCATCAAATTTGCCCAAGTCATCCTTTTCATTGTTCAAAACAAAACATGTGCATCCAAAGACATGAAGATGGAAAATGTTTGGTTTCCTTTCTTTCCACAATTCATATGGATTTTCTTTAAAATTGGTTTTATTAGGGCTTTATTCATTACATAACAGGCGGTACTTACCGCATTCGCCCAAAAAAACTTAGGAATGTTAGATTCATAGAGCATAATTCTTGTCATTTCTTCTAAAGACCAAATTTTATTTTCAACAACTTTATTTTGTTGTGAAGTTCTAAAGATTAAAAAATTATGCCCAATGCCATTATGCTCTAGTAGTGTGTGATAATGGAGTTGTTTGGGTCTTCGGGTGTTGATTTAGTGAAGCAACATCTATTCAAATTACATGCACATTATTGATTCGAAAAGGCCACATCACAGGTCCGTAGTATGATACATAAACTCAAGTCAAACACATCATTACTCTATTTTTTATTGCTTCTTATTAAATTCGAGTTTTCTATTTTGCTAGTACTATCCTTGATTAAATATTTTTTATTTATTAAATTTCTCATCCTAAAAAATACCTCTTTATTCATTCTCGAACTCTTGAAGTTACAAGAAATCCTTTCAATAATATTATCCTACTTTATTTGTGATTTATTCTTATTAAATTTTAATTTTTAGTTTTGTTAATATTATCATTCATTAATTACTTATTGATGAGGTTTTCCTTAAGCCTCTTGAATTCAAACCTAACTAGGACTAGAACAAACATAATTTGGAAGATGAAATTGAAAGGAAGAATAAAGAAAGAAAAGAACTGATTCTGTCCTTTTTTAGGAAGCATCCATATCTCATGCTATAGACATCAGAATTGAGTGATTCCAAAATGAGGTAAAAGATCTCTTTCTGAAACACGATTTAGACTCAAGAATCACCGAAAAAAGAGTACGTATAACTTGAGATATAAGTGCGAGAAATTTAAGATGAAAACTGAGGGAATTATGAAATTAGAAGGAAGAACTAGATACAAAATTGATGAAAAGAAATAAGATAAGAATGGCACCACAAACCTAGTTTGATAAGCCAAGAAGGATCGCCACAAGAATTGGTTAATTCTTGATAAGATCAAATGATGCAAGGAAGAACCCTAGCAAAGCAAAACTCTCAATTTTGTATATTCCAAAATGTGTGTCCTCCTCTCTAATGATCTCCAAATGTTTTAGTATAATTCAGTTTAGAGGTTTGCCCATTTAGGACTTAACAAAAATAAAAACAAAACCCCTTAGCATAAGCATCACTGATATGTTCCAGTGGTTAAGGAGACATATTCAGCTTCAAGTGCCTAGGTTCTAATCCTGCTGTGGACAAAATATATTGTTTTGAACACAGTCATACACCAAATAGAACTAAAATGCAATAGAAAAAAATTAAAGAAATAAAAATAGCCCCAAAAATATATAAAAGTCTTGAAAGTTCAGATTGACTCTTTTGGCTCTTCTCCTTTCATTCCAAGTGGGCTATGCATGTGTAAACCCTAGGCTCCATGTGTTGGGCTTCAATCTGATGTTGGGCCTCTAATAAGTTGTTCACCATCTTTTTAAGTTCTTCTTGGACCCTTTTAGCTCTTGCTCTTATCATAGGCCCTCCTAGACCTTGTATTGGATCTTGGACTTCTTTTTGGACTTAGGCCTGGGCTTGGATTTCTCCCATGAAGTCCTCATCATTCCCTCCTTCTTGAGAAGCATTTGTCCTCAAATCTATTAATTCATCGCCTGCATCATAAAAGGACAAATCAGCCACATTAAAGGTAGCACTCACACCATACTCACCTGGCAAGTCAATCTTATATGCATTGTCATTGATCTTAGCCAATACTTGAAAAGGTCCATCTCTTCTTGGTATAAGCTTAGACTTTCTTTGAGATGGAAATCTTTCCTTCCTGAAGTGTACCCATGCCCAATCACCTAGTTCAAATGTTACCTTCTTCCTTCCTTTGTTTGCATGCTTGGCATACCCTTCCATTTTCTTCTCAATTTGGGCCTTAACCTTTTCAAGCAATTTCTTGACATAATCAGCTTTAACCTGCCCAGACTTATCTTGCAATTAAGAAATGTTAGGTAAAGGCAATAAATCCAAAGGAGTCAAAGGATTAAAATCATATACAATTTCAAAAGGTGAAAACTAAGTAGTACTATGTATAGCCCTATTATAAGCAAACTCAACATGTGGCAAACATTCCTCCCAAGACTTAAGATTTTTCTTTAGAACAGCTCTAAGGAGAGTAGATAAAGTCCTATTTATAACCTCTTTTTGCCCGTCAGTTTGGGGATGGCAAGTAGTAGAAAATACTAGTTTTGTGCCTATCTTTCCCCACAAGGTCCTCCAAAAATGACTAAGGAATTTAGAGTCCTAATCACTTACAATACTCTTAGGCAAACTATGCAGTCTTACCACCTCTTTGAAGAATAAATCAGCTACATGACATGCATCGTCCACCTTCTTGCATGGTATGAAGTGAGCCATCTTTGAGAACCTATCAACCACCACAAAAATAGAATCCTTCCCTCCTTTAGACCGAGGAAAGCCTAGAACAAAATCCATAGAAATATCAATCCAAGGGTGTTCAGGAACAGGTAATGGAGTATATAATCCATGCGGCATGACCCTAGACTTAGCCTTTTTATAAACAAGACACTTATCACACAACTTATATACATCATGCTTCATGTGGGGCCAGTAAAAATGCTCATGCAAGATGTCATATGTTTTTTGCACCCCAAAGTGTCCTATTAAGCCCCCTTCATGTGCCTCTTTGTCACGACTTTTAGAGCCATCACGAGATACAAGGAGCCGTAACTTTGGACCATCTAGGTTCTAAAGGGGAGGAAGCAATAATAATAGCTGGTTTCAGCGGAAACCATATTCCCGACCATCAAGAAGCCAACAACAACAATAGCAACCACATGGAGGAGGTTCGAGTAGCAATCGTTTTGGTCAGACTGTGGCACCGCCAATGAAGTGTCTGAAGTGTGGAAAGGGCCACATGACAAGGGACTGCATGATCAGGGGAATAATTTGCTTTAGATGTGGAAAACCTAGTCACATCTCGAGGGACTGTGATCAAGTGAAGGTGGAGCCTTCAGTGAGTAATGTTTGTGCTGCTAAGCCTCAAGTTGGTAGTGTTAGGGTCAAAACGTGTTGCCCATTTGCTAACCGCAAGTGTATAGGTCGCACAAGTAATACAGTTACAAAGTAAGAGATTGTTCCCACGAGAATAAGTTTATTTCTAATGCTAAGTATTAACCGATAGCTCACCTAACTCTATTCAAGAACATAAAAATGGATAAAAGTAAAGAAAGTAAAGACAAAAAGCAATAAGGATAAACGGTTAGAGTTTAGGGAAATCCTTCTTCACCTTTTACATCAACCAACAACATGTAATCCTCCTCATAAATATGAATGCAATGATTATGTTAGCTTGAGAATCTACATTAGCTAAACGCCTATGTCTAGGTCATCTAACCATGGTATCATTTGCCTAACTCACTAAGTGTCCTTGAGAGTTAACACAAAATCTACTCTTTAAGGTCTATTCTCAAACACTTGCTATGCATGGCTAAGAGGTATATTTCTATCCTATTAGCGAATCAACTCATCCTGCCATTAAATAGAATCGAACATGCATCAATTATATATACGATCTCAAACTCAAATCCCTATGTCTAGGTACATTGGACTTTATCAAATCAACTTAAATGTTGGCCAAACATTCAAGAGCATTAAACACAAAATGATTGAACAAAATCAAAGATTCACACAAACTCAGAGAAGAACAAATCATTAATATAAATAAAAGGATTCAAAGTTATCCCTAAATAAAGCGCAATTATACAATGAACATGAGAACAAATTACAAAATACATGTTCAAGAAATGAGGAAGAGAAAAGAGAAAAGAGAAAAAAAAGAAGGAGAAAGCTTATGGATTTCGTCATTGAAGCTCAGATTCTCCTCTAATGGAGAAAGGGCTTCCATCCTTAGCTCCCCAAGCTCCATCTCCATCTCCAATGGAGAACCCAGTTGTAGCCTCTAACCCTAGAAACTAAAAACCTAAAACCTAAAACCTAAAAGAGAGAAAACTGAGAGAGTGTGAGAAAGGGCGTGAAAAACAAAATAAATAGGTTCAGCTCGCCGACGCGCGCCGCGGCGTGGACATTCCCACACCTCAGCGTGGAGCTGTCTGTCCTGTTAGTATGTAGTTGGATGAGACCTTCACGCCTCGGCGTGCACATTTCCACGCCTCGGCGTGGAACTCTGGAATGCTTCCTTGGCTTCTTTCCTCCAATGCTGGGCCTTAACTTGCATCAATTTGTCTCTTTTGAGCCTTTCCTACATTAGATAAGGCACCAAGTTAAATATAATTGTAAATTTACTTAATTAATTAAAAAATATGCACAAATTGCTCAAAAACATAAAGGGAGTTCTCAAAATGAAATTCCACAAATATAAGCATAAAACCTTCCAAATATGCTTAACATCAAGGACTAAGCATGCCATGAAGCACAAATATGGGGCATAAATAACTACATTTCATGAAGTTATCACACCCCCAAACTTAAGATGTTGCTAGTCCTTGAGCAACACAAAGTATGACTAAGAAAACTTACTTTGACAATTCATGCTCACATGCATTCAACAATGATAAATTCAATTTTCTTTTAACCACAACTAGTGCACAATGATTATAATGGCCCTCAAAGAATGCGCATGTCTCACATTTAAGCTCAACACATACACAATCCTTAACATGCCATCAATCAAGCTTTCGATCATGCACATGACATCTCTCATGAACATGCAAGCTCAACTTATCTTTTTCAAATCATGCTCATTCAGATAAGTTTATGAACCTATACATGGATACAAATCAAGATTCCACAAAATTGTAGCACAATTCTCTCTCCACTAATGTAAATCACACATAATTGAGGATCAAGAGGGACTTTAATAGCTTATAATGTAAGGCCAAGGTGATGGGATGAAGAACAAAGGGGAATGGAAAACATACAAACATTGAGAAACATAATATGATATTTCAAGACTTGAGTCACTGCAACAAGGGTATACAAAATGAAACAAATAACACTATTCAGAACCACTCGATGCTTTTTTTCATTTATGCTTTCTTTCATTCATTTGTTTTTCTTTTCTTTTCTTTTCTTTTCTTTTTCTCTTTTTGTATTTTCTTTTTCTTTAACAAAATAACTTCTTATACAACAAATGGTTCCTTCAAGTCACTTTTGTATTGAACAACATAAATACCCTAAATAATGGACTCAAGTGAAGAAATAACATATCATGCACCCAACAAACATAAAGGGAAGGAAAAGATTGCAATGCTTTCGCATACATCAGAATGGTTACAAGGTAGGAAATATGAGGGTGAAAGAAGAACATAGAAGGCCAAACATTTAGAAAACTTCAAAAGGGGACCTAGGGATATAATCATGTAAGGGTAAGCTTGAAAGGCTCAACCGGTCCAAACAATGCCCTAATCATTTCCTCAATCATGCACAATCTAAGATTTCGCCTCAAGAGAGTTGCAAAACAATTTCAAGGATAGTAGAAATCATCCACATGCACAATCCATAAACATTCTCTAAATAAACACTCAAATCTTTTCAAAGTTAAACAAGCATCTAAGTGAGAAAACATCATGCATAAAAACAAACAAGATTGCTTAAGCATGCTTCAAGATCGCAAATGGTTTCACAAATGAATTGAGGACAATTGCAAGCATTTATATCATTGGCCAACCAAAATTACACTAGCAAATGGCAACAAATCATGCATTCAAAAGATTCATCATTTTTCATTCAAGCATGCATAACATCATGTAGAGAATGTTAAAAATTGAAATTTTTATCAACAGCCCACCAGTAATAGCCAAAACAAGATAGAATCATGAAAGTATGATGACTATCACTAGCACATACTTAAAGTATCAAAACATGTGTAAACATTAAGCATTAAGGGTGAAAAACATGCAATGATACTCCCCCAAACCAAAGTGATGTGTGTTCTTGGTGTTCATGGTCTATAGGGTACTTGAGCAAGTCAAAACAGCATCCAAACTAGAACTGAGCATTATTAAATAAAGAAAAATAGAGAAAATAAAAGAAAAATACAAAAATAGGGGGTCACGCCGCGACGTGAAAAAGTTCATGCCTCGGCGTGGAGCGCTCTGGTGCCTTTCCTGATTTGGCCGAGACTGGCACGCCGCGACGTGAGAGGTCATGCTGCAAAATTCTACAGCAAACCAGTTTCTTCCAGAACTGGTGCTCTATTTTGGCCCTTAGCACCTCCAAAACATGTCTAAAAACTTAAAACACAGAATGTACAACAAAAACTTAACAAAAACACAAAATCAAACTATAACTACTTATTTAAACAAACTGAAAAATAAAGCATAAAAACATGAATTAAAACTATTTACAACAACAAAACAGAAAAACTTGAATTAGAACTAAGCAAACTCATTGTCAATATTAGCAATACAGAAATAATGCTTTATCCCCGACAACGGCGCCAAAAACTTGTTAGGGTCAAAATGTGTTGCCCATTTGCTAACCGCAAGTGCACGGGTCGCACAAGTAATACAATTACAGAGTAAGAGATCATTCCCACGAGGATAAGTTTATTTTCAATGCTAAGTATTAACCGATAGCTCACCTAACTCTATTCAAGAACATAAAAATGGATAAAAGTAAAGAAAGTAAAGACAAAAAGTAATAAGGATAAACGGTTAGAGTTTAGGGAAATCCTTCTTCACCTTTTACATCAACCAACAACATGCAATCCTCCTCATAAATATGAATGTAATGATTATGTTAGCTTGAGAATCTACATTAGCTAAACGCCTATGTCTAGGTCATCTAACCATGGTATCATTTGCCCAACTCACTAAGTGTCCTTGAGAGTTAACACAAAATCCACTCTTTAAGGTCTATTCTCAAACACTTGTTATGCATGGCTAAGAGGTATATTTTTATCCCATTAGCGAATCAACTCATCCCGCCATTGGAATAGAATCAAACATACATCAATCATACATACGATCTCAAACTCAAATCCCTATGTCTAGGTACATTGGACTTTATCAAATCAACTTAAATGTTAGCCAAACATTCAAGAGCATAAACATAAAATGATTGAACAAAATCAAAGATCCACACAAACTCAAAGAAGAACAAATCATTAATATAAATAAAAGAATTCAAAGTCATCCCTAAATAAAGCGCAACTATACAATGAACATGAGAACAAATTACAAAATACATGTTCAAGAAATGAGGAAGAGAAAAGAGAAAAGAGAGAAGGAGAAAGCTTATGGATTTTGCCATTGAAGCTTGGATCCTCCTCCAATGGAGAAAGGGCTTCCATCCTTAGCTCCCCGAGCTCCATCTCCATCTCCAATGGAGAACCCAGTTGTAGCCTCTAACCTTAGAAACTAAAAACCTAAAACCTAAAACCTAAAAGAGAGAAAACTGAGAGATAGTGAGAAAGGGCGTGAAAAACAAAATAAATAGGTTCAGCTCGCCGACGCGCGCCGCGGCATGGACATTCCCACGCCTCGGCGTGGAGCTGTCTGTCCTGTCAGTATGTAGCTGGTTGAGACCTTCACGCCTCGGCGTGCACATTTCCACGCCTCAACGTGGAACTCTAGAATGCTTCCTTGGCTTCTTTCCTCCAATGCTGGGCCTTGGCTTGCATCAATTTGTCTCTTTTGAGCCTTTCCTACATTAGATAAGGCACCAAGTTAAATATAATTATAAATTTACTTAATCAATCAATAAATATGCACAAATTGCTCAAAAACATAAAGGAAGTTCTCAAAATGGAATTCCACAAATATAAGCATAAAACCTTCTAAATATGCTTAAGATCAAGGACTAAGCATGCCATGAAGCACAAATATGGGGCATAAATAACTACATTTCATGGAGTTATCAGGTAGGCGAGTATATACGATGAGTGGAGCTGAGGCCTCTCAGTCTGAAGATCTTATCAAGGGAGAAGGTGTCATATCAGGTAATCTTTTAACTGTATTATATGATTCGGGTGCAACGTATTCATTTATTGCATATGACTGTGTGGATCATTTGGGATTGCCTGTGTCTTCTTTGAACTTTCAATTGATTATTTCTACACCTGCTGTCAAACCTATTAGTACTTCTAAAATATACCTAAATTGCCCTATTACTATCAATAATCGAGCTTTTTCTGTTTATCTAATTTGTTTGCCTCTTACCGATATTGATACAATCTTATGAATAGATTAGTTATTTTATAACCATATCCTGTTAGACTGTTCTAAAAAGACCTTAGTATTTCCTAAGAATGAGGTTTCTGGATTTTTGACTAACAAACAAATCGAATCTTTATTGAGGGATGGAGCCTAAGGATACATGCTGCTATCTTCTTTAGAAGTCAAGAGTGAGAAGGATGTGAATGCTATTTCTGTTGTAAATGAGTTTCCTGAAATTTTTTCTGATAAGGTACCCGGATTACCACTGGAAAGAAAGATAGAGTTTTCTATCGATCTTGTACCAGAAGCAGGTCCTACTTTGATTGCACTGTACTGAATGTCACTATCAAAATTAGCAGAGTTAAAGAAGCAATTGGAGGAACTGTTGGAAAAATAGTTTGTAAGATCTAGTGTACCATGGGAGCTCCAGTGTTGTTAGTCAAAAAGAAGGATAAATCTTTGCGTTTGTGTATGGACTACCGCTAGTTAAACAAGGTCACAATAAAGAACAAGTATCCACTTCTAAAGATTGATGATTTGATGGACTAATTGAAAAGAGCAACTATTTTCTCTAAGATAGATCTACGATCAGGTTATCATCAAATTTGTGTCAAGGTGGAGGATATACTTAAGATAGCTTTTTGAACGCACTACGGGCACTATGAGTATCTTGTGATGCCGTTCAAAGTGACAAATGCTCCTGCGATATTCATGGATTACATGAATAGGATCTTTCATCCATACCTAAACAGATTTGTCATTGTCTTTATTGATGATATTCTGATCTATTCTCAAAGTCGGGAGAAGCATACTGAACATCTTAGCATAGTTCTCCAGATTTTAAAGGAAAAGAAATTATATGCAAAGTTATCAAAATGTGAATTCTGGTTAGAAGAAGTTCAGTTTTTGGGTCACATGATTTCCAAGGAAAGAATTGCGGTGGATCCAGTAAAGGTGGAGATAGTTCTTCAGTGGGAAAGGCCAAGGACAGTAACTGAGATCTGGAGTTTTGTTGGATTAGCCGGATATTATCGAAGATTTATTGAAGGTTTTTCCAAGATAGTCGAACCTCTTACACAACTCACAAGGAAGAATCAAGCTTTTATTTGGACAGATGAGTGCGAAGGGAGTTTCCAAGAATTAAAGAAAAGGTTGACTACCGCACTAATGTTGATTCTACCGGATCCAAACGAGTCTTTTGAAGTATATTGTGATGCTTCTTATCAAGGATTAGGATGTGTATTAATACAGAATAGAAATGTGGTAGCGTATACTTCAAGACAACTGAAGGTACATGAAAAGAATTACCCAACCCATGATTTGGAATTAGCCGCAGTTATGTTCGCGTTAAAAATTTGGAGGCATTTTCTTTATGGAGCTACATTCAACGTCTTCAGTGATCACAAAAGTTTAAAATATTTGTTTGATCAGAAGGAGTTGAATATGAGACAGAGAAGATGGTTAGAATTTCTAAAGGATTACGACTTTCAGCTTCAATATTATCCTGGAAAGGCGAATGTTGTGGTAGATGCTTTAAGTAAGAAGATGCTCAGTGTTTTTGCTATGATGATCAAAGAGGAAAAATTGATAGAGCAATTTAGAGATATGTGGCTATCGGTAGAATTAGCGCTAGGAAGAATTCATTTGAATATGGTCACTATTCTGAATGATTTGTTGGAAGAAATTCGAGAAAAGTAGGAATATGATCAGTTTTTGTAAAACGAGAAGGAATTCTTGAGGCAAGGTCATGTGGCAATGGTTGAGGAAGGATCTGACAGGGTCTTAAGATTCAAAGGTAGGATTTGTATATTGAATGATCCCGATCTTAGGAAGGCGATTCTCGATGAAGCTCACACCAGCAGGTTGAGTATACATCCCGAAATGACCAAGATGTATCAAGACCTGAAGCGATTATTTTGGTGGCCTGGAATGAAGAGAGATGTTCCTGAGCACGTGTCATTTTGTCTTGTGTTTCAAAAAGCAAAGGTTGAATATCAAAGACCAGCAGGTATGTTGCAACCCCTAACTATTCAAGAATAGAAATAGGATACTATTGCAATGGATTTTGTTACTAGATTGCCAAAGACTAAGAAAGGTCATGATTCTATATAGGTCGTTGTTGATCGGCTTATGAAATCTGCCCACTTCTTTCAAATCAATATCAAGTATTCAATGGAGAAATTGACCCAGATGTACATTAGTGAAATTGTTAGACTTCACGGTGTAGCCTCTAGTATCATTTTCGATAGAGATCCAAGGTTCACATCAAGGTTTTGGCAAAGTCTACATAAAGCAATGGGAACTAAACTTCACTTGAGTTCTACCTACCATCCACAAACTGATGGTCAAACGGAGAGAACTATACAGTCACTGGAGGATTTGCTAAGAGCTTGTGTGTTAGAACAAAAAGGGAGTTGGGATGAATTCTTACCTTTGGTAGAATTCACCTATAACAATAGTTTTCACTCAAGTATAGGGATGACACCTTATGAAGCATTGTACGAACGACGATGCCAAACACCTTCGTGTTGGTATCAAGATGGAGAGAGTATGACCATAGGACCTGAGATGGTGCAACAAACGACGGAGAAGGTGAAAATGATTCAAGAGAAAATTAGGGCAACTCAGAGTAGACAGAAGAGCTATGCTGATAAAAGAAGAAGACCTCTTGAATTTGAGGAAGGTGGGCATGTGTTTTTACGAGTCACACCCACGACTGGTGTCGGAAGGGTTATAAAATCCAAAAAACTCACTCCTAAATTCATTGGACCCTATCAAATTTTTTCGTTGGATAGGTCCAGTTGCTTACCGAATAGCTTTATTGTCTTTTCTCTCCAACATTCACAATGTTTTTCATGTGTCCCAGTTAAGATAGTATATCCCCGATCCCTCGCATGTCATTCAGCCTAATGAGGTACAATTGAAAGAAAATTTGACGTATGAGGCACTTCCTGTTAAGATTGAAGACATGAGGGTGAAGCAACTCAGAGGGAAGGAAATTTCATTAGTAAAAGTGATCTGGAATGAAACAACAGGAGATGCTACGTGGGAGATAGAAGATAAGATGAGGGAACAATATCCACATTTGTTTTAAGGTATGATAAATTTTGGGGACAAAATTCTTTTTAGTGGGAGAGAGTTGTAACACCCCAAAATTTACCTTTTCCCTGTAATGTCTGAATTGTACTGTTTCGTGATTTCTGTGTGCTGTAAATTTATTTTGACTGTTTTGTGACTGTTTTTTATCTTTGTGTGTGATTTACTCTGAGTCAGTAAAATAATAATTTTCGGGCCGGCGAAAATCTTTGACGTTTTATTCGGAGTTTGGAGAGCTTACTAAACCCGAATCCGCGAAATACGTTACCCGATCTTTTAATTTTTAGAATTAATCTGTGAAATAAAAATATTTTGCATTTTATTATCTGTTGGACAATATCTACTGATTTGCAAGCAGTAGCTTCTGCCTATTGGGTAATAGATTTGGTATCTTTTATCCGTTGGACAATAGACTAGGAAAAGTCTTTGTGACTCACAATTTGGTGAACCAATAGGAATTGGTTAATGTTAATGGCTTGAATTTTGTAAGCCGATAGGATGTGATCAACGATAATGGCTAGACTACTTAGCCAAGAAACTAAGTAACCTAACTAAGTTAACCTAAAGCCTAAGTAGTTACTAAATGGAACAAACTTAGTTTGCTACTCCTTAGAGCCCCACGGTTTCAAGAAGATTCTAGAGTCTTCTAGAATGCATGACCAATGCATGACAATGCATGACCTAAGCTTTGTAACTAAATAGTTAGCCATGCAACTGAGTAAACTAACTAAGTTAGCTTAAGTGTAACTAGGAATTACAAGAATCAAAACTTAGTTACCTTATCTCCATGTGCTCCACGGCTACCTAGTGCTTCTAGGATGTTCTTGAATAAATTAATCATCTATTATGACCAAGGAGTGATCACTTAATGACATAAGCCATGTGAAACCATGTGCTTAATTTCTATCTTATTGAATAAGCTTTAATCTTCCTATCCATGCACCTACACGGCCAAGCACTTGAAAATAGGATATTTCATTACACTTATATCACCTTTGTGACATAAACCTTTCATCCTTTTCTCTTTCATCGAAGAACAAACACAAAACTCCATTCTCTCTTTCATGAAGCTCATGGCTAAGCCCTCCAAACCATCATCCAAGCTTCCATAATTTCATCCAATCTCATTTTCCTTACCTATATACTATTCTAAGACCTTTTCATGTTATGAACCTAGCCTAGTTCTTCTATTTACTACTTTGAATCCAAGTTAAGGTTTTCTACTCTACAAGGTAAAATTCTTGTTTCTTGTTTCTAATTTGATTCTCGAGTTTTAAAACCATGATTGATACATGGTTTCTTATTTTTAAGCTTTGTTTGTGACTTTAGTTTGGTTTAAGTTTGTTAGGGTTCTCTTGGGGTGATTCACGAAATCCATAGGAGGCCAAACAAGAAGGGTTTTTGTCTTCCTTGAGGTAAGAGGGAGATTAACCTCATCAACCATGTGTTAGTGGTGAGGAAATGGAATTGTTTGTGGTGAAAAATTCATAAGGATTTATTCACTTGATTGTTTAAGTTTTTATTATTTGTGACGGTGTTGATTGGTATGCTTTATAACTTTGAAAATATGCTTGAATATGTGATTATGAAAGTATGTTGATTATTGTATATAGTAAGATGTGATATACATGGTGAGGAAGTGTATGAAGGTTCCAAAGAACCCTAGAGGCTCACGGCCTCAACACCATCAAAGGAGCAAAATGTTTTAAATTATTTTCCTAATCATGGATTAAATAAGTTAATGATAAGAAATTGGATTAAGGGTTTTTGCAAAGAATAAAGTGATAGAAAACAATTAAATATGATCTATGAAGCATATAGTGTAATTCGGCCAACATGCCTATTTTTTATATTCTAGATCCAAAATTCATTTTCCTAAGTGTTAGACTTAGGTAATTAAGTAACAAGAACTCAATTTAATGAGTTTTCTTAAGAAAAAGAACTAATTTTTAGAATTAATTTGGTTACGAGGTAAGATAAAACTTGAAATTTATTAACGTATAGCTCACCCTTTAGGTTTTGAAGTGCGTTAGAAAATTTCGAGCTGTAATATCCAAATTAAATCAAAGAAATGTAATTTTGTGAGAAATAATGGAAAATGCTACTTAAAGTATTTTTAATAGTAAAATCTGGTAAATAAAGGTAAAGTAATTATTTTATGTGAAAAATATTAGAGAAACGTCACTTGTTTTCAAAATGGTGATTTCTAAGCTATCAGATTGAGAAAATGATTTAAAATTTCTACGTGATTGAGAAAATGTTTAAAAATCCCTACGCGTTTTAGAAAACGTTTAAAAATGTTCTGCAATTATGAAAATGCTGGAAAATACTTATGCAATTTGAAAATGTAAGAAAAATGTTCTGCGATTGTGAAAACGCGATAAAATGTTTATGCGATTGGAAATAACAGCAAGTTCCTATCGGGCTATTGTGGTGGGCTCGGTTATGTTGAAAATTGATACCGCCAATAGATGGCGTGTGTGTGTGAAATATTGTGAAAATGATGATTGCATGAGTATTTGAATTATACATTATGCATTGAAAAGCGTGTCAACTTAATTGGTTAAGGCAGTATGCCTAGGAGATTGAATTTACACCTTCGTGCGGGTGAGAATTGCATAGTTACGATCTTCAGTGATCTTGGAGACGTTGGGATGTGGAATGTCGTATGTGGCCAGATGGTAGCACCTCTGCGCCATGGTATCCTATGCAAACAAACCAACGATCTTGACGGAGTTACTACTTTTTTCGTGATTGGTTAAGAGTGTCTTGTATGAGCCATGTTGCGCACATTGATATAACATATTAGCACATGATTTGAGGCTACCGATATACAAACATGTACTCCCTATCTTTCTCTCCAAAATTGTGATTAGCTCCATGGAGTAGGAATAGGTCTGTGTGCATATGCATAGTTGGTCAGCATATTAACATGATAATTATGTTTATCTGATATTTTATCTGTGATGTAATAATATGATTCAATATATTAATACTATATCTGTATATTTACTGTCATTTTCTTTACTACCATACTAGTATTGATGTAGGGGATCTTACCTCTTTACTGTATTATATCTATTTTATTGTGTATATTTGATGAAGACCGAGGAGACGACAAAGCTGGAAATTATACTTTCCATCAGTAACTGTTTTCTTAGTTTGTTTGGATGGCGGCAAGGCGCAAAGTGTTGGGTTTTGTCCGAGTACAGTTCCACGGTGGAACTGACGCTTGGAGATTTAATTTGAATAATGAACGTTTTGTGTATACTGGGGATTTGACTCTGAATCTTAGTGGAACTAGGGATAGGGTTCTAGTTATGTCAATGAATGTATCTATTTGTTTGGAGTTCACGATGCCTATTCGATAGTTTTGGGGTGATAGTGTTTACACTCCACAAGAGGACTCTGTAGTGTCTTCAGCTAGAAACCCTGTCAGGCGATCGATGTACCCGCTTGGGTTCTTTGATGATGTAGAGGAGGAGGATCCTTTAGAGGGCCCGAATCCTTAGATCAGTTTTTAGAGGTTCTGGTTTAGTAGTTATGTTTTGATGTACATATTGTATATTTCATCTTTTGAGAGTTGGTGTATTTATGTAAATTATTTAGGAGCAAGGTTTGAAATATCTATGTATATTCTGGTGTGTTTATTTCAGTTACAAGTTGTACTTATAGTTTTTATTTATTTTATTTATTTTCACTTATTTCGCAAATGAAATTTTAAAATTAATATTTTTACAAGATTAATTATTTTACAACTTGGGTAAGTTATATTAGGATTAGTATTAAATGTGATACCCTATGGTGGGTGTTGCACATGTGATGTATGAGATGATTATTGATTTCTGCATTCCTTTGCCATGCTCAAGTTGTCGATTATGATTCATAATGGGGTCATCATAAAAAGAAGGGAGAATATTAGGTTTTTAAGTTTTGATGATGATATGTAAATTAAGTTATTTGAGCATGTGATTAATTTATTCAAACTCCATTATTAGTTGAGATTGATTTATTTAAATCTCTTAATGTTGGTTAAATGTTAAAGATGGTTTTTAGTATGTACCTTATATTTGAATTTCAAATTTGAAGTATAGAAGGAAATTTTTCAAATTTGATTTTCCTATAAAACATTTCCTTACTCATAATTTGATTTCTATTATTGTTAGAGACAAGTCATTAATATCACTTTATGATTGGATTAACCTCTTTTAAGTGCAAATGAATGCTCCAATGTTTAAAAACTTGAATGATATGTTGCCATACACAAACCAGAGGAAAAGAGCGACTATTAGAGTGACTACTGGGCAAAAGAGTAACTACTAGAACAGAAGGAACAACTATGTGCTTTTTACATGAAATTAATTCCCATGAATTAGAGACTGGTTTTCTCTAATTTTCTCTATCTCCAACGGTTAGAAAAACATAAGGAAGCTTTCTATTATAACTAAGAAGCCTTGGAGAAGATCAAGACACACAAGAATTGCTTAAACAAAAGTGAGGAAGTGCTGCAACCTTGCAGTCATTATCTTTCTTTCCTCTTAGTTGATTTTATACTTGTGTATCCACTTTAGAGAGAGTCCAAAACCTATTGTAATTCATTGATAAGAGCAACCACAACTTTGAAAGTTAAAGACTTGTTCTTGTGAGAAGAAATGGGTGTGGGTAGCATTCTTTTGTTATTGTTACTCTTCTTCGGGTAGAAGTTGAGGGAAGTGTGGTGGTATTCTTAGTGAAAGAAGTCATTGTAACTTTGTTTTGAGGCTAAGGTAGAGTAAGGTTCGTCGAAATCCTTCTAAGAGAAAATTCGACAAGTGAAGAAAATCTCAAGCTTTTGCTTGAGGACTGGATGTAGGTCACAAATTGTGGTTGAACTAATATAAAACTCGTTTGTGTATTTCTCTTAACCTTTTTCTCTTTACTTTTAAATTTTACTTGTGTTTATATTGCAATTGTTGCTTAATTATTTAAATTTTCTATTATTGAACCCTATAGAACCAATTAACCCCCCTCTTGGTTATGTCATCTTACTTTATGACTCAAGCATATAACTATCCTAATTTTAGTTAAATCCTAAATTTATACAAATCCTTTTTAATACTTTATTATAATTTATCTTTTGTTTTAATAATATTATATATTACTTTATAACTCAAGCATATAAGTATTCCAATTCCAATTTAATACTACCTTTTTAAATTAAAGATTTTTATTACGTTAGCATTATCCTACTTTTTTATTTAGCATTATCCTAATTTATTTTCTTTTCTTAATATTTAATTAAAGTTCATAATTTTCTTTGCGTTATCTTACTTTTTTCTTTTTACTTTATATTAAAGTTTTAATTTTGTTAAAATTATTTGTGTAACGTCCTAAAACTGCTTACAGGATCGATGAGTGTCCCCACAAACTAACACGAGTCTTTTCAACGTACTTTGTCCTCACTCACACGCATCCTAGGAAACTTCCCAGGAGGTCACTCATCCCACAAGTGCTCCAAGTCAAGCACGCTTAACTATGGAGTACTTATGTTAAGCACGCTTAACTATAGTTAAGCATGCTTTACTTAGAGCACTTGTGGGATGGGTGACCTCCTAGGAAGTATCCTAGGATGCGTGTGAGTGAGGACGAAGCACGCTGAAAAGACCCGTGCTGGTTTGTGGGGACACTCATTGATCCTGTAGGCAGTCTCGGGACGTTACAAATGGTATCAGAGATGGGACCACTCCTAGTACGGTGTGGTTCAGGGATGAACCATGTGGAAGCTGGTGGGCATGTGACACCCAGGGCCGACGAGGGCGGGGAGTGATCGCTGGTGCAAAAGATGAAGCACGGACAAGGAGCGGCTCCTGGCGGGCTTCTAGGCAGAGGGACACATGAATGAACTGAATACACACCGGAATGAGAGGGATCCAGAGACTGTGTATGTATGGGACTACATAGTTGAGGATGGCTTAAAAGAACTGATTAGCACCACCCATATCAACAAGATACATCTTCTTTTCGGGAGCCAAGAACATAAGTATTCCATAATTAAGCGTGCTTTACTTGGAGCACTTGTGGGATGGGTAACCTCCCGGAAAGTTTCCTAGGATGCATGTGAGTGAGGACAAAGCACGCTGAAAAGACCCGTGTTGATTTGTGGGAACACTCATCGATCCTGCAGGCAGTCTCGGGACGTTACAATCTGACTCTTTTATTTCTTTTTTATTTAATTCATTTACAAAATTTCTCTTGCTAACCTGTGTCATTTTCTTCTTTCTGACACTTCTACTTTATATATATATATATATAACCCTACATTACACGAAAAAAGAAAAAAGTTATGGCTTTTGTTAATATTTATATATTTTAAGTTTGTTATATAACTACTTTAAAGAGTATTTAGTGGGATCTTAAGAAATAATTGAATACATGTCTTCATTAATGGGTACTGTTTTAATCAAACAAGATTATAAAATACACTTATTTTGATAACTTCCAATCGAATTCTAAATTAATACAAATCCCTTCAAAAGTATTATCCTACTTTATTTTTTATTTCTTCTTATTGTTCTAAAAAAGATATTAATTTTTTTAATATTGTCATTGATTAATTATATTTCCTCTTCCTATTTTTAGAATCTTATATTTTCTCCTTAATTTTTTTATTTCTCACGTATCATAATCTACCAAATTCAAAACTTACATGACTTGGCTCTTATTTTAATTTTATTTTTTTTAATTTCTCAAGTATCATAACCTATATCTGCTTTAACAAGATAATTTTGATTGCAATTATTTGAATAAATAGAATTTATGACTTTGTAATTTATGGAAACACATGTTTTGCTAGTGTCTTATGTTGTATAGATCGACATTATACATTTTGTTATTAGTATATTAATTTAATTTTATTTCTTTTGGGCAATATTTTATCCTAGTATGAGTTAGTTCTTTGAAGGTTAATGTGAATGCTTGTCACCAAAGTGACTTATTTATAAAGATTGTAAGGAACTTTCTCATTATTATGTAGGAATTTTTTTCCTTTGGATTATTGCATTCAGTCACTACCCCAAAGGGAGCTATCGTATGTCATAATTTTGAGGAATTTCATGAAGTTGGTACAAAGACATAATAACTAATTTGGAGGTCTGTCACCTCATTGGGGATAGACTTTTAAAGTATTCTTTGTGTTAGCCACAATGACCTTAGGAATTTGTTGGTCTACAGGTATCAAATTTTAAGCTTTGTTGTAGTCTAATATGTTAATTTCAGGTTGAAGGCTTTTTTGCCCTACTCAAAAGAAAGTATGCAATGATATGGTAATATTATCATATAGCTCATGTTATTAAAGAGCTATTTTTCTGATGTATTAATTGTTTGCATGTTAGTTTCACGTTACAAAAAAAATATGAATTTTAAGTAAATTTATTAACTGAATGTTTATCGTGCTTGATGCACATGAAGATTGTAGTTTCTTTTTGGGCTCAATTAAATGCTCATTAATATTGTTTGTAACCAAGATAACAAGATGTTAATTATAATTTGGCGGGAAACAAGTTTATGTACCTTATGGTTTATTCCTCATATTCATATTGTGATTTCTGTCACTAATTGAATCCTTCCATTTTTTTAATAGGACAGAAAGGTTAAAGATAATTAAAATAGTTTAAATGCTCTTACAGTTTTTGTTTTTTCCTTTCCTCCCTTGGAATAGTGTACAGCAATTTGTTGCTTGTAATATTTTGATTTCATAATTTATGATGAGATATAATGTCTAATATTATTTTATAATTCAATTTTCATATTAGTAAATTAATTATTTTGATTTATGGATAATAAAGTGGGAGCATTAACAATTTTATTTAAATGTTTGTTTCACATTTTTTTTTGGCAGAGTAAGTGGTTATATAATTTACTCTATATTGGCTTAATTATCCATGCTTCTAAAATAAATGGTGCATGGATTTTTGTTGAAATGAATAAGTGATTTTGCTATATGTTTTATTCTACTTGATATTCCTTTTTATTAAGGAGTTTTATTTAATTTTGATAGTGTGAGTTTCTCTCTTCGAAATAGTGATATGCTTGTATTAATATTAATGCATCACGCTTGCAAGTTAACATGTATTTAATATTCATGTATTCGAAAGTTTAGTATAAAGTGTGTTAATTACTTTCTTTTCAATTAGAGTATGTTATCTAAAATAAATACGTATAGATATTGACATTGGTGGGAGGATTTTATTATAGTCATTATATGAAGTCAAGTATGATAGTAAAATAATTTATTATGTGAATTTAAAAATTTATATTTAAAAGTCTTGTTTGGAAAAATTTATAAGATCCTGGATTTGGAGGATGCTTTTATCAAAATTTTTGGGATATAATTGGTGAGGATGTCTGCAAGTCAGTAGCTCAATTTTTTACCCAAGGATGGATGTTGCCAAACTTTAACTCAAATATGGTGGTCCTAATTCCCAAATTTCCTGGTGCTGATAAAGTGGAAGATTTTAGGCCTATTGCCCTAGCTAACTTCAAATTTAAAATCATATCGAAGGTGCTGGCTGATAGATTAGCTCTTATTGCACCAAAAATCATTTCCCATCAACAAAGGGGGTTCATTAGGGGTAGGCAGATTCAAGAGTGTATCTGCATTGCTTCAGAAGCTGTAAATTTACTGGATTACAAGACTTTTGGTGGTAATCTTGCTATTAAGTTAGATATCAGAAAAGCCTTTGATACTCTTGATTGGAACTTCTTAATTAATGCTTTGGAAGCTTATGGTTTCAATGACATTTTTTGCAGCTGGATTCGGGTAATCTTGAATTCAGCCAAGTTTTCAATTTTAATTAATGGCTCTTCTGTTGGTTATTTTAATTGTAAAAGGGGAGTAAGGCAAGGTGATCCACTTTCCCCTCTTCTGTTTTGTATTGCTGAAGATGTACTTAGTAGAGGTATTACTCAATTGGTTGATGTTGGTTCTCTCCAATCAATTTCGAGGCCTAAGAATCTTTCAACTCCATCTCATGTTTTATATGCTGATGATGTCTTGGTTTTCTGTAAAGGAACTAAAAGAAATTTAGAAGCTTTGATGAATCTATTTCTTCTTTATTCTCAAGCTTCTGGTCAACATCTGAATCTTAACAAATGCAAATTTTTTACTGGAAATATAACAACTAGGAAATCTGCTTATATTACCAGTTTGCTTGGATTTTCAGCTGGTTCACTCCCTATATTTTACCTTGGAGTTCCTCTCTTCAAGGGTAAGCCTAGAAAGGTCCATCTTCAGCCTATTGCTGACAGAATCATTTCGAAGCTTGCTACTTGGAAGGGTTCCCTTCTCTCTATAATGGGAAGAGTGGAGCTTATAAAATCTGTAATGCAAAGTATGCTCATATACAGCTTTCAGGTTTATGCTTGGCCTATATCCCTCCTAAAACATCTTGAAAAATGCATGCGAAACTTTGTTTGGGCTGGTGACATCAATGTCAGGAAAATAGTAACTGTTGCTTGGCATAAGGTATGCTCACAAACGACAGAAGGAGGTCTTGGAATTAAATCACTTAGGCATTTAAATGAAGCAGCACTTTTGAAGCTATCATGGGAAATGTTTGCCTCTAGTAAAGAGTGGGCTATTTTCTTCAGGGCCAGATTCACCTTGCACTGTAAGCCTAATGTGAAATATGTCAAATCTTCAATCTGGCCTGGTATAAAGATTAACTTGGCTACTGTTCAGGCTAACTCTTTATGGCTTTTAGGTGATGGCAGAAACATTAATTTCTGGCTGGATAATTGGTTAGGCCATCCTCTAGTGGAATCTATGCATATTCCCTGTAGGCTACACAAAAATCTTAAGTCCTCGGTGGCTAATTTCATTCATAATCATCAGTGGATAATTCCTGCTCCTTTTTTGTTTCACTGTCCTAGAATTGCTACTGATATTGCTCAAATGATAATTCCAAGAGTTTGTGCTGAGGATAAATTCGTTTGGCAAAAATCAAGTTCTGGTTTGCTTACAATGAAGGAAGCTTATTTGCACTTGAAACCTATTCAACCTATCTCTTCTTGGTACAAGCTGATTTGGAATTCTATTATTCCTCCCTCCAAATCCTTTATAGTTTGGCGATTACTTCATGATAAGATTCCAACTGATGATAAATTGCAACTCAGAGGGTGCATTTCAGTTTCTGTTTGCAACCTGCGTTTGCAAAAGGCAGAATCCTCTGCTCATTTATTCTTCGAATGTAACTTTTCAAACAAGCTATGGTCCTGGTTAAGTTCTGTAATCAATTTACCTGTTGATGTTTCTTCTTTGGAGACTGTTCTTGATATTTGCAATAGAAGCTGGAACCCGCAAGTTAGAGATGTCATTTCTGCTGCTGTTATTAACATCTTTTGGACCATCTGGCATTGTAGAAACAAGCTCAGATTTCACAATAAATCAGTGGCTATCAAATCTGCCATTTGTATGGTTATAGCCTCCACTTCTCTATCAGGAAAATTCTCCAAGAACCATATGACCTCTTCTATGCAGGAGTTTTTAATTCTAAAATCCTTTAGGGTGGCTGGTCATCCTAGTAAAGCTCCTTCAATCATTCAAGTGGATTGGATTCCTCCTCCCTGTGGTTGGATCAAAGCTAATTCGGATGGAGCAGCCAAAGGTTCTCCTGGTCATCTGGTGGTGGTGTTATTTTTAGAGATTACAAGGGAACGATTCTTGGGTGTTTTGCTGATTATTATGGTATTAAGAATTCAATTCATGCTGAGTTATCAGCAGCTATATGTGCTATCCAAGTGGCCTTTGAGAAAGGATGGCATAAGTTGTGGTTGGAGTGTGATTCTTCTTTGGTAGTTCAAGCTTTTTCTTCTTCTGGAGTTGTTCCCTGGACACTACGAAATAAGTGGATTAATTGTCTCCTACTCACTTCCAGTATGCAATTCAAGGTATCTCATATTTATAGGGAAGGGAATAACTGTGCGGATAAATTAGCTTCCTTTGGAGTAGCTTCTAAATGCTTCTCTTGGTGGGATTTGATTCCTGATTTCATTAGGATAGACTTCTTTCGCAATAGGTTTAGTCTTCCTAATTTTAGATTTAAATAATGTTTCTTTTCGTTTGGGTCTGGTTGTTGCCCCTTTTGTGTTTGTACTACATTTTTTATTTTGATCAATAATTTCTTTGGTTTGCTGCAGATGATTTGTAGAGTCTTAGGTGCCAACCTAGTTGGGATCTTTTTCTCTATTGTGATGCTTTTGCAATCCATTTTATAAAAAAAAAAAAAGATCCTGGATACTAAATCTCACATGAATCCTTTTAATAGATAATAGAAAATTTTGGAGTATATATGTTTATATTATGTTTCATATGTTTGTTATACAATTCTATGCATATAGTTATGCATATGAAGGATAACATTTTTCTTTTTTCATGAAACTAACTACCTATGAAAAGGATTTGATAAATCCAAATGAACCGTATTTTCTACATGCTTTATAAATAGATAAATAAAAGGGGTATATGCTCATTTATTTGATACAATTTATAGTTGCAGCTACAAGGTGTTGAGTATGTATTGGATATTTGTGATTCTAAGGAATAATATTATTGTATTTGTTTGTGGAAGTAATTAGTTATAACATTGTTATTGGGAGATTTTGAAGTTGATTCTTATAAGATTCTTTTTGAATCACTTGAATGATATAAAACCTTTAAAGTGGTATTATGCTAATTCATTAGATATTGAATTGCTCTCTTATTGGATTGTTGCACTAGCAATTAATGTTATTCATTCTTGATAGCTACATACAACTTGTGAACAATTATAAATTGTTCTAAATGCATGTAGATATAATTTTGTTATTTTGTTCATTAAAAACTTCTATAATTATGATTATGATGCCTATTTATTTAGAAATTTTGTGATGTCACAAATGTGATATGAAATGTGCTCATAGTATTTGGTGCCTTAGTAAAATAAATAGTAAATTCAAGTTTATTTGACCAACTATTATCATTATTTTTTTAATGAATACTGGATATATGTGTTTTTTGTTGTATGTTATGTTGTTACATACTACTCAAATTACTTTGTTAAGAATCTTGTGATATGGCTTCATATTGATAATTTTGTTACTAGACCATTAAGAGTTTCTTGTGATAATAATGCTACTTTGTAATGGTCTTGAGCATTTAGAAGTGAAGCATTTGATGTTGGATATCATGTTAAAAACCAAGACATATTTATTGAACACATTCATAATAATTCTATGTTAGGTAATACCTTATCCAAAAGTCTTAGGCCCATAGCGTTTAAAAGACATATTGTAAATATGGGCATTTGAGTTCTTTTGATGTACTTGGCTTGTAGGAGTTTAGATATTTATATTGTGATGTCAAACTTCTATCATTAGAAACTTTTAGTGTTTGGATTACATATATTATTTATTTTGAGCATTTGATGATACATTATTTTTCTATTATTATATCTCTTTATGTATATATCTTTGTGTATATCAATTGCAAAATCTTTGGAACTTGGTATTGTTGGAACTACCATGCCTATGGTTGACATCATATTGGAGTTTGAGGTATAATGATATTTAGAAGCTTAGTGTCGTTGGGACCACTGTGCTCATGGTCGATGCCATGTTGCAATTGAGGCATGATGGTTCTTAATGAATTATACAATTTCTCTAGCTTCCCTAAAGCATGTTAAGAAACCAAATATGCACGTGGGTCTTCTTAGAAGCCAATGGATTTCTCTTGCTTCCTTGAAGTGTACTTGTAAAAAAATTATGTACTTATTTTTTAGAAACGTGAGTTATACTATTAAAGCTTAAGTTGTAGATAGTGTCTCTTTATAAACACTGTATTGGATAAAGAGACATTAATTTGAAATTCTCTTCTTATTTTGTATCACAAGCATATTCGAGAGAAATTGACAAATTAATATCAGATTCTTCTTGCTTATATTGTAACCAAGCATGTTGAAGAGAAGTTGGAGGACCGAGAAGAAAACAACATATCTTTTGGATTAATAATGGATGTTGTTTTTCTTGCTACACTACCATACTAAGACAAACTTGTGTTAATAATGTTAAGTTGTGTTTGTGACCATGGAAAGAAATTGTGTTGGTAAAAGATCAATGACTATCATGATTTGGCATAGTTGGCATTATTTAACGGAGTCATATCAAAGGTGTTTATATATCATATATTTTTAAAAATTGTGGCTGCGTACTAAGTTTTTCTTAGTTGCTCAGCACTAGAGCCTTCTTCAAAATATTTTTTTTTTCAAAATTGAAATTACAATTAATTTTGCCCAAGTGGGACAATATTAGAATTTTCTTATGTGGGTTACAATTAATTATTATATTTTGTTTGTAAAATTTGAGCTGACAATATGACCTAAGATATAAACAAGCACTGTAAGCCCAATATTAATATTAATCCATGTTATGAGTTATGCACACCTATTATTGAGTTAGTGCAGTTAGTTAGGAACGGTGTAGGCCTAACTAACCATTGGTCTATTAGGGTTTACTCCTAACAATGTCTTTTGATGATAGAGTCTATTGTAGTTATAAATATATAGCTAGATCTTTTCCCTACTACCACCATATGTTATCTAGCTTGCCCCATCGATAACCGCTTGTTGCAAAAGGTAGTAGATAGAAATAAGGATCTATCTAGAGGAGCACTCCTTGTCAAAACATCAACTAATTATCCATGGCACACTCAAGTGTGCTTTGTATTTTGAGTTAATTATGTTGGTGTCTTAAATTTATATATCTTACATATCCTTGATTAATTTTTTATTTATTAAATTTATCATTTTAAAATGTATCGCTTTATTCATTCAGCAACTTCTAAATATATAGGAATCCTTTCAATAGCATTTTCCTATTATAATTTTAATATATTCTTATTATATTTAAGTTTTTAATTTTGTTAACATTATTTTTTATTTACTAAATCCCCGTGCATACATTTGTCACTTTCTTCATTTATACACTACTACTTTATATATAGATATACATAGATAGATTTAATTTCTTAATTTTGTTACAATTATCTTTGATTATTTATTTTTTATTTATAAAATTTTGATTATTTCTTAATTACAAAATTTTTTCTGCTCACATGTGCTTCGGATTTTTCTTTTTCTCTTTCTTTGATGTTATGAGTTCTCCTAGTTTTTTCAATTTATAGCTAAAGCTTAGAGTAAAAACACCCAATCTCGTCTATAGGAAAAACTAACTTTGTCCCTATATTAGTCCTTCAGAAATAAAAAAATTCAACTTTGTCCAAGAATCTAAAAAATTAGGTCAAATATGTCCTATTTTGTCAACATTTTAGTCCTTGTTAGGAACTAATTTGACCCAATATTTTAGTTTTTCAAGGATTAAATTGGGTTTTTTCATTTCTCAAAGACTAATATAGGGGCGAAGTTTTTCTTAGGGACGAGATTGAGTATTCACTCTAAAGCTTATACATATTTCAACTTTTAGATAAACTCAAACATATGAATATCTTAATTCAAGTTGAATCATATATTTATATGAATCTTTTTAAAAGTATTATTCTATTTTTTTAATAGGATTATCTCGTTAGAATTTTATTTATGGATAAACATAAATCATATTATATAAAACTCAGATTAATTGAATGTTAAAATTATTAGAGCATTTTGTTTAGTCCAAATTGTGATCAGTATTGTTAATGGGCCTATTGTTGTTAAAGCACTGCTCATATATGTGGGTTTTGTTTATGGGTCCTGTATATGGGTTTGCCATAGTGGGTAGGTTTAACCCATTTTAATTATTTTATATATACAGGGAGAGGCCCATATTCCTAACCACTCTAGTGCGTACAGTTGCCCCATTGATATTGACGCGTGAGCGACTATTGTGGGATAGGAATAGTATCTCTCCCTCATCGTGTTTTACATTTCAGGATTGTTTGACAATGTCTTCTTCATCAATGCCATTTCAAGGTAACCCTAAAATCTTTTATATGAAATTGATATGTCATAAATTATTGGGATTAATAGATCCGATAAATATTTTTTATCAATTGGTATTAGAGACAATGTTTTTAATCATAATTATGACTATCAATTTTTATTTTACCTATAAAATAAATAAGATTTAAAATTATAAAAATATGAAATATTAAATCATGTGATTTTCAATTCAAAGCTTTATTTGAAATATTGGATGATCAAGTCTTTGTGCAGGAGCAGCGTGCCTTTTTTGTTATTATCATGTGATTTTCAATTCAAAGTGTTAGTTGAAAATTGGATAATCATGTCCTTTGTGCTGGAGCAACATGCCCTTTGTTATTGCGCTGCTCCATTATTTTCTGTGGCGGTATTGCATGACGCAACCCTTCAACTTTTTTTTAACGCTCCTTTTTCTTCCTTATTATTTATTACGTGTAATAGAATCCTGTATAAAGTAACAAATTTCAAAGCTTGTTTATTTTGAAGTTGTGTTTAATATAAAATTTTAGTAAAATAATTTTGTTCAGATTATCTTAAAAAAAATGCCTATTTATTATTTATTTCAAAAAATTTAGAGATTAAAATTATTAAAAATATATAGTACTATCCTCTTTTGTCTCTGAAATTTTTTTGTGTATTATTGTGATGTTATTGGGCATGGTATATATTGTGCACTCTTATAGTTGATGTTGTTTAGACACTGAAATAATTTTTGGCATTATTCTGTACATAAATTAATATATAATATTTTGAAAACTATTTATTTTGTTGTTATTTATGCGATTTGATTATGAGAGTTACTATTTAAAGTATTGTGGTACTATATTGAAGCACTTTGCATAATTGTGATGCTATTGGATATCATATATATTGCACACTCTCAAATTTTGTGTTATTTGATTATTTAAATAATTTTAGTATTATGTTGTATATATAATATTGCATAATGTTAAAAATTATTGTATACTCTCCAAGTTTTGACCTGAATTTTTTTTAAGCATGATTGTGACACTAGTGAGAGTGTTGCACAATATGTACTCTCAGAATTGATATTGTTTAGTCACTGAAATAATTTCAGTGTTATTTTGTGCTTAAAATGTTATGTAAAATATTATATATATTGTTATTTCTTGTTATTCTTTATGCAATTTTGTTTTGAGAGTAATTATTTAAAATATTCTGGAGCTTTTGGGCATTTTTCATGATTGTGAGCTCACCTTCACGGGACCAATTATGTTGAGGTGTCAATTTTGTTGATATTTTGTTAATAATGTTGCATTGGGAATTATATTAATAATGCGCTTACCCTATCGGTTTGTCTTTATTAATGTAATTTCTAGTGATTTATTGAGTGATGTTATTTTGGGCACTTTTCATAATTGTGAGCTCGCCTTCGCGGGACCAATTATTGTAAGGTGCTATTTTGTTGATAAAATATTATTATATTGTGGCTTTGGGGATTATATTGGTAATGCGCTTACCCTATCAGTTTGCCTTTATTAATGTGATTCCTAATTATTTGTTAAAAGCATTGAGATTCTGACCTTAGAGTTCTCAATATCCTTTCGGTACTAGCTTTAGGGACATGATTTTGATGTCTATGGGAGTCTACTCATGTGTTATAATTCGGGACCCTTAGGCGGGATTACAATTGCATGAGAAAACTCAATTATGGTTTTACTCAAATATTGTACATGTTGATATGCTTGACAAAATCTCCCTTTAATGTATTGTTATTTCAAGCTTCATCAATGCAAATGAGTGTTATAACGAAATTGAATGGGACTAATTTTGAGGACTGGGTGGATTCTATGAAATTGTTCTTTGCTGTCTCTAATATTGATGCTGCTCTCACTGAGGATGAGCCTCAGAGACCCACAAATGCATCTTCTGCTACAAAAAAGAAGAAGTATGAAAGGTGGGTTCAATCCAATAAAGTTTGTTTGATGACCATGAAGTATAGTATGGAAAAGACTATTAAAGAGAGCATTCCTGAAACAAATAATTCTAAAGAGGAAGAAATTTGCTAAAGGGAAGAATAGTAAGCCTCAGTTTAAGAAAAGTGGAATGATAAGCCTTAATATTCTTCTAAGCCATCTTCTGGTCCTGGTGAGCCTTCTAGTGTTAAGCCCAGATATCATTTTAATGGAAATTATAAGTTCTGTGATATATATGGGCATAAGCAGTCTGATTGTTTGAAGTTTAAGAGCTGGCTTGAGAAAAAGAAAGAAATTCAGAAGCATGAGGAAACCAAATGAAGGGAAGTTAATAATCACAGTAGGAAATGGAGGTAAGGTCAAAGTAGAACATATAGGAATGGTTTCATTAAATTTATGTACTGGATATGATTTAGTTTTGAAAGATACAGTTTATGTACCTTCTATGAGGAGGAATTTGATTTCAGTTTCTGTTTTGGATAGTTGTGGCTACTCTTTCCATTTTAGTAATGCAAAAGTTTCTTTATATTATGATTCTGTTCTTGTTGGTTCTGGAGTCCTGTCTAATGGTTTATACATGTTAAATGTTGATTCTTTCTTTGTTGATCAACGGGATTCAGATATCAATAATGTTGTTGGGAACAAGCGTGGTAGAGTTGTTGAAAACCTTTCTATGTTATCGTACAAACGTTTAAAACACATCTCTAGGGAGAGAATGGAGAGGTTGATTAAGGAGAATATTCTTCATGATTTAGACTTCTTTGATTTTGATATCTGTGTTGATTATATAAAAGGAAAACTTATAGTTGGAGCCAAGAAAAGTAGGGTTACCAAGAGTGAAGGAATACTACAATTAATTCATATAGATATTTGTGGGCTCATTATTCCTATTGCAGAAAGACGAAATTGTACTATTATGGATATGTTGAGATGTATGCTTAGTCATTCCACTCTTTCAAAATTCTTATGGGGAGATGCCTTGAAGACTGCCGCTTATATATTGAATCATGTGCTAAGTAAATCTGTACTGAAGACTCCATATGAGCTTATGATAGGCAAATGGCCTACTTTGAGGCATTTTCGTGTTTGGGGATGTAGAGCAGATGTGAGACCTTATAACCCACATTTAAAGAAGTTTGATCCCAAAACCATCAGTGGTTTCTTTATTGGCTATTGTATTGGCTTAAGGGGTTTTAGGTTCTATTGTCCTTCTCATACTACTAGAGTTATTGAATCTGATCGGGCTATCTATTTTGAAGGGGACTTAGAACATGGTGAAACTCAGGAGACGCGTATTGTTGATTTCAGTGAGGAGCGTGTTGTTGTTCCTATTCCTGTTGATCCCTTTCCAGGGATAATGTCATCTCCTCTGATCTATAATGATAATGTTGTTGATCCTGTTGATGTTGTCGATATCCCTCAATAAGTTGAAAATAATGTACAGATTCCAGATGTTGTTGTGACTCCACTAAGAAGATCTGAGCGGTTTCCTATATCCACTGAGTCTACTAGATTCAGGGACTATGTTGTGTACTTGCAGGAGCATGAGTTTAATTCAGTTGAGGATTCTGATCCTATTTCTTTTCAAGAGGCCATGGTTAGTCCTGATAGTGCACAATGGCTAGTGGTTATGGAGGATGAGTTGGCTTCTATGAGAAAGAATAATGTTTGGGAATTGGTAGCATTGCCTACTGGTTGTAAAACTACTGGTTGTAAATGAGTCTTTAAGACCAAACGTGATGCTAGAGGTGAAATTGAGAGGTATAAGGCCAGACTTGTTGCTAAGGGATATAACCAGAGGGAAGACATTGATTATAAGGAGACTTTCTCACCGGTCTCCACTAAAGACTCTTTTCGTGTTGTGATGGCCTTGGTTGCTCATTTTAATTTGGAGCTTCATCAAATGGATGTTAAGACCGCCTTCCTAAAGGGTGATTTGTATGAATATGTGTATATGGATCAACCTGATGGTTTTGTTGAAAATGATAAAGATCATATGGTGTGCAAATTGAGATGATCCATTTATGGATTGAAACAGGCTTCCAGGCAATGGTATTTAAAATTTGATTATATTGTTAGTTCTCTTGGTTTTAAAGAGAATACTGTCGACCAATGCATTTATCTAAAGTTTAGTGGGAGCAGATTCATCATTCTTGTTTTATATGTTGATGATGTATTGTTGGTGAGTAATGATTTTGTTTTTTTGAATGAGACAAAGCAGATGTTGACAGCACATTTTGGTATGAAAGATCTTGGTGATGCCTCTTTTGTATTAAGTATTGAGATTCACCGTGATAGATCTCGTGATATTCTTGGCTTGTCTCAGAAAGCTTATATTGAAAGGATTCTGAATAGATTTAATATGAAATCTTGTAATCCTTGTACTGCACCTATTCAAAAGGGTAAAAGACTCTCTAATACCCAGTGTCCTCAAAGTGATAAAGATGTTACTGAAATGGAGAAAGTCCCATATGCTTCCGCTGTTGGCAGCCTTATGTATGCTCAAGTTTGTACACGTCCTGATATTGCTTTTGTTGTTAGTGTACTTGGGAGATACTTGAGCAAATCTGGTGTGGCTCATTGGCAGGCTGCAAAATGAGTTATGAGGTATCTACAGGGTACCAAAGACTATATGCTCACCTATAGGAGGTTTGACCGCCTTGAGGTGATAGGCTATACTAATTCTGATTATGGTAGTTGTCCAAATGACTACAAGTCCACATCAGGGTATATCTTTATGTTAGCAGGAGGAGTTGTTTCTTGGAAGAGTGTTAAACAGACACTTACAACTATTTCTACTATGGAAGCAGAATATATAGCTTGTTATGAGGCTACGCGTCAAGTGATATGGTTGAAAATTTTGATTACTGAATTTCTTATTGTGGAGAGTATTTCCAGGCCTCTTACTATTTATTGTGATAATTTTGCCGTAGTGTGCTTTTCTCAAATTAATAAAAGCTCAAAGCGTTCAAAGCATTTTGATACAAAATTCATGTTTGTTAGAGAGAAGATTCAGGAGTTTCAAACTCGTGATAAGCATATCCCTACAGAACTTATGGTTGCAGACCCATTAACTAAAGGTTTAGTTGTTAAAGTTTTTGTTAATCATGTGACCCGTATGGGTATAGTGAGGTCTTTTGATGTTTTGGGTTAGTGGGAGTTTAATTTTGTAATTTTGTTCTGACCTTATTTTATTATGTCTCGAGACAATTATATTATTATTATCATTGTCATATAATATTGTTATTGTTATTAATCTACGTAGTTTTGTTTATTTATGATATGACATATTGTGGAGACATTTTGGACCCAATCTCATTTTGTTGTTGTGCTGAGATATTAAATCTCAGAAAGCATCTTGGGCGGATGCTTGAGGCCATTTTGTTGGGAAATGCACTTTGATCACATATTAACATGCAAATTTTGGATGTGCTTTCCCATTACCCATTTACCACATTTTGATGGGTCACCGAAATATGAGTATGTTGCATGTATGATATCAGTACTCCTTCGAGTATGATTTTCTGCATTGTTGGGATACTTGTAGTCTCATTTTGGACCATTTGTTGAGAGTGCTAGCTCGATTTTGACATCATGTTGTGACCACATATTGTTTGATTAATATGGAGAATTGTTTTTTCATTAAAGTGATATAATGTGACTTATGTTGTCCAAGTGGAAGAATGTTAGAATTTTATTTATGGACAAACATAAATCATATTATATAGAACTCAGATTAATTGAATGTCAAAATTATTAGAGCATTTTGTTTAGCCCAAATTGTGATCAATATTGTTAATGGGCCTATTGTTGTTAAAGCACTGCTCATATATGTGTGTTTTGTTTATGGGTCTTGTATATGGGTTTGCCATAGTGGGTAAGTTTAACCCATTTTAATTATTTTATATATACAAGGAGAGACCCCTATTCCTAACCACTCTAGTGCGTCTGATTCTTATCATTAATCTTGACACGTGAGCGACTATTGTGGGATATGAATAGTATCTCTCCCTCATCGTGTTTTACATTTCAGGATTGTTCAACAATGTCTTCTTTATCGATGTCATTTCAAGATAATCCTACAATCTTTTATATGAAATTGATATGTTATAAATTATTGGAATTAATAGATCGGATAAATATTTTTTATCGTATCCTACTATATTTTTATTTTTTGTTAAAAAAGTTCTTAATTTTATTATCTTTATCATTGATTAATTATTTTTTACTTATCCAACTTTTTTAATTTAATAATAACATTATCCGACTTCATTATCTTTTATTTATAAATTTTTTTGTACATACATGTGTCGCTTTCTTCATTTTGGCGTGTATAAAAAATTATATTATATGTCTCATTTTTCTTTTGTAATTTTGCATAATTTTTTTTTCTTATTTAAGACTTTATAGATATATGTAGTTATTCCTCTTTGTTAGTAAGTAGTATACCAGTATAATCATTTTTTATATTAGTGAAATTGTAACATACCCAAATTTTAGACATGATAAATTAATATACATATAAATAAATAAGTATATATATATTTGAAATTATATATGTATAAAAAAATGAATGAATTATAATATTAATAATAATAACGAAATTTAAATAAAAACATAGGTACAATTAAAAATTAATTAACTGTACCTAATTAGGAAAGAATAAATATAAAGATATATTTTAATGATAAGATTAGAAAATATCTTTTTACAATAAAAAAGATGCACCTAATTTTGAGAAAGTGATGCACCTCCTATAATTATTATAAAAAAGCTAATAAAGGTTGGTCAATGCAATTAAAAAAGGATTAATACTTGGTTTACCTGAAGAATTCGAATTTCAGGCTGTTTGGAGATGAAAGGCCACATTTTGGCATCCCTTTAACGAGAGATTCTTCTTACACACAATTATATTATGTCATTTTTATACATATTTATAAAAAATTAAAAAGAGAGAAAAAATGAGATCCTTTAAATCCATTCATTATAAAAAATCATCTTATCTCTCTAATTTTTTATAAATATATGTAAAAATAATATAATATAATTGTGTGTAATTAATTTCTATCCTTTTAATACATTTCAGATATGCATCAAACAGCTTCGGTGGACGACCGATTCATCAGGTTACCAGTCACATTCTCTCACCAACCCGGATCAAAATCTTCTGCAGTTGTGAGAAAATTACAGAAGAATCTAATTAATAATCTCATCCTTAAAAAATATTATATTATATTTATTTTTAATATTTTATTATATACAATTTTAATTTTAATGGATGAGATCCTCTCCAGTGTTTTTTATAACTGGAGAGGATCCAAATCCCTCACCAACCCATATCAGCCTCAACCCTTCCCCTTCCTCTCTCATTTTCGTCACACGCTAAACACACCCACACACTACACTAGAGAAAACTTTTGAGAGCTACCTAGAGAGAGAGACGATTCTCTGCACAAGGAAGGGAGAGCTCTTGTTCTTCCATTAACTAGAGGAGTCAGATCACTCTTTTCTCACCCTTTTCATCTTCAAGACCCTGAGAACCGCAACCCTTCAAGGTAGGAAAGATGCAACCTTTCCTTTTTTTTCTTTCACTTTTCCTTAAGTTCATACTCTATGATTTCTTTCCTTCATCTCTTTGCTTCGGTTTCGTTTTGCTCTTTGAATCTACTATTAAAAATCAATTTTGTGGCACATGGTGAGCCACGGTTTTCTGCCTGAAAACTAAGACCACTCCTAGCCCTAAAGGTTCCATCTTTTTGACGTTTCATGTCTTATTTAGCTCCCTGTTGGTCACCTCTCTGTTGTTGATTTTTTTTATGAGGTACTTCTTGAAAACAGGGTAAAGGAGGCGATTTTCTTCCGTGAATGAACGAACTGATGATCTCCATCTCTTCTATTCTAGTGATGGTTGAACCCATTTATGGGAGTTTGAAGAAGGGGTATTTGAACCCTAATAATGTAAAGTAGACTATGGGACTTGTTTTTGAGTTTTGATAGACTTTTGGGACCATTTTTGTTTTAAATCTGAACTGTTATGGACTGCTTTGGTGGATTTTAATTCATTTGGACTGTGTTAACCTCTTTGGGACTGTTTTTACCTCAATTTTGGACCATTGAACTGTTGGAAAATTTTTCCCAGATTGCTTGCTTGCCTTTATACCACTCTTGGACTGATTTTTGACCTCCGTTTCTACCTTAACTGTTCTCTTTATTTTTTATTTTGGTTGCGACTGTTTTGGTGAAATGCATCTTGTTTTGACTGATTTTATTTTCTTACGAGTTGCTGGAAATTTTATTAGGGGTTGTTCTTAGTTTTTTTTAAGGCCTTGCCCTTCATCTTCTACTATAACTTGCTATTTTGATATTCTTTGATCCCATGATAGTATGCTGAAAGTTTTTAGTACTGTAAACTGATTTTTAAAGCATGAAATTGATGGATTTAAGTGTTAAAAGTGAGTCCTTGGTTGCTACATGTCGTTGGCCAAATGTTATAAAGTATTTGGACTTCAAATGGCTTTAAGAAATACTTAATTTTATCCATGAAGGCCTAAATCTGAGGTCGCCGAGTTGTGCTGTTGTGGTGATATATCTCTTGGTTTTGAAAAGTTTGATGAGTTGATAAGTTGATTACATTTTCTGTTTTAAAGATGAACTAAGGGATTTTAAGTTTGATGATTATCTTGATAAGGTTTTGTGTTTGAAAGGAATTTTCTTACCATGGTTTTGAAATTTAGTTAAGCCTTATATAAATGATCTATTTTCTGATTTAGTTTGGTTTTCAAGAAAGCATGCGCAAGATACTAAATTGATATACTCTTGCATGCCTAGCCAATGGATGCCTTTTACTTGATTCTTGAACTCAATATCTTATGTTGTAGTTTTTGTTTTCTTCTCTCTTGATAAAGCTGTTTTCAGTTTTATCAAAGACGAAAAGTAAAAAGAATGTTTGTTTTTATGGAGGTTGTAAAGTTATGATCCCTAAATGATTTTTTATGCTAATAAGTTAATATTATGGCCATAAGAATGTTATGTTGTTTGGGGGACGCCTTAGACTAAGAATGAGCTCATGAATATAATTAGCACTTAAGGTGGAGAAATGAATTGGGTTCAAAGCGCTAAGTTTATGAAAGGAGACCAAAGCCGCAAGAGTAGAGGAATGAGAATGAAAATTATACTTGTAACATCTTTAATACTATTACTAATAGTTTATTCGAAATTATGTATTACTAATTAGAATTAAACTGGTCACTTAAAATTAATATAATATATTAAAAATAAATATAAGAGATATACAAAATTTGAGCTTCTTGTGGTTGGGATTATACATGCAACATACAAGGCATTATATAAATATGATACATAAGTGTACAAATTTTACATAACATGTCTCTAAGTCATTTTAAATACATTCAAAATTACAAAACTCCTAAAATCAAATAACTTGTATTATTCTTTGTCTTCATGTATCATCTTTTTGGCACTTGGTGTATTCTTTGAAAATATTATTGAAAATAATAAAATGGAGTGAGAATTTTAAAAATTTTCAGTGGTACTATTAAAAATGTATGTTATTATAATACGTCTAGTTTTGGAGAAAAATTATTTCAAAACTCATTTTATAAAGTATGAAAGTGGTAAAAGTCAAATCAAGTATTTTTTTTTCTTTAAACAAAATTTCAATTATTAATAGTTTTCAAAAACATTATTATTAAGCATAACACCTTGTGATTTCTAAATAAGTACCATGATCTCAAATTTATTTAATGGTTCTTATATTGCAACTAAGTCATAATATGAATATCAAATTTATCTCATTACTTATTCATCATATATCATAATCATCAAATATCATTGTTTTCATATTCAAATATTATCATTCATCATATTTCATAATTATTTATTAAATATCATCATTTTTCATCATTTCTCACCATTCATATCTCAGGTATCAAATAGGTAGAGAGTGTAGCACTTACCTTAAGATATCACATTTAAGACTAATCTTCATAAAATTTACTCAAATTGTAAAAGAATTAATCTTGTAAAAACATCAATTTTAAAATTTTATTTGCGGAATAAAATAAAATAAGTAAATTGAATTAAAACATTATTAGAACTTATAATAATAATACCAAATCATATATATATATATATATATATATATATACACACACACAGAGGAGGGATCGAATTTACATCGGTGTAAGTTTTTTCTCTTATACTCATTTTTAACCGTTAGTTCTACTTTCATCTAATGGTTGAGATTATTTCATTAAAGGTAACTATTAGATGAAAGTAGATCTAATAGTTGAAAATGAGTGTAAGAGAAAAAAGACTTACACTGGTATAAGTTGATCCTCCCTCATATATATATATATATACATATTGCAACCTTGTTCTGAAATAATTTACATAGATACAAACCAACTCAAGTAAAATACATATTTGTTCAAAAGCAAAGTAAAGACATATAGCTAAACAGCACCCTAACTAAACTTTAGCAGACCTAAGGATTTGGTTCCTCGGAAGGATCCTCGTCCTCATCATCCTCACAATCCCCAACACAGTCAACATAAGCCCCAGGCAGAGACAGTTGCCTCAGGGGGCTCTAGCAGAAGACACTATTGTATCCTCTTGGGGCGTATAAAAAGATACATTACCACCCCAAAGCTCACGTATAAGAATGATTAACTTTAGACGCATTGTTGCATGTTGTGTCAACAGAGGGACACCGTCTTGGTTCCCACTCAGAGTCATAGTTAGATCTCCCGTGTATACAAAATGTTCATTATTAAAATCAAATCTCCATGCATCAGTTTCCCTATGAAACTGTACTCTTACAAAACCTAATATTTGTCGCCTAGCCGACATAACTACTCACACACAGATAACAGCTACTGATGGTACACAGAATCGTTCGCCTCCTCGTTTCCTTGATCTTCAATAAACACATACAAAAAAATAGACATAGTATAATAAAGAGGTGAGATCCCCTACATCAATACTAGTATGACAGTAGAGAAAATGATAGCAGACAAACAATAAATAATATCATAATTATATATCATGTTATTATAAAGCA
The DNA here is from genome assembly GCA_029884595.1 of Ormosia semicastrata. NCBI lineage: Eukaryota > Viridiplantae > Streptophyta > Magnoliopsida > Fabales > Fabaceae > Ormosia > Ormosia semicastrata. The sequence continues at coordinate 58,100,842 of JAQQTO010000060.1, forward strand.
GATAGTAAAATCAGTAAGCATAAATAATCAATCAATATGTTGACCAACTATGCATATGCACAATGACCAAACCCTACTCCATAGAGCTAGACACAAATTCAGAAAGAAGATCCAGAAGACATGTCTGTCACTTGGCTACCATGACCATAAGTGCTATAATATATTAATTTTTGTAAAAAGCGCACATTAGGCATTGGACCAGACATTCTACACAAGATCACGATATAGGACAGTGTCTTGGTCCGGATCATTGGTGTGTTTACATCGGTCTGCCCCACGGACAGAAGAGCTACCAATCATCTGTTAGTCATGGCAACCATTACCCAAGTGGGGGGGTGAATTGGGTATAAATTTTTTTTTACAAATGCTCTTAAAATAAACACAAATATTTAAGCTATTAAATAAAGGAAAAGAAATTGTGAGATGAAGAATAAAAGCTTTAAGAACAGCAAATAAATAAATGTGTAATAATATAAAATTGCATAAAATAAAGAGATTGAGAAGAGAGAAGCAAGCACGATATTTATCCTAGTTCGACCACTAACCCACTTGTGGTCTACGTCCAGTCCTCGAAAATAATTCGAGATTTTTCACTATGTATACAAGTTTCAATAGGTGCTTGCAACCGTTACATAAAAGAGCACTTTTCACACACAAGGAAACTCTACCCTTGTGCTAAAGTCTCAGCCTACAGGGGTACCTCACCCTTATACAAACCTTGAAGGGATACCTCACTCTTATACAAATCTTGAAAGATGTCTCACCCTCAATATAGAAGAATAGAAATATAGATGAAGAGAAACTCTCACTCAGAGCAAATGATACAAATTGAAGTGCTAAGAGGTTCTCAAAGGATATCTCAAAGTTTCAGTAAAAAGAGCATAGAAAAAGGCGTAAAATATAAATCACATTTTTCAGAGCAAGCGCAAATTAAACAGATAGCTGGGCTACTTGCAGATGAGACCCACAGTCTCTATTTATAGAGTCAGATAGAAAATAGTCGTTGGGTGTAATTAAAACCATAATTATTACGAGAAAATGATCGTTTATTTCTATATCAGTATTCGAAAAAGACGTGTTTATTCGAATACCATAAATCAATATTCGAATACCACTGTTTATAAACCATCGAGAAAAGCAAAAACTCATGGGTTATTCGAATACCTTATTGTGGTATTCGAATACCACTGATATATATATAAAAATGGTTCAGACTTAGGTTATTCGAATACCTTATTGTGGTATTCGAATGCCATTGATATCAGTATATAAAAAACAGTTCAGACCCAAAGTATTCGAATGCCACAATATGGTATTCGAATATCACTGCTTAAAATACGTTTATGAAAGCATTTTTAGAGGGATTGTATTCGAATGCCTTTAATGGTATTCGAATACCTCTGTTAAAAAGACAGCTATAAACGTTTAGAAAACATTTCAGAAAGTTTATCAAAAACACCAAAACATTTTTAAGTTATTTTCAAGGTCAAAACAGTTTTGATATAAGTTTAAGAAAACATTTTTTGTTTTATCTTAATACACTATGAGATATTCAACGAGATCCTAGAACAGAGAGACTCTAAGTCCTAAAGGTATCCTTAAAAGATCTTAGACTTGGTATTCCCATCATCTTCATTTTGTCTTCAAATATTCAAAGACATAAGTTTAAAGACATCCTCCTTGAGTTGAGCTTAATAGATATCTTTTGCTTTCTTATTGCAAGCTCACTCTTGATACTTGGACTATCCTGCAAGGTATTACTCACTTAAACAAGTATAGTTAGTCCAAAATCATAATTCAATATCTTCATATGCATGATTCATAAATATATAACTCTAGTTTGTTTAATATGCATATAAGACTTCCATAGACATATCCAAATAAAACATTTAACAATTATTAATAGATATGCTCTATGTAGGATGCAACAGAACACATTGCACATTTTCATTTAAGCAAGATTAAATCCAATATTAATTCATTTATTACTTATATAAAGCATTATTGGATATCTTATATGACGAATGTTACATATATCGTATTGCATGATTATTAAGTGAGATATAATTAGATAAGGTACATATCATGCATGATACAATATATCATATTAAACACATCTATCAAGCATAAGCATCATTTTATTTGTCTTGTATTTGTCGTCATCAAAACTTAACATATAAAACCATTTGAGGCAAACTTATTTTCACATCATCCATTGTGAGGTACACGCACCCCAATGCCCCCAAGGTCAACAAGTGACCTACACTTGTCTACTCGCACCCGCACTTAGGTGTATTTCATCTCCTAAGCATACAGCCTTAACTAAACATGCAAATATGCATGATGTATGATTTACTACAACTGGGCCCACCACAATTGCCCGACAGCAAACTGTTGTTTACGCTCAATTGCGTAGCGATATTATCGTATTTTTAGAATCGCATAACATTTTTCTTACGTTTTCAAATCGCGTAAACATTTTATCGCGTTTTCTCAATCGTGTAGCCTAAAACTACTGTTTTCAAGTCGCGTAAATATTTTTCAAAGTATTTTCAACTACGTACAATATGTCTAACATATTTTAAACCAAAAATAATGTTTTTCTCAAAAATCTGACTTTATTTCTTTTGTTTGCATAATAGTCCCTCATTTAATTAATATTTACATAATAGTCCTTTGTTTAAATAATATTTTCATATTAATCCCTTCTAAAATGATATTTATGAGATAGTCCTTCTTTTAGAAAATATTTGCATATAGTTTCTCTAAAAATTAGTATTTTTATAATTTCTCAAAAAGTTGTAATTCTTTGTTTCACTTAGAACCTTACAGTTCAAAACTTCCTGACGCGCTTCAAAACCCATAAGGTGAGCTATACGTCAGTAAGTTTCAAGTAATCACATTTATTTTACTACATAGCTAGTATGTTAATTTTATTTCTAAAAACATAATTGCTTCCATTTTAAGTTCCCAAACTTACCAAAATAATTTCTTATTGGAAACCTTGTAAAATCTTCTAATTCATTTTCTGATCACAAAAACCCTTAATCCTCATTTTAAAACCATAATTTGGGACTCTTGGTCCTTGCAAAAGTGGGGAGGCCGTGTGCCTCTAAGCTCTTTGGAGCTCTCATGTGACCTTCTCAACATGTTGTTCACATCCTAAGTTACACATATAATTGCATGCTTCCAAATCTATACATTCAAGCATAGTATCAAAGTTATAAACATATAATCACACATGCAATCATAAATTCAAAATCATAAACAACACAAACACAAACTAAGAAGCGTAAAACAATAAGTGAATAAACCTTTATGAATTTTTCACCACACACAAAACCATTACCTCACCACCAACACTTAGTTGATGAGGTTAATCTCTCTCTTACCTTAAGGAAGACTAAGTTCTTCAAGTTCCCTCCACTTGATTTTGTATGACACACAATCAAACTCCTATAAATCTTAAACAATTCTAAAAGTCACAAACAAAGCTTAAGGACAAGGAACCATGGATCAAACATGGTCTAGAAAATCAAAAACTTAACTTTGAACCATAGAATCAATAATTTACCTTGAAGGTAGTAAGCTAAAACTTGGATTTTGAGATACTTGGAGAAGGATTCTCATTAAACTTTCTAAAAGGAAAGTGTTTAGGATATGATTTAGGCTTAGGAAATGAAAAGAAGTAAAATTATAGAAGCTTGGGAGTGGGATTTTGGGTGTTGGCCGAAATTCCCAAGAAGGAAAAAGGAGAGGAAAGTTTTTGTGTTCTTGAGAGTTTGGAGAGAAAAGATGAATGCTTAGCCTTTAGGTGAGAGAAAATGCAAATGGATAGTAACAAGTGAGTGTGTGCAGCCGTGAGATAGTGTAGGGAAATAGGAGACTAATTGTGATATTAAAATATCACATTTGTGTTCACATGAAAAATCACATGGCCTATGTCATCACATGGTCACCTAATGGTCATAAAAGACCATTCAAGAAGGTTTGGGAACGTCCTTGGCCGTGGGACTCCATTGGGGAGGCTAACCAAGTTTGTTTCTCATTTAGTTCTAGTTACACTCCAAGCAATTTAACAACTAACTAGATTAGGTTTTCTAGTTACTTAATTAACTATCTAGTTACTAGCTAACTAGTTAAATAGGTCATTGCATATGTCATGCCTAATCATGTCTTCTAGATGTAAATAGGATATTTAACTAGTAACTAGATCCTAACTAATTAATAACTAGGTTAGTTCACTTAGTTTCTTAATTAGACAACTTAGGTAACTAAGTTAGGCTGATTTAGTTACTTTGTAACTAGTCAAACCATTTTTATTGACTAAATCCTAACCGTTAATTAACTTTATCTCCTAACCATTGATTTAATTTAAGGTGGATATCATAAGTTGCTTTATCAAGATGGTTCTCATACATTGATTAGATCAATGGTGATGATCAAAGGCTTCTTAATCAAGTTTTTCATCTAACGGTCCACAATAAAGTCTATGCCACCATATTTGACCAATTCCCATTGGTCTAGAGAAGTCTAACCACTTTTATTGACCTAACCCTATTGGTTCATTTTAAATTAGGTTATAGAAAATATTCTAAGCATATTTTCTGTCAAATAAACTTTACCAGGTCCAATAATTGATAGCAGTAGCTGCTATAAATAATACAGCATATAATTTTTTGGGAAATATTTTTATTTCACAGTTAAATTCTAAAAATTAAAAGATTTATTTCTGTGCCTCTCAGATTCGAGTTTAGTAAGATCCTCCATCTCCAAATAAATCAAATAAGATTTTTTCCAGTCCAAAAATTATTATTTTCTTGACCCGGAGCAAATCTTCCACAAAGATCAAAAGCAATCTCGGAATAGTCAAAATAATTTTATATAACACAGAAAACACAAAACAAGGCAATTCAGTCATTAATATAAAATAGCTAAAATCTGGGATGTTACAAAGGGGATGCTCTACCTCGTACTGCCCTAATAATGAGGGAATAATCCTTCCTCAGTCTTTCATTCATCATATCTCAATCATCAAATAAGAAGTGAGGGAATGTCCATCTTCAAGCTACCTTAATAATGAGGGAATCATCATTCTTCATTTAATATATCTCAATTCAAGTAGAGAGGAAATGTTTGTCCTTAACTACTTTGATAGTGAAGGAATCATCCTTCCTCACACTATCAATCATTTAGGATAAAGAGAAAATCATCCTTCCTCACATTATTCTTTTTCTAAGATAGGGAGGAAATCATCTTTCCTCACACTATCAATCTTGCTCATCACATTCCATGAGTTCTTAACAAGTAAACAATTTTTAATCACATTCATTCATCATATTCAATAAGTGAACAATGCTAAAAATATCCAATCATCTCTTTGATCTAGCAGTTAGCCTACATGGCCAACTCAAGACCTATATGGTCACTTCAAGAATGCATTTTACTAGAATTCCTCTATAAGCTCATTACACATCAATTAATCAATACCAAGCACAAGAGATTAAGAATGTCACAATGTCAAGCACAAATGATTAAAAATGTATCACTACTTCAAGTACAAAAGATCAAGTATATGTCACGGTCAAGATCCACATTAAGATCATATTTACAAACTCATCATTTCATTAATTAACTTAATTAACAAATAATATAAAAACATAAGAGTCATAAAAATCAACAAAAACTCCTTCTCCTAGTATGTGGCCATAACATTCAAAGAGTGCAAACCAAGCAATTTTTTATTCATACATGCCATTTTTTTTTTCATATCATTCACAAATTCATAGAAGAAAGATGAATACATAGGTTAAATACTAATCCTACATTAGGTCATACTTGAGTTTGTAAGTCATTATAAGGATTAATATCTCAACAATCAATATTACAATTCATCAAACTTTTTTCACAATTTCATTCCAAGAATCAATAGAAGAAAAGAAACAAATTAAAGCAATTCAACCTCCACTAGAATTCTGTTTGGCCGTGACTTCAATAGAATCTTAAGCCACAAAATTGATTAAAAAACCATGAGAAGGAAAGAACAAGATGAAGATAAAGGACCCCTACTTTGTCTCCTCTAGCTTGTCAATATTTTCTTTCCTTTATTCCCTTTGTTTTCTCCTTCCTCGTGCTTCTTCCTTTTTTCTTGTTTTCTCTTGTTTCCTTATTGTTTTCTGTGAATGCTTATGTCCTTAAAGCATGTCAAATGGTTTTTGATGATAACAAAGGCAAAAGTGAAGATCAAGTGCAAAAGTGAAGATCAAGTGCAAAAGAAAAAATCAAGATCAAAGAAAGAAGTCAAGAGGTTTATTTAGTTATAAGACTTAGACCATTAATGTTAAAAGCTCTCAAGATTTCTCAAATGGTTTTTCAATATATCATTTCAAAATAAGTGGGAAAATTCAAAGCTAAACATGTTTTTCAAGAAACTTGAGTTTCAATCTTAAATCTAACACTCATAAAAGGATTTATGTTTAATCAAATGTCTTGAGGTGTTAGAAATGACTTATAAGCTTTATTGGACTTGAAAAATGTGTTCAAAAGCCAATGTAATCGATTACATGATGTTTGTAATCGATTACACAGCAAACAGAGGCCTTGTAATCGATTACATGATCAATGTAATCGATTACAAACAAGTCAGAGCACATATAATCGATTACACCAATAATGTAATCGATTACAATGAGCCCAGAAAGGCAAGAACACGTTCAAAGAGTCATGTAATCGATTACATGGATATTGTAATCGATTACACAGCAAGACAGAAGTCATGTAATCGATTACATGGATATTGTAATCGATTACAAGCAAGTCAGAAGCCATGTAATCGATTACACCAATAATGTAATCGATTATACAAAGCCCAGAAAGCCAAGAACACGTTGGAACAACAATGTAATCGATTATATTTATTGTGTAATCGATTACATGCATCCTAACAGTGTCCAACGGCTATATTAAATGCATTTAATGCTTGGCTAAAACCCTCTAACGGCTCCATTCATTGCAAAACTTATAAATATCAATGTTGGGTCTTCATTAGAGGTTGACCTTGAACCATAAACTGATTACTAATACTTCAAAACGTGATTCAATCCTCAAATCCATTCTTACTCTATTTTTGTGAAAAACGTGGGTTAATCTTTGAGAGCATATTAGAGTTTCAATTTGTAATCATCTACTCTAGTGAGAGTTTCATTCAATCAATCTATATTGCTTTGTAAAGAGGGTGAGGCATCCCTCCAAAAGTGTAAAGGGTGAGGTATCTCTTAGTTGAAGAGACTCAAGCTCCAAGGGTGAGGTATCTCAAAGTGTTGAGTGCTCAAGGTTGTAAAGGTTATCAAGCACCTATTGAACCTTGAAGAAATAGTGAAAAATATCTAGCAGTTGCTTGAGGACTGGACGTAGATCACAAGTGGATTGGTGATCGAACCAGGATAAATCATTGTGTTTGTTTTCTCTAAACCCTTCTCTTTACATTGAGTATTATTTTATTGAATTGCTTGAATATTGGTCCCTTTGGCTATTGCATTTATAAGTAAAAGTGTTTATCTATTATATCCAATCATCTCTAATCATCAATGATCTTCAATGAAAATTATTTATCAAACGATTTACGAAAGATTTGTGAACTTGTTTTTCATACTCAATTCACCCCCTCTTGAGTATTGAGGCCACTTGGTAACAAGTGGTATAAGAGCTAGACTCTTATATAAAGAGCTTAGCAACTTCAAGAGAAGTGATGGCTTCAAATGATTTTTCAAATGAAAGTTTTTCTATAAACAGACCTCCTTATTTCAATGGGGATGGTTATGCCTATTGAAAAAAAAGGATGAAAATTTTCATTGAAGCTATTGACTTAGATGTGTGGGACGTTGTTGAAAATAGTGCTTTTGTTCCAACACAAACTAAAGATGGTGTGAAAATTAATACACCTAGAAATGAATGGACCGATGATGAGAAAAAGAAGGTTCAATATAATTTGAAAGCCAAGAACATCATCACCACATCTTTGGGGTATGATGAATTATTTAGGGTGTCAAATTGCAAGACCGCAAAAGAAATGTGGGATACCCTACAAGTAACTCATGAAGGTACTAGTGAGGTAAAACGATCTCGAATAAACACTCTTACTTATGAATACGAATTGTTTAGAATGAACCAAGGTGAGAGTATTCAAGATATGCAAAAGAGGTTTACTCATATTGTTAACCATTTTATTTCATTGGGAGAGATATTTTCTAATGAGGATCTTATTAACAAAGTCTTGAGATGTCTAAGTAAGAATTGGCAACCCAAAGTAACGGCTATTGCGAAATCAAGAGATTTATCAACAATGTCTCTAGCACCTTATTCGGAAAGCTTCAAGAACATGAGCTGGAACTAAATAGGCTCAATCAAAATGAAGAGCATGATAAAAAGAAGAAGGGAATCGCACTCAAAGCCACCTCTTCTACAATTAAAGATGATGATGAAGATGGTGAAGAGGATGCTGAAAGTGTTGAGCTAAGTGAGGAGAATCTTAGTCTCCTTATGAGAAAGTTTGGAAGATTCCTAAAGAAAAAGGGATTTCAAAGAAGACCACCCTTTCCTCAAAAGAAAGTATATCACAAAGGAGAATGATCCTCTACTCCTCCAAAATGCTATGAATGTGAAAAATCGGGGCACATGAAAATGGAGTGTCCTATGTATCTCAAGAAGACAGAGAAGTTTGAGAAAAGGCCTTCCAAAGAAAAGAAAGGAAGGAGAGCATACATAGCTTGGGAGGACAATGACTTAAGCTCTTCCGATAGTTCGGAGAATGAAGAAGCTCATCTTTGTCTCATGGCTTAAGGAGAAGAAAGTGAAGAGAGCGACACCGAGGTAACTTCTTCTAACTCAGAATCTCTACCTTCATATGATGAATTGCAAGATGCTTTTCAAGAATTGCATGATGAATCTTTGAGGCTCAAAAAAATGGTTTTGTCCTCTAACAAAATAATTTCCTTATTGGTAAACAAAGTTTCTATTTTAAGTAAGGAGATAAATGAGCTTAAGATTGAAAATGAGACCTTAGGACTTATTGATGCTAATTCATTATGCATGACTTGTTCCTCACATGATAATACATCCATATCATTACCTTGCTCATCATGCAAAACCTTTGAAAAAGAAATTGAAGATTTGAACAACATTCTTGCAAAATTCACTTTTGGAGGAGATAACTTAAATGTGCTATTAGGGAAACAAAAATGTATTTTTCAAAAAGTCAATTTGGGATTTAATCTAAATAACCATCAAAAGTCTTATAAGAATTTCTTTGTTTCCTCAAATACTTCAAGTAGTCCCTTTGTTAAATGTTTTCACTGTGGTAAGAAAGGGCATAGTGCATCCACTTGCAATGTTAAAAAGAACATAAACACTAAAGTTGGAATAAAAAGGGTTTAGGTTCCTAAAGGCACCATGCCTAACTCTAACACACAAGGACCCAAGACAATTTGGGTACCAAAGGTTAAAACTTGAATGTGTGTTGTAGGTGTGCTTGAAGACTAAGAGCTCAAGTTGGTATCTTGATAGTGGTTGCTCCAAGCACATGACCGATGATGGCTCCAAGTTCTCCTCCCTTACCCACAAGAAACATGGTCATGCCACATATGGTGATAACAACAAAGGGAAGATTCTTGGAATTGGCAAAGTTGGTAAGATCCCTTCATCATCTATTGATAATGTTTTGCTTGTTGAAGGACTTAAACATAATTTGCTTAGCATTAGTCAATTGTGTGATAAAGGCAATAGAGTTATATTTGATTCTTCTTGTTGCATAATTGAGGGAAAGGATGATAAGCAAGTTAAGTTTGTTAGTCATAGGGTCAATAATATATATATGATTAGTCTTGATGATATTTCCTCAAATGATGCTAAATGCTTTATGAGTAAAGAAAATGACTCATGGTTATGGCATAGAAGAATTGCTCACATTCACATGGATCACTTAGACAAATTGGTTTCTAAAGAACTAGTAATTGGTCTTCCAAAACTTAAATTTGAAAAAGACAAACTTTGTGATGCATGTCAAAAGGGAAAACAAGTAAATGTCTATTTTAAAGCTAAAAACATGGTTTCAACTTCTAGACCTTTATAACTTCTGCACATGGATCTTTTTGGTCCCTCTAGAACTATGAGCTTTGGTGGGAATTACTATGCATTGGTGATTGTGAATGATTTTTCTAGATTTACATGGACATTATTCTTAGCCCATAAAAATGATGCTTTTCAATCATTTAAAAAGCTTACCAAAATTATCCAAAATGAAAAAGGTTTTTGTATTGCATCCATAAGAAGTGACCATGGTGGTGAATTTGAAAACCATGAATTTGAAACCTTTTATGATGAACATGGCATTGAGCATAATTTTTCTGCCCCTAGAACACCATAACAAAATGGTGTTGTAGAAAGGAAAAATTGATCTTTAGAGGAAATGGCAAGAACTATGCTCAATAGGGCCAACCTTCCTAAGTATTTTTAGGCGGATGCGATTAACACTGCTTGTTATGTTATGAATAGAACCCTAATAAGGTCAATCTTAAATAAAACCCCGTATGAATTGTATAAAGGAAGGAAGTCAAATGTGTCATATTTTCATGTCTTTGGGTGTAAATATTTTGTCTTGAATAATGGAAAGGATAATTTGGGGAAGTTTGATGCAAAATCTGATGAGAGAATATTCATTGGCTATTCTATACATAGTAAGGCCTTTAGAGTCTATAATAAACGAACTATGACCATAGAAGAGTCTATACATGTTGCATTTGATGAAACTAACCCAAATGAGCCGAGAAAGGAGCTTGTTGATGATGTTGCAGAAATCTTGGCAAAAACACACTTGGAAAATCAAGAGAAAGAGTCCAAGAAGCAAGAAGAGAGACTCCTTGATCACTCATGGCAAAAAGATTCAGAAATCTTGGATTTACCTAAGGAATGGAGGACTTCAAGATATCACCCTCTCGACAAGGTGATAGGTGATGTATCAAAAGGGGTAATCACTCGAAACTCACTTAGAGATGCATATAATCACTTAGCCTTTGTCTCTCAAGTTGAACCTAAAGACATAAATGAGGCCATTAATGATGAGCATTGGATCTTGGCCATGCAAGAAGAACTAAACCAATTTGAGAGAAATCAAGTTTGGGAATTAGTTCCAAGGCCCAATGATCATCCTATAATTGACACCAAATGGGTCTTTCGAACAAACTTGATGAAACGGGCCTAATAATAAGAAACAAAGCTAGGCTTGTAGCTAAGAGTTATAATCAAGAAGAAGACATAGACTATGAAGAAACTTATGCTCCCGTAGCTAGATTAGAGGCCATTAGAATGTTACTTGCATATGCTTGCATCATGGATTTCAAACTCTATCAAATGGACGTCAAAAGTGCCTTTTTAAATGATTTTATACAAGAAGAGGTGTATGTAGAACAACCTTCTGGTTTTGAGGATTTTGTAATGCCCAACCATGTTTTTAAACTGAAAAAGGCATTGTATGGCTTGAAACAAGCTCCTAGAGTTTGGTATGAAAGGTTGAGTAAATTCCTTTTAGAAAAAGGTTTTTCTAGAGGCAAAGTTGACATTACCCTTTTCATAAAATACAAAATGCATGACATACTTCTAGTTTAAATCTATGTTGATGACATTATATTTAGAGCTACTAACAACCCTCTTTGTAAAGAATTTTCAAATATTATGTAAAGTGAGTTTGAAATGTCCATGATGGGTGAGCTCAACTTCTTCCTTGGTCTCCAAATCAAGCAAACAAGAGAAGGAATTTTCATAAGCCAATCCAAGTATTGCAAGGAACTGCTCAAGAAGTTTGGAATGGACAATGCCAAGCATATGACTACTCCTATGGGCACATCTTGCTATTTGGACAAGGATGAAGGAGGTAAATTGGTAGAAATTACAAAATATAGAGGTATGATTGGCTCACTCCTTTATCTCTCTACAAGTAGGCTTGATATAATGTTTAGTGTATGCATGTGTGCTAGATATCAAGTTAATCCTAAAGAATCACACCTAAGTGCTGTTAAAAGAATAATGAAATATCTAATAGGCACATCATAAATGAGTTTATGGTACCCTAAAGGTGCCTCATATAGCCTTATTGGGTATTCCGATTCTGATTTTGCTGGATGCAAAATGGATTGGGAGAGCACTAGTGGGACATGCCACTTGCTTGGAAGCTCACTAGTTTCTTGGCATAGCAAGAAACAAAATAGTGTGGCGTTGTCTACAGCTGAAGCTGAATATGTTGCAGCTGGGAGTTGTTGTGCTCAAGTCCTTTGGATGAAACAACAACTCTTGGACTATGGTCTTGAGCTTGATCACATCCCCATAAGATGTGATAATACTAGGGCAATTAATTTGTCCAAAAATTCCATTTTGCATTTTAGGACTAAACATATTGAAATAAGACATCATTTCATTAGAGACCATGTTCAAAAGGGTGATTGTATGCTTGAATTTGTAGAAACCACTAAGCAACTAGCTGACATTTTCACTAAACCCCTAGCAAAAGAATCATTTTTCTATATAAGAAATGAACTTGGTATATTGGATCAATCATGCATAAATTAACTATTTGCTGCATAATCCTAAAACTAATGCATAACTTGTGATTTTCTGCATAATCATGCCACATTGCTACATAATCTCTGAGTTTTTAATCATATTTAAATCCAATACTGACTTGAGCGTCGGAGATTTCCCCTAAGTTGTTTTGCAGGTGCTCTCTCATGTCCAAGACTCCCAAGCAACTCAACAACCTCACAATTTCACCAAAAAGGGTGTAATTCTTAGTAAAAATAGTAATTTTGAACAATTATGTGATTTGAATCATAATATGATTAGATTATATGCTTGCATAATGATTTGAATTGATCTAAGATGCTCTGAAACTAATTTGAATGGTTTAAAATTGATTCTATGCTGTTTGGAATGCAAAATCTGAGTTAAAGTGTGCTGGTAATCGATTACAATGCCTTTGTAATCGATTACACAAGTTCTGTCAAACATGTAATTAATTACACAACTTTTGTAATCAATTACAATCAACTCAGAACTCAGGTAATCGATTACATCAACCATGTAATCGATTACAAGGTTCCCCATAAGCATGGTAATCGATTACACCAAAAATGTAATCAATTACATATGAACCAGAATGCTTGTAATCGATTACAAACCCAATGTAATCGATTACACAGGGTTTTTTTTAAAAGGTTTCTGACGTGCGCAGAGCTCATTTCTCAGAAACTCTTCAACTCCTTCGTCTTCCTCCTCTGCTCCCACGCAACCCAAACTTCCCAATCTCTCTTTTCTCACTCAAATCTCCCTCAAATTCCTCCATTTCACCTCCCTCTAACTCTAAAAACTCCTCTCCACCCAGCCCATCTCTCAAATCACATCACAATCCCTCACCCAAAACTCCCCATCACCATTCACGAACACTATCTTCACTTCTCTACCCTAAACTCATCCCTCTCTCTTTTCTCACTCATCTCCAAACATTTTCCACTCATCCCACTCTCCTCTTCCTCATCAAATGGCTGAATCCTCTCATCGTTCAAAGCGCCCAAGAATAGGGGTTGCCATTGGAGGGTCCTCAGGTGGAGCTTCACGTAACATTTCTGGCCTGGACCTCACTCGCCACTTCTCTACCGTGAAGAGAGTTGAGTTGTTCTGGAAGAACTTCCAGCTACGCAAGATTATTTCCCCTAGGTATCTTCCCATCAACTTCTGTGAGAGTGAACCTCTAGAGAGTTTTAGAACCATTGAGAACTTAGGATTGCTGGGTTTCCTGAGAATAGAGAAGGCTATCTATCCAAACCTAGTGAGAGTCTTTTATGTAAATCTGAAATTTGAAGATGATTGCTTAATATCTGAGGTGAAGAAACAACAAATCAAGATAACTATGGCTAAATGGTATAGGCTGACCAAGCTCACTCCTGATAGAGCAAACTTCTATGGAAATGCCAATATCTGGGGTCATGAGTTTGAGCATAAGGCTGCTATTCTTTCACTGATTAGGACTGGTTACTGTCCCCCCAGTGATCCTAAAAAGAGAATCATGGCCACTGGCCTAACTATGGAGAATAGGGTTCTCCACTATCTTTTGGTCAGGGGGTTGATTCCCAGGGGAGGGAATTACTCTCAGGTTCTCAAGGATGATGTAGTGTCCCTCTGGGTAATGACTATTGGGAGACTAATAAACTGGGGTTTCAACATTATAGAGCACCTGTTGGATGTCAAGAAAAAGAAAAACTTTGCTCTCCCTTTTGCTATGCTGGTGACAGCCATCCTAGAGCATTGTTGCATTTCCCTGGCTGAGGAGTCCAAGGACACCAGCTCAAAAGGACCACAATCCATTGGCTTGCATACCTTGAAAAAGCTTCAGCTCTACAAAGTCGATGACAGGTGGCACTACATTGCCCATGACACCTTTGGACATATCCATCATGATCCGGATAGTGATGATGATGAAGAGGCTCAGCATCCTGCCCCTGCCCCTGCTCCTGCTCCAGCTACACTAGACCTCCTGCTCCAAGAGATGCGAAACCTAAGCGCTACTTTAGACACACGCATGGATCACATTGAGCAGAAGATAGATCACCTTGAGCTGAGGATGGACTACTCATATCAGGAGCTTGCCTCCATTCAATCCCTCTTGGGTGGACCTCATATTCCTCCGAGTGCTACTGCTGCACCTCCCACATCCTCTGCCTCTCCTGTTCCCTTGTCCTTTGCTGGTCCATCTGGCGTCCCTGCTGATAATGAGGAGCTCCTAAACTCTGAGGACGATCTTGAGCCCGGCGATGATAACGTTGATCTAGGAGACATTGCTGCGGATCCAGACAGTGACAGCGAGGCTACTGATAGTGATCATGGCCCATTGCCCTGATGTTTCTCATTGTTATTTACTTATGACTACATTGTATTTTTTCTTTTTGGCTCAGTTATATAACATTGGTATACGTTTTTGGTGTTTTTGGTTATTGGCTATACTGGTTATGATAAGTTACATTGTACATGTTTTTTAATGATATATGAACTTGAATCAGCTTTGATTATATTCTCTGAATGTTTGGTTTTTTGAATATTGGTTGGATTGAATATTCTTTTTGGATTTCTTGTTTTGACAATACTTGGGAAATCATGAAATATAGCTGAAGTGTTGTCTATTTTTTTTAAATGCTTATGTTTTTTTTATAATGCCAACGGGGGAGAGAATAGTGAAAAATGAAATCTAATTAAGGTTGCATGTGTACGGGGGAGTTATTGAGCTTTTGAGCTCTTAAGCTTTTTACATGAAAAATCTAACTCAATATCATGCATAAACTCCGGGGGAGCGTTGCGCCTAAATCTCTGTTATACACAAATGCAAAAACTCTTTCTTTTTCTTATGATTAGTTTGTCATCATCAAAAAGGGGGAGAATGTGAATGCTTATGTCCCTAAAGCATGTCAAATGGTTTTTGATGATAACAAAGGCAAAAGTGAAGATCAAGTGCAAAAGTGAAGATCAAGTGCAAAAGAAAAGATCAAGATCAAAGAAAGAAGTCAAGAGGTTTATTTAGTTATAAGACTTAGAATATTAATGTTAAATGCTCTCAAGCTTTCTCAAATGGTTTTTTAATATATCATTTCAAAATAAGTGGAAAAATTCAAAGCTAAACATGTTTTTCAAGAAACTTGAGTTTTAATCTTAAATCTAACACTCATAAAAGGATTTATGTTTAATCAAATGTCTTGAGGTGTTAAAAATAGCTTACAAGCTTTATTGGACTTGAAAAATGTGTTTAAAGGCCAATGTAATCAATTACATGATGTGTGTAATCGATTACACAGCAAACAGAGGCCTTGTAATCGATTACATGATCAATGTAATCGATTACACCAATAATGTAATCGATTACAATGAGCCTAGAAAGGCAAGAACACGTTCAAAGAGTCATGTAATCGATTACATGGATATTGTAATCGATTACACAGCAAGACAGAAGTCATGTAATCGATTACATGGATATTGTAATCGATTACAAGCAAGTCAGAAGCCATGTAATCGATTACACCAATAATGTAATCGATTACACAGAGCCCAAAAAGCTAAGAACATATTGGAATAACAATGTAATCGATTACATTTGTTGTGTAATCGATTACACGCATCTTGACAGTGTCCAACGGCTATATTAAATGCATTTAATGCTTGGCTAAAACCCTCCAACGGCTCCATTTATTGCAAAACTTATAAATACCAATGTTGGGTCTTCATTAGAGGTTGACCTTGAACCAAAAACTAATTACCAATACTTCAAAACGTGATTCAATCCTCAAATCCATTCTTGCTCTGTTTTTGTGCAAAACGTGGGTTAATCTTTGAGAGCATATTAGAGCTTCAATTTGTAATCATCTACTCTAGTGAGAGTTTCATTCAATCAATCTATATTGCTTTGTAAAGAGGGTGAGGCATCCCTCCAAAAGTGTAAAGGGTGAGGTATCCCTTAGTTGAAGAGACTCAAGCTCCAAGGGTGAGGTATCCCAAAGTGTTGAGTGCTCAAGGTTGTAAAGGTTATCAAGCACCTATTGAAGCTTGAAGAAATAGTGGAAAATCTCTAGCGGTTGCTTGAGGACTAGACATAGATCACAAGTGGATTGGTGATCGAACCAGGATAAATCATTGTGTTTGTTTTCTCTAAACCCTTCTCTTTACATTGAGTACTGTTTTATTGAATTTCTTGAATATTGGTCCCTTTGGCTATTGCATTTATAATTAAAAGTGTTTATCTTTTATATCCAATCATCTCTAATCATCAATTAGCTTTAACGAAAATTGTTTATCAAACGATTTGCGAACTTATTTTTCATACTCAATTCACCCCCCTCTTGAGTATTGAGGTCACTTGGTAACATTTTCTTGCTATTTCTAGGGCTATTCAGTCATGAGAAATAATGGAAAAAGAGCAGAAAGAATAAGGTTAGATGTAGGTGAAGATGGATGGAATGAAAGATGGAAGATGAAATGTTAAGAATGGGTAGCCGTGTGGTACTTCCTTCCTCTGTTTTGTGGGTTCTATTTCTGTTTTGCCTCCATTTTACATAGGAAGTATTGGAGAGAAAAGTGTAGAGAAATCAAGAATTATGGAGAAAGGTGATTGGCGGTGGAAGTCACAAAAGATGACTTAAAATTTTATGCTGAAACTTTTGGATCTGCTACGTAGACTTTAATCTTTCAAAGTTAAGGTTTTAAATATCTATAAGTATTATAAAAAAATTTAGAACTCAACTTAGTCCTTGTATCTATTTTTTCATAACTTTCCATATACTACTATTTATCAGTTAAACTTCATTACTCCGTCCTATGTTAAGTTAAACTTAGGAATTAAGTAAATATGTTGGCCGATACTTATCTTAGTTAGAATTTTATATCAAAATATTCTCTATATTTTACTTATCATTTCCATAAAATTTCATAATTTTTTGAGTTACTTTAACTGTCCAATTGGTCTTTTAAACTTTCATTCAATGTCGTTAAATATACCATATCAATTCATCTAATTCTCCAAAATTTGCTACAACTCTTATCAACTATTTATAGTTAGGAAATAAATTTTTCATATTTATTTCCATTATATTAGTTGTTTATGCAGAAATTTTAGCTAATTTTTCACATTTGGTATTATAGAATTAGGCTCAAGCTAGTCTAAAAGGTTATCCGAATTAACAGATAACTCATACTGGAGTTATTGAGCTTTTATAACCCTGATTAGGAGTATTAGGTTAAGGAGAATGTTACAATACTCCTCCATGAGTTTTTAAAAAAAATTCAAATTTACTGTTTTATTGATTTTTACCATTTACTCACTTATTTATGAATTTGTTCTTGATGGATTTGGAAGTGAAAATCAAGTTTTTGACTTTAAGGTAAAAGTTTGAGGAAAAAGGAAGGTAAATAAAAATGTTTTCCATATGAAATATGGCTGCAATACCATTAGTTCAACTATAATATGTTGTATTCTATTCCTACTGACTTTTAACTCATAAAATTAATCGTGGTATTTCATATGGCCTACTACTAGATCACGACTAGGTTTTACTACATTTGGGTCTCTGTCTCGGAGTTGAATGCAATTGTGAGGATGGTTATCTCCATCCAGACTTCCATGGAAGACATGGACCAAGATGGCTAAAGACCCCTTTAGAAGACATGTAGCATCTCCATTTTTATTTTGTGTTTTGTAAAGCACCTAGTTAGGGATTGTCTATATGTTGTATCCTAACTCTTTTGGTTGTAAGATAGTAGGTGTTAACTCTTAATTAGAATATGCTACGTGTGTGTGTGTATATATATATATGTGGGCATCTGGCCTCTGACTTGAAAGGGAACTAGTTTTCCCTCTTTGTTTGTAGAACTAATGATGCATATATGAAGTACTATGTTTGTGCTTTATAAGGCTTTGTATAATATTAATTCAGTAACTAATAAGAAAAATAAACAACCAAATTTAGTAACAAAGTCAAATAAGAAATAAGTGACGTACTGTTCTAATTAAGAACAAAGAAAAACGTTAATTACCCTGAGAATTAGGGCAGGACGTCACAAAAATTGTTATAAAAATAATTTTTGTAACACATACAGAAGACTCATGTATTTAATTGTTATCTTTTTACCAGTAAAATAGTAAGTAACTATATATATATATATATATATATATATATATATATATATATATATATATATATATATATATATATTCATTCTTGAGATGAAGTTTTCATATTACGTTGATAAAAATTTTAGATTATGGGAAATTGTATGTTTATTTTTAAAATATAAATCATAGAGTTCAAATACGAAATAGCCTGTGCTAGTTATTTAAATTGTAATGTAAGTCATAATTACACAACTAAATATAAAAATCTATTTATACCTAAAAAATATAAAAAATATTATTATTTTGCCACCCAAAATATTTGTCCAAGATGCATTGGATGTTGGTTATTTTATATGTTGATTATCTATGCTTCTATCTAAAAGGTTCCCCCCTTGATATCAATTATTTTCTTTTTCAAAATTATTATTAATAGTTAATTATTTAAGGATATAAAGATAAATATTGATAGGATAAAATTGTAAATATAACTTAATTCTTATCTAAAGACTTAACGATAACTATAAAGAGAATAAATTGGAGATACATCTTACTCTTCAAAGTTTTAAAACTTCTCAACTTCTCGATGATTTTTTATGTACTCTATACGAGGGTCACTCTACTATCTAATTTTTTCATGGGTATTAATACCTAAGATGAGTTGTCAATTATTTATTATTTTTGGATGATAAGAAATGGAATTACATTTCAGAATTTTAATTTTAATTCTAATTTTTACATTTGGTACAACGACAGTGATCGGAAGATGCCATTATCAGTGGTGATAGTGGATGTTGCCAAAGACAGTGATTGAAGGATGTCGCCGAGGCGATGATTGGAGGAAGCCACTGTTAGTGGTTGTCGATGTTTGTCGGTGATGACGATGATTGGAGGATGCTACCGTTGGGGGTGATCAGAGGATGCTACCATCGACAATGATTGACGGATGCTGTTATTGATTGTGATCAAAGGATGCCTCCATTGGCAGTGATTGAAGGATGCATTGTCGATGATGTGGTCGGCACCGGGAATGATGGTTGCAACAACAGTTGCTCGTATGCTTGTGACAAAGATAATGAACAATAAATATAAAATAATACTTGTAACTTTTCTGCTTGGAATTGTAATTCTTAGGGTCTAAGCTAAGAATTGAAAATAACATAAAATATTTATTTTTCATATCTATGGAATTGGACTTGTAACATCCTAATACCATTACCCTAGTATATCTAGAATATATTTGGATAAATAGTATTAGCCATGTCACTTCTAAACCAAAACATCAAATTAGATTCATAATAACCATACATGTCATTATAAAGAGTCACGAAGGAAAGAAAAGATTATATATATACAACATTAGCCACAAAATGGACATAATGTAATACATAACTTCTTTATATATCACAAAGCAAACATAATAAATACAAGCTTTGCCTCAAAAAGCAAATAAACTATACTAGTATTTCGGCTACCTCTTCATTCCTTTTAAAAGGCTAAAACCTATATTTATTGTGGAATCAACAAATGAGGTGAGAATTCACAATTCTCAATATATGTTTCAAAAACATGTCATCATGATACCTGCAGCTGCTTTAGGGAAAAACAAGTTATGCAACAATAACTAGAAAAGTGGCATAAGCAAAACAATCTTTTCTCTTCTCGAGACAGATAGTTCATTCATTTACAAAACATGACATAAGTATCACACAATTATCCATTCACAATGAATAAATAAATCCATTTACATCAGAATATGTTTGCAATACGTACATGAGCCACAACTTATTACCAAAAGAACATTCACATACTCACTCTATGTAATATTCCTAAGCAAACCATAATCCCAAAGATAAGACAATCGTCTATACAATTGTCATTGAAATGCAAATGCTTGTGTTATTTCGTATTATTATGACTAAGGTATGTCCTAAGATTATGCTCATAAAATGTGTTATGGTAGTGTTTGTGAAATGTCATAAAACTTGACTATTTCCAGGAAACTGGTTCCTTGTATTTTTTCTGGGTAGTAGGGCAACGACCTCTTAACACTACCTGGGAATGAGTGGACTGTTCCTTCTCAAAACAATGAGTGTATTGATACCACCTTATAATACCAGTAACCCGGGCCCTAGGTGTAACACCCCTTTTTGGGAGGGAGCATCACATTGTCATTTATAATGCAGAAAATGAAAACATAAATTAAGACTCGGATCATTATATCATAATTGATCTTACTTGATTATAGTTAGATAGAATAAAATGGTGAATATATATATATATATATTAATTATGTATATATATACGTATATTTGTACTCAATAACCTGCCCATTCATTTGGTATTCAAAAGTACTAACATCTATAAAAAGTTCATAAGTACGTACATATATTTTTGTCTAATTGTAAGCGAAAAACATAAACTTTTAACGGAAGACGTAAACACTAAACCATACATCCATGCAAAAGATACATCATATATATATATGTATTGTTTAGATACAAACTATGAGTCAATAATTACATCAAGGCTCATAAAAAAGAAGCCTAAGCTTTACCAGCCCCCAAAAATGTTATAATACCCCCCAAAAGAATATCAAGGCCCCAAAAAGACGGATAGCCACCAGTAGCTATCGACAGTATCAACCCCTAGGAGGAGAAGGAACCGTGTCTGGATCCTCCTCGGGTTCCTCCTCAGGGTCTTCCTCATCAGAGCAAACCCACATAAGAGCCACCGAGTTACGAACTGGGGCTCGAACAGTGAAAACAAAAGAATCCTCCTGTGGGGTGTAATAACGATCACCCCATATCTCCCTGATGGGCAAATAAAACTCTAAACGTAAGCTGATGTTGCAGGTGAAAATGGGAGGATCATGACGCCCCCAAGCCAGCGACAACGACATGTCCCCCAAGTAGACACAGTGATCAGAACTGAAGTTCACATGCCAACAGTCTAGACCCCTAAGAAATGTCAGACGCACGTATCCCAAAAATCCATGTGGACGGGCAGTCATGATCAGGAGCAAGTGCTAAACACGGTCAAGCCAGAAACTCAAAAACTCATGGACTTCACCCTCTTCGTTGATGTCTTTGATGGAACATAAACATAGACAGAATAACAGAAAATATAGAAAAGAGGTAAGACATTCTACATTCATTACCTATGATGGCAGTAAAGAAACAAAATGGCGCATGACGCCCACATAGCATTTCAGAAATGATAATCAGCATTAAAAATAGATAATATACAACTTAGCATTTACAGCCAGTTATAATAGTAATAAGATAACATATTAAATTGTCATATAAATAAGTGAATGTCAAATGATATGGCAACACACTATGCACGTGCACATGGTACCAAAAATCCTACTCCATGGAGCTAGACACAAATATTCGGAGAGAATGATCAGGGGGACATGCCAGTATCTCGTCAGCCGTAAAAACAAGTGCTTTCCAAAAAATATTCAATCATTTTGTGCAATAAGGATTTATACAGGGCATTCCCACAAGATCTCGATATAGGACAGTGCCCCAGTCAAGATCGTCAGTGCATTTGTATCGGTTTGTCCCACGGTCCAGAGGGGCTACCAACTGTCCGCTGTGAGACGCCCACGCCCCGACGTCCTCAAGGTCAACCACAGGACCTACACTAGTCTATTCGCACCCGCACTAAGGTGTGATTCAACTCCTAGGCAACTTGGCCTTAACAATAGCCCAACAGACATTTTCAATGCATATTCCAATCATGTTTATCATGACAAGCTATGTCAATCATGCTTCAAATGCACATAGATTCAATACATCCATGTATATTCATATACGAATCACAATTCATATTATATCATGTCATAACATTTATCAACAAGGTTTGATCCATTCACGGATCCACATCAAGCCAATAACAAACTTTAAGGGTAAACACAACCCCATCCACAGTTACAATAAAAATCAACCTTAGGTTCATTATGTTTCTCACAATCTCACCATACTCATGTTCTTTATTTATTCCAAAAGTATCCTAAACTATAAGGCAAACTATCATTCTCGGTTCTTTCCATTTTATGAATCCCTAATTAACTTCTAATTGTCGCGATCGGGATCACAGTGAAAAATAGCAAGTCATAGGTTTTAAAAATATGAAAATGGAGTTGCCACGAATTTTATTTTAACTTAGGAAAAATTGGGAAACCCTTCTTTAAAAATGGTCTTTGAGAATCAGATTGGATTCGGGAGTCGGTTATGCTTAGGGAAGGGTGGAAACTTAATCCCACAGCACCCCTAACACACCCGTCCTAAGACGGTACCTTAAATCAATTGTGAAAATTCTTAATAATTCTTAGAAATATTTATTTTACCCCTTTTGCAAATATTATAACTATTTATAAAAAAACCACAAAATTATGAAAATTTAATTTTGGCTTGACAGAAATGAAATTCTGCTCCTACGTATCCTTGGGTGCAATGAGGAACTCAAAGTCACATAATTCTTTATAAAATAAGTCTAGGTTAATTGTTTTTAATTAAAAAAAGAAGGAATTTATTTGGAAACGAATTCATTATTGCACAAGGTTCAAGTTAGCACAAGACTATTCAATAAACCCTTATGATCCAACCGACATTGAAGATAACATTCGTTATTCAATTAACATCATTGGTCATCGCATGGATTAAAACTCTTTTTTTTCTCTTTATTCTTATTTTTATTTTAAAGCATATACAAACACAAACAAATAATCATATAAACAACACATTGTCATACCATGAGTAAAGTAAATACAATAGAAATCAAATTAAGCACTACGACACAACAAAATTTTTTTTTACACATTTTATTTTTATTTTTTTATTTTATTTTTCTTCATTTTTTCTCTTTTTTTTAGCTTACTAATCACAAGACATAATATACTATTAGATAAACACCATAAAACAAGAAAAAACTTTAAATAAAACTGACAACCTCAAACAGCAGCCCCACTACATGAGACACAAAGGAACAGACGAAAGAGGAAAAAAATGGGGCTCAAACCTCTGGTAGTGCAAGAGGTGACTCGAAGGAGAGGGATCTGGTGTTGGTGGTTCGACGGTCAGTTGGTTAAAGAATCTGGTGTATGATCTGATGGTCGGTTGGTTGAAGGATCTGGTGTCTGATCCGACGGTCGGTGCGGAGAGGGATCTAGTTTTGTGAGGCTCGACGGTCGGTGAGGGGAAGGGTCTGGCTTCTGTGATGTCCGACAGTCGGTGAGGGCTTCTGAGGTCCGACGGTCGGTTCTGCGGTCC
This sequence comes from Ormosia semicastrata, assembly GCA_029884595.1. NCBI lineage: Eukaryota > Viridiplantae > Streptophyta > Magnoliopsida > Fabales > Fabaceae > Ormosia > Ormosia semicastrata. Next base: position 58,124,809 of record JAQQTO010000060.1, read on the forward strand.
GACGGTCGGTGTGGGCTTCTGAGGTCCGGCAGTCGGTTCTGAGGTAATGGGTTGTGGTGAGGTTGGTTGTGAAAGTTGAAGATGGGTGAGGCTATGGAGGTGCAACCATGATGGTGGCCACGGTTTGGAGGCTTGGAGGTGAGGATGAAGGATAGTGGAGATTGAACATTGGTTGTTGGTCTGCTTCCTTAGTGGGTTCGATTTTTTTTGGTTGCTATGGAGGGATGGATGAGTTGTTAGGAGAGTGGTGAAGGTCGATATGGGTTTACGTGGGGGGGGGGGACCTGGAAGTAGTTGGTTAGGATGGTGATTCTGGAAGGTAGGTGTTTAGGAGGTTGAAGGTAGTGGTTCTTTGGTGAAGAAAATAGGTGAAAGGTGCTGTGTTGTTGAGGTTTGAAGGTGGTTTTATGGGTGGTTGATGGTGGTTGCTGGTATGCAAGTGATGAGGGGTGGTTCACGGTTGGAGCTTGGAGGAAGGAGTTGTGTTGAGCTTCTGAGAGGATCTTTTTCTCCCAAAACTCCCAGCTCTCCGGTGACTTTTTCAAAATTCTCCTCCCTTTCAAATACTTAGTTTCCTCCTTTTGTATCATTCCCCCTATCCAAGTTCCCTCCTTTTTTCCATTTTTTCAGCTGACATTTCCTTCTTTTTCTCTTTACGTAAACCACTCCCTACATTGAGCCCCCATTCCTTCATCTATCGAACCTTTTTTTTCCTTCAATCTCTTCAAACCCCTCCTTTCTTTGCTTTACTTATGACCTCAATGCATTTAATGCATTATTATTTTATCATTTTCTTTTACGTGTGCATGCAGAACATTAAATGCATTGCCCTTTTTTTTTGTTAAACGAGATCAGTGTTCTCTCTTTCTTTTTTTCTTTTTTTCTTTTTTTTTGTTGTTAAAGTGGGCTCATATTTGGGCTAACAAAAAAAACAAGAATATAGACTTTTAATTAATTAAATTCAATTTTTTTTTTGTTTTTGAGCCCGATCAAAATTGAGTGTTCACAGTTGCCCCTCTTTACTTGTTTCTTACTAGATAATAAGAAAACTGTGGTCTTCATATTATCGTCGCAAGAAACGAGTAAAGATATGAATTTCAATTTTGTCCGGTGATGCATAAGATGTAAAACAAATGCGAGAAATAACATGCAAAGTGCCAATACGCTCAAAAGAATTGACAGAATTTTAAAATGCATGGAGCTGATGCGCTCAAAAGAATTAACAGAATTAACAGAAATTAAAGTGCATAGAATATATGGAGCCGATGTGCTCAACAAAATTTAAAATGCATGGAATGCATGGAGCCGATGCGCTCAACAGAATTTAAAATGCATGGAGCCGATGCGCTCAAAAGAATTGACAGAAAATTAAAGTGCATGGAGCCGATGCGCTCAACAGAAATTAAAATGCATGGAATGCATGGAGCCGATGCGCTCAACAGAATTTAAAATGCATGGAGCCGATGCGCTCAACAGAAATTAAAATACATGGAATGCATGAAGCTAATGCGCTCAACAGAATTTAAAATGCATGGAGCCGATGCGCTCAAAAGAATTGACAGAAATTAAAGTGCATGGAGCCGATGCGCTCAACAGAAATTAAAATGCATGGAATGCATGGAGCCGATGCGCTCAACAGAATTTAAAATGCATGGAGCTGATGCGTTCAAAAGAAATGACAGAAATTAAAGAGACAAATGGGCAACTGAGTCCCGGAATTTAAAAGACAGGCGAGCTACGGTGCTCCAGAAAAACAAATATTTAAAAAGGCAAGGCATCTTGATCCACAAGGATTTTTCTTCTATTCTCTTTTTTCTTCTTCTTTGTTTTTTTTTTAGTTTTGTTAAAAGACCTTTGAACCAACAGCGACTTTTGGAAAACTTTAACCAATCAAGCCCTTGTTCACATGCTTTTGCTCGTTGGACCTGATAACCTCGATCTTTCCTCTCTTTCTTCTTCTTCTTTCTTCTTTTTTTTTTCTTGATTCCCCTTTTCTCCTTGGCAATGAAATCCAATACTGCATTGCAATCTATAGTTTGAGCTACTGAGATCTTTTAGCCCAAGTCAATCATTGAAGGATTGTTATAGAATTGTCAAATCAAATTGTTAACCATAAATTTATCCTATTTGAGACATAACTTAATGAGTAAGCATGCATTCATGAATGGATAGAAGTTCGTTGAATGAACAAACTTCTTTTTATTACTTTGGTAATCTGATCATACAAGAACTTTTAATAAGACACATGCTTGAAAGATGAAATCCTAGGAACTAAAGGAGGTTACAAAGGATAAGAAAAATTTACCCCAGTATTAGCTCCTTGTTCCTTATTCAATTGATTCCTTTCAATGGCCTGATAACTCAACTATTGTCTCTGTGTTGTTACTTCCTTCAACACACCTTCTCCTCAGTCCTTCAAAAAAAATACTTACCCCAGTGTAGCCAATTGAAAGCGAACAAAATTGCCCCAGTGTAGTCAATTAAATACCGATAAGAATTGTCCCAGTTTGGTGATCCATTCAAGGAGTTTCATGCCAACTTTCTTTGAGATCTTGCCTATTTATTTGCCCTAACTTTTGCTTAGACCGCCCTTTCGGGTTTTCAGCCTAACGGGCCCCCTTTTTTTTTAGGCATAGAATCTTTTGACAACATCAGTATTTACGGGCCTCAGCAACTCTTCTCCATCCATGTTCTACAAAATTAATGCTCCTCCTGAAAATGCCTGCTTGACTATATATGGGCCTTCATAATTCGAAAACCATTTCCCTCTGCTATCTTCTTGATTAGGGAGAATCTTCTTCAAAACCAAATCTCTTGAACAAAAATCTCTGGGACGAACTTTCTTGTTAAAGGCTCTGGCCATTCTGCTTTGATATAATTGCCCATGGCAAATAGCCGTCAGTCTCTTCTCTTCTATCATATTCAACTGCTCATGTCGAGTCTTCACCCATTCGGATTCTTCCAATTCTGCCTCTATCAAAACCCTTAGGGAAGGAATCTCAATTTCTATGGGAGAGAAGACTTTCATCCCATATACCAAAGAGAAAGGCGTTGCCCCAGTGCTTGATCATATATTGGTATGATACGCGTGTGGTGTGGTGTGGAATACGATTAAAAATTAATATTAAAAATAGTTGCCAAGTTCCACCAAAAATATAAAAACCTTGCAACCAATTGTAGTAAGCAAGGGTCGATCCACAGAGAACCAATTCAATTAACACTATCAATCCAATTCCTAAATTAAACTCTGATGAAAAATAAACAGTAAAAGTAAAAGGGGGATTTTGTTAATTAAAACTAACAAAAGAAATTAAAATTAAACCAAAGCAGTAAACACAAATTGAATTATCAAGTTAAAGATATTGGTTAAGAGATAGAATCCACCATTAGATTTATATGATTATGCCAACTTACATACCCTTTATACCAACATGATCAGTTATGTTCTTATGTGATTGTGAGATAAATCTCATGTCTTCCTTAAGTTTCGCTTAATTCAGCAACCGCTCAAATCAAATCCTAACCATTAGTTATTTGTAAAGCAACCGCTCTTACACCTACCTAATGATTGCATTAAGAATTAGAAAACCAATCACACTAAGGTCTAATCACACACCGGGATTAAATTACTTAGATCATATGTCTCACTAGTCATACCACCGCAACCGCGCATAGCAATCTTAGTTTTACCACTTTCGAAGTTTGGCAAGAATATAAAAACCTTTATATTGATTTAAGAATAGAAACATATGAATAAAAACATAATTGTATTGATATAAAGAGGTATGCAAGATTCACATAATCAAAACTAGAGTTTCATCCTCCCTTAACCAATCAAGGAGTTTAGCCACACATGGCAAATTCAAAAACAGAAGAAAAATTAAAAGAAAACATCGTTCAGAACAAAAGAAGAAAAGAAAAACTAAAGATCAAACTAGTTTCCAAGGCTTGAGAGTGATTGATCTTTGATCGCTCGAATCCGAGTCTCCAATCCTCGATCGAATTCTTCCCCTTCTTGGACTTTGTGTTTCTCTCAGTTTCCTTCACGTCTCTCTACGTCCAGAATACCTTAAAGGGCTCTAAGTCACCCTATTTATAGGTTTGGGAACCTAATTTAACATTAAAGCACGAAATTAACTTCCTGGTGCGACGACACGGGCCGTGTCCTTCTACACGGCCCAACCCGTGTCTGATTCTGGAGCTAATTTTTCAGCTATTCCAAGGTCAGAAGGGAACACGGCCTACCCCGTGTCAATTGACACGGGCCGTGTTATCGGTCAAGGCTTCAAATCATCCTTCCTTGTGAAGTCAGAGGCGTACACGGCCTACCCCGTGTCAATTGACACGGGCCGTGTTGATCAAAACTTTCCAGTCTTCAAAGTCAGAATGACACACGGCCTACCCCGTGTCAATTGACACGGGCCGTGTTGATCACTTTCTTCGAGTTCAGCCTTGATTCTTCATGAATGCTCTTCTTCCTTTGCTTCTAGAGGTTGATACTGATTCCCTTAAGTCTCTTAACTCTCTTCTCAACAGCTCAATACCAATGGACTCCATCACTCATAGATCTCCTGAAAATCACAATATGTTTATGAGTGTCTATAATCTCATTTAAGCAAAGTTTCACAATAAACATCCAAAGACAACTCTAAATCAGAAACTTAACTAAATGTCAAGCAATTAAACACATTTGGAATCCAATTAGATCAAACAAAGAACATTCAAGAGCTGAAATTATTAACGGATCAAATACCCCCACACTTAACCTTTTGCACTCCTGGGCAAAAACATAAAACCAAGCACATGCTTCCCAAAAAGTAACAAAAGTATTGAACAATGAGCAAAAATCTATACACATCAGTTCTTTCAAGGAATCTAAGCATTCAGGAATTTCCTCTCTCAACAATCCAGATCAGCAAGTCAGGTCTATCCAAAATCAGGGTTAAGCCAACATAATAAATCCTCACAGATGTACTCCCTTTCACTCAAGTATTTTGGCTTGTACTTACTCTCAACCAACTCATGAAAACATGCCTTACCATAGGCTTGACAAGCCTCTACTTCTCCACCACCTAAATCACATGCACACAAAGATCAAAAGGTCTTTAATCAGGTTGTAATGGGGTCAAGGTTAAGGTAAGATATATCAAGGATAAACAAAGTTAGACCATCGGAAATAGAAGAGCTAAGGGGAATAAAAACCAAACACTTTTGCACAATTACCCCAACACTTTTCAATCCATCTTCATCTTTTACTTGACTTTCTCCATTTATCAACCAACTTATCAATCTTTTTTTTTTTTCCGCTCCTTTTTTTTCTTTTTTTTTCGCTCCTTTTGTTTTTTTTTCTTTAATCAAAACTTAATTAAAATAGTGTAATCACCCCCACACTTATTCAAACACAATTCCCAACATAATTATTAAGCTCTTCTACTCCCTAAGGTAGGGTAGCAATGGTTTTTCACTATTAGGCTTGTATTGAGCTATAATAAAAAGAAAGGATATAATTCAGGCTCAAAGGGGTGAAACAATGGATCAAAGTACAAGGCTAGCTATTTGGCCAGTGGCTGAAAGAAAGAAATGCCTTTATCATCTCAAAAATGTGCAGTGATCATTTGCAACTTTAAAGAGAGTCAAATCAAGTTTTGAAAAACATATAATCACAAGTGGAATCACACGACAAAGAACAGAAGTGACTTAAAATTAGTCATTCATATTTAGGCCCAAAAACTCACTAGGTTCAAATTTTATCAAATTCTCAAAACCCTTTCAATTTTCAAAACCCCTTAGTGCAAATTTAGAAGCAAGAAAGTCAACTCCTTTAGGCTTAAAAACCTGTCCAATTAAAAATCATTCACTTGCTCATTGCTCAATATACTCTAAAAACCAGTTAGAAAAAACATGCACCACCAGATATGCCATTAAGATCAGGATGTGCAATGAGGCTCAAAACCAACTTCCCCCCCACACTTAAAACAGACAGTGTCCTCAATGTCAAAGCATACACAACAGAGAAAATGAATCCAAGTAAATAAACAAAGTATATGCGAAGAAATGAAGTATTGCATCATGAAACTCAGTTCAATACAAAAGAGTAACAATAGTAATCAGAACAATGTACAATAAACCATCAAAATGAAGGACACAGCCTCAAAAGAAAATGAAAATACATCAGGAAGGGGGAGGGGGAGATGAAAAATGCTGAAGCAAAAGGTCAAGCTTGCCATCAATGGCAGCCATTCTCTGATCACGTGCGACCTCCATAGCCTGAAAACGATCCTCTAAGCGCTGAAAGCGAGCAGCATGGTCCAGCTCCAAGCAATCAATACGGGCCAAGATAACATCATAAGAAGCGGCGCTAGGCTGAGTGGAAGGGCCCGCATCACCAGCAAACACAGGGGGAGGAGAGAAAGCAATATCCTCATGTGGCTCAGGGTCCGGATCAACTCTAGGCAAGGCAGCTCCATCAGCGCCAAGCAAGACAAGAGCACCATTTAGACGAGTGCAGAGCTTCATAGCCACCAAAATGGCCCCATCAATAGCACTGGGACCCTGAACCGGTTCCTCTTCCACCAAATCCAAATACTCAAAGTGATCAGCAATAGTAGTTACATACCCTCCTAACACAATACGACCAGCTAAAGTGGTCCCGACATGATGAAGCGACACAGAGCCAATACCCCCCATTAATATGCACTCCTCAATCATACAATGCAAGAAAAATAACTCAGAACGGCTAATCGTCCCTTGACTCTCCCCCCGACCACACAGAGTATTAGCTAACCATTTCTGAATATAGCGATGGGCAGGGGACCTAAGCTGAGAGGCTTTAGACATCTTAGGATCATAGTTATCAGACTCAGGCACAGTGAGGGCAGACCACACATGATCAGCATTAAAATCACGGGGTAACATATTTCCCCCTCAGGAAAACCAAAAATAACTCGAAACATATGAATATCAATGGAATGGGAGTTACCTAGCAACCTAAAGGTGATTTCCCCAGGCCATCTAGTTTGATCAGACAGAGGGTAAAGCTTACGATTAAAACTAGAAACAAACTCCCTAGTCAATGCAGCAAAAGTAGGCTTCTGTAACAATGCAAAATCAACCCAACCAATTCTTCCTAATGAGCAAACACCTCATCATATAACCCTATAGCCCTAAGGGTATCTACGTCTAAAAAGCGAGTGGGAACCACTACCTTTCTGTCGATGGGGTTGACTGGCACCTGAGGGGGTGATGGAGACCGAGCACGTCTAGAGCCAGCACGATGGGGATGAAGCGAACATGACGCAGCAGTGGTCTTGACACGCTTTTTAGGACCCATCAAGAGAAGAAACAGAAGAAAGGAGAGAATGTGGTGGTGGGTAGAGGGTGAAATCAGAAAAATTAGGGAGAGTAGGGAGAGAAACTGCGCGTGGAAAGAGGGGGAGATGATAATGATGGAAAACAGGGGAGAATGATGGAATACGGTGGAGATGGGAGGCTATTGAAGGTAATGTGGAGATTGGAAGGGAATGTGCGTGAGACCGGCGCAAAGAAGAAGAAGAAACAGGGGAAAGAGGAGGAACAATGAGAAATGCGTGAGGGGAAGAAGGGAGAATGTGTGTGGGAAGAGGTGGTAATGAAGAAAAATGGTGAAGAAGGGAGGAAAATGGTGGTGGTTGGTGGTGGGTAAGAAAAGATTGAAGGGGAGATGGTGGTGGCTGCGCAGAGGGGAAGAAGAGAAGAGGAAATTAAGGGAGAAAACCCTAAATTAGGGTTTAAGTGAGGCGCTGGTACGAGTACACGGGCCGTGTCATATGACACGGCCCACCCCGTGTACTACTCTATCTGAGTAATAAGCTGCGCAATACAACACGGGCCGTGTCATATGAACACGGCCCACCCCGTGTACTTCTCTGGAAAACAGGGGTTCTGATGGTCAAGACAACACGGGCCGTGTCATATGACACGGCCATCCCCGTGTACCTCTCTGGAATCTTCACAAAAATCCTATCCTCGAAAACACGAGCCGTGTCATATGATACGGCCCTCCCCGTGTAGATTTCTGCAGTAATGGGGTTGCTGTCATATGGACACGGGCCGTGTCATATGACACGGCCCACCCCGTGTGGATGGCTGACTTACACGATGCGCTCTAAACTTTTCCTCAGGACTACATACACTCAACAAACCATGAACTTAAGTAATCAAACTAAAAACTGAGCAAATCCAAACACAAATATCAGCAAGGAAACAGATATCAAGCAAGAAACACTTAAAAATAGGCTAAACTAAGAAACTAAACAATGTAAAAGAGAAAGGAAAAAGAAAGGAAATCTGATTGGGTTGCCTCCCAATAAGCGCTTGGTTTATTGTCCTCAGCCAGACATTGTGGTGCTCCTCAGGATTCTTCATAAGATGGATAGAGAATATGCATGTTTTCAACCTCTGCATTCTCCGGAAGTTTATGGTAAGGCTTGAGACGGTGCCCATTAACCTTGAATGCCTTGCCAGAGGCCTCGTTCATGATCTCCACTGCACCAGAAGAAAAAATAGTTGTTACTACAAATGGGCCAATCCATTTAGAACGTAATTTACCTGGAAATAATTTGAGTCTGGATTGGTATAGCAACACTTTTTGGCCTTGGTGGAAACTTTTCCTCGAAATCATTTGGTCATGAAATGCTTTGGCTTTGGCCTTGTAAATGAGGGCACTCTCAAAGGCCTCATTCCTCAATTCTTCTAACTCCTGAATTTGGAGTTTCTCTGCTTGTCAACACCTTCCAAGTTCAAGTTAACTTGCTTGATAGCCCAGTAAGACCGATGTTCTAGCTCCACTGGCAAGTGACAGGGCTTACCATAAACCAATCGGAATGGGGACATACCAATAGGGGTCTTGTATGCCGTCCGATAAGCCCACAAGGCATCAGCAAGTCTAGTACTCCAATCCTTGCGCGTGGGATTCATAGTTTTTTCAAGGATAGACTTGATCTCCCTATTGGATACCTCGGTTTGACCATTCGTCTGAGGATGGTAAGGAGTGGAGGTCCGGTGCACCACACCATATTTCTTCAAAAGGGATTCAAAGATTCTGTTGCAAAAATGTGTCCCTTGGTCACTAATGATGGCTCTGGGAATACCAAACCTGGAAAAGATAAAGGACTTCACAAAATCCACAACAGTCTTAGAATCATCAGATTTAGTGGCTTTAGCTTCCACCCATTTGGAAACATAATCCACAGCTAAAAGAATATAGGAGAAACCAAAAGAAGGAGGAAACGGTCCCATGAAGTCAATGCCCCAAACATCAAAAACTTCCACAAAGATTATGGGAGTTTGAGGCATTTGATTTCGTGGACCAATATTACTGCGTTCTCTCGACAGCGGTCACATGACTTACAGAAATCATAAGCATCTTTAAAGATGGTAGGCCGAGAAACCACTGTCAAGCACTTTGTTGGCTGTCCTCTTTATGCCGAAATGTCCTCCACAGGCATAAGTATGGCAAAAAGATAGAACGGAGTGAGTCTCTGAATCCGGGATACATCTCCGAATCACTTGATCCGCGCAATGCTTCCAAAGGTAAGGATCATCCCAAATGTAATACTTGCAATCACTCCTCAGCTTATCTCGCTGTGCTTTGTTCAAGCCTGCCGGAAAGTCTTTGGTGACCAAGTAATTAGCAATATCAGCATACCACGGAATAGTGGTAGCGATAGCCATTAAATGCTCATCCGGAAAGCTCTCTAGTATAGGTATGTCCTCCTCTTCAGTCACTAACCTGCTCAAATGATCTGCCACCAAGTTTTCGCTCCCCTTTTTGTCTTTAATTTCCAAGTCAAACTCTTGGAGCAACAGAATCCATCGGAGCAATCGTGGCTTCGCTTCTTTCTTTGCCAGTAGGTACTTCAATGCTGCATGATCAGAAAAAACAATTACTTTAGAGCCAATTAAATATGATCGAAATTTCTCTAAAGCAAAAACAACGGCAAGAAGATGCATAGTAAATAGCATAAGGAACCCTATCAACTCGCTGTCCTAAGACAGCCCCTACCGCAAAGTCACTCGCATCACACATTAATTCGAATGGAAGCTCCTAATTTGGCGGCCTAATGATAGGTGCCTCAGTCATCAACTCCTTAAGGGTGAGGAAAGCCTTCATACACTTCTCATTAAACTGAAATGGAAAATCTTTTTGGAGAAGTGTGCAGAGGGGTGCTGATATCTTGGAGAAATCCTTGATGAAGCGCCGATAGAAACCTGCATGACCAAGAAAAGAACGAATATCCCGCACACTAGTGGGTGGGGGTAATGAACGTACAAGCTCTACCTTAGCTTTATCAACTTCAATGCCCCTAGCAGAGATTACATGACCTAATACAATACCTTCTTCTACCATGAAATGACATTTTTCCCAATTTAAAATAAGGTTTGTGTCAATGCATCTCTTCAAAACCAAAGTCAAATGGTCCAAACATTTCTCAAAGCCATTCCCAAATACACTAAAGTCATCCATGAAGACCTCAATGATATTCTCTATGTAATCAGAAAAAAGACTCACCATACATCTCGAAAAGTCCCGGTGCATTGCACAGTCCAAAAGGCATTCGCCTATAAGCAAAGGTGCCAAAAGGACAAGTGAAAGTGGTCTTTTCCTGATCTTCCGGAGCAATAGCAATCTGGTTATAACCTGAAAATCCATCTAAGAAACAATAATGAGAATGACCAGCTAACCTTTCTAACATTTGATCAATAAAAGGTAAAGGAAAGTGGTCTTTTCTCGGTGGCAAACATTCAATTTTCTATAGTCTATACAAACGCGCCACCCTGTCTGTAATCTAGTGGGAATAAGCTCATTCTCAGCATTTCTTACCACGGTAATGCCAGATTTCTTTGGTACTACCTGGACTGGGCTTACCCACTTGCTGTCAGAAATGGGGTAGATAACCCCCACACTTAAGAGCTTCAGTATCTCCTTCTTCACAACATCCATCATCGGGGGATTCAACCTCCTCTGTGGTTCTCTTACTGGTTTAGCCCCCTCCTCCATTAAGATTCGATGCATGCAAATGGAGGGGCTAATACCTCTGATGTCCGCAATAGTCCACCCAATGGCTGTCTTGTGTTCTTTCAACACAGAAATCAAGCTCTCCTCTTGCTCCTTGGTGAGGGATTTAGCAATTATTACCGGGAGTGTCTCCTTCTCACCCAGAAAAATGTATTTCAAATGGGAGGGCAGTTCCTTCAATTCCAGCTCTGGTGCCTGCACAACAAGAAGGTTTAGGTACATCAAGTAGTAAAAGGTAATTCAACATATGATACCTCATGCCCTTCCGAGGTGGAAGAGAGATCGTATGTAAGGTGCCACCACTTCATTAACCTCTTCGCTCCATGGTTCTCCTTGGTCATCCTTCGTTGAATCCATGAAAATCTAAATCGCGAGTCATAATCGTATCAAGGACATCAAATTGATCAGACTCAAGAACAGTAAAAATTAAAGATTCCAAGATATCAAAAGAGTCAATAACACAAGCAGAGTGCACATCACTCGGGTATCTCATGGCTTCAAAGATGTTGAATCTAATCAACTCTCCATCAAATTCCATAGTCAATGTTCCCGAATGCACATCAATTTTAGTTCGGGCAGTCTTGAGGAAAGGCCTCCCCAACAGAATGGGGGCAGAGTTGGGAGATTTGTCCTCCTCCATATCCAGCACATAAAAATCTGCCGGAAACACAAGTTCATTGACCTGCACCAAAACATCCTCAACAACCCCCTTAGGGTATGCATTAGACCTGTCTGCCAGTTGAATGATAACTCCAGTAGGTTCTAAAGGTCCTAGATGTAAAGATGCATAAATAGAAAAGGGCATAACATTAATGGATGCACCTAAGTCTAGCATGGCCCTCTCAAACCTGGCATTACCGATAGTGCATGGTATAGTAAATGTGCCAGGATCTTTACATTTAGTTGGGAGTTTCCTATTAAAAATAGCTGAAACATTTGCTCCCACTTGGACTCGTTCATTACCTTTCAACTTCCTTTTGTTAGTGCACAACTCCTTTAAGAATTTAGCATATCTAGGCACTTGCTTTATGGCATCTAACAGAGGAATGTTAACTTCAACTTTCCTAAAAGTCTCTAAGATTTCTTTATCCGCTTCTTCTTTTTTATTTTTAACAAACCTGCTCGGAAAAGGGGCCTTAGTGACATATTTAGGACATAGGTCAGAAACACTTACCTTAGGGGTCTTAGAATTGAGCCCCTCCTCATCTACCTCCTTAGAATTTTGAGCTTTATTTTCAGTGACTGGGGAAGATATGGGTCCTTCAAGTGTCTTCCCACTTCGCAAGGTGACAAGACTAGCATTTTCTCTTGGGTTCACCTCTGGTTGCGAGGGAAGTTTCCCTGAAATCTGACTCTGCACCTTGTTGATCTCAGTAGCCAACTGTCCCACTTGGTTCTGCAAAGTACTGATAGTGGCCCTTGTTTCTTGCTGAAACTGAATATTGCTAGTGGCCATTTGCCTCACTAGATCTTCCAATGAAGGTTCAGGTTGCCTAGGGGCCTGAACTTGTGGTTGCCTTAGAGGAAAAGGTGCTTGCCTTTGCTGAAATCCTGGAGGACCATAGGCTTAGGGTTGCGTTTGAGCTTGAGGCTGCTTTGCATAGCTAAAGTTGGGATGATCTCTCCACCCCGGATTATATGTGTTAGAGTAGGGGTTGTAATTCTTGGATGGAGCAGAAAATCCCCCCACTGCCTTGGCTTCTTCATTTGTGTCTTCTTGTAAAGTAGGACACATATCAGTGGGATGTCCTGAAGAGCAACAAATTCCACATGCCTGTACTGGTGCTTTCCCAGTGTCCATCAGCTTCTGAATCATGGCAGTCAAATGTGTCATTTGGTTCTCGCAGACTAGTAGTGTCAGCCTCTTTAACCGCTTCTCTCACTCCTGTATCATTCCGAGTAAAGAATTGTTGAGTGTTCGCAGCCATTCTAGATATCAGATTTCTGGCTTCTCGAGGAGTTTTATCAACTAAGGCTCCTCCACTGGCAGCATCAATCATGTTACGGTCCATTCCTAGCAAACCTTCATAGAAATACTGTATCAAAAGTTGTTCACTAATTTGGTGTTGAGGCGCCTAGCACACAATCTCTTGAATCTTTCCCAGTACTCATGAAGTGATTCCCCATGTTTTTGTTGGATCCCGCAAAATTCTTTTTTGATTGTTGCGGCCTTTGATGCAGGGAAGTATCTGTCTAGGAAAGGTCGAGCCATATCCTGCCATGTCTGAATCGACCCAGGTGGCAAGTAGTACAACCACTCCTTTGCAGAGTCCTTTAGGGAAAACGGAAAAGCTCTCAGCTTGACTTGCTCAACTGAAATTCCCGCGGGCTTCATGCTAGAACATACAACATGAATTTCCTTCAGATGCTTGTTAGGGTCCTCTCCGGCTAGTCCATTGAAAGATGGCAACAGATGAATCAGTCCAAATTTCAATTCAAATGCCTCTTCATTCTCAGGAATTTCTATGCACAAAGGTTATTGGTCTAAGTCCGAAGCACCCAACATCCTTAATGTATTTTCTGCCATCACTTCTTCAGGCAGCTCAGATATCTCAGATGCCGCAGAGCTGGAAAGATCTACATGACGGGCAGCTTCAACGTCAGTAGGTGTGAATTGCGAGTGATTTGTTCAAAGTAATGCCTCGATTCCTCAATTGCTCGTTCACCTCTTCACCGGACATGAACACCTGCAAGATAGTTGAAAAGAACAAATAAACTATTAAAATTAAAACAAAAACAGAGAGAAAAATAGGAAACAAATTAATAGCGCAATTGGAAAATTGGCTCCCCGGCAACGGCGCCAAAATTTGGTGTAGTATGGAATACGATTAAAAATTAATATTAAAAATAGTTGCCAAGTTCCACCAAAAATATAAAAACCTTGCAACCAATTGTAGTAAGCAAGGGTCGATCCACAGAGAACCAATTCAATTAACACTATCAATCCAATTCCTAAATTAAACTCTGATGAAAAATAAACAGTAAAAGTAAAAGGGGGATTTTGTTAATTAAAACTAACAAAAGAAATTAAAATTAAACCAAAGCAGTAAACACAAATTGAATTATCAAGTTAAAGATATTGGTTAAGAGATATAATCCACCACTAGATTTATATGATTATGCCAACTTACATACCCTTTATACCAACATGATCAATTATGTTCTTATGTGATTGTGAGATAAATCTCATGTCTTCCTTAAGTTTCGCTTAATTCAGCAACCGCTCAAATCAAATCCTAACCATTAGTTATTTGTAAAGCAACCGCTCTTACACCTACCTAATGATTGCATTAAGAATTAGAAAACCAATCACACTAAGGTCTAATCACACACAGGGATTAAATTACTTAGATCATATGTCTCACTAGTCATACCACCGCAATCACAAGCATAGCAATCTTAGTTTTACCACTTTCGAAGTTTGGCAAGAATATAAAAACCTTTATATTGATTTAAGAATAGAAACATATGAATAAAAACATAATTGTATTGATATAAAGAGGTATGCAAGATTCACATAATCAAAACTAGAGTTTCATCCTCCCTTAACCAATCAAGGAGTTTAGCCACACATGGCAAATTCAAAAACAAAAGAAAAATTAAAAGAAAACATCGTTCGAATAAAAAGAAGAAAAGAAAAACTAAAGATCAAACTAGTTTCCAAGGCTTGAGAGTGATTGATCTTTGATCGCTCGAACCGAGTCTCCAATCCTCGATCGAATTCTTCCCTTCTTGGACTTTGTGTTTCTCTCGGCTTTCCTTCACGTCTCTCTACGTCCAGAATACCTTAAAGGGCTCTAAGTCACCCTATTTATAGGTTTGGGAACCTAATTTAACATTAAAGCACGAAATTAACTTCCTGGTGCGACAACACGGGCCGTGTCCTTATACACGGCCCAACCCGTGTCTGATTCTGGAGCTAATTTTTCAGCTATTCCAAGGTCAGAAAGGAACACGGCCTACCCTGTGTCAATTGACACGGGCCGTGTTATCGGTCAAGGCTTCAAATCATCCTTCCTTGTGAAGTCAGAGGCGTACACGGCCTACCCCGTGTCAATTGACACGGGCCGTGTTGATCAAAACTTTCCAGTCTTCAAAGTCAGAATGACACACGGCCTACCCCGTGTCAATTGACACGGGCCGTGTTGATCACTTTCTTCGAGTTCAGCCTTGATTCTTCATGAATGCTCTTCTTCCTTTGCTTCTAGAGGTTGATACTGATTCCCTTAAGTCTCTTAACTCTCTTCTCAACAGCTCAATACCAATGGACTCCATCACTCATAGATCTCCTGAAAATCACAATATGTTTATGAGTGTCTATAATCTCATTTAAGCAAAGTTTCACAATAAACATCCAAAGACAACTCTAAATCAGAAACTTAACTAAATGTCAGCAATTAAACACATTTGGAATCCAATTAGACCAAACAAAGAACATTCAAGAGCTGAAATTATTAACAGATCAGCGTGCAAAGCATAGGGCAACATTTCATGCCAGTCTTTGTAATTCACCACCATCTTAGCAATAATTTTCTTGACATTCTTATTTGCTGCTTCAACTGCACCATTCATCTGGGGCCTGTAAGGAGCCGAATTATGATGCTTGACTTTGAAACTCTCACAAAACTTTCGAATCTCAGCACCGTTAATATTGGTGGCATTGTCTGTTATTATCCTTTCTGGAATTCCATATCTGCAGATGATATCCCTTTTGAGGAATCTCAAAAACACCTTTTGAGTGATATTGGCATACAAGGAAGCTTCTACCCACTTGGTGAAATAATCAATCGCCATTAAAATGAAGCGATGACCATTGGAAGCTTTAGGATTAATGGGTCCAATGACATCTATTCCCCATATTGAGAAAGGCCATGGAGATACCAAATTGTGCAAGGGAAATGGAGGTGCATTTACTCGATCTGCATATATCTGGCACTTCTGACACTTTTGTACATATTCCATGCAGTCTGTTTCCATGGAGGACCAATAATAGCCACTTCTGAGAATTTTTTGTGCCATCATATGACCATTAGCATGAGTTCCACAAATCCCTTCATGGACTTCAGACATCTTTATGCGAGCTTCACGAGCATCCACGCATCTAAGCAAAGTGCCATCATGACTTCTCTTGTACAAAACCTCTCCATTCAAGAAAAAGGCCATCGCCAGCCGACGGATAGTCTTCTTGTTCACTTCATTTGCCCCAGTTGGATATTCTCTTTGTTGAATATACTGCTTGATATCATGGTACCATGGCTTACCATCTGGCTCATCTTCCACATTAGCACAATACGCAGGCTCACTGTGCGTCTTGACTTGGATAGGTTGAACATCATTGTGAACATCCAATTTGGTCATTACAGCCAAAGTGGCCAAGGCATCTGCAAACTGATTTTTGTCTTGAGTCAAATGGGAGAAGGTCACCTCCTCAAACTTCTCTATCAGCTGGGTCAAATACTTTTGATAAGGCACCAACTTCGGGTCTTTGGTTTGCCATTCACCGTTCACCTGATAAATGATAAGTGCTGAATCTCCAAATACATTTAGCTGTTTGATCCCCAAGTCAATTGCAACTTGTAAACCATTAGCACAAGCCTCATATTTTGCAACATTGTTGGTGCATTCAAAATCAAGCTTGATAGCGACTGGATATTGCTTTCCAGTTGGTGAAACAACCACGGCTCCAATGCCACTACCATGCATGTTGACTGCTCCATCAAAATACATCTTCCAGACGAGCTCATCCTCACCTTCTTCTTCTCATTTTACTGTCAATATTTCTCCATCAGGGAACTCGAATGTTACTAGTTGTTCACCCTCAAAAGGGTTTTCAGCTAAATGATCAGCAATTGCACTTCCTTTGACGGATTTCCGAGTTATGTACTTGATGTCGAATTCTGATAGTATCACCTACCATTTTGAAACCCTTAATGAAATATGAGGGCTTTCAAATATATACTTCAGTGGGTCCATTAGGGAGATCAACCAAGTGGTGTAATACAACATGTATTGCCTTAACCGTTTTGAGGTCCATACCAGAGCACAACAAGTCTTCTCAATTGCCATGTATCGGGCTTCACAATCATTAAACTTCTTACTTAGGTAATAAATTGCCTGCTCCCTTTTCTCTGATTCATCATGTTGCCCCAATATTGCTCCTATTGAGGTTGGCAGTACGATTAAGTACAATATTAGAGGCCGACTAGATGTAGGTGGTACCAAAACAGGAGAATTCACTAGATAAGCCTTTATTTTGTCAAAAGCTCCTTGACATTCCTCATCCCATTTTCCTGGATGGTGTTTCTTCAACAGCTTGAATATACGCTCACAAGTACTGGTCAAGTTGGCAATGAATCGAGCAATGTAGTTAAGTTTCCCGAGGAAACTTCTCACTTCACGCTCTGTCTTAGGAGCAGGCATCTCCTGTATTGCTTTCACTTTATCCGGATCCACCTTTATTCCTTCTCTACTAACAATGAATTTGAGTAGCTTTCCAGTGGATGCTCCAAAAACTTATTTAGCAGGGTTCAACTTCAGCTTGTACTTTCTGAGTCTTTCAAACAACTTACGCAAAACTACCACATGACTTTCTTCTTCTCTAGACTTGGCAACTATATCATCCACGTACACCTCAATTTCCTTGTGCATCATATCATGGAACAATACAACCCTAGCGCGTTAGTAAGTAGCTCCAGCATTCTTTAATCCAAACGGCATCACTGTGTAGCAAAATGTCCCCCAAGGAGTGATGAAAGTGATTTTTTCTTTGTCATTGACATCCATGGGGATTTGATTATACCTTGAGTATCCGTCTATGAATGAAAACCTGTGATTCTTAGTTGTGTTATCAACCAAAACATCGATATGAGGGAGTGGGAAATTATCCTTCGGACTAGCCTTATTTAGATCCCTGTAGTCCACACACATTCGGACTTTTCCATCCTTCTTAGGCACAGGCACAATATTGGCTACCCACTCTGAGTGTCTTGACACTTCTACAAATCCTGCTTCTAGCTGTTTAGTCACCTCTTCCTTAATCTTCAGGGCCATATCAGGATGCATCCTCCTTAACTTCTGCTTCTTTACCTCAACATTTGGATATAGTGGGATTTTATGGGATGCTATCTCCGGATCTAATCCAGGCATATCCCGACAAGACTAAGCAAAGACATCCGTATACTGTTTGAAAAGTGCAATCATTTCTTCCCGTTCAGGGTTTTCCACCATTTTCAATTCCTTTTTCTCTTCTTCTGTCCCCATGTTAATCACCTCGACTTCCTCACCATTCAAGTCAAATTCCTTCTCGGAATACTCCAGTAATTTTTCAAAACTTTCAACAACTTCTCCCTCTTCATCAGATCCAGGGTCTTCTTCCTCAAACATCACATAGGAATCAATTGATGAGTTTACAAGGTCCCTTTTGTGAGGTGAACTTTCTACAAGACTCAGATCCCTAGAAAGTAATTTGTGTAGAGTTGGAAAAGCAAAATAGAGTGGGAATGATAAAGGAAAAAAAAAACAAAATATTCTATAAAAAAGAAAATTGATAAATGCAAATGGACAAGTCAAAGTGCAACGAGGAGGAATGTTGAATAATCATGCAAATTTATTCAGTTAATGTCTCAAACAGTACAAACATAAGCTCAAAACACAGCCAATCTTAAATATCAGCTTAGTACAGTATGACCAGACAATTACTTGGAAACAATCACGTCAATCATTGGTTCGGACTGCCAGTTCTTCAGTGGCTCCTCATCAGCAGAGGGACGGATTGCCTTACTTTCTTCTGGGCTTTCTTCATGCAACGCATTAACAGTGGGATGACCTTGGGAGCGAATGACTTCTCCAGATATGATTACCTCGGCTAGTGCTAGGAATGTTTCCCTCAAGTGGGGAATATACCTCATCTTGCCCTTGTCATTTTTCTTTTCGAGGGTCATGCTCCTTGTTCTCTCTTCTAGGGATGCTTCATACCCTAACCCAAACTTGTCCCACTTTTCCTGGAAGGACACCGGCGACCGAGTACCTTGTAATTGTGAGCCCAAGCCTTTTCCTTCTTCATATCCACTGCTTGCCATAATCCGGGCCACTACCTGATCCACACTTTGCGTCGAGGATTCATCCTTACTGACTCCAGTCTCAACTATTTCAAAACTATGCCACAAATTCTTTTCATCTTTCTCTGCACTTTTCACATATGGCACTGAAACTGGTTTTGACAATATAATCTCTTCCTCTCCATGTATGGTAATGACTGACCCATTTTCAATGTATTTAACCCTCTGATGCAGGGTAGAGGGCATAGCACCAGCAGCATGAATACATGGTCTCCCCAAGAGCATTGTGTAACCAGGCTCAATATTCATAACTTGGAACAATACCTGAAAATTACTTGGACCGATCTCTAATGGCAACGTCACCTCTCCTAAAATGCCTCTCCTATTTCCATCAAAGGCTCGCACCACCATTTCTTAAGGTAACAGTTCATCCTCACTTATTGATAATGAGGTTAGAGTCGACTTCAGTAGGATATTTAGTGCAGACCCCCCATTAATCAAAACCTTTGCAACTATATACCCTTTGCATTTAAGGGTTATGTGTAAGGCCTGCGGGTTTTTCTCAGACCGAGAGGTGATCTCTTCATCCATGAATGTGATCATGTTGACGTGCTTTACTGGGTCCACCATGTTGACAACATTCTCAGGAGTAACATCGGGTTTGACATAAGCCTCATTTAGTACTCATAGCAAAGCTTTTCAATGTAACTCAGATGTCAAAACAAGTGACAGAAGGGATATCCTTGCTGGAGTCCTCTTCAACTGTTCCATCACATCGTATTCACTTTGTTTCACGATCTTCAAAAATTCTTCTTCCTCTTCTTTCCCTCTCTTCTCTTCTCTTGCATTTTCCTCCTTACTCCATTCTTTAACATTCTTTTTCTTTTCTACTTCTACTGGGCCATAGCATCGCCCACTCCTTGTAATTCCTCCTACCCCGACTATGCTAGTCACTGGGTCTCCCTCTTGATGTACTTCTGCCACTCAGACGTTCGAAGTCCCTTCCTTGACTCCCTTTATCTCCACCCTTGTTTCATAGCTCCAGGGCACTGCGTGGGTGTCATTACAAGCAAATGGTGTTAGCTTCTTGACCGTCAATACTACTTTCCCTGACGCCGAAGCTTGGTTGAGAGGTGGTACCTTAAGTACAAATCGTTCAATCACATTGACCTCTTCAGAGGAAGTTACCCCTGGCCTTACTTGTATTACTCCCAATGTGAGCAATCTCTGGACTCGAGCCTTAAAGTCCCAATAGTTCTCAATATCGTGTCCTGTTTCCCCATAATGGTAAACGCACCTGGACTCTTCATCATGCCTCTCCTCTTCTTTCACTGATGAAGCTGGTACGGTGATAACATAACTTGCTATCTTCAGTCCCTCAAATATTCGAATCATCGGCGTATGCAGGCTCATGACTTCTTTTATTAGAGGTCCTTCCATCTCCACTGCATTTACCTCATTCCTTCCACCATGATTAGGGATTGGGTTGTTGATGATACTGGGTCCAGCCTCTTCTTGAATGTCAAGCTTCCCATAAGCAATAAGCTTCTTTACTGCAGTCTTGAAAGCCTCACAATCTTCAATTGAATGTCCTGGGATATCCATGTGGTATTTGCAAGTCAAATTCGGGTTATACCATGCTGGGAATGGTGGTTCTAAGGGACGTACAGGATTTCCTGAAATGAGGTGGGTATCGAACAACCTTTGGAATAGGTCCGTATTTGAAATGGACAGTCTTGGGAAAGGGGGTAGGTTTTGAGGACGAAAGCGACCTTGATTCTGGAAGTTTAGCCGAGGTTATGGGTGATTTGGGTGGGTTTGTGGAGGTGCAGGTGGGTATCGGGTATAGATTGGGTGAGTTGGGATATATGGTTGTAGTGTGGGGACATTATTGATTTGGAATTACGGAGTTAGGGTAACATTTGTAGTAGGCATAACTTGGTGGGGTGGGTAATAAGGAAGTGTAAGTGTTTGGTATGGAAGGTGAGGGTTAAGGTTATATAGTAGTTGGCAGCTTGAGTTTTGTGTGGAATATCGAGGTCTGAAGGTCTGCTGGCGTTGGACATAATTCACCTCGGATTCCTTCTTTTTCGGCTAGAATCCCTTCTTAAAGGCAGTATTCTCCGTATTGCTCACCGGCAACTTCTCAGCTTTGGCCAAAATCTCTATCCTTTCTCCCGCCATTATCAAGTCTGCAAAATCCTTATAGGCTGCCCCGACCATTGCCCCGATAAAAGGATTTCCCAAGGTTCCCAGGAAATATGAACACATCTCAGATAGTGTTAATGGGGGCTGAACTTGAGCAGCCAAGGCTCTCCACCTTTGCGCATATTGTCTGAAAGGTTCATCATTTCCTTTCTGCATCGAGCTCAATTGTTCCCGGGTCGGGGTTGCATCCATATTAAATTTGTATTGGTCCATGAATAGGTCAGCCAATTCGGTCCAACGAGAAATCTTAAAGTGGTTTAATTGAATATACCACTCTAAAGCAAGACCTGTAAGACTCTCGTGAAAAAAGCTAATGAGGAACTTATCATCCTTGGACCAAACAGCCATCTTGGTTCCATAACTGATCAAATGAAACTGAGGGTTGCCACTTCCATCGTACTTGGCAAAATCAGGAATCTTGAAGTCTTTAGGGATTACGACATCTGTGGTAGAACACAGTTCTTCTATTCTCAGAGGTCCATAAGCACTGGGGCCCTTGATTGCCTTGATCTGTTCCTCCACTTTCTCCATCCACTCTTCCCTTATCCTGTCTTTCTTGGTCATGACGTGGCTATTCCCAAAGTGAGGTATTGTTGCTTGCCCTGTAATGGACACATAAGGTTGTTCCCAGGTAGGGCCAGCATAACCAAGAACTTCATTATGAGCACCTTCCAAAGTGCGATACCACTCCCCAATAGGCATGACAATCGATGTCGTTTGAGGTGGTTGTTCATGGATCCCCACAGTGATGCCTGAGGTTATAGTCGGGAATGTCGGGGCAGTCATTGATGGCACATTTACATATGCTTCAACCCCATTTGTACATCTACTTCCACCGATTAAGTGAAGAGACTCCCTCATATCTTGCAGTATTGCTTCCAACCTTACTTGGGCCTCTGACACCTCATTTATCCTCCCTGTCATTTCATCAACTTCTCTGCTCGAGTTTCTCCCTGCCTCAGGATTATTAGCAGCCATTCTGGTCCGAGATCTGGTATTGTGAACTCGGGTTTGATTGGTATCTTCTTTCCTAGGCCGCGCAATGATTCCTGAATCAAATTGATTTATTAAAACAAAACAACATTAAACAAAGAAAAAGGAAAGAAAAAGTTAGTGCTATTGTGAGGATGCTTAGTGATTGTGGAAAGATTTGCACGGACATTCAATAGCAATGCAGGATCCCAAATTCTGCACTTTGGGTTCATCATCCCTTAGGCAGGAATATAGTTGACAGTGATCCCAAGGAAGTATTCTCTCCTCAATGGGTGCTATCTTCTTGGATCTTCACAGGCAATGCAGTTATTCTTTCACTGAATACTAGGCTTTTGATATTTTCGTTGAAAGATGAATTGTCTCAAGTTGAGAGCATGATTGACAACCTATTCAAGAGGGCATTCACCCTTCAATGAATAATGTCCAAGTGAAAGACAGTAAAATCAATGTTTGGAACAAAACACTGCAATTGGTCATTCATATTCATTTCAAATTTCAATCAGTACAAGGTCTCAGACTCCTCAAAAGGTAACATAAACAACATTACATTAACAACTTTGTTTGTTTCTTCCTAAGACCTTTAGCAAGACCTCGACAATACTTCATGAACTCGGCTATTTTTTGTGGTAGCCATAACAATGGATTTAGTCGAATCTGAAGGTCTGTTTCTTCAAAATGATCAACCAGTTGCACAGCATGATATTGCACGCTGTCAGACATGTTCTCATATTTCTTCTTCCATTCTTCTTTTTCAACCCTTTGATCTTGTGCTACTGATTGCCACACCTCTGTCCATTCTTCTTTTTACCTCACTAGTTTTTGGGCTTCGAGTCTCCACTGTTCATGGTCTCGCCCCAACTCTTGAATTTTCAGCTTCAAATGCTCATTCTTTCGGTTTGCTTCTACGAGTGCATCATGATATTTGGTAGCTAATGATCGTCCTTGGTCAGAGCGGCACTTTGCTTCAGTCAGAGATTCTTGTAAGGCTTGCATTCTACGATCTTGTACCCTAGCATTCGTCTCCAACTTTCCTTTCTCTTGCAAAACCAACGCCATTGTCTCTTCATGAGCGCTTATCGTTGCTCGCAATTCACGAACTTCTATTGCGGTCTTTTCAAATTCTATCTTCTTTCCTTTCCTTGCTCTTTTTACTCAGCTTGGGGTCTCAGCCATATCTGCACACGTGTCTTTTAAATATTCAACTTCATCAGCTAGCTTCTGGCATCGACTCTGGTGGATGACTACTTTTAACTCAGTGGCTTCCTTTCTTTGTTCCAAGACTTTCATTTGTGCTTTTAGTCTTTCCATCTCGGTGGCCATTTGAGGTATGATTTAAGGATGACCTTTATCATCTGAAACTGTCTGAGGGATACTATTTTGTACCATTCTTACCTCTCTCCATTGCAAGTATTCAGGGGTACAGACCACCACATGCTTCCCTAATTCCTTTGTTCCTGCCATATGAATATTCTTCCAAGCATCTATAATCTCTTTTTCTCGCTTAGTAGTGCTTCCATCTTACTAGTATAAGAAGCTGAACCCTTCAAGTTGCTTCTTGTTGGGCACATAATGAGTCCATCGGAGTTGTCTAAGCACAAGGATTGGCGCGTATGATACACCACCTCTACGGCTCATCAAAGGAACATTAGGAAAGTCACCATAGCTGAAAACTATCTCTTCTCCATGATACCACAGGCATACCCATTTAAAAGAATCTGGCCCCATCCTCATGAACTCATTTTTCCATTCATGAGCTTTTTGTTGCTTCACTGGTATGTGACCAAAATTCCTTAACGGGTCAGGTAGGAGTCCCAGGCAATTCTGTACATCCATATGCGTCATGATCCAAACGTACAATATATGTGTATAGCATCGAATCTTTCCACCACCCTTTTGATGACAGATTCCCATTGTCAAGAAAGTATCAGCAAGAATAGCAGGGACTGGATTTCCTTTATACTTCTCAAACTTGAAGAATACATCCATTGCTGCTTGATCTACCATATCTAAGGTAAATGGGAATAACACTAACCCAAAGATGGTTAAGGCCAACGTTTTGTTAAAGAAATCCCACTTTCCTTGCTGTGCTAGATACTGAAGATGTGCTTCGAGGTAGCTTTTCTTCAAGCCTTCTGCTCCTCCCCTTTTTTCCATGCCTAATTGATTTGTTTGAGCCCCTATCAATTCTGCTATCTTCCCTACTGATACATAATACCCTCCATAAAGATAAACATTTGGGTGTTTGCTCATTGGGAGTCTTAACATGATAACATACTCTTCAATGGTCGGTGCAATATCTAGGTCAGGCAACTCAAAACATTTCAGAGAATGGTTCCAAAATTGAGCTAGGCCACTCAAGACAGGTTCTTCAACTGTGATGCGCAATAGGTCCAGGATCTGCCCATAACTACTCGAGAACTCTGATCGAGCTTCAGGAGTCATCTGTTGAGTAATGTCTCTCACACGCCTCAGATCACTGCCATTAACTGTAATCTTCATGTTCCTCTTGCGGTCAACTGCATTGCTTGTGTTTTGCCCATGACACATTTCTTACATTCTTTGCTATTAATGAGTACCAATCTTTCCACTTTACCAAGCAAACTCACCCTACAGAATTAAAAAAAATGTAAGCATGCCAGAAAAAGGAAGGGTGCATCCTAAGGGTACCTCTTATCGAGTTAACTTTAGAGAATGTATCCTAACAACCTACATGGAGAAACCTTTATAGGGTTGTAAACCCAAAGGATGATGCATGATATGTAAATACACATTTTTTGGCTAAAAGGGTTATGACAATGCAAGATAAGATATCCCCCCTTTTTTTAATGCAGTGAATGACATGAGAATGCAAGATAATTTTTTTTAATGCTATGAAAATGTAAGCCATGAGTAATGCAAGATGAAGTATATATATATTTTTTTTGCTGATTTTTTTTTAACAAAAATGCATGAATGAATGATATGTGGAAACGATAAATAAAGAATTTTTTGCTAAGAATAGAAATGTAAGATGATGTATTTTTGATGATTTTTTTTTGAAAAAAAGAAAAAGAAAATACAAGAATGAACCACATAAAGACGATAAAGATAAAGAAGAAGTATGCCCCCTTTGTGCCCTAGTTAGGTGGAACTTAAAGGTTGGATTTCCTTAAGGTCACGACTCTAATTTTGGCAGTCATTATGTTCGATCTAATAGTGCAAGATTTTCGAGACAGATCTAAACTTCTAAAAGTCATGGTCCTCAGATTGCCCTTATCTATAAAGACAAGGTCCCAATTCATGAATTAATCATAAGTAGGGATAAACCCTCTCAATATGACTAGTTCATGATATTAGTAACAATCTGAGTGGTGTCTCAACAAATGTCAAGTGAGCATAAAGCCCCTCAATAACAAAAGTCGAGACCCCTCCTATTCCTCGGCTTCGCACAAACTCGGGTATAGAGCCCAAAAGTGTGTGAGGTAAGTGATAGTGACGTGTGTGAGGGAGTATATAAACCTGTACAAAAATTTAAAAAGATAAAACTACCCTCAACCTACAAAAAAAACATATATACAACAGCTAGCCAGCAATCATCTATCCTAGGGTTTTAACAATTATGTACAAAATATATACAAGTAAATCACGTCAAAATAAACACAAAAATAATATTATCAGATATTTACATAAACGTACTAAATAAAACTATTTAAAAACAAATAAAAAAATAAAAACAAGGACAAAAAAGGGGTGAAATAAATAAATAGAGATTATTAATAATTTGCACAACTAATAGTAACAGGCCTGACTCTCTGAGTGTCCCCAGTGGAGTCGCCATCTGTCGCAATCGGGATCGCGGTAAAAAATAGCAACTCATAGGTTTTAAAAATATGAAAATGGAGTCGCCATCAATTTTATTTTAACTTAGGAAAAATTGGAAAACTCTTCTTTAAAAATGGTCTTTGAGAATCAGATTGGATTCGGGAGTCGGTTATGCTTAGGGAAGGTGGAAACTTAATCCCATAGCACCCCTAACACACCCGTCCTAAGATGGTACCTTAAATCAATTGTGTAAATTCTTAATAATTCTTAGAAATATTTATTTTACCCTTTTTGTAAATATTATAACTATTTATAAAAAAAACCACAAAATTATGAAAATTTAATTTTGGCTTGACAGAAATGAAATTCTGCTCCTACGTATCCTCTGGTGCAATGAGGAACTCAAAGTCACGTAGTTCTTTATAAAATAAGTCTGGGTTAATTGTTTTTAATTAAAAAAAGAAGGAATTTATTTGGAAACGAATTCATTATTGCATAAGGTTCAAGTTAACACAAGGCTACTCAATAAATCCTTATGATCCAAACGACATTGAAGATAACATTCGTTAATCGCATGGATTAAAACTCTTTCTTTTTCTCTTTATTCTTATTTTTATTTTAAAGCATATACAAAGACAAACAAATAATCACATAAACAACACATTGTCATACCATGAGCTAAGTAAATACAATAAAAATCAAATTAAGCACTACGACACAACAAAATTTTTTTTTACACATTTTATTTTATTTTTATTTTTTTATTTTATTTTTCTTCATTTTTTTTCTCTTTTTTTTAGCTTACTAATCACAAGACATAATATACTATTAGATAAACACCATAAAACAAGAAAAAACTTTAAATAAAACTGACAACCTCAAACAGCAGCCCCACTACATGAGACACAAAGGAACAGACGAAAGAGGAAAAAAATGGGGCTCAAACCTCTGGTAGTGCAAGAGGTGACTCGAAGGAGAGGGATCTGGTGTTGGTGGTCTGACGGTCGGTTAGTTGAAGAATCTGGTGTATGATCCGAGAAGGATCTGGTGTCTGATCCGATGGTCGATGCGGAGAGGGATCTGGCTTTTGTGAAGTCCGACGGTCGGTGAGGGGAAGGATCTGACTTCGTGAGATCCGATGGTCGGTGAGGAGGGATCCAATCTTGTGAAGTCCGACGGTCGGTGAGAGGAAGGATCTGCTTTTATGAGGTTCGACGATCGGTGCGAGGAGAGATTTGGTTTTATGAGGTTCGACGGTCGGTGCGGAGAGGGATCTGGTTTTGTGAGGTTCGACGGTCGGTGAGGGGAAGGGTCTGGCTTCTGTGAGGTCCGACGGTCGGTTCTGTGGTCTGACGGTTGGTGCGGGCTTCTGAGGTCCGATGGTCGGTTCTGAGGTAATGGGTTGTGGTGAGGTTGGTTGTGGAAGTTGAAGATGGGTGAGGCTATAGAGGTGCAACCATGATGGTGGCCACGGTTTGGAGGCTTGGAGGTGAGGATGAAGGATAGTGGAGACTGAACGTTGGTTGTTGGTCTGCTTCCTTGGTGGGTTCAGTTTTTTTTGGTTGCTATGGAGGGATGGATAAGTTGTTAGGAGAGTGGTGAAGGTCGATACGAGTTTACGTGGAGGGGGGACCTGGAAGTAGTTGGTTAGGATGGTGATTCTGGAAGGTAGGTGTTTAGGAGGTTGAAGGTAGTGGTTCTTTGGTGAAGAAAATAGGTGAAAGGTGCTATGTTGTTGAGGTTTGAAGGTAGTTTTATGGGTAGTTGATGGTGGTTGCTGGTATGCAAGTGATGAGGGGTGGTTCACGGTTGGAGTTTGGAGGAAGGAGTTGTGTTGAGCTTCTGAGAAGATCTTTTTCTCCCAAAACTCCCAGCTCTCCGGTGGCTTTTTCAAAATTCTCCTCCCTTTCAAATACTTAGCTTCCTCCTTTTGTATCATTCCCCCTGTCCAGGTTCCCTCCTTTTTATCATTTTTTCAGCTGACATTTCCTTCTTTTTCTCTTTACATAAACCACTCCCTACATTGAGCCCCCCATTCCTTCATCTATCAGAACCTTTTTTTTCCTTCAATCTCTTCAGCCCCTCCTTTCTTTGCTTGCGCAGCCTCAATGCATTTAATGCATTGTTATTTTATCATTTTCTTTTACGTGTGCAGGCACCGAACATTAAATGCATTGCCCTTTTTTTTTTTTGTTAAACGAGATCAGTGTTCTCTCTTTCTTTTTTTTTTTTTTTTCTTTTTTTTTTTGTTGTTAAAGTGGGCTCATATTTGGGCTAAAAAAAAAAAAACAATATAGACCTTTAATTATTTAAATTCAATTTTTTGTTTTTGTTTTTGAGCCCAGTCAAAATTGAGTGTTCACACTAATCATTTAATTAATTAAGTTTAATAGGTTCATCTTACTACTAAAGCCTCATAATGAGTGCCCAAGGGGACCGGGGTCTCAAGGGGCTAGAAAAAGCCTAAAATCCTTCATAATCCAATATTACACGACCCAGAGAGAATACACGGCCACAACTACACGGCCTGTCCAAAATACATGGCCTAGGCCATGTATTACTCTGGAGTTTCCATTCTGGCGCACTGGAGTACACGACCGTGTACGATCACACGGCCTAGGCTGTGTACTCCTCTGCAAAAGCATAAATTCACCAGAAATCAATCCAACCTTCATACAATCCAAGATATATCAACATACAACTAATTCCTACTAATCAAAACACCATTAAACAACCAAAATCACTCAAACAAAGGGGTACCCACAAATGGGTTTCACCCCTTCAACACAACAAAGACGTTTCTCACTACCAAAATAGGTTGAAGAGAATAATCTTCCTCTTACCTTAGTGAAGAACAAGGAAAACAAGCTCCTTTTTGCTTAGAAATTTTAGTGCTTCACTACCACAAAAATCTTGGGTGTTCAAATCCATAAAAATCAAGATCAAAAAGTGGAAATGGTAGCCATAGTCACCAAGGTGACCATGGAACACAAAAATGAGGAGAAAAGGAGAAGAAAGTTGAGAGCTTTACCCTAAAGCTTCAAGCTTTGGAGTTGGGCTACCAACCACGAAAATGGAAAAGTCAATGAGAGTTCCACAAAGAGGAAAACTTGAAGATGATGAGGGGAAGTACTGATCTATATTGGCTTGAGCAAAGAGAGCTTGAAATTCAACAATGGTGGGTGTGTGTGTGTGCAGTCGCGTGAAGAAGAGAGAAAGAGAGAGTGAGCTGCGTGAGGGAGGAGGAGAAATGAGAGAATAGAAAGTGAAATAGCTCTTTTGTTTTTCCCCTTCCCAACTGTGCAGCACCAAAAAAGGAGGAGAGAGAGAAAAGTGGTTGGGAGGAAGCTTCCTAGAAGTTTCCCTTGAAGCTTCCTTGAGAAGTTTTACACGCTTCTCGATAAAGTGAAGTGTGGGGTCACTTAAATGATGTCATAAAAGTAATTAGATAGAAATAATCTACTAGAGCTATTTCTCAGTAGACAAAATTTACAATTAGCAGAAATAATATTTTATTATTTCTCAGATAATTAATTATTCTGTGATTTTATTTATCAGATAAAATCTCAAAAAATGTAAACCTCATAAACTGTGCTCAACCTCGAGTTTAGTAAGATCCCCCGTCGACGTTTTCACAGTTCAAAGTTTACCAGCCTCAGAGAAAACATTTCATTTTCTCGGTTCCGCTCAGTGCGCACGTAAAATGAGAAATATATTAAAATATTCAATATTTTCAGAAAATTCCACAAAAATAATCAAAATCACAAATATTAGAAAATGTCTATTCATCACAAAACAAATAATTTTCGGGGTGTTACACTGACTCTGCTCAGTGTGCACACAAAATGAGAAATATATTAAAATATTCAACATTTTCGGATAATTCCAGAAAAATTTTTAAAAATCATAAATATTATAAAATGGTTATCTATGATAAAACAAATAATTTTCGGGGTGTTACAACTCTCCCCTTCTAAAAAGAAATTTAGTCCTCGAAATTTTCATACCTTAAAATAGTTATGAGTGTTGCTCCTTCATCTTGTCTTCCAATTCCCACGTTGCATCTCCGGTCTTTTCGTTCCAGATCACTTTCACTAATGAGATTTCCTTTCCTCTGAGTTGTTTTACTCTCCTATCTTCAATCTTTACAGGAGGTGCCTTATATTTAGCTCATTTTGGTCATATAAGTACTTCAAGCTCTTGTGGTCACTAAAGGCGTTGAACGTTGCTCCATATAGGAGGTGTCTCCATATCTTCAAAGTGAAAACCACAGCTGCTAACTCTAAGTCATGCGTTGGATAGTTCTTTTCATTCGCTCGTAACTGCCTCAAAGCATAATCCACTACTTTTCCATTTTATATAGGCACAGCTCCTAGTCCTTGATACGAAGCATCGCAATACACTTCAAAAAGTTCATTCAGATCGGGTAGGACCAATACTGGTGAGGTAATTAATTGTCTCTTCAATTCTTGGAATCCTTCTTCGCAAGCATCAGTCCACTCAAAAGCTTGGTCTTTTATCGTGAGCTGAGTGAGAGGCCCTGTAATTTTTGGAGGATCCTTCAATGAACCTCTGATAGCATCCAACCAAAATTCACATTTTGACAGTTTGGCATACAATTCTTTCTCCTTCAGAATCTGGAGAACTATATCAGCATGATCCTCCTGATTTTGAGAATAGATCAGGATGTCATCGATGAAGACAACAACAAACCTGTCTAAGTAAGGACGAAAGATCCGGTTCATATAGTCCATGCAGATAGCAGGTGCATTCGTCACGCCAAACGACATCACAAGATACTCGTAATGGCCGTATCGGGTATGAAAAGCAGTCTTGGGTATGTCCTCCGCCTTCGCTCGTATCTGACGGTACCCAGATCTCAGATCGATTTTAGAAAACACTGATGCTCCCTTCAGTTGGTCCATTAAGTCATCAATTCTTGGGAGTGGATATTTATTCTTGATTATCACTTTGTTTAACTGTCTGTAATCCACGCACAACCTTGATGAACCATCCTTTTTTCGAACTAACAGTACTGGTGCTCCCCAAGGTGACACACTAGGTCTAACGAACTGCTTTTCCAAAAGCTATTCCAATTGCTTCTTAAGCTCTGCTAACTCCGATGGTGACATTCTGTAAGGTGCTATAGACACGGTACAAGCTCCCGGTACAAAATCAATAGCAGACTCTATTTCCCGCTCTGGTGGTAGACCAGGTACATCATCAGGAAAGATTTCAGGAAACTCGTTCACCACTGGAATTGCGTTCACATCAGCCTCGCTCTCGACTTTCAAGGAAGATAGTAGCATGTATCCCTGAGCTCCTTCTTTCAAGAAAGCTCAAACTCAGTTGGCCGTCAAAAATCTAGAATCCTCATCTGTGGGAAAAACTATGGTTTTACTAGAGCAATCCAAAAGAATATGGTTGGAAGACAATCAATCCATTCCTAAAATTACGTCTAACTGAGGAAGGGGTAAACAGATCAAATCAACAAAAAAGATTTGACCTTCAACAATCAATGGACAATTCAAGCAGACTTTGGTAGTGACAACAGGCTTATCAGTGGGAGTAGATACAGTTAAGTCAAAAGGTAAGGATGACACAGGTAAACCAAGTCTCTGCACACAGTCATGTGAAATGAAAGAGTGGGTTGCCCCAGAGTTATACAGTACGTTTAAAAAAATTACCTCCTCTGGTGTCTTCTTCTTGTATAAGATCTTTGGATTTGGAGGCTTCTTCTCCACTCATGGTATAGACTCTGCGTCCTGCTTGTGGCTTTGCAGCTCGGGTAGCATTGACTGAAGGCTTAGCGTTAGCTTGGTTGCAATCTCTAAAGATGTGTCTAGGTTTCCCACACTGGAAATAGATGATTCCTTTGATAGAACAATCCCTCGTTAGGTGATCTTTCCCGCACTTCATACATCTGGAAGGAAATGCCATATTCGGTCCGGTTCGGCTTCCACCAGAACTTCCACTGGGTCCTCCACCAGACGTTTATTGCTAACTTCCCGATGGTCGGGAATAAGGCTTTTTCTGGAAGCGATTAGAACTGTCGCCACCGCCCCTTTGGAACCTTGTAGGTCCAAAGTTCCTATTCCTTGTATCCCTAGCTTGCTCCAGAGCTTCTACTTCACAGCACGTATCTAACAGCTCTGAGAACTCGTTAATTTTCAGTGTGATAACAGCTTTCTTCACTTCATATTTCAGTCCTTCTGTAAACTTCCAACACTTCCAGGCTTCATTCGGTTGATGCTGAAAGTACATTGAAAACTGTGACAAGTTTTCAAATCTCGCTGCATATTCACTAACGGTCATGTTCCCCTGCCTTAGGTTGAGAAACTCCATCTTTTTCGCGTGCCTCGTGCTCGCGGGAAAGTACTTATCCAAGAATTTATCCTTGAATAAATCCCAAGTGATTTTGCAATTTTCAGCCTCCAACATTCTTTGCGTTCTGCACCACCAATTCTTAGCATTGCCAACCAACATAAAAGTAGCATAAGTCACCTTCTTATTCTCAGCGCAATTCATGCCTCAGAAGACTTTCTCTAGCTCTTTGATCCATAGACTGGCTTTATCCGGATCAAACTCTCCTTTGAATTGGGGAGGATTTTGGTGACGAAACTCCACCAAATTTTGAGCATCAACAGTAGCTTCGAGTTGTTGAGCAGCCCTCTCTTGTTGCTAAGCAACTCTCTCTTATTATTGAGTAGCTCGTTCAGTCTGTTGCACGATGACCCCAGCCATCCTTTGCATCGCTTCTATAGGAGCTGCTATGTCTTCTCTTCGTGCCATCTTGCTTCCTCAACTCAGAGTAACTAAAACACAAGGAAAGTCAGTTGTATCCACTAAGAATACCAAATACAAAGATTCACACCGCACAAACAAGACAGACTCAATCACAAGACCCAAAGAAACATAAATCGGGGCTCTGATACCAACTTAATGTAACGCCCCTTTTTAGGAGGGAGCGTCACATTGTCATTTACAATGCAAAAAATGAAAACGTAAATTAAGACCCGGTTCATTATATCATAATTGATCTTACTTGATTATAGTTGGATAGAACAAAATGGTGAATATATATATATATACGTATATTTCTACTCAATAACCTGCCCATTCATTTGGTATTCAAAAGTACTAACATCTATAAAAGGTTCATAAGTACGTACATATATT
Organism: Ormosia semicastrata; assembly: GCA_029884595.1. Lineage (NCBI taxonomy): Eukaryota > Viridiplantae > Streptophyta > Magnoliopsida > Fabales > Fabaceae > Ormosia > Ormosia semicastrata. The sequence goes on from JAQQTO010000060.1 coordinate 58,158,103, forward strand.
TTTGTCTAATTGTAAGCAAAAAACATAAACTTTTAATGGAAGACGTAAAGACTAAACCGTACATCCATGCAAAAGATACATCATATATATATATATATTGTTTAGATACAAGCTATGAGTCAATAATTACATCAAGGCTCATCAAAAAGAAGCCTAAGCTTTACCAGCCCCCAAAAATGTTATAATAACCCCCAAAAGAATATCAAGGCCCTAAAAAGACGGATAGCCACCAGTAGCTATCGACAGTATCAACCCTTAGGAGGAGAAGGAACCATGTCCGGATCCTCCTCGGGTTCCTCCTTAGGGTCTTCCTCATCAGCAGAAACCCATTTAGGAGCCACCGAGTTACGGATTGGGGCTCGAGCAGTGGAAACAAAAGAATCCTCCTGTGGGGTGTAATAACGATCACCCCACATCTCCCTAATGGGCAAGTAAAACTCTAAACGTAAGCTGACGTTGTAAGTGAAAATAGGCGGATCATGACGCCTCCAAGCCAGCGACAATGACACATCCCCCAAGTAAACACAGCGATCAGAACTGAAGTTCACATGCCAATAGTCTGGAATCCCAAGAAATGTCAGACGCACGTATCCCAAAAATCCATGTGGACGGGCAGTCATGATCAGGAGCAAGTGCTAATCGCGGTTAGGCCAAAAACCCAGAAACTCATGGACTTCATCCTCTTTGTCGATGTCTTCGATGGAACATAAACACAGACAGAATAGCAGAAAATACAGAAAAGAGGTAAGACATTCTACATTCATTACCTATGATGGCAGTAAAGAAACAAAATGGCGCATGACGCCCACATAGCATTTCAGAAATGATAATTAGCATTAAAAACAGATAATATACAACTTAGCATTTACAGGCAGTTATAATAGTAATAAGAGAATAGATTAAATCGTCATATAAATAAGTGAATGTCAAATGATATGGCGACACACTATGCACGTGCACATAGTACCAAAAATCCTACTCCATGGAGCTAGACACAAACATTCAGAGAGAATGATCAGGGGGACATGCCAGTATCTCGTCAGCCGTAAAAACAAGTGCTTTCCAGAAAACATTCAATCATTTTGCGCAATAAGGCTTTATACAGCGGCATTCCCACAAGATCTCGATATAGGACAGTGCCCCAGTCAGGATCGTCAGTGTGTTTGCATCGGTTTGTCCCATGGTCCAGAGGGGCTACCAACTGTCCGCTATGAGACACTCGCGCCCCGACGTCCTAAAGGTCAACCATAGGACCTACACTAGTCTATTCGTACCCGCACTAAGGTGTGATTCAACTCCTAAGCAACTTGGCCTTAACAATAGTCCAACAGACATTTTCAATGCATGTTCCAATCATGTTTATCATGACAAGCTATGTCAATCATGCTGCAAATGCACGTAGATTCAATACATCCATATATATTCATATACGAATCACAATTCATATCATATCATGTCATAACATTTATCAACAAGGTTTGATCCATTCACGGATCCACATCAAGCCAATAACAAACTTTAAGGGTAAACACAACCCCATCCATAGTTATAATAAAAATCAACCTTAGGTTCATTGTGTTTCTCACAATCTCACCGTACTCATGTTCTTTCTATATTCCAAAAGTATCCTAAACTATAAGGCAAACTATCATTCTTAGTTTTTTTCCATTTTATGAATCCCTAATTAACTTCTAATCATTTAATTAATTAAGTTTAATAGGTTCATCTTAGTACTAAAGCCTCATAATGAGTGTCCAAGGGGACTGGGGTCTCAAGGGGGTAGAAAAAGCCTAAAATCCTTTATAATCCAAGATTACACGGCCCAGAGAGAATACACGGCCACAACTACATGGCCTGTCGAAAGTACACGGCCTAGGCCGTGTATTACTTGAGACTTTCCATTCTGGCGCACTGGAGTACACGGCCGTGTACGATCACACGGCCTAGGCCGTGTACTCCTCTGCAAAAGTAGAAATTCACCAAAAATCAATCCACCCTTCATACAATCCAAGATATATCAATATACAACTAACTCCTACCAATCAAAACACCATTAAACAACCAAAATCACTCAAACAAAGGGGTACCCACAAATGGGTTTCACCCCTTCAACACAATAAAGACGTTTCTCACTACCAAAATAGGTTGAAGAGAATAATCTTCCTCTTACCTTAGTGAAGAACAAGGAAAACAAGCTCCTTTTTGCTTAGAAATTTCGTGCTTCATCACCACAGAAACCTTGGGTGTTCAAATCTATAAAAATCAAGATCAAAAAGTGGAAATGGTAGCCATAGTCACCAAGGTGACCGTGGAACACAAAAATGAGGAGAAAAGGAGAAGAAAGTTAAGAGCTTTACCCTAAAGCTTCAAGCTTTGGAGTTGGGCTGCCAACCACGAAAATGGAAGAGTCAACGAGAGTTCCACAAAGAGGAAAGCTTGAAGATAATGAGGGGAAGCAATGGTCTATATTGGCTTAAGCAAAGAGAGCTTGAAATTCAACAATGGTGGGTGTGTGTGTGTGCAGCCGTGTGAAGAAGAAAGAAAGAGAGAGTGAGCTATGTGAGGGATGAGGAGAAATGAGAGAATAGAAAGTGAAATAGCCCTTTTGTTTTTCCCCTTCCTAACCGTGCAGCACCAAAAAGGGAGGAGAGAGAGAAAAGTGGTTGAGAGGAAGCTTCCTATAAGTTTCCCTTGAAGCTTCCTTGAGAAGCTTCACACGCTTCTCGATAAAGTGAAGTGTGGGGTCACTTAAATGATGTCGTAAAAGTAACCAGATAGAAATAATCTACTAGAGCTATTTCTTAGTAGACAAAATTTACAGTTAGCAAAATAATATTTTATTATTTCTCAGATAATTAATTATTTTGTGATTTTATTTATCAGATAAAATCTCAAAAAACGTAAACCTCGTAAACTATGCTCAGCCTCGATTTTAGTAAGATCCCCCATTGACTTTTTCATAGTTCAAAGTTTACCAGCCTCAGGGAAAACATTTCGTTTTCTTGGCTCCGCTCAGTGTACACGCAAAATGAGAAATATATTAAAATATTCAATATTTTCAGAAAATTCCATAAAAATCATCAAAAATCACAAATATTAGAAAACGTCTATTCATTACAAAACAAATAATTTCTGGAGTGTTACACTGACTCTGCTCAGTGTGCACACAAAATGAGGAATATATTAAAATATTCAACGTTTCCAGATAATTCTAGAAAAATTCCCTAAAATCATAAATATTATAAAATGGTTATCTATGATAAAACAAATAATTTTTGGGGTGTTACACTAGGAGCCTGTATGCTCTAAGAATCTAAGACTAGTTCCTAGGATCGATTATCCACAATTTTTTAGCCAAATGATTGTGCACATTATATAAGGTTACAAATACATAGGAATAGCAATGTGTGAAACTTTACAGTGTTTTGTTCAACTCACCTATACACACCACAACAACTCATCACAAGGTTTACTCTAACCAAGTGAAAGAACAAAATCTAGCAAACATGTACTCTTGGCTCCATTCTGTCTCATAAAGGAGCAATTACATGTTCTATGACAACTAATCATAGTCAAACCAAAACTAGAATACTTGCATCTAGTTCACCACATCATCACCTTACACTTGACATTAAATGCAACACCATGTTGGTCAAGGGACTAGATACCTACCTATGGCATTCCACAACCAATGGATGCACAAAGACCTAATCTTTTATACATAAGCTAGGTGGTTATTTCCTTCATGAAATATTCCTAGTAGTGTCTTAACATATGCTAAAAAATATGTATAAAAGATCCCCTACAAGTAAAAAACTCCAATTCCTCAACATAAAAACCTAGGAAGTTCTGTACATGGGCGCTTAAGTGCTCACTTTCTCAGCGCATAGGCGCTCCATCATAGTAAACCTCCTCTGTTTCATCTATCATTGGGCGCTTAGGAGCCCAACTTCTAAGCGATCAATCACTCAGCATTAGTGCCTTATGGTCTTGTGCACTTAGGCACTCACCCTTTGGGCGCTTGAGCGCCCATCATGTTTCTGCTTTCTGGGCTTGGGCACTTAGGTGCTCCCTTCTTGGGTGCTTAGGAGCCAGGCATCAAACTCGGATACCCTGTTCTAATGAGTTTCTAACCAAACTTGGACACTCAAACTTATGTCCTAGATGGTTTCCATCCCCATTTACGGTCTCTAAACCTACTAAACTCTAATACATATTCTCAAATCACTCAACTAGTGTCACAAGAATAAGTATGTTACAACTCTTATTCAAAACACCCAAATTTCTTCAACACAAGGTAGTGGAGTTTTAATGATGCTTACAAGCTCTAAATCATTAATAGACATGTCTCAAATCATACCTACCCTTTTTCTCAACTTCTAACCATGTTCACCATTGTAATCTATAGAAAAACCTTATAAAACCCATTTTCTACCATGTTAGACAAGCATCATGCATCATCAACAAGATGTAGAAAATAGAAAAGGGTAGAGTATGGACAAACACCCCTACCTCAACTCCTTGAAGATGATGGTAGGCTATAGATGCGCCTTGCTTTCCTTCCCATTTCCCTTTATCTTCCTTTCTTCCGTTTCTTTCTTTTTCTCTTCTTTCTCTGGTTGTAGACGTGAAGAAAAAGTGTGAGAGTATGAGAGTGAGTGAACAGTGAGATAAGATGAAAGAAAAGAAAAAAGTCAAACAAACAATGAAGGGGCAGTGGAAAGAAGGAAAATTGAAATATCTTATGACTTTAGTAATTAATTGAAAATGTTATATCTCTTAAGGATACTTTAATCTCCCATTACCAAGTTTTCTAACTTCCATAGGTGATATGAAAAATCCTAGGATTCATCTCAATCCTTTTCCCATCATTTTATAATCTTTCGTACACCCAAAACTATTACTGAAATTCTATTACTCTTTCTTATGTTACATTAAACCTTAAGAGAATGAATTAATAAGCTTACAGGTATCCATCTTAACATGTTCTCATTATCAGTAAATTCTCTATTGTTTACTTGATATCTTCTTAAATTCTCCTAATTTTCCAAGATATCTGCCTATTCAATCTAACCCTTAAACACTCACTCAGTGTTACTAAAAATACTACACTGTCTAAGTTAATTGTTCAAAATTAACCACATTAAATTCTTTTTATTTGTGACCTAGAAATAAATTCTCTGTATTTATTTCCCTCGATCTAGAAGTTTATACTACTTTCTAGGCTATTAACAGTTATTTCTCACATTCAGTGTTATAGCAAAATAGCCCAACTATCATAAAAAGGTTACTAAAGTTAACAAGTAACTCTTACAAGAGTTACTAGACTTCTATACCCCTAATTAAAACTAATTGGTTAGAGAGGATATTATATTTCTCTTCTCCTTTTTAAAAATTTTGTCCTTAAAATTTAGTCTCTCACTACTAGAAGTTCTGCGATCTTTATTTATTAGTACACACAAAAGGATACCTTGTATTGGGTCAAAAGATTATGCCTCCATTTTCCCGCTTTGAGTATACACTCTTCTTGTAGCCTGAGGTCTAGGGTTGGGTATAACTCCTTGTCTGTGTGAACATTTTCTAGCAAAGTGTCCTGGTTGACCACACAATCCTTCTTAAAACTTAACACATTTCTATCTCTTGTCTGTGCTATATCAGATATACGATGAGAACTTTGACAACTTGTTAAACGTGGCCACATATTAACCAATCAACATACTACCTTAATCTAACCTTAGGAACTCCATTTCCTTTGCATTTTGCAAAATTTGTGGGAAATACTTCTCTAGAAAAGAACTCTTGAAGATCTTCTAAGTAACGATAGTCCTCGAAGCATCAAACAATCTCTTGGCATCCATCCACCAATCTTCTGCCTCCCCTTCTAGCATGTAAGAAGCAAAAAGCACCTTCTGCTCATCCAAGCAAGCCATAACAGTGAAGATCTTCTCCATCTCCTTTAGCCAACCCTCAACTCTCACCGGGTTGTACTCCCCTTGAAGGATAACGAATTAGACTTCCTAAATTCTGAGAGGTCTTGGAAATTCTGATTCTGCCCCATGGGTACCTCTTGGACTGGTTGCACCGAATGAATTGGTGGTGGTGTAGGCTGTTAAGATGGAATTGCTCCTAGCCTCACTAACATCCTAGAATTCATAGCAGTCTGCTCCTTCATAGCATCTGCTATTACCATAAATGCTCTAACTATATCTAGGCCCTTAGTAGATGAGTTCCTATTCTCCCTAATTCGCCTTGGATAGAATAATACATATTGAGTTGATTAGTCTCAATATCATGTAACAGTGCGACAATAGCCATTAGCATTCAAACCTAAGGCTGTCATGCAATTCTATTCAAACATCTCACATAAGAGAGAAGAAAATGCACAACACATATAGGAACTCCTAAACATACCTAAGCATAGTCATTCCATACCCCGACTCAACACGATGAATTGTTCTAATATCATAATGTAACATCCTAATACCATTACCCTTGTATATCTAGAATATATTTGGATTGTAACACCCACCTTAGGGTGCCACATTTATTATTACTTAATTACCAAATTATCCTTCAATTAAAATCGTGCTTGTTCTTTAAATATGAGTTATAAAATTTCTTAATGATAATAAGATAAACTCAACAGAACATAAAAACATAACAACATTGTCACAAATAATTTACATCATATATATACATACACAAGCCATAGCATTGTCATACTTTGTTATTTTACAAACCAGACTTCCAAAATATTTAAACTTTAAACTTTAAAACTAACACATAGCCCAAATCCTACTAGACAGCAGAACCCTCAGACGGGTCCTCCTCAGATTCCTCAGCATACAGGAATCCATCATGAGGTGCAGTCCTACAGACAGGCGTCCGAGCAGATGACACAATACTAACTGTACTAGGAGTACGATAGTAAGCTCCCCAATACTGCCTAATAGATATTGGAAACTCTAGTTGTACATAAACATTAATAGAAAAGTAAGGGTGTCCTAAATGTAGCCTACTCAATCTAATATTTAGGTCTCCCATATAATAGATACTCTCTCTCTCTAGATATACAGTCCATGCCTCATCTCCTCCAATAAATGTCAACTTTAGATAGCTAAGGAAATTAGGCATCTCCATCACTTCAAAACTCTACGTCCTCAGTAGGAGTCTGCTCCTCCTCAACTTCTCGCTCTATCTCTTGCTCGACGTCTTAACAATTATAAACATAATACAGAACATGCATATAAAGAGGTGAGATCACCTACGCCAATACCAGTATGGTAGCAATGAAGATAAACACATACAATATCTCACACAACTATCATACCAGAATTATCATTATACCACTAACATCATTATCATCACAAAACATGTAATACACAATAATCATAATCATGCCATTATCAGTAATCAAATAACCAATAAATGAATTATCATAAACAGGAATTACGATAATACCCTCTATCATTATATGTATGCACACAGACTCAATTCCCTACTCCATGGAGCTACAACTCAGGTCGGAGAGAGTGATCGAAAAGATTTGTCGGTACAAACATGCCTCGGATCACGTGCTCAATCTTGCACATCTAGCATATACGCGACAATCTTTATCAGATCATGATTAGGAATAGTGTCTTGGTCCGGATCATTGTTGTGTTGCGTCGGTCTAACCCACGGTACAGAAGAGCTACCAACTGCCCATTGTAAGCAACTTGCACCCCAATGCCCCCAAGGTCAACAGTGACTTACACTACGCATATCGCACCCACTCAGGAGGTGTAGTCTCTCCTAGGCAACTAGCCTCATACAGTCCATCGGACCTTTCCAATGCATATATCATGCACTATTCACATTTCTATTTCATATCACATAATCGGGTCCATATAATAATCTAACAGCATAATTACTATATTTTAATCGCATAGCCAGATTTTCGCGTTTTCTCAATTACGATTCATTTCTGTCGACCTTTCCAATCGTGTATCAATTTTTCAATATTTTCAAATCCGAAAACACTATTTTTATCATTTAATACTAAAATTCACTTTATTTTCCATAGTTGCACACTAGTCCCTCAAAAACTCATATTTATATATTAGTCCCTCAAAAATTAATATTTATAAAATCATCCATCTTTTATAAAATATTTGTAATTTGCCCCCTCTAAAAATAATATTTGCAATATGACCCCTCTAAAAATAATATTTATACAATGGCCCTTCATTTTGATAAAATTTGTAATTTAGTCCCTCTTTTATAAAAATTTGTAGTATAATTCTTCTAAAAATCAGTAAATGGTATTATTTTTCAAAAATCATTATTTCTTTTCCTTACTACCCATAAAAATCATTTTACTTTACTATACTCAAATTTTTCCCAAATTCATTTAAATCGCTCAGTTCTCATTTTAAATTCCTCAGTGTAAGGACTTTGGTCTTTTTTCCATAGTATAGCCGTAAGCCTCTGTACTCTTTGGAGTACTCATACAATCGATTCATCATATGTTCACAACCTAGAATTACACATACATTCTCATGCTTTCATAATTCTACATACATGCATAATATCAAAGCTTTAAGCATTTTATCACACATGCGAGCATAAAAATACAATCAAACATAACACAAACACAATCAAATAATCGGTGAAGAACCCTTATGGATTTTTCACCGTACAAAACCATCCCCACACCACCACAACTTGGTTGGTGAGGTTAAATCTCCCTCTTACCTCTTGAAGACAAGCTTTTTAAGCTCTCTTCTTTCTCCTTAATTTTCGTATGGCTCACAACAATTCCTAACAATTCTAAAATAATTAGTAAAATCACAAACAAAGCTCAATAATAACAAACCATGGAACAAACATGGCTTAGAAAATTATGAACATAAATTTAAACCATAAAAATCAAAGTTTACCTCCAAGAAAGTAAGCTAGAAGTGGGATTTTGAAGTACTTAGGATGTAATTTTGGGAAAACTTTCTACATGGAAAGTGTTTAGAATATTGTTTAGCTTTAGGAAGTGGTGAGAATGAAAATTATAGGTGATGGATGGTGTCTGTAGGGTGCTTGGCCGAACCAATAAAGAGAAAAGAAAGAAAAACTGATGCTTCGGTTCGTAGGATTTTTGAGAGAAAAGATGGATGTTTTTTGATGAGAGAGAAAATGTAATTGTGAGAGTGAAATTATGAGTCTTCTTCTTGCCGTGGGATAAACTTAGATAAATTTAGGATTTACTTGAAATAAAATATCCTATTCTGAATGCACATGGCTGATGTCATTCATTTGACTTTCAAGGTTATTGGATTGTTCAAGAACCTCGTAGAACTCCCTCCAAGTTGCTGCATGGCCGACGTTTCAAAGGAAATTTTTGACAAAAATAACATAATGGAATACTGTATGATGAGAGAACATTATTTCCCAAGTATGGCCAAAAATCAAGTTCTGTCAGATAAGAATTTTGTCGAATGGTGATCCTGTCGAACAGAGATCAAAAACTGTCGAATGAACTTAAAAGGTCAACAGAATTCCTAATTCATCGGACGGGTGTTAACGTTGAAGAAATCTTCCAATTGTCGAACTGACAAAAATACTATACGGTTAGAAATTCAAATTCGATGAATTTTGACATTTAGAGAAGTTTCTTTACTGAATGGTTAGAAATTCTTACTCGACGGTCATTAGCATCATAACTCGACGAACATTATCATTCTATTTCGACGGACATTGGCATCCTCACTCGACGGAAATCAATATTCTTACTCAACGGACATGAGCATCCTCACTCAACAGATTTTAACATTTTCACTCGACGGATTATAACATTTTCACTCGATGGATTATAACATTTTCACTCGACGAATTTTAACATTTTCACTCGACGAACATGAGCATTATCTCAGAAGATCCAATTCGATGGATTTTAACATAGTACTGAATAGTCAGAAGATCAAATTCGACAAATTTGAACAGAAGTTCAAATTCGACGAATATGACAGTGTCTTAAAAGATCCAATTTCGACGGATTTTAGCATTGTTTCAGAAGGTCCAATTCGACGAATATGAGCATCTTCACTCGACGGATATTACTTAGTGGTTTTTGTCAAGTTTCATTTTTTTTTTCACCATTGTTCAAATCAACGGTTAAGATCAAAGCTTCTACAACAAGCTTTACAATCTAATGGTTCACAAAGAAGTCTATGCTTCTTTGTTTGACTCATTTTCATTGGTTTAAGAAAAGTCAAGCCACCTATTTTGACTTGTTCTTATTGGTTTAGATTTCTGTCCAGTCAGAATAGTTGACTGTTACATTAAACGTGGGTCCCGCAAACTTTTTCGAGTCCACAAATAGTCTTTCTACTATTTTTAAGACAGTAGGTACTGCTGAATAAAATAATATTATAATAATATAAAATTATTTTATTACACAGTTAAATCCTAAAAATTATAAGATTAATATATATATCAATCAGAGTTAGGTTTAGTAAGATCTCCCAGCTCCAATTAATTAAAATAAGATTTTTCCCGGTTAGAAAATTATTATTTTCTTAACTCGGAGCAAATCACACAAAATGATCAAAAATGATCTCAGAATAGACAGATTATTTTTATAACACACAGAAAATACAAAACAGTGTAATTCTGCTATTACTATTAACATAGCCAGAATTTGGGGTGTTACACGGATAAATAGTATTAGTCATGTCACTTTTAAACCAAAAACATCAAACTAGATTCATAATAACCATACATGTCATTATAAAGAGCCACAAAGGAAAGCAAAGATTTTATATATACAACATTAGCCACAACATGGGCATAGTGTGATACATAACATCTTTATACATCACAAAGAAAATATAATAAATATAAACTTTGCCTCTAAAAGCGAATAAACTATACTGCTCTTTCTGCTTCTTCTCCTTTCCCTTTGAAGGGCTACAACCTGGATTTATCCTTGAATCAACAAATGGGGTGAGAATTCACAAGTTTCAATATATGTTTCTAAAACATGTTATCATGATACCTCCAGCTACTTTGAGGAAAAACATGTTATGCAACAATAATTAGAAAGGTGGCATAAGCCAAAACAATCTTTTCTCTTCTCGAGGAAGATAGTTCATTTATTTACAAAATATGGCATAATTATCACACAATTATTCATTCAAAATGAATAAGCAAATCCATTTACATCAGAATATGTTTGCAATAGGTATATGAGCCACTACTCATTACCAAAAGAACATTCACATACTCACTCTATGTAATATCCCAAGTAAACCATAATCCCAAAGATAATATAATCGCTCATACAATTGTCATTGAAATGCAAATGCTTGTGTTATGTCGTATGATTATGCCAAAGGTATGTTTTAAGATTATGCTCACGAAATGTGTTATGGTAGTGTTTGTGCAATGTCATGAAACTTGACTATTCCCGGGAACCCGATTCCTTGTATTTTTTTTTGGGTAGTAGGGCAACAACCTCTTAACACTACCTGGGAATGAGTGGACTGTTCCTTCTCACAATAATAAGTGTACTGATACCACCTCATAATACTAGTAATCCTGGCTCTAGGAGCCTGCACGCTTTGAGATTCTAGGATTAGTCCCTAGGACAGATTATCCATAATTCTCTAGCTAAATATTGTGCACATCATATAAGATTACAAATACATAGGAAAAGCAAGTGTGTGAAACTTTGTAGTGTTATGTTCAACTCATATATACACACCATAACAACTCATCACACGGTTTACTTTAACTAAGTGGAAAAATAAAATCTAGCAAACATGTACTCTCGATTCCATTCTATCTCATAAGGGAGCAATTCCATGTTCTATGACAACTAACCATTGTCAAACAAAACCCAGAATATTTGCATCTAGTTCACCACATCATCACCTCAGACGTGATATTAAATGCAACACCATGTTGCTCAAGGGACTAGATACCTACCTATGGCATTCCACAACCAATGGATACACAAAGGCTTAATCTTTTACACATAAGCTAGATGATTATTTCCTTCATGAAATATCCCTAGTAGTTTCTTAACACACACTAAAAAGCATGTATAAAAGATCCCATACAGCTAAGGAACTCCAATTCCTCAATGTAAAAAGCCTAGGAATTTTTAATGGACGCTTAAACGCTCACTTTCTCAGCACTTAGGCGCTCCATGACAACAAACCTCCCCTGTTTCATCTGTCATTGGGCGCTTAGGCACCTAACTTCTGAACGATCAATCGCTCAACACCAGAACCTTCAGGTCTTGTATGCTTAGGTGCTCACCCTTTGGGCGCTTGAGCACCCATCACGTTTCTGCTCTCTAGGCTTGGGCGTTTAGGCGTCCAACATCAAACTTGGATGCCCTATTCTAATGAGTTTCTAACCAAACTTGGACCCTCAAATTTAGGTCCTAGATGGTTTCCAACCTCATTTATGGTCTCTAAACCTACTATACTCTCATATATATTCTCAAGTCACTTAACTAGAGTCACAAGAATAAATATGCTAAAACACTCATCCCAAAAACCCATATTTCTTTAACATAAGGTAATGGAGTTTTACTGCTCTAAATCACTAATAGACTTATCTCAAATCATACCTACCCTTTTTCTCAACTTCTAACCAAGTTCACCATCTCAATTTATGGAAAAACCTTATAAAAACCCATTTTCTACCATGTTAAACAAGCATCATGCATCATCAACAAGATGTAGAAAATAGAAAAGGGCAGAGTATGGACAAACACCTCTACCTCAACTCCTTGAAGATGATGGTAGGCTATGGATGCGCCTTGTTTTCCTTCCCCTTTCCTTTTCTCTTCCTTTCTTCCTTTTCTTTCTTTTTATTTTCTTTCTCTGGTTACAAACGTGAAAAGAGAGTGTGAGTGAGTGAACAGTGAGATAAGATGAAAGAAAAGAATAAAGTCAATGAAACAATGAAGGGGCGGTGGAAAGAATGAAAACTAAAATATCTTGTGACTTTGGTAATTAACTAGAAATCTTATTTCTCTTAATGTAACACCCTCCTCCGAGAGGGCATTACATTTAAGATCGACTCCTTTAAAAACTCTTTACACAAGTTATAAAAGTTGATATTATAAAATACGAATTTCAAAACTTCTTTTCGCGGATAACATAAGCTTATCAAATTATAGAGACACAAAACATAAGAACCATAAAATAGACTTTTCATAAAACAAAGTTTACTACATCCATGAATATATTATCTCATGTTCCAAAAGCATAAAACTCACATACTCAAAGAAATAAATATATATAACTACCATATGAAGACTGAGCCTAGTCCAAGTCCAAACACTTGAAGAGTGGGGTCCTGCACCCGATCTTCATCCAGATCACCTTCGGGATTCCTAGCAGACAAAACCCCCAATTGGGGCATATCACCACAAATGGGAGTCCAAGCAGTCGACTCCACAGAGTCCTCCCTAGAGGAAGCTCTCCAATCATCCCAAAACTCCCCTCAAGAGGCATACAAAACTCCAAGTGAACAGCTACATCCATAGTAAACGTAGCAGCATCATACTGGGTCCTACTCCAAAGTATGGTGACCTCTCTGATGTACTGAATGCGCCCCGTATCCCAACGGATAGTCCACGCATCGATGCCCCCATGGAACTGTAGTCTAGTGAAACCTCACAGATTTTGTCTTGCCACCATTGCAGTCTTTACAAACATGAGCATAAAATAGAGGCAAATAGGACAATACAATGAAAGAGTTGAGATCCCCTACATCAATATCATAATGGCAGCAAGAAACAATAACAAAGACACTAATGCCTTTCATACACAATAACATTAAATAATAGCAAATATGATCATGTCAATACGAAAATATTACAGAACAACAAGCATAATCATGTTATCAACTGATAGATAATTCAGCAATGTACATAAGAATACATAAGTATAGACCATGCCACAATAACAGATATACTGACTATGCATATGCACGATGTGTATGCTGACCATCCTTATGCACAATGCAACCAGTTCCTACTCCATGGAACTAAACACAAAGAATTAGAGATGAGCGTTCCAGAAGATCTGTCCCCCACAATGACAATCTACGCCGAACCATGAAAAGGATAGTGTTTGTCGGGTCCTCGTCAGTGCGTTGCAACGATTTTCCACAGCCAGGGGTATATAATGTGACAACAGGTCACTAAGTGAATCACCTCGCCCTGACGCCCCCTGAGATCCATCAGGGATCACACTATCCAAATTCTCGCCCACTCCTAGGCAACAAAAGTCGACAGTATAATGCTCAAGTGCATGATCAATGAAAATCAAACCACCATTGGACTGTTTCCAATGGTATCAAAGTAACCGCCCATACAATCGTCTAATACCATTAGTATCAATGATATTATATAACCGCCTATACAATTACATAATACCACTCATCTACTCGGGTCCAGAACATCGGCCCAAAAGCAGAATGCTAAATACAATTGATCCACTCGGGTCTAGTACGTCGGCCCAAAAGCACAATGCTAATGCATTCTTTCACAAGGTATTTTAGTCATGCAAATTCAAAAGTCATCACCATTAAATCACATAAAGCATTCTCACAAATTTCTCTAGCATATAGAACCATTGTTTCATCCTTAAACTTTAATTGTAACACTTTCAAGAAAAGGGTAGGAATTAACCCTAATCACTGGACTCTTCTAACTAAGTTCCTTGAGTGACCTTTCCTCATATCGTTCACGAAAAATTTAGAAAAAAGAAACACGTTGTCTTAATCTCACAATTCCTTTCCTCTTTCCCTAAGTCTTTCAAGTTTTCACCATTTCTTCCTCAAGCTCATTTTCTTTCTCAAGATCGAAAATCACTCTTTAGCTCAATGATAAAAAAAATTATTCTCTTTTCATCCTCATCTTATAAATCATTAATTAAATTTCTTTACTATCAAACCAACTAGATTCACCACTAATAAATCATTTTCATTATTCCAATTATCTCCAAAATTATCTCCATTGGTATATCCAAAAGTCATTACTCCTCAAATCATAACATTGTGATTATATTCTCTTTTACATATAAATCCTTTGACTCTAATTAGTTCCCCAAATCATCTAAGTAATATTTCTTAATGTTCTTTCTAAACCTTTCATTATTCAAATTCTAAATAAAATCATTTCCATCCTAATTACTTGTCCTTCCCATTATCAAATATTTTAGGTCTCCAATTCACTCTTTCATCTAATTATCAAATACCATAACAAAAAATCAATTCTTTTCAATGGTAAAAAAACTTTATTCTTTTCCTTTTTCAACTTGTAACCTCATAAATCATATTCTTGCTACCTAATCATCTAAGTTCTTAAACAATGAAGTATTTAAGCCTTAAAACCCTATTTTTCCACACCATGGCCGTGAGGTTGGAGAGGAGAGGAAGAAGAGAAAATGTGATGGAAAAGTGAAAGAGAAAAGATGGAAACTTTTGAAATGAAAATGGAAATGATGCTTTGAGTGAAAAGATGACAAAGTTATCATTTTTTGCACTCCAAAACCATGCACTATGCCTAGGGAGAAGGAGCTAAGCTTCTCTTGCAAGCTTCTCCCAAAGCTTCCTCAAGAAGCTTCTCCCAAAACCCAAAAAGTCAAACCATGATGTCATATAGTGATGTCACTTAGATGATATCATAAAAGTGGCTAGATAGAAATAATCTTCTATATTTTTATTGCAAGCTATTATTCAGTGGACAAAAACTACAGTTAACAAAACCAGTATTTATTGTCCAACAGATAAAACGTACAGTGATTTTATTTATCTGATCAAATCTCAAAAATAAAAAATTTGTAAACTGTGTTCGGCCTCGGATTTAGTAAGATCCCTTATCACCGTTTTCACAGTCCAAGATTTTTCGGTCTCGGAAAAAATATTTCATTTTCTCGGCCTCGCTCAGCGGGCATGCAAATCGAGGAATATATTAAAATAATCAAACAATTCAAATAATTCCAAAAAAATTCACAAAAATCATAAATATTATAAAATGAATATATATCATGAAACAAGAAATTTTTGGGGTATTACAACTCTCCCCTTCTAAAAAGAAATTTCGTCCTCGAAATTTTTCATACCTTAGAACACATGCGGACATTGCCCCCTCATTATGTCTTCTAGCTCCCACGTTGCATCTGTAATTACATAATTCCAAATCCCCTTTACGGATGCAATTTCCTTTCCTCTGAGTTGTTTACATCTTGTCCTAAGTTATCTTAATTTTATCCGTTGTTTGTAGTACAAGCTCGGGTCTTGACGCAAAAGTTTCCCCATCTTGGTGCCAACACAAAGGCGCTCAAATTCGTTGTCCATATAATGCCTCATATTTAGCTCTTTTTGAGCACACGAATGCTTCAGACTCTAATGATCACTGTAGACATTGGATATTGCTCCATGCAGAAAATGTCTCCATATCTTCAATGCAATCACAACAGCTAACTTCGAGTTTGCGTAGAGTTATTCTTCTTACGTACTCTCAATTGCCTTGATGTGAACACCTAATTTTGTCCGGGACATTTTGTAAAAAAGAAAAAAAGAACAAAAGAAAAAAAGAAAAAAAATAAAAAGACTTATCTTTCAACCCATTGGCCCATTAACCCCTAAACCAACTCATTAACCCATAATCTATGATTCAACTCATTAACCCACAACCCATATGCCAGCACTTATCCTAAACAAACTCCATCAGTCATCCTAATTCCTAAGCACTTATCCTAACTATCCTAAACAAACCTATTCTGAACTAACCAACACTTATCCTAAACTAATCACAACTTATCATCCTAAACAAATTTCAATCACACTTCAACTATAACACTTCAGCCTAATCCCCTCCTATAAAAACACATAACCTATACATAGAAAAGGGACTCAGAACCTATACTCAAATCACTCACTTTTCAGCCTTCACGCAAATACCCAAGCCATATTTACTCACTTACGTTGCCTCCCCTTAGTACCTCGGCCAAAGTTTTCCATTATCAGTATCTTCAACCTCCCATCACCCCTTACATACACCCTTATCTCCAAACACCAGCACTACGTACCCACCATAGCCACCATTATCAAGCCTATGTCTTCACCTTCCAAATAACCAAACACTTGCAGATCACGACCCAACCATCAACCAGCCTTCACTGAAACCCCACGGCATCTCTATCTTCCATAACCACTAACCTTCCTTTCATCATTCATAAAAACCTTAACCATCCTCATTGTGCCACTCCCTAAAACATAATCCAATCCATCAAACTGGTCACCACACACCACCTCTTCTTCACCTTCAACAACCCATACATCCCATAGCCTTCACACAACTAATCAGAAAACACCTACCATTCTAACCAGAGAACACTCACCAGAATCGACGCCAAACAACCCATCCCACTATCATTCCTACCGCGCCATTCGCAGACTGTCTTCTATTACATCCAGATCCACGGAGCACACCGGGAATCCGTGCTTATCAGCCATCACTCGACCACACCCACCTCGCATCGTCGCCTTCCGCCTTTGTCTTGGATTCATAGATCCACCCAAAATCACCTGTGAAGCCCGTGCCACCACCCAGCCGTGAATATGCGACACCTCCATAACCACCCAACCAAAAGCCCCAAGACCACTGTCGTGCTTCGCTCCCAACCACCCAACCGAGCGACCCGCTTCGAACAGCGTCGCTGAACCTGCGACCCACTTTCCACCTAGCTGCGGCATCCGAGCTGGCCTCCATGCGGATCTCGTACCAGATTCGAAGCCCATCCCTGCTCAGTGTTCGAAACCCATTCTCGAACTCGTACTGTAGCCGTCAAGTCTGAATTTCCTGTGAAGCTCGTGTCGCTACGTAGCTGCGACAACCCAGCCTTGAAATTGCACTGCCGTGCATCCGTCTCCTTGCCGCCGGCCGTCGGTTGCTCCATTGGAGTCTCCTTGGTCGGTTCTCTGGATGTTTTCTGCAGAAACATCACAGAAGGAGAAACCAAAATAATCCCCTTTGCTGAACCGTGAGCATTATTTTTTTTTGTTTTCTTTATTCTTTTTTTTTGGGTTGTTTAAAGGGAAGTGGGCTTACTGTAGCAAATTTGGGCTGAACAGAAAAAAATAAAAAAATGTAAAAAAAATAAAACTACAAAGTAAAAGATAGAAAAATAATTAAATTTTTTTTTAAAGAACAAAATAGGATAATTAAATTGTGACAGCTTGTTGATCCTGTATCTTTTTATGATCATCTAAGTTACGATAACTTGATGATTCAATAGGTGACGTCTTTAGCGTGACACGAGCTTTACCTATTCAAACTTTGATTTGATTAACAGAGTCATGACAACTCGTTAATTTAAATTTGTAAAAATATAATTAAATTATTTTTTAATAAAATCAATCAATTTTTTAGATAATTTTAAATAAAAATTCTGTAACAAATATGATAATCAGTGGGTGACGTCTTTAGCGTGACGCGAACTTCACATATTCAAACCTTAATTTGATTAACAGAGTCGTGACGACCTGTTAATTCAAATGTTTATAAAATATAAATTAATTTTTTAATAAAATCAACTAACTCACAATTATTTTCTAATGAACTACGTGACTTTAAGTTCCTCATTGCACCTAGGGATATGTAGGAGCAGAATTTCTATTCTGTCAACCCAAAAATTAAATTTTTATAATTGATTTGTTTATTTTATTTTGTTTTTAAAAAAAAGGGTAAAACAAATATTTTCAATGATTATTAAGAATTTGCATAATTAACTTAAGGTACCGTCTTAGGACGGATGTGTTAAGGGTGCTGTGGGATTAAATTTCCACACTTCCCTACACATAACCGACTTCCGAATTCAATCTGGTTCCAAAGACCATTTTTTTTAAAAAAGTTTTCTAATTTTTCCTGTTTTAAAAAAAATTGGTGGTGACTACTAAATTTTATATTTTTTTTAATTTGAGTTGCTATTTCGCCGCGATCGCGGTTGCGACAGATGGCGACTTCACTGGGGATACTTGAGAGTCAAGCCTATAAAAGTTAGTTGTGCAAAATTTTTATAATCTTTATATATTTGTTTTACCCTTTTTTTATATTTGATTATTTATATTTATTGTTAATTGTTTTATTATCTAAACCTTAGAGTAGAAAACTTTTGGAATTTATTTTGTATTTGCTTTGTTTTGCAGGATGTAGGTAGTTTTTAGGATTGTAAAGGTTTGTACGCTCCCTGCACCCACTGCACCTAAACATAAAGCACACACATTCGAGTGGGGCCTTATACCCAGGTCTGAGTGAAGCCTAAGTTAAGTAGAGGTTGCGTAGTGGTAGCCATTTTGGATGTACTTCCTGTTTGGTTATTGCGAAAACCTCATCTAGAGTGTACCTTTTTCATGAATGTCCCACACCTAGTGGTTTACCCACTATTTTGTGGTCAACATTTTGAAATAGGACTTAACTCTAGAGACCTTTAGAATAGAAGAGCCACCTGATGAAAGTTCTCACGAATAAAAAAACTCTTAAATCCTTTGGATAGGATTCCCAAGTTTAAGGCAACTCCATTAGGACACAAAGGGAGGATACTTTTCATTACCTTTAGATTTATCCATATCTTGTGAGTTGTTTAGTCCTTTAATGTGGCCTATCATTTTTTTGTCCCTCTTAAAAAAGAATTTTCTCAAAAAAGGGAGGAGAGTCATTATTAAAGGACCAACAACTCGCTCAATCATTATTGCATCACAAGTTATCATTCTTCACATTATGTTTTCACCAAAAAGACCATGCATTGATAATCCTTATGCGTTTAAATCCAGGTTTGTTGGAGGACTGTTGAAACTAAGTGCCTAAGGACTAATAGTGAGTATCTTTGGTTAATAATGGAAAGTGCCATGGGATCGGATCACAATGAGGCAATTTTGAAAAAGACCTTGCGACTTAAGGCCAAGGAAGTTGACATAGAGAGCCTGTTGAGTTTGGGCCAAATGTTGAAGAAGACACAACGTCTAACCCTTACTACGAGATATGGGAAGATCCTGAACCTGTTAGAGGTGGATGTACAAGTAGAAGCTATCACCGCGCTAGCCCAATTCTATGATCCACCACTGCGTTGTTTCACGTTTCAAGATTTTCAGTTGGCCCATACTTTAGAAGAATTTGAGCAGATCTTAGGCTTACCTTTGGAAAAGGAAAAGCCATACATATACATAGGTCACTATGTGTCCATGTCAACCATAGCAGATGTCCTGAAGATTCATGTAAAAGATTTGCAGAAGGCAAAGCAGAATAGGAAAGGAACAGAGGGATTCCCAAGGAAATACTTAGAAGAGCACATGTGCCACCTAGCCAAAGTTGAAGACTGGAATACCTTTATGGATGTGTTAGGCCTCACCATTTATGGAAGCATCCTATTCCCAAGTACTGAAGACTTGATAGATTTTACAGTAATGGATGTGTTTCTCGCTCGAAGGAATGATGCCGCTAATCCTGTCCTAGCCCTTCTTGCTAATGTTTACTATACTTTGAATTTCTGCCATGAAAAGAAGGGTAAGCGGATCTTATGTTGTCTACCGATGTTATTCGTATGGCTCACAAGTCATATGCTCAAGAGGGGCTACGAGGATCCATGTCCTATTACAAGTCTCCGGATACTCCAGTTGACAACCAGGAACGGCCGTGAATGGGCCGAGGATTTGGCCAAGGTTGAGGAAAAGAAAATTGTATGGTACCCACGGCGTAAAGAAGAGCAAACAGTGGTCTATCAGTGTGAGGCTTTCCTAATGTTCCTCTCATGGGTACTCGAGGATGCATTAACAATAACCCCGCCCTAGCATTGCGACAACTAGGCTATCCCATGATGGGGCCACCATCAGAATTGGAAACCACTCATTTTGTCTATGATATGCAGATGGAGTGTACTGAGACACTTAGGAGAGTACGAGACGCTTGGAAGAAAGTTATTAGAAAGGGTAAAGAGCTAGGAGTCAGAAGCTGCGGGGTTAAAGAAAGTTATAGGCAGTGGGTTAAGGATAGGGCTCAGGAAGTCAAGTTACCCTTCAAAATCCCAGTAACCTCTACAGTCAGTAAATCTTTGCCTCCAACTTCGATAGAGGATGAAGAAATAAAAGAAAGGTTAGCAGAAGCCAACAAAGAAAAAGGAAATTAGAAATAGAGTTGGAAAAGGTTCACCAGGCATGTGCAATTTTAAAGCGTGAAAATGCTGAGAAAAATGATGCTCTTGAAAAAGCAAACAAAAGGCAAAGGACAGAGCAAGACAGTATGTCAAAAATCAGAAGATGTTTGGAAGCTGCAAATAAGGAACTAGGGCTCTGAGGGTAGGAAATAGATAAGGCTCTGGTAGAAAATTAACTGCTCAAGGAGTTGCTCGTAATTGCCAAAGCAGCACAAAATAATGCTATTCAGCAAGCAGATAGTATGAGGTAACAAGTGAAGACAGTGTCAGCAAGATATGAAGACATGATCAGAATTGAGAGGTTGCGTACTGTCAAGGAGATTGCAGGGTATGAAGCAACATTGCGACAAGGTCAGGACAACTTGTAGAAAATGATAGATCATGCAAGACAACAAGACGAGGACATTAATGGATGGAAAGAAGAAGTCCATTTTTGGAGAGACCAATTCTTGAAACTAGCATACTTAGCCAACACGGTAATCGCAGACATTCCATATTATGTAAAGGTGGCAGATAAGATGGTCGATCCTCTTAAGACTCCGGCAGAGATTAATGACTTCATTAAGTATTGCAAGAATCTTATTGGATAAATGAAGCAAATGATCAAGGTGCATTCGTTTGAGAAGGATGAATTAGACTAGGCAATGATGTATTTCAAATAGAGTCGAAATGATGTACTCCTCTCAAATAATGTTGATGATTCTTTTTTCGATTGAATAAAGCATGCCTTTTTGTCTTTCTGATCCTATGCTTTACTGAAGATCCAATACTTTTGAATGAGACGTTCTAAGTAATGGTCATGACAAACAAACTTTTGAACGAGACATTCTAAGAAATGGTCATGAAAAACAAAGATCAAAGATACTCACTCAAATCCACTCGGCACAAATTAACAATGGTCTTCTAACAAATCAATAATAATCATGGTTGTTTTTAATAAGTTGTACTTTGATTGTTCACAGGAAATTTAGAACCATTGTGCGACCAAGGAAAGAAGACACCAATCAAACCCGTGTTCACAACACAAGGGCTCGAACAAAGTTGCTTGCAGCGATGGTAGCTGAAAACGAAGGCAGAAACCTAAGTTTGGAAATGGATGAAGTGAAAGGAAGGATGAATGAGGTGACAGAGTCTCAAAGAAGAATGGAGGAAATGATGTTAGCTATGAGGGAGACCCTCACCTTGATGGGGACAGCTAGAAGTACAGGAGTAACTGGGGCACATTCGTACCCACTGAATATCACTTCTATGAGGACAAATCCAGGGGTCACTACTAAGATACCTTCTGTGGGAGGAACCTCAAACACTGCATCAGTAGTGATTTCTATCGAAGAAGGATATCATTCATTGGAAGATACTAGAAATGAGGTCCATGGTAACATTGAGTTCACGTGGGAACCACCACGTATGTCCATTCTGATGCCAACTGGATTTCCTGTCGGTACTGGGTACACAACTGTTCAGAATGTTAAGATGAAAAAAGAGTGGATGGAAAAAATGGAGGAGCAAATCAAGGCGATCAAGGGTCCTAGCACCTACTGTCCCCTTGGGATAAAAGAATTGTGCCCTACTTCTAACATCATCATCCCCAAGGATTTTAAAATCTCAGAATTTGTCAAGTATGATGGGAGCACCAACCCCTTTTTCCATCTAAAAACTTACATTACCAAAATGTCCATTTGGTCAAAAGACTGGAAGTTCCTCATCAGCTTCTTTCATGAAAGTTTGATTGGGCCTGCTTTGGAGTGGTGTATCCAACAGAACCTCTCAAAAATCTCCTCTTGGGATGACTGGGCGAATTTGTTTATGGGACAGTATCAATTTAATTTGGATACAGCCCCAACCCGGGAGCAGTTGGGAACACTACAGAAGAAAAATGAAGAGACATTCAAGCAATATGCCCAAAGGTGGAGAGCTCTCGCAGCTCAAGTGCAACTGCAGTTAACTCTGACAGAAATATGCGCATACTTCTTGGGGACTTTAGGAGCTCCTTATATTGGGACAATGGCAGGCACTGTTTATCGAGACTTTGCTAATTTAATTGCTGCTGGAGAAAGAATTGAAATTTTGGTAAAGGCTGGAAAATTGCCAGCTGGCAATAATGAAAGTAATTTCAAGAAGGAGTTTTCTCCTAAGAAAAAGGAGCCAAAAGTGAGTTACGTGCAAAATCTGCAGCCTTTACGACCCCGATATTCGCCACACTACCCTACATACCAAGCACCCTAATATAACCCAAACACTTACCCTTCTTATCAGACACCTGCACCGTCCCATCTACCTGGCCTAACCGCCCCTCCCACGAATACACCTCAAACCCAGCCACTCCAAATCAATAATGTTCCTGTACCTTAACTATATACACCGACTCGCCCAATCTATACTCAGTATCCACCTCCACCTCTGCAAAATTTCCCAAACCACACACAATCTTGACCAAACTTCCAAAATCAAGGCCGTTTTCATCCCCAAAACCTGCCCCATTTCCCAAAACTGTCCATCTCAAATGCAGATTTGTTCCAAAGGCTGTTTGATGCTCACCTCATCTCAAGGAATCCTGTACGTCCCCTACAACCACCATTTCCAGCATGGTACAACCCAAATTTAACTTGCAAGTATCACATGGATATCCCAGGGCACTCAATCGAAAACTGTGAGTCTTTTAAGATTGCGGTAAAGAAACTTATTGCTTGTGGAAAATTGGATATTCAAGAAGAGGTTAGACCCAGTATTGTCAGCAATCCAATTCCTAATCATAGTGAAAGGAATGTGGTAAATGCTTTAGAGATGGAAGAACCTCCAATAAGGAATGTCATGAACCTGCGCACGCCGATGACTCAAATATTTGAGGGGTTAGAGAAAGCAGGTTATGTTATCACCGCACTAGCTTCATCAGTAAAAGAAGATGAGAGGTATGATGAAGAATCAAGGTGTGTTTACCATAGTAGGGAAACAGGACATGATATCGAGAACTGTTGGGACTTTAACGTTCGAGTCCAGGGGTTACTCACTTTGGGAATAATACAAGCCAGACAAGGGGTAGCTTCCTCTGAAGAAGTCAGTGTAGTAGAACACTTTGTGCTGAAGGTGCCACCTCTTAACCAAGCCCCGACGCCAGGGAAAGTAATTGTGATGGTCAAAAAGCCGATGCTGTTTGCTCATGATGATACTCATTCAGTACCATGGAATTATGAAGCTAAGGTGGAAACGAAGAGGGTCGGGGAAGAGACTTCAAAGCCCCGAGTTGCTGAAATACTCCAGGATGAAGGGTATGTGACTAATATAGTTACAAGGAGTGGGCGATGCTATGGCCCAGTAGAAGTAGAGAAGAAAAAGAATGTTAAAGAATGGGGTAAGGAGGAAAGTGCAAGAGAAGAGGAGAGAGCGAAAGAAGAGGAAGAAGAATATTTGAAGATCATGAAACAAAGTGAATACGATGTGATGGAACAGTTGAAGAAGACTCCAACAAGGATATCCCTTTTGTCACTCATTTTGACATCTGAGTTACATCGAAAGCGTTGCTAAGAGTACTGAATGAGGCTTATGTCAAACCAGATGTCACCCCTGAGAATGTTGTTAGCATAGTGGACCCGGTAAAGCACATCAAAGTGATCACGTTTATGGATAAAGAGATCACCTTTCGGTCTAAGAAAAACCCACGGGCCCTACACATAACCCTTAAATGTAAATGGTATGTAGTTGCAAAGGTTTTGATTGATGAGCGGTCTGCATTAAATATCCTGCCAAAATCAACTCTAACCTCATTGTCAATAAGTGAGGATGAACTATCACCTCGAGAAATGGTGGTGCAAGCCTTTGATGGAAATAGGAGAGGCATTTTAGGAGATGTGATGTTGCCATTAGAGATCGGTCCATGTAATTTTCAAGTATTGTTCCAAGTTATGAACATTGAGCCTAGTTACACTATGCTCCTGGGGAGACCATGGATGCATGCTGTTGGCGTTGTTCCTTCTACCCTACACCAGAGTGTTAAATACATCGAAAATGGGTCGGTCATTATTATACATGGAGAAGAAGAAATCATGTTGTCAAAACTAGTTTCAGTGCCGTATATGGAAAGTGTAGAGAAAGATGAGGAGAATTTGTGGCACAGCTTTGAGGTAGTTGAGACTGAACTCGGTGGGGATAAACCCTCGATGCAAGCTGTGAATTAGGTGGTGGCCCGAATTATGACTAATAATGGGTACCAGAAAGGAAAAGGCCTAGGCTCAAAATTGCAAGGAACTCAGACACCAATTTCATTTCCAGAAAAACTAGACAAGTTCGGATTGGGGTACAAAGTAGCTCTGGAAGAGAGAATAGAGGATATGACTTTGGGAAAAAGGAGCGATAAAGGCGAAATAAAGCATATTCCTCACCTAAGGGAAACATTCCTGGCACCAACCAAGGTAATCATGCTTGAAGAAGTCATTCGTCCCCAATACCATCTTACTATCAATGCATTGCATGAAGAAGGCCCTGAAGAGTACAAAGCAATCCGGCCTTTCACTGAAGAAGAGCCGTTGAAGAACTGGCAATCTAAATCAATGATTGATGTTATTGCTTCCAAATAATTGTCTAGTCATGCTGTAACAAGCACATATTTGTGTCTAGCTATGTTTTTATCTTATATTTATGTTATTTGAGACAATTAACTAAATAAAGTTGCATGTTTATTCAGCATTCCTCTGTGTCACTTTCTTTGTTATCTTCTTTTTTTTTACATTTATTAGTTTTCTTTTCCTGTGTTTCTCTTTAAAAAAAAAAAGAGACTTCTTGCACTTGCTTTATCATTTCTACTCTATTTTATCTTTCCAACTCCCCACAAATTACTTTCTAGGGATTTGAGTCTTGTAGAAAGTTCGTCTCATGAAAGGGACCTTAAAAACTTGTCATTTGATTCCCTTGCAACATTTGATGAAGAGGATCCTGAATCTAGTGAAGAGGAAAAGGTTGTTGAAGAATTTGAAAAAGTGCTGGAATACTCAGAGAGGAAGTTTAATGTAGGCAATGAGGTAATAAAAGTAATTAACATAGGAACATAAGAAGACAAGAAGGAGTTAAAAATAGTAGATAATCCTGAGCGTATAGAAATGGTGGCACTATTGAGGGAGTTCCTTGATGTGTTCACATGGTCCTATAGAGATATGCCTGGATTAGACCCTGGAATAGCGTCACATAAAATTTCGTTATATCTAGATGTAGAAGCAAAAAGGAAAAAGTTGAGAAGAATGCATCCTGATATGTCACTAAAGATCAAAGAAGAAGTGACCAAGCAATTAGAAGTTGGATTTATAGAGGTGTCAAGACACCCGCAATGGGTAGAAAATATTGTGCCAGTACTAAAGAAGGATGGGAAGGTCAGGATGTACGTGGATTATAGAGATCTAAATAAGGTCAGTCCAAAAGATGATTTCCCGCTCCCTCGTATTGATGTTCTTGTTGACAATATAGCAGGAAATCATAAGTTCTCATTTATGGACGGGTATTCTGGGTATAATCAGATCCCTATGGATGTTAATGACAAAGAAAAGACGACTTTTATTACACCTTGGGGAGCCTTTTGTTACACAGTAATGTCCTTTGGATTGAAGAATACTGGGGCTACCTATCAATGTGCTATGGTTGTATTATTTCATGATATGATGCATAAAGATATTGAGGTTTATGTAGATGATATGGTAGCCAAATCCAAAGAAAAGGAAAGTCATGTAACAGTCTTATGGAGATTATTTGAAAGACTCAGGAAGTATAAGTTGAGGCTCAATCCTAATAAATGCGTCTTCGGAGCATCCACTGGAAAATTACTCATATTCATCGTTAGCAGAGAAGGAATAAAGGTGGATCCGGATAAGGCAAAGGCAATAAAAGAGATGCCTCCTCCTAAGACAGAACGTGAAGTGAGAAGTTTTCTCGGGAAACTTAATTACATCGCTAGATTCATTACTAACTTGATCAGCACCTATGAGCCTATATTCAAGTTGTTGAAGAAGCATCAGCCGGGCGAATGGGATGAAGAATGTCAAGAAGCTTTTGATAAGATAAAGGCTTATTTGATGAATCCTCCTGTGTTGGTACCCCCTACACCGGGTCGTCCTCTGATATTATACCTAACCGTATTGTCAACCTCAATAGGGGCGATGCTGGGGCAGCACGATGAATCAGGGAAAAAGGAGCAGACGATTTATTACCTGAGTAAGAAGTTTAATGACTGTGAAGCCCGTTATATGGCCATTGAGAAGACTTGTTGTGCTCTAGTATGGACCTCAAAACGACTAAGGCAGTACATGCTCTATTACACCACTTAGTTGATCTCCCGAATGGACCCTCTGAAGTACATATTTGAAAGCCCTCATATCGCATTAAGGGTTTCAAAATGGCAAGTGATATTATCAGAGTTTGATATCAAGTACATGACTCAAAAATCCGTCAAAGGAAGTGCAATTGTGGATCATTTAGCTGAAAATCCTCTTGAGGGTGGACAACTAATGACATTCGAGTTCCCTGATGAAGAAATATTGATGGCAGAAGGAGAGGAATGAAAAGAAGGGTCTGCATGGAAGATGTATTTTGATGGAGCAGTCAATATGTATGGCAGTGGCATAGGAGCTGTTGTAGTTTCACCAGTCAAAAAATAATACCCAGTCGCTATCAAGTTAGATTTTGAATGCACTAATAATGTTACGGAATACAAGGCCTGTGCTAGTGGTTTACAAGTGGCAATTGACTTGGGGATCAAGCAATTAAAAGTATTCAGAGATTCGTCACTTATCATTTATCAAGTGAATGGTGAATGGCAAACTAAAGACCTAAAGTTAGTGCCCTATCAAAAGTATTTGACCAAGTTGACTGAAAAGTTTGAAGAGGTGACCTTTTCCCATATGGCTCAAGACATGAATCAGTTTGCAGATGCCTTGGCCACTTTGGCTATAATGACTAAGTTGGATATCCACAATAATGTCCAACCCATTCAAGTGAAAGTACATAGTGAGCCCACGTATTGTGCCAATGTGGAGGGCGAGCCAGATGGTAAACCTTGGTATCATGATATCAAGCAGTATATCCAACATAGAGAATACCCAACTGGGGCAAGTGAGGTGAATAAGAAGACTATCCGCTGGTTGGCAATGGCCTTTTTCTTGAATGGGGAGGTTTTATACAAGAGAAGCCATGATGACACCTTGCTTAGATGTGTGGATGCTCGTGAAGTTCGTTTAATCATGACTGAAGTCCATGAAGGAATCTGTGGGACTCATGCTAATGGTCATATGATGGTGCGAAAAACTCTAAGGAGCGGTTATTATTAGTCCACCATGGAAACGGACTGCATAGAATATGTTCGAAAATGCCATAAATGCCAGATATATGCAGATCGAGTCAATGCACCTCCATTCCCTTTGCACAATAGACGTCATTGGGCTAATTAACCCCAAAGCTTCCAATGGTCATCGCTTCATTTTGGCAGCAATTGATTATTTTACTAAGTGGGTAGAAGCTTGCTCGTATGCCAATATTACTCAAAAGGTATTTTTGAAATTCCTCAAGAGGGATATTATCTGCAAATATAAAATCCCAGAGAGGATAATCACAGATAATGCTACTAATCTCAATGGTGCCGAGATTAAGAAGTTTTGTGAAAATTTCAAAAAAATCAAGCATCATAATTCAGCCCCCTATAGGCCTCAGATGAATGGTGCAGTTGTAGCTGCAAATAAGAATGTCAAGAAAATTATGGCTAAAATGGTTGTGAACTACAAGGACTGGCACGAAATATTACCCTATGCTTCACACGCATATCGTACCAATACGCGATCAAGCACTGGGGCAACACCTTTCTCTTTGGTGTATGGGATGGAAGTTGTCTCTCCCATAGAAATTGAAATTCCTTCTTTAAGAGTGTTGATGGAAGCAGAGCTGGAGGAATCTAAATGGGTGAAGACATGGCATGAGCAGTTGAATATGATAGAAGAAAAGAGACTGACAGCTATTTGTCATGGACAGTTGTATCAAAGTAGAATGGTCAGAACCTTTAATAAAAAAGTCCGCCCTATAGAATTCTATTCAGGAGATTTAGTATTGAAAAAGATTCTCCCTAATCAAGAGGATGCTAGAGGAAAATGGGCTCCGAGTTATGAGGGTCCTTACATCGTCAAGCAAGCATTTTCTGGAGGGGCTTTAATTTTGCAAAATATGGATGGAGAAGAATTGCCAAGGCTAGTAAATACTGATATTATCAAGAGATTCTATGCCTAAAAAAAAAAGAAAGCTCGTTAGGTTGAAAACTCGAAAGGGTGGCCTAAGCAAAAGTTAGAGTAAAAAAAAAAAGAAAAAGAAAAAAAAAGAGAGAAAGAAAAAAGTCCGTTAGGTCAAAAACCTGAAAGGGCGACCTAAGCAAAAGTTAGGGCAAATAAATAGGCAAAATCTCAAAGGAAGGAGGTCTGAAACTCCAAATTGGGGCAATTTTTATTCTGCATTCAATTGACCATATTAGGGTAAAAATGTCTAAAAGATTAAGGGAGAGATGTGTTGAAGGAAGTAGCAACAGAGACAGCAGTTGAATTATCAAATAGCTGCAGGGAATTAATTGAATAAGGAACAAGGAACCAAAACTGGGGCAAATTTTCTTTTCCTTGCAATTTTCTTTTATTTCTATGCTTACATCTTTCAAGCAAGCGTCTTACCAAATATTCATGTACAATCATATTACCAAAGTAATAAAAAGAAGTTTGTTCATTCAACAAATTTCTATCCATTCATGAATGCATGTTTAACTAATTAACTTATGTCTCAAATAACATAAATTTAAGGTCAACAGTTTGATCCTGACATTTCTACAGCAAGCCTTCAATGACTGAGTTAGATTGAAAGATCTCAGTAGCTCAAAGTATAGTTTGCAATGTGACATTTGGTCGAAGTGATTTGTTGCCAAGAAGGAAAGGAAGAGTTGAAGCAAAAAAAAAATGAAGAAAATGAAGAAGAAAAAAGGTTAAGAGGATTCTGAGATAGCCAAAGGGTCTGATGAAGAAAAGCAGGTGAACAAGGGTTTGATTGGTCAAGCTTTCCAAAGTCGTCGCTGGTTTGAATGATTAAAAGAAAGAAAAAATGGAAAAAGAAAGAAAGAGAGAAGAAAGATAAAAGAAAAAAGAGAAAAAAATAGAGAAGAAAGAGATTTTAAGGCATTGAGCGCATCAGCTCTTTGCATTTCAAGTTTTGAGTGCATCGGCTCTTTGCATTTTAAGTTTTTGAGCGCATCGGCTCCTTGCATTTGCATTTTAAGCTTTTGAGCGCATCGGCTCCTATCTTTTAATTTTGAGCATGTCGGCTCTCTGTCTTTTAATTCCTGTCTTTTTTACTTTTTGAGCGCATCGGCTCCCTGTCTTTTAATTCCTGTCTTTTACTTTCGAGCGCATCGGCTCCTGTCTTTTACTTTTGAGCGCATCGGCTCCCTATCTTTTAATTCCTGTCTTTTGAGCGCATCGACTCCTGTCTTTTACTTTTGAGTGCATCAGCTCCTTGTCTTTTAATTCCTGTCTTTTACTTTCGAGCGTATCGGCTCCTGTCTTTTACTTTCGAGCGCATCGACTCCTATTTTTTACTCTTGAGCGCAATCGGCTCCTTGTCTTTTGCTTTTGAGTGCATCGGCTCCTGTCTTTTAAGTTTCTGTCATTGAGCGCATCGCTCTTTGCATTGTTTTGTTTCTTTTCGCTCCCAAACAAAATTCGAGTTCATGTCTTTACTTGTTCCTTACCATGATAAAATGAAAAACTACAGTTATTCTTTTTATCTAGTAAAAAAAAATAAAGAGGGGCAATTGTGAACACCCAATTTTGTCTGAGGCATTTTGTAAAAAATAAAAAATAAAAATAAAAATAATACAAAGACTCATCTTTCAACCCATTGGCTCATTAACCCCTAAACTAACCCACTAACCCATAATCCATGATTCAACTCATTAACCCACAACCCATATGCCAGCACTTATCCTAAACAAACTCCATCAGTCATCCTAATTCCTAAGCACTTATCCTAACTATCCTAAACAAGCCTATTCTGAACTAACCAGCACTTATCCTAAACCAACCACAACTTATCATCCTAAACAAATTCAATCACACTTCAACTCAAACACTTCAGCCTAATCCCCATATATAAAAACACATAACCTACACACAGAAAATAGACTCAGAACCTATACTCAGATCACTCACTTTTCAGCCTTCATGCAAATACCAGGCCATATTTACTCACTTACGTTGCCTCCCCTTAGTACCTCGGCCAAAGTTTTCCATTATCAGTATCTTCAACCTCCCATCACCCCTTACATACACCCTTATCTCCACCCACCAAAGCACTACGTACCCACCATAGCCACCATTATCAAGCCTACGTCTTCACCCTCTAAATAACCAAACACTTGCAGATCACGACCCAACCATCAACCAGCCTTCACTGAAACCCCACGACATCTCTATCTTCTATAACCACTAACTTCCTTTCATCATTCACAAAAACCTTAACCATCCTCACCATGCCACTCACCAAAATAGAATCCAATCCATCAAATTGGTCACCACACACCACCTCTTCTTCACCTTCAATAACCTATACATCCCATAGCCTTCACACAACCAATCAGAAAACACCCACCATTCCAACCAGAGAACACTCACCAGAACCGACGCCAAACATCCCATCACACCGTCATTCCTGCCACGCCATCCATAGACTGTCTTCTATTCCATCCAGATCCGTGGAGCACACCGAGAATCCGTGCTCATCAGCCATCACTCGACCACACCCACCTCGCATCGTCACCTTCCGCCTTTGTCTTGGATTCATAGATCCACCCAGAATCACCTATGAAGCCCGTGCCACCACCTAACAGTGAATCCGTGACACCTCCATAACCACCCAACCAAAAGCCCCAAGACCACTGTCGTGCATCGCTCCCAACCACCCAACTGCGCGACCCGCTCCGAATAGCGTCGCTGAACCCGTGACCTATTTTCCACCCAGCCGCGTCATCTGAGCTGGCCTCCACGCGGATCTCGTATTATATTCGAAGCCCGTCCCTACTCAGTGTTCGGAACCTATTCGCGAACTCGCACCATAGCCGTCAAGTCTGGATTTCCTATGAAGCTCGTGTTGCTACGTAGCCGCGACGACCCAGCCGTGAAATCGCACCGTCACGCATTCTTCCCCTTGCCGCCGGCCGTCGGTTGCTCCATTGGAGTCTCCTTGGTTGGTTCTCTGGATGTTTTCTGCAGAAACATCACAGAAGGAGAAACCAAAATAATCCCCTTTGCTAAATCTTGAGCATTATTTTTTCTGTTTTCTTTATTCATTTTTTTTAAGGAAAGTGGGCTTAATGTAGCAAATTTGGGCCTAACAGAAAAAAATAAAATAAAAAGTAAAAATAATAATAAAACTACAAAGTAAAAAATAGAAAAATAATTAAATGTTTTTTTAAAGAGCAAAATAGGATAAGTAAGTTGTGACAGCTTGTTGATCCTGTATCTTTTTATGATCATCTAAGTTACGATAACTTGATGATTCAATAGGTGACGTCTCTAGCGTGACGCGAGCTTTACCTGTTCAAACTTTGATTTGATTAACAGAGTCGCGACGACTCGTTAATTCAAATTTCTAAAAATATAATTAAATTATTTTTTTAATAAAATCAACCAATTTTTTAGATAATTTTAAATAAAAATTCTGTAACAAATATGATAATTAGTGGGTGACGTCTCTATCGTGATGTGAGTTTCACCTATTCAAACCTTAATTTGATTAACAGAGTCGTGACGACCTATTAATTCAAATATTTTTAAAATATAAATTAATTTTTTAATAAAATTAACTAACTCACAATTATTTTCTAAAGAACTACATGACTTTGAGTTCTTCATTGTACTTGGGGATACGTAGGAGCAGACTTTCTATTCTGTCAAGCCAAAAATTAAATTTTCATAATTGATTTGTTTATTTTATTTTGTTTTTGTTACCAAGTGGCCTCAATACTCATGAGGGGGGTGAATTGAGTATGTAAAACAAGTTTGCAAATCTTTCACAAATCATTTGATAAACAATTTTCGTTGAAGCTAATTGATGATTAGAGATGATTGAATATATGAGATAAACACTTTTACTTATAAATGCCATAGCCAAAGGGAGCAATATTCAAGCAATTCAATAAAACAATGCTCAATGTAAAGAGAAGGGTTTAGAGAAAACAAACACAATGATTTATCCTAGTTCAATCATCAATCCACTTGTGATCTATGTCCAATCCTCAAGTAACTGCTAAAGATTTTTCACTATTTCTTCAAGCTTCAATAGGTGCTTGACAACCTTTACAACTTTGAGCACTCAACACTTTGGGATACCTCACCCTTGGAGCTTGAGTCTCTTCAACTAAAGGATACCTCACCCTTTGCACTTTTGGAGGGATGCCTCACCCTCTTTACAAAGTAATATAGATTGATTGAATGAAACTCTCACAAGAGTAGATGATTACAAATTGAAGCTCTAATATGCTCTCAAAGATTTACCCACGTTTTTAACAAAAAATAGAGCAAGAATGGATTTAAAGATTAAATCACGTTTTGAAGTATTGGTAATCAGTTTTTGATTCAAGGTCAACCTCTAATGAAGACCCAATATTGGTATTTATAAGTTTTGCAATAAATGGAGCCGTTGGAGACTTTTAGCCAAGAATTAAATGCATTTAATATAGCCACTGGACACTGTCAAGATGCGTGTAATCGATTACACAACAAATGTAATTGATTACATTGTTGTTCCAACGTGTTCTTGGCTTTTTGAGCTCTATGTAATCGATTACATTATTGGTGTAATCGATTACATGACTTCTGACTTGCTTGTAATCGATTATAATATCCATGTAATCGATTACATGACTTCTGTCTTACTGTGTAATCGTTTACAATATCCATGTAATCGATTACATGACTCTTTGAACGTGTTCTTGCCTTTCTGGGCTCATTGTAATCGATTACCAACTTGGTGTAATTGATTACATGGCCTCTGACTTGCTTGTAATCAATTACATTGATCATGTAATCGATTACAAGGCCTCTGTTTGCTGTGTAATCGATTACAAACATTATGTAATCGATTACATTGGCCTTTGAACACATTTTTCAAGTCCAATAAAGCTTGTAAGCCATTTCTAGCACCTCAAGACATTTGATTAAACATAAATCCTTTTATGAGTGTTAGATTTAAGATTGAAACTCAAGTTTCTTGAAAAACATGTTTAGCTTTGAATTTTCTCATTTATTTTGAAATGATATATTGAAAAATCATTTGAGAAATCTTGAGAGCATTTAACATTAATGTTCTAAGTCTTATAATTAAATAAACCTCTTGACTTCTTTCTTTGATCTTAATCTTTTCTTTTGCACTTGATCTTCACTTTTGCCTGTGTTATCATCAAAAACCATTTGACATGCTTTAGGGACATAAGCATTCACATTCTCCCCCTTTTTGATGATGACAAACTGATCATAGGAAAAAGAAAGAGTTTTTGCATTTGTATATATATATGAGATTTAGGCGCAACTCTCCCCGAAGTTTATGCATGATATTGAGTTAGATTTTTCATGTAAAAAGATTAAGAACTCAATAGCTCAATAAGTCCTCCATACACATGCAACCTTAATTAGATTTCATTTTTCACTACTATTCTCTCCCCCATTGGCATTATCAAAAAGACATAAGTATTTAAAAAAAATGGACAGTATTTCGGCTGTATTTCATGATTTCCCAAGAATCGCCAAAACAAGAAATCCAAAGAGAATATAATGAAGCTAGTAAATTCAGATCAAGAGAAAAGCAAGATAACCAATGTTCAAAAACCAATCATTCAGAGAAAAATTATCAAAGCTGATGCAAGTTCATATATCATCAAAAACATGTACAATGTAACAAAAACACCAAAAACGTATACCAATGTTATATAATTGAGCCAAAAAGAAAATGTACAATGTAGTCATAAGCAAATAACAATGAAAATCATCAGGACAATAGGCCATGATCACTATCAGTAGCCTCGCTGTCACAGTTTGGATCCACAACAATGTCTCTTAGATTAACGTTATCATCGTCGGGCTTAAGATTGTCCTCAGAGTCTAGGAGCTCCTTATTATCAGTAGGGACACCAGATGGACCAGCAAAGGACAGGGGAACAGGAGAGGCAGAGGATGTGGGAGGTGCAGCAGTAGTACTCGGAGGAAAATGAGGTCCTTCCAGGAAGGATCGAATGGAGACAAGCTTCTAATCTGAATAGTCCATGCTCAGCTCAAGGTGATCTATCTTCTGCTCAATGTGATCCATGCGTGTGTCTACAGTAGCACTCAGGTTTCGCATCTCTTAGAGCAGGAGGTCTAGTGTGGCTGTAGCTGGAGCAGGAGCAGGATGCTGAGCCTTTTCATCGTCGTCACTATCCGAATCATGATGGATATGTCCAAAGGTGCCATGGGCAATGTAGTGCCACCTATCATCGACTTTGTAGAGCTGAAGCTTCTTCAAGGTACGCAAACCAATGGATTGTGGTCCTTTTGAGCTAGTGTCCTTAGACTCCTCAGCCAGGGAAATGCGACAATGCTCTAGGATGGCTGTCACCAGCATAGCAAATTGGAGGGCAGAGTTCTTCTTTTTCTTTACATCCAACATGTGCTCTATAATGTAGAAACCCTAGTTTATTGGTCTCCCAGTGGTCATTGCCCATAGGGACACCACATCATCCTTGAGAACCTGGGAGTAATTCCCTCCCCTGGGAATCAACCCCCTGACCAAAAGATAGTGGAGAACCTTGTTCTCCATGGTTAAGCCAGTGGCCATAATTCTCTTTTTGGGATCACTAGGGGGATAGTAACCAGTCTTAATCAGTGAAAGAAGAGCAGCCTTATGCTCAAATTCATGACCCCAGATATTGGCATTTCCACAGAAGTTTGCTCTATCAGGAGTGAGCTTGGTCAGCCTATACCACTCAGCCATAGTTATCTTGATTTGTTGCTTCTTCACCTTAGATATTAAGCAATCATCTTCAAATTTCAGATTTGCATAAAAGACTCTCACTAGGTTCGGATAGATAGCCTTCTCTATACTAAGGAAACCCAGCAATCCTAAGTTTTCAATGGTTCTAAAACTCTCCAGAGGTTCACTCTCATAGAAGGTGATGGGAAGATACCTGGGGGAAATAATCTTGCGTAGCTGGAAGTTCCTCAGGAACAACTCAGCTTTCTTCATGGTGGAGAAGTGGCGAGTGAGGTCTAGGCCAGAAATTTTGTGTGAAGCTCCACCTAAGGACCCTCCAATGGCAACCCCTATTCTTGGGTGCTTTGAACGATGAGAAGATTCAGCCATTTGATGAGGAAGGAGAGAGTGGGATGAGTGGAAAGTGTTTGGAGATGAGTGAGGAAAGAGAGAGGGATGAGTTTAGGGCAGAGAATGGGAGATAGTGTTCGTGAGAGGTGATGGGGAGATTTGGATGAGGGATTGTGATGGGATGTAAGAGATGGGCTGTGTGGAGAGGAGTTTTCCGAGTTAGAGGGAGGTGAAATGGAGGAATTTGAGGGAGATTTGAGTGAGAAAAGAGAGATTAGGAGGTTTGGGTTGCGTGGGAGCAGAGGAGGAAGACGAAGTAGCTGAAGAGTGTCTGAGAAATGAGCTCTGCGCACATCATAAACCTTTTAAAAAACACTGTGTAATCGATTACATTGGCTTTGTAATCGATTACAAGCATTCTGGTTCTCATATAATCGATTACATTTTTGGTGTAATCGATTACCATGCTTCTGGGGAACCTTGTAATCGATTACATGGTTGATGTAATCGATTACCTGAGTTTTGAGTTAATTGTAATCGATTACAAAAGTTGTGTAATCGATTATATGCTTGACAGAACCTGTGTAATCGATTACAAAGTCATTGTAATCGATTACCAGCACACTTTAACTCAGATTTTGCATTCCAAACAGCATAGAATCAATTTTAAACCATTCAAATCAGTTCCAGAGCATCTTAAATCAATTTAAATCATCATGCAAGCATATAATCTAATCATATTATGATTCAAATCGCATAGTTGTGCAAAAATACTAATTTTACCAAGAATTACACCCTTTTGGTGAAATTGTGAGGTTGTTGAGTTGCTTGGGAGTCTTTGACGTGAGGGAGCACCTGCAAAACAACTTAGGGGAAATCTCTGATGCTCAAGTCAGTATTGGATTCAAATATGATTAAAAATTCAAAAATTATGTAGCAAAATGGCAATTTATGCAGAAAGCAACATGATTTGATTTTAGAATTATGCAACAAAATGTCAATTTATGCATGATTGATCCAAAATACCAAGTTCATTTCTTATATAGAAAAATGCTTCTTTTGCTAAGGGCTTAGTGAAAATGTCATCTAGTTGCTTAGTAGTTTCTACAAATTCAAGCATACAATCACCCTTTTGAACATGGTCTCTAATGAAATGATGTCTTATTTCAATATATTTAGTCCTAGAATGCAAAATGGGATTTTTGGATAAATTAATTACACTAGTATTATCATATCTTATGGGGATGTGATCAAGCTCACGACCATAGTCCAAGAGTTGTTGTTTCATCCAAAGGACTTGAGCACAACAACTCCCAGCTGCAACATATTCAGCTTCAGCTGTAGACAATGCCACACTATTTTGTTTCTTGCTATGCCAAGAAACTAGTGAGCTTCCAAGTAAGTTGCATATTTCACTAGTGCTCTTCCTATCCATTTTGCATCCAGCAAAATCAGAATCAGAATACCCAATAAGGCTACATGAGGCACCCTTAGGGTACCACAAACCCATTTGTGATGTGCCTATTAGATATTTCATTATTCTTTTAACAACACTCAGGTGTGATTCTTTAGGATTAGCTTGATATCTAGCACACATGCATACACTAAACATTATATCAGGCCTACTTGCTGTGAGATAAAGGAGTGAGCTAATCATACCTCTATATTTTGTAATTTCTACCGATTTACCACCTTCATCATTGTCCAAATAGCAAGAGGTGCTTATAGGAGTAGTCATATGCTTGGCATTGTCCATTCCAAACTTCTTGAGCAGCTCCTTACAATACTTGGATTGGCTTATGAAAGTTTCTTCTCTTGTTTGCTTGATTTGGAGACCAAGGAAGAAATTGAGCTCACCCATCATGGACATCTCAAACTCACTTTGCATAATATTTGAAAATTCTTTACAAAGAGAGTTGTTAGTAGCTCCAAATATAATGTCATCAACATAGATTTGAACTAGAAGTATGTCATGTATTTTGTGTTTTATGAAAAGGGTAGTATCAACTTTGCCTCTAGAAAAACCTTTTTCTAAAAGGAATTTGCTCAACCTTTCATACCAAGCTCTAGGAGCTTATTTCAAACCATACAAGGCCCTTTTCAGTTTGAAAACATGGTTGGACATTTCAAAATCCTCAAAACTAGGAGGTTGTTCCACATACACCTCTTCTTGTATAAAACCATTTAAAAAGGCACTTTTGACATCCATTTGATAGAGTTTGAAATCTATGATGCAAGCATATGCAAGTAGCATTCTAATGGCCTCTAATCTAGCTACGGGAGCATAAGTTTCTTCATAATCTATGCCTTCTTCTTGATTATAGTCCTTAGCTACAAGCCTAACTTTATTTCTTATTATTAGGCCCGTTCATCAAGTTTGTTCCTAAAGACCCATTTGGTGCCAATTATAGGATGATCATTGGGCCTTGTAACTAATTCCCAAACTTGATTTCTCTCAAATTGGTTTAGTTCTTCTTGCATGGCCAAGATCCAATGCTCATCATTAATGGCCTCATTTATGTGTTTAGGTTCAACTTGAGAAACAAAGGCTAAGTGATTACATGCATCTCTAAGTGAGTTTCGAGTTATTACCCCTTTTGATACATCACCTATCACCTTGTCGAGAGGGTGATATCTTGAAGTCCTCCATTCCTTGGGTAGATCCAAGATTTCTGAATCTTTTTGCCATGAGTGATCAAGGAGAATCTCTTCTTACTTCTTGGACTCTTTCTCTTGATTTTCCAAGTGCGTTTTTGCCAAGATTTCTGCAACATCATCAACAAGCTCCTTTCTTGGCTCATTTGGGTTAGTTTCATCAAATGCAACATGTATAGACTCTTCTATAGTCATAGTTCATTTATTATAGACTCTAAAGGCCTTACAATGTATAGAATAGCCAATGAATATTCTCTCATCAGATTTTGCATCAAACTTTTCCAAATTATCCTTTCCATTATTCAAGATAAATCATTTACATCCAAAGACATAAAAATGTGACACATTTGACTTCTTTCTTTTGTACAATTCATATGGGGTTTTCTTTAA
This sequence comes from Ormosia semicastrata, assembly GCA_029884595.1. Taxonomy (NCBI): domain Eukaryota; kingdom Viridiplantae; phylum Streptophyta; class Magnoliopsida; order Fabales; family Fabaceae; genus Ormosia; species Ormosia semicastrata. Next base: position 58,197,705 of record JAQQTO010000060.1, read on the forward strand.
AATTGGCCTTATTAGGGCTCTATTCATAACATAACAAGCAGTATTAATCGCATTCGCCCAAAAATACTTAGGAAGGTTGGCCTCATTGAGCATAGTTCTTGCCGTTTCCTCTAAAGATCGATTTTTCCTTTCTACAACACCATTTTATTGTGGTATTCTAGGGGCAGAAAAATTAAGTTCAATGCCATGTTCATCACAAAAGGTTTTAAATTCATGGTTTTCAAATTCACCACCATGGTCACTTCTTATGGATGCAATACAAAAACCTTTTTTATTTTGGATAATTTTGGCAAGCTTTTTAAATGATTGAAAAACATCATTTTTGTGGGCTAAGAATAATGTGCATGTAAATCTAGAAAAATCATCCACAATCACCAATGCATAGTAATTCCCACTAAAGCTCATAGTTCTAGAGGGACCAAAAAGATCTATGTGTAAAAGTTGTAAAGGTCTAGAAGTTGAAACCATGTTTTTAGCTTTAAAAGAGACCTTTACTTGTTTTCCCTTTTGACATGCATCACAAAGTTTGTCTTTTTCAAATTTGAGTTTTGGAAGACCAATCACTAGTTCTTTAGAAACCAATTTGTTTAAGTGATCCATGTGAATGTGAGCAATTCTTCTATGCCATAACCATGAATCATTTTCTTTACTCATAAAGCATTTAGCATCATTTGAGGAAATATCATCAAGACTAATCATATATATATATTATTGATCCTATGACGAACAAACTTAACTTGCTTATCATCATTTCCCTCAATTATGCAACAAGAAGAATTAAATATAACTCTATTGCCCTTATCACATAATTGACTAATGCTAAGCAAATTATGTTTAAGTCCTTCAACAAGCAAAACATTATCAATAGATGATGAAAGGATCTTACCAACTTTGCTAATTCCAAGAATCGTCCCTTTGTTGTTATCACCATATGTGACATGACCATGTTTCTTGTAGGTAAGGGAAGAGAACTTGGAGCCATCACTGGTCATGTGCTTGGAGCAACCACTATCAAGGTACCAACTTGAGCTCTTGGTCTTCAAGCATACCTACAACACACATTCAAATTTTAACCTTTGGTACCCATATTGTTTTGGGTCCTTGTGTGTTAGAGTTAGGTATTGAGCCTTTAGGAACCCAAATCCTTTTGATTCTAACCTTGGTGTTTATGTTCTTTCTAACATTGCAAGTGGATGCACTATGCCCTTTCTTACCACAATGAAAACATTTGACAAAGGGGCTACTTGAAGTTTTTGAGGAAACAAAGAAATTCTTGTAAGACTTTTGATGGTTATTTGGATTAAATCCCAAACTAACTTTTTAAAAAACACATTTTTGTTTCCCTAACAGCACATTCAAGTTGTCTATTCCAAAAGTGAATTTTGTAAGAGTGTTGTTCAAATCTTCAATTTCTTTTTCAAAAGCTTTGCATGATGAATAAGGTAATGATATGGATGTATTATCATATGAGGAACAAATCATGCATAATGAATTAGCATCAATGAGTCCTAAGGTCTCATTTTCAATCTTAAGCTCATTTATCTCCTTGCTTAAAATAGAGACTTTGTTTACTAATAAGGAGATTGTTTTTGTTAGAAGATAAAACTATTTTTGTGAGCCTCAAAGATTCATCATGCAATTCTTGAAAGGCATCTTGCAATTCATCATAAGAAGGTTGAGATTCTAAGTTAGAAGAAGTTACCTCGGTGTCGCTCTCTTCTCTTTCTTCTCCTTGAGCCATGAGACAAAGATGGGCTTCTTCATTCTCTGAACTATTGGAAGAACTTAAGTCATTGTCCTCCCATGCTATGTATACTCTCCTTCCTTTCTTCTCTTTGGAAGGCCTTCTCTCAAACTTCTCCGTCTTCTTGAGATACATAAGACACTCTATTTTTATGTGCCCCGATTTTTCACATTCATAGCATTTTGGAGGAGTGGAGGGTCTTTCTCCTTTGTGATACACTTTCTTTTGAGGAAAGGGTAGTCTTCTTTGAAATCCCTTTTTCTTTAGGAATCTTCCAAACTTTCTCACAAGGAGACTAAGATTTTCCCCACTTAGCTCAACGTTTTCTGCATCATCTTCACCATCTTCATCATCATCTTCAATTATAAAAGAGGTGACTTTGAGTGCAATTCCCTTCTTCTTTTTATCATGCTCTTCATTTTGATTGAGCCTATTTAGTTCCAGCTCGTATTCTCGAAGCTTCCCAAATAAGGTGGCTAGAGACATTGTTGATAAATCTCTTGATTCCACAATAACTGTTACTTTGGGTTGCCAATTCCTGCTTAAACATCTCAAGAATTTATTAATAAGATTCTCATTAGGAAATGTCTTTCGCAATGAGATAAGATGATTAACAATATGAGTAAATCTCTTTTGTATATCTTGAATACTCTTACCTTGGTTCATTCTAAACAATTCGTATTCATGAGTAAGAGTGTTTATTCAAGATCGCTTTACCTCACTAGTACCTTCATGAGTTACTTGTAGGGTATCCCACATTTCTTTTGCAGTCTTGAAATTTGACACCCTAAAGAATTCATCATATCCCAAGGATGTGGTGATGATATTCTTGGCTCTCAATTGTATTTAACATTCTTTTTATCATCATCGGTCCATTCATTTCTAGGTGTATTAATTTTCACACCATCTTTAGTTTGTGTGGGAACAAAAGTACCATTTTCAATGGCGTCCCACACATCTAAGTCAATAGCTTCAATGAAAATTTTCATCCTTTCTTTCCAATAGGCATAACCATCCCCATTGAAATAAGGAGGTCTGTTTATAGAAGAACCTTAATTTGAAAAACCATTTGAAGTCATCACTTCTCCTGAAGCTGCTAAGCTCTTTATACAAGAGTCTAGCTCTGATACCACTTGTTACCAAGTGACCTCAATACTCAAGAGGGGGGTGAATTGAGTATGTAAAACAAGTTCACAAATCTTTTGCAAATCGTTTGATAAACAATTTTTGTTGAAGCTAATTGATGATTAGAGATGATTGGATATATGAGATAAACACTTTTACTTATAAATGCAATAGCCAAAGGGAATAATATTCAAGCAATTCAATAAAACAGTGCTCAATGTAAAGAGATGGGTTTAGAGAAAACAAACACAATGATTTATCCTGATTTGATCACCAATCCACTTATGATCTACGTCCAGTCCTCAAGCAACCGCTAGAGATTTTCCACTATTTCTTCAAACTTCAATAGGTGCTTGACAACCTTTACAACTTTGAGCACTCAACACTTTGGGATACCTCACCCTTGGAGCTTGAGTCTCTTCAACTAAGGGATACCTCACCCTTTGCGCTTTTGGAGGGATGTCTCACCCTCTTTACAAAGTAATATAGATTGATTGAATGAAGCTCTCACAAGAGTATATGATTACAAATTGAAGCTCTAATATGCTCTCAAAGATTAACCCACGTTTTTCACAAAAAATAAAGCAAGAATGGATTTGAAAATTAAATCACGTTTTGAAGTATTAGCAATCAATTTTTGGTTCAAGGTCAACCTCTAATGAAGACCCAACATTGGTATTTATAAGTTTTACAATAAATGGAGCCGTTGGAGACTTTTAACCAAGCATTAAATGCATTTAATATAGCCGTTGGACACTGTCAGGATGCGTGTAATCGATTACACAACAAATGTAATTGATTACATTGTTGTTCCAACGTGTTCTTGGCTTTCTGGGCTCTGTGTAATCGATTACATTATTGGTGTAATCGATTACATGGCTTCTGACTTGCTTGTAATCGATTATAATATCCATGTAATCGATTACATGACTTCTGTCTTGTTGTGTAATCGATTACAATATCCATATAATCGATTACATGACTTTTTGAACGTGTTCTTGCCTTTCTGGGCTCATTGTAATCGATTACCAACTTTGTGTAATCGATTGCATGGCCTCTGACTTGCTTGTAATCGATTACATTGATCATGTAATTGATTACAAGGCCTCTGTTTGCTGTGTAATCAATTACAAACATCATGTAATCGATTACATTGGCCTTTGAACACATTTTTCAAGTCCAATAAAGCTTGTAAGCCATTTCTAACACCTCAAGACATTTGATTAAACATAAATCCTTTTATGAGTGTTAGATTTAAGATTGAAACTCAAGTTTCTTGAAAAACATGTTTAACTTTGAATTTTCCCACTTATTTTGAAATGATATATTGAAAAATCATTTGAGAAATCTTAAGAGCATTTAACATTAATGTTCTAAGTCTTATAACTAAATAAATCTCTTGACTTCTTTCTTTGATCTTGATCTTTTCTTTTGCACTTGATCTTTACTTTTGCACTTGATCTTCACTTTTGCCTTTGTTATCATCAAAAACCATTTGACATACTTTAGGGACATAAGCATTCACAGTTTTTACAAAAAAGGGTAAAACAAATATTTTCAAGGATTATTAAGAATTTGCATAATTAACTTAAGGTACCGTCTTAGGACGCGTGTGTTAGGGGTGCTGTGGGATTAAGTTTCCACCCTACCCTACACATAATCGACTTCCGAATTCAATCTGGTTCCAAAGACTATTTTTTTTTAAAAAGGTTTTCCAATTTTTCCTGTTTCAAATAAAATTGGTGGCGACTCCTAAATTTAATATTTTTTTAATTTGAGTTTCTATTCCACCGCGATCATTAGTCGCGACACTTGAAGCATACGCTATTACCCCTTTTCTATTCTGCACAAGCACACGTTCTAAACTCTAATGTGGAGTATCACGAGACACCTCAAAAGGTTCACTGGGATTGAGCAGAATCAACACTGGTGAAGTGATCGAGTGTCTCTTCAACCCTTGAAAATTTTCCTCATATGCATCAGTCCATACAAAAGTTTGATCATTTCGTGTGAGCTGGATAAGAGGTCCTGCTATCTTGGAAAATCCTCCGATGAATCTTCGAAAATAACCAATTAGTCCCATGAAACTACAAATCTCAATTGCGGTCTTCGGCCTTTCCTATTGAAGAATTACTTCAACTTTCAATGAATCCACAGTAATCCCTTCCTTTGAGATCACATGACTCAAGAATTTAACCTCCTCCAACCGAAATTCGCACTTTGATAACTTGACACACAACTTCTTCTCTTTCAAAATCTAGAGAACTATACCGAGGTGTTCAGCATGTTCCTCCTGATTTTGAGAATAGCTCAGAATGTCATAGATAAGGACAATGACAAATCTATCCAGATAAGGATAAAAGATCTCGTTCGTGAAATCTATGAGTATCGCAGGAGCATTTGTTACTCTAAACTGTATCACCATATGCTCGTAATTTCCATAACGCATTTGAAAAAAAAAACATCTTGGAATCATCCTCTACTTCCATGCGAATCCGATGATAGCCAGAGCGTAGATCGATCTAGGTGAAAACAATGGTACTCTTCCAGATGGCTTGTAATTTCCTCTCCTTCGTATCGCTTTGCTCTCTTGTCCTTGTTCTTAACATGAAGTGTCTTATCAATCAAGTTTTCTTTCAACCGTACTGTATCTGATACTATGACATGATTTAGACTAGAAATATTCTTTCTTGCAATTGTGGTGCATGGGAAAACATTATGAAGGTCAGGAAGAAAAAGGTAGCAAACTATCTAATGTGTTACCGGGCATATCTAACAAAGAATTTGACGTAGCTCGATTTTTGAATTAAACTTCTAAAATTTTACTAGAACAATTTAACAGGACATGGTTGGAAAATAACCAGTCCATTTTCAAGATCACGTCTAATTTGTGAAAGGGGTAAACAAATCAAATCAACAGAAAAAAATCCAGTCTTTAATAGGTATAGGATAACTTAAGCAACTTGGTCATCGATAACAGGTGTTTGTAATAGAAGTAGAAATAACTTGGTCAAAAGATAACGAAGACACACAGAACTCTAATTGACCCATACAATCATATAGTATAAAGAAATGGGTTACCCCTAGAATGATACAGTATAGTCAAAGGATCATCTCCTGTGACACAGTCTTCTTCGTTCAGGTCTTCAATCTGGGATGCTTTTACTCCACTTGGGGAATCGACTCTCCCTTCTACGTGAGATTTTGAAGCACGTACATCACTAATGGAAGGTTTCATCTTTTGTGAAGTATAATTCCTAAACACGTGTCCTGGCTTTCTGCACTTGAAACAAACTTTTTCCTTAGCCGTACAAGTTTTCATTGCATGACTTTTTACACAATCCTTATAGATCTATAAAAGTGCCACAGGCTGACTGGGTCTACCATCGCTAGCACGACCTCCATATGGTTGCTGTTGTTGTTGATTTCCTGGTGGTCACGAGTAAGATTTCTGCTGGGATCACTTGACCTTACGATTTCTCCTTTTTCAGAACCAATATGATCCAACGTTATGGGGTCCCATATCTTGAGATTGATTCAACTCTAACAAAATCTGAGCCTCGACTATCAATTCCTGCTGCTAAGCGGCCTTCTGATTCTGCTGTACTATTATGCCAGCCATCCTTTGTATTGCTTCTGCTATCGTAACCATTCCATTGTTGTCGTGTTCCACATTCACACGCGTACGTCCACCGTGAGCCGTTGTCTTTTCTTTGAAAATAGACAAATTGAAACATAATGGGAACAAGAAATAATTTTTTTTAAACAATATTGTCTCCTTTCGGAAACCAAGCAATACACCTCTATGTTTAGTTTCAGAGAAACAAACAGCACAACAAGGTAATCCTACTCACAAAACTAAAGACTCAGACTTGTACTTTACTTACGCTAGAGGTACCACCCCAAAGGGTGTAGGTACAAACAATGCTACACGAGTTTAGTCATCCAACTGGACTCTTACTAGAAGAACCCCTATTCTCCTAGTCCGCCTAGTTGAAGTCATAGTTTCCTGTCTACACAGAACATTATATATTGAGTTGGCCAGTCCTCAATATCATGTGACTATGTAACAGTAACTACTAACATCCAACCTAAAGCAACTTATGCAATCCTCTTTTAATATCTCAAACAAGAGACAAGGAAATGCATAACACACATATAGAAATTTCTACATGTCTAAGCATAGTCAGTCCATACCCCGGCTCGACAAGATGAATTGCTCTGATACCACCTAATTATAACGCCCCCCTCTGAGAGGGCATTACGTTTAAGACCGACTCATTTAAAAACTCTTTACCCAAGTTATAAAAGTTGATATTATAAAATACGAATTTCAAATCTTCTTTTCACGGATAACATAAACTTATCAAATTATAGAGACACAAAACATAAGAACCATAAATAGACTTTTCATAAAACAAAGTTTACTACAGCCATGAATATATTATCTCATGTTCCAAAAGCATAAAACTCACATACTCAAAGAAATAAATAAATATAACTACCATATGAAGACTGAGCCTAGTCCAAGTCTAAATACTTGAAGAGTGGGGTCCTGCACCCGATCTTCATCTAGATCACCTTCGAGATCCCTAGCAGACAAAACCCCCAGTCGGGGCATATCACCACGGACGGGAGTCCGAGCAGTCGACTCCACAGAGTCCTCCATAGAGGAAGCTCTCCAATCATCCCAAAACTCCCCAAGAGGCATGCAAAACTCCAAGTGAATAGCTACATCCACAGTAAACATAGCAGCGTCATGTTGGGTCCTACTCCAAAGTAAGGTGACCTCTTCGATATACTGAATGCGCCCCGTATCCCAATGGATAGTCCACGCGTCGATGCCCCCATGGAACTGTAGTCTAGTGAAACCTCGTGGATCTTTTCTTGCCGCCATTGCAATCTTTACAAACATGAGTATAAAATAGAGGCAAACAGGATAATACATTGAAAGAGGTGAGATCCCCTATATCAATACCATTATGGCAGCAAGAAACAATAACAAAGACACTAATGCTTTTCATACACAACAACATTAAATAATAGTAGATATGATCATGTCAATACAGGAATATTATAGAACAACAAGCATAATCATGTTATCAACTGATAGATAATTCAGTAATGTACACCAGAATACATAAGTATAGACCATGCCACAATAATAGATATACTGACTATGCATATGCACGATGTGTATGCTAACCATCCTTATGCATAATGCAACCAGTTCCTACTCCATGGAGCTAAACACAAAGAATCAGAGATGAGCGTTCCAGAAGATCTGCCACCCATAATGACAGTCTACGCCAGACCACGAAAAGGATAGTGTTTGTCGGGTCCTCGTCAGTGCATTACAATGATTTTCCACGGCCAGGGGCATACAATGTGACAACAGGTCACTAAGTGGATCAACTCGCCCCGACGCCCCTTGAAATCCATTAGGGATCACATTATCCAAATTCTCACCCACTCCTAGGCAACAAAAGCCGACAGTATAATGCTTAAGTGCATGATCAATGAAAATCAAACCATCGTTAGACTATTCCCAATGGTATCAAAGCAACCGCCCATACAATCGTCTAATACCATTAGTATCAATGATATTATATAACTGCCCATACAATTACATAATGCCACTCATCCACTCAGGTCCAGAACATCGGCCCAAAAGCACAATGCTAAATACAATTGATCCACTCGGGTCCAGTACGTCGACCCAAAAGTACAATGCTAATGCATTCTTTCGCAAGGTATTTCAATCGTGCAAATTCAAAAGTCATCACCATCAAATCACATGAAGCATTCTCACAAATTTCTCTAGCATATAGAACCATTGTTTCATCCTTAAGCTTTAATTGTAACACTTTCAAGAAAAGGGTAGGAATTAACCCTAATCACTAGACTCTTCTAACTAAGTTGCTCGAGTGACCTTTCCTCATATCGTTCACGAAAAATTAAGAAAAAAGAAACATGTTGTCTTAATCTCATGATTCCTTTCCTCTTTCCCTAAGTCTTTCAAGTTTTCACTATTTCTTCCTTAAGCTCATTTTCTTTCTCAAGATCGAAAATCACTCTTTTGCTCAATGATAAAAAAATTTGTTCTCTTTTGATCCTCATATTATAAATCATTAATTAAATTTCTTTACTATCAAACTAACTAGATTCACCACTAATAAATCATTTTCATTATTCCAGTTATCTCCAAAATTATCTCCATTGGTATATCCAAAAGTTATTACTCCTCAAATCATAACATTGTGATTATCTTCTCTTTTACTTATAAATCCTTTGACCCTAATTAGTTCCCTAAATCATCTAAGTAATATTTCCTAATGTTCTTTCTAAACCTTTCATCATTCAAATTCTAAATAAAATCCTTTCCATCCTAATTACTTGTCCTTCCCATTATCAAATATTTTAGGTCTCCAATTCACTCTTTCATCCAATTATCAAATACTATAACAAAAAATCAATTCTTTTCAATGGTAAAAAAATTTTATTCCTTTCCTCTTTCAACTTGTAACCTCATAAATCATATTCTTACTACCTAATCATCTAAGTTCTTAAACAATGAAGTATTTAAGCCTTGAAACCCTATTTTTTCACACCATAGCCGTGAGGTTGGAGAGGAGAGGAAGAAGAGAAAATGTGATGGAAAAGCGAGAGAGAAAAGATGGAAAATTTTGAAATGAAAATGGAAATGATGCTTTGAGTGAAAAGAAGACAAAGTTGTCATCTTTTTCCCTCCAAAACTGTGCACTATGCCTAGGCAAAAGGAGCCAAGCTTCTCTTGCAAGCTTCTCCCAAAGCTTCCTCAAGAAGCTTCTCCCAAAACCCAAAAAGTCAAACCATGATGTCATGTAGTGATGTCACTTAGATGATATCATAAAAGTGGCTAGATAGAAATAATCTACTAGATTTTTATTGCAAGCTATTATCTAGTGGACAAAAACTACAGTTAACAAAACCAGTATTTATTATCCAACGGATAATAAAACGTACTGCGATTTTATTTATTGGATCAAATCTCAAAAAATAAAAATTTCATAAATTGTGTCCGGCCTCGGGTTTAGTAAGATCACCAATCACCGTTTCCACAGTCCAAGGTTTTCTGGCCTCGAGAAAAATATTTCTTTTTTCAGGCTTTGCTCAGCGTGCACGTAAATTGAGAAATATATTAAAATAATCAAACAATTCAAATAATTTTAAAAAAATTTACAAAAATCACAAATATTATAAAATAAATATATATCATGAAACAAGAAATTTTCAGGGTGTTACACTTAAGGATACTTTAATCTCCTATTACTAAGTTTTCAAACTTCCATAAGTGATATGAAAAATCCTAGGATTCATCTCAATCATGTTCTCATCATTTCATAATCTTTCGTACACTTAAAACTATCATTGAAGTTCTATTAGTCTTCCTTAGGTTACATTAAACCTTAAGAGAATGAACTAATAAGCTTACAAGTATCCATCTTTTCCTGTTCTCATTATTAGTAAATTCTTTATTCTTTACTTGATATCTTCTCAAATTCTCATAATTTTCTAAGATATTTGCCTATTTAATCTGACCCTTAAACACTCACTCAATGTTACTAAAAGTACTAAACTGTCTCAGTTAATTTTTCAAAATTAACCACATTACATTCTATTTATTTGTGACCTAGAAATAAATTCTTCATATTTATTTCCCTCGTTCTAACAATTTATACTACTTTTTGGGCTTAACAACTATTTTTTATATTTAGTGTTATAGCAAAATAGCCCAACTATCTAAAAATGTTACCAAAGTTAACAAGTAACTCTTACAGGAGTTACTGGACTTCTATAACCCTGATTAAGACAAACTAGTTAGAAAGGATATTACATTTCTCCCCTCTATTTTAAAAATCTTATCCTCAAAATTTAGTCTCTCACTACTAAAAGTTTTGAGATCTCTATTTATTGGTACACACAAAAGGATACCTTGTATAGGGTTGAAAGATTGAGCCTCCTCTTTCCTACTTAAAGTATACAAATTTCCTGTGGCTTGAGGTCTAGGTTTGGGCATAACTCCTTGTCTATCTGAACATTTTCTACCAAAGTGCCCCAGTTGACCATACACAAAACACACCACACAAGGTCTGTCACAATGTGGCTTTCCACACTTAGGGCATTCAGGCTCCACGGTTCCCGTTTGAATTTGCTCATCTTCATCTTGTGAATAGTTAGGTTTAGAAGCACTCTCCTTATACCTACCACCCACTCTTTTCCTCTTTTGAAGGTCTTGTGATCTTTGTTTCACTTGAGACTTACCATCATGACCCTATACAATTCTACGCTAGTTCATCAAAGTTGCGAAGTCCCAGATCTCAAAGGGTCGGATCACCTTTTGAATGTCCTCCCTCAATCCTTCTTCAAGCTTAACACATTTCCATCTTTCGTCTGTGTTGAATCTGATATAGGATCAAAACTTTGACAACTCGTTAAACTTGGCCACATATTGACCAATCGACATACTGCCTTGCTCTAACCTCATGAACTCCATTTCCTTTGCATTTTTCAAATTTTATGGGAAATACTTCTCTATAAAATAACTCTTGAAGATCTCCCAAGTAACAATAGTCCCCGAAGCATTAAACAATCACTTGGCATCCATCCACCAATCTTCTGCCTCCTCTTCTGGCATGTAGGAAGCAAAAACCACCTTCTGCTCATCTGAGCAAGCCATAACAGTGAAAAGCTTCTCCATTTCCTTGAGCCAACCTTCAACTCTCACCAAGTTGTACTCCCCCTTGAAGGATGATAGGTTAAACTTGTTGAATTCCAAGAGGTTTTGGAAATTCTAATTCCACCACACGGGTACCTCTTGGGCTGGTTGCACCGGATGAACTAGTGGTGGTGTAGACTATTGAGATGGAATTGTTTCCATCCTTTCTAGCATCCTAGCATTCATAGCACTCTACTTCCTCATAGCATCTGCTATTATCAAAAAGGCTCCAGCCATATCTGGGCCTTCGCTAGATGAGTTCCTATTCTCCTTGGTTCTCTTAGGAGGTGCCATAGTTTATTGTACACACAGAACAATACATATTGAGTTGATCACTATGAATATCATGTAATAGTGCGACAGTAGCCATTAGCATTCAAACCTAAGACTGTCATGCGATTCTATTCAAACATCTCACGTAAGAGACAAGAAAATGCACAACACACATAGGAACTCCTAAATATACCTAAGCATAGTCAGTTCATACCCTGACTCAACAAGATGAACTGCTCTGATACCATAATGTAACATCCTAACACCACTACCCTAGTTTATCTGGGACATATTGAGATAAATAGTATTAGTCATGTCACTTCTAAACCAAAAACATCAAACTAGATTCGTAATAACCATACATGTCATAATAAAGAGCCACGGAGGAAAGAAAAGATTATTTATATACAACATTAGCCCCAAAATTGGCATAAGCCAAAATATGTCATTATGATACCTCTAGCTGCTTCGGGGAAAAACAAGTTATGCAACAATAACTAGAAAAGTAGCATAAGTCAAAATAATCTTTTCTCTTCCGGAGGCAAACAGTTCATTCATTTATAAAACATGACATAATTATCACACAATTATCCATTCAAAATGAATAAACAAATCCATTTATATCATAATATGTTTGCAATAGGTACATGAGCCACTATTCATTACCAAAAGAACATTCACATACTCACTTTATATAATATTCTCTAGTAAACTATAATCCTAAAGATAAGACAATCGCCCATATAATTGTCATTGAAATGCAAATGCTTGTGTTATATCATATGATTATGCCTAAGGTATATCCTAAGATTATGCTCATGAAATGTGTTATGGTAGTGTTTATGCAATGTCATGAAGCTTGACAATTCCTAAGAACTCGGCTCCTTATATTTTTTTCTAGGTTGTAGGGCAACAACCTCTTAAGAGCCTACACGCTCTGAGAATCTAGGATTAGTCCCCAAGACTGATTATCCATAATTCTCTAGCCAAATGATTATGCACATCATATAAGGTTACAAATACATAGGAATAGAAAGTGTGTGAAACTTTGTAGTGTTATGTTAGCCTCACATATACACACCACATCAACTCATCACAAGGTTTACTCTAACCAAGTGAAAGAACAAAATCTAGCAAACATGTACTCTCGGCTCCATTCTATCTCATAAAGGAGCTATTCCATGTTCTATGACAACTAATCATTGTCAAACATAACCCAGAATACTTGCATCTAGCTCACCACATCATCACCTCACACGTGATATTAAATGCAACACCATGTTACTTAAGGGACTAGATACCTACCTATGGCATTCCACAACTAATGGATGCACAAAGGCTTAATCTTTTACACATAAGCTGGGTGGTTATTTCCTTCATGAAATATCCATAGTAGTGTCTTAACACACACTAAAAAGTATGTATAAAAGATCCCCTACAAGTAAGGAACTCTAATTCCTCAACATAAAAAGCCTAGGAAGTTCTATACTTGGGTGCTTAGACACTCACTTTCTCAGTGGTTAGGCTGTCCATGACAGCAAACCTCCCCTGTTTCATCTATCATTGGGCGCTTAGGCACCCAACTTCTAAGTGATCAATCGTTTAGCACCAGAGCCTTCAGGTCTTGCGTGCTTAGGCACTCACCCTTCACATTTCTACTATCTACGCTTGGGCGCTTAGGCGCCTAGCATCAAACTTGGATGCCCTATTCTAATGAGTTTCTAACCAAACTTGGACCCTCAAACTTAGGTCCTAGATGGTTTCCAACCTCATTTACGGCCTCTAAACCTACTAAGCTCTTATACATATTCTCAAATCACTCAACTAGTGTCACAAGAATTAGTATGCTAAAACTCTCATCCCAAAAACCCATAATGGAGTTTTATGGATGCTTACATGCTTTAAATCACTAATAGACATGTCTCAAATTATACCTACCATTTTTCTCAACTTCTAACTAAGTTCACCATCTCAATATGTGGAAAAACCTTATAAAAACCCATTTTCTACCATGTTAAACAAGCATCAAGCGTCACCAACAAGATGTAGAAAATAGAAAAGGGTAGAGTATAGACAAATACCCCTACTTCAACTCCTTGAAGATGATGATAGGCTATCGAAGTGCCTTGCTTTCTTTCCCCTTTCCCCTTTCTCTTCCTTTCTTCCTTTTCTTTCTTTTTCTCTTCTTTCTCTGGTTGCATACATGAAGAGAGAGTGTGAGAGTAAGTGAACAGTGAGATAAGATCAAAGAAAAGAAGAAAGTCAATGAAACAGTGAAGGGGTGGTGGAAAGAAGGAAAACTAAAATATATTGTGACTTTGGTAATTAACTGAAAATGTTGTATCTCTTAAGGATACTTTAATCTCCCATTACTAAGTTTTCTAACTTCCATAGGTGATACGAAAAATCCTAGGATTCATCTCAATCATATTCCCATCATTTCATAATCTTTCATACACTTAAAACTATCATGATGTTCTATTACTCTTCCTTAGGTTACATTAAACCTTAAGAGAATGAACTAATAAGCTTGTAGGTATCCATCTTAATATGTTCTCATTATCAGGAAATTCTCCATTCTTTACTTGATATCTTCTCAAATTCTTATAATTTTTCAAGATATCTGCTTATTTAATCTGGCCCTTAAACACTCACTTAGTGTTACTAAAAATACTAAACTATCTTAGTTAATTCTTCAAAATTAACCACATTACAATCTATTTATTTGTGACCTAGAAATAAATTCTCCATATTTATTTCCCTCGTTCTAGCAGTTTATACTACTTTCTGGGCTATTAATAGTTATTTCTCACATTTAGTGTTACATCAAAATAGTCCAACTATCTTAAAAAGGTTACCAAAGTTAATAGGTAACTCTTACAAGAGTTACTGGACTTCTATAACTTTGATTAAGACTAACGAGTTAGAGAGGATATTACAGGGCTAAATTCCAATTCTAATGTACACATAGCAAACAGAATAATTAGAATGGAGAGGTTCATTCTAATTCCAAGTCCAATTACATGTGCTAAACTGCATCTTAGTAAAGTTTCAAACATTTATAATAAAACCATAAAAAAACAAATATGTAGCTATAGTACCCTTATAGGTATCATAACAACTCCCATTATATACTATTATGACCTTATAGAAACTTTAAAAATCACTTACAAGTGCACGAATCGTACATTAGTATAGTTGAACAAGTACAAGGTCAGAAACTTAAAGGCAAATTTTAAGTAATTGATAAATTCTCTAATCTGCTAAAAAAATTAATCAAGATGTAAAGAAAAATAACTAAAGCAAATAATAAACCTAAATAACTAAATGCAGATTCACTAAGGTTTGGAATCTACTAAGATTAGTTTGAACATCAATTGTGTCAAATATATTGTTTCTAGATAATTTATCTCATGAACAACTAGTGGCAAAGCATGTATTCATGAAAAAAATATCAGTTATGATCTAAAAATAATCAAAGTACGTGCTTTAATTTCCTCATTAACTATAATTTCTAAAATTATTAACTTTATCCTTAACTAGAAATCATAATTGATATCCAATAATCATAGTTAACACTCAGATAGCATAAATAAATTAAAAGCATGATAAAAACATGATTAAACTAAACTTACAATTCATTCATACAAACTCATAAGTAAGTAAAACAATATATATTAAAGATCAATGACTTGGTTAATAAAAAATCGACATAGGCAATAATAAAATAATTAAGATTTCATCATTCCCTTAGTACACAAAATCTAAAAACACATATTGAATTCTTGGGATAGCATCAATTTTGCACTTGCTTCATTGTCTACTCTTGTGCAGCTCCTTATGCGGCTTCTTAGCTCCTTTCTTCTTGTAGCTACTCTTCCTATTTATACTAACATGTTGGACCCAAAACCAATAACATCCTTTTCTTTTAATCATTTTCCTATTTGAGGACAATCCAATTTAATGTGCAATTCTTGGAGAACAAGGTAAGTTAATTTCATTCTCTCTAAGTCTTCTTGAAAGTCTCACAAGAATAGGAAAGTGATTCCGTAACACCCCAAATTTTCTAACTAATTGATAGCAATAAAAGGAATTCTACTGTTTAATAATTTCTGTGTACTGTAAAATTATTTTGAGTATTTCGTGAATATATTTGATCATTTTGAGTGATTTACTCCGTGTCAGGAAAATAATAATTTTTGGGTTGGGGAAAATCTATAGTAATTTAATTATTGCGGTAAATTCTTAATTCTTTTTGCAAATCTAATTTGATTTTCATAAGTTTTATAATTTTTATGATTTTATGGATTATTATGAGATTTTTTTATATTTTTTTGATTATTTTAATATTATTCTTGGGCTGTTGTGGGCTGAGGGGGCTATACGTGAGCCCAGGCGGGGTTGAAAAAGTGAAAATTTTTTCGCAGTCAGAAAATTCTGTACTGTTGAGACGGGGACGAGGGATCTTACTAAACTCGAAACTGGAAACAATTTTGGAAATTTTCTTTTACTTTGTTTTGTACTGTATTTAATTATCAAGCAATAAAAACTACAATTAACTGTGTCTGTAGGGTAATAGCAGATAAAAATAAATATTATACTGCTTAGTCAACATTAGTGGTTATGACGACTTTATGACAGACCAATAGGAAGCAAGCTGAATGTTGAAGCCTTTGGATATCCACCATTGATTTAATCAAGGATGGAGATTTAGTCTAACAAAGTGGCTAGGACCATTTGTAACCCTTGGATGTAAAGTATGAAGAGGAGATCTTGACCCTTCATTTTGGAGATACATCTAATGGCTAGGATTTCAAGGAGAAAGATCCAATGGCCTAGATTTGGTCTTATCAATATAGAAGCTATACTTAGAAGCTACATTAATGTGAACCATTGATCTAATCAAAGGCTAACAATGCCCAAAATGGTGGCTAGTGAAATTTGCTGCACATTGAGTGTACAAGAGGGGGGGACGATTTTTGAAGGCTTAAGGCCATAGGGAATTTCAAGACCACTTCATTATTCATTGTCTTCTCCAAAAACCCAAAAGCTTTTACAAAAATTTTCTCTCCTTTCTCTCCATGGTAGTTTCGGCCAAGGCACCCAATTTTCCTTCCATCACTCTATAATTTTAACCAACCACATATCTTGCATCCTTACATCAATCCAAGAACCTTTGTAGTTAAGCCCAAGCTCTAAATCTTTCATCTTCAAGGACTTTCTTCAAGATCAAGTTCTAGGTTTTTGAGGTGAAGTGTAAGGAAACTTCACTACTTGTCTTATTTTCATGTTCTAAGTCATATTTGATTCATGGTTATCCTTGTTCAAGCTTAATATGTTAATAAACTTGTGTTTTATTTTGTATTTAAGAAGCTTTTGGTGGTGAATCACTTACTCAATGAGCAAACCAAGGAGCTTGGGAGGTTCTTTAAGAGGTAAGAGGGAGATCCATCTCACCAACCAAGTATGGTGGTGAGAGATGAATCTTGTATTTGATGGATGGTGAATCCATGTGAGGATTCATATCCTTGGTTGTGTAATTATGTGTGGGTGTTTATGTGTTTTAAATTATTTATTTGTGTTTGCATGCTTTATGTGATTTTATTGCTTTAAGGTATGCTTGATTATATGATATGATGAATATATACATGTATGCATGATTTGATGATGAAAGGAAAATAAATTTTTGGTTCCAATGACCATGAGGGTTCGGCCTCAACACCTCAAAATAGGTGTGTCCATACTAAAATTTTCATGAATGGTAAAATTGAATGAGTAGAAAGGAAAGGAAAAAGAAAAGATGGATTGGTTCCAAAGATCAAGTGTTCACGGTTTTATGGAGGAATTTTAATGGTTTTGTTTGTGTAAAAACATGAATGGAACTTAGTTGATTTGGAAGGAAAAATATATGATGGTTTCAATGGCCATGTACCATGGTTTTAGAAGGCTTGTATTACCTTGGTTTTGTGAGACAAAGTGATTTCAAAGTGGAAATATAATTAATTAAGTACAAAAATTAAAGAAAATGGAAACAAAGTGTTTTGTCACTTGAAAAATGGAATTTTCGTATATGAATGGAAAAGAGAGGTTAAAAGTGTTTGAACCTCAATTTATTTTAAAGAGAATTGATATTTAGAATTGTTTTGAGAAGTAAGGAGAATACGTTGATAACTTAAAATTTACTGATGTATAGCTCACCTTCTGGGTTTTGAAGCGCATTAAGAAATTTTGAGCTGTAATATTTCAAGTAATTCTAAGAAACAAAATTTTTTGGGAAACAGTAGAAATACTGATTTTTAGAGGGACTATATTAAAAATATTCTTTAAAAAGGGACTTTATTACAAATATTATTTAATGAGGGACTGTTTTAGAAATATTACATGAAGAGGGGTTATTTTGTAAATATTATTTTATAGAAGGACTAATATGTAAATAATGAAAATAAGGTTAATTTTTTATATTAAATTGAGGAAACGTTGAAAAATCAGTATGTGATTTGAAAATGCGACAGAAATGTTGCGTAATTGAGAAAATGCAAAATTATGATTACGCGATGAAAATACAGTAAAGATACTGTTGGACCAATGTGTGAACCTTGAATATGAGATGATGAATTTGAATTGAGAATGGTGCATTTGTACATGCATTGGAAAGGTCCGATGGACTGGATAAGATTAATTGCCTAGGAGAGAATACACCTCTTGAGTAGGTGCGATATGTGTAGTGTAAGTCGCTTGTTGACCTTGGGGGCATTGGGGTGCAGGTTGCCTACAATGAGCAGTTGGTAGCTCTTTTGTACTGTAGGTTTGACCGATGCAACACACCGATGATCCTGACCGAGACACTATTCTTAATCAAGATCTGATAAAAACTGTCATGTATATGCTAGGATGCAAATACGTATAGCACGTGGTCTGAGGCATGTTGGTACAGACAAATATTTTCAATCACTCTCTCCAACCTGAGTTTTAGCTCCATGGAATAGGAAATTAAGTTTATGTGCACATGCATAATTATTGAGTATGGATATCAGTATGATATTTGAATTGTTGAATATTTGGTTATTGTTGAGGGCATTATCATAATTATTGTTTATGATAATGAAATTGTTGAATATTTGGATAATGTTGAGGGCATGATCGTAGTTATTGTTTATCTTATCTGTTGTGATGATAAATAATGTTGATGGCATAATTGTAATTATGGTATATGATGTATCTGTATGATATATTGTATGTGTTTATCTCCATGCTACCATGTTGGTATTGGCGTAGGTGATCTCACCTCTTTGTATGCCTATTTTGTACTGTATTTA
The DNA here is from genome assembly GCA_029884595.1 of Ormosia semicastrata. Classification (NCBI taxonomy): domain Eukaryota; kingdom Viridiplantae; phylum Streptophyta; class Magnoliopsida; order Fabales; family Fabaceae; genus Ormosia; species Ormosia semicastrata. The sequence goes on from JAQQTO010000060.1 coordinate 58,216,921, forward strand.
TATTTGTAAAGACGTTCAGCAAGGAATAGAACAAGAAGGCGAAGAGGAGTAGATTCCTGTGGAAGAAGCTGAATTCTAAGAAGATGGTGATGCCCAGTTTCCTAGGATATATGAGGTTGAAATTTCATGGAGGACCGGAAGCGTGGCATGTTGACCTAGATAGAGCATATATTTACTATATATGAGACTTGAAGATTACCCTAAAGAGGGCTTTATCGAGGAAACCCTTATTTCAGTGTACATGTTTATGTACACTTAGAGTTTCCGTTGTCCATTAGGCAGTACTGGGGAGCTTACTACCGTACTCCTAGTGAGATTAGTATCGTGTCGTCTGCGCGGACATCTGTCCATAGGACTTCGCATCAAGTCGGATTCCTACCTGCTGAGGAATCTGAGGAGGACCCGATTGAGGGTTCTGTTGTTTAGTAATACTTGGGAAGTATGCTAGTTTTAAATAATGTTCAAATACTTTGAGAACTTGGTCTGTAAATATTTAAGTATGACAGTACTAAGACTTATGTATATATGATGTAAATTATTTGTAATGATGTTGTAATATTTTTTATTTTTTTTTATTTTTTCACTATGTTTATCTTATTGATATTAAGAAATTTTTCAACTCGTATTTACATCACAAAACATATTTTATAATGAAGGGGTAATTTGGTAATTAAGTAACATAAATGTGATACCCTACGGTGGGTGTTACATTAGTTGGTATCAGAGCCCAAGTTAGAGTCTTTTTGGGTTTGTGATTAGGTCTATCTTTTTTAAGTTGTGTGATTCTCTGTGTTTGTTTTTCGAAAGAAAACAATATTGTTTGGAGATTGACTTTCGCTCTTCTTTATGTTGTTCAATCTGATTTGAGAAAACGTAATGGCTGGATGAGGAAGAGGACGCGTGAATACTAGAGCAGGATTTGAAAATGTTGGCGATGATAACCAAAACATGGCTGCAGCTGTAGCAGCAATGCAACAAATGGCTGATATCGTTATGCAGCAAAACCAAAGAGCAACTGAGGATGCTCAAAGTTTGTCGGAATTTCATAAAAACAATCCACCAAAGTTTCATGGAGAATTTGACCCAAAGAAAGCTGATCTGTGGATCAAAGAACTAGAAAAGATATATGAAGGTATGGGTTGTGCCGATGAGCGGAAGCTTACTTTTGCACTTTTGTGTTAGTAGGAGATGGAGAAGCTTGGTGGGTAGGAGCCCGAAGATTGATTCAAGCTGAAGGAAGAGTTGTGACGTGGCAGCTCTTTAAGCAGAAATTTCTAGGAAAGTATTTTCTAGCTAGTGTTCGTCATGCTAAGGAGATGGAATTCCTTAGTTTGAGGCAAGGGATGATGTCCATAAGTGAATATGCCGCAAAATTTACAAGCTTGTCTATGTTTTCAAGGTATTTTCAGATGCACCTGGATGAGGAATGGAAGTGTAGAAAATTTGAAGAGGGGTTGAGATTTGACATTAAGCGAGCTATAAGAACCTTGGACATTGACCAGTTTCCAGTATTATTGGACAAGTGTCGAAAGGTTAAAGAAATTGATCGTCAATGTGAGGCAAGGAATAGGAACTTTGGACTTATGCGGTTCCAAAGAGGAAAGGGTAGCGGTGGCAACCATTATCAGCAGAAATCGTATACCAAATCGGCAGGAGGTCAAAATTGACAGCAATCTTTTGGAGGAAGTTCTAGTGGCAGTAAGGCGAGTCAAGCTGGAACCTCTACACTTAAATGTTTCAAGTGTGGGAAAGATCATCTCACCAAAGATTGTCAACATAAAGGAGTTATCTGTTATAGATGTGGAAAGCCTGGACATTTCTCCAGAGAATGTGATTAGTTGAAGGCGGAACCATCGATGAGGAGTGTTCGTATTGTGAGGCCACAGGTGGGTGGTCGTGTGTATACCATGAGCGGGGAAGAAGCCACGAAATCTGAGGACTTGATTATGGAGGAGTGTGCTATCAAAGGTAATTCTTTAACAGTGTTATATGATTCGGGAGCAACACATTCTTTCATTGCATGTGATTATGTGGAGCGTTTGGGATTGACTGTGACTACATTGCCTTATGATTTGAGTATTGTTACTCCTACCGATAAGCCTGTGATAACTACAAAAGTATGTTTGAATTGCCCTGTATGTGTTAGGGATAGAATCTTTTATGTGAATTTGATTTGTTTGCCTCTTTCCAAGATTAATGTAATCTTAGGAATGGATTAGTTATTTTCTAACCATATCCTGATAGACTGTTCCAGTAAGACATTAGTTTTTCCTGAGGTTAAGAATTCTAGATTCCTAACGGCTACTCAAGTAGAAGCTTGTTTGAAGGAAAGAGATCAAGGATACTTGTTGATATCTTCTTTGGAGGTTCAGTATGAAGATGTCTTGAAGGATATTTTCGTAATTAATGAATTTCTTGAGATATTTCCTGAAGATATACCTGGACTACCGCTGGAAAGAGAAATTGAGTTTTCTATTAATTTAGTACCTGGAGCTGGACCTATATCTATGGTGCCTTACAGGATATCGCCAGTAGAGTTAGCAGAGCTTAAGAAACAGCTGGAGGATTTATTGGAGAAACAATTTGTGAGACCAAGTGTATCACCATGGGGAGCTCCAGTATTGTTGGTAAAGAAAAAGGATGGGACTTCTCGTCTATATGTAGACTACCGACAATTGAACAAGATTACAATTAAGAATAAATATCCACTTCCAAGAATCGATGATCTGATGGATCAATGCGAGGAGCTGCAATATTTTCCAAGATTGACTTATGTTCTAGTTATCACCAGATACGTGTGAAAGTGGAGGATATTCCCAAAACTGCGTTTCAGACATGTTATGGGCATTATGAATATCAAGTGATGTCGTTTGGTGTGACTAATGCACCTACCATATTCATGGACTTTATGAACAGGATTTTCTGTTCGTACTTGGATAAGTTTGTTGTTGTCTTTATTGATGACATTTTGATCTATTCTCGAAGTTAAGAGGAACATGTTGAGCATCTCAGAGTGGTTCTCCAGATTCTGAAGGAGAATAAGTTGTATTCCAAGTTGTCCAAATGTGAATTTTGGTTAAGCGAAGTTCAATTTTTGGGATATGTTATATTGGAGGAAGGAATTGAAGTTGATGCTTCAAAGGTGGAAATAATTATTGAATGGGAAAGGCCGAAGGCTATATCAGAGATCCGTAGTTTTATCGGATTAGCCGGTTACTATCGACGGTTTATTAAGGGATTTTCAAAGATAGCAGGACCTCTTACCCAACTTACACGAAAGAATCAACCATTTGTATGGATTGATGCATGCGAAGAAAGTTTCCAGGAGTTGAAAAGACAACTGACTACTTCACCGGTTTTAATTCTACCTGATCCGAACGAACGTTTCGAAGTATATTATGATGCTTCGTACCAAGGATTGGGTTGTGTACTTATGCAGAACCGTAAGGTTATAGCATATGTGTCGAGGTAGTTAAAAGTGCATGAGAGGAATTATCCGACTCATGATTTGGAGTAGGCAGCTGTAGTGTTTGCGTTGAAAGTGTGGAGACATTTTCTTTATGGGGCAACGTTTACTGTCTTTAGTGATCATAAAAGTTTGAAGTATCTGTTTGACCAGAAAGAGTTGAATATGAGACAAAGGTGTTGGCTAGAGTTTCTGAAGGACTATGATTTTCAGTTATAGTATCATCCCGAAAAGGCGAATGTTGTAGCAGATGCTTTAATTAGGAAAATGCTTAGTGCTTCTGTTATGATGATTAAGGAGAAGGAACTAATAGAAGAATTTTGGGATATGCGTTTATCTGTGAAATTAACACCGGGGAAGATGTGTATAAACATTATCACCATTTCAAATGATTTAATAGATAGAATACGAGTAGGACAAAATAGTGACCAGTATTTGCAAGAAGCAAAGGAAGCAAGGAGTCAAAGAGCAGTATTGGAATTTAGCAAAGGTGCTGATGGAATTCTGAAGTTTAAAGGAAGAGGTTGTGTGTCAAACAATCCAGAACTTAGAAAATTGATTTTGGATGAAGCCCATAGGAGTAAGTTGAGTATGCATCCAGGATCCACAAAGATGTATCAAGACTTAAAATAGCTATATTGGTGGCAAGGAATGAAGAAGAATGTCGTTGAATATGTATCATCCTGTTTAGTTTGTCAGAAGGCTAAGGTGGAACACCAAAGACCATCGGGAATGTTGCAACCTTTGCCTATTCCTGAATGGAAATGGGATGACATAGCAATGGATTTCATAACAGGACTACCAAAGACTCGGAAAGGTTACGATTCTATCTGGGCAATTGTTGATCAGCTTACAAAGTTGACGCATTTTTTACCAATTAATATTAAGTACTCAATGGAAAAGTTGGCCCAAGTGTACATCAATGAAATTGTTAGACTTCATGGTGTACCATCCAGTATTATTTCTGATCGAGATCCACGATTTACATCGAGGTTTTGGAATAGTTTACAAGAAGCAATGAGAACAAATCTACATCTAAGTTCTGCTTACCATCCATAAACAGATGGTCAGTCAAAAAGGACGATTCAATTAATAGATGGCTTGTTGAGAGCTTGTGTTCTAGAACAAACTGGTTGTTAGGATGAATTTTTGCCATTGATAGAGTTTACATATAACAACAGTTTTTATTCGAGCATAGGGATGGCACCCTATGAGGCATTGTATGGGAGACGATGCAGAACGCCGTTATGTTGGTATCATGATGGTGAAAATGCTGTTATAGGGCCAGAATTTGTACAACAGACAACTGAGAAAGTGAAGATGATTCAAGATAAGATGAGGGCAACTTAGTGTGGAAATAGGTTTGCCCCAATGATTTAATATGTTAAGTTTTGATGATGACAAATACAAGACAAAAAGAATGATGCTTATACTTAATAAATATGCTTTATAGATAACAAATGCATTACAAAAGAATATTGGTAATGTTACATAAATGTGTTTAATGAGATATATTATATCATGCATGATTATGTACTTTATCTAGTTATATTTCACTTAATAATTATGCAATGAGATATATGTAACATTCATCATATAATATATCCAATAATATTTTATATGAGTTATAAATGAATTAATATTGGATATGTCTATGAAAGTCTTGTATGCATGTTAAACTAATTAGAGTTATACATTTATGAATCATGCATATGAAGATATTGAGTTATGAATTTGGACTAACTATGTTTGGTTAAGTGAGCAATACTTTGTAGGATAGTCCAAGTACCAAGAGTGAGCATTGCAACTAGAAAGCAAAAAATCACAACTATGCTCAACTCAAGAAGGATGAGAATGAAAAGATGTTCCAAGCTTTTGCAAGTTTTGAAGAGAAGATTTTCTTTGGAAGCTTGGATTACATCAAGAATTGATGGTAGCAAAAGATCAAGTCCCAATGTTCTTTAAGAATAGCTTATAGGACTTAGATCTTGTGTAAAGGTAAAAAGGAATCACACTAAACTCAAATAAGTTTTAAACATCTTTACAAGTGTTTCTAAAATGCTTAAATGCCCAACAAAATGTTTTTGGAAAGCTAGTCTTTGTGGTATTTCAAATCTATGAAAAATAGTCAAGTTTGTGTTTTGTAAAACTGACATATAGTTACTCTTTTAATCATAACTTTTAAAATACTTTGAGTTTTACTTTGAAACTTGTCTCATTTGAAAATATCTCAAAGATCTTTCCAATGACTGATCATTTGCTTTAAACGGATAAGAAACGAAAAAGTTATGATCAATTAAAGTTTGATTTTTGAAAATCTGACCTTTGGTTACTATTTTGATCATATCTTTCAAAATACTTTGAGTTTTGTTCTGAAACTTCTTTCATATAAAAATAGACTCAAAGATATTTCCAATGAGTGGTCATTTGTTATAATTGGATAAGAAATGAAGACGTTATGACCTTTTAAAACCAGTTTTGAAAACCAGAAATTGTGTAATCGATTACACAAGTCATGTAATCGATTACAACGTTGACAGAAGCCGTGTAATCGATTACATAAAGTGTGTAATCGATTACAAAGTGTCCAGAAAGCTTGTAATCGATTACATGAAGCTTGTAATTGATTACCAAGTGCCCAGGAACGTTTCTAATGGCTATAAACGGCTAGTTTTCATAAAAAATCATTATTAAACACTACCAACAGCTATTTTATCATTTGGGCTCTCTATATAAGTGATATTTGAAGCATTTACACTTAGAGAAACTCTTGAACACTTGGTTTGATCCTTGAATAATCAAAATCATATTTTGAGATTTAAAGTGTGAATCCTTTATACCCATTGAGTTTCAACTTGTATTATCCACTCTTGAGAGAGTTTTCTTATTATCCATTCTTTGTTCTTCAAGTTGTATATCTACTCTTGTGAGAAATTCTATTCTTTTTATTCACCTTGAAATCATTGTAAGAGGGTGAGGTATCTCTCAAGAGAGAAAAGGGTGAGGTATCCCTTGTAGTGAGACTCAAACACAAAGGGTGAGGTATCCCTTGTAGTGAGACTCAAACACAAAGGGTGAGGTATCCCAAAGGTGTTGTGAGTGCTATTGATTGTAAAGGTCATCAAGCACCTGTGAAGCTTGATGAATTGGAGGCTCTAGCACAAGGGTGAGGTATCCCAAGGTGTGAGGAGTGCTCTTGTATGTACAAAGGTTTCCCTAGCACCCGTGAACTCTAGGAGATAGTGAAGAAAATCTCAAGTTAAGCTTGAGGACTGAATGTAGGCCACAAGTGGTTGGTGGTTGAACCAGGATAAATTCTTGAGTTTGAGTCTCTCTTCCCTACACTCTTTAAATTCAGTATTTGGTGAAATATATTTATCTATTACAGATCTTGATATTTTGATTGTTACAACTTGATATCTAGCTTATTTACTTAGTTCATCATATATCCCAAGTTGTATTTGAGTAATCCTCAATAGTTATACATTTATTAGACTTATTCCGCTGCATTTATTAATTGAGTTATTCAAAATGCATAATTTGTCAAAGTTGTATTAAAATTTGTAATTACCCAATTCACCCCCCTCTTGGGTAATGGTTGTCATGGCTAACAAGTGGTATCAGAGCTTCATGCTCTGGTGAAAGCTTAACCGCTTAGAGTTAAAGATCCTTGTTTGTTTGGCAACTATTAAAAGCTTTTCAAAATGAATGGTTTTGAAATTAATAAACCACCATTCTTTGATGATGCGAATTTCGTTTATTGGAAAGTTAGAATAGAAATTTATATGCAATCTATTGATATTGATTTGTGGGATATTGTGCTTGATGGACTTACTTGCAAATCAAAACAACCTTGGAATGACTATGATAAGAAATGTTTTTCATTGAACATTAAAGCAATGCAAATATTGAGAAGTGGTTTAAATGATTATACTTATGCTAAAATTAAGAATTGCTCTAGTGCTAAAGATATATGGGATGCTCTTGATTCTATCTATCTTGCTAATAATAATTTTGTGCATAAAGTTGTATATAGAGAGCAAGAAGAGGAAAAGTCATTGAAGGAATCTTGTTGTGCAAAATATTCTCAAAATGATGCTTAATTTGAAGAGGTGGCAAAGTAAGACAGTAATGAGGAAGATGATGATTTCCTTAAAGAGCCAAGTATGCTAGGAATGGAGACTACTTCATATATGGCTAAAAGGGACTTTGAGGTAAATAATGCTAAACTAGATTATAGTCCTTCCTATAATGAGCTACAATGTGCATATGATGAATTATATGATGGTTTGTTGAATTTAGAAAATAAAAATTTATCTTATTTGGAAAACATTTCCTCCATTGAAAATGAAATTGAGATTTTGAAAAATGATTATACTTTTCTTGATGAGGAAATGCCTTTGAAATGTGAAACCTTGACTTCTTGTGAAAAATACATTAATTTAGAAAATTAAGTTGAGAACTTATATTGTGAATTTGTCAAAGCTAATGATTCTAATTGCTTACAATCCATGATTGTTAATAAGAATGAAATTGATGTTATTTCACATGGAAATTCAAGTAAGGCTTGTGGCAAAAATGACATAGAATATAAAAACAACAAAAGACTTATGTTTCTCAAAAATGATCTTCAAAGGACCAAGTCATCATTAAATTCAATTATTTGTAATTTTTGAGGTCATCTAGGACATATTTCTCATTTGTGCAATTATAGAAGAAATCCTTATATGAGAAATAACTTAGTTTGGGTTTCGAAAAGTCTTAAAGGTTCTAGTACTAACATTGAAGGACCCAAGATGAAATGGGTACCAAAATGTCCTCCTAGTGTTTCAATTATACATAAAACTTCTCAAAAGGATGGACAAATTGGTCAAGTAAAGAAGGAATCATCAAGGGGAATGCTTCCAAAGCCCATTGATAGACGTTTTGATCAAAGAAGGAAGATGACTTTAACCAAAGCTTCTCAAGCACAAAATGTGGAACTTGCAAAGTTCAAAACACCAAAAGAGAAGCAATGGGTAAGGAAAAGAGTTTCCTTGATTACCAAGGCCAATGTATCAAACGTTTCTACCTCTTATGCACATTCACTTGTAAAGTCAATGAATTTGAGGTATATTCCTTATAGGCCTTAGGTAAAGGATAGAACCATGTGTGCTTAGTAAAACTTGAATATTATGTTTAGCACATGATTATGTTTATTCTTATTGTAACATAAGCTTTTACAATGACTAGGTATGTTTGCATGATGTTTGAAATTGCCTTGAGACATTTTAGAACTAATTTGAAGGTTTTGAGATTGATCAATTACTATTTGAAATGCAAAAATTGAATTTAGCAAGCTTGTAATCGATTACAAGACCTTTGTAATCGATTATAGAGGCTCTGCCAAGCATTCCAAGCAAAGTCAGAGAGCGTGTAAACGATTACACATACTATGTAATCGATTACAATGTTTCCAGAACTCATGTAATCGATTACACCAACCCTGTAATCGATTACAAGGTTCCCAGAAAGTTGGTAATCGATTACACAAAACATGTAATCGATTACAAGGATTCCAGAGGGCTAGTAATCGATTACACACCCATGGTAATCGATTACACAGGCTTTAAAAATGGTTTTAAGTGCTGGAATGACCATTTTCGCTTAAAATTGTATGTATATCATGAATGTATGCATATTATTGGCTATGAGCTTAATGGTAATTGATTGTTTAATTTGTTGTGCTCAATTTACATACTAAGAAAAAAATAATTTTTATGAGAGCATAATGGATTAATAATCAATGACTAACCCCTATGGATCCAAAATTGGTGGATACTAAAGAAATTTCTTTGAATTGTGTTGTAGGGTGACCATTAGCTCAAGCATGCAAATGAAGTAAAAAATAACCGTGCTACTTGAGGTTGGGAAAACTTAAAATGGTCCAAGTTCTCCAAAAGTGATGAAAAACATAAAAAGAAAGACATGGAGAACCACAACATTCTCAAGGGACCTTGAGGCATAGAAGTTGGAGTTACCTACAAAAACTCAAAGAGTACACTTTTGGTGATATCAATCTCTTATCCTTACTTATACTTTAAATTGTATATCATGTGATATTTGGATAAGTAAAGATTTGTTTTTATACCTTATCATGCCTTAAGTTGTGCTTTTCTAGCACTATGTTTTAAAAATATTTTTATATATGCTAACATGTTAGATATGCACACATTTTGCTTGGAATGATATATTATGGCAATATCTTTGTTCTTGAGCTTGTGACCAATTCTCTTCACTCAAATATATAAATTCACTTGCTCATAAGTAGTTCTAATCCTTTCTCTTTGATGCTCAATTTGCTTATATGCTTACTTAGAGATTGGATAGTTAAAAGTTATTTGTCTTCTTGTTAGAAATTGCTTGATATGTTCATATTTTGAAAACAAGAAGTAAATGATTCTTTTTTTCTGTTCCTTGAACTTATCTTTGAACTTCAATGTTTTTTTTAATGAAGTATATCTTGAAATGAATCATGAATGGTTTCAAAAGTTATAGTTCCATGGTTTTCTAATTCTTTCACTATAATAAGAGACTTCTTGTTGTTGATTGGCATGTGTGCATACTAAAATTCCTTACTTGATATTACATGCCTTACATGATCATTGTTTGCCCCAAAATGCTTATATAAGTTTTGATGTTGATCATGTGTTTCTTGATAAACTTGAATCTTGCCTTGAAAATACTTAAACTATGCTTTTGTATTCAAGTGCATATATCATTCTTTTGTTCTCTTTAGAGCTAACAATTCATGGTTGATAATGTGGTACATGTTTTACATTTTATATTAACCTAAATTATGTTTGTAAATGAGCTTAAATGATATTTGATGCTAACCTATGTTTTAGAGTACTTTTAGAGTTAGCTTTGCAAGTGTCTCTATGTGCTTCAAAGATAGTCATCAAATATTGAAATGTCAAGCATATGTGAACAAAGAGAAGAGTTGGATGAAAAGAGACAAGCAGAGACTTTCTTCAAGAATAATTGAATGGAATACTCAATAGAAGAAAGCCCAAACTCAAAGATCCAATAAACGAAGAACATTCTAACAGAGCATCACTTTCTATCTAACCCAATAAGTATCTCTATCCCTAAACTATTGTAGTATTTTATATGCTATGGATTATATGATACTTGTTGATAAATTAATCTTAAAAGATTAGATGTTTTCCTTACATGAGAAGTATGCTTAGCATTGACAAAGTACTTAATTGAATATTAACTTGCTAATTTTGTCATTGCATAAATGGTTGATATTAGTTCTATACATTCTTTGATCCCTATAGCATATTTCATCATGATGAATGTTTGATATCTATGACTCTCTTGATCTATGGTTTCTTAGTAGTATAACACTTATGAGAATCATGCTCTTTTTGAAAAGATTTTCTTATTTGATTAAAAAGTTTTTTTTAAGGCAAAATCTCTTATCATATTTGAAAGAAGCTTTTTAAGATCTATATCCTTGAGAATCTTTTGAACTTGTCTTAAGAACTTGAAAGTATTTTCACCTCCTAATTGTCTTGAAAATTTGGAAATCGTTCAATTTGTGCTATAAATGTAGTATTCTCTTCATTTGCTTTGAAAAGTCTTATTAAATCTTGAGAAAATGCTTTAAAAAGTTTTCAAATAGATCTTTTTGAAATATTCTATAGAAACCATCTTGATACTTCAAAAGATAAGCCTTGTTCTTCAAAAGTGTTTTATCTTTTCAAGGCTCTTGTTTAATGAGAAAAAGAGGGGATGAACTTTCAAATGCTCTTTTGACTTGGGTTTGATCATTTTTAAGGAATATGTGGCTTTAATATTAAACATCTCTACCTTACTAAAATGCTTTTGAAAATATAATGTGCTCTTGTAAAATTCTTTTTGAAAGGGGGAGAAGTTTTTTAAAATAGTTTGTGATTGATGGATTAAGAATATGTATCTTTGCCTTACTTTTCTTTATGGTAATATGCTTACATGGTCTTGGCATGCATATTTCCCTTTATCTATCTTGTGCTTTAATAAAGGGAAGCTTATTTTGCTTATCTTGCATATATTTCTTCCATGTTCTTGTTGACTATAAATATATGCATGACTATGTTGAACTATTATGTTTTATATCTTGATAATATGCATATTGTGAGGGGGAGCCTAGCTCTTAGATTATTGCTTATATCTCTTGGCTTACATCCTTACTTGACATGAAGTGTTTTATTGTTAATACTATCAACATGTCAATAAAGATCATCTCTTATTCTCTTTCTCTCTATCAATGAAAGAATGTAAACATTCTTAAATTTCACATCTTTTGATTCTTTCATTTAGAAATGCTTGATATGTGGCAAGTTGTATGATATTTCATTTGAAAACCTAAATTCCATGATCTTACATGAATATTTTGTATCTCTTATCAATTGATATCAAGTGGTACTTATGTATGATGTGGTATACAAGATATTATATGTTAGATGTAACACCCCAACTTTTGAGATAATCACAAAATAGTCCCGAAATGTACTGTTTTGTGAATTCTGTGAGCAGTAAATTTAATTTGACTGTTTCGTGAGTGTACTTGACTGTTTTATGTGATTTGCTCCGACCTAGGGAAATAATAATTTTTTGGCCGGATAAATCTTATTTTAATTAATTGGAGCTGGGGGATCTTACTAAACCCAATTCTGATTGATATATATATTAATCTCGTAATTTTTTGGATTTAAGCGTGCAATAAAATAATTTTATATTATTATAATATTATTTTATATTACAAGATTACCTCTCGTCCCAAAAATAGTAAAAAATCGCTTCGATTTGACCACGATCTTTAAAAGTACTGTGGGACCCACGTTTAGGAAAAATAGTCAACTGTGCTGACTGTACAAATTCTAGCCAATGAGAACAAGTCAACAAAAGTGGCTTGACTTTCTAAACCAATAGGAATTGGTCAACGAAGGGAGCATAGACTTTCATTTGGACCGTTGGATGAAGACTTAGTTAGGAAGCCTTTAACCTAAGCCGTTGATCTAATCAATGGTGAGATTAGAATGATAGATTTATGACCAAGTGATATCTACCTTAGATCTAATCTATGGTTAGGAATTAAAGATGAATCAAGGGTTAGAATTAAGTCAAAAATTGTAGGCTTGAATTTGGTTAGTAACCTAATTAAGCTTAATTTAACTAATCTAATTACTTAATTAGCATACTAAGTGAACTAGCTTAGTTATGAATTAATTATAATCTAAATACTAATTAGACATCCTAATATTAATTAAAGGTTATAATATATGTTAATATATACTAAATTAATTAGTTATATGATTAAGATGTTAATTAAGTTTGGATAGGATGTTTAACCTAACAAATTACCTAATTAACTAGCATGTAATTAGGAGTAATTTGGAAACAATTAAACCCTTAATTTGATGAAGGAGCACACGGTTTGGGCAGCAGCAAGTGGGCTTGGAATGGCTTGGTTCTACATGGTTCTTGAAGGATCCAACATGACATAAGCCATGTGCTTAACCATGTGGACACTTTGTGATATTTTACCATGCAAATTTGATCAGTCAACCTCACCAACACTCACTCACGGCTGCATCTCTATCTATTCACTCTTCACTTTTGTTTTTCACACTTATCACATTTAGCTATCCATTTCTCTCTCTAAAAATACCAAAGAACTCAAGCACACTTTTCTCTCACTTTCTCTCCCTAAGGTTCGGCCAGCACCCATACTTACACAACCAAACCTTCATAATTTTATCCCATCACATTTCTTAAACCTAAATCTCATTCTAAACATCTTTCATTCACAAAGTTTTCCCAAATTCTTACTCTATCTTGTCCAAAATCCACCCTTTTGGTTACTTACTTAAGGGTAAGCTTTGTTTCTATAGTTCAAAATTACATTTCTAATTTTTCTAACCATGATTGTTCCATGGTTTTTCTATTTTGTACTTTGTATGTGTTTTTACTAATTGTTTAAGAATTTTAGGAATTGTTTTGGAGCTTGTACGAAATTTGAAGGAAAGGAGAAAAACTAACCGGTTAAATTGTCTACAAGAGGTAAGAGGGAGATTTAATCTCATCAACCCTAAGTGGTGATGAGAAAATGGATTGATTGTGTATGAAGAATCCATAAGGATTCGATTTGTGTGATTGTTTATGGTTTTATTATTTTTGTGATTGTTTAGATGTTTTCCTATTTGTGATTATTTTTATTATGCATGATTATAGCTTTTATTATTTTTGCTATACATGTTTATGGTTTTAAATATATTGTATGTATATTATATGTGATTATATAATTTTATGTGCTTATAACTGTATAATTATTAAAGTAGGATGTGAATAACATGTGCGATTTGCATGAGTGTTCCGAAGAACACATTATGAGGCTCACGGCCTTACACCAAAATAGAGAACCAAAATGTTCTCAGCAAATTTCTAAATCACTGATTTAAGGAACCTAGGTAAAATAATCAAGTTAAAAGTGGTTTAAGTTAATTGTGGCCAATATGCCATTTAGTGTATAATCAAATACCATTTTATTTTTGATTTGGCCAACATGCCATTTTATTTGCTAAGATAGGTTAGGTAAGTGATTCACAACATAAATGGATTCCAATGATTCATTGAGAAAAAATAAAAAAGGAATAAATTTAGTTCTAGAAATTTAACTTAGCAGAATTTAGTTTAAGTAAGAAATAAAACAAACGCTAGAAAAATACTAACGTAAAGCTCATTTTATAAATTTTGAAGCGCGTTAGCAAGTTTCAAAGCGTAATTATTGGGTAAAAATAAAATGAACTATATTTAGTGGAAAACATTGAAAATACCTTATACTGATTTTATAGGTAAAATGCTGCCGAAATTTATTAAAATTCGACGCATAAAATGAAAAGATTCCATACTATATTTAGAACATAAGGAAAATACTCTACGTATTTTAAAAGTACTAGATATAGTTTTACACATAGCAGAAATGATGATTTTAAGCTATTCGGTTAAAAAAATAAATTAAAAACCTTACGCGGTTGAGAAAATGATTTAAAAACATTTTACGATGTTTAAAAATGTCAAAATATCTTTACGCGATTTAAAAACGTTTGTGAAAACGATGAGATTGTGAAAATGCGATAAAATTCCTACGCGATTGAACAATACTGTGAATTTTGCTGTCGGGCCAAAGTGGTGGATCCGGACATGTTGTGGTGTAGTACTGTCAGGTGGGACGTACTATACTTTGTTATTTTGTGACTAAGGGTATTTTGGTAATTTTCCATAATTATGGTAAAATTTGAATAATAAGGTTATTTTTGTAATTTTAGATCATGTTTAGAGTGTTGTGCCAATTTGGTTTATAATTGGTGATTGATTGATGAGGCGAATTACACCGTGTTTGGTGTGATAAGCGTAGTGTGGTTCATTTATGAACTTGGAGGCGTTAGTGTGCGGAGAATTCCACATGCGGACAGTGGGTTGCTCCTCTGGGTCATGGTAACGGGCAACACACTAATGATCTTGACAAGAACTATTCTTAGTCGAGATCTTGTGGGGACTATTAAGTACTATGCCTGTGGTACACGAAGTTAGACTGTGTACTGCTACACGATGTTTGGACTATGGACTATAGACACAAAGATTGGACAGTGCAATAGTTTGGTTGGGCAGCCATAAAGTATTATTAGTTTCTTTTCGGATCATTCTCTCAGATATCCGTGTTTAGCTCCATGGAGTAGGAACGAGTCGGTGTGTGTTCATGCATTACCTGTATTTTACTGCTTACCATAATCTGTGATAAATTGTATGATTTATTGCTTTAATATATTATGCATGATATAATGGTATGTATTATTGCTTGATATATTATGCATGATATATTGGTATGTACTGTTGTGATAACTGTTTTGTGCTGTTGTTTTCTTTATTGCCATGCGGGTAGTGATGTAGATTGTCTCACCTCTCTATATGTTTTCTCGAAATTATTATATTATATTCGTAAAGAGTTAGAGGAAGAAGAAGAGCAGCCTCTTGAGATACAGTATCCTGACGAGCAACAGTCGGGCGAAGTATACGAGGAGGAGGAGCCGGTAGATCACACTGATCGTCAAGACTGATCTTGAGATCATGGCATTACCAAGATTCTTCGGGTTCGTGAGACTAGAGTTTCATGGGGGTTCCGAGGCGTGGCGTATGCATGTGGACCGAGGGACAGTTGCTTATGTGGGACGTTTGATCGTGTCCCTATGTAGAGAGTACGACGGAGAGGTCATATTCACTACTATGCTTTTTTTACATTTAGAGTTACCTCTGACCATTAGGCGTTACTGGCAGGGAATATTCCATGCACCTAGTGAGCTCAGCAGCGAGTCGACAGCTCGGACTCGTGTCCGTCGTGCTGTGAGATCTCATAGATGTGAACTTTTCGATGGTTATTCTGGAGGTTCTGGATGATGATCCATCGGAGGGTCCGATATCTACCGAGATGCACTTGGGCAGTACTATGTTATAGCTTTGTGTCAACTCTTTACTGCTTTATTAAATATAAGTAGTTGTAAATTATGTGTGTACTAAAAGAGATTCATATGTATATTATGGTGAGTTTATGTTTGTTATATTTTGTGTTTCGTGTTATTTTATTTAATGTTATAATTATAAAAGGAAAAAAAAATATTACCACAAATATTATGTAAGTATCAAATGTTTTACAACTTGGGTAAGAGTTTTATTTTATTTTATTTCATTGCATTCATAAATGTGACATCCCCACAAGGGTGTTACATTAGACATAATTTCTTAAGCTTATTACTATCATATGCTAAATGTTGAAGTACCAAAATATGACAAGTATTGCATGAATAATCTTTTATATCTTGAAAGCATGCTTATTTCATCTCTCTCTTCTTGAATCATGTGTAGAATTAAATAAGAGGAGATAATTAGGTTTTGAATAACTTTAAAAAGTTTTTGGTTTTGATGATCCTACTCTTTGTTTGACAACATGAGTTTTACCTATAGGGGGAGAAAATATTATATTTCCTTCCTAAGCTTTTTTGTTGATGTCAAATAGAGGGAGAGAAAATTGGAAAGAAAAATATGTTCTTGTGCTTAACTGTTTGATATGCTTGCATGAATCTATTATTTTACGTTGTTCAACATATTTTTCTTTAGTGATTTATCATCATCAAAAAGGGGGAGATTATGGAAATAGGTTTGTCCTAATGATTTAATATGTTAAGTTTTGATGATGACAAATACAAGACAAAAAGAATGATGCTTATACTTAATAAATGTGCTTTATAGATAACAAATGCATCACAAAAGAATATTGGTAATGTTACATAAATATGTTTAATGAGATATATTACATCATGCATGATTATGTACTTTATCTAGTTATATTTCACTTAATAATTATGCAATGAGATATATGTAATATTCATCATATAATATATCCAATAATATTTTATATGAGTTATAAATGAATTAATATTGGATATGTCTATGAAAGTCTTATATGCATGTTAAACTAATTAGAGTTATACATTTATGAATCATGCATATGAAGATATTGAGTTATGAATTTGGACTAACTATGTTTGGTTAAGTGAGCAATACTTTGTAGGATAGTTCAAGTACCAAGAGTGAGCATTGCAACTAGAAAGCAAAAGATCACAACTATGCTCAACTCAAGAAGGATGAGAATGAAAAGATGTTCCAAGCTTTTGCAAGTTTTGAAGAGAAGATTTTCTTTGGAAGCTTGGATTACATCAAGAATTGATGGTAGCAAAAGATCAAGTCCCAATGTTCTTCAAGAATAGCTTATAGGACTTAGATCTTGTGTAAAGGTAAAAAGGAATCACACTAAGTTCAAATAAGTTTTAAACATCTTTACAAGTGTTTCTAAAATACTTAAATGCCCAACAAAATGTTTTTGGAAAGCTAGTCTTGGTGGTATTTCAAATCTATGAAAAATAGTCAAGTTTGTATTTTGTAAAACTGACATATAGTTACTCTTTTAATCATAACTTTCAAAATACTTTGAGTTTTACTTGAAACTTATCTCATTTGAAAATATACTCAAAGATCTTTCTAATGACTGGTCATTTGCTTTAAACGGATAAGAAACAAAAAAGTTATGACCAATTAAAGTTTGAGTTTTAAAAATCTAACCTTTGGTTACTATTTTGATCATATCTTTCAAAATACTTTGAGTTTTGTTCTGAAACTTCTTTCATATGAAAATAGACTCAAAGATCTTTCCAATGAGTGATCATTTGCTTTAATTGGATAGGAAATGAAGAAGTTATGACCTTTTAAAGTCAGTTTTGAAAACCAGAAATGGTGTAATTGATTACACAAGTCATGTAATCGATTACAACGTTGACAAAAGCCGTGTAATCGATTACATAAAGTGTGTAATCGATTACAAAGTGCCCAGAAAGCTTGTAATCGATTACATGAAGCTTGTAATTGATTACCAAGTGCCCAGGAACGTTTCTAACGGCTAGTTTTCATAGAAAATCATTATTAAACACTACCAATAGCTATTTTATCATTTGGGCTCTCTATATAAGCGATATTTGAAGCATTTACACTTAGAGAAACTCTTGAACACTTGGTTTGATCCTTGAATTATCAAAATCATATTTTGAGCTTTAAAGTGTGAATCCTTTATACCCATTGAGTTTCAACTTGTATTATCCACTCTTGAGAGAGTTTTCTTATTATCCATTCTTTGTTCTTCAAGTTGTATATCTACTCTTGTGAGAGTTTCTATTCTTTCTATTCACCTTGAAATCATTGTAAGAGGGTGAGGTATCCCTCAAGAGAGAAAAGGGTGAGGTATCCCTTATAGTGAGACTCAAACACAAAGGGTGAGGTATCCCAAAGGTGTTGTGAGTGCTCTTGATTGTAAATGTCATCAAGCACCTGTGAAGCTTGAAGAATTGGAGGCTCTAGCACAAGGGTAAGGTATCCCAAGGTGTGAGGAGTGCTCTTGTATGTACAAAGGTTTCCCTAGCACCCGTGAAGTCTAGGAGATAGTGAAGAAAATCTCAAGTTAAGTTTGAAGACTGGATGTAGGCCACAAGTGGTTGGTGGCTGAACCACGATAAATTCTTGAGTTTGATTCTCTCTTCGCTACACTCTTTAGATTCAGTATTTGGTGAAATATATTTATCTATTACATATCTTGATGTTTTGATTGTTACAACTTGGTATATAGCTTATTCACTTAGTTCATCATATATCCCAAGTTGTATTTGAGTAATCCTCAATAGTTATACATTTATTAGACTTATTCCGCTGCATTTATTAATTGAGTTATTCAAAATGCATAATTTGTCAAAGTTGTATTAAAATTTGTAATTACTCAATTCACCCCCCTCTTGGGTAATGGTTGCCATGACTAACACTTAAACTCGACAAAAGAGTTATGCTGATAAAAGACAAAGACCGCTTGAGTTTGAAGAAGGTGACCATGTATTTCTACGTGTGACACCTGTGACTGGAGTTGGACGAGTGATTAAGTCTAGAAAACTCACTGCAAAGTTTATCGGGTCGTATCAGATACTCCGTCGGGTAGGTCCGGTAGCTTATCAGATTGCATTACCACCTTTACTATCAAATCTTCACAATGTATTTCACGTATCACAACTACGGAAATATATTTTTGATCCTACACATGTTATCGAACCAGACACCATACAAATGAAGGAGAATTTAACCTATGATATGTTTCCAGTCAAGATTGAAGATCAAAGGACAAAGCAACTTCAAGCACTACAACAATTTTAGCTTCTGGCAATAAAATTTTTGGCAAGGTTTAAAAAGCGTTGCCTAAAATTATGTAAACAACGCTTTTTACAAGTTGCTTTTAATTATAACTTTAGGCCACATTTTTTAGGCAACGTTTAAGAAACGTTGTGATAACAAGTATATGCAACGCTTCATGATCGTTCTCGAAATTTAAACATGTTCAAATAATACTATTTTACACAAAGTTTTAAAAAATGTTGCCTAAAGTCTAATAGACAACGCTTTTAAAGTGTGCTCAATAATTGTAAGTTTAGGCTATCAATGACAAGATTTCATAAACGTTGTCTAAGTCATCAACTATACTAAAAATAAACTAAACATTGTTATCTGAATAAACTTCAAGATCCTGCCAATTTCTCGTAAGTCTTCAGTTTTACAATGGGTGAACCCTAAGCCCCAATTTCTCTGCCCAATTACGAAGAAGATGAAGATTGAGTTCTAAGCTTTCAACAAAGATGATGAAGGCGATGGGCGAATCCCACTTCTGCTTTGCCACCGCAAACTGCAAACCTCCACCTTTGCCGTTCACCAGCGTCGTTTCTTTCTCCCCTACGCACATCATAGCAGAACTACTTCAGGCCAGATGCATCTTGTTTCCATTCTCTGCTCCGCGAAGAGATTGCAACGATTATCAATGGCAAAGACCTTCAATCTCTGAGGTTCCGTTGTGAGTTTTTCCTTGTCTTCTATCTTTGATTTTTTTTTTCTCTTAATTCTCTTTCAGTTTTGCTTCCTAATCAATTTTTGTGTGATTTCATCTCCTTCAAGCTTTTTTCTTAAATACCTCAAATTTCTGATTCTGTTGGTGCAACTGCACATGGTTTTTATTTGAAGCTCATCTTATTTCTGATTCTTATCTTGAATCATTTATTATGCTATTAAATTTGTATAAGATGATGATCTTTGAAGATTTTTGTCTTTAATTTGGCATAGGATGCACTATCTCTAGGCTGCTGTAATTTTGCTTTTGGAGTAGAGTGGTTAATGTTTGTGAAGAGTAGAAGGAAAATTGAAAGCATATCTCAATACCTTTCAGTCTTTATCTGATAATAATCTATATAATTAGGTATATTAGTTGATGTTTATGAATTTGATAATATGCTTGGTGTTCTGTTTGTACACTATTTTTCTGTGCTTGGTTAATGTGTAGACTATTTATTTGACAAAAGGCTTAAATCATCACTTGTTATCTATGACCCATAGTGAGAAGTGAGAGGTTGTAGGTTAATCTTGTTGAGGTTTGTTTCTTGGCCTCACCTTTATATACATTATCCGGTTTGGGGGATTGATTCTGTGCTTGTGGTGTGTGGTGCACTAACAAGATTATGAGCTTTCCACATTGGGGTTCAGTACCTCGTGAGATGGCTCCAATTTTCAAAGAGTCAATATGATAATATTTTTACAAGAATTTAGGAGCATAATACTGCAGCAGTTGTTCCCCCTAATTACAATTTTTGTTTACTCGTCCTAATTAAACTTTTGTTGAACATAATATTACAATACTATGTAGCTGTAGTATTTTTTTTAGCTCTAATAATTTTCCTTTAACTAGTAATAGATCCCGTGAATTTCACAAAGAAAGTACCACTATAAGCTTCGCTTAGGAGTGATGTCAAAAACTCAAAAATTTTCCCACACATTCACTCAGAGTCACGCAGATTAAGAAAGGAAGAGGAATGTACACAATACTAGTTTAGTCACTTGAATCGATTTATTACACGGCACAGGTATAAGCGGCAAAGATTAACAATAAAAATAATATATAAAATAGGAAACCAATTCATGAAGAAATCGGTAGCAGTAAGTTTTGATTTTTTTCCTTCTGCAAAATGTGGTGTGGCAGCACATGTTGTATCAAGTTGCAGAAGCCAGATAAGCTGTGGTTACAGAGTAGTGCAGCGCCTACATTTTTACACAAGCGGTGAAATAAATTTTCACCAACTTGGTTTATTATCCTACATATAAATAATTTTCTTGTTTGTGTTCTAATTTATATGAAGGCTTTAAATTATATTTTGCCAATTCAAGGAATTAACCTCTATCTCATGTCATATTATATGCCACTAACTTTAGACGGACTAGTATCAATTAGACACTATTGAGGTGTTGAAATCCATCCTTCTACTTTTACTTACACCATTGTTACTTCAATATGTGCAGGGCATCCTTACGCCATTTTAACTTGAGAGCTATATAAGTACTTATGCTTTCATTGATAATCTCATCCAATTTTGAAACTTATTTGTCTCTCCCTATATATAAATTTATTTAGAATAGAGTTTTGTCTAACATGTTACTGCCTTTTATCTAATTTGTAACTCAAAATAGTTTCCTAATAATTCTAAGATATATTATTTTATTAAGTAATTAAATTGAATCTGCAAACATATACTTGTGAGGGAAGTGTATTAATGATATTTTAAGAAGTCTCCATTGCTTTTTAAATTTACTTTTCAAGTTCTCATCTTTTCCTCTGATAGTTGCTACCTTTCTTTCCTTTTGTGAGTATTATATAATAATGATTTAATGTTTTTCTTAACTATAATGGTAAAAACTTACTCTTTTTGTATATAAGAATTTATTTATATACAAATATTCTCACTATTTGAATTGTGGGATGTTATAAATGTCTTTAATATAACATCTAGTTTCTTATTTAGAAAAGAAAAAAATAGAAGTTCTTGAGCATCGCAAGTGGATGGATCGTAGTTGATGAATTTTTTGCGGCAATAAATTTTGATGAAATATATATATATATATATATATATATATATATATATATATATATATATATATGTATGTATGTATATGTATATATATATATTACAATGTCAATATGCACTGTCTTGAGGCTCTGATGGGTTCGAGTTTTTGCTTGAACTTAATGTCCTGGTTGGTTTTTTTACTTGTTTCAAATAGAAGCTTTTGATCACTCTTTCCTACCATGATTCCCATTATTGAAGGTGCATTAAATATCTAAAGTAGTCTATGATACTTCAGGTCAATGTTTGTGTTTTTTGTTGCATTTGTCTTATTATGAAAGGAAGGAAAGCAAGGGCTTGTGATTGAAATTAAGAGTAGGAGTATAACAGGGTTTATCGAGGTCATGAATTTAGGTCTCTTATGAACTATTATTGAAAATTTTCAAATGTCTTCTCAAAACATGTTTTAAGTACTGCTTTTGAAAACACTGCAAAAATTCCTTCCCTTCCTAATGTGCAGAGTCACAATAGGGCCCTGTGAGTGTAGTTATTGCTATTGTTCTTATTGTGAAGTCAGTGGGTACCATACTTACATCAATTTAAATTGATTGTTTAGAGAATTGGTTTGACAGCCCTACACCATAGTTTTAGCTAGATGAAAAATAAGGAAAACTAATCATGTGTTACATATTTATCAACCTGTGAAGACAATTCTTGTACAGGATGTTGGTAAAAGTTGTCCACATTATTTATGTTTTGGTTTGTGAGTGTCTCTTGAATAACTTATCCAGTTATCCTTGACAAAGGAAATATTTTTCTATGGATTCGTGTCTGTTTAGAATATTTTTCCTGTGCAGTGAAGAAGTTGATGTTGTAGCTGAGACAGTTGCTGCTTCAATTCCAGTTGAGTCAATGGACATCATGACTGCCTTACAGCTTGTGCTAAGAAAATCATTGGTTTATGGTGGTCCCAGATTTCCTTGAATACTAACGGGAAAAAAATGAAGAAAGTAAATATATGTATAGAACAAAAGCACAACACTTACAAGCTCATAAGCTAAGGAAATTGTGATATTTTTACCAAGTAAACTCAGCTGATCAAGCATCATTTCTGCATCCCTTACAAAACCATAGGATTTAGCAGCAATAAAGTCCAAAGCAGCCTGTTCAAAATCAATACCTTCTTCAGCACAAATTTTTTCTAATCTGCTTGCAATGTCACCAGGAGTGATCACCACAAATATCACATGTTGAGAAAGGTTCTCTAGGCTATTCGAAAGGCTTGCCCATGTCTCCCCGTTCAATAACTAGCACTCATCAATAATGAAAACCTTAAAGCGTGAGGAAATTGGAAGATACATGAATTCTTAACAAGGGATTTAACCTGGTCTGCAAAATTGATTCTCACAGAATCCACTTCCTTAACATCTTTACTTCTTCAAGAAAAGTATAATACACATTCTGTACACAGGCCACATGGCCTTTGCTCCTCAACAAAGAGGCAATTCAGTGCAGCAGCAAATATCCTGGAAGTAGATGATGTTATCCTTCCTTTGGAGATGGCACCCAAAAGAGACATTGCTACCACATTTTGTCCTACCAAATCATTAAATGATTTTGCCTTTGGTGATATTTACTTTAAAGTTGAATATGTATGCATAACAATTATATTACTCATGACAGTTGTATTATTATTATTTTTTCAAATCTATGGTTATGTATATTTTTCCATGTGTATGTTAGTAAGGAGTAATGTAGATTGACGAGATAGTCATGTGTAAGAAAATTAGTTTTGAAATAAATTTTGATGAATAAATTATGCTCATTTGAATGTAAAAGCATTACTTATAGTCCTTTGGCAACGTTTTTTAAACATTGTATTTTCCTGTACTTTAAGCAATGTTTTGAAAATGTTGCCTATTGATATAGTTTTTGGCAACGTTTTTGAAAAGTTGCCTAAAGTTTAAATATAGGCAACATTTGTTAAACGTTGCCTAAAGCTCATGAACAGGCAACCCTATAAAAGCGTTGCCTAAGCGTATGAATAAGCAACTTTTGAAAAACATTGCCAAAGTGTAAGAATAGACAACACTTTATTGAAAAAGCGTTGCCTTAGGTTTTAGGCAACGCTGGCTTAGGCAACGGCCTGACAACAATCGAAAAGCGTTGTCTCAGAGTTTAGGCAACTATTTTGGTTCTATGGCAACGTTTTTAAGCCATTGCCAAAGGGCGAAAATGTGGTGGTGGAGGTAAGGAAATTGCATTGGTTAAAGTAGTTTGGAACGATATAAGCGGTGAAGCTACATGGGAGCTGGAGGATAAGATAAAAGAGCAATATCCATATTTATTTTGAGGGTGTGAAATCAAGTTTCGAGGACGAAGCTTTTTTTTAGAGGGGGAGAGTTGTAACACCCTAAATTTTCTAACTAATTGACAGTAATAACAGATTTCTACTGTTTAGTGATTTCTGTATACTGTAAAAATTTATTTAGTATTCCATGAATATATTTGATCGTTTTGAGTGATTTACTTCGTGTCAGGAAAATAATAATTTTTAGGCCGGGGAAAATCTACAGTAATTTAATTATTGCGGTTAATTCTTAATTCTTTTTGCTAATCTGATTTGATTTTCATAAGTTTTATAATTTTTATGATTTTATGAATTATTATGAGATTTTTATTTTTTTTGATTATTTTAATATTATTCTTAGGTTGTTGTGGGCCAAGGGGTCTGTATGTGGGCCCAAGCGGGGTCAAAAAAGTAAAAAAAAATTCGGAGCCAGAAAATTTTGTATTGTTGAGACGGGGACGGGGGATCTTACTAAATCTGAAACCGAAAATAGTTTTAAAAATTTTCTTTTACTGTGTTTTGTACTATATTTAATTATCGGGTAATAAAAACTACAATTAACTGTGTCCGTAGGGTAATAGCAGATAAAAATAATTATTATACTGCTTAGTCAACATTAGTGGTTATGACGACTTTATGACGGACCAATAGGAAGCAAGCTAAATGTTGAAGCCTTTGGATATCCACCATTGATTTAATCAAGGATGGAGATCTAGTCTAACAAAGTGGCTAGGACTATTTGTAACTCTTGGATGTAAAGTATTAAGAGGAGATCTTGACCTTTCATTTTGGAGATACATCTAATGGCTAGGATTTCAAGGAGAAAGATCCAATGGCCTAGATTTGGTCTTATCAATATAGAAGCTATACTTAGAAGCTACATTAATGTGAACCATTGATCTAATCAAAGGCCAACAATGCCCAAAATGGTGGCTTGTGAAATTTGCTGCACATTGAGTGTACAAGAGGGGGGGACGGTTTTTGAAGGCTTAAGGCCATAGGGATTTTCAAGACCACTTCATTATTCATTGTCTTCTCCAAAAACCCAAAAGCTTTTACAAAAAATTTCTCTCCTTTCTCTCCATGGTAGTTTCGGCCAAGGCACCCAATTTTCCTTCCATCACTCTATAATTTTAACCAACCATATATCTTGCATCCTTACATCAATCCAAGAACCTTTGTAGTTAAGCCCAAGCTCTAAATCTTTCATCTTCAGGGACTTTCTTCAAGATCAAGTTCTAGGTTTTTGAGGTGAAGTGTAAGGAAACTTCACTACTTGTCTTATTTTCATGTTCTAAGCCATGTTTGATCCATGGTTCTCCTTGTTCAAGCTCAATATGTTAATAAACTTGTGTTTTATTTTGTGTTTAAGAAGCTTTTGGTGGTGAATCACTTACTCAAGGAGCAAACCAAGGAGCTTGGGAGGTTCTTCAAGATGTAAGAGGGAGATCCATCTCACCAACTAAGTATGGTGGTGAGAGATGAATCTTGTATTTGATGGATGGTAAATCCATATGAGGATTCATATCCTTGGTTGTGTAATTATGTGTAGGTGTTTATGTGTTTTAAATTATTTATTTGTGTTTGCATGCTTTATGTGATTTTATTGCTTTAAGGTATGCTTGATTATATGATATGATGAATATATACATGTATGCATGATTTGATGATGAAAGGAAAATAAATTTTTGGTTCCAATGACCATGAGGGTTCGGCCTCAACACCTCAAAATAGGTGTTTCCAAACTAAATTTTTCATGAATGGTAAAATTGAATGAGTAGAAAGGAAAGGAAAAAGAAAAGATGGGTTGGTTCCAAAGACCAAGTGTTCACGGTTTTGTGGTGGAATTTTAATGGTTTTGTTTGTGTAAAAACATGAATGGAACTTAGTTGATTTGGAAGGAAAATTATATGATGGTTTCAATGGCCATGTACCATGGTTTTAGAAGGCTTGTATTGCCTTGGTTTTGTGAGACAAAGTGATTTCAATGTGGAAATATAATTGATTAAGTACAAAGATTAAAGAAAATGGAAACAAAGTGTTTTGTCACTTGAAAAATGGAATTTTCGTATATGAATGGAAAAGAGAGGTTGAAAGTGTTTGAACCTCAATTTATTTTAAAGAGAACTGATTTTTAGAATTGTTTTGAGAAGTAAGGAAAATACGTTGATAACTTGAAATTTATTGACGAATAACTCACCTTCTAGGTTTTGAAGCGCGTTAGGAAATTTTGAGCTGTAATATTTCAAGTAACTATAAAAAACAAAATTTTCTAGGAAACAGTAGAAATACTGATTTTTAGAGGGACTATATTGAAAATTACATTTTTAGAGGGACTATATTGAAAATATTCTTTAAAAAGGGACTTTATTGTAAATATTATTTAATGAGGGACTGTTTTAGAAATATTATATGAAGATGGGCTATTATGTAAATATTATTTTATAGACGGACTAACATGCAAATAATGAAAATAAGGTTAATTTTTTATATTAAATTGAGGAAACGTTGAAAAATCAGTACGTGATTTAAAAATGCGATACAAAAGTTGCGCAATTGAGAAAATGTGAAATTATGATTACGCGATGAAAATACAGTAAAGATACTGTTGGACCAATGTGTGAACCCTGAATATGAGATGATGAATTTGAATTGAGAATGGTGCATTTGTACATGCATTGGAAAGGTCTGATGGACTGGATAAGGCTAATTGCCTAGGAGAGAATACACCTCTTGAGTAGGTGCGATATGCGTAGTGTAAGTCACTTATTGATCTTGGGGGCATTGGGGTGCGGGTTGCCTACAATGGGCAGTTGGTAGCTCTTCTGAACCGTAGGTTTGACCGATGCAACACACCGATGATCTTAACCGAGACACTATTCTTAATTAAGATCTAATAAAGACTGTCGTGTATATGCTAGATGCGTAAATACGTATAGCACGTGGTTTGAGGCATGTTGGTATAGACAGATCTTTTCGATCACTCTCTCCGACTTGAGTTTTAGCTCCATGGAGTAGGAAATTGAGTCTATATGTACATGCATAATTATTGAGTATTGATATCAGTGTGATACTTGAACTGTTGAATATTTGGTTATTGTTGAGGACATTATCGTAATTATTATTTATGATAATGGAATTGTTGAATATTTGGATAATGTTGAGGGCATGATCGTAATTATTGTTTATCTTATCTGTTGCGATGATAAATAATATTGATGGCATAATTATAATTATGGTATGATGTATCTGTATGATATATTGTATGTGTTTATCTCCATGCTACCATGTTGGTATTAGCGTAGGTGATCTCACCTCTTTGTATGCCTATTTTATACTGTATTTATATTTGTAAAGACGTTGAACAAGGAATCGAACAAGAAGGCGAAGAGGAGCAGATTCCTGTGGAAGAAGCTGAATTCTAAGAAGATGGCGATGCCCAGTTTCCTAGGATATATGAGGTTGAAATTTCATGGAGGATCGGAAGCGTGGCATGTTGACCTAGATAGAGCGTTTATTTACTATATAGGAGACTTGAAGATTACCCTAAGTAGGCTTTACCGAGGGAACCTTTATTTCAGTGTAAATGTTTATGTACACTTTAGAGTTTCCATTGTCCATTAGGCAGTACTGGGGAGCTTACTACCGTACTCCTAGTGAGATTAGTATCGTGTCGTCTGCGAGGACATCTGTCCATAGGACTTCGCGTCAAGTCGGATTCCTACCTGCTGAGGAATCTGAGGAGGACCTGATTAAGGGTTCTGCTGTTTAGTAATACTTGGGCAGTATGTTAGTTTTAAATAATGTTCAAATACTTTGAGAACTTGGTTTGTAAATATTTATGTATGACAGTACTAAGACTTATGTATATATGATGTAAATTATTTGTAATGATGTTGTAATATTTTATTTTTTTTATTTTTTCGCTAAGTTTATCTTATTGATATTAAGAAATTTTACAACTAGTATTTACATTACAAAGCATATTTTATAATGAAAGGGTAATTGGTAATTAAGTAACATAAATGTGATACCTACGGTGGGTGTTACAGATTCAAAATATTAAAAAAAAATTCCACTGCTGGGTTGTTGATATTTTCATGGAATCTTGTCATACATAGTGTTTACCACTACTTCTAAACTTATAAATATTATTCAAAGCACAACTTTTTTTCTACTTAGTCCATCAACAAGATCCACCCAACTTAGGCCTTGCCAAGGCAAGATGTAGACCTGCACCCAACAATCCCCATCGTAGCACCTGCCAACATTTCGTTCCATTCTGGGACTCAAACTTGTGACATTGACTCTGATATCACTTGTTGGATCGAGCAATTATCACTAAACAAAACGATATAGTTATTAGCCAAGGCACATCTTTTTCTATTTAAGTACTTTAATAAGCGCCATAGTTTAATTGAGTTTGACCCCACTCGAGTCTTGCCAAGGAGAAATTATAGCATTAATTAATTTTATTCACATGAGTATCCACACCCAAAAATACCAATAGAATGTGCTAGAATTTGAAAAGGACCAAAATACTTCCTAATTATATATGATAAACACAAGCAGAATGATTTGCAAAGGTAGATAGATTCATAATTAAGAAACTACATTGTGAACATCAAGAAGAATAAGACCAATCATAGAAATTTTAAGAGGAAACACAAATTATTATTCTCAATACATTTTGAAAATTGTCAGTCAATTTGTCCCCAATTGTGGCAAAGAACATTACCAAGCAATCAAGTGAATATTTAGGTATGTCAGAGGTGTTTCTATAGCTTGTTTATGTTTTGAAATCAATAAGCCTGTGTTGGATGACTACATAAAAGCAAACATGATAGGTGATGTTGATTCTTTAAACTCTACATCTGGTTATATAATGGCATTTTTAGGGGAGTAGTCACATGACAGTCGAAGCTACAGAAGTGTGTTGCACTGTCTAGTATTGAAGTTGAATACATTGCTATCAGTGAAGATGGTAAATAAATTTTGCGAAATAAAAAGTTCTCGCAGAAGTTAAGTGTAGAACAAGAGAGGTATGTTCTTTATTGTGATAGTTAGACCGCTATTTATCTGAGCAAGAATCTAAATTTTCACTCTAGGTCAAAACACAATGAGGTGTTGTATTATTGGATTTTGGATGTACTAGATATGAATAAACTAATACAGGAGAAAATCCATATCAATAACAATTGTTCGATAGGATGACTAGGACCTTGCCCATAAACGAAACTAGCCATGTGCAAAAGGAAAGTGGGCATCGTTGCGCAACACTCCATTGAGTTATGAGGAGGAGAATTGTCAGGGTATCCCTTCTTAATAGGTTCCACACCCTGACCAAAACAAATAAGAAAAATAACAAGCAAAGTTTATATTGATTGCAGCGAAAGAGTTAGAAAGTCACATGAAGTCCTTTTGACTAATTAAATAAAAAGTTCTTATCCTATGAATGAGAGTGAGTGACGGGATAAAACACAAAAAAACCATGAGAGAGAACTAAGAGTCCCTTCTGCAATTGTTCAAGAGAAAAGACATTTGTTTTCTCCATCTACTATAAGATCAGACGATGAAATCAACTCTAATCTTGATCATAGTTCAATATGTTGTTCCTTATAATGTGGGCTATATTCTATATGGTTAAATTCTTGTTTTGCATTGCTATTGGCTGGGTGATTTTTCTTCCTTTTGTGAGTTTACTGAATATTTCTTTATTGTTATCAACATTTGGGTAAAGGTATTTGGCATTGCTTGACTCCCAGTATGACAAAGAAGACTCTTGGTGTACCTATTAGAATTTTAATGGATTTTTTTTTTTTTTTTTTTTTCTTTTTCCTTTTAGCTAGACCAGTTCCCATGAATTTTTTTCCTTATACTAGGGGGGGTTTATGATAAAACTTGATTTATTTTTTGTCCATTTAATTATTTACAAATTACATTTGTTTATCAATGTGATTGTTTTAAAAACTTGATAAACCTTTTTAATACTATAAAAGTAGGTAAAAAGGTTTAAATAATTTATTAGGCACACATTCTTTTGTCCTAATAACTTTAAATTCTTATAGCATGTCCACGCTTTATTATATTAATATTTATAAACTTATTTTTAATCTTTACTTTAGGAAAATTGAAGGGGAAAAAATACCCAAAAGCAAAGAGAAACTACATAGACGCAAGTCTAGGAGTAGGAACTCCCATCATATCAGACATAACAACTGACTAATGTCACTAGGTGGGTGTTGAATAACGAAACCAGGTTGATCATCACAACTCCTATTCGCCAATTGATTTGCGCACCTGTTCGCCTCGCAAAAGATATGCTAAATCTTTACCTCCCACTCTTACCTAATGAGTCCATGAATTCTCTGCACAAGGTTTCTCCATGGGGAACTACCCATTGAATTCCCAGTCAAATAACTAACCACCATAACTGAGCCAAGATGCAGCTCAACCTTCTTATGTCCCATGGCCCATGCTAAGCTCTACCTAGATGCAGCTCAACCTTCTTATATCCCCTTCGAAACAGTGACAGACTCAGAAATTTTAGGCAGTCGGGCAAAGACAGCATACAAGCATAAAAAAAATTCAAATGAAAAAATTATTAATATACAATGATGAAAGATCGGTTTACAATTATTTTCTTTATGCTGAATTTTTGAGTGTGTTCTTAACACTCTTCTTTTCATTATTAATATTCTCTAATATTTTTCTTTCTATGTATGTATGACTTATATTAATAATTAATTACGTGAGATGTAGTTTTAGAAAAAAACGTTAGATAAATTTTAATTTCTTTATTTACAAATATCAATTTAATCATTATATGGGGACAAAATTAAAAATATAAAAGCGATAAAAATGATAAATATTTATTATGAGTAATAGATAAATTCAAAAAATGAGTGTTGGCATGTACCCTCACTCTGTTAAACATGGATCCGTCCCTGCTTCGAAAGCACCCCATAACTCCGCTACATAAGCAGTAGAAGAGCCAATATATCTAGTGAAACCTACTATCCAGTCCCCATTTGCACCCGTTAGCAGCCCCCATAATTCCCCATTTACACGAGGTGCTTGCGAAGCTCCATTTGTGTTCACCCGAACCCAAGGACTAAGCTTAGGGATCCATCTCACCAGCACCTTGTGTTTAATGTTACTTGCATGCCACACTTGGATCTCCTCACAACTGCCTCAACTTCCCTCTTCCAATTAATGATGATTAACCAAGGATGAATTGGTCTAATGAAGGAATCATCAAAGATGTTTCTATTCCGCCACCTCCATAAGAACTAGCAGGTGATTGCCCACAAGTTCTACTAACTAGACCCATCATGCTGTCCAAAATTCTAGTTTAAGTCACAATCTACCTACTGCGCTAATTCACCAACAAAGATGGTTGCCCTTTTAGCAGGAGGAACAATATGGTTCCAGACTGCAATAGCTAGAAGGCACCTCAATCACGAGTAATGCTCTCCATTGAATCTGGGCAATGGTGACAATACGGCTGCCCAACCCCCACCTATTTCTCAAAGCATTTGTCATCAATATTCTGAAGGAATTTTGTTTCAAACTAATTAACGACATGTCAAAATTTTTAAATCCATTTGTCATCAATATGAGCGCGGTTATGCCCGATCTTTAAAGAAAAATCACGAACGGTGCGTGTGTGTAGAAGAGAGAAATTATCCTCATTTCCTATATGCGCAAAAAACCCTTGTGGCCTCAATGGGGCAACTACAATACATATAAGAAGAGAATAAGAGTCTCTCCTTATGCTTACAATATGGTTTAATTTACCCATAATAGAAAACCCATATACAAGGCTCACAAACTCAAAACAACATTATCCACATGAGTTTAAGTACTTATAAGAGCCCAATAACAAAATTGATCACAAATGGGCTAAACCAATAGATGCTCAACAACATTTGACATTCAATTAATTTGAGTTTTAAAAAATTAGTGATTATGCTAGTCTACACATATTAAAAAATCTATCAATCTCTCACTTGGACAACATAGACACTTAGTTTTAAACAAAATAACTATCCAGATTAATGTGGCCACAAGAATGTCAACTATGAGCAAACACTTCCAGCCATCGACCTAAAATGGAATTACAAGCATCTTAACAATGCAGAAAATCATACTCGATAGGAGTACTGATATCATACATGGAAGATACTTATAATCTGGTGACCTAACAAAATGTGGTATGTGGGTCAAAGGGAAAGCACAACAAAATTGCATGTCAAAAGTGTGATCAATGTGCAATTCCCTACAAAATGGCCCTAACATCTACTAAGGATGCCTACTGAGATTCAACAAAATATCTCAAAGAAAATATCTCAGTATAACAAAATGAGACTGAGTACTAAAGTCTTCGACAATACGTCATATCATCACAAAAGTGTGCAGCACGACAACATATGGCAACAACGGTTTCAATGAGTCTCGTGATAATATAATAATTATAATTATAATGTATATTCTCCTACTAATCCAACATATCATAACAAAACAACAATAACAACCCCATTAGAGTTCAAAAGTTCAAAAATACTCTAATGGCAACATCATTATTAGTGAGACTATCAACTCTATGGTAAAGTACTCAATGTGAGTCTGAAACTCACCGTCTCTCTTCAACAACACAAATACCAAAATAAAGAGAAACACAATATTGCAGAGTTATTCAAAATGTGGTCATAACAATAGAAACAATATTAAGCTAATCTATACAAAATTTATCAACCACAGAGTCTCACAAAATTACTTCATTATCAACTACAAACTCTGCATTCATAATTGAGGAGATTACAAGTGTCCATATGACACTTTACAACAAGTCAACTCCTCTTTCTCATAGCAAACACAAAACCACAAAAGAATTTTCACAAATAAGGTAATCTATTTTTCACAAAACCATAATGACCATTTAAAAGACTTGACAACATACGAGTGAGTTTAAAATCTCAAATGTCTTACACATATTATCGGACCACTTGCAAGTTTTCAACAACTCATTCAAAACCCAAGTGTCACAATGACAAAAAAATAATAAACACATGTATACTTGATCACAACATTAGATTACCAGTAGCGGAAGCACATGAGACCTATACTTAACCATTATTGAGGCCATAACTAAAAGACAGTCTCCAACTCCCACTATAGTAAACATTAATGTACAATAAGAATACAAACACATTTCAAATTTTATAACAATATGTGCCTTGTGAGATAATTTGTCAATATATTTTGATTTAAAAGGTCTTTATGCCTTAGACACAAAATGACATCACCAAGATTTTTCACATGATAGAAACAATTCAATATAGAATATTGTCTCCCATTTAACAATAATAGAAATATTGGTCATCAATATACAACTAGCACAAAGCACATTAATAACAAATTTGTTCTCACTTACTTATGGCAACACCCATTGATGTAAACAACATCAAAATCAATATTAAACAATAATACCTGACAGCCCGTATCAAGTCAATTTAACTTGCACATAGGCATTTAATTGCCTTTAATATTAGGTTTCATACATAGTAGGCTTCAAAAACTTTACAAAAAATATTTCAAAAGAACAACAGTTATAAAATCACTTTCTTCTTATGAGAAACGAAGAGTTTCAATTCATATTGATTGTCAAGTAATTTACAAAATTAAAATATATATACATAAGAATTAAATATACACATTCTTTTACTTCAGTCCAAAAGAAAAGAAATTTCCCAAAGTGAACGCCATAAGTACAATAAGTTTAACTCAATGTATTCATCATAAATTTTATATCATCGACAAAAGAATTTTTTTTAATTTTAAAGTTGAACTAATCAGCACAATAATTTGGGCTAACAAAATCCTCACAAAATGATTAAACCATAATTAGAAGAACGCTTTCTACACAGCAATACTTGAATAATTTTAATCCAAAGATTTTTCTTGAGAAAATTAGCAAAACTAAAAAAAAAACCTTTGAGGATTTTAACATTTGAATAATATAAAAAGAAATCTTCAAAGTTATCATTTCAAGATACTAAGAGAAAATAATTATCATCATCTTATCGACAAAATCATATTTTCCAAATTGCTACGACAATACTTATAACAAAATAAATTCAACAGACTAGTGGTTTAATACAACACAAAGAATGATACAAAACAGAAAAATTAGTTTTTAAACCTTTACAAGCTAATTATGCTTTCAACATGTCTTATTAAGACTAAAGTATATCAACACAACATGACAACTATAGGGACTTCACTATATTACAACATACTTTAGGAAATTCAACAATGTCCTCAATAGGTCCCAACAAGTAACAACAAAGCGATGACAAATACAAAAATTAGAGAAAACCATGCATTAAAACATTTATTATACTTAAGCAACTATAATTATATTGGTTTTCCCTTGTTCAATTAGCTGGGCAATTAATTGAACTAGAGCCCTTGCATCATTGCAATTCCGCCTAAGGGTCCCAAATTATAATATACAAGTCTCTCCCATTTGATAGAGTAAAATAGTTGAACCAGTATTTTTATAGTTTATGTACAAGCAATATTTTTCAAGATTTTCAAAATAAAAATTTAAACTATTTTCTCTATCACACAAATGATTATGCCAATAATGTCACACCGAAGGGTATGTCCATTACTTACACAACCCAACATTAATTGCAATCTAGTCAACATTATTAATTTTTTTATTTGACAAAATTACATGTCCAATTAACAAAATTAGATTGCTACAGAATGCCCAATTATCTCATTCGTCAAGTTTCACAAAATAATACAAATATTCAAGGTTGCTTAATTCAATTCGATAAAACACTTCACAATGAGTAACATTATATATATGTCACAACAATTTGAGCTGCTATGTCATTATAATCCCGCCTAATGGTCTCAAATTACAATGAACAAGCAAACTCTCACAAACCCTTAAATATCATGTCCCTAAAGCTAGTATCGAGAGGATAATGAAAACTCTAAGAGCACAATCATTTAATGCATTTAACAAAACATCAAAAATCATATTAATAAAGACAAACCGATAAGGTAAGTGCATTATTAACATAATTTTCAATGAAAACACAACAACATTATTAACAATGTAACACTTTGACGTAATTGGTCCCGCAAAGACGAGCTCACAACTATACAAAATGTTCAAAACAATTATAAATATTCTGCATGAAACTCTTAGAGATAAGATCTCACAAGATTTACAAAACACAATGCTGGTCTTACAATAGGTGAGCATGTGACCATAAGAAACTATAATAATCAATGACAAAATTGCTCATAGAGTTCTAAATTTTTCATGCTACATCAATTAGATAATTTTCACACTCTCATACATAATTGCATATTTAAAAATAGGCATGAAAAGGGAGAAGAAAACCTTATGAACAAATTTCTCCACTCATGCAATTATACAATGTGCCAACTACCATATAAGTTTTATAACTAACATCAAATAATGTGTTGCTCATCCTTATGTGTAGAGTTAATAAAAGTGGATGCTAACTTAATAAGATTCAAATTACCAGAACTTTATATAACTTTCACAAATGGCTCACAAAATAAACTTACGAGATATATAAAACTTGACCACAATAATGACTTAATATAAACTTGTCACTGCCTTAAATATTTGTCAATAATCAAAATTATTTTAAATAATATTCTCATAATGGGCACATTGAAAGTAATTTATTTAAATTTGTAATAACACAATATACAATAAAATTAATCACATACAATTGTACTTTAATTCTTAATAATATATATCAAAGCTTTTTAATATTGCCAATGCACAAACGTCCAATACTAAAACAATTATATGCAACACATGATACATTATCATGCTTTTATAACGAAAAAATTATTTTAAGAATAACTCTCAATATTAGATTGCACAATTTACAGAATTCAACAAGCTCAACTAATCAAATTGGCTTCAACAATTAAAGAGGAGTAAAATATGTATAAATAAATAAATTTTAATATGCCCAATCTTATTTAAATAAGTCTTCCATAAAAAAAAAATTTCTCAACAGCAATAAAGGGCATACAATCAACATGAACTTCTTGGCATCAAAATAATATATTTATCGATATCAATGCTCCTTATTATACAAAATAAAATATCCAAAATTATCATTTTAATTATAATTCTCACTTGTCTATTATATGTAGTGAAAATAATCTCAATAATTACCAAGCATCATAAAAGATAATATTCAATACCAAAGTATCTATAGCTATGTGAAAATTAAACAAAATTTTATTCCATGATTTTTATGAGACATCTCACCTCATCATACACTTAGAACTTGAGGAGTCACTCTTTTATTTATTTAATTATTTATCTGCAATTTAAATAGTAGATAAGAGAAAAATTATTCAAAATAACTCTAAATATACCAAATGAACTCCCATATTTTAATTTGCATAATAGTTTATAAGAGCGCAACAATTTCAACATATATACAACATTATACACCTAAAACAATCCCAAAAAATTATTTTGCTAATTATTTAAAAAAACTCTCACTAATTTAAATTGTACAACAATCTAAAAAATACATAATTTCAATATAGCATAAAAAACCAAAAAAAAAATATTTGAGCACTCAAAGAATATCACATGTGAGAGTATGAAAATTATAGCATGCCCAATTTTACACAAAAACTTTTCAAAAGGCGAGTTCCGAGACTATCTAATTTTATATGTATAATTCAGGTCGAAGAAAAAACAATTGTGACCCATTTTTCCAATATCACGTAGCAGTCATTCTCATGGAACTTTGAAATCATTTAAGATTCACCAAAATTACCAAAACTAATTATTGCGCACATGGAGCACATTCCAAAATCAGAATTGGAAAAAATAATAATAATAATAATAATAATAATAATAATAATAATAATAATAATAATAATAATAATAATAATAATAATAATAATAATAATAATGATGATGATGATGCCTAAGGAAAAATAAAATCATAAATAATGTTTTTGTATGGTTGAAAAATTGCTCAAAAAATACACATAAATAACACATTGAAAAGTTGCCAAAACTCCAAACAACGGGAATCGAAATCAATTTTGAGTTTTGATTAATTTTTCAAAAAATAAATGATGTTATTAAATTGACTGAAATTTCCATTATTAATAAGAAGTAATTTACAACTATAATTAGGATTAAATTGGCTCTGTTACCAATTAAAAGACTTTTATTTCAAACTAATTAACGACATGACAAAGTTCTTATATCCATTTAATCTCAAATTATAACATGTATAAAATATAATATACAAGAGATCGGGTTATAGAATCACCTGAAAAGGACAAATATGAGCGCGATCATGCCCAATTTTTAAAAGAAAATCACGAACAGTACGTGTGTATAGAAGAGAGAAACCATCCTCATTCCCTATATGCGCAAAAAACTCTTGTGGCCTCAATGGGGCAACTACAATACATATAGGATAAGAATAGGGATCTCTCCTTGTGTTTAAAATATGGGTTAACCTACCCATCATAGAAAATCCATACACAAGGTCCACAAACCCAAAACAACATTATCCACATGGGTGTAAGTGCTTATAAGAGTTCAGTAACAAAATTGATCACAAATGAGTTAAACCAATAGATGCTCAACAACATTTGACATTCAACTAACTTAAGTTTTAGAAAATTAGTGACTATGCTAGTCCACACATATTAAAAAATCTATCATCTTCCATATCCCACTGTCCACATGAAACAACAAATCCGTTCCGGCACTTCCAACTTCCAAATCTTCTTCTAGCCACTATGCTGAGTTCTCTCCTCACTTCCATTAAGCAGGTAGTAGGCACTCTTTATAGTAAAAGCACCAACCTGTCCACTTGGCCAGACACTATATCGTCCTCAATGAAAGGGTGAGGGGGCATAATCGCATGAATAAGACACTTCAACTTAGCAGGCACAATCGCGTCAATGACCTTCCACTTCTAGTTGGCATCAAGATTAGTTAGATCAAAGACCCTCCAATTATCCATTCCATTGGGCATGCTATTAACAAAACCCCCCAGCCTAACATCATGAGCAATCCATTTATCCTTGCGCATGTTCACACTCTGGCCATTTTCTAAACTCCAGTATTCCAATTCTTCTAATTGTTGCCATTGCCTAACAATAGTTTTCCACATTCCAGGATTGGTGGGCTTGACACAAACTCCTCTTGTTACCAGAAACCGACGCTTATAATTATTCCCATTCAAAACAGCAATCCAAAGATCATTTCCATCAAATTTTACATGCCAGCCCAGTTTCATTAAGTAGGCCTTATTCATAGTGGAAAGTCTTGTTAGGCCCAGACCACCATTCTCCTTGGGACTACACATTGTATAACCTTATAAGGTGGCACCAAAATTTATGCACCAATCCAGTTTCATTAAGCAGGCCCTATTCATAATATGCCATTGCCAACACAAGAATTGTTTCTAGATTTTTTCTAAATCTCATGCAAACAACTTTTTAGTAAGCTAATTGTCATCATAGAGAATATAGAGATTGAACTTATGACTAATCTAGGAGTTTACTAAAATATTTCGAAAATAGCTGATTAGACTATGGTAAACCCTTTGTCCAATGGACAAAGTTTGATTCTCGATCTCAATTTGGGGAAGGAAATCGATTTATCTTGAGATTCTAGTTCAAATTAGTATCTTAAAGGAATGCAAATGATGATTTCAAATACAAGGCAGTTGTGCAAATCCAAAATCGAATGTTTATGCGTGATATTTAACTTATTGAAACATAAGTTTGAAAATAAGAGAGACTTTATTTTTGAGAAACAAGAGAAATAGATGCAAAATGAAAATAAGTTAAATGTAAATAATAGGAATTAAAGTGCATTGAAAGTAAACATGACAGGTAATGTAAATTGTAAGAAAAAAAACATAAATTAAAACAATTCGAAGTAAATACAATAAAAAAGTAGATGTGCAAGTATGTAAATTACAAGAAAGTAAAGAAAATAATTAAAAGAAATTAAATGATCTTGAAAGAACACTCGATCGGGAGTAGAAAAGAGTTTTGCAATAAAATAAAATGACTGAAAGTAAAATGGACTGAAATTAAACTTACATTGAATTTGTAAATTGTACAGAAATGAAAGTGAATGAAAACATACTAGACTAGACTTGCGTGTCGTTTGCTCGAAATGTCAATGGATGTGAGAGCGTGAGTTTACAAGTTTTTGTGAGTAATGAATTTCCAACCCCCTGATTGTTTCCATCCTCTTAGTATTTATAGACTTCCTAAGTAACTATCCTTTTTACAAGATCTTAACATGTGTCTTAAACAAAGATAACTACTAAATGATTGGTAATCTTTATTTAATAACCACCAAAACCTTGTCAGTGATCCTCATACTACAAGTAACTGCTTAATCTCAACCATCAATCCTTATATTATCTTGATCTAACATATGCAACCATTGTTAACTTCTAATTTAAATTCAAAAATCTCTCTTTTTGAATTCAAACTTGAATCTTCAACTACTTTCCAGTTTTCCATCTAGTCGAGATATTCTATTCTTCTTCAAGAATTTTCTAAGTGTAGCTACTTTTCAAATCTCGATTTTGATATTGAATCAAAATTTCAACACCTATTATGAAGTCAAAATGACCTCGATTTCATATTAATACTTATTTTGTCAATTTTGAGTTTTTATTACAACTCCAATAACTGCTGAAATTTTTTATCTCTAGGATCCACTCGAAATTCTTAATTATGAAATCGAAAGTAACATCTTCATTATCAAATCGAAACTTAACACAAGTTTTATAATCTAGCATCTTTTTATGACAAATCAAAATGATTTCTCTTGTCAAATTCCAAATCGAACAACGTCAACTTAATGACTTTGTTACCTTTGATTCTAATCAGAAAGAAGTAACCTTTCAATACTTAATCGAAATCATTAAATCGAAAAGGTGCTATTTTTTACTAACAGATGCCCCCCAATATTTATTCTCAAAGTATTGAGAGATAAATATTTTATTTTTTCTGAGCATTCCTTTTCGATTACAATTGACTTCACTTTTTAAATCATCCTGTCAGTTGAGTCACGCAAGTAAGTGAAAGGTCAGATGGAAAAATCCGTAATTTTGCCTCAAATCTCCATTAACCTTTTAAAGTACCACGTGGCCACTCTCTTATGATCAAACTGCCTCCACTTTTTAGGGAATTACAAAGTTAATGATGAGCCATAATGGACAAAATGACTTTAGCCATACTCTCATCACGTCACATTTAATGGGGTGTGCACATTTTTTCATCCCTATCCTTTCAGTTACTTTTGAAAATCCTTTATTTAAAGGACTTCAAAGATTTGCTTTTCCTTCTCCTACACGCTCACTGAACCTTCTTCCTTGCGTAGTCTCTCTCAATTTTTGATTCTCAGAAACTATTCTTACAAGCTCCTTGCCTTCTTTGTATTCTCCTTCCTTCCTCAAACTTTTAATCATCAATGGCTTCTTCTTCTTCAAAAACTCCATCTGCGCAAGCTTCTTTCACAAGTTCAGTAACTAAAAAGGCAAACAAGTTACCAAATACTGCTACAGTGACAACCCCATTACAGAAACAAGGCATGTCTTACGCCCCAGACCCCTTGATTGATAACTCTGAACTCTGGAAAACCCAGGTAATGATTCCTTTTTCCATTGGCCAAAGAAACCTTGCATTCCTAGGTCCAACCCTTCCTTTGGGACAATATGATTCCATCCAGACTTTCTTTCCTTGTATTAGTGGAGAGTCAATCCTAGCTTTTCAACCTTCTTTGAAAAATGGTTTCTTTAATTATTTTCCAAAGGTCTTTCGAAGCTCACCACCTACTAGCTCCCATACTAAATCTTTGTATATTAGGTGGTTAAATCGAGTCGAAAATGCCAAACAAGCTGCTTGGAAAACAGCTGGTATTTTGGATTTCATGCAGTTGAGTAGGGAGCGTTTGGAGTACAATGCCCCTATACTGATTAGTTCCCCATTCTTTTGGAATAGATCTACCAATTCATTCCATGTTCCCTATGGAATGTTGTCCCCCACTCTTTTCGAAATGGCTGCCATCATTGGTCTCAAGCCTACGGGCAAAGTAATCACCAGCACCATGAGTCCCACAAAAACAATTGAACCTGACTTCACCAAGCTGACTTATATTGCCTTTATCGAGAGTAACTTTCTTGAGACTGATGAAGTCTCCGATGAAGAGCATGTAGCCTTCCTGATGTTTTAACTTAGTGCCTTTGTCTTCTATACTAGATCTCTCCAGATCACAAAATCTCTTCTTCCTTTACCCACTATTCTTCACAAGGGCTCTCCTCATTGCTTGAGCAAACTGATTCTAGCCTAGTTATATGCTTCGATGTCAGAAGCCATCAACCTTCTAAAGTCAGAGACCAAACCTCTCACCAATATTAGAGGCCTTTTTCTGGCTGCTACAACTTTAGCTTAATGCCATCCTTGAACCCCATCTCCAGAGTTCTGCCACCTTAACCAGTCTCAAGATAATCGAAGGCCACGATTGTCACAGCTCTATTATGCCTCAAAATCAGGTAGTGAAGTCGAAGACTTTAAGTTTTTTATTTTCACTATTCCTTACCATAAGGCGTCACACCGATAATTTCAATTTCTCCCCCTTTTCTTTTTGAAATTGTGGTCCTACATGGTTTCAACAACCATATTTGTGCCCTACTCTTAGGGCATAAGTTGAAAACCATAATATTTGGAGCAACATCTTCACAACTTCGATCCTTTCTATTAGTTATCCTAAATCAAAAGACTTTAACCTCCAAATTTACTTACCCTCGTGTGTCTCTAGACATTTTGGATTCTCACAATGCATCCCTGCTCCTATCTCACTCAAAGATGAGCACCAAATATGTGAGTCAAAAGTAAAAGATTTCAAATAATACAAAAAATTCATGAAGAAATATTCTGACATGAAAAAATGGTTTAACCCCTTCGAGTGTGAGTCATCTTTTTACTCAACCCTAGGATTCAAGATCTGGTGGGAAATATACTACTCTGCATAGGAGCTATCGTTTGGAGATTATTTTCAGAGATTTACTAATGCAGACTCCTCTATGTAGACTATAGTTGCCTCGAAGAAAACAAAAGGTGTGCACTTTAAAGAAATTTCTAAGTTTGAGAAATTCTTCAAAGTCAAATATGATCCTCAAAACTTAAGACTGGTGGTTCGAGAGGCTGATCAAGTCCTGAAACAAAAGAAAGCATAGCATAATCAATTATGTTATGCTTGTTTCATTGGTGTGTTGGTTTCGAATCCTTTCGCCTCATTCGATCAATTCAAAACCCCACTAAAGTTTCCTCCACTTCCTAATGCTCCTTTTGGTATAACAAACAAGTTTCCAGACCCTAAAAGTGGAGCATTGGGTGTTGCCAGATTCCAATTTTTGAAAACACTCAAGTAATAAAATACCCACCATATGGTAAAGTCTTAAATCTAACTTATATTTCCTCATTTTTTATTCGACTACTAACTACTGTATTCATTATTGTAGTCTCGAAAAGGACCAAAGTAATGGGGGATGAAGATGACGATTGGGATGATGAACCTCCAAGGCCCAGTAAAGTCCAGAAAACCAAATCAAAAGCCTCGACGAAGACAATCTCTTCATCTCAAACTTCCAGAAAGCCTACTCCAGCTCCTTTAAAGTCAATAATTTCTGAGAAAAAGAAAAAGATGGTCAAAGAGGCTACTGCTATTGCCTCTCCACAGACTAAGGTAAAAGGTGTTTGAAACATTAGACGTTTGTTATACTATTTTTTTATATCAATGTTTCTCATTTCTGACTTTGATTTCCTTATTTTAGGGAAAAGCCATTGAAGAAAGCCCCATAAAAACTAGCGAATAAAGCATGCAACGTCAAAGGAGGCGCATGTTATAAGTTCTGACAGTTTTGAAGACTCCTCTCAAGAGGATGATGAACCAATTTTTGTGAGGAGTGCTAGATTAGCATCAGCTACTCAGAGAGCTGAACCTTCATTAATGAGTCATATATATATATATATATTAATTACTTTTCAAAATCTTCGAGACAACTAGTATTTCTTTTATCTCAAATAGGAATCTTCCCCTAAAGAACATAGGGAATCTACTCCAATATCTTCGAGAAGATTTAGGACTCCTACGCCTATCCTTTCTCCTCCAAGGGATTCGCATCCCCTTCCAACCCAACTCACCCCTAGGCTAGAAGCAACTTCACCCTTGAGTTCTCGCTTCAACGGAATGTTCGATGTCAATGTTCAAGTCGTAAAAGAATTTAGCATTAAGGCTTAAGATATCTCCATCGAAACAGATGTTGAGGTCTGACATTTAATAAATTTATTCAGTCTTTTACTTGTCTCAGATTATTCTAACATTCTCTACATTCCTCAAGAAGGCATAGTTTCTGAAGCTAGACCCAATTCCAAGGTCCCTTTCATCGAGACAGACATTCAGGTTTACTTTTTTATACTCAAATCATTAAACATGGAGTAGAATTTTCATAAGTAAACCTTCATTGCTAATTTTCTTTGATGCAGGAAAAAATCAATCTTACGCCTGAAAACATTCCCGCTGAGACCGAAATCCCAATTTCGATTGAAACCTTTCGGGTTTCTGAGGCTGCACCTTCTACTTCTGCTAAAATTCCATTAATTCAAACTGAAATCTCTTTCGAGGAAGAAGTAGAAACCATATGCATTGATGATGATGACGA
The DNA here is from genome assembly GCA_029884595.1 of Ormosia semicastrata. Taxonomy (NCBI): domain Eukaryota; kingdom Viridiplantae; phylum Streptophyta; class Magnoliopsida; order Fabales; family Fabaceae; genus Ormosia; species Ormosia semicastrata. The sequence goes on from JAQQTO010000060.1 coordinate 58,261,093, forward strand.
TGGGGATGACATCCAGAAACGTCTGAAAGATATTTTATCTAAATGATCTTTATCCTCGAAGCCTCATCATTCGATAGCCCACTCAGAAGTGGAGGTCCAAAGTATTTTTGCCCCCCAGCTATTAAAAAAACTAGTTGATCTTTTAAGCTTTGGGTTGGACCAAGTTATGACTACAGAAGAGAAAAAACAAAAAATGCTAGGCTTACTTGACTAACTAAATCAAAACAAGCACCTTTTGGATTTGAATACCCAATCAGTGGTCTAGAGTTTAATCGACCTTACAAAGGACTTGCCAACCAAGCTCCTCAACATTAATCAAGTCATCACCAACAACCAGCAATTGCTTGAACAAAAGAATCAATTGATGGTAAATGTTGTTAAGGTAAAAAGGAAACGTTCGAAGCTCACTTCTGTTCTTTCATTGACTCAGCAAAATATTAATCAAAACGAAGAACGAATTGCCAAGCTTAAACAAGAACTGCTACTACTTGAAGAACAATAATGTGAACTTCGAGCCTTGGCTGGGGATTGTGCAAGTCAAGAACAAGCTCTTAATTAGACCTACGAATGGTGGACTAATGAAGGTAATGAAGTGAAGCAAGCTATCCAAAACTTAGCTCCATCCTTCGCTGTTGAGGAAAAGAAGAGAATTGTAGATGCTTGGGCCTCTTTGTTTTCAAAGCTTTAATAAATATTTGTATATTTTGTAATGATAATTCAAATTTCGATTACTTTTCAATGGAAACTATTATTATTTTTATATAAAATTTTGATTTCGTGAATGGTTGGTTTGTATGTCTTTAAATATTTATCATTTATCGAAGTGATCTTTTCATTTAAATTAACATTAGTAATTGAATAAGCATTACCAGAATAAACTTTTTTGATTGGATTTGACCCCTCCCAATATGGGGACCATTTCCCAAATGACTTCAATTTTTTCTCCATAGGTAAAATAACCTTTCAGACTAAATCACCAATAACAAATTCTTTTCTCTCAACTCGAAGATTATAGAATTTTGCAATTCTTTCTTTTTGTTGAATCAAATTTTCAAGAGCAATGAATCTTTCCTCATCTAATTGATTTAGTTCATTAAACATTAAATCCCAATAATTTTGAGTAGGAATTTCATCTTGATGTTGTAACCTAATTAACTGAAGATTAATTTCGATTGGTAAAGCAGAATCATGATCATAAACTAAATGATATGGCATTGTACCAATAGCTTCCTTAGGAGAATTTTGATAAGCCCATAAAACTTGACTCAAAGTCTCATGCCAACTCCTTGGCTTTTAACCAACATGTTTGTTAATTAAACTAATTAAAATCTTATTTGCTGCTTTGACCTGCCCATTAGCCTGAGCGTAATAAGGAGTCGAAGTAAGTACTTTAATATTCCTTGGCTTAACAAACTTAGTAATATAACGACCAGTAAACACAGTGCCTTAGTCAGTAGTTAAAGTTTGAGGGATACCAAATCTATAAATAATGTTTTCTTCAACAAAATTAATAATATCTTGCTGAGTAACATCCTTCAAAGGAATTGCCTCGACCCATTTCGTAAAATAGTCAATGACAACTAATATATATTTGTGCCCTTTAGAAGATGGTGGATGAATCTGGCCTATCAGATCAAGGGCCCATCCTCAAAATAGCCAAGGTTTTTTAATCGAATATAAATCACTCATAGGAACATGCTGAATTTTCCATGCTTTTGACACTCCTCACAGGAGTTAGTATATAAATGACAATCTTTAGCCATTGTTGGCAATAGACTCTCTGCCTGCGCAATACCCATTTCATCTTTTCTCCAGCTTGATGAGCACCACAAATACCTTCGTGTACTTCTGCTAAAGCTGTATATGCTTCTTTTTCACTTAGACATGTCAATAAATTTTCATCTATTGACTTTTTATAAAGTGAATCTCTCATTATAACATAATGTAAAGCTTTGTATTTTAATTTCCTTTCAACTGCTATGTTTGGGTTTCATAAATAATTAACGATTGATTTTCTCTAATCAGAATCATCCATATCCTCAATAAAGCAAACTTCTAAATTCTCGAATGGATATAACTTTTCTCTAATTTTGATCAATTTAACCAAAGTCAAACTCAAAATTTTGTAACCTAAAGCTATTCAGGCAAGCTCATTGGCTTCATAGTTTTCTTCCCTCGGAATATGTTGCAATATAACTTCATCGAATTCACACAACAACCTTGCTGAAAAAGCAAAGTACTTAAACAAATTCTGATTAATGCATTTATATTCTCGAGTCAGTTGCTTAATAACTAATTGGGAATCACCTAATACTTTAATACTTCTGACTTTGAGTGAAATTAAAGTTTGTAAATCATCTGTTAAAGCTTCATACTTGGCTTCATTATTCGAATATTCATGCTTTAATTCGAATAAAAATTTAGTTGGAGTCCCAATTGGTGAAACAATTAGAACCCCAAGACCTACACCTCCACTGTGTTTTGATCTATCGAAATATAACTTCCACAGTTTCAAAGCAACGTAGTTGACATCCTTTTCTTCGATGTCAACACAAGGGTGGTCAGTCAAAAAGTCTGCCAACACTTGGCCTTTTACATCATTTTGTGATACATATTTTAAAGAAAATTTTGTTAAAGCAAGAGCTTATTTTCCTAATCTACCATGCAAGATAAGTTAAGATAATATATACTTTATTATATCATTTTTCAAAACAACAAGTACATCATGTGGCTTTACATAATACTTTAACTTAGTGCAAGATAAATACAAAGCTAAGCATAATTTCTCGACTGCACTATATCTTGTTTTAGCATCTATCAAAACTCTACTAAGATAATAAATGGCTCTTTCGATTCCATTCTCATCTTCCTAGGTTAACATATACCCAATAGTTTCATTTGATGCTGAAATATACAACTTCAATAGGCATCCAAGCACTAGGGGTGTCATTACCGGAGGATTAGCCAAACAATGCTTGATTTGGTCGAATGCCTTTTGATGTTCTTCTTTCCATCGAAACTCTTCTTTAGCTTTGAGTTTCAAGAGTGAAGAGAAGACTTTGGTTTTTCCAGATAAGTTCAAAATAAACCTTCTCAGAAAATTAATTTTTCCTAGTAGAGACTGGAACTGCTTCTTATTCAAAGGAGATGATGCTTCCAGAATTGCTTTAACTTTGTTTTGATCTACCTCTACTCTTTTCTTCTGAACCAGGAATCCTAAGAAATTTCCTGCAGAAGCACTAAAAGCACATTTAATAGGATTCATTTTTAATCCATGTTTTCGCATTCTCTCGAATGATTGCTTTAAATTTGAGAGATGTTCTTGTTCTAATCTCGATTTTACCACCACATCATTAATGTAAACTTCCATGAATTTACCAATAACATCATGGGGAATGGTATTAATAGCTCTTTGATATGTGGCTCCAGCATTTTTCAATCCAAATGACATGACTGTCCATTCGAAGGTGTTAATTGCTCCAAGACATCAAAAAATTATTTTTGACACATCCTCTTCTGCAACGTAAATTTGATTATACCCAGAATAGCCATCCATGAAACTTAAAATTTCATGACCCGAGGCTGAGTCAATCAACATGTCAGCAATAGGAATAGGATATTCATCTTTAGGAGTAGCAAAATTTAAATCTCGAAAATTAATGCATACTCTTAACTTACCATTCTTTTTCATAACAGGAACAACATTAGAAATCCAGTTAACATACCTGGCGGTTTGAATGAACTTTGCCTTTAGTAACCTTTCGATTCTTCTTTGAGCTTGCTTGATTGGTCTTTGACTGCTCGAATTGGTAGTCTATGTTCCACCAAATCTCGACTGAGTCCAGGCATTTCCTCATATTCCCATGCAAAACAGTCTTTGTATTCTTCAAGCAAATGAACTAACTCGTACTTAAAACTGTACCTCTACCTTTTTAATATCAGAAGACAGAGGGGCTTGTTCGAATCCTAAAGAAGAGTAATTATAAATACAATCCAAGTTGGTGTCTTCAATAACACCAAGTTTTTCAGCCATATAGGCTGAAATTTGAGTCATTTAACTCAAAATTGCACAATTTATGCAATTTTCAGCATATAGTCTACAGTTCAAGCTATACGGCTTTTAACCTCCATTATTACAACTTAAGGCCAAATATACTCGGCCTGAAATGTTAAATAGGCATCTATACGCCCTAGAGTCATTACAATTTCAAAACTAAAATGAATCAGCTTTTGGTATGACAGAGAAACCTGTTGGGGGTAAGGGCCAACATCTTAACCCCCTTCCTATCGAGAGCTGCTGAATCCCAAATGTAGAATGGTCTGACACCAGGCATATATATTTATAGATCTGCATGGTTCTGATTTACATAACATAAGGTGTCATCAGCCTCAATCATCTTGAGTTCCCCCAGCTAATTCCACAGGAACATCTTTTGATGGACTGTCAAAGGGACAACACCCACAACATGAATCCATTCTCTCCCTAAAAGCATATTGTAACTGGCCTTCAAGGGAACAACTATGAACAAGGTTGACCTTATAACTGAAGCCACTTTGGCATCGAGAATAATAGTCTTTTCTAATGTGGAGGACCTTTCATTAAAATCTGTCACCACCATATTGTGTGGCAATAAGTCAGCCTCTATTTTGCCAAATTTTCTTAATAAATTTTTAGGCAAAAGATTGATGGCAGCTCCCCCATCGACCAGCACATTGCCCACTAATTTACCATTTACTATTGCTTTGATAAACAATAAGCACAGATGACTTTTCATTTCGAGAGAGGGAGTATTGAAGACTATAGAATTCTCCATTACTTCGATCGTATCCTCTTTGACCATATACCAACTGGATTCTTCCGAATAGTCTTTGAAATCCTCCTCCCAATCCACTTCCTGGTCACCTGAAATGAAAAAATTATAAGGAAGAAGAGAGACCACATTGACACCAAAAACGGTGTCTAAATCATCCTTAAACCCATATTCTAATGAATCTGTGATAACATCCTTGTCCATTAGACTTGGAGGTTTTTATTTTTCTATTTTCAAGGGTAGTCCTTGGACCACCTAGGCATATGACCTTTGTTGCTGCTGTAGCTTGGCCAATGCCTGTTGCTGTAATTGTTGTTGTCGAAGTCTCTATGCCTTGCACCGCTGAGACTTGGATAAATATAGGTTTAAACCTTGGTTTGAGTTTGAACCTTCTGCTCGAAACCAGGTGTTTGGTCTTCCACTAAAAGGATTTATCCAATATTTGAACTTTGGCCAAAATGGCCTGTTCTAGATTTTGTGAGGTTGTGGATTGTTTCTGACCTATTGATTAGGGGCAACATTGGAAGGGGGAACCCTCATCTTCCCCTTTTCATTACTCTCTGGCCCCTACATTACCATAGCATTATAGTTCATTGGTTGATTATTGATATTGATCGAGGCTCCTACAGGGTTTTTTTCCTTATGCTTCCGCTTCAAAGCTGCTTGGTAAGACTTGACAGCCAATCTGTCGAAGACAACGCTGCATCTGGGGCATAAGGATGCTTCCTTTTCCCCTCCTTCTTCCTCAGGAGGAATTAGACCAAGGTTTCCCCAGCCTTAGGGAAAACTTCCTCCTCTGTGGCTTCGAACTCATCGAGGCTACAGTTAGTGAGGCCAAGAGAGGATTCCCCTACTTCTACCATATTGACTTCTGTGAAGCCAATTGGTTCTATATAGCTAGCATTCACTTGGAATGGATCAGAATCCATTTTCATGCTTTTCTTGTTCTCGAACTTTAATCTTCCTTCCACGATGCTTTTCTGAATTAAATCCCTGAAACATATATAATTGTTAGTTGAAAGACCATATCTATTATGATGCTTGCAATATTTTTACCATTTATTTCTTCTGCTGAAGGGATTTTATGTCCATCAGGAAGTTTGATTTGCTTATCTTTTAATAAGACATCAAATATTAAATTAGTTTTGGAAATCTCGAAAGCATATGTTGGCCTAGTAGAGGACTTCATATTATCTTTAGTTTGATTAGCTGAGACTTAGGAATAACGATGAAGCATCTAGCCTTCATTTGTCTGAACCTAGCTAAGTAATCATCTATAGACTCCTCATGTTCTCTTCTATTGTTAAACAAATCTACGAGACTTACTTTTGTCTCTCCTCTAAAGAACTGATCATGAAAATTTCTTTCCAACTGGTTCCAAGAGTGAATCGAATTCGGTGGAAGAGTTGTGAACCAAGTAAAGGCATTCTTAGCTAGGGAGCTAGGGAAATATTTCATTTCAAATATTCGTTTGTGGCTACATCACCTGCTTCGATTGTATATCGAGTAATGTGTTCTACTATGGATTCTCCACTTTCCCCAGTAAATTTGCTAGAAATCTTACGTGCTTTCCATCCTCTAGGCAGTTCTGCTTGTTGGATAAATTCAGGGAAAACTGACACAAAATAGGGTCTATTTACATACCCTACATTAAACCCATATCTATTAACCACTTGTTCAACTGCTTGATTAATATTCTGTTGCCCCCCAAGATTATTAAGCCTAATCTTTTCTAGAAGGTTATCAGCATCTTGATTTCGATTAACTATTTTAAATCCTACATTTGGGCCATGTGGAATTTCCCTTGGCTAGTTATCCTCAACTGTATTATTAACATTGGGATTATTTACCAACTGGGCATTCTCTTGATAAATAGGCTAATTGTTTACCCTTTGATTACCTACAGAGACTTCTGGGTTACCAAAAATATCTACAATCCTACCCATTTGTCTAGCCAATGTGGTGTAGGTATTATTGTTTGACTCTATGAGTGGGGTTATTATAGTAGTCATCTGCTGAGTCAGCATATAGACCATCTCATGGCTACTTTCATCAATTTGTTGCCTGATATTATTCAAAGTTGTATTCGTATTCCCTGAAGGAATTGGAGACATATCTCTGGGCATGTTAGGGAATACTAGTAATCCCATATTTTGCCTATCAGTTCGATTGGTACTTGTTTCTGCAACTTGGCCACCACCATTTACCATTTGGTTCCTTAGTGAAACATTAGGTATAGGACTTATATATGTGGATTGGGCAGTACTTATGTTTTGTGTGACATTTTGAGGAGTGAACCCAAGAGGCATCCCATATAAGGGTGCAATTCTATTTACCCTGAGAGTTCTAGTTTCTAAATTCGAAACAAGGCCCCCTGTGATTTCACTAATCACGGGCTCCAAGGCTTGTGGTAAATTTATAGAGACTATAGTGTCTCTACTGCCATTGGCTCCATTACTCCCTGTTTGAGGGTTCTGAGCACTCAAAGATGTGTTTTCAGACATATATAGCAGTATTCTACCACTTCTTAAGCGCATAAACTTCACAAAATCCCTTGAGATCTTTACTTCATTGACATGTCCCACTGGGCGTGCCAATTTGTTTACCAAAATATTTCGAAAATAGCTTATTAGACTATGGTAAACCCTTTGTCCAATGGACAAAATTTGATTCTCAATCTCAATTCGGGGAAAGGAATCGCTTCCTCTCGGGATTCTAGTCCAAGTTAGTATCTTAAAAGAATGCAAATGATGATTTCAAATACAAGGCAGTTGTGTAAATCCAAAATCGAATGTTTATGAGTGATATTTAGCTTAATGAAAAATAAGTTTAAAAATAAGAGACACTTTGTTTTTGAGAAATAAGAGAAATAAATGCAAAATGAAAATAAGTTAAATGTAAATGAGAGGAATTAAAGTGCATTTGAAGTAAACATGACAGGTAATGTAAATTACAAAAAAACCATAATTTAAAACAATTCGAAGTAAATGCAATAAAAAAGTAGATGTGTAAGTATGTAAATTGCATGAAAGTAAAGAAAGCAATTAAAAGAAATCAAATGGTCTCGAAAGAATACTCGATCGGGAGTAGAAAAGAGTTTTACAATAAAGTAAAATGACTAAAAGTAAAATAGACTGAAATTAAAGTTGTATTGAATTTGTAAATTGTACAGAAATGAAAGTGGATAGAAACATACTAGACTAGACTTACGTGCTGTTTGCTCGAAATGTCAATGGACATGAGAGCGTGAGTTTATAAGTGTTTGTGAGTAATGAATTTCCAACCCCCTAAATGTTTCCATCCTCTTGGTATTTATAGACTTACTAAGTAACTACCCTTTTTACAAGATCTTGACATATGTTTAAAACAAAAATAACTACTAAATGATTGGTAATCTTTGTTTAATAATCACCAAATCCTTGTCAGCGATCCTCTTACTACAAGTAACTACTTAATCTCAACCATCAATCCTTATGTTGTCTTGATCTAATATATGCAACCACTGTTAACTTCTAATTTAAATTTAAAAACCTCTCTTTTTGAATCCAAACTTGAATCTTCAACCACTTTCTGGTTTTCCATCTAGTCGAGATCTTCTATTATTCTTCAAAAAATTGCTAAGTGTAACTACTTTTCAAATCTCGATTTCGATATTGAATTGAAATCTCAACACCTATTATGAAGTCAAAATGACCTCAATTTCATGTTAAGACTTATTTTGTCAATTTCAAGTTTCCATTACAACTCCAAAAACTGCTAAAATTTTCAATCTCCAGGATCCACTCGAAATTCTTAATTATGAAATCGAAAGTAACATCTTCATTATCAAATTGAAACTTAACACAAGTTTTATAATCTAGCATTTTTTGATGACAAATCAAAATTATTTCTCTTGTCAAATTCTAAATCAAACAACATTAACTAACGACTTTGTTATCTTTGATTCTAATCAGAAAGAAGTAACCTTTCGATACTTAATCGAAATCATTAAATAAAAAATGTGTTATTTTTTACTAACACTAGGTAAAGTAATTCACCCAGCCAATGAGAGTTGTTTGGCTTTCCCCTTAACAATATGTTTTTAACAACTTGTATCAAGTAATTAAAGTCATTCCTTAAAGGGGCCCTATGCATAATGGGCCCTTTTTGCCTGGACATCTGTACAATGGTAGCTTGATTAACATTCTTCGAAAAGAAAATGCTAGTTTTCACCACACTAAAATTTTGCCTAGGCATTTTAAAAGCCTAGTAAGACACTCCAAAGTACGCATAATTTGCTCGTCGGATGCATGCTGTAACACAAACAAATACTTTTAAAAGTACCTTATCACTCCTAAAAGAGCATACACAAACAATTCCCACACTTAGGGAAACTCAATTCCTCGATCTATCACAATACAAATTATATGTATATATATAGCCATGTCTAATTACCTCCCGTAATTAGCATTTCAAGTCAACTTGACTTAATACATTCCCACTTCATCAATTACTCCTATTAGAGTTTAAACATACTCTACTAGGCATAAACAAAGTATCTTAGCAATTAGGAACCTCAAAACATCAAAATAGAAATTCTGGTGAAATCAGTTCTGGGCATCTAGGCGCCCTATCCTTGCCTATAGCATTCCACCACACTATGGAAGCCTAAGGTGTTCCAACACATTACTCCTTGATAATCCACCCTACTATGGTTATCTAAGGTCCCTCTAAGGCTTCTAGCCTTATAAAATGCCAAAACATACATTTCTTAGCCAAAAATACATTCTATTCAAACTCAACCTTTGTCCTTTGCACAGTAAAATGAGCATAACTTAAGCTATGATTATCAAAATGATACAGTTTTAGTGGCGTTGGAAAGCTAAGAGAAAGAGCTAAAACTTTCATGAAGGCCACAAAAGCTAAATCTCATCACAGAGGGATTACATGGCCGTGTAAAATTACACAGCCGTGTAATCATCTGTGAGAAAATTTCTGGCAGAGAGTTACACGCCCTAGGCCGTGTAATCTCACACGGACCGTGTAACTGAACCAAAAAATCTGCAACTCATTTTACAAGGTTGTGGCACTATTTCAATGGTCAAATTCTAGGATTTTTGCCACTCCAAACTAATTTCTAGGTGATTTTAAGTCTCAAACAAGTTCTCAAACATGAAAGAAACATAAAATACCAACTCACAACACAAATTTTAGATTCTTCGATTAAATCATCCATTTACACCCTAAAACCTCAATTTCTTCACAAATGGCATTCAAGGTGTTCAAGTGATGAAAAATTGTTCTTATGCCTCTAGCAAACCAAAAACATGCTATTATCAAGTTTTCTCACAAGATTCATGCATGTACTAACACAAATGCAATTCTTACACTTCAAAACCCCATAGTCCCGCATCAAGTTTCCATAACCCAATGAAGAAGATGAAGTTATGAAGTAACACAAACCCCCTACCTCAAGGTCTTGAAGATGAAGATGAAGCAAGGCCTTCACTTGGATCCTTTCCTCTTGATGGTTTATCCTCCTCTTCCTTTTTGGTTTCTCTTTCTCTCTTTTCTTTTCTTTCCTTTCTTCACGTTTTCTCTTCTCTTCTCTATTTTTGCTTCTCTGTTTTTTTGTTCTGTTCTTACCCTTCAAATATCCCCACTGTGGGATATTTCAAGAAGAGAAATTCCTTTTGAATTCTCTTGGTTGGGTACTAAAATCCCGATCTGCTAAGAACACTCAAACTTCTCCAAATCCAATTTCGTAGCTTCTAACAGATTCAAAATAAATCCTAAGATTCATTAAAAATTTTGTTTCAATAAAAATTGATATTGCTGTGGGTCAATCCGGCACTAAAACACACAACCAGGATGCTTAAAAATGTCGAACTAACTCTAAAAATTCTCAAACTTTAACTATAGCACAATTCCCACTTTTGTGACTTGGAAAACAAACTCTCCACACTTATTTCCACTAACTAAGCAGTTTAAGCCACTTCTAAAGTAAATAACAGTTATATTTCTTAATTAGTGTTACAACAAAGTGCCTAAACGTGCTCAGAAAGTCACAAAACTTTACAGACAAGTTAAGTAAGTATTAGGCTACCTCTGTAACCATATACAAGCCTAACATAACTTTCTAAGGTATTACACCTGCTCAAACAAAAACAAATCATTTGCGAACATCAGACGAGATATTTTTGGTCCCTATCTAACCGCTTAAAGCAGTGTCCACCTACTTTCATCCATTGCTTGACTGATAATATGAGGCAATTTATCCATGCAAATCATAAATAAATAAGGGGATAAGGGGTCACCTTGACGCAACCCCCTCCCTAGTTTGAAGAATTCAGAAACATCCTCGTTCCAAAGAACATTAGTCTCCGAAAAGAAAATGCTAGTTTTCTCCACACTAAACTTTTGCCCAGGCATTTTACAAAGCCTATCAAGACACTCCAAAGTACACACAATTTGCTCTTCGGATGCCTACTAAAAAAAACAAATCATTTGCGAACATCAGACGGGATATTTTTGGTCCTTATCTACCCGCTTGAAGTAGTGTCCACCTACTTTCATCCATTGCTTGACTGATAATATGAGACAATTTATCTATTAGAGATTGAGATTGTAGACATGATTTCTTTCCTTGTTTTGGTTGGCAAACCCTTGATTCTAGGCATAAGTTTAGGTAGGAAAATATTGATTTTATTATCTGTAAATATTCTCTTAGAGGATATTCCATGTATAGTTTTGGTAAGTTTAGGAGTTCACTTTATTTACGAGTCTTGATGTATTTCTTCTTTGTGTATATATTTACAACGAATGAGAATGAAAAAGGGGAATTGACCCTTTCTTACATGGTATCAAGAGCAATACATCATCGTGGATGATGATGGGAAGAAAGAAGTTGAAGGAGGGTTCAGACCTGACAAGAAAATACCAACCCCCTATGGATGGACTTCGAATGACAATCCGAGTAATATAATTATGCAAGTTCAGTTGAAAGGTGAGAACTATGATGAATGGGCACATGCTATGCGTACTACATTATGAGCTAAGAAGAAATATGGTTTCATTGATGGATCCATCAAACAACCAGGCGACGATTCACCAGAACTTGAAGATTGGTGGACTATCAATTCAATGCTTGTCTCATGGGTGTTTAACACAATTGAACCTACACTTTAATTAACCATATCTTACATGGAGAACGTGAAGAGTCTCTGGGAAGATATCAAACAACGATTTTCTATTGGGAATGGTCCACGTGTGCAACAATTGAGATCAGACCTTGCAAACTACAACCAGGAAGAGCAGGGCATAGTCGCCTATTATGGTCGGCTCAACTCTCTTTGGGACGAATTAAACAATTATGACTCGATCCCAGTATGTAGTTGTACTGGGTGCAGATGTAACATTACCACTCAGTTGGAGATGAAGCGAGAAGAAAAAATAGTTCATTAATTCTTGATGGGATTTGATGAAGATAGATATGGGACAATACGTTCTAATATCCTGAGCACTGAACCTCTGCCAAATCTGAATCGAGTATATGCTATGGTCGTGTAGCAAGAACAAGTACGAACCATGACACAAACAAAAGAAGAAAGAGGCAACCCCATGAGTTTTGCGGAACAGGCTGGTGGTCGAAACTCTGGAGGGAATGGAAAAGACAAGACCATGGTTTGCTCAAATTGCAAGCGGAAGGGACATGATGCTGATAGCTGCTTTCAATGGATTGGTTATCTGGAATGGTGGGGCGACAGGCCACACATAACCACAGGTGGCTGTAGTGGTGGCCGTGGATGTGGTACTGGTGGAGGACAAGGACGCGGAGGGACTACTCGAGCCAACGCAGTTCAAGCGCCAGGAGCTGATGGTGGGAGAAATGTTGTAACTGATTCTGATAGAACAGGAATTAGTGGCTTGAATGACGAACAATGGGCCACATTGCTCAGCATGTTAAACTAACACAAAGGTGGTGCCAATGAGAGGTTGACAGGTAAGGAAATTTTTTTATCATGGATTATTGACACAGGGGCTTCGCATCACATGACCGGCACATACGAATATTTGAGTGACGTGCACGATATTATGCCATGTCCGGTTTGGTTGTCAAATGGAGCAGAGACCATAGCTTTGAAAGAAGGAACCATGACTTTTGGAGAAAAATTGAAACTACGACGTGTTCTATTTGTGCCTATATTGAAGTGCAATTTGATTTTCGTGTCGCAGCTACTTGATGATTCCAATTTTGTTGTCCAATTCACTAATAAAATTTATGCTATACAGGACCGCACTTCGAGGATGCTGATTGGAGCAGGTGAATAGCGCGAGGGGCTTTATTTTCTCAAAGAAGTGGCTCTTGTTCGTGTTTACAAGACAAGTAGTATTGCATCTTCTGAGCTCTGGCAAAGAAGAATAGGATATTCCTCTTCAAGGATAGTAGATTTAATTTTTGAAATTAGTAGTAGAAGTGATAGTGTCAAGAATAAATTTTGCGACATTTGTTTTAGAACTAAGTAAACTAGAGAAGTGTTCCTTCCTAGTGATAATAAAGCTAAAGATTGTTTTGCCTTGATCCACTATGATTTATGGGGAGCTTATAGGGTTCCTACTTCTTGTGGAGCTGTTTATTTCTTGACTATTGTTAATGACTATTCTCGTGCGACGTGGATATATTTATTTAATAAAAAAGATGAGGTTGCTTGTGTTCTTAAAAATTTCATCGTAATGATTAAACGACAATTTGAAAAAGAAGTGAAAATTGTTAGGAATGATAATGGTACTGAGTTTATGTGTTTGAAAGATTATTTTGCCGAACATGGAATTTTGCATCAAAATTCTTGTGTCGGGACACCCCAACAGAATGGGCGTGTAGAAAGAAATTATCGCCATATTCTCAATATAGCAAGAGCCTTGCGCTTTCAAGCACATTTGCCTATTGAGTTTTGGGGTGAATGTGTTCTTACAGCTAGATATTTGATTAACAGAACACCATCTACTTTATTGGATGGTAGAACAATGTATGAGATGCCATACAGACAGGTACCTACCTATAATCACATTCGAACTTTTGAGTGTTTATGCTATGCCCATGACCAGAATCGGGATAAAGATAAATTTGCTAGTCGGAGCCAAAAGTGCATTTTTATTGGGTATCTGTATGGAAAGAAAGGCTGGAGGTTGTATGATTTGGAAAATGGAGAATATTTTACTTCCAGGGATGTTGTCTTCATTGAAACAGAGTTTCCATATTCCACCAATATTGGAGACTCTTTCTTAACCGAGAATGGGGTTGCGGATTACTCCGCAGACAATGAGGACTCATATGTGCAAAATGAAATGGAGGAGCAGCAAGCTCAAACCTCGGGTGTGGAGCACGAAGTGAATACTGAGATGGGTCATGATGAGGAGACGCCTATTGATGTGAATACTGGAGTAGGAGACAGGGGGTACCGACATAGAAGGACCCATGGTGTCTGAGGAACAACTTGGTAGAGGAAAAAGGGTTAAGCAACCTTCTATTCGTTTGAAGGGCTATGTGACGCACACCATTCGAGTAAGCCCCTCAGCAGGTTCATCGTTCCAGTCAAAATCCTCAGGTACACCCTATTCTATAGCACATTATGTGAATTGTGATAAATTTTTTGTACAACATCGGTCTTTTCTAGCAGTTGTTACCACAGGGTCTGAACCTAGCACTTGTGCTGAGGCCGTAAAAGATGAATGTTAGAGAGAGGCGATGAGAAAGGAGATACAGGCCCTTGAGGACAATGGAACATGGACAGTGGAAGACTTGCCTCTCAGGAAGAAAGCAATTGGGAGCAAATGGGTATACAAGATTAAATATAATTATGATGGAAGCATCAAGAGATGCAAGGCGTGCGCTTAGTGATTCTTGGAAACAAACAAGTTGAAGGCATAGATATGAGACTTTCGCCCCGATAGCAAAGATGGTCACTGTGCAAACATTTCTTGCCGTTGCAGCTGCGCGAAGATGGGAATTGCATCAGATGGATGTACATAATGCCTTCCTACACGGTGAGTTGGATGAAGAGGTATATATGAAATTACCGCCTGGTTTTGCTTCCCCAACTCCAGGTAAGGTATGCAGACTACGAAAGTCATTGTATGGTCTACGGCAGGCACCCAGATGTTGGTTTACTAAGTTAGCAGCAACACTGAAAAGGTATGGATTTCAGCAGTCGTATTTTGATTACTCACTGTTTACTTATAGAGATCGGCACATTCAACTCCACGTTCTTGTTTATGTTAATGATATGATTATATCAGGAAAATGATGGAGCAGCTGTGCAAAAGTTCAAAGATTATTCGAGTCGGTGTTTTCATTGAAAGATCTAGGAAAACTGAAATACTTCTTGGGGATTGAAGTTGCACAGAACTTAGAAGGTATCTTCTTGTGTCAATGTAAGTATGCACTGGACATCATTTCTGAGACTGGACTGTTGGGAGCTAAGCCGGTTGGGACTCTTCTTGAACAAAATCATAAATTAGCACTTACTATGAATGCTGATTTGCACGATCCTGGGCAGTACAGACGTCTGGTAGGGAGACTAATGTACTTGATGATTACTTGACCCGAACTGTCTTATTGTGTGCATATACTTGCACAGTACATGCAGCAGCCAAAGGATGAACATTGGGAAGCAGCTTTGAGAGTTGTTCGATATTTGAAAGGAAATCCAGGACAAGGTATCCTTTTGTGTGCTGATTGCAACCTGAAATTGTATGCTTATTGTGACTAAGATTGGGCGGGTTGTCCCTTAACACGACGATCCTTAACTGGTTATTTTGTTGGCAATTCGCCAATCTCTTGGAAGACCAAGAAGTAACAAATAGTGTCTCGGTCTTCGGCTGAGGCGAAATATAGGTCCATAGCAACCACAACTTGTGAATTGAAATGGTTGAAAGGCTTGTTGTCTACTCTTGGTGTGATGTATTCGGGACCTATGCATCTGTATTGTCATAGTCAGGCGGCTTTGCACATAGCTGCTAATCCAGTTTTTCATGAACGAACAAAGCATATTAAAGTAGATTGCCACTTTGTACGTGTTGCGATCCAAAATGGTGATATCCAAGCCAAGTATGTTCATACTTCTATGCAGCTTGCAGACATCTTTACGAAGGCTTTGGCAAAACGACAGTTTGACTTTCTCCTTCGCAAATTGGGCATTCGGGATCCTCAAGCAACACCTTGAGGGGGGGTATTGGAGATTGAGATTGTAGACATGATTTCTTTCCTTGTTTGGGTTGGCAAACCTTGATTCTAGGCATAAGTTTTGGTAGACAAATATTGATTTTATAATCTATAAATATTCTCTTAGAGGATATTCCGTGTATAGTTTTGGTAAGTTTAGGCGTTTACCTTATTTACGAGTCTTGATGTATTTCTTCTGTGCGTACATATTTACAACGAATGAGAATGAAAAAGGAGAATTGATCCTTTCTTACATTATTCATGCAAATCATAAATCATAAATAGATAAGGGGATAAGAGGTCACCTTGACGCAACCCACTCCCTAGTTTGAAGAATTCAGAATCATCCCCGTTCCAAAGAACATTAGTCTCCATAAAGGTGATGCAACTCATAATAATCGAAGTCAAACCATTAGGGGGACCCACCTCCATCAAAATCTGCTGAAAAAAGCTCGATATCAACCTATCGTCGGCCTTCTCCAAATCCACCTTGACTATAAAGAAACCTCTCCTCCCCCTCATTCTCCTCACGGAATGGATCATTTCTTTGGCATTAGTTATGTTATCATGGATGCATCATTGCGGCACAAAGCTAGCCTAATACGACAAAATGAGAGTTGCCAAGCACTCTTTCAGGCGATAAACAATAATCTTGGTAACAATTTTGTTGAGAACATTGCATAAAAAAATTGGCCAAAACTGATTCACAAACTCAGGCACACCAACCTTAGGAATAAGTTTGTAGGTTTTATTTACCTCACTGCCTATATAGTTAGAATTCCACACGCGGTTAATAAAGTCCACCACACTCCCTTCGATAGTATCGTAACTATTCCGATAGAAAAGACCTGGGAAACCATCTGGCCCAGGAGCCTTGAGAGGACCCATAACAAACACAACATCCCTAACCTCCTCCTTAATATGGATAACCAAAGAGTTTTTTTATTGTATTGTCTAATTCCAGGTAGGAATATTCAGTTTGGTAATAAGTGTTCTGGACTTCCTATTTAGCAAACAAGATTTTATATAAAGTCATTCACCATTATCTGTAAATAATTATGATCATCAATCCACTGACCCTCAACATTTTACAACATATTAATTCTGTTTCACCTCCTCCTATTCATATCTTTGAGATGATAGTATCTGGTGTTGCGATCTCCATCATTGATCCATTTCAACCAGGACGTCTAGTGCCACAGAAGCTCCTCCTGATACAAGACTTTATTAAGCTCATCATGTAATTCTTTTTCCAATCTAGAGAGAAACTTGTTACTGTTCCCATAACTGGCTTGGCTACGTTGAATATCCCTAAGTCTAGCCATAATCTCCCTTTTTCTAATTTTTTTTAATGTGACCAAAAGTATGAGTATTCCATTCTCGAAGCACAATTGTAGTTTGAGTAACATTACTCTCAATTGGCGTGTCCTTTCTCCAGTAGTCCTCCATAGTTTTTCTAAAGGATTCGTGCATTAGCTACGCACTCTCAAATCTAAAAAGCCTGCCTCTATTAACTTTAACACCATCCAACATGATCAGCAAAGGATGGTGATCAGAAAACGCACTCTCGGCAACATTTGGACAATAGATTCATGAAATTTAAGCTCCCACTGGTCATTACATAATGCCATATCCAGTCATTCATAAATCTTAGAGAACCTCTACACCATTGGACCACGCCACATAAATTTTGACTCCACAAAACCAACATTAATCAAATTGCATTTATTGATTCTGTCAAGAAAGAGATTACACTTTCTTCTGTTAATAGCTGAACCCCTTTCTTCTCTTATGACCCCATAATATCGTTCATATCCCCAGCAATCAACTTTTGATTTTGCCTAGTGATAGATATTGCATACAACTATTCTCAAAGTTGCCCTCTAAATTTTTCCACTGTTCTTATTTTTGAATCACCTCCAAATGAACCTTATGCTTTTTCCCAACCAACAACCAAACCTCGTGAGATGAGAAATTCTTGCACAAACTTAGAGCATCCATGTTGGGTGACTAGTCCAATCACATCATTAATTATAGTATTATGATAATTAATTATTAATTAATTATAATAGTTATTTATTCAATAATGATGTAATTGACCTAATACACTCAACTTGGATGTACCAGGTTTATGCAAGAATTTCTCATTTGAGAAACCTCTCCCCGCCACACAATCAAAGCCATCAAAACCAAGCATATTAATAATTAATAGTTTTGACCAACTACATGGGATCTACTCTGAACTCCATCACCACCATAATATTAGGATTACACGCCTCCATATATACTTATAGTAACGAAAGAAGGTTGGACTTGTTGTGTAATGTCCTAATACTGAAATCCTAATAAATGTAACATTTATAATGATAAACAGTATTATAACGTCACTACATACATAATAGTTTGATAATATATCCATAATGTACACTGGAGTCATTATAGAGAGCCTTATAAAATGCGAAAAACATAAAACTCATAACAAAATGCATATATACAACATTAGCCTCCCAGGGGGCATGAAGTAATACGTAACTCTTTACATTAAAAAAGAAGTATAAATAAATACAAAGATTGTAACATAAAAGATAAAACTAGAACTAGTCTAAAACTTTAGCTTCTTTTTTCTTCTTGTTCTTTAAAGAACTTTCACTTGGAATTACATGGTAATACAGTGGGGTGAGAATCGATAATTCTCAGTATAAGTAAACCAAAACCAGTCATACATAGCATAATAAACATAATCTTAACACATGCTAAATAAGATATGTTTAAATCTTTACAAGGTTATACTTTAGTAACTAAAGATACCAAGTTAACATGCATACCATCATACATAGTCCAACTTAGAACCAAGATGTTTAATTAAGATTTCTGATTTAATGTATTATCTTGTGGTAAATAGAGAGAAAGTTCATCCTCACATTACACGTACCCTAGCACTATCGAGAAGATAGGGCTAAATCCTTGCTCAAAAGAACCTTTTGGACTCCCCAATTATCTCCCTTAGCCTAAATGATTATGCATATCATCAAAGGATACTCACAAAGATTAATACTACCAGAACATCCTACATACATTCATCTAAACACCACATCGTCACTCATTGCTCTTAAGTGATACAAATACTACAACAAGTGGCCTAAGGTGCTAGACACTTACCTAAAGCAAACAATTACTTATTGGATGCTCAAATGGTTAAACTTTCTCATACTTGCTAGGTGATAGTTTCCCTCTTGAAATATCCCTATTTGTGTCTTAACACACATTAGAAAACATACATAAGTGATTCCAACTAGTAGGAAACATCAATATATCAAGAAGAACATCTTTGAGAAATTCTGGAGCTCACGCCTCGGCGCAGCCCTTGTCATGCTGCGGCACGTAGCCTTTTGGTCCTTCATGCCTCGATGTGGTGCATTCACGCTGCGGCGTGCTGCTCTCGGGTGCACATACTCTGAGACTCACACCTCGGCGTGACCTTCCCACGCCGCGACACCAGTTGCAGAAACTAGATTTTGCAGAATTTTGCAGAACCCATGCACTATTCCATTGGAAATTGTCACGAGATTTGACCATTCCAAAATAGTTTCTAGGTGATTTTAGGTCCCTAATTAGTTCAGTAACTCATAGGAATCATTAATCACTAACTCAAATCACTAACTTTGGATTCATGCACCAAATCACTCATCAAAAACCTATTTTCCCACTTTGTACATCAAAGGTCCAAATGAGAAGTTCTAAGTTTCTAATTCAAACTCATGCTATGAAGAAGTCATAAACAACCATTGAAACACATTCAAGATAAAAAAAACCCACTTTAAACACCTCTAAAACCTAATTTGACCTATTATGCATCAAGTATGTATCAATGATGAAAATGGATAAAAGAAGCTAGGAAGAACACTAATCCCGTACCTTTAGCTACTAAGATGGAGCTTCAAGTTTGGATGGTCTCAAACCTTAGCCTTCCCTTTAGCTTTCCTCCTTTTCTCCTCTTCTTCCTCTTTTTTTTTCCTCTTCTTTCCTTTCTTCTCTCACGTTTTCTACTTCTATTTGCAAAAGTGGAAACTGTGAGTGAAGAGTCATGAACCAATGACTTATAAGGCTTTTAAGGTCATACACTGATATTTCTTGATCTACTAAAAATACTTAGATTTAGCTAAATCAAGTTTTTCAACTTTCAACAACTTTAAAATAAATACTAAGATTCACATAAATTGTTGTTTCACCATTATCTTATTTTTTCATATCTGTTGCTAGTCAATCCGACATAAAATGCATAACCAGTATGCCTAAAATTACCAAACTAACTTAGTTTACCTTGAAACATTAACTACATCTTGTTTTATACATTTGTAACCTAGAAATAAATTATCCACATATATTTTCATCATCATAGTAATTTTGCTATTATCTGAGTCATTTTAAGCTACTTTTCACCTTTAGTGTTGCAACAAAGTGCCTAAACTAACTCAGTTTATCACAAAATTAAACAGACATATTAAGCACGTCATATGCTACCTTTTGTACACATATACAAGTCTAGCATGTCATTAAGGGTATTACATGTTGCCCTTGCAATTCCATAAGAAGAAACCTCAACGTTCCCTCCTTGGTTTAGAGACCCAAGGACCAACTCTATAAGTATATATGTAGGCGACTATGGGCTTTGTTTATTTTCTCCCACTAGGTCCACATAAGTCATACTTGTTCTAGTTAATCTTTCATGTTGCATCCTTGTGTAGCGGGCCTGATAAACAGGGCTTGTTAGTCTGGAGGCCTCGTATGGCGAGGTCTGTCCCCATGCATTGAAGGCTTCAATTTAGGGCCTGTTTAACCCACCTCATTATGAGCCTTTTCCAGAGCACTATTATTCGTCTCCTAGGCCAAACTCTAATTACTCAACCAGCACTACAAACTAGGTCCACCCAATCCCCTGCATTATGCTTCCCCTTTGCGCCTCCACGCACACCACTCTTGGTAGTAGTCACCTAGATCTTTTTCCACTCCCCTAACTTCCACATGTGCCCTCCTATTAATCGTATTATTGTCATTCCCCTTATTTACAAAAATATTTTTTCAACACCTAGAATATGACACTCACCTAGGACACCGTGCTGCATATGAGCGAGACTCACTATTCTTGTATACCATATGTCAACCTAGAATAATATATCGTATGCAAATATGAGTGGGGTGTCGTCTAAGTATCATATTTTAGGTATTCAAATAATGGAACTCTCTTATTTATAGTTCCAATATTTTTGCCAACTTTTTTAACCCTATTAATTATTGCATTTTTTTCCAATTGCTTCCTTTTTATTGACTTGTGTACCCGCCTCCTTAACTTTAGCATGAGATGTTGACATGAGCAATGTCTGCCTCATTATTAACTTGGATATTCTCGTCATCCTCTTTGAAATTCCCTCATTCGGTTCATCCAAATCACCTTAGAGTAACTAGAATCTTGATCCCGTAACTTCAAGTTAGGATTTTTGCGCACCACCTTTCCTCTCCTTACCTCGCTCCCTCTGTAGTTCGTTAGCTTCACGCAGACAACTAGTTTGACGTGGTTTTTGCATCACTGTCTATGGGCCTAGCTTGCACCCTTGGCTGGCGTTACCTCCTTCTATCAATTACTTATTTCTTCCACTCTATCTCCTTGGTCCTCGTAACTACACTAGCCCCTCCTTTCACATTCTCAATAAACCTTTCTGGGCAGCCCTCCATATAATGCCCAAACTTTCCACAATTTAGACACAACAAGTGATGCCATGCCCTTCATACTCCACCCTATAATATTTATCCTTAATCTGGAACATGGCAAGAAGAGGCTTAGACAAATCCACTTCAACACATAACCTTATATGTTTACCTTTCTCTTGGGTAGATGTGTTCTTATCTACCTTTACTGTCCTACCAATCCTATTGCCGATGTAGTGTAAGGTTTTTGAATCATAATACTTAATCAGAAGCCTAGGAAATCTAACCCATATAGCCACTTTTATCAATAATCTCACTTATAGGATGGAAAATTGGGCTCTACTCCCTAAAAATGAGGTAATGATCATAAATAAGGCAAGGACCTTCTAATAAAGATTTCATTAAGTCATCCTTATTTGAGTACTTGACCAAGAAATAGTCATTCCCAAGATCAATGTTTGTGATGATCCCTTTGTACACCCACAACTCTTTTAACCTGTTCTCCAAAGCCTTGAAGCCAATTTTCCTTCCCATCAACTTCACTACAAGCCCTTTCCTCCATGGCTTACTTATCCCTACTTCCTCCCTTGAAGCTACAACAAACTTTGGGCATTCATATTTTCTCAACACTCTCGCAACTATTTTGACTCTTGGATCTTCATCATCTTCAGATTCCTCAAGATTGGAAGCATCTTTATCACCCAATTCCTTACCTTCTAAGTCCCTCATCTCTTCATCAGTATCCCATTCATCTTCATATGTGTAATTGGCTATTGAAGATAGTTTTGATAATAACAAATAAGAAGATGATGACAAGATCAAGTCCAAGACCTTTCAAGATTAGTATTAGGACTTAAATCAATTATAAAGGTACAAGGGTTCATACTTAAGCTCCACATATGTTTTTCAAGAACCCAAAATAGCACACATGTTTTCCAAGATGTTAAAAATGAGTTTTGAATTCTTATGGAATAACTTTTAAGTGTCTAATAGATTGTTGGAACTCCTAGTGGTATTTGGCTAAGCTTCAAAGCTGTTTAAAGAGTTTTTTCAAAGGCCATAATCAATTATGGGGTTTCCATAATCGATGAGCAAAAGTTAGAATATCAAGGTTTCAGTTCCATCAAGTCATAATCGATTAGATCAAGGTAAATAGTTGATTAGACCACTTAAAAGACATTGTGTGCCTTCTATTTTAAAAGCCCATAATCGATTATGCTATATGGTTAATCCATTAGGAAGTTCCAAAACCTCTATCCTTGCGGTGCTATTACGAGGATAATCAATTAGGCACTTTTCATAATCAACTCTCTAGGTTTCCAAAAGCGAAATTAAATAGCTAGTAAGCTACATCTAATGCTCCCAACCACCTCCCACCGTCTCTTTAATGACTTGGGATTTAAATAAAATTCATTTGAGACATTAGGGAAGTAGGAAATCATTCTGAAACATCTTGTTGAGCATTTAATACGAGCTTTACTAGCCTTAATCTTTAACACTCTATTTTGAGCTTAAAGTGTGATAATCCTTCTGCCAATTGAACTTCAATTTGTATTATCCATTTTTATGAAAGTTTCCCATTCAATTATTCTTTGATTTCTTATGTAAGAGGGTGATGTATCCCATAAGAGATAAAAAGGTAAGGTATCCCTTGATTTTGAGGCTCAAGCACAAAGGGTGAGGTATCCCAAGGTGTGTTGAATGCTCTTAGTTGTAAAGGTAGCAAGCACTTGTTGAAGCTTGAAGTTTTAGTGAAAAATCTCGGGTGATTCACTTGAGGAATGGATGTAGGTCACAAGTGGTGACTGAACCAGGATAAATCTTAAGTCTGCTCTTCTCTACTCTAACTTCTTTACTTTTGTTCTTTACTTTTGTATGCTTACTTGAATACTCTTCATCTTGGCTAGTTTATTTTTGAGTAAAGTGTTCAATCTCATCTATCTATTCACCTTAATCAATTAATAGTTTCAACAAAAATTGTTAAGCAAGTGTTTTAAGAAAAGTTTGCAAAAATCTTTTATAAACTCAATTCACCCCCTCTTAAGTTTGAAACTACTTGGTAACAAGTGGTATCAGAGCTCAACTCTTGTATAAATAGTTTAATAGCTTCAAGAGGAGAGATAGCTTCTTCAAATGGTTTTTCATCTGAGGGTTCTTCTATCAATAAACCTCCCTTTTTCAATCGTGATGGTTATGCTTATTAGAAAGAACGAATAAAATTTTTATTGAAGCTATTGATTTAGATGTGTGGGATGCAGTAAAAAATGGTCATTTTGTTCTTATACATGTTGTTAATAGTGTAAGAGTTAATACACCTAGAAGTGAATAGACCGATGAAGATAAGAAAAAAGTTCAATACAACTTGAGAGCTAAAAATATCATTACCACAACTTTGGGGTATAATAAATTCTTTAGGATCTCAAATTGTAAAACTGCCTAAGAAATGTGAGACACTTTGTAAGTAACCTATGAGGGCACTAGTGAAGTGAAGAGATCAAGAATAAACACTCTCACTCATGAGTATAAACTCTTCAGAATGAACCAGGGTGAAATCATTCAAGAAATGCAAAAAAGGTTCACACATATTGTTAATCATCTTGCTTCATTAAGAAAGACTTTTCCTAATGAAGATCTTATCAACAAATTTTTGAGGTGTTTGAGCAGACATTGGCAACCAAAGGTGACGGCTATTGCGAAATAAAAAAATCTCTCAACCATGGCCATAGCCACACACTTTGGCAAACTTCAAGAGCATGAATCGGAGTTGAATAGACTCAACCAACATGAGTAGCTTGACAAGAAAAAGAAGAAATTTTCTCTCAAGGCCACTTCTTTCATGATTAATGATGATGATGAAGATAATGGAGATGGCTTGGAGAATCTTGAGCTAAATGAGGAGAACCTTAGCCTTCTTGTGAAGAGGTTTGGGAAATTCATCAAGAAGAATGGAACTCAAAGAAGGCACCTTTCCCTCCAAAGACAACTTATCACAAAGGGGAAGGAACTTCACTCATTCCTACATGCTACGAATGTGGAAAGCCAAGACACATGAAGATGGAGTGTCCTATCTATCAAAAGAAGGTGGAGAAGTTTGAGAAGAGGCCCTCAAGGGACAAGAAAAGAAAGAGAGCCTACATAGCAAGGTATGACAATGACATGAACTCAACGGATAACTCTAACAATGAGGAAGCCCATTTATGTCTCATGGCTAGAGGAGAAGAGGAAGAAAAAGATGACATGGGGGTAATATCTTTTAACCTTGACTCTTTCCCTTCCTATAGTGAATTACAAGATGCATTTGAAGAATTATATTATGAATCTATGAGGCTTGCTAAACTTGTTTCTCATCCAAGAAAATAATTTTCTCTTTAGAAAAGAAAATCTTTATCTTAAACAAAATGTAAAATTGAAAATGAAACTCTTGGATTGATTGATATCAATTCTTCATGTATGACTTGCTCTTTATATGAAAATACATCTACATCATCTTCTTACTCATCATGCAAAGTCTTTGAAAAAGAAATTAAGGATTTGAAAAATGCTTTCAAAATTTACCTTCAAAATTGACAAGTTGAACATATTGCTTGGGAAACAAAGATGTATTTTTTAAAAGGTCAGTTTGGGGTATAATCCCAAAAACTAAAAAAAAAATTACAAGAACTTCTTTGTTCCATCAAGCACATCAAGTAGTCCTTTCATAAAGTTTTTTTATTGTGGCAAGAAAAGATATAGTGCATCAACATGTGATGCAAGGAAGAATAATACCAAAGTAAGGACTAAGATGGTTTGGGTCCCCAAGGGCACTTTGCCCAAAACTAACAACAAGGACCCAAGAAAATTTAGGTACCAAAGGTTAAAAGCTAAATGTGTGTTGTAGGTGTGCTTAAAGGCCAAGAGCTTACATTGGTATCTTGATAATGGTTGCTCTAGGCATATAACCAGAGATGACTCCAAGTTTTATTTCCTAGTCCCCAAAAAGCATGGGCATGTAACCTATGGAGACAACAACAAAAGAAAGATTCTTGGTGTTAGTAAAGTTAGTGAAATCCCTTCCTCTTCTATTGATAATGTCTTACTTTTTGAAAGAATTAAACATAACTTGCTTAGCATTAGTCAATTGTGTGACAAAGGGAATCAAGTTATATTTGATTCAAATTATTACATAATTGAAGGAAAAGATAACAAGTAAGTTAAGTTTGTTAGTCACAGAGTCAATAATATATATATATGATTAGTCTTGATGATATATCCTTAAATGATGCAAAATGTTTTATGAGTAAAGAAGATGATTCATGACTTTGGCATAGAAGAATTGCACACATTCACATGGATCACTTGAATAAGTTAGTCTTTAAGGAGCTAGTAATTGGACTACCTAAACTCAAATTTGAAAAAGATAAATTATGTGATGTATGTCAAAAGGAAAAACAAGTAAAGGTCTCTTTCAAAGTAAAAAAAATATTATTTCAACTTCTAGACCTTTATAACTTTTTCACATAGATCTTTTTGGACCTTCAAGAATAATGAGCTTTCGTGAGAATTACTATGCACTAGTGATTGTGGATGATTATTCTAGGTTTACATGGACATTATTTTTATCTCATAAAAATGATGTTTTTCAAGCCTTTAGAAAACTTGTTAAAGTTATTCAAAATGAAAAAAAGTTTTAACATTGCATCCATTAGAAGTGATCATGGTGGTGAGTTTGAAAACTAAGAGTTTAAAAACCTTTTGTGATGAACATGACATTGAGCATAATTTTTCAGCTCCTAGAACTCCATAACAAAATGGAGTTGTAGAAAGGAGAAATAGATCTTTAGAAGAAATGGTAAGAACTATGCTCAATGAGGCTAATCTTCCTAAGTATTTTTTTGTAGATGCGGTAAGTACCGCTTGTTATGTAATGAATAGGACCCTAATAAGGTCAATTTTAAAGAAAATCCTCTATGAACTATACAAAGGAAGGAAGTCAAATATTTCCCACTTTCATGTCTTTGGATACAAATATTTTGTTTTAAACAATGGAAATGATAACTTAGGTAAATTTGATGCTAAATCGGATGAGGGTATATTTCTTGGTTATTCTACTTATAGTAAAGCTTTTAGAGTTTATAACAAAAGAACTATGACCATAGAAGAGTCCATACATGTTGTTGATGAGACTAACCCAATTGGACCAAGAAAGGATTTTGTTGATGATATTGCAGAAATTTTGGCCAAAACACACTTAGAGAGCAAAGAGATAGAAGCAAAGAAGAAAAAAGAAAGCCAAGTTGATCCCCTAAGATAAGAGAAATCACAAGTTATGGACCTTCCCAAGGAATGAAAGACTTCAAGATATCATCCTCTTGACAAAGTGATAGGTATTGTATCAAAAGGGGTAACTACTAGAAACTCTCTTAGAGATGCTTGCAACTATATGACTTTTTTTCTCAAATTGAACCTAAAGACCTAAATGAAGCCATTGTTGATGAATATTGATCTCGGCCATGAAAGAGAAATTAAATCAATTTAAAAAGAATCAAGTTTGGGAACTTGTTCCAAGGCCCAATGATTATCCAATTATTGGCACCAAATGGGTCTTTAGGAACAAACTTGATAAAATGGGAGTAATAATAAGAAATAAAGTTAGGTTGGTTTCTAAAGGATATAATCAAGAAGAAGAAATAGATTATGAAGAAACATATGCACCCGTAGCTAGACTAGAAGTTATTAGAATGTTACTTGCATTTGCTTGCATCATGGATTTTAAGCTTTATCAAATATATGTAAAAAGTGCCTTTTTCAATGGTTTTATTCAAGAAGAGGTGTATGTGGAACAACCTCTTAGTTTTAAAAGTTATGAACTGTCTAACCATGTTTTTAAGTTGAAAAAAGCTTTGTATGACTTAAAACAAGCTCCTAGAGCTTGGTATATGCAATACCCTTAGTAATATGTTAGACTTGTATATGGTTATAAAAGGTAGCATATTACTTACTTAACATGCTAGAAAAGTTTTGTGACAATCTAAGTTTGTTTAGGCACTAAGTTGTAATTCAAAAGTTAAAAAGTAGCATAAAATGACTCAGATAATGGCTTTAAAGGTAAAGTTGAGGGAAACAAGTATTGATAACTTGTTTCTAGGTCATAAATGAGCTAAGTAAGGTACAGTTAAAGTTTCAAGACAATTAGAATTAGTTTGGTATTTTTAGGCATACTGATTGTACTTTTAATGCCAAATTAGCTAGCAGTAGATATGAAAAATCTTGAATATGATGAAATAATAATTTAGATAAATCTTATGATTTATTCTAAAGTTGTTGAAAGATGGAAATCTTAGTTTTAGGGAACCTAAGTGTTCTTAGCAGATAAGGAAGTTCTAGCAAAATATCCTAAGGGATATGATGATCATTCTCTCATTTCTCTCTCTCGATTAAAAGGCGACAGAAGCTACAAAGAAAGAAAAACAGAAGAAAGAAAAAAGGAAGGAGCAAAAGGAGAGAAAGGAAAGACGGAAAAAAAGGAAGACCAAGGGAAGATCAAGATCAAAGCATAGAGCTTGAAGATGGATTATATCAGCTGCCAAAAAGGGAGGGGTTCTATGCTCATCTTCATTTTTTTTCTCTATTTAGACCATTGATCCATCGATGGTGCTTAATATAACAAATTGAGTTCTAGAGGTGTTTGATGTGTTTGGCTTGCATGAATGTGTTTCTTTGGTCATTTATGACTTGTTCATAGTATAAGTTAAATATAGAAACTTAGAACATCTCATTTAGACCATTGATGCCCGAAATAGGGGTTTAGTTCAAGCTATGCATGTTTTGGTGCTTGAATCCAAATTAAGAGGTTTAAGTTTATGATTGAAGATTCTTATATGTTTAAGAACTGATTAGGGACTTAGAATCATTTAGAAACTGATTTGAAATGGCCAAAATCCAAGAAAAGAACAATTAAACAGTACCACGGTTCTACAGAATTTTACAGAATTTGGTTTTTGTTATGCACATCACAGCATGAGTACATCGTGCCATGGCGTGAAAGTGATACTACATCCAGTAATGAAACCCGAGGCTAGGGCGTCACGGCATGGCTAAGTATGTGCCGCGGCCTGAGGCCTTGAACCTTTAGAAATGTTTTTTTTTTTTTGTTTTCAAGTTCTTGGTTAGATGGAATCATTCGTCTATGTTTCCTAAGGTATTTGAGGACACAAATAGGGATATTTCAAGAGAGGAACTATCACCTAGAATGAATGAGAAAGCTTAGGCCTTTGAGCATCCTAAAAGTGAATGATTGCCCTAGGTAAGGACATAGCACCTTAGGCAACCTAGTGTTGCATTAGATATCACTCAATATGTGATGAGATGGTGCAATAGAGACAAGTATACTAGGATGGATTCTAGGGTTCACTCTAGTAAGAATAAGGAAGGTATGGGCCTTAGGATATCCAAGTGTAGTGGATTACCTTGAGAAGGTACCTAGAACCTTAAGCAACAAAGAGTTGCAAGTAAGAACCACTCTTGTGCTAGATTCACTTGAGTAGGATAAGGTTGTGTATTTAGTTCCGAAGAGAGAACGTTATGTACTAAGTCTCTAGTTAAGTGGAACCTTGTACACTGTAGAATACACAAAAGGAAGAATGTTGACTTGTAAGCTTGTCACATTCATTAAGTATGCAAAGTTCTAGAGAAATGCTCATTTGTTTCCTTAAGCAAGGTTGAATGAGATATTAGCTAAGATAGACTCTTTCACTATGATATGTTGAGTCGATAAGAACGTTAAGGTGATGTTTATGTAAGAGGTAAACATAACACTATGCTTTTCACACACTAATTAGTTAATCTAGTTTGAATGTGAAAACTAGGAACATTAGTGTAACCAAAAGTAAGGGTTTGCTATAGATAAATGTCTATCACCTATGGTAACTTTTGTTAGTTAGCTTCATAGTAGATGTGATGATGAGGGGTGTCAAATATAAGTAAACTAGGATAAGTTGGCATTGTCTACCTTTTAATGTGACTTATATGACATGAGGTCATTTAGCTAAGAAGGAAGGGAGTCAAGAAGTTCTTAAGGGGACAAGTATTTCTAACCAAGTGCTAGGGTTGCATGTAGTGTGAAAATTTCAGTTTTCCTATCCACAAAAGGGCAAACATGAGAAATCAGTATTTCCTAGTAAAACATGCCATGATCTTAGATGACCTAAGTATGTAAGAATGATTATATGTATGTCTATGGAAATGGTCTAGTAGTATAGATCTTTGTGAGTATCCTTTAATGTTGTACACTATCATTAAGGCCAAAGGGGATAAATGGGGAGTCCGTAAGGTTCTTTTGAACAAGGATTCATCCTGAACTTCTCAGCGTACTAGGGTACGTGTGATGTGAGGATGAACTTTCCCTCTATTTACCACAGGATGATATACTGAATCGGTTCCTAATGAATATCTTTATTTTCAAAATAAATCCCTGCATGTATTTCAAAATAAAAACATTGCACGAGCATATATTTAGGATCTTTCTTAGGAATAATCATATTACATCTCATCCTCATTGCATTTACAGATAGATGTTTGGGCATTGTCTGTTGCTGTTGATATTTTCAATTGTATGAGCAGTTATTTATATTTAACGGTATGCAGGCTATCGGTTTAGACCACATTACTAGATAATGTGTAGTTATGAGAATTAGGAAGGAAACTCCTATGTTAGTAGTTGTAGCAATTTTTATATTTGTTTATACAATGTTATAACTAACTGGTATTGGAATTACTTTTACTAAGAATTGTAATTCTCACCCTAGTTGCTCTTCCATGTAAATCCAGGTACAGACCCTACTAAGGAAAAGAAGATGAAGCATGAAGACTAGTATAGTTTTTTATATGCTTTAGTAGACAAAGCTTATGTATAAGTTTATATTTGCCTTGTATGTTTTAAGTAGTATGTATTACAATATGCCCTTCTATGGCTAGTGTTGTATATATATGTACGAGTTTAGGTTTTCTGCAATCTCTCAAGGCTTTCTATAATTACTCATTATGATTACAAATATATGTAT
This sequence comes from Ormosia semicastrata, assembly GCA_029884595.1. Classification (NCBI taxonomy): domain Eukaryota; kingdom Viridiplantae; phylum Streptophyta; class Magnoliopsida; order Fabales; family Fabaceae; genus Ormosia; species Ormosia semicastrata. Next base: position 58,291,845 of record JAQQTO010000060.1, read on the forward strand.
TAGTTAGTTTTTTTAGAAATGACATTTCTAGTACTGAATATCATTGTGTACGTATGATATACCTAGATATCTGTATTAGGATGTTACATTATGGTATCAGAGCAGTTTATCTTGTTTAGCTGGGGTATGGACTGATTGTGCTTAGGCATAAGTAGCAGTTTAGTAGAATGTTATGCATTCTTTTATCTCTTTATAAGAGATGCAAATAGAATTGCATGACTAGCCTTAGGTATGGATGCTATTAGTTAATGTCACACAATTACAAGATATTGAGCCCTGCTAACTCAATATGTAATGTTCTGTGTGTACAAGAAACTATGGCAACTATTGGGCGAACCTATGAGACTAGGAGACTAGTAAAGGAGGAGATAATTAAAACTCTTAGCGAAATGACTGTATTTTGAGAGAGTAGACTGCCATTAGTAGAAGAATGTTAGAATAGAAAAAAAGGACTCACTTAGTAAGTTACAGGACGTTGAGGAACTTTTGAGGGATCAGTATTTCTTAGGGTTCAGAAAAGTTAATCTTTTATTCTTCAAAGGAGAGTATGGTTCGGTCAGAGCTAGGAGATGGCTTCAAGAGATAGAAGAGATCTTTGAGGTCATAGCAAGCACTGATGGATAGAAGGTGACCTTGCTTCTTATGAGTTAGTAGGTGAAGCCAAAAGTTGTTGAGTGGAAGCTGAGAGGTTACTAGAGATAGTAAGTACTTAAATCATCTGATAGGTGTTTAGAGCTACTTTCTTATATGGGTATAATTCCCTTATGTTAATGAGAGCAAAGAAATTGGAATTTCTGAGGCTTGAACAAAAGGATATGGTTGTGCATCAATATGTGGAGCAATTAGAAGAATTGTGAAGCAAATGGAGGTTAAGGGCTTCTCTTCTCTAGTCAGTGAGTGTAGAGTTACAGAAGCAAATAATATCAGAGCCACAATGGAATAAGAGTTAGAAAGTTCCTTAAAGAGGAAAAGGTTAGATGTTGAGATCAATAAAGGTGCCTCTTAGTCTCAATTTTTATCAAACAAAGGAAAACAAGTTCAAGTGGAAGCTTGGGGTGATGATAAGTATGAGTAGGGTGCTTTTAAGATGAGCAACCTTAAAGGAAAGAGGTAAATCAGTCTGCAAGGTACCAAGATGTGCTAGATAAAGAAGGTACATGGGGGTAGACCATTCTTGGCGGGTAAATCCGTGTGCTTTTTTTGTGCACAATCAGAGTGGCATAGCGGAAGCGACGAAATCTTCTAACTTGGTATGAGGTAGGAACACATGTAAAGAGAAATCTTTTAAGATATGTATAAGGAGAGTATGGATTTACTTAGTAAATCATGTTGGTTTACATTATGAATCTAGCTTGCTTACCTTTTTGGTATGGTTTGGTTGTTTTAGAGACAAATAATGTTATGTTCTTGTTTAGTTGAAGTGTGAGACTGTGCTTAATGATAGGCAGTTGAACAAAGAGACTATCGAGAATAAATGTATTTGTCTAGAAAGGATGATCGGGTTGATTAGTTGAGAGAAACCTTGGATTTTCTCATTAGATGATCTAAGATCTGGTTGTCTTAGAATCAAAGTTAAGAAGAGTAGATCTCTAAGAGTTTTTTAGGATTACGAAAGGGAATGAAGAGTATGTTGAAATTAGTTTTGGAAACTTTTAGAAAAAGTGGTTGCATTCCAAGTTAGCCAAAAGTCAGTTTTGGATTACAAGTGGTATAGTTTACGGGCCATGTAATTTCTCAAGAAGGGAAATTGCAGAGAACCCTAGTCTCAATAGGGGAAATTGTAAAGAACCCTAGTAAAGTTTAAGCAAAAGTACAATGGGAAGAGTAACCATTGCAAGCAAAGACAAAAAGTTTATAAGTAGACTTTCTCAATTAATGTTGTCCTAATTAGGCTAGTTAAGAAAGGTAGTGCTTAGTAGTGGACTCTAGATTGTGAGTATAGTTTCCAAGTGTTTAAGAGAATGTTGATTACTACGTTAGTGTTGGTAATTCTAGATTTTCGCAAGAACTTTGAGGTAGTTAGTTATACTTCAAAGAAGGGACTGGGGTGTGTTCAGATGTAGCAAAGGTAAGTAGATCCCTATGCATCGAGGCAGTTAAACCTGCACGAGGAGGACTACCCTTGGTACAATTTGGAATTAGCCACAGTGGTGGTTGCTTGCAATTTTGGAGACATTACTCATAAGGAGTCTAGTTCGAGGTGCTCAGTGATCATAATAGTTCAAGATGCTTGTTGATTAGAGGAAGCTTAACATGAGGCTAAAAAGATGGATGGAGGTTTTCACGGCTTATAACCTTGAGTTATAATATCATCTGGGTAAGGCCAATGTAGTAGCTGATGCATTAAGTAGGAAATTCCTTCAAGTGTCCCACATGATAGTCCAAGAGAGTGAATTTCTTGAAAGTTTCAAGAATTTGAGTCTTGCGGTGACTGTGATGCCATGTTGTCTCTCAGTGAGTAAGGTGGACATAGTAAAGGACTTAAGGACTCAAATTTTGGAAACTTAGAAGGAGGATGAAGCTCTAAGGGATATTAGTGAGCAAACCTTCGTAGGAACCCAAAAGGATTTTTGAAATAGCGAATGATGGAATGACGAGGTTTAGAGACAAACTTTTATTTTTTCAAGTAAATCAAAATCAAGGAAGGGATTCTAGAAAGAGCTCACAAGAGAAAAGTATACCATCTATCTAGAGGCTACTAAGGTTTTCCAAGAGTTAAGGAAGATGTTTTGGTAGCCTAGTATGTTAAAGAACATAGCAGAATATGTTGAGTTACAGGTAAGGGTGGAGAGATTAAGTAATTTGCCCATTTTCTCCAACTAAAGTTAGCTATTCTCTAGATAAAGTAGTTCAACTACTTTTGAAGCAGATAGTTAGAGTGCACGGAGTTCCAGTGAATGTAGTGTCTGAAAGAGATCCTAGATTCACATCTAGTTTTGGAAAGCCTTACAAGGAGGAGTTCAAAGCTAAGTTATATTTTAGTACAGCTTATCATCCATAAACAGAGGGATTAAGAGCTTAGAGATAAGACTATTTCCTCTAATAGAGGTACAGTTGGGAGAAGCTGGTGTTGAAAAAAGGATCACATGGTAGTAAGAATTCCAAGTTAAGAGATCTACCTAAAGTTGTTTGCATGAGGTGAGCAATTTTGGGAACAAACTTTTAAAAAAGAGGGAAGAAATGTAATACCCTTAGTAACATGTTAGACTTGTATATGGTTATAAAAGGTAGTATATTACTTGCTTAACATGCCAGAGAAGTTTTGTGACAATTTGAGTTCTTTTAGACACTTAGTTGCAACCCAAAAGTTGAAAAGTAGCTTAAAATGACTCAAATAATGACTTTAAAGGTAAAGTTGAGGGAAACAAGTATGAATAACTTGTTTCTAGGTCACAAATTAGCTAAGTAAGGTATAGTTAAAGTATCAAGATAATTAGAGTTAGTTTGGTATTTTTAGCCATACTGATTGTACTTTTAATGCCAAATTAGCTAGCAGCAAATATGGAAAATCTTGAATATGGTGAAATAATAATTTAGATGAATCTTATGATTTATTTTAAAGTTGTTGGAAGCTAAAAATCTTAATTTCAGGGAACCTAAGTGTTCTTAGAAAATAAGGAAGTTCCAGCAAAATATCCTAAGGGATATGATGATCATTATCTTACTTCTCTCTCTCGATTAAAAGACAGCAGAAGCTGCAAAAAAAGAAAAATAGAAGAAAAAAAGAAGGAAGGAGCTAAAGGAGAGAAAGGAAAGCTAGAAAAGAAGGAAGACCAAGGGAAGATCAAGATCAAAACATAGAGCTTGAAGATGGATCATCTCAGCTGCCAAGAGGTAGGGGTTCTATGCTCATCTTCATCTTTTTTCTCTATTTAGACCATTGATGCACCGTTGGTGCTTAATAGGCCAAGTTGAGTTCTAGAGGTGTTTGATGTATTTGGCTTGCATGAATGTATTTCTTTGGTCATTTATGGCTTATTCATAGTATAAGTTGAAGATAGAAGGTTAAAACATCTCATTTAGACCATTGATGCCCAAAAGAGGGGTTTAGGTCAAGCTATGTGTGTTTTGGTGCTTGAATCCAAATTAAGAGATTTAAGTTTATGATTGAAGATTTCTATGTGTTGAAGAACTGATTAGGGACTTAGAATCACTTAGAAACTGATTTGGAATGGCCAAAATCCAAGAAAACAACTAATGGAATAGTACCACAGTTTAGCAGAATCTGGTTTCTGCTATGCATGCAATGGCGAGAGTACGCCGTGGCATGGCGTGGGGTTGAACTTGCTGCTTACGCTGTGGCATGAAGACGTCATGCTGCGACACGAGATTGATGCTACATCCAATAATGAAACCCAAGGCTAGGGCGCCGCGGTGTGCCTTGAACCTCTAGAAATGTCATTTTTGATATTTTCAAGTTCTTGGCTATATGAAATCATTCATATATATTTCTTAAGGTGTTTGAGAACCAAGATAAGGATATTTGAAGAGAGGAACTATCACCTAGACAGAATGAGAAAGCTTAGGCCTTTGAGTATCCTAAAAGTGAAGGATTGCCCTTGGTAAGGACATAGTACCTTAGGCAACCTAGTGTTGCATGAGATATCACTCAAGATGTGATGAGATAGCGCAATGGAGACAAGTATACTAGGATAGATTGTAGGGTTCACTCTAGTAAGAATAAGGAAGGTATACGCCTTAGGATATCTAAGAGTAGTAGATTACCTTGGGAATGTACCTAGAACCTTAAGCAACAAGGAGTTGCGAGTAAGAACCACTATTGTGTTTGATTCACTTGAGTGGGATAAGGTTGTGTATTTAGTTTCGAAAAGGGAATGTTATGTATTAAGTCTCTAGTTAAGTGAGACCTTGTACATTGTAGAATACACGAAAGGATGAATGTTAACTTGTAAGCTTGTCACATTCATTAAGTATGCAAAGTTTTAGAGAAATGCTCATTTGTTTCCTTAAGCAAGGTTGAATGAGGTATTAGCTAAGATAGACTTTTTCACTAGGATGAACTGAGTCTATAAGAACGTTAAGGTGGTTTTTATGTGAGAGGTAAACATAACACTATGCTTTTCACACACTAGTTAGTTAATCTAGTATGTATGTGAAAACTAGGAACCTTAGTGCAACCAAAAGTAAGGGTTTGCTATAGATAAGTGTCTATCACCTATGGTAACTATTGTTACTTAGCTTCACTGTAGATGTGATGATGAGGGGTGTTAGATATAAGTAAACTAGGATAAGTTAGCATTGTCTACCTTTTAATGTGACTTATATGACGTGAGGTCATTTAGGTAAGAGGGAAGGGAGTCAAAAAGTTCCTAAGGGGACAAGTATTCCTAAACAAGTGCTAGGGTTGCATGTGGTGTGAAAATTTCAATTTTCCTATCTACAATGGGGTAAACATGAGAAGTCAGTATTTCCTAGTAAAACATGCCTAGATCTTAGGTGACCTAAGTATGTAAGAATGATTGTATGTATGTCTATGGAAATGGTCTAGTAGTATAAATGCATTGGGGTGATCCGCTTCACACCCCCAGAGAGGACGAGGATTCCATGGCATCAACTGCTAGGGCACCTGCCCGTGAGACCGGACTCTGTCTTGTCCTTGTGTCTTCAAATGAGCCGAGAGAGGATCCCGAGGTGGATCCAATGGAGTGCCCAACTCCTTAGTCGTCGTGTCGTTATGGGTAGTTTATGTTTCTTTTGCACTATGTGTATAGGGGTTCTTTTGAGTATAACTGCATTTTGATGTATATCTAAGTTTTTTTTGAGCGGTATGAGCAATGCGCCGCGCTATGTATGTTTTAAGGTAATTATTCAGTCTTATGTGCTGTATTTTGAGTATATCTTATTAAATTATATTTTCAAATGATGGCATGTGTATCTATTCATTAGTGGCTCATATTTTCTTTATATGCACAATGATTAAATTTTAGAAACTTGTTGTTTGAGTCGTAGCACACCAAAAATTTAGTGACCGTAGTATAATGACGATTATGCCATAGTTACTAAATCGAGGGGTGTTACATTAGGTGGTATTAAATCAGTTCATCCTGTTGAGCCGGGGTATGGACTGACTATGCTTAGACATGTTAAAAGTTTCTTTATATGTTGTGCATTTCCTTGTCTCTTGATTGAGATGTTTGGGGAAGGAAGGCATGGCTTGCCATGAGTTGAATGTTGGTAGCTACTGTTGCATAGTTACATGATATTGAGTATTAGCCCACTCAATGTGTAATGTTCTATGTGGATGGAAAACTGTGACTTCACCTAGGCGTATTAAGGGAATATGAGTTTTATTAATAAGAAGCTCAGCTGGTATGACTGAACTTATTAAGATTTATTTACATTTACACCCTTGTTGTGTTACCTCTATAATTATTTGAGCCAATGGGTTAGAAAAGGATAGTTAAATAGGACTTGCAATGGTCTGTGGACTGAGGCATCCAAGAGGTTTTGAAGAACTGATTTTCTTAGAAAAATAATATATGGCGTAAGTGAGGTTCGAGGAGCTGCTTGGGAGTTAAGGACTTATAGGAAATTGCACCATAGGAGGCAGAATGAAGGAGCTCAAGTTAGGGTCTTTTGGGTTTGTCTTGTTGTGTTGTATGACTCTTTGCGTTTGGTTTCTTAAAGGAGACAATATTATTTAAATTGATTGCTTTTGATTTTCCTTATGTTTCAATTTGTTTGTCCTTGAAGAGAGGTAATGGCTTAGGGTAGGCATAAGCATGTGAATGCAGGGAGTGAAGATGATGATATGACTGCGGTAACCGAAGTAATGCAGAGAGCCACCCGGCAGCAGAAGTTGATAGTGAAGATTCGGAATCTGTCAAATGTGGATCAATCTTCAAATGCGAGACCTTGTAATTTTGGGCCATCGAGGGTCCAAAAAGGGAAGAAGCGTAAGGCCAACCGGTTCTGGTAGAAATCGTATTCACGACGACCGAGGAAGCAACAGCAACAACAAACACATGAAGGAGGTGCGAGTGGTAATAAATCCAATCCGATCATGGTATCTTTACCAAAATGTAAGAAGTGTGGAAAGAACCACTCAACGAGGGAGTGTAAGATCAAGCGGGTAATCTTCTTCAAGTGCAAAAAAGGCCATTTAACAAGGGACTGTACGATCGAGGGAATAATTTGTTTCAAGTGCGAAAAGCTAAGACATGTGGCAAGGAATTGTACCTTGCATAGGACGAAGCCATCCGTTAGAAATGTATGTGCTTCAAAATTTCACGAAGAATGGAGAGTTAATTCCTCAAGTAGAGTAAAAGCATCCCAGACTGAAGACCTAAATGAGGGAGATTGTACTACAATAGATGATCCTGTGATTTTACTGTATAATTCTGGGGGTAACTCATTCCTTTATGACACATGACTATGTGAGTCCATTAGGGTCGTTTGTATTTTCATCATCTTTTGACTAAGTTATTTCTACTTCTGCTACTAAGAACCTATTGTTGATAGCCAAGTTGGTTAAATTATCCTATGACCTGTTAAAGACAGAATCTTTCTTGTTAATCTGATTTGTTTACTTCTTTCACAAATTAGATGTAATATTGAAAATGGATTAGTTATTTTCCAACCCTATCCTGTTGAATTATTCCAATCAAACTTTAGTGTTTCTTGAGACAAAGATTTCTGGATTTGAATCCATGAAGCTCTTCCCAAAATTTTATTGAACCATGTCAAATTTGTCATCATATAGACCAGTGCTGAATGCATTACAATTAGAAAAGAACATACCCTATGAGACATTTTCTGTTAAGATCGAGGATAGATGGTTTAATGAATTAACTGAAGGGAGCCGTTGTTACCTCCAACATTAGTTATGTTTTAGTTGTCATCAAGTTCGTTCGAAAGTTGGAGATATTCCAAGACGTCTTTTTGGATGCGTTATGGGCACTACGAGTATTTAGTAATGTCGTTCCGTCTAATGAACACTTCGGTAACATTCATCGATTTCGTGAATAGGATCTTCTTCCCTGTTGAAAATAGATTTTTTGTTGTCTTTATTGGAGACATTCTGATCTATTCTTAACGTTCGGAGGAACGTACCGAACCTCTCGTTGTGATTCTTCAAATCCTGAAGAAGGAGAAGAAGATATACGTGAAGTTGTCCAAGTGCAAATTCTGGTTTGAGGCAATTAAACTTTCGAGTCACATGACCTCAAAGGAAGGAGTTGCTATGGATTCGTCAAAATTCGAAGCAGTTCTTCAATAGGAAATATCGATGACCGTAACAGAGGTTCGTAGCTAGATTGGATTAGTTGGTTAATACGAGAGACTCATCGTAGAATTTTTCCAATGTGGCAAGATTTCTCATCTAACTCATACGAGAGAGTCATATTTTGTATGGACCGATGCATACGGGGAAAATTTTTAAGGGTTGAAGAAACACTCAACTACTTCACCAGTGATAATTTTGCCTAATCTCAATGAACCTTTTGAGAAACCTATTGATGCTTCGCGTTAGAATTTGGAATGTGAGCTTGTGCGGATAGAAGGAGTAGTAGCGTATGCTTTAAGACAACTGAAAGCACATGAGAAGAGTTACTCTACACAAAAACTCAGAGTTAGCCATTGGGATTGCGTTAAAGATCTGGACACATTCTACAAGGAACAATATCCGCATGTATTCTAAGGTATAAAAATTTTGGGGATAAAATTTCTTTTTAGAAGGGGAAAGTTGTAACACCTCGAAAATTATTCATTTCATTATAAATAGTCATTTTATAATATTTGTGATTTTTGAGAATTTTTGTGAATTTTTTTGAAAATATTGAATATTTTAATATATTCCTCATTTTACGTGTACGCTGAGCGGAGCCGGGAAAATGAAATATTTTCCCTTAGGCTGGTAAACTTTGAACTGTGAGAACGTCGACGAGGGATCTTACTAAACCCGAGGCTGGGCACAGTTTACGAGGTTTATATTTTTTCAAATTTTATTTGATAAATAAAATCGTAGTACACACTGTTAAATAAAATATTTCGGTACACTCTATTGTCCGTTGGACAATAAGTACTGGCTTTGTGAATTGTAACAATTATCCATTGGGTAATAACTTGTAGTTAAAATCCTAATCACCTCATTATTTTATCACTTTATCACCTAATCATCTTTTCTAAATGAAATCCACTTTATGTCCAATCAAATCTACTTTTGAAAAATTCAACAAGCTGACCCTACTTTTTTGTGACAATTTTCCTTTCCATTTCTCTCTCACACTACACGGCCATGAGGCCTACGTGGAGCCAAAAATTTGCTTTCACTTAATTAAGTTTTCTATTCTATTTACAAACCCTAAAATTTCATTTTATTTTCTACTATCACTTTCTCCCTCTACACTCATCCTCTCTTCACATTTTCTCCTCCTTCTCTCTACCCCCCACACGGCCACATCTCCTCCAAGCCTCGAAAGATCGCAAAAATTTCAAGTAACCATATTTTCCTAACCTCCATCACATTCTAAACACCTTTCTAGTTTGAATCTACTTGAAAAGCTTCCATCTTCATCATCTTCTTCAAGCCTCAAAGTTTGAAGTTTTAGGGTAAGATTCTTCATCTCTCATCTTTTCTTCTTCATTTTCGTTTTAATGGTCTTCATCTTGACCATTTATCCTCTTTTCTCAAGCCTTGGTGTTGATTTGATGAAGTTGTATTTTCTAGGATTTTTGGTGAAGCTTGGCCGAATTTCACAAGGAGCAAACAAGGAGACCATGAGTGAGGGACTTGATAGTGTGTGGGTTGTGAGAAACCCATGGAAGTGAGGGACTTGATTTTGTGTTGGTTGTGAGAAACCCATGTTAGGGTTACTCTCTTGGATGTGTGATTTTGATGGCTAAGTGTTTATTTTACCTTGTATGATTTATTTGATTGAATATATATGTATATTGATGACCTTGGATGGATTGGAAATGTGAAATGGAAGCAAGGGCTCCTTGTTTTCCTCATAGAGGCTCATGGCCATGACCCTCAAATAGGGTGGTCATGGTTGAAATTTTGTAACCAAGATGGAGACATAATTAATTAAGTGAATAAAATGTAATGGAGTAAAGGAAAATTTAAGGTTTCTTCCCTTGGGAGGCCCGCGGCCTCAAGGGCCATTTTGGGGTCCAACCATGTAACTTCATGCAACCTTGGAATTTAAATAAACAAGTGATTAAGTAGTTAACAATGTGATGGAAAGAAATCTAATTGGTAACTTAAAGTGATTCTTTAGACCTAAGAAAAGAGTAAGAGTGTGTGAGACTTAGAAAACCTTGAATTAAATTTCTAAGTGAGTATAAATAAACTTAAAGTGAGGAACTTAATAATCAAGAAAATTCCTCTAGAGAAGGATTTCATAAGAAATGCTAAATTAAAGTGAAACTTAGTTAATTGGATAATTAGAAATTAATTAGGAATTCATAAAAATGAAAAAGAATCAAGAATGAGATATTAACCTAAAACTAAGAGTAATTCTTAATTAAAGGAAGACCATGAGTGTAAGTAAGAATGTTGAATAACTCACTTTAAATTATCTTAAGGGAATTAAGTCTAAAATTAGTTGATGAACTTGTTTAATTAAGATAATAAATATTAAATGAATAATATGAGAGAATTTCTCTAAATAGAAACTTATTAAGAAGAATGTAGAAATTAAGGCATGATTCCATAATGTACCCTAAAAGTGTAATGTCTTATTTGAGGACTTGATAATATTTATTGTGGGTCCATGAGTGGGACCAAGAATGTGTTGATGCTTATCTTAGTCAAATTATGGCATGTTATGGAAAAGTATATTATTGTTGAATATACATAAATGTGCATTGAGTCATCATGCATTGTGAAAGTCCGATGGATTATTGTTAACGCTATGTTGCCTAGGAGTTTGAATCACACCTTAGTACGGGTGCGAATAGACTAGTGTAGGTCATACTGTTGACCTTGAGGGCGTCGGGGCACGGGCGTCTCACAGCGGACAATTGGTAGCCCTTCTGGGCCGTGGGACAAACCGATGCAAACGCACCGACGATCCAGACCAAGACACTATCCTATATCGCGATCTTGTGGGAATGCCGCTATATAAAGCCTTGTTACGCAAAATTATTGATTTTCTGGAAAGCACTTGTTTTAGGCTGACGAGATACTGGCTTGTCTCCCTGATCATTCTCTCCGATGTTTGTGTCTAGCTCTATGGAGCAGGATTTTGATATCATATACATGTGCATAGTGACTCAATATATTACTTGGCATTTAATTTATATGATGATTGGAATTGCTATCTTATTGATGTTATAACTGCCTGGAATTGTTATGTTGTTTAATATCTGCTTCTTGATACTGTTTATTATTCTTGTAATGCTACGTGGGCGTCCTACGCCATTTCTGTTTCTTACTGCCATAATTGGTAATGATGTTGGATATCTCTCCTCTTGTTTGTACTATTCTTGTTATGTGAAACTTGGTTAAAGATTGTAGATGGGATGAGGTTGATTCTCTTAGATTTGACTTGGTTTGATCTCCTGTATTTGGTGATGGCGTTAAGAAGGGGTTCTATTAGTTTCGTCAAGATTGTGTACACTGGGGGTGCCAATTCCTGGCGAGTCGATTGAGCCGGCGAGCGTATACGGTATGTTAGGGATCTGATCTTGACCGTGAGGAGGACCCACGATGGAGATCTTATTTTGACTCTCACTACATCAGTGCATCTAGAGTTTGCATTGCCCATTCGGGAGCTTTGGGGTGATCCGCTTCACACCCCCAGAGAGGACGAGGATTCCATGGCATTAGCTGCTAGGGCACCTGCCCGTGAGACCGCACTCTGTCCTGTCCTTGTGTCTTCAGATGAGCCGGGAGAGGATCCTGAGGTGGATCCAATGGAGTGCTCAACTCCTAAGTCGTCTTGTCATTATGGGTAGTTTATGTTCCTTTTGCATTATCTGTATAAGGGTCCTTTTGAGTATAACTGCATTTTGATGTATATCTAAGTGTTTTTTTGAGTAGTATGACTAATGCGCCGCGCTATGTATATTTTAAGGTAATTATCCAGTCTTATGTGCTGTATTTTGAGTATATCTTATTAAATTATATTTTTAAATAACGGCATGTGTATCTATTCATTCGTGACTCATATTTTCTTTATATGCACAATGATTAAATTTTGGAAACTTGTTATTTGAGTCGTAGCATGCCAAAAATTTAGTGACCGTAGTATAATGACGATTGTGTCGTGGTTACTAAATCGAGGGGTGTTACATTAGGTGGTATCAAAGCAGTTCTTCCTATTGAGCCGGGGTATGGACTGACTATGCTTAGACATGTTAGAAGTTTCTTTGTATGTTATGCATTTCTTTGTCTCTTGATTGAGATGTTTGGGGAAGGAAGGCATGACTTGCCATGGGTTGAATGTTGGTAGCTACTATTGCATAGTTACATGATATTGAGTATTGGCCTACTCAATTTGTAATGTTCCATGTGGATGGGAAAATGTGACTTCACCTAGGCGTATTAAGGAAATATGAGTTTTTTTAATAAGAAGCTCAGCTGGTATGACTAAACTTATTAGGATTTATTTGTATTTACACCCTTGTTATGTTACCTCTAGAATTGTTTGAGCCCATGGGTTAGAAAAGGGTAGTTAAATAGGACTTGCAATGGTCTGTGGACTGAGGCGTCCAAGAAGTTTTGGAGAATCGATTTTCTTGGGAAAATAATATCTTGCGTAAGTGAGGTTCGAGGAGTTGCTTGGGAGTTAAGGACTTATAGGAAATTACGCCGTAGAAGGCAGAATGAAGGAGCTCAAGTTAGGGTCTTTTGGGTTTATCTTGTTGTGTTGTGTGACTCTTTGCGTTTGGTTTCCGAAAGGAGACAATATTGTTTAAATTGATTGCTTTTGATTTTTCTTATGTTTCAATTTGTTTGTCCTTGAAGAGAGGTAATGGCTTGGGGTAGGCGTAAGTGTGCGAATGTAGGGAGTGAAGATGATGATATGACTACAGTAGCCGAAGTAATGCAGAGAGCCACCTGGCAGTAGAAGCTGATAGCGAAGATTCAGAATCTGTCAAATGTGGATTAATCTTCAGATGTGAGACCTTGTAATTTTGGGCCATCGAGGGTCCAAAAAGGGAAGAAGTGTAAGGCCAACCGGTACCGGCAGAAATCGTATTCATGACGACTGAGGAAGCAACAGCAACAATAAACACATGAAGGAGGTACAAGTGGTAATAAATCCAATCCTACTGTTGTATCTTTACCAAAATGTAAGAAGTGTGGAAAGAACCACTCAACGAAGGAGTGTAAGATCAAACGGGTAGTTTGCTTCAAGTGCGAAAAAGGCCACTTAACAAGGGACTGCACGATCGAGGGAATAATTTGTTTCAAGTGCAGAAAGCTAGGACATGTGGCTAGGAATTGTACTTTTGCATAGGACAAAGCCTTCTGTTAGAGATGTATGTGCTTTAAAATTTCACGAAGAAGGGAGAGTTAATTCCTCAAGTGGAGAAAAAGCATCCCAGACTGAAGACCTAAATGAGGGAAATTGTACTACAATAAATGATCCTGTGATTTTACTATATAATTTTGGGGGTAACCCATTCCTTTTTGACACATGGCTGTGTGAGTCCATTAGGGTCGTTTGTATTTTCATTATCTTATGAGTAAGTTATTTCTACTTCTGCTACTAAGAACCTATTGTTGATATCTAAGTTGTTTAAATTATCCTATGGCCTGTTAAAGACAGAATCTTTCTTGTTAATCTGATTTGTTTACTTCTTTCACAAATTAGATGTAATATTGAAAATGGATTGGTTATTTTCCAACCCTATCCTATTGAATTATTCCAATCAAACTTTAGTGTTTCTTGAGACAAAGATTTCTAGATTTGAATCCATGAAGCTCATCCTAAAATTTTGTTAAACCATGTCAAATTTGACATCATATCGATCAGTGCTGAATGCAGTACAATTAGAAAAGAACATACCCTATGAGACATTTTCTGTTAAGATCGAGGATAGATGGTTTAATGAATTAACTGAAGGGAGTCGCTGTTACCTCCAAGATCAATTATGTTCTAGTTGTCATCAAGTTCGTTCAAAAGTTAGAGATATTCCAAGACATCTTTTTGGACGCATTATGAGCACTACTAGTATTTATTAACATCGTTCCGTGCATCGAACACTTCTGTAAAATTCATCGATTTCATGAATAGGATCTTCTTCCTTGTTGAAAATAGATTTGTCGTTGTCTTTGTTGGTGACATTCTAATCTATTCTTAACGTTCGGTGGAACGTACCAAACCTCTCATTGTGATTCTTCAAATCCTAAAGAAGGAGAATAAGATATGCGTGAAGTTGTCCAAGTGCAAATTCTGGTTAGAGGTAATTCAACTTTTGAGTCGCAAGACCTCAAAGGAAGGAGTTGCTATGGATTCATCGAAAGTCAAAGCAGTTCTTCAATGAGAAAGACCGACGACAGTAACGGAGGTTCGTAGCCAGATAGGATTAGTTAGTTGATACGGGAGACTCGTAGCAGAATTTTTCCAATGTGGCAAGACTTCTCATCTAACTCATACGAGAGAGTCATGTTTTGTATGGACCGATGCATATGGGGGAAATTTTCAAGGGTTGAAGAAACACTCAACTACTTCACCAGTGATGATTTTACCTAATCTCAACGAACCTTTTGAGATACTTATTAATGCTTCGCGTTAGAATTTGGAATGTGAGCTTGTGCGGGTAGAAGGAGTAGTAGCGTATGCTTCAAGACAACTAAAACTACATGAGAAGAGTTACTCTACACAAAAACTCAAAGTTAGCCATTAGGATTGCGTTAAAGATCTGGACACATTCTACAAGGAACAATATCCACATGTATTCTAAGGTATAAAAATTTCGAGGATGAAATTTCTTTTTAGAAGGGGAAAGTTGTAACACCCCGAAAATTATTCATTTCATTATAAATAGTCATTTTATAATATTTGTGATTTTTGAGAATTTTTGTAGATTTTTTCAAAAATGTTAAATATTTTAATATATTCCTCGTTTTACGTGAACACTGAGCGGAGCCAGAAAAGTGAAATATTTTCCCTTAGGCTGGTAAACTTTAAATTGTGGGAACATCGACGGGGGATCTTACTAAACCCGAGGCCGGCCACAATTTACGAGGTTTACATTTTTAAGATTTTATCAGATAAATAAAATCGCAGTACTCACTATTAAATAAAATTTTTCGGTACACTCTATTGTCCGTTGGACAATAGGTACTGACTTTGTGAACTGTAAAAATTATCCATTAGGTAATAACTTGTAGTTAAAATCCTAATCACCTTATTATTTTATCACTTAATCATCTTATCCAAATGAAATTCCCTTTATGTCTAATCAAATCTACTTTTGAAAAATCCAACAAGCTAACCGTAATTTTTTGTGACAATTTTCCCTCCCATTTCTCTCTCACACTACACGGCCGTGAGGCCTACTTGGAGCCAAAAATTTGCTTTCACTTAATTAAGTTTTCTATTCTATTTACAAACCCTAAAATTTCATTTCATTTTTTACTATCACTTTCTCTCTCTACACTCATCTTCTCTTCACATTTTCTCCCCCTTCTCTCTACCCCCACACGGCCACACCTCCTCCAAGCCTCGAAAGATTGCAAAAATTTCAAGTAATCATATTTTCCTAACCTCCATCACATTCTAAACACCTTTCTAGTTTGAATCTACTTAAAAAGCTTCCATCTTCATCATCTTCTTCAAGCTTCAAAGTTTGAAGCTTTAGGGTAAGATTCTTGATCTCTCATCTTCTCTACTTCATTTTCGTTTTAATGGTCTTTATCATGACCATTTATCTTCTTTTCTCAAGCCTTGGTATTGATTTGATGAAGTTGTAATTTCTAAGGTTTTTGGTGAAGCTTGGCCGAATTTCGCAAGGAGCAAACAAGGAGATTTTATTTTCTTGTTTGCTCTTAGGTAAGAGGGAGGTAGTCCACTTCAACCTCTATCAGTAGTGAGGGACTTGATTTTGTGTTGGTTGTAAGAAACCCTTGATAGGGTTACTCTCTTGAATGTGTGATTTTGATGGCTTAGTGTTTATTTTACCTTGTATGATTTATTTGATTGAATATATATGTATATTGATGACCTTGGATGGATTGGGAATGAGAAATGGAAGCAAGGGCTCCTTGCTTTCCTCATAGAGGCTCATGGCCATGACCCTCAAATAGGGTGGTCATGGTTGAAATTTTGTAACCAAGATGGAGACATAATTAATTAAGTGAATAAAATGTAATGGAGTAAAGGAAAATTTAGGGTTTCTACCCTTGGGAGGCCCACGGCCTCTAGGGCCATTTTGGGGTCCAACCATGTAACTTCATGCAACCTTAGAATTTAAATAAACAAGTGATTAAGTAGTTAACAATATGATGGAAAGAAATCTAATTGGTAACTTAAAGTGATTCTTTAGACCTAAAAAAAGAGTAAGAGTGTGTGAGACTTGGAAAACCTTAGATTAATTTTCTAAGTGAGTATAAATAAACTTAAAGTGAGGAACTTAATAATCAAGAGAATTCCACTTGAGAATGATTTCACAAGAAATGCTAAATTAAAGTGAAACTTAGTTAATTGGATAATTAGAAATTAATTAGGAATTTATAAAAATGGAAAAGAATCAAGAATGAGATATTATCCTAAAACTAGGAGTAATTCTTAATTTAAGGAAGACCATAAGTGTAAGTAAGAATGTTGAATAACTCACTTTAAATTATCTTAAGGGAATTAAGTTTAAAATTAGTTGATGAAATTGTTTAATTAAGAAAATAAATATTAAATGAATAATGTGAGAGAATTTCTCTAAATAGAAACTTATTAAGAAGAATGTAGAAATTAAGGCATGATTCCATAATGTACCCTAAAAGTGTAATGTCTTATTTGAGGGCTTGATAATATTTATTGTGGGTCTATGAGTGGGACCAAGAATGTGTTGATGCTTATCTTAGTCAAATTATGGCATGTTATGGAAAAGTATATTATTGTTGAATATACATGAATGTGCATTGAATCATCATGCATTGTGAAAGTCCGATGGACTATTGTTAAGGCTATGTTGCCTAGGAGTTTGAATCACACCTTAGTGCGGGTGCGAATAGACTAGTGTACGTCATACTATTGACCTTGGGGGCGTCGAGGCACAGGCGTCTTATGGTGGACAGTTGGTAGCCCCCTTGGGCCGTAGGATAAACCGATGCAAACGCACCGACGATCTGGACCAAGACACTATCTTATATCGCGATCTGGGGGAATGCCATTGTATAAAGCCTTGTTGCGCAAAATTATTGATTTTCTGGAAAGCACTTGTTTGAGGCTGATGAGATACTGGCTTGTCTCCCCGATCATTCTCTCCGATGTTAGTATCTGGCTCCATGGAGTAAGATTTTGATATCATATACATATGCAAGTTAAGTCAATATATTACTTGGCATTTAATTTATATGATCATTGGAACTGCTATCTTATTGATGTTATAACTGCCTAGAATTGTTAAGTTGTTTAATATCTGCTTCTTGATACTGTTTATTATTCTTATAATGCTACGTGGGCGTCCTACGCCATTTTTGTTCTTACTGCCGTAATTAGTAATGATATTAGATATCTCGCCTCTTGTTTGTACTATTCTAATTATGTGAAACTTGGTTAAAGACTGTAGAGGGGACGAGGTTGATTCTCTTAGATTTGACTTAGTTTGATCTCCTGCATTCGGTGATGGCGTCAAGAAGGGGCTTTATTGGTGTCGTCTGGATTGTGTTCACCGGGGGTGCCAATGCTTGGCGAGTCGAGTGGGCCGGCGAGCGTATACGGTATGTTGGGGATCTGATCTCGACCATGAGGAGGACCCGCGATGGAGATCCTATTTTGACTCTCACTACATCAGTGCATCTGGAGTTTGCATTGCCCATTCTGGAGCTTTGGGGTGATCCACTTCACACCCCTAGAGAGGATGAGGAATCCATGGCATCAGTTGCTAAGGCACCTGCCCGTGAGACCTCACTCTGTCCTGTCCTTGTGTCTTCAGATGAGCTGGGAGAGGATCCCGAGGTGGATCCGATGGAGTGCCCAACTCCTTAGTCTTGGTGTCGCTATGGGTAGTTTATGTTTCTTTTGCATTATCTGTATAAGGGTTCTTTTGAGTATAACTGCATTTTGATGTATATCTAAGTGTTTTTTTTAGCAGTATGAGCAATGCGCCATGCTATATATGTTTTAAGGTAATTATCCAGTCTTATGTGCTGTATTTTGAGTATATCTTATTAAATTATATTTTCAAATGACGATATGCGTATCTATTCATTCGTGGCTCATATTTTCTTTATATGCACAATGATTAAATTTTGGAAACTTGATATTTAAGTCGTAGCACGCCAAAAATTTAGTGACCGTAGTATAATGACGATTGTGCCGTGGTTACTAAATCGAGAGGTGTTACAACTTCAAGAAACTGTAGTCTAAAGAAACCTAACTGATCCCTCCTTGCCGCCATCGTAGTCTTCACAGATGTAACCATAAAATAAAAACAGACAGAATAATGCAGCAAAGAGGTCAGATCCCTTACATCGCATATCAATATGGTAGCAAAGAAACGATACGAACAACAATGTCGTTCCATACATACAATCTATAGATTAAGATAAAATCAGCAGATATATTCCTGACATTTAATAGATAAATAATCCAATAAACTTGCAACACAATATCAAGCATAATGATAATATCACAATAATACTATATCACAATAATATAAATGTTGACTATACGTATGCACGATGTGTATGCTGACCATTCTTATGCACAATGCAATCAGTTCCTACTCCATGGAGTTAGACTCAAATTCAGAGATGAATATTCCAGAAGATCTGTCCCCCCTAAAGACAGTCTACGTCGGATCATGAAAAGAAATAGTGGTTGTTAGTCTGCCAGTGCGTTGTAGTCGGTTTATCACAGCCAGGGGTAAATATGTATAATGTGAGATCATCATCACAAAGTGAATCACCTCACCCTGACATCCCTCAAGATCTGGTCCAGATCCACTATATTGTGAGTTCCCATTCACTCTTTAGGCATAAAACGCCACACCAACCACCAACTGTATAATGCTCAAATGCATATTTAATGAAATCAAACTACCGTTATACTGTTCCCAATGATATTAAAGTAACTGCCCATACAATTGTCCAATACTATTAGTATCAATGATATTATATAATCGCCCATACAACTACATAATACCAAAGATCCACATGGGTCCAGAACTTCGGTTCCACAAGCAGAATGATAAAACCATAAACCACTCGAGTATAGTACGTCGGCCCTACAGCAAAACTCGTTGTTCCTCTCAATCGCGTAGCTAAAATCACTATTTTTAAGTCGCGTAAGAGTTTTTCTTTGTATTTTCAATCGTGTAAAACATTTCTAACATATTTTAAGCTTAAATTAAACTTTTCTCATTTAATATCAAAATTGGACTTTGATCCTAATATTTCCTTAATAAATTAGCTTTAAATAATATTTCTAACATTTTCTCACTAAACTTCCTTTAATTACTATTTCCAAACGTTTTCCACAAAAAAACTCATATTTTTTTAATTAATTCAAGATATCTAAAAAATATTTGTTCATTACTCTCAATAAAACTTTAAATAAAATACTGTAAGTTCCCAACCATCCTCAAAAATTATTTTATTGTTAAAACTTCTCTAAATAGTATTTTCTAATATTTTCTTCACAAAACTGTATTTCTTTGATTAACTTGGAATATTACAGCTCAAAATTTCTTAACGCGCTTCAAAACCCAAAGGGTGAGCTATACGTCAATAAATTTCAAGTTTTAACTTTTATCTTACTTAATAGCTTAATTACGCTAATTTAATTCTAAAAAATTAGTTTATTTCCTTTTTAATCCTAAAAACCTATCAACTAAATTTCCTATTAATCAAATACCTAAGTCTACACTTAGTAAAATAATTTTGATTCTAGGATATTGAAAATTAACATGTTGGTCGAATTTCATTATATGCTTCATAACTCATAATTAATTATTTTCTAACACCTTATTCTTTACAAAAATCTTTAATCCAATTTATCATCATAAAATCATTTAATTCATAATTAGGAAAATAATTTAGAACATTTTGCTCCTTGGTGGTGGTTGAGGCCGTGAGCCTCTAGGGTTCTTTGGAACCATCATACAATTTCCCATCATGTGAATCACATCCTACTTTACACAAGAATCAACATGCTTTCATGATCACATATTCAAGCTTATCATTAAAGCAATAAAATCATATTAAGCATCTAACCACAATTCAATCAAAATCATACAATCTCACATATATAAATCATGCATAATTATCAAAGCAACAAAAATCACATATAATCCAATAAAAATAAACCAATAACCATATAATCGAGTGAATAAATCCTCACATGGATTTTCCATTCACAAACACAAATAATCCATTCCTTCACCACCACATATGGCCGATGAGGTTAATCTCCCTCTTAACTGGTGTGTAGCTTCCCATGCTCCTTATTTAATCCTCTTTGTATCAAACTTTCACCACCAAGTAAATCTTAGAATCAAAACAAACACATAAAAATTAGTATCTAAGGCTTGATTAAGATGATCATAGATCAAGCATGGTCTTAGGATTCCAAGAATCAAATAAGAAATCAAGTTTCAAGATCTTTACCTTGAAACCCAAGAACTTAAATCCAAGAATCAAACTTGAAGATGATGGAATTTGATCTTGATCATAACATGAAAGTTGCTTAGAATGAAGTTTAGGATCAAGAGGTATGGTTGGTATAAATTAAACAAACTTGGAAGGTGGTTTTAGGGTGGTTGGCCGTGAGCTATACAAGAAGAGAAAAGTAAGAGCTTTTGTGTTCTTTGCTTGATGGAAGGATGAAGATGAATGAATCTTGACAAGTTCACAACATGAAAGTTGCTTGGATTGATGACAAGATTCAAGATATGTTGTTAGATGAAATTATGGAAGATTGGAGGTAGGTGATGGGTGTAGTGGTCAAATCCCTCAAGAAAGAAAAAAGTATGGAGTTCTTTGGTTGTTCTTGGTGTTCTTAGAAGTGAGAGAAAAGATGATAGAGGTTTATTGTCACAAAGTGTTAGAAAAGAAGTGGAATGTCCTAGTTCTCCAGTGCTTGGCCGTGTAGTTGGATGAGTAGGAAAACTAAGGCTTGTTTAGCAAGATAAAAATCTATCACATGGCTTCACACGGCCTTGGTCATCAAATGGTCATCTATTGATCATAAAAGATTGTTCAAGAATCTCCTAGAATAGCCTAGTAACCGTGTGACTCAATGGAAAGATAACTAAGTTTTGATTTCAATTAATTTCTAATTACACCTAGTTTAGGTAGTTAGTTCAGTTAAGCTAACTTAGTTAGACCATTTAGTTATATAATTAACAATCTAGTTACTAGATTATGTCATACATTTGTCATGCATTGATCATGCCTTCTAGATGCCTCTAGAACCACCTTGTAACCATAGACTCCAAGTATTAGCAAACTAAGTTAGTTCCATTTAATTACTACTTAGACTTTTTAGAGTACTAAGTTAGATTATCTAGTTACTTAACTAACTAACCTAGCCATTTTTGTTGACTTTTCAATAAACAAGTTTGATTTTTATTGATTGATCATAAAGCTATGTAATGATGGTTCATGATTACATCTAATATATTTAACTTAGATATTTTCATTCATATATTTTTCAAAAGATATTTTCATGTAGATATTTTATGTAGATATTTTTTTGAGATATTTTACTAAGATAGTTTTTGTTAGATATTTATCCGTAAATATTTTACTAGGTGAGTCATTGTTTCTACAAGTTTCTAGAGAAAGAATAATAAGATAAGCTTGAAAGAATAAGTAGTCAAATTGAATTTGTCTTCTAGCTTGAGTAGTCAATTTGAATTTCTCCTCTTCAACTTGAGTATTCATTTTGACTTCTTCCTACTTGCCATTAGTCCATCACTTTAAGTCATCACCATCAAGATATTTTCTCAAAGATATTACCAATGGATAATAGCTACTGCTATTATTACTCAATGGTTAATAGAAAACTCAGATAAAGAAAATTTCTGTTAACTGTTCCTGATTTCTGATTTAGTAAGATCCCCTGATCCCGCCTTGACAGTCTGAAACTTTCTGGTCCAGGAAAATTTTTTATTTTTTCGGCCTCGCCCCGGGTCCTCCCCGGGCCAACATATATCTCAAAATAATATTAAAATAATTAAAGTAATTAAAAATTCTCAGAATTTCACAAAAACTCACAAATATTATAAAACATATTTATATCAAGAAAAATAAAAAATTGGGGTGTTACAACTCTTCTCCTCTAAAAAGAATTTCGTCCTCGAAATTTCTCTTATATGTTTAAAACGAAAGAGGGCATTACATCTTTATCTTGCCTTCAAGCTTGCACGTAGCATTCACCTTTCTGCTTCTCTCAAATTTTCTCTATCAAACTATTCGAATTAGTAATCGTAATCAAACAAATCTTCCCCAAGCGTCAAAACCATAGACAACCGCATATTCCTGAATTGCTCTATCAATTCACTCTCCTTAACTATCATAGCAGATACACGAAGTATATTTTCTACTTAAGACATCCACCACGACAATTGCCTTTCTGGAATGACATTGAAGTTAAAAATCATAGTCTTTCCAAAAATTCTAACTATCGTCTCTGCCTATTATCGATCTCCTTCTGATTGAACAAGTACTCCAAGTTCTTGTGATTGCTGTAGACATTGTAGGTTGATCCATAAAGAAAATGTCTCTAAATTTTCAACGCAAAAATGACTATCACAAATTCCAAAATGTGAATCGGATAATTCTTCTCATGCACGTTCCACTGCCTTGAAGTATACATCATAATCTTTCTATTTTGCATCAACACGTGACCTCAATCCAAAAGTTGAACTTCCTATATCAGAATTCGCACTTGGACATCTTCGCGTATAACTTCTTCTCCTTCTTCAAAATTTGAAAAAAATTGCATCGAGATGTTTAGCATGCTCCTTCAGACTTCAAGAATAGATTAGAATATTGCCAACAAGGACAACAACAGATCTGTCTAAATAGGAACGAAAGATCCTATTCATGTAATTCGTGAATATCACAAAAACATTCGCTACCCCGAATGGTATTACTAAATACTTGTAGTACCTATAATGCGTCTGAAAAATTATCTTAGAACATATTCTACTTTCACACGAATCTGATGATAACCAGTATGTAAATCGATCTTGAAGAAAACAACGACGCCCTTCATTTGATCTTTTAGTTCACATGTTGTATCTCTCATCACATCGTTTCAGATTATCTTCACCAAGGCCATTTCTCTGAGTTGTTTCACTCGCATATCCTTTATCTTAATAGAAAATGTCTCATAGATCAAGTTCTTTTAATTGTACTGTACCTGGTGTGATGTCATGGGTTGAATTAGGAATATATTTTCTCAGTTGAAATACATGGAAGACATTGTGAAGGTTAGAAAGAAAAGTGATAAGGCTATTTGGTAGATTACTGGATCTACCCAATAAAGAATGTGATATGGTTCAATGAATTTAGAAATGAACTTTCTGGATTCAAATAAAAAAATCTCAGTCTAGGGAAACACTAATATTTTACTAAAACAATATAACAATATAATAAGATATGATTGGAAGATAACCAATCCTTTCATAAATCCATGAACTCAAATAGATGTGATTTTAGATAAGCAAACCAAATCAACAGAAGAAATTTGATCTTTAATAGATATAGGGTAGAGTTAGAAAACTTGAGTATAAACAACAAGTTTTACAAGAAGAGTAGAAATACTTAGATCAAATGATAAAAAAGACACGGATAACTCAAATCGATTTACTTAGTCTATTTGTGAAAGAAGTAGACAAACCAAATCAACAAAAAGTTCTAATCTCGAAGAATAATAGGATAGTTTTAAACATGCTTTGAGTAGTAATAGCAAGTTTAGAAGTTGAAGTAGCACTATTCAAGTCAAAAGGAAATAAAAACATAGATAACCCAAATAGTTCACACAGTCATAGACCATAAAAGAATAGGCTACCTTGCGAGTTATACAGTACAGTTTAAGGATTACTCTCTATAGCACAGCTTCCTTGTTTCTTAAGTCTTTATATTTGAACGCTTCCATTCCACTCTTTGTATTGACTCTTTCTCCTACTTGAGAATTTGAAACACGTGCACTACTAACGGAAGGTTACATCTTCGATTGAGTACAGCCTCTAGAAATGTGTTCGGGCTTCCTGCGTCTGAAACAAATAACTCTTTTGATCGTACATTCTTTTGTCAAATGAGCTTTTCCACACTTCCTACATTTCGATGTTGATGCTATAGTCTGACCAAATCCGTTGCCACTAGTACTTCCTCCATTTGTTCATTGTTGCTTCCCCGGTGGTCGTACAACTTTTGCTGAAATCGATTGATCTTACATTTCCTCCCCTTTTGGATCCGAGTTGGTCCAAAGTTATAGCTTCTCACATCCTAAGATTGCTCCAACTCTAACAAGTTCTGAAGTTCGGTTATCAGTTCTTGCTACTTAGCGACCTTCTGATTCTGTTATACCGCTACGTTAGCCATCTTCTGCATTACACTTCTAGCTGCGACCATACGATCATCGTCAAGTCTCGCATTCACATGCTTACGTCTACCATGATCCATTGTCATTTCTTCAAAAATAGACAAATCAAAACACAAAGTAACCAAATGTAACCCTTTCAAACAACGTTGTCTCCTTTCAGAAACCAAACAATATATTTTTGTGTTCGGTGTCAGAGAAACACATATCATGAACAAGACAAACCTACCAGCAAACCCAAAAGACTCTAACTTGGGCTCTGATACCAACTAATGTAACACCTATCTTAGGGTATCACATTTCAAACTAACTTATTATAAAACTCTTTACCCAAGTTGTAAAATATTTAATATTATTAAAATACGGGTTTCAAAATTTTTTTTCGAGGATAACATAAACTTTACTAAATTAGAAAAACACAAGATATAAAGACTGGATTAAATACATCTCTCGTATATAACATAGATTCGTAACATCTTCATTACATAAAACTCACATGTTCTAAATAAAATATAATTACCATATAAAAACTTGACTTGGCCCAAGTTCACAACACCTAAAGACATAAGTCCTTCTCAGAAGACAAATTCCCTAGCCGGGAATGTCTCGATGGATAGAAATCCGAGCAAGTGATATCTCAGAGTCCTCCCTAGAAGTATAGTGAAGATCATTCCACAACTCCCTGATATGTAAAATAAACTATACATATACAACCATAAAAGAAGAAGTAATGACCCAATGGCAGGTCCTACTTGTGGATAGAGTAATGTCACCACAATATTCTATATACTCTGAGTCCCAATGGACACGCCAAGCAGCAGCGCCTTCAAGAAACTATAGTCTAAAGAAACCTAGCTGATCCCTCCTTGCTGCCATCGTAGTCTTCACAGATGTAAGCATAAAATAGAAACAGACAGAATAATACAGCAAAGAGGTGAGATCCCTTACATCACATACCAATATGGCAGCAAAGAAATGATACGAACAACAATGTTGTTCCATACATACAATCTATAGATTAATATAAAATCAGCAGATATATTCATGACATTTAATAGATAAATAATCTAATAAACTTGCAACATAATATCAAGCATAATAATAATATCACAATAATACTATATCACAACAATATAAATGTTGACTATGTATATGCATGATGTGTATGCTGACCATTCTTATGCACAATGTAATCAGTTCCTACTCCATGGAGTTAGACTCAAATTCAGAGATGAACGTTCCAGAAGATCTATCCTCCCTAAAAGACAGACAACGCCGAATCATGAAAAGAAATAGTGATTGTCGGGCTGCCAATGCGTTGCAATTGCTTTATCACGGCTAGGGGTATATATGTATAATGTGAGATCATCATCACAAAGTTAATCATCACGCCCTGACATCCCCCAAGATCTGGTCCAGATCCACTATCTTGTGAGTTCCCGTTCACTCTTTAGGCATAAAACGCCACAACAGCCACCGGCTGTATAATGCTCAAATGCATATTCAATGAAATCAAACTACCATTGTGCCGTTCCCAATTATATTAAAGCAACTGTCCATACAATTGTCGAATACCATTAGTCTCAATGATATTATATAACCGCCCATACAACTACATAATATCAAAGATCTACACTGGTCCAGAACTTCAGTTCCACAAGCACAATGCTAAAACCATAAACCACTTAGGTACAGTACGTCAGCCCTACAGCAAAACTCACTGTTCCTCTCAATCGCATAGCTAAAAATCATTATTTTTAAGTCACGTAAGAGTTTTTTTACGTATTTTCAATCGCGTAAAATATTTCTAACATATTTTAAGCTTAAATTAAACTTTTCTCATTTAATATCAAAATTAGACTTTAATCCCAATATTTCCTTAATAAATCACTTTTAAATAATATTTCTAACATTTTCTCACTAAACTTCCTTTAATTACTATTTCCAAACGTTTTCCACAAAAGCTTATATTATTTTAATTAATTCAAGATATCTCAAAAAAATTTGTTCATTACTCTCAATAAAACTTCAAATAAAATACTGTAAGTTCCCAACAATCCTTAACAATCATTTTATTTCTAAAACTTTTCTAAATAATATTTTCTAATATTTTCTTCACAACACTGTATTTCTTTGATTAACTTGGAATATTACAGCTCAAAATTTCCTAACGGGCTTCAAAACCCAAAGGTGAGTTATACGTTAGTAAATTTCAAGTTTTAACTTTTATCTTACTTAATAACTTAATTACACTAATTTATTTCTAAAAAATTAGTTTATTTCCTTTTTAGGCCTAAAAACCTATCAAATAAATTTCCTATTAATCAAATACCTAAGTCTACACTTAGTAAAATAATTTTGATTCTAGGATATTAAAAATTGGCATATTGGCCGAATTTCATTATATTTTTCATAACTCATGATTAATTATTTTCTAACACCTTATTCTTTACAAAAATCTTTAATCCAATTTCTCATCATAAAATCATTTAATTCATAATTAGGAAAATAATTTAGAACATTTTGCTCCTTGGTGGCGGTTGAGGTCGTGAGCCTCTAGGGTTCTTTGGAACCATCATACAATTTCCCATCATATGAATCACATCCTACTTTACACAAGAATTAACATGCTTTCATAATCACAAATTCAAGCCTATCGTTAAAGTAATAAAATCATATTAAGCATCTAATCACAATTCAATCAAAATCATACCATTTCATATATATAAATCATGCATAATTATCAAAGCAATAAAAATCACATATAATCCAATAAAAATAAACCAATAACCATATAATCGAGTGAATAAATCCTCACATGGATTTTCCATTCACAAACACAAATAATCCATTCCTTCACCACCACATATGGCCGATGAGGTTAATCTCCCTCTTAACTGGTGTGTAGCTTCCCATGCTCCTTGTTTAATTCTCTTTGTATCAAACTTTCACCACCAAGTAAATCTTAGAATCAAAACAAACACATAAAAATTAGTATCTAAGGCTTGATTAAGATGATCATAGATCAAGCATGGTCTTAGGATTCCAAGAATCAAATAAGAAATCAAGTTTCAAGATCTTTACCTTGAAACCCTAGAACTTAAATCCAAGAATCAAACTTGAAGATGATGGAATTTGATCTTGATCATAACATGAAAGTTGCTTAGAATGAAGTTTAGGATCAAGAGGTATGGTTGGTATAAATTAAACAAACTTGGAAGGTGGTTTTAGGGTGGTTGGCCGTGAGCTATACAAGAAGAGAAAAGTAAGAGCTTTTGTGTTCTTTGCTTGATGGAAGGATGAAGATGAATGAATCTTGACAAGTTCACAACATGAAAGTTGCTTGGATTGATGACAAGATTCAAGATATGATGTTAGATGAAATTATGGAAGATTGGAGTTAGGTGATGGGTGTAATAGTCAAATCCCTCAAGAAAGAAAAAAGTATGGAGTTCTTTGGTTGTTCTTGGTGTTCTTAGAAGTGAGAGAAAAGATGATAGAGGTTTATTGTCACAAAGTGTTAGAAATGAAGTGGAATGTCCTAGTTCTCCAAGGCTTGGTTGTGTAGTTGGATGAGTAAGAAAACTAAGGCTTGTTTAGCAAGACAAAAATCTATCACACGGCTTCACATGGCCTAGGTCATCAAATGGTCATCTATTGATCATAAAAGATTGTTCAAGAATCTCCTAGAATAGCCTAGTAACCGTGTGACTCAATGGAAAGGCTAACTAAGTTTTGATTTCAATTATTTTCTAATTACACCTAGTTTAGGTAGTTAGTTCACTTAAGCTAACTTAGTTAGACCATTTAGTTACATAATTAACTATCTAGTTACTAGATTATGTCATACATTTGTCATGCATTGATCATGCCTTCTAGATGTCTCTAGAACCACCTTGTAACCATAGACTCTAAGTATTAGCAAACTAAGTTAGTTTCATTTAGTTACTACTTAGACTTCTTAGAGTAACTAAGTTAGATTATCTAGTTACTTAACTAACTAACCTAGCCATTTTTGTTGACTTTTCAATAAAAAAGTTTGATTCTTATTGGTTGATCATAAAGTTATGTAATGATGGTTCATGATTACACCTAAGATGTTTAACTTAGATATTTTCATTCAGATATTTTTTAAAAGATATTTTCATCTAGATATTTTACATAGATATTTTTTTGAGATATTTTACTGAGATATTTTTTGTTAGATATTTATCCTTAGATATTTATCCGTAAATATTTTACTAGGTGAGTCATTATTTCTACAAGTTTCTAGAGAAAGAATAATAAGATAAGCTTGAAAGAGTAAGTAGCCAATTTGAATTTGTCTTCTAGCTTGAGTAGTCAATTTGAATTTCTCCTCTTCAACTTGAGTATCCATTTTGACTTCTTCCTACTTGCCATTGGTCCATCACTTTGAGTCATCGCCATCAAGATATTTTCTCAAAGATATTACCCAATGGATAATAGCTACTGCTATTATTACTCAATGGTTAATAGAAAACTCAGATAAAGAAAATTTCTGTCAACTGTTCCCGATTTCAGATTTAGTAAGATCCTCTGATCTTGCGTTGACAGTCCGAAACTTTCTGGTCCAGGAAAAATTTTTATTTTTTCGGCCTCGCCCCAAGTCCTCCCTTGGCCAACACATATCTCAAAATAATATTAAAATAATTAAAATAATCAAAATAATTAAAAATTCTCAGAATTTCACAAAAACTCACAAATATTATAAAATGTATTTATATCAAGAAAAATAAAAAATCGGGGTGTTAAAGTTTGGACATGTAGATTGATGTTGAATACCTTTGGTTAGAAAAAAATCATTTAGGGTTTTATTAAAATATTTAGTGTCATTATCAGTTATTAAAATATTGATCTTTGTATCAAATTGGGTTTCAATCATGTTTGAAAAAATTTTAAACACATTGGGATTCTCAAATTTTTCGTGCATTAGATAAATCTAACATAGCCGTGTGTGATCATCAATAAAACTTACAAACCACTATTTTCCAAACTATGTTATGATTTTTAAAGGACCCCATACATCACTATTAATTAGATGAAAGGGTTTGGATGCATAATAAGGTTGTGAGAGATAAGAGATACGATGACTTTTTGTAAGAACATAACTTTCACATTCAAAAGAGGAACAATTAACATTTCTAAATAAATTTGGAAACAAATGTTTAAGGTACTGAAAGCTAAGATGTCATAGTCTATTATGCCAGAGCATTATTTGGGCTCGTACAAGTTGAGAACTTATACCACTAAGACCTTAAGCTATTTTATTCTCAGAGTCATGCTCAAAGTAGTAGAGTCCATCTATCAGTCTAGCACTTCCAATCATCCTCCCCGAAGTTCAGTCTTGAAACACATAATGAGAGGCTAAGAATTTTACATGGAAATTAGAATCTTTGCAAATTTTACTAACGTATAGAAGGTTGCAGGATAACTTGGGAACTTGCAAGACATTTTTTAAGTCAATAAGTTTGGATAGTGTGATACTACTTTTATCTGTAATTGGTGAAAAACTATCATATGCAATTTTAATTTTTTCACTTCCAAAACAAGGAAAATAGGGCTTAAACAGAGATGAAAGGCTTGTCATATGATGAAATTGAGAAACTTCAACAAAAGTTAATCATCTTACAACTGTCTTGGCAAAATTTGTAAATGGCACAAAGTGTAACATCCCGAAAAAAACATGTTAGGCTTGTAATTAGTTACAAAGGTAATATATTACTTGTTTAGCATGTTTGTGAAGTTTTGTGATAAACTGGATTAGTTTAGGCACTTTGTTGAACCGTGAGTGTGAAAAGTAGCCTCAAATGACCTAAATAGTAGCATAAATTTCTTAGTTGAGGGAAACAAATATGGATAATTTGTTTCTAGGTCACAAATGAGTTAAGTAATGTGTAATTAAAGTTTGAGGATAATTGGAGTTAGTTTGGCATTTTTAAGCATATTAGTTGTGTGTTTTAATGTCGGATTGACCCCTAACAGATATGGAAAAGTAGAAAAATAGTGAAATAAGATTTTTAATGAATCTTATGATTTATTTTAAACTTGTTAGAAGTTAGAATAGTGGATTTGGTGAAATCTAAGTGTTCATAGTAGATTGAGAGTTTTAGTATAGGATAGTTACTATCCTATAAGAAGTAAAATAAGTCTTTGCTTCTTTATGTTTCTTTTCTCTTCACATGGCAGAGAATAGAAAACAGAAGAGAGAAAGTGAGAAAGAAAGGGCACTAACCTTAGAATAGAAAGAGGAGAAGAAAAAAAAGGAAAACAAAGGAGAAGATCCAAGAGCAAGTTCAAGGCATTAAGATCTTCATCAATACAAGAGGTAGGTGTTTTCTATCTTTGTTTCTTCATCTTTTCTATGCTACGACTTAGGTCTTTAAATGGAGAAGATAGGTTTTCAAAGAGTGAAAACTAGTTTCTTTAGCTTGATTCTTGCTTTCATTGATTAGAATTGGTTGTTTCAACTTAATGAGAATAGGATAGTTGGTTTTATCCATAGATAGAACTAGTTGGTTCTTAAGTTAGAACCTAGGTTTAGAATAACCAAGTATGAGATTTTTGGTGTTTGATCCAAGTTAAGAGAATTGATTGGTGGTAAAAGTGTTACAACATGTTTAGACGGTGTTGGTGAATCTAGAAATCACCTAAGAACCTAGTTTAGACCATTAGAAGTCAAGATGAAACTAATGAAACAGTACCTAGTTATGCAGAAATTCTATAGAACCCAGTTTCTGCTATGCACGCCGTGGCGTGATGATGTCATGCCAAGGCATGAGGCAATTTTTGCAGCATGCGCCGAGGCGCGGGGAAGTTCAGCGTAAGGTTCATCATAGTGAAACCCGAGAGTAGGGCGCCATGGCGTAAGACCCTAAAGCCCTAAAAATGTCATTTTTGATGTTTTGAGTTACCCTGCTTGTTAAGATCCCTTTCAGATGCCTTATAGAGTGTGTTGAGGCACTAATAGGGGTATTTCTTAGAGAGAAAGACCTAGTGACATACAAGGGAAAGTAAAGGAAAAGTTGTGCAATCTATTAAGTATGGATTGTCGTAGATGAATTAGTTCTTAAGTGACAAAGTGTTACTTAGATATCACTTGGGAAGCGATGAGAAAGTGAGAAAAAAGTATACAAGCTAGTTAGCAAGAGTGGAGTGTCATATAGCCTAGTTGGAAAGAGTTGAGTGCCATAGTGTATAATTGCCCACATAGAGTTAAGGTGGAGCCAATATACAAAGATAAAGAGTGTACTACATCTAGTTGGCATTAGTTAAGTGTCGTGGTGCATGAAATGCTTTCTTAGAGAAAAGATAGAGTTAGTAATGCAAAGGTGGACTTAGTATAGAGTTATGTGGTGGTTATGTTAGAGTTAGAACATAACTCCACATTTTCACACACACACATCATTTTCCACATAGACTTGTTATTCCTAGAGTTCAAATAGTGGAGGTATCCACTTAGTTTTTGATGGAGATATCCACCCAATTTATGGTAAACTACTTGGTAGGTTATATGAGGTTACGTGGTATGATAACAAACTCCCACCCTACTTGCTAGGCTATAGGAGGTCACACGTTACTATAATATATTCCCTCCCTACCCACGGGAATAGCCAAGTTTCACTACACTAAACTTACACTATCATACACTTTTTTTTAGCATAAACATACATCATCTCAATATTGCATTATTTCATACTTGTTTTTATTGGAACTTGTGTGCTTGTTGTGTTTGTGTTGCAGTTGTCTTTAGTGATAGCTATATGGGTAGTTGTCTTGTATGATGGTTTCAAATGATTATATGGGCAGTTATTTGATATCATTACTTGTTCTAGTTAGAGATAATTTATAGATTATATTTTGAATGTTGCTTAGAGTTAAGGTATATATTCTTATGTAATAGTTTAGTTTATATATTGCGAATGTTTAAACTGCTAGTTTTGGTTTGTTTATACTAAGAAATGTGATTTCTCACCCCATTTGTTGCCATGTAAATCTAGGTGGAAGTTCATCCAAAGGCAAGAAGAAAAAGTATGAAGACTAGAGTAGTTTAGCTTTCATGCTTAGTAGTTAAAGCTTGTATTTATTTACACTGCTCTTAGTTTGTAAAAGTTTATGTATACTAAGTGCCCTTTTGAAGCAATGATGTATGTATATAATTTTTAGTTTCCGCAAGGCTCTCCGTTGTTATTTGTTTAAATGATGTGGATTAGTATATTGTTTAAGTTAGAAGTAGCATATCTAATACTGTTTATCCAGGTATATGCTTGATATACTAAGTTACTAGTATTAGGATGTTACACAAAGAATCTTGAAATGATGTTGGGAAAACAAAAATGTTCCTTCGACAAAGCTGGCCTTGGATATAAGAAATTTGTCAAACAAGACTATCTCAAAACCTTCTTTGTTAAAGCATCTTCTGAACATAAGAAAGGTTGCTCTTACAGTCATAAATCTGAACATTCCTATACTGCATGTTTTAGAAGAAAAAAAATCATAAAGCTTCTGATCAGTATCAGAAAACTAACAAGAAAGGACTCACACTATTGTGGGTAGTTAAATAAGTAGAAATGGCACTATAGGTATGCTTGAGAAGCAAGAAACATAAGGAGAAATAGTATTTGGATAGTGACTGTTCAAGACACATGTCAAGAGACCAATCTATGTTCCTGTCCTTAAAGCCTAAAAATGGAGGCATTGTCACCTTTGGAGATGACTTCAAATGAATGATCATTTGAATTAGTAAAATAGGTAATAATTCCTCTCCTTCTATTAATAATGTTCAGTTAGTTGATGGATTAAAGCATAATCTACTTAGCATAAGTCAATTATGTGATAGTGGATACAATGATTTCTTCA
This sequence comes from Ormosia semicastrata, assembly GCA_029884595.1. Taxonomy (NCBI): domain Eukaryota; kingdom Viridiplantae; phylum Streptophyta; class Magnoliopsida; order Fabales; family Fabaceae; genus Ormosia; species Ormosia semicastrata. The sequence continues at coordinate 58,325,408 of JAQQTO010000060.1, forward strand.
ACAAAGCTCTCTGTACTATGAAAGATTCTCAATCTAACTGATGCTGATTAAAAGTTGCAAACCCAAGTGTAGGTTGTTTCAAGTAATAAATTCTCGGGAATCCGAGGTCGATCAACAGGGAATTGATGAAGAAAAATTCTTTGACGTAAAGTAAATATTTTGACACAACAATAAAAGTGATAAAACTTAGTTACAAATATAAAAAACTTACTTGGGTTAGGAGATCCACTCTTAGTAAATAAATTAAGGACAAGATTAATTCTTTTGATAATTCAATTAGAATCCACATATAATGGTTGTTCCAATCGAAAAATACAACATTCAAAGTTCATTAAAAATTATATACGTAATTATATTATGATTCCTTTAATAATCTATTAACACCACCACTTATAAATGGGTTCAAGCATTTATTGTGCCAACCTCTTGTCTACAATGAATCAAGATCTCCACTTTACAAGGAGGGTTTTTAAATTGATTGAAAACAAAATACAACACATATAATGACCACTTGAAAATATATCATTTAAGCACAAGAAAGAAATTAATCTAACCTTAACTTATTACCAAAAGCTTCACCCGTTCAACCAAGTAAAAATGAAAATTAGTTACTTGTAGACAAGAAGAAAGAAAGAAAGAAAAGAAAGAAGAAGAAGAAGAAGAAGAAGAAGAAGAAGAAGAAGAAGAAGAAGAACATAACTTCAATTTAGAACAAAAGAAAACTACAACAAGATAATCAAACAACAAAATAGCATGATCTTGATATCTAACACCAAGATTTCTAAATGATCAGCCAAGGCTCCCTTTATAGAGGATTAGGGATATAAAATGATAAGGAGGCTGATTCATGAGTGGGTGGATGAGTGGAAAATGCCAAATGACTTTTGATGAGTGGAAAATTATAGAGATTCTTTGTCTCCAAAATCATTCAGTTCTGAAGTCATTGAATGCGTCAGAATATTAAAATGTGGTCTTCATGAAAGTTGTAGGCCTAGATCTTACTTTCAAATGCCACCAGAATCACCTCAAAAGGCCACCTATAGCCCGAGATATGGCCCAATTACTGTACAGTGTTCAGGCCCGATTACAGCTCTTCTATTCTGATTTCTAAGCCTAATATGAACTCCAAGGAGTCCGAATTGAGTCTTATGTTCTTCATAAAATTTGTAGATATGGGTCTTAACTTACAAATACTAAAATTTTAACCCAATCCGGATCTTACAGCCTAAGTTATGCTTTGATTACTGCACACTGTTCAGGTTCCAATCACAAAACCCGTATTCTGAATTCCAAGCCCAATTAGTTCCACTAGATGTCCGATCCGACTTTGACCTAGACATGAAAGTTATAGATATATATCTTATCTTTCCAACAAGGTAAAATACATAATTGTTAGACATCTAAAACTCAAGATATGGCCAAAATACAGAAATAGTGTAAGATGTAAATCATGCTGAAAAAATCAATTAAGTCCAATTTGAGTCCAAACTTACAAAACATAACCAAACTCAATCAATTAAGTACATGGAGAGTGTAAATGACTAAAAATGAGGGTTTATTAATGTATAAAATATGTGATTATTAAATTCTCCCACACTTAGCTTTTTGCACTCCTGGGCAAAACACACAAGACTAAAACTAGGAAAAAAACGACACAGACTCAAAAGCTAAACACTCTAAAAGACTCAATTTCTAATATTATTCAAGAATGAAGAGCAACCAATCATTCAAGGGATCAAAACATTTATGAGGTAACATTTCTTCACATCTCAAACTAACAAGCAAAGAAACTTCAATTGAAAAGCATGAGTCAAGAATGATAGATCTTCACAAGATTCACTCTCAATCCCTCAAGTGTTTAAAAGGTAGGTATTTCACTCAATTCAACCCAGAAAAATTGCACTACCATAAGCTTGCTTATCTTTTACTTCTCCACTACTCAGAACACATGCACACACAAATCATGAGGACTTTATTCAAGGTTATAATGGGGTCAAGGTAAGGAGAAGGTAATATAGATATGACAAGTTAAATACCAAAGATAATAAAAAAGCGTAAGAGTTGAGTTCAATTAACAAGCATGAAAGTTTATCCCAACTCCACCTAATACAAATTCCCTTTACATATTCTTTTCCTTTCCTTTATTTCCTTGTTGACCATTCTTTACCCATTTTTTTGTTGTTTTTTTATTTTCTTTATTTTTTACAAGATGAACATAATATACACATTTAAACAATTTTTTTTCAACCATTCTGCACACACACCCCCACACTTATTCAAAAACTCATCCAATGACAAAGTTAATGTTCTCTTATTCCCTAAGGCTGGATAAGAACATGAATTTTTCATTTAAGGCACATGATGAGTTCGAAACAAAGAATGATCAAATAAGCTCAAAGGGGTTAAGCAAGGGGCAATAGGTCATTTCCAATACCTTATGTTGGCAGGAATCAGAGAATTTCTAAGAAGCCATAAGAGTGCTTGATATCATATTGAGACAATATGCTGCTGAGTAAGGCTGGCTATTTGGTTAAAGTAGCTATTTGAAGAAAATTGCCCCAATCATGTTTATGTATGCATGTGAAAATATAGTCTAAAAAAGAAGCAAAGCAAGTTCTAGAGTAACAATTCCATGAGTGAAAATCACACAGAAAAGAAAAGAATGGTGCAAATATTCAATCTATTCATCAATAGGCTCAAAATCTCACAAGGCATAATTCTATCATTCTCAGTCCACTAATTCAACATCCATAACCAAGCATGTGGTTTTTAAGAATGAAGACAATTTACTCAATCATGCAAATTTCCTTGAATTTGAATTGCTACTTCCACACAACATAGTTGTCTACCCTAACTAAGATGCATCTCAAGAATAAAATTTACTCCTTACTCTGCTATCCTTAACTGGTTTTATTGTAAGTAGGTTTCTGACAATCATATCAATAAACATACTCCCCAACTAAGATGCGTCTCAAGAGCATAATTTACTCCTTATTCTGTCATCCTTAACTGGTTTAGTAAGTTACTGATAATCATATCATGCTTCCCAATTTTTTTTTGAACAACTATCCTTCCCCCCAACTAGATCACAACATTGTCCGCAATGTTAAAATATAGATGAGTAAAGGATAGAAGACATTACCTGTTGTAGCAATTACTGAAAAGAGAGACCCGACACAAATTTAAACAGAAACAAAGTACAATAAATAAAACTAAAACTTGTAATTATTTAAATAGCTGGAATGTCTGATCTGGCTTACTTTTAATACTGTTTCCCTCACTGCTTCCTTTTGACTCTATCTGAGTTATTACTGGATCAGGTTCATAAACAAAAGCTTCTAATTTATCAATCAAGTCATCAACAATGGAAGCAGAGATAAGGAGTCATCTTGTCGAAGGTGTGATAAATTTCTGTTCCACATCATGGTCAACAAAAGATAACAAATTATCAAAGAAATTATTAACATTCAACAAACCTATAGGTTTATGGTGGATGTTCAGTTGGGCCCAAGAGATAATTTGAAAAACTTCTTCCAAAATACCAAAACCACTAGGTAAGGCAATGAATGCATCAGAGTTTTCAAGCATTGCCTTCATTCATCCATGCATAGATGATACTTGAAGTTCTAGCCCAATTGTCTTTCCAATGATGTTCTTTCGAGTTAAAGGTTCAGGAATGATATCTAAAACTTGACCACCTCTTATATGTGCAGAAAATGATACAACCCCCATTAACCCAATGCTACCTCTCCCATATACTACACGAATGTTTCTTGCAGCAAGTGTTCTACTAACAGTGCTTGTTGCGTTTACAAACTCTAAACCCTTCCCATAACTTATCCCACAAAATACACAAATACTGGTAAATCTACGAACTGAAGAAGAAGCTCCCTTCATTTCTATACTCACATTCTCTTTGAATGATTATGAGTTGCAGGAAAGTGAAGAAAATGGAGTGTTTAAATAGGGAAGAGAATAGAAAAAGTAATAATAGCTCCTATATGGGTAGGTTGGCTGTTGTCAGAAAAGTTTGAATTAAAAAAAGACATTTTTTTATTTTTTTTATTTTTTTATTTTTATTATTTTTTTAAAACTTCAAGAAAACCATCAGGGTAAAGAAGTCTAGAAATCCCTAAAGGACCCCGCTTAAAGGATCGTCTGTCTAAAACCAAAATATAACAAAATCATACAAAGATAAAATAATAATTACAAATGATAGCATACCTTTATGTATAGGTTTCATGGCGTATCTTTATACTGCTTGTCATGAGTGCAGTAATACCAAGACGGCTTAGCCAATCTGGGAATTCTTCTCCCTCCCGCTTGTGGGATATTTTGGATTGAGCTAGATGCAATTAATTAAAGTGTGTAAATCTGACAGCTACCACCAACTACCACAGCCAGTAAGAGGTCACTAGAGAGCCCTTGACATTAAATCACAGGATCTAGCTTAGAGGCATAGTCACACGAGAATGCAAGCATGGGACGCTTCTATCTGTCCATTAATAAGCAGAGCCTATGGTTGAAACCTAGGAATGCTTGCGTGGCTCTCTACAGAGCATGGCACATGAACCTTATTTACGGACCGGCGTGTGAAGGCCCACCCGAGTCAATGACGGGTCTGCCACAGGCAAGAGCTCCTAATCTAATTAAAGACCAAGTACAACTGAAATTTTGCCCTTTTTTTTATTTCAATTCTTCTCTTTTTTTTTTTTTTTTTTTTTTTTTTTTTCTTTTTTTATTTTTTTCTTCTTTTTTAAAGATGTACAAGATAATATATACATGTTATTGTGATTGTGACTCACATCTTCCTCTAGTTTTACTTCCAATAACGGCTTAAATGCCTTCTATGAGTTGAGGATAAGCTTCTCATCCAATTCTTATAAATTGGCAAACAGGGTCTTTTTGAGTCATATTCCCAAGACTGTAACGCTCTTGCTTGTCCATGAAGAGATTCCACAAACTAAAAAGTTTACCTTGCACATATCCACAAGAATGCGTCTCAAGAGTCAATAAGATATTATCTAATGACTCATTACTCATTCCATTCTAAATGAAGAAAATTTTATCTTCTTTGTTTACGGAAATCATTCCCAAAGAAGGACATCGCGTATTACAATTCTATCACGCACATTTGTAATAAACTTTCATTGTTTTTTTTCTTCTCCTTTTTGAATACGAACTTTTACCGAGACCCAACATGTATGGGATAAATGAATCTGAAGATTCACCAGCTAAACGAACCTTTGCTTTGATTATCCAGTGTATATCTTCTGGGATGCCCTTGTACATTAACAGTCTCAGTCTTTCATACCTAACTTTGTAGATTTTGGTTAGATCATTTTTAGGAATAGAAGGGAAATGCTTTCTTAGATTTGAGAGAATGACATCCATTTTGAAGGAGAAAGAGTAAATTATTATGGGAAACTGAAAAATAAACCAACTTGAGAGTCATAGAGTACTGTTATTCACCACTTAACCAGGAACACAAAGAACTGCAAAAGAAAGAAACAAAATTAAAATAAATTCTACTCGTAACAAGGATTAGAAAGTGAGATGGATTCTACCTCAACAACTTGATGTTCCAGAAATGGTTTGAGTCTTTGTCCATTGACCTTAAATACATTACCATTCCTAGGATTCTCAATATCTATGGCCCCATAAGAATACACATGTTTGACAATAAAAGGACTAGTCCGCCTAGATCTCAATTTTCTAAGGAAAACGTGAAGATGATAATTATAAAGCAGAACTTTTTGACCAAATTCAAATTTTTTTTTCAAAATTGATTTATCATGAAAAGCTTTTGTTCTAGCTTTATAAATCTTTGAGTTTTCATATGTATCATTTCTCAATTCCTCAAGTTCATTTAATTGCAATTTGCGTAATTTGGAAGCATCATCAAGATTTAAATTGAAAGCTTTAATGGCCCAAAATGCTTTATGCTCCAGTTCTATAGGCAAGTGACAAGGTTTTTCATAGACTAACCGATAGGGTGACATGCCTAAAGATGTTTTGAAAGCAGTACGGTAAGCCCAAAGTGCATCGTTTAATCTTAAAGACTAATCTTTACGATTTGGGTTAACCATTTTTTCCAAAACTTGTAAAATCTCCCTATTTGCTAATTTAACTTGTCAACTTGTCTGAGGGTGATAAAGGGTGGCAATTTTGTGTGTGATACCATATTTCTTAATTAAAGATTCAAATGATTTATTGTAAAAATGTGTTCCCCCATCACTGATGATAGCTTGAGGGATTCCAAATCAACTCAAAACATTTTCTTTTAAAAATTTGAGAACAGTTTTATGATCATTGTGTCGACATGGAATCGCCTTAATCCATTTTGAGACATAATCAACTGCAACTAAAATATACATAAATCCAAATGATGATGGAAATGGACCCATGAAATCAATTCCCCAACAATCAAAACTTTCAATGACAATGATAGGGTTCAGAGGCATCATGTCTCGTTTAGAAATGGACCCCAATTTCTGATAATTTTCACAACTTTTACAAAAAGTATAGTTATCCTTAAATAAAGTGGGCCAATAAAATCCACTCTGCAAGACTTTTACAGCTATTTTCTTTGAAGAAAAATGACTCCCACATGCTTTTGAATGACAAAATTTAATGACATTACCTACCTCATTGTCGGGAATGCATCTCTGAAAGATTTGATTAGGACAATATTTGAACAAATATGGGTCATCCCAATAAAAAATTTTCACCTCAATCAAAAACTTTTTTCTGTCTTGGTGTGTCCACTGAGGCAGCATCTTACTTGTTACAAGAAAATTGATAATGTTAGCAAATCAAGGCATGGAATTGACAGAAAATAAAAATTCATCGGGAAAAGAATCATTGATAGGTGTGCTATCAAAAGATGAGCATGTTGTAAGTCTAGACAAATGATCTGTAACAATATTTTTGGCTCCTTTCTTGTCTTTTATTGTGATGTTGAATTCTTGAAGTAACAAGATCCACCGTATCAACCTAGGTTTGGCATCCTGCTTAGACATTAAATATCTAACAGTAGCATGATCGGTGAAAACAACAGTAGAAGAACTAATTAAATAAGCTCAAAATTTGTCCAATGCAAACATTATAGCAAGTAGTTCTTTTTCAGTAGTAGTGTAATTCATTTGAGCACTATTCAAAGTTCGACTTGCGTAATAAATTACATGAGCCTTACCTTCCTTTCTTTGGCCTAAAATAGTGCCAACAACAAAATCACTAGCATCACACATTAACTTAAAAGACAAAGACCAATCAAGGGATTGCATAATAGGAGCAGATGTCAGAAGATTGAATAATTTTTCAAAAGATTTTTGACAATCTTGGGTCCAATCAAATAGTGCATCTTTTGTCAGAAGATTACATAATGATCTAGATATGGTACTAAAGTCCTTAATGAATCTTCTGTAAAATCCTGTATGTCCTAAAAAAGAACAAACTTCTCTGACTATTTTTGGGAAAGGAAAATGAGCAATTAATTCAACTTTAGCCTTATTAACTTCAATTCCCTTAGAAGATATCACATGACCTAACACTATTCTTGAGGTAACCATGTAATGACATTTTTCCCAGTTTAATACAAATCATTTTTCTTCGCATCTTTTAAGAACTTTTTCCAAATTTTCAAGACAATTTTCAAAAGAATTTCCAAAAACTGTCAGGTCATCCATGAAAACTTCTAAATAATGCTCAATCATATCACTGAAAATACTTAGCATGCATCTTTGAAAAGTTGTCAGAGCATTACAAAAACCAAAAGACATTCTTCTATATGCAAAAGTGCCAAAGGGACACGTAAAAGTAGTCTTTTCTTGATCCTCTAATGCAATTGGTATTTGATTATACACTGAATAACCATAAAAAAAATAATAGTAGGGATGTCTTGCTACTCTTTCCAGAATCTGATCAAGAAATGGCAAAGGAAAATTATCTTTCCTAGTGGCTGCATTCAATTTTTTAAAATCAATACACATATGCCAACTAGATGAGACTCGGGTAGGTATTAATTCTCATTTTTCATTTTCAACCACTGTTATTCGATATTTCTTAGGCACAACTTGTGTAGAGCTTACCCACTGGCTATCAAAGATAGGATAGATAATTCCAACATCAAGTAATTTAAGAACTTCAACTCTAACTACCTCTTTCATGTGTGGATTTAATCTTTTTTGAGGTTATTGAGATATTTTAGCATTATCCTCTAAATGTATTCTATATGTACAAATTAATGGATTAATGTCTTTTATGCCCTTTAATGTCCATCCAATTGCACTTTTATGCATTTTAAGTACTTCTATCAACATACCTTCTTGTTCTTTGGTAAGGGATGAGGAAATTACCATCGGAAAGCTTTGTTTTTCTCCCAAAAATGTGTACTTCAACCTATCAGGTAATGGCTTTAGTTCCAGTGTGGGTATTTCTTCATGAGCATTTTCACTCATGGGTTTTAGATTTTTTAATCTCGGCTTCCATCCTTTGTATTCCATTACCTGTGAACAGTCAAGCAAAGAACATACTTCAGAAATATCATCATCTAATTATATACCTGAATCAAAGGAATTAATTAAACAAATTTCTAATGGGTCAGAAGAACTCCTGATTTGAAGATGATCATCTATAATGGCCGCAATCCCTTCAATTTCTTCCTTGTCATCATAGACTTCCTGTGGTTGCTTGCACATATTGAAAACATTAAGCTCCAGTGTCATATTTCCAAACGTTAGCTTCATCACTCCATTTCTACAATTAATCAAAGCATTAGATGTTGCTAAAAATGGGCGACCTAAGATAATGGGAATTGACATAGAACTATCAACCATAGATTCAGTTTCCAAGATAATAAAATCCACAAGATATATGAATTTATCAACTTGTACCAACACATCTTCTACTATTCCTTTTGGGATTTTAATTGATCTATCAGCAAGTAGAAAAGTTACAGAAGTCGGTTTTAACTCACCTAGGTTAAGTTGCTAATAAACTGAATATGGAAGCAAATTAACACTAGCACCAAGATCTAGTAAAGCTCATTCAATTTTATCTTCTCCAATAATGCATGAAACTGTAGGATAACCAGGGTCTTTATATTTTCAACTCATTATTGTTTTGAAGAATAGAGCTTACTTGTTCAGTCAAAAAAGCATTCTTTTTTATATTATGTTTCCTTTTAACATTGCACAAGTCCTTTAAAATTTTGGCATAACAAGGGATCTGTTTGATAGCATCTAATAGAGGAATATTGACCTTCACTTGTTTAAAGATTTCAAAAATGTCACTGTTATGGTTCGCTTTACTTGAATTGTTTAATGCTTGAGGATATGGTGGTGAAGGCGAAGGTTTGGTCTCCTTTTGGCCAGGTGCCTTATCAACTCCTTCCTCATCTTTGGAATTTGACTCATCATTTTTCTCACAAGGTTCAGGAATTTATTTTTCAACAACCTTTTCACTCCTAAGAGCTATCATTGACTTGACTTAATCTATTTGTTGGCTTTCTGAACTACCCTCATTTAGGTTGTACTGACCCTTGGGATTTGGTTAAGGTTGAGAGGGAAACTTTCCTTTCTCGTGAATGGTGAGTACAGAAGAAAGTTTAGCAAGAGTGTCTTTTATGTCAATCATGGCTTGAGTATTTTGGTTATTAATGGCCTCTTGCTTTTCCATGAATGCATGCAATGTTCCTTCAAGGTTTTTCCTATATGGTGGGACATAAGGTGCATAGCCTTGAGAATTTTGAGAGTCCTACTATGCTTGAGGAGGTGGTAGTTGCATAAATTGTGCCTGATTGTTGGTCCTCCAACTGAAGTTCAGGTGATTTCTCCATCCCGGATTGTTTGTGGCTGAAAAAGAAAAAGTGAATGGATTTTTAAAATTGTTTCTGAATGCTTATGTCTTGAAGTATGTCAAATGAGTTTTTGATGATAACAAAAGCAAAAAAAGAAGATCAAGATCTCAAAGAGTAGATTGATACAAATTGAAGCTTTAACAATGCCCCTTTTGAATATCTCAAGTTTTCTCACAAAAACAGGGCAAAAATGTTTTTAGGATTTGATTCTCGTATATGAGTGTTAGATTGATGTTCTAAATTGAAGTTCAACCCTTAAAGAAGCCCCAAGGCAAGTATTTATAAGTTTTTTAAGTAAAGGAGCTATTGGGACATTTTTAGCCAAGCATTAAATGTCATTAATATAGTCGTTGGACTCTGTCAGATTGCTTGTAATCAATTACACAGCAAATGTAATCAATTACATTGTTGTTCTAACGTGTTCTTGGCTTTCTAGGCTCTGTGTAATCGATTACATTCTTGGTGTAATCGATTGCAAGGCCTCTGACTTGCGTTGTAATCAATTATATACCTTCTTGAACGTGTTCTTACCTTTCTGGGTTCAATGTAATCAATTACATTACTGGTGTAATCGATTACAAGGCCTCTGACTTGCTTGTAATCGATTACATGCTCCATGTAATAGATTACCAGCTCTTTGTTTAGCTTGTAATCGATTACAAAACATGTGTAATTGATTACCTTGGCCTTTGAACACATTTTTCAAGTCCAATTAAGTTTGTAAGCCATTTCTAACACTTCAAGACATTTGATTAAACATAAATCCTTTCATGAGTGTTAAATCTAAGATTGAAAATAATGTTTCTTTGAAAAACATGTTTAGCTTTGAATTTTCACACTTATTTTGGAAATGATATTTGGAAAAACATTTGAGAATCATTGAGATACTTAAAGGGCATTTTACATTGATATTCTAAGACCTATATCTAATATACCTCTTTTGATCTTGGTCTTTTCTTTTACTCTTGATCTTCTCTTTTTGATCTTGATCTTCTCTTTTTGCTTTTGTTATCATCAAAAACTAGTTTGACATGCTTCAAGACATAAGCATTCACATTCTCCCCCTTTTTGATGATGACAAACTAAGCATTCAATAGAAGGAGAAATATTTGCATTTATTTGATTATCATATATTTAAGCACAACTCTCTCCCGTAATGTATGCATGAGATAAAATATGTGATAGCACAAAACTCCCCCGTACACATGTAATATATTTCACTAATCTCTCCCCCGTTGGTATTATCAAAAAGAAGACATAAGCATTCAGATTTGATATAATCATTTCAGCCCAGCAAGATCAATATCAGAGTATAAACCGTTTAGCACATCAATATGTGATACCAATAGCAAATGCATATGAAGAACATCTTAGATAGTATTTATCATTTATGCCAATAGAATTTAGAGTCATATACAAGAGCAATATGGGATTAGATAAAGATTAAGCATAAGGAAAGCATCATGAAAGAACAGAACATCAAGATTAAGTAAAATTATGAAAAATAATGTTTTGTAATCGATTACAATGGTCCTGTAATCAATTACCAGACTACTAAAGCTCAGTTTTTGTATTTTAAACAGTAAAGGACCAAACTTGAATCATTCAAAATTGTTCCAAGACATTCCAAATCAATTCCAAACAACATTTAAGAATATAGTCCAATCAGATTATGATTTGAAACACATTATTGTGCAGTAAAACAACATATTATGCATCAAGATATCATACTATGCAGCAAGATATCACATTATGCAGCAAAGCAGTATATTATGCATCAAAATAACATATTATGCAGCAAATTAATGAATTGTATGGCAGAATTAGATGCATGATTGATCCAAAAAGGTAATTTCAAAGATATTTTCATCAAATATGCTATTTCAAACAAAAAGCAAACTAATCTAGCATATGTAAAGAGGCATATGTATTGTACGTTTTTGCCCTATTTTTGTGAGAAAACTTGAGATATTCAAAAGAAGCATTGTTAGAGCTTCAATTTGTATCAATCTACTCTTTGAGAGAGTTTCTATCATTCAAACACTTTGTTTATTCTGTAAAGAGGGTGAGGTATCCCTTGTTGAAAAGGAGATGAGGTATCCTTCAAAGGTGTAAAGAGGGTGAGGTATCCCTCAAAGGTTGTAAAGGGTGAGGCATCCCTGTTCTGAAGCTCAAAGCACAAAGGTGAGGTATTCCAATGTGTTGTTGAGTGCTCCAATCTGTAAAGGTTTTCAAGCACCCGTTCAAGCTTGAAGTTTAGTGGAAAATCTCGAGTGGTTCGCTTGAGGACTGGACGTAGGTCACAAGGGGTGGCTGGACCAGGATAAATCCTTGTGTTTGATTCTCTCAACCCTATCTCTTTACATTTGTGCATTTATTTTATATACTTACTTGAATGTTATTTATCTTGGCTCGTTTAATTTGTGAGTGAAGAATTAAATCTCATTTATCTATTTACTTCAATTGTCCAATAGCTTCAACAAAAATTGATAAACAAACATTTTATGAAAGATTTGTGAAAATATTTCATAAACTCAATTCACCCCCTCTTAAGTTTGAGACCACTTGGTAATATTGTTCATTGCATTTACTTGCTCATGCACAACTTCTTTAAAAACAAAAATTTTTGGACATTCTTTTGTTGAGTGTCCAAATTCATCACAAATGCTACAAATTTCTTCATTTTGTATAGATTTGATTTCTTTTACTTTCCCTGATTCCATGGCTTCAACCTTTCTAGCCAAACTAGTAAACCTAGTATTTAGATCTTCTTCTTGACTAAGATGATATTTTTCTTTACTAGCATTTACAAGGTTATATCTAATTGAATTTTTAGAAGGATTAGTACCATGCCAATATTGAGAATTTTCAGCCAAATGGTCTACATAGTCTAAAGCTTCTTCAGGTTCTTTATCAAGAAACTCACCATTGCACATTGTTTTCACAAATTGTTTAGTTTCGAGTGTTAACCTTTCTTAAAATAAGCTTATAGTGTGCCATTTTTTAAAACCATGATGTGGGCAAGAATTCAACAAAATTTTAAAACATTCTCAACTTTGAAAATATGCTAGATTTGAATTTCAGAAAAAATTTTGGATTTGTCTTTTCAAAGCATTGGTTTTATGTGTTGAAAAAATTTCTTTAAAAACTGACCTTGCATTTCTTGCCATGTACTAATTGATCTTGGTTTCAAAGTGTTAAGCTAAGTTTTTGCTTTATCTTTCAAAGAAAAAGGAAATAATTTAAGGCTAACAAACTCTTCAGTGCAAGTTTGATCATTAAAAGCAGTACATACTTCCTCAAATTCTTTTAGATGTAAATATGGGTTTTCAGATTCTAAACCACGGAAATTAGGAAGTAATGAAATCATACCTGACTTGAATATAAAATTGTTAGCATTGAGTGGACAAATAAAATATGATGGACTAGAATTTCGAGATGGTTGCAAATACTCACACATGGTTCGCAACGGTTGATTACCATGTTCATCATGCACACTTTCATTTTCAGCCATTGTGTTTGATGTGTGTGATTGTGATTCAAACAAATTAATATGTAAAGTACTAGGATTAGCTTTAACTAAATGACCAGAATTTAAATCACGATACCAATTAAGCATAAATAAGTAACTTAAAATATAAAATAAAATGTACAAGCTAGCAATATAAACCATCCATTAAATATTAACAAAGATGTGGTACAAACTAACCACCAAATAAATATTAATAAGGGTGTGGTATAAATCAGCCACCAAATATATATTAACACTTAGTAAATAAATATTAACAAATGTGTGGTATAAACTAACCACCAAATAAGTTAATAAGCAGATAAATTAAAAAGTTAGTATGCAGATAAATTAAAATGTTAGAAGCGGGTAAAGTAAAAAGTTAGATAACTGATAAAGTAAAAAGTTAGATAGTTAGTAAGTTAGTAAGCAAGAAAATGAAAAAGTTTGTAGGTTAGTAAGTTAGAAAGTTAGAAATAAAATGCAGAAAGTAAAATATAGAAAATAAAGTGCAGAATGTAAATTATAGAAAATAAAGTGTGAAAAATAAAGTGCAGAAAGTAAATTTAAAATATGAAAACCAAAAAATTGGTAAGCCGATTTTTTGCTCCGGCGAGAGAGAAGAAAAGAAGAAAGATTATTTTATTAATGATTGTAGATTACTGAGAGAGATAATGGAGAGTTTCCCCCACTAAGTTAGTACGTTAGTAAGTACAAAGAAAAAAATTAAAAGAGTAGAATATATATATATATATATATATATATATATATATATATATATATATAATATTTACACCATAAATTTGTTCTTCAAATCAAGTCCTCAGCAACGGCACCAAAAACTTGATGCTGATTAAAAGTTACAAACCCAAGTGCAAGTTGTTTCAAGTAATAAATTCTCGGAAGTCCAAGGTCGATCCACAGAGAATTGATGAAGAAAAATTCTTTGACGTAAAGTAAATATTTTGTCACAACAATAAAAGTGATAAAACTTAGTCACAAATTAAAAAAACTTACTTGGGTTAGGAGATCCACTCTTGATAAATAAATTAAGGACAATATTAATTCTTTTAATAACTCAATTAGAATCCACACATAATGGAGGTTCCAATCGAAAAATACAACATTCAAAGTTCATTAAAAATTATATGCATAATTATATTATGATTCCTTTAATCATCTATTAACACCACCACTTATAAATGGGCTCAAGCATTTATTGTGCCAACCTCTTGTCTACAATGAATCAAGATCTCCACTTTACAAGGAAGGTTTCTAACTTGATTGAAAATAAAATACAACACATATAATGACCACTTGAAAATATATCATTTAAGTACAAGAAAGAAATTAATCTAACCTTAACTTATTACCAAAAGCTTCACCCTTTCACCCCAAGTAAAATGAAAATTGGTTACTCACAGACAAGAAGAAAGAAAGAGAGAAGAAGAAGAACATAACTTCAATTTAGAATAAAAGAAAACTACAACAAGATAATCAAACAACAAAATAGTATGATCTTGATATCTAATACCAAGATTCCTAAATGATCAGCCAAGGCTCCCTTTTATAGAGAATTAGAGATATAAAATGACAAGGGGGCTGATTCATGAGTGGGTGGATGAGTGGAAAATGAGTGAAAAATGCCAAATGACTTTTGATGAGTAGAAAATTATAGAGATTCTTTATCTCTGAAATCATTCAGTTCTGAAGTAATTGAATGTGTCAGAATATTGAAATGTAGTCTTCATGAAAGTTGTATACTAGATCTTAGCTTTCAAATGCCACCAGAATCACGCTCTGATTACTGTACACTATTCAGGTTCCAATCACAAAACCCATATTCTAATTTCTAGGCCCAATTTGTTCTACTAGATATCCGATTTTGACCTAGAGCTCTCATAAAAGTTGTAGATCTCTATCTTATCTTTTCAACAAGGTAAAATACGTAATTGTTAGACATCTAGAACTCAAGATATGTCTAAAATACAGAAATAGTGTAAGACGTAAATCATGCTGAAAAAATTAATTAAGTCCAATTTGAGTCCAAACTTATAAAACATAATCAAACTCAATTAATTAAGTACATGAAGAGTGTAAATGACTAAAAATAATGGTTTATGAATGTATAAAATATGTTATTATCACTAACATTATTCTCTTCACTACCAAGAGATATGATAACCTATACAAAGTTGATCTTGATGAGCTAAATAATCAAAATGTAACATGCTTGGTGTCCATGAATGATGAAAAATGGATATGGGATAAAAAGTTTGACCATGCAAATATGAAATTGCTTTAAAAACTTATGAAAAATGATCTTGCAAAGGGACTTCCTAAGATCAAGTTTGAAGAGGACTTATTTTGTGAAGCATGCAAAGGGGCAAACAAACAAAAGTATATTTTCAAGAAAAGAATGTGGTTACTACCACAAAACCCCTAGAGTTGTTACATATTGATCTATTTGGTCTAACTAGAACCACCATCAGAAGACTAAGCCTACATGGACTATTGAAGAATAACTTGGTAGGATGAATACTAGGTCGAGAAAGTTGAAGGCTAAACAAAGAGAACTGTGAAATGAAATGAATCATAAATTCTATAAGGTGTTGACTACTATTGAAGAATTTAATGGAAGATTTTGATAGTTTGACACTTAGTAGGTGTTGAAGTATTAAAATGAGCTTAAACCTAGGACCACCCAATCTTATAGACCAAGACCTATCCTTACTTGTCACCCAAATCCTCCAAATCATGTCGACATCTTTTCTGGATTTGATTCTAATGATGCTTCGTCTTAATATTCTCTATTTATGATGTGAAGTTGCATTTGCTTGTTATCTTTTTGTGATGAAAAAGGAAGAGTAAGGAAAAAATAGCTTGCTTTTATTATTATTCCTCCTAAACACCTTAGTCTTATGTTTTTTTTCTACAACTTACTATAGTTTGCTGGTTTTCTAATGAACTGTCATGGCTCTTGAATGATTAATCAATGAATACAGTACATGTTTTAATCAAATTGTGCACATATTTATTCTGTTACCTTGCTCTTATATCATATTCTGTAATCCTCTTATAACTTGAACTCAAAAAGCTTAATGTTAAGAATGGCTAAGGGGGAGCAATCTAAGTTCAGAAAACTGGTTTATTTGAAAACTTTAGGAATATTAAGAATTCAATGGTTTGTCATCATCAAAAAGGGGGAGACTGTAAGCTCCTCATCCTTTTTTTAAGGTTTTGTTCTAAATCCTTTTTATTTTATAAGATTTTGATGATAACAAACTATTGTGTTCTAAAGGCTTACATCAGAAAGCTCCTATATCAATTGCTCTACACTCTTAATGGATTCTATCTTTTGAATGAGCTTTAATAATTCTGAATAGTGTGAGTTGTTCTAATAGTTTGTTGAAATGTGTTAAGGTCAAAAAAACTATATTTTGAAGATTACACTTGACGTTAATGAAAGTCAAAGAACTTATAGTGGTTAGAAAGCTAATGCTTAGAAAGATACCCTTCAAAAAGTTATTTATTGAGAAAGCTCTCCATCAGAAAGCAATTTGCTCAAAACGCTCTCCATCAAAAAGCTATGATCGTGAAACTTCAACTTAGAAGATCAAAGTCTCTTAGGAATGTCTTTTAGAAAGTCAACTAACATGAAACATTCTCCTAAGAAAGTACAAAAGTTATTGTACCAACTGTGAGAAAGCTGCAAAAGCTGCCACAAAAAGACAAAATAATGGTTATATCTCTTCAACAAGTTACATGACATAGTGTAGCTACATTTAATGAAGCCCAATGTTTATAATATCTTGATTGCCTATAAATTGAAGCTTTAAAAGTTCATTAATCGCAAAGAACTCATGGTTGTTGAAGTGCTTTTAAATATTTCAAGTTTCAACTCTCTGTAAAAAGCTTTATAATCATATCAGTTATTGTTATATTGCTTTCTGATAGCAACACTCTATCTCTACTTGTACATTCTTTCTATATCTTGTAAGTAAAGTTCAGTGCTCTGATTCTAAGTGTTGTAATCCACTTTTTAAGCTTATGAGCAATCAAACACAAGCCCATTTCTTATATCTTTGTAACCTTGACCCTATCATGGTATGTGAGGTTTATAACTGAGCTTAAAGAGGTTAGATTTGAAAACAGACTCGTAATCTAGCATGGAAAGGCTACAATCGAAGAAAAACTAGTCGATTATATAAAAATCGAGGTTGCATGTTGGGGACTAGAAGTAGGCAAAGTGATTTAGCCAAACTAGTATAAAATCTTATGTGTAAAGCTCTCTTTATCCTTATCTTTTTACAACTTGAACTTCACTTTATAAACTCTGATATCTTAGGTTCTTCTAAGTAAAAAGATCTATTTGTGAAAATTGTTTTCTAATATCAAACATTGGTAAAAGTTTTTCAAACCTTAAGAAAGTTGGTTTGAAAGCATTTTGCTAGTATTCTGAACTCCATTAGTATCAGGTTTCTGATACTTCTTTTTTAGATAATTGATCTTTGAACTAAGCTTTCTGAAGTCTTATACTAACACTCTAATCATATTATCCAAGTTTATACACTTGAGAAAGCTTGTTTAAATTTCTGACAAGGGTTCAGAATTTTAAAAAAAGCACAATTCAACCCCTTTTTTTTTTGTGCAAAAGCCATCTTCACTTGGCCCACAGTGTCACCCATGCTTTTGTTGGACCATCGCCGTACCACTTGAAAAAATTAAAAGAAAGTTAGGATGGTGTATGGAAGGCTCATGTGTCGACATTAAAGTTGGTATGCCTAGAAAAATACCTAAGCATTTGGGTGTAACTATGTGAGCACTAGCTGAAGATGGTTCAGAACGCCCATCTCGAAAGGAAAAAAACAGAAGATAGATCCCGAGCTTACTAAACATCATTTCATACATGTACATAAAATGTCTATCCCCCAAGGCCCACATTGTGTAGATCCGTTCTTCATCGCCTATCGAATGGACCTCAAACTTCTCATCCTAGACACCATCTTCAATCAATTTGAGGTAAACCTGTAAAGCGATTACCTCTTCCAAAGTGTCATATCGAGATGGTATTTGAACTCACCCATCTATACAAGTTAGTGCTTGGTGCCACGTTGGATGCGCGAATTGGGGCTGTAGAAAGGGTAGTAGCATTCGTTCTTTTCCCCATAGTCAAATCTCGAAAGGAGAACTTATAGAGGCCAAACTTTTGACATCATTAAACTTATTTTTTAACTTTTTTGAGATCTCAGATAATGTACATGTCAGCTTGAGCCTTGTTATCTTCCTTGCAACATCCACCCTTTAGATCATATCCCGGATCTCAGCACTAGAAAGCAACCTCTATGACCTAACAAAGACATTGTCCCCAAAAAAAGCCTTTCACCACGCCATACACGGAGTTAGTGTTTTAGACAATATCTCCAAGGAATTACTACCATTTGCACTATTACTCTCTACCTCTCATACCTTTTCCATAGCTAGAATGAAAAAATGCCAAAAAAGGGGAGAAAAGGGGAGTAGGGACTACCTTTAGTGTGGAGGACGTTGAAGAAAATTGAAAGAAAGGGGTTGAAAATGTGCACCATTGTGTGTGCCGTCGTGAACCATCGCAAACTTTCTCGTCGAAAATCACCTAAATCACCGGAGAGTCTTTCTTAGAATTTTGAGAAGTAGCATAAATAGGAGGTTTTCACCCATTCCCTTATTTATAGGCTACCAGTGCCTCAACTACCACTGTCATGGCAAGGGTACACTAGGCATTTGAAAATGTTTGAAATGATGGCAGCGCAAAGCCTAAATGGTGGTGTCTACTCACTAACTGCCACGTGTTTCCAAAAAACTACCAATAGCAAGCGAAACGACACTGGCCATAAAACAAAGCATCACAGAGAAGCCAAGTGTAACTGACCCAAAAGAATGTAATGCCTGATCCCGGACAAAATCATACCCCTGATGAGGGATCTCAGATCTCATTACCAGATCCCATCTATCAAGGTGACACTATCTAGGATCACGGTTGAACTTATTTTGAAATCTATTAACCTCATAAATTTTTAGATCTTAGTATATATAGCATGAAACTTCCACTAGGACCCTCATCATAATAGTTCCTGGAAAAAGCAGGCATTATAACTTCACACAAGATCCAAGAAGGATACCCGTTATTGGGGGCAAGTGAAGAAGGATCTTGTACACTAGAAATCGGACAACAACCACACATCCCATTGGAAGGACGATCTAGGTGTTAACGCCTCTCAGTGGGTCCCATAGATTGAGGACAACTAACACTCCCGTTGGCCTCTGTAACACCCTAATACAGATATCTGGATATATTCAGATTTTACCGAGATATACAATATTAGTTGTGTCACTTACAACATAACTAACTAATAACATATGTCTATAATCACAATCAATCAATTATAGAAAGCCTTGAGAGAATGCGAAAAACATAAGCTCATACATATATATATATACAACCTCAGCCATAAAAGGCATATTGTAATACATAACTCTTAAAATATACAAAGCAAATATAAACTTATACATAAGCTTTGTCTACTAAAGCATATAAAACTATACTAGTCTTCATGCTTTGCCTTCTTTCCCGTAGCAGGGTCTATACTTGGATTTACATGGAAGAACAAGCAGGGTAAGAATTATAATTCTTAGTAAAAGCAATTCCAACACTAGCTAGCTATAACATTGCATAACAAATATAACAATTTCTATAACTACCATCATAGGAGTTTCTTCTACTTTTCTCATAATTACACACTACCAAGTAATGTGATCTAAACTGATAGCCTACATACTGTTAGATATAAACAACTACCCATACAATTATAAATACCAATAGCAACAGATAATGCCAAAACAACTATTTGTAAATGCAATGAGGATGATATGCAAATGATTATGCCTAAGAAATATCCTAAAGATATGCTTATGCAAGGTTTTATTTGGAAATACATGCAAAGTTTTATTTTGAAAACCAAGGATTCCTACTCATTCCTAGAACCTAAATGTTCCATGTAAGCTTCTATGGTAGAGAGGAAGAGCTGCAACCCAACTCTACTTGTAACCCTTGGCTCTTGGTCAAGAATAACTTGTCCCTTTAGGAACTTTTGACTCCCATCTGTTTGTCCAAATGATGGTGTACATCATAGGCTACCATACATTGGGAGAGCAAGCTAAACATCATACATACACACTCATCTCAATTAAGAACCAAGATGTTTACGAGGAACTGATTTAGCATATTATCATGTGTTAAATAGAGGAAAAACTCATCCTCACATTACACGTATCTTGGCACTACCGAGAAGTTCAGGTTGAATCCTTGTTCAAAAGAACCCTCTGAACTCCCCACTTATCTCCCTTGGCCTTGGCACTATCGAGATGTTAGGACTAAATCCTTGTTCAAAGAACCTTTCGAATTTCCCATTATCTCCTTTAGCCTACATGATTATACATAACATCAAAGGATACTCACCAAGATCAGCACTACTAGACTATTCCTATATACATACATCTAGACAAGTGTAAGATACATATCTTGGTTGTATCTAGCTTTCGTTATTATCATATCTCTAGTAGTAACCTAAGCTACACTAGAGTGTTTAACGTCCCAGATACCTGTGTTATCAATTTCTCACTCATGGAATGCTCAAGGACTTCAATTCCCATACTTGATTTAGTATCTAAGGAGAATAAATCTCACTCATCTTACAATTTCAACTCAACTTTACTATTAACAGAGTTATTGCATATTTCTGCTATACTTCATGAATATGATTAGTCGCCATTCATCTTATTATGTATTTAGTAATGTACAAGATCCCACTTTCCTAGAGAACTTAATACATCCTACCTTCCTTCACTTAGGAGCTAAATACACAACTCTATCTCCACTCAAAAGAATCTTGTTCAAGAGTGGTTAACAAAAGCAACACTTTGTTACTTAAGGATCTAGGTACCTTCCCAAGGTAATCCACTACTCTTGGATATCCTATAGTTCATACCTTTCTCATACTTACTAGAATGAATATTACTAATCCATCCTAGTATACTTGAATCTATTACACCACATCATCACATCTTAAGTGATATCTAACGCAATACTAAGTTGCCTAAGTTGCTAGACACTTACCCAAGGCAATCCATAAATCTTGGTTGCTTTAAGGTTCGTACATTCTCTATACATAACAAAAATATGCATATGAGTCTCTATTCAAATCATAGTTATTCATTTCCTAGCTTAAACAAGCTTTACATGAAGCCCAAGAATAATAAATTAAGCTTTACATGAAGCCGAAGAATAATAAATTATGTTTCCATAAGTTCCTAGCCCTCGCCCCTCTTAAAAGATTGGCTAGGACAAGCCAAATTCTAACCTTTAACATGCCCATAACCGGTTATGAGATCCAAGTAATCGGTTATGGACTGTTTAACCTTCGAGGAGAGTCTTTGTTTTAAGCCAATAACTGATTATGGCTTCTTAGTAATCGATTATTAGGTATAACAGAAACCTATGCCAGCCACTAATAATTAGTTATGTCATAAGCATAACCGGTTATTTGAACCAGTTCTCATATTCTGGAACTTCCAGATAATCGGTTGTGGACTTCCATAACCAGTTATCTAGGCCATTTTTCTGTAGAAGGAACAGGGCAACACACGACCCTTCACCATTCTTTCCATTACCCCATGGATTCTAAGTGATTTATAATTCTAAACATGATCTCAAAGCATATTAGAATCATCCAACACTATCTTAATCCATTTAACTTAGAATCATGAACAAAGTTTAATAATCCACTATACTCATTTGCTATCTTCAACCTCAAAAAAATCTATGGATAATTCCTAGGTGTAGACTAATACCCTTGAATTGATTAAGCTTCATCCTAATCAATCTTATCCATTAAAGGCAATAAACAAGCATGAACACAACATAAACCACCCAAAACCCATATTTCATCTAACCCTAACCCATATTTCACCTTTGAGCTGGAGCTTGGATCTTGGAGTTTTCCTTGCTCTTCTTTCTTTCCCCCTTTTTCTTTCTCTCCTTTGGCTCCTTCTTATTTTTCTTCTATATTCATTTTCTCTCTTTTTCAGTAGCAAAGGCTGTCTTTAAAGAGAGAGAGAGTCGAGGGAGACTTGGGCTCTTAGGGCTGTACTGGAAACCTGTATCTTCTAAGAACACTTAGTTTTAGCTAAAACAAGTTTTTCAACTTTCAACAACTTTAGAATAAATCATAAGATTCATCTAAAGTATAGTTTCACCATTTTCATGATTTTTCATATCTGCTGCTAGTCAATCTGATATTAAAACACATAACCAGTATGCTTAAAAATACCAAGTTAACTTTGATTATATTGAAACTTGAACTACATCTTATTTCATATATTTGTGACCCAGAAATAAATTATCCATATTTATTTCCCACATCTAAGCATTTAATGCCTTTTTTTAAGTCATTTTAAGCTACTTTTCAACTTCTGTGCTGCAGCAAAGTGTCTAAACTAACTCAATTTGGCACAAAACTTCACTGACATGTCATACAAGTACTATGCTACCTTTGTAACTATATACAAGTCTAACATATTTCTGGGGATGTTACAGCCTCTGTATGGAGTATCTCAACACTTTTCTTACAACATAAAGTAGAGCGTCAAGCTAAGGGCAACTGTTCTAAACTAGGATCCAATACTAAGGTCAATAGGAAGCAACTCGGCGCCATCTACCCTAGACCACAGCTCCAACCTGAAATGAACCCACTGCTTAATGGCTAAATAATTAGGAGGCAATCACTCTCAGTAAATCCTAAATAATTAGGAGTGATTGTAGGCCTCAATAGCCATAATTGCCTATGAATGCACAATTCAAAATAGGATTCCCTCTTATTTTGCTTAACTATTAAGCAAACCCCCTCTATAAATAATGAGCTAAGCCATTCAGGTATAGATCTGAACCCTAAACACTTTTCTCCTAGTGCATAGTCTAACTTGAGCATTAGAGTGCCTTTGTAGGTGCATCACTTTCTTGCTTTGCCGCTGCTACCACCGCACTAAGGAGGGAAACACCACCCTCAACTCATTAGATACACATTCAAGTGGTCCACTTGAACCCGTTCAGAACAAGGATCAAAAACTATCTTTAACTTTCTTGCATCCCTTGGGAAATATGACCAATCTAGGGAAGGTGACTTTGCGATGGCAAATATGAGAGATTGAATTGGTGATGGAGAAAGAAGGCATAAAAAAGGGTGTAAACAAGTGTTAAATGTTGATTGAGATATGTTAAAATAAAAAAATTGTTGACTATAATGCCACATTAGATTTTAATAGTGACAATGACATGTAAGCATTCCATCTCTTTCACTAATTGTTAGTTAACAAAATGATGAAATTGAGTTCAATTTTAATTAGTGATAGGCTAAATTACAAAAGTTGATTTGTGAGAGATTAGATTAAAATTGAAAATATTTGTAATGGGTTAAAATAGGGTTTTTTTCATAAACACAACTTCACTATAAACCTACCATTGACAAAATTCAAGTTTGCAAAATTAAGTTTATTTAAAATCAATTTTGCATATAATCTAAATACACACATTGAGGTCTAGTTGAGAAGCCACGAGCACATCTAAGAATGTGAACTGTAACACCCTCGAGAATATGTTAGACTTGTATATGGTTACAAGCTAGCCTAATACTTGCTTAACATGCCTTTTTTTTGTGACCTTCTGAGCACGTTTAGTAAAGTTTGTGTATGTATGTTAGCACTTTAAAAATAAATGACCTAAGAATGCCTTCCATGCATGTGTCATATATAGTAAATATTAGATACAAAACCAATTATGTGCCTTCATCTAATAACTTAAGCTTTTGTGAGTGAATTTATTGCCTTTGGTCACTCATGATATGATCCAAAAAATGGAACATAAGATTTTCGGATCTATCCTTGAGTGACCAACCACAATTCGAAGAAGAAGAAAACAATCAAATGGACAAGATAAGGAATGGAATGGTAGGCGCCACAATTCCAAAGGGAATTGATAAGCCAAGGTGAGGATCGCCACAAGGGTCTTGGACTCTTGATAAGATCAAAGGGGTTGGTTCAATGAAGAACCTAAGAGAGGCTAAACACTCTCAGAATTGGAACAAATCTAAATTGAGCATCCAAAGGTTTTTTTTTTTTCTTTTTTTCCATTCATCATAGATGTGTACATATATAGAGTTTAGGGGTTGCATAGAATATTCATACAAAAGGTCACCATAATTGTGACAAATTCCCCATAAAAGCAATAACTAATCCACTAAGTGGCTAATTAAAGCAACTAATGACAATTAAGTGGATAATAAAAGTGGTTCATGACTTCTAAAAAGGAGTTACCTAGGCATGCAAGCCAAAAGTTGCCCTCCCAAGAAGCTTAATAAAAATGTGCACCATCCACACACAAAGTTTATTACACTTTATTTAATAGAAATAAACTAGAAAATTCTGTCCAAAAGTTTGTCTTCAACTTCCAGACCATTTTTCACCATGATAGAAGCCGAATCCAGTCAAGAAGCTAGAAATAAGATTTGTAGATAAGTTCCTTATCTTTCCAACGCACTAAAGAATGCACCCATCGGAGATCTGTAGCGCAAGATATAGCCAAAATAAGTCAACAGGTTCATCACTAATGAAAATAAAATTTTCATAAAAAATCAAATTGGCCTTAAGGATAGATCCGAAAATCTTATGTTCCATTTTTTGGATCATATCATTCTTCGAATTGGCCTTTGTTGCTCATTGATCATGTGCTTTCAACTAATAATTTAAGTTTTTAAGAAAGTTGGTCATTATTGTAAATAATCTTGTTTTGTTAGTGAAACTATTTTAATTTTCAAACTCGCTTTAGGCATCTTTTTCTAGTGCCCTACACTCAGAATATTTGAAACACAACATACGATGTAAGTAATGGTCATGTAAAATATGGTGTGTGGCTCTGCATATACTCTTTTGCAAAGTTGAATATAATTTTTCCAAGCTTAATTACTATTCATTGAAGTTACTCCATCTTTGAATGTATAAAAGGAATTGGTTCGATCTGATTGGTATAGCTAATTATGCTGGAAAACAATTTCTTTTAATATATTCATAAACAAGAGAAAGAAAATTTCTTGTTTTGAATTATTAGATTGCTTCATTTCAATAGAAGAAATGGCTTTAAACTGCTTCTACAATAGAAATGATATAAACTGACTTATGAATAGTAATAATTTGGAAGTATTATTATCATAGTAAAATTAACCTTAAATTATTTTAACAATTAAATGGTAGTCATAGTTCAAAAAAAATTGAAGTTATTAAAAGTCATTACGTAAAAAATAAAGCCAACAAAATTGGTAAAGATGGACTGCATTAACTAAGTTTGCCGAGCGTCGAATCTTGTTAGGGTCTATTTGTAACATCTCGAGACTGCCTACAGGATCGATGAGTGTTCCCACAAACCAACACGAGTCTTTTCAGCGTGTTTTGTCCTTACTCACACACATCCTAGGAAACTTCCTAGGAGGTCACCCATCCCACAAGTGCCCCAAGTCAAGCACGCTTAACTATGGAGTACTTATTGATATGGGTGGTGCTAATCAATTCCTTTAAGTCATCCTCAACTATGTAGTCCCATACTTGTACAATCTCTGAATCCCTCTCATTCAAGGGTGTAGTCAGTTCATTCATATGTCCCTCCACCTAGAAGCCTGTCAGGAGCCACTCCTTGTCCGTGCTTCATCTTTTAGCACCGATGGCCACTCAAATTATTATACGCAAATATTTTATCGCATGAACATCTAGCGGCAAAGCAAGTGATCTTGGAAAATCTATCAATGAAGTACTAAAAATAATATTCAAGTGTATGATAAAATTTTCTTAAAAAATAGTAAATTATCAAATCATTAAATGTATCCCTAACAAGAAATTACAATTGATATCCAACAATTACCACCAACACTCAAATAACACAAATAAATTACAAAGTATGAGAAAAGCATAACTAAACTCATCTAAAAATTCATTTATATAATCTGATAGGAAAATAGAATCCATAAACATTAAATCTTAAAATTGGGTAACAATAATCCAACATAATAATGTCAAAACAATCAGAGTTTCATCATCCCCTTAATACAAAGAATTTAGAAAAATATAAGAATATTAAAATATAATAAAATTAATTTATTAAAATTCTCCATTAATACTGCAATTCTGCTTCTCTTCTCTGCTTCGTATCTGGTCTCCCATGGCGCTGCTGTTCTCAATTCTGCCAATTCTGCTTCATGTCACTGCTTCTTATTCTCTCTGCATTCTTTTATAGTTTTGAATTAGGTCCAATTCCTTCAATTGGTCTTTTGCTTATAATTGGACCATGGACTTCAGTTTGTTTCTAAAGAGGAATAAAAGAGTAAGTGGAGCCTACACATATGACTTTTATCACTTTGGA
This sequence comes from Ormosia semicastrata, assembly GCA_029884595.1. Classification (NCBI taxonomy): domain Eukaryota; kingdom Viridiplantae; phylum Streptophyta; class Magnoliopsida; order Fabales; family Fabaceae; genus Ormosia; species Ormosia semicastrata. Next base: position 58,352,273 of record JAQQTO010000060.1, read on the forward strand.
TCTAAATTGATTTCCTCTTTTCTTCTAACATTGCTGGACCTCCTTCTTTTCTTTTTTTTTGTCTCATTCATAATAATTTTGTGGCAGCATCTTTAATGCCCACCAACCGTGAGTGCATCATTATAAATAGGAAGTCAAATAAATCTACATATTTAGGTATGAAATTATCACAATAATTAGATTAATTATTTACGTGTGAAATAAATTTATTAACCGAATAAGAATTCAGCTGATGAAACACGTATGGATTTTGATAAGAAATAGGCGATTTGAACTAAAGGCAAAATCCAACCTTTAGCAAGGGTTCCCAAACTCACTAAAGAAAGCATTTGGTACTAATGTGAACTTAAGAAGTCTAAGAATTTGAGGTTAAAGCTGTAATCGGCTAGGAAATAAGCTTGCGAAAAATAAATTGCACAAAGTAAAAGCAATATAGTAAAGGGCTGAAAAGTTAAGCAAAATAAGCAAAGCTTAAAAGTTGTATTGATTGTGATTCGTCTGGATTTTCAATTGGTACAAGTGGTATTTATAGATAAAATCTAACCCCCACCATAGCCAACCTTACTAGCTGGAGCTCCTAAAAACAAGCGACTAACCCACGGCTAGCCTACCCACGTCTCTTAACCGTTTTGGCCACAACAGCTACCCCTCAACAGCTCAACTCCTATTTTCTCAGCATATTTTGTAGCATCCGTTAGTAACAGCTTCAGTTCTTAGCCTTCTATCAACCTGCAACCCATTATGCTTCAACTTTTTATTGTTTCAATCCTGGCCCACTAACAGCAAGGCCTAGCCTTTAGCCGAGTGCTCCTCTACTCATCAGCTATATCCTCCTTCGCCTAATCACCCTCAGCTAGCCGTTATATCAGCTTACTCTTTTGAATTTATTTTTTGGGTGATAACAATTGCCCCCTTATATTTTTCAGCTGATTTTGAGAAGCTGAATAAATGTAACTAAGTCTTTTCGAGTATCGTGCCCAATTCAATATCCACTTATCTTTTAATAAGAGAGATACTCGGACGAAAAAATCAAACGGTCAAAACATATTACCATTCCTCTACGGAACAATTATAAATTCAGTCGAAACTTACTTTAGTCGACTTACTTTTGCCATTTCTTCTTCAAAGCACCTAGCAAACTACTTTTCCCATTTCTTCGATCATGTCTGACATCTCTGATTCCCAAAACAAGACCTACTCTTATGGGGATAATGATTCTTCATCATTTTCATCCGATTTGGCTTTCAGCACCCAGCAACCATTGAACCAGGAACAAGATGCTAGCTTCCCCGTGCTTGTTCTGCTTTTGAATTCCTTTACCATAACCCCATGTACCTCTGACATCTACGAGGATAAGATCTTTCTTGATCATCACCTATATCCCAAGCATTTTGAGCTTCCAATCACTGCCAATTGGTATTCCATCAATAAGTGCCCTAATGACCTCTGGACCTGGCCTCGCCTTGCTCCTCAGTATGCTGATTGGCTGAAACGGGTTTCGACTAGCCGAGGAGAAGATTGGAAAACATGGGAAATTTATGACGTCATTATGCTTTCTCAACATGAGGTTCCCCTAAAATTTAACCTTCTGTTTAGCTTCCTAGGGTTTTGATCTACCTCTGTGAATGGATTCATCCTTCCTTCAGGCATCACGAGCCCTACCTTGTTGAATGTGGCAGCTATCACTAGCCTTCCAATAATTGGTAAAGATGTGAATTCACTTTTTGAACTTTCCTATCTAGCATTGAAGGTAAACTTTTCTAAAAACACTTCTTCCTACTTTAATTTCTTGTCTGCCAATGCCAAGGCCTCTCACCAGGTGTCTGATGGGGAACAGTAAGCCTTCCTTCTTTACTAGTTTTGTAAATATTTTATTTGCTCTAGCTCGGTGGCAGTGGTGTTAGAGATATCCCACCTTGTTTCTTTAGTTAGTTCTGGCAAACCTCTGGCCTTAGGTACTCTTTTCCTTTCCTTTTTGTATAAGAGCCTTTTCACTATAGTTACCAGACTCCAAAACAATGAGAAACCAGATAATATAGCAGGGCCCCTTTGGTTTTTTCAGCTTTGGGCAACCCTTTACTTCCCAGAATTCATACCTCTATCTCATAAGAGTATTACTTCTTCTTCCTCGACTTCAATCTCTCTTGGTCGAGTCTTGCAAACTATTCCCCTTGTCAAGCATTCAGCCTTTAACTTTGCAACTGAACTTTTCACTTCTATTCGGCATGCCAAAAAGTTTTTCCTTTTAGCCGATAGACCCTACAGTCTTCTCTGGACGAGTACCCATGTGGACTCTCCAAATCCTCAGTTGGCCAACTACATTTCTCTATGCTGGGGTAGTATGTTATCGGATAGAGACTTGATGTGTGGAGTAAAGCCATCTAGCCGCTACAACAAGACATCGGCCGAATTTTACTGCCCACACCTCCTGGCTCAGCAATTTGGACTTCTTCAGAACATCCCTCTAGCCTACTAATCAATGGCAACCGCTTTTGGAAGACCCACATTATCTGACAAAAATGTGGTATCTTTGACTCAGCAGAACCTGCAAAAGCTAAATGCTTTTGAGTTTAGAACTTTTAGGCAATTTCCTGGAGAATCATCAGCCTTTACCAACTAGTGGCCTTCAGTGTCCAGTAAGATTTTCTCTGCTTCCACTTCCAGTTACTTCTTGAAACTGATCATCGGAGGCATAGATCAACCTGCTATCAATGCTCAGCCCATATCAGCTAAGAAACCCAAACCCACAAGAGGCAGGCCTACAGCTGATGCAGCAGGTACTTTTAAGTCCACTTTTCTAAGCATTGACTACCTTCAGCATTTTCTAATGCTTTTCTATTTCAGGGCCTTCTCAACCAATGACCATAAATCTTGAAACATTGGAAGATATTCTTGCTTCCAAAGCTGTTCACCCTAGGCCTACTAAGCATTCAGCTAGGTAAACAGGGGTTGTCATCTGGGAATACGTATCTGTTGCTCAGCAATCGGCTCTTGCTGCTCAACAATTAGCTCCCAAGAAGAAGAAACTGAGGAAGGTATATGATTTTAAACCTTGCTCTTATAAATCCCTGGTTCTAACACTTTTCCTTTACCTTGCTCTTATAGACTTATCAATAATCTCCCGAGACTCATCCAGAAGTTGCTTCTCTAAGACCTTCTCCTGCAAGATTCCCTTTGACAGCAGTAATCCTCTTAACTTCTTAGCCAATTAATATATTTTCATCTTTTTCCTGATTATCGACTAAGCTTTTTTTTATACTCTATCAGGAACATGAGCCAACTCCTCTCACAACTCCTCCAGCTCTTATGTTGCATGCTCCAATAACCCAAGCCTTTGATGTGCTTATTTCTGAGGAGGACTTGGCTCAATATTTGTCCTATAGTTCCCAAAGCCGTTGTGGGTCCGAGTTCTCCTTCAGACCAACATCTATTTTTTGTGGAAACCTTGCTTGATCAAGATATCCCGGGGGAACAACATACGATTACTGACCTTCGGATCGCATTGTCAAAGTTTGCTAAGTTGGTGAAGTGTTCTACAATTTTCAAGTTTTCAAAGGTCGTCATGACCAAGCTGCTAAGGATCTTGCTCGGATGGGTGAACTCCAAGACCATAAGCTTCATTTTCAATCCTCCTTCCAATAAGCTGAAGTTGAAAAGAAAGCTGATCTCAGTGAAAAAGACAAAATGTCCAAACGCCTAGCCGAGCTGATTGCTGAGAGGGAGAGAATCAACAAGGAGATTGCCGAAACGGAGCCTAAACTGGCAGTTCTTCCTCATAAGCTAACTTCTAGTGCTAATTTCAAGATGCAATTGTATCATCAATCTACCGCTCTAGATGCCGAGACGATCCATTTACTACAGCAAAAGGATGCATTTGAAGAGGATCTAAACGCTGCTGATCGAGAACTTTTCCTCACCAAGGAGGCTTGGGTAAATTTGAAAGAGCTCCTGGCTGAGGCAAAAAGGACATTGGCACCATCTTCGACTGATACAATAATTAATCAGCCATAACTGGAAGCCATTCTTATCCCTGAATCTGTAACTAATCAAGTCACCTCTTTTGCTGTTAGTCCTGTTAAACCACCCTCTTCGGTTGATGCTCTAACCCTCGATCCAACTCAAGCACCTAACTCTGACCAATCGGCTACTATTCTTGCCGATCCATAAACTGTTACCTTTTTCAATTATGTTTGACTATTAAGTCTTAATTTGAAAAAGCTAATTGGCTGGCTTGTAGCCGATACTTTGAACTGACTCTTTTTCCTTTAATTATCCCAAATCAAGGGATAATAGTTTTTTAAATACTTCCCATTTATGCTTCTCACCATTTCTTCACCATGCATGTTAACTAGCCGATAAGCTCCATTAATGATAACTTGACTAATTATATAAGGTCCTTCCCAGTTTGATGACCACTTTCCTAACTTTGGGTCTTTAGCTCCTAAAGGCAAAACAGCTTTCCAAACTAAATCCTCTTTGACTTAACTTTTAGTTCTGACATGTTTATTATATGCCTTGGCCACTTTCTCTTTGTTCTTTCGAATATTTTCCAAAGCCATTAACTTGTCCTCATCAGCCGATTCCAGCTCCATGAACATGGCTTACTGGTACTCATCCATAGTCAGGCAATGCTATTTGGCTACCCTTAATGATTTTACATTAATTTCCAATGGTAACACAACATCCTGACCATAAGTCAGCCGATAAGGGGTAAACCCCGTCGCGGTAGACTTAGAATTTCTGTAAGCCCATAGTACTTCGGCTAACGCTTCATGCCATCTTTTAGGTTTGTCTTCTGTGGTCTTCTTAATCAAGCTGATCAGTATTTTGTTTGTAGCCTCAACTTGACCATTTGATTATGCATAATAAAATGAAGACTGGATCAACTTGATCCCATATTCTTGTGCAAAAGCAACTGTCTTTTCTCCCATGAACATTGTGCCCTAATCTATTGTAATGGTTTCTGGAATACCATATCGATAGATAATTTGATTTTTAATAAAACTGATAACATCAGCTTGGGTAACATTAACCATCGGCTGGGCTTCCACCCACTTGGTAAAATAATTAGTGGCAACAATAATGAATGGGTATCTTTTGGAAGATGAAGGGTATATTTTTCCAATCAGATCATTGCCCATCCTCGGAATGGCCAAGGCTTAACAACAGAATGCATCTCCTCAGCTGGGATCCTCTGGATTGGTCCATGCTTTTGACACTCTTCACACCCTTTGGCATAAGCATGGCAATCTGCATTGATGGTTGGCCAATAATATCCATACATATATATTAGCCAGCGCATCACAGATCTTGACCTATGTGAACCACATATCCCTTCATGTGCTTCCCCCATGAGTTTCATGGTCTCGGTTTTGCTAGGACATTTTAACAAAATTCCCTCAAATCCTCTCTTATGTAGTTCTTCATCCACCAAGGTTTATTTTAAGGCTTTTTGCCTTATTTGGAAAGTGGAAGAAGAAGAAGGGTCTTGCAAATACTTTGTTAGCTCAACTCTCCAGTCATTAATTGTATCTACTTCTCCAATAAGGAACTCCTTGAGTTGATTATCTACGGGCTGAACATCATCAAATGTTTCCTTATAACTAGAAGCATGTTGTGCCAAATCATTTGCTTCTTTGTTATACCTTCTGGGTATATGCATTATCACTACATCGGCAAACTATTTTAACAAACTGCTAGCCATTTCATGACATTCTACCAAATTTGGGTTTGTGCATTTATAATCCCCAGCTAGCTATTTTATAACTAATTGGGAATCTCCCATAACTTGGATGTATTTGACTTTCATAGACAATAAGATTTTTAACCCTAATATTAAAGCCTCATATTCAGCTTGGTTGTTCGAACATCCTATCCTCAACTGATGCATGAACTTCTAGCTTTCTTCAGCGGGACTTGTAATTGTGATTCCAGCCCTAGCGCCCTTATTAGTTCTGGATCCATCAAAAGTTAATATCCAAGGTCTCAAGTTAACACAATGGCTCACCTCAGCTAAAGGATCTATAACATCTACATAAGGATATTGAGCCAAGAAATCAGCTAAAGCTTGGCCTTTCATTGCCTTTAGAGGCACATGCTTCAATGCATATGCACTTAGCTTAATAGCCCACTTCATTAATCGTCCTTGCAAAACAGGCCTATGTAGCAAGTATTTTACTATGTCAATTTTGTATACTACTTGAACCTCCCTTGGTAAGAGGTAATATTCTAGCTTCGTACAGGCATGAAAAAGAGACAAGCATAGCTTTTCTATGGGAGTATATCTAGTTTCGGGGTCATTAAGCAATTAGCCAAGATAATAGATAGATCTTTCGTTCCCATCTTCATCATCTTGTGCTAACAGGAAACCGATTGATTCTGGGCCAGCCGATATATATAATTTCAACAGCCTCCCTAACACTGGGGGAACTAACACTGGGGGGCTAGCCAAACATCACTTTATTTGATCAAATGCAAGCTGTTGTTCTTCTCCCCATACCAATTCATCAGCGTCTTTTAATTTCAGTAATGGGGAAAAAGCTTTCAGCTTACCGGCTGAATTTGAAATAAACCTTCTCAGAAAGTTAATTTTACCGATCAAGCTCTACAATTCTTTTTTATTCTGAGGGGGTCTCGCATCTAATATAGCTTTGATTTTATTTTTATCAACTTCTATCCCATGCTTATGAACCAAAAAACCTAAAAAGTTCCCAACCGATACTCCAAAAAAGCACTTGGTAGGATTCATTTTTAAATTATGACGCCTCATTTTCTTAAGTGTAACACCCCGAAAATTATTTATTTCATCATAGATAATCATTTTATAATATTTATGATTTTTGAAAATTTTTCTGAAATTTTTCGAAAACGTTGAATATTTTAGTATATTCCTCATTTTGTGTACAATGAGTAGAGTCAGTGAAACACTCCGAAAATTATTTGTTTTGTGATGAATAGTCATTTTTCAATATTTGTGATTTTTTAGAATTTTTCTAGATTTTTTGGAAATGTTAAATATTTTAGTATATTCCTCATTTTGTGTGCGCACTAAGCGGAGCTGGAATAACGAAATGTTTTCCCCGAGGGTGGTAAACCTTGAACTGTCGACATGTCGATGGGGGATCTTACTAAACCTGAGGTCAGGTACAGTTTACGAGATTTGTATTTTTTAAAGTTTTATCTGATAAAAAAAATCTCTGTACGCTTTATTAATTAAAATTTTGCGGTACGTTCTATTATTCATTGGATAATTAATACTGGCTTTGTGCATTGTAACAATTATCCATTGGGTAATAGCTTGTAGTAAAATCCTAATTACCATATTATTTTAACTATTAAATCACATTATCTTATCTTAATGTAATCTACTTTATGTCTAATCACATCTCCTTTATTGAAAATGCACCCAAGCTTCTCAAGGAAGCTAACCATTTCTCTCTCCTCCTCCCCACACTCACACGACTGCTGCACACAAATTGGAAGCCAAATTTGTGCTTCAATTTAATTTAATTAACTTATTCAAATTTCAAAAAGAAAACCCTAAAAGCATCTTTCACTTTTCTATTAACTTCTCTCTCTACCTTCATCTTTCTCAAACTTTCTCTCCTCCTTCTCTCTAGAACACCACACGGCCACCACACCTCCAAGCCCTCCATCTTCACAAAAATTTCAACTAACCCCATTTTCTTAATCACCTCCATCATCTAAACACTTCTCTAGTTGGTGGTTTCTTGAAAGGCTTTCATCTTTACCCCTTTCTTCAAGCTTCAAGCTTCAAGCTTTTGGGTAAGGTTCTTGACTCCTCACCCTCTTCTCTTCATTTTCGTGTTCAAGGTCTTTCTTATGACCCTTGATCCATTCTTTTTCAAGTCTTCTTGTTGATTTAATGAAGTTGTAAATTTTAGGGTTCTTGGAGGTGTGAAATCCGAAAATTACAAGGAGCTTCAAGGGGGGGTTCTATTATTTTCTTCTCTTTGGTAAGAGGAAGATACTCCTCCTTAACCTTTATTAGTAGTAAGGAACCTTGTTTTGTGATTGGTTATGAGAAAACCCAAGTAGGGTTGCTTTCTTTGTTTGCATGATTTGTATGATTACATGTTGTTTTTAATTTGTTTAAGTTATTTAATTGATTGAGTATGTATATGTATGTGTTTGGATGGATTGGAATCTTGAATGGAAGCAAAAATGACTTTGTCCTCTTCCACGAGGCTCACGATTTTTAGGGCCCAAAAATTAGGGTTCTTGGTGAAAATTTACAACAAGTGGAAGACATAGCTAATCAAGTGGACAATATGTAATTAATAGAATAAAAATTTGGAATCCTAAAACTTAGTGAGGCTCACGGCCTCTAGGGTTAATAATGGCCTAATCATGTAACTTCATACAACTATGATATTTAATTGATCAAGTATATAAATAAGAGGATTATGTAATGGAAGGAAATAAATTTGGTAACCTAAAGGAATTCTTTGGACTTTTAGAACAAATAAGGATGTGTGAGACTTGGCAAGATTTGGAAATAATTCTCTTAAGTGAATAAGACTAAGTTTAAAGTAAGGAATCTAATTATGAAAAGAATTTCATGAGAAACATCACATTGAAGTGGAACTTAACTAATTTGGACAATTAGGAATTATTTAGGATTTCATAAAATGGAAAGAACCAAGGATGGAACTTTACCTAAAAGACTTAGAATGATTTTCAATTAAAGTAAGAACATGAGTGTAAGTGAGAACACTAAATAATTTCATAATGTACCAAAAATGTAATGTATAATTGGAAGGCTTTAGACCATTTAATGTGGGTCCATATGTAGGACCAAGAATATTATGATGCTTACTTTGGCCAATTGTGGCATATTGTGGAAAAGTATGAAATGATAAACATACATGATTATGCATTGAGTCATCATGCATTATGAAAGTCCGTTGGAATGTTGTTAAGGCCATGTTGCCTAGGAGATTGAACACACCTTTGTGCGGGTATGAGTAGACTAGTGTAGGTCATTCTGTTGACCTTGGGGGCGTTGGGGCACGGGCGTCTCACAGTGGACAGTTGGTAGCCCCACTGGGCCGTGAGATAAACTGATGCGAACGCACCGATGATCTGGACGTGACACTGTCCTATATCATGATCTAGTGTAGAATGTTTGTACAATACCTTGATGTGCACGTGGATAAACTGATGAATTATAGCACTTTGGCCACGGCAGCCGAGTTGCAGACATGTCTCCTGATTTTTCTCTCCAACTGTTTGTGTCTAGCTCCATGGAGTAGGATCTTGATGTTGTATGCATGTGCATAGTGAGTCCATATATTACCTGGCATTTAATTCTTATGATAATTGGAACTGTTACTTTACTGATGTATAATTGCTTGGAACTGCTTAATTGTCTATTGCTGCTATTTAATGCTTATTATTATTACTTTTGAAATGCTATGTGGGTGCTTTGCGCTGTTTTGTTTCTTGCTGCTATAATTGGTAACAATGGTAGGATGTCTTACCTCTTTTTTGTATTTCTATTATTTTATCTGTATTTATGTTCCATTGAAGACGTCGACGATGGAGGTGAAGCTCACGAATTCCCTGGCTTCTGGCCCGAGCGCGACTAGCATCTGCTGTTGGATCATGGCGGCACGCCCACATAGATTTCTAGGTTATGTGTGTTTGACCTTCCTCGGAGGGCCAGACTGTTGGTGCATTAACCTAAATTCTGATCGTTTCATCTACAAGGGAGACGTGTCAATCTCGCTGGCTTGGGGGCATCATGAACCGCCCATCTTCACTTGCAGCGTCAGTTTACTTTTGGAGTTTTATTTGCCCATCAGGGAGATGTGGGGTGATCATTATTACACCCCACAGGAGGATTCTTTTGTTTCCACTGCTCGAGCCCCAGCCCGTAACTCGGTGGCTCCGATGGAGGTTTCCTCGGATGAGGAAGACCCCGAGGAGGAACTCGAGGAGGATCCTGACACGGTTCCTTCTCCTCTTAAGGACTGATATTGTCGATAGCTACTAATGGCTATCGGTTTTTATTTTGGGGCCTGATGTGTCATTATTTTGGTGGGCTGTATATTTATGATCTCTTAGGGCAGATATGTATAATTTTACTTTTTGTATATTCAGGCACTGTAATCAAACAAGTCTAATATATTGATATATCATTGTGCATATATGTTGGTTTGAAGTATGCTTTATTTCTATTCTACTCTTATTATCACCCAAAAAATAAGTTCAAAAAAGTAAATTGATAACGACTGGATAAGGGTGATTAGCTGTAGCTAAAGGTTATTAGCCGAAAGAGGATGTAGCTGATGGATAGAAGAACACCTAGCTAAGGGCGAGATGGGCCTTATTACTGGTGGGCCAGGATTAAAACAATAAAAAGCAGAAGCATATTGGATTGTGAGTTGATGGAAGACTAAAAAACTGAAGCTGTTATCAACGGATGCCACAAAATATGCTGAGGAAATAGAAGTTGAGCTATTGAGGGGTAGCCGTTGTGGCCAGAACGGTTAAGAATCATGGGTAGGCTAGCCGTGGTTTAGTTGCTTGTTTTTAGGAGCTGGCTGTGGTGGAAGCTAGAGTATAAATACCATTTGTATTAATTTATTTTGGATAGATTACACAGAACAGATCACAATCAATACAATTTTTAAACTTTGCTTATTTCTGCTTAATATTTTTAGCCTTTTTTCTATATTGCTTTTACTTTGTGCAATTTATTTTCTGCAAGTTTATTTCCTAGCCGTTTACAGTTTTAACCTCAAATTCTTAGGCTTCTTAAGTTCATCTTAATACCAAACGCTTTCTTTAATGAGTTTGAGAACCTTTGCTAAAGGTTGGATTTTGCCTTTAGTTCAAATCGTCTATTTCTTATCAAAATCCATACGTGTTCGTCGGCTGAACTCTTATTTGGCTGATAAATTTATTTCACACGTAAACAAATTTGGCACGCCCTGTGGGACACTCTAAGGTGAGCAAATTGAGAAGTTTCCATCTCCCGGTTCAGATCACTATTGGCGTATGCACCTAAGGTCCGGTAAAAATCTTAGCAGTATGGATACAAGCCAACCTAGCAAGAAGAATGGGGGCAGAAAGACTTTAGAAGGAAGCGTTCAGCCTACTCTAGGAATGCCCGTTTCACCCCAGCCAGTGGGTACTCCCACACCTTCCACCACAACTGCTACTTCAGCAGCAGAGCTCTCTAATCAACCTCAGCCGATAGTAATGTCACTTTATTTATTCGGGACCAAATTGATCAAGGGATGAATGATTTAATGTATCATATGTCAAGGCAAATTTTGGAGATCATAAAACCCATGGTGCATAATGAGATGCATTTTGTTAGAGAAGCTGAGCGAAAACAATCAAATGCAGGTGAGGCCTTGGCTCACTCAGCTATCACGGGATTTTCTGCTGGCGGACATAGTCAGGCAGGACCACAGTCTATGGTCCAGTCGAATCTGGGCATGTCGTAGGTAGTCCCCATGTTCCAGCCTCCTCACCCTGATAGTGGAATCCAGTCGAGCTTACAATATGGGCAAGTACAAGTGCCCAGAAGACCCCCCCAGGTAAAGGGAACAATTGGCTTACCGTATCTGGCGCCTAGTACTTCTGTGATAGGTGCTAGTACACAGGTGGCCGCAACTGGTGGCCCTATTTTCTCGACTGCTCCGGGTCCTCTCAGGTATATTTATGATTATGCAAGGGAGTTGCCCTAGTCCAACATCCCCCCTACTCCAATAAGTACCCCTGAGGGGTTTCCTTATGGGCAATCTGTTCCTGTTAAAACCGATCAGCCATGGGTTAATGTACCTCATGTGGCCCCAATTTAGCCGATTGTTCAGTCATGGGCAAATAATCCTCCACATCCAGGCTATAACCAAGGGGCAATTACCATTCAGGATCAGCAATATCAGGTGCCCCATTAGCTAGGGGGTGCTCCTATTAGGCCAGTGAGGCCGGTTCAGCCACCAGTGTCAAATTATTCGGGTGACAGAGCCCCTCAGCTGATAGACCCAGAAATGATAACCGAGACCATGAAGAGACATTTTGGAATCCAGTTAAAGTTGTTGGACAGGCCTGTGTATAAGAAGCCCTATCCTGAGTGGGTGGATAGGATGATGCCTTTGCCTAGAGGGTTTAAGACTCTTGACTTTACCATTTTCTCAGGGGAAGATGGTAAATCCACTATGGAACACATTGGCAGGTTCACTGCCCAATGCGGGGAAGCAAATCAGAATGAGTTTTATAAGCTCCAATTATTCCCCTTATCTTTGACTGGGGCGGCTTTTACTTGGTATTCTTCCTTGGCTCCTAACTCTATACAAAATTAGACTAACATGGAGCGTTGCTTTCATGATAGATTTTATATGCCTCAGCCAGATGTTACTGTGGCTGACATGATGAATCTAAGGCAAATGGTGGATGAACCAGTAGCTGATTTCTTGGAAAGGTTCAGGAAATTAAGAAGCAAGTGTATCGTGCAACTACCTGAGGTTGAATATTCTTTTATGGCTGTTAGTAACATGCACCCTCAGCTCAGGGAGAAGTTGATAGGGCAAGGTTGCGCTGACCTGAGTCAGTTGGCCTCCAGGGCCTCCAGGATTGAACAGTACATCCTAGAAAAAGAAAGAATGAGGTCTAGCAAGAACAGAGGACCTCATCTAATTAGTGTAATTAATGTTGAAGATCCAGATTATCTGTCAGATGAGTCAGCTGAGTAATCGGCAGATGTCATGGCTGTAGAGATAGTGAAGGGAAAACCATATTCATGCCCAGCTTTTAGATCCCCCAAAGGAAAGGAGGTCCAAACTTCAGAAAGCAGGATTGATTATTCATTTGACATTTCCAAGGCAGACCAAATTTTTGATTATCTTTTGAAGGATAAACAAATTAGACTGAACGAAGGGCACCAAATTCGCCCAGCAGAGGAGTTGAAAGGGAAAAAATATTATAAGTGGCATAATTCTTACACTCATGCTACCACCAATTGTATAGTGTTCAGAAAAGCTATACAAAAAGCCATGAAAGAAGGAAGGTTTAAACTAGCTGAAAACGAGATGACTGTCATTACCAATCCTTTTCCCTCAGCTGGGGTTAATATAGTTTCCTTCTCTAGGGAGACAGTATCTGGCTCACCATCTAAAAGATGGAAACAGCCGATACGTTACCAGTGGAGACAAAAAGGAGTGTTTGATGGGCCATATAGGGCTGGGAGAGCTTTAGCTGTGTCTGATCAGTCTAAAATAATAGATCAGAGACCGTCCGTGTTCGATAGACTAAAGCGACCCCAGGTAAATAATGAATATGTCAAGATAGATACACCGGCCGAATACAACAGGCCTACAATGTTTGGCAGATTGGAGAGAAATCAGCCGAAGAGACAAGCTGAAGTCAGACAGCATTTGGTAGACTGTGATGTATACAGAGGCCCGAATGGGAAGACTATTCTAGTCCCTAGGGACGGAATAGATGAGATTAAGCCCAGGGTCTTTGGCAGATTGGATTTTTCAAGCGTGAGAAAGAATTTTGAAGAAATAAGAAAGCCTACAACCAAAATTGGAGAAGCAACCAAGAAGGTTCCAGGAAGAAACGTAGCTGGTAGGTATAATGATACTTTAGCTAATGCAAGGTTACCCATGATGGACGAGTCTCCTATACCAAACAAAGGTAAAAGAGTAGCTCGTTTCGACGTGGAAAAGGGCATGACTACTTTAAAGATTACTGTAAAAAATGAAGATGTCATTAGGCCCCAACGTATGGTTAAACCACCAGTCGAGGTGGAGCAAGGACACTGATTCATTAACAAATATGCAAAAGGAAGAGACCCTGTGGTAAAAGAACTAGGAGTGATGACCAGAACTCACAAAAGAAGGGCCCAGAGGAATAAATCAGTACATCGAATGAAACAAACCTTGGCCATGTTAGCTGAGGCAAAGAGAACTGACCGTACTAAGATTAAAACTTCTGAGGTGGCTGAAATTCTAGAGGCTACCCTTGGACCACCGAAGGAAGAAAGACAGGGGCCAGTGCAGTCAGGAAACCAAGATTATCTTGGAGAGGAAGAACAAGATTTCCAGGGGATGATTAATGAGCTGGAGATAGCTGACTTTGAAGAGGTACCAGTCATAACAACAGAAGAACAGGTACCTCTAACAGTCGAGGAAATGGAAGAAGAACTTGGGTCAGACCTTCTGTTTGAAGATTCTGTGTTGAATTCTATACTAGGAGAAGACGAAGATCACCCCTCAGCTGAAACTAATGTGGTGGGGTTGATTCCTAGTGAGTTCTTGGCTCGGCAGGAGCAACCCGAGAAATTGGAAGGTGATGTGGTTGCTGAGGAAGTTGAGTGGGCTGTGTTAGCTCCTATTTCAGAAGAACCCAAAATGGAATTCCCTAAACCAGCAAGGGAAATGACCAAGCATCTGAAGCCCTTATACATCAGGGCTCGGGTTAATGGTAAGACTATTAGTCGAGTCTTGGTGGATGGAGGAGTAGTGTTAAATATAATGCCTTCAGCTACAATGAAGAAGCTGGGTAGATGTAAGCAGGATTTGATTCCCACGAATATGAAAATGACCAATTTTACAGGGGATGCCACGGCTGCTTTAGGAATTTTGGTGGCCGACATCACTGTGGGAAGCAAAACTTTGAGCTCTGCCTTCTTTGTGGTAGACTCTAAGTCCACTTATTCCATATTGCTAGGAAGGGGTTGGATTCATTCCACTCAGTGCGTGCCTTCCACCTTGCACTAGATGTTAATGTTTTGGGATAGGGATACGATAGAGTCAGTGCCAGCCGACGAGAATCCATTTACAACTGACGTAAAGATGGCTGAGGCTATATTTTATTCGCCCCAGCTGGAGCCAATCACTATCCCTGAAGGATATGAAGAAGGATCTTGGGCATCTTGTAACCTAACTACCGATGGCTTTGCTGTTAACGTCCAGGCCGATTTACGGCCTTTATGGTTATGTTTATATGAATAACAAGACATCAGTAATTGAAGACCTGAGACACAGGCTGACATCTTTGGAAATTAAACATAGGTTTGGTACGGTTGTATCTATGGAGTCGGAGGTGATAGTGGAAGAAGAATGTTTAGCGGATATGCCTAGGGGGCATGAATCTGAAGAGAGGTGGGAGTCCCCAATCAGTAGGAAGATTCCTACCTTTTTAGCTGAAGATCCTTTGTTGGGTGTTATCCTAGGGACTGAACAGGAACCAAGAATGACAAGAATAAGCAGCTTGTTGAGCAAGGAAGAACGAAATCAAATGATTAATTTAATAAAGACGTATAAGGATTACTTTGCATGGGACTACCATGAGATGTCAGGCCTTTCTTGTGAATTAGTGGAGCATCGGTTGCCGATCAAAGAAGGATTTAAGCCCCACAAGCAGGCTGCCAAAAGATTCAATCCAAAGCTAATACCTAAAATTAAGGAAGAGATGGAATGGCTACTTAAAACAGGTTTCATTCGTACGGCCAGATATGTAGAATGGCTGTCGAATATAGTCCCTGTAATCAAGAAAAGTGGGAAGGTTAGGATTTGTACTGACTATAGAAATTTAAATCTTGCCACTCCAAAAGATGAGTATGTAATGCCCATAGCTGACATGCTTGTCGATTCTGTAGCCAAAAACGGCATTTTAACATTAATGGATGGGTATGCTGGGTATAATCAAATTTTCATAACGAAAGAAAATGTTCATAAGACAGCTTTCAGGTGTCCTGGCGCTATTGGGATATTCGAATGGCTAGTCATGCCGTTTGGATTGAAAAATGCTGGCGCCACGTACCAAAGAGCCATGAATGCTATCTTCCATGAGTTAATAGGGATAAATATGGAAGTATATATTGATGATGTCATAGTCAAATCCCATGATTTTAACTAACATTTAGCCGATTTAGAACAAGCTCTTAAGAGAATGAGACGTCATAATCTAAAAATGAATCCTGCTAAGTGTTTTTTTGGTGTATCAGCTGGGAAATTTTTGGGGTTTTTGGTTCATAAACATGGGATTGAAGTTGATAAAAATAAAGCCAAAGCTGTATTAGATGCGAGACCCCCTCAGAATAAAAAAGAATTGCAGAGTTTGATCGGTAAGATTAACTTTCTGAGAAGGTTCATTTCAAATTCAGCCGGTAAGCTGAAAGCTTTTTCCCCATTACTGAAATTAAAAGATGCTGATGAATTAGTACCGAACAACAGCTTGCGTTTGATCAAATAAAGCAATGTTTGGCTAACCCCCCAGTGTTAGTTCCCCCAATATTAGGGAGGCCGTTGAAATTATATATATCGGCTGCCCCAGAATCAATCGACTGCTTGTTGGCACAGGATGATGAAGATGGGAACGAAAGATCTATCTATTATCTTAGCCGATTGCTTAATGACCCCGAAACTAGATATACTCCCATAGAAAAGCTATTTTGTCTCTTTTTCATGCCTGTACGAAGCTAGCATATTACCTCTTACCAAGGGAGGTTCAAGTAGTATGCAAAATCGACATTGTAAAATACTTGCTACATCGGCCTGTTTTACAAGGATGATTAATGAAGTGGGCTATTAAGTTAAGTGCATATATGTTAAAGTATGTGCCTTTGAAAGCGATGAAAGGACAAGCTTTAGCAGATTTTTTGGCTCAGCATCCTTGTGCAGATGTTACAGATCCTTTAGCTGAGATGAGCTATTATGTTAACTTGAGACCTTGGGTATTGACTTTTGATGGATCCAGAACTAACAAGGGTGCTGGGGCTGGAATCACAATTACAAGTCTTGCTGAAGAAAACTGGAAGTTCATGCATCAGTTGAAGATAGGATGTTCGAACAACCAAGCTGAATACGAGGCGTTAATATTAAGGTTAAAAATTCTATTATCTATGAAAGCCAAATACATCCAGGTTATGGGAGATTCTCAGTTAGTTATAAAATAGCTAGCTGGGGATTATAAATGCACTAACCCAAATTTGGTAGAATATCATGAAACGGCTAGCAGTTTGTTGAAACAGTTTGCTGATGTAGTGATAATGCATATACCCAGAAGACATAATGAAGAAGCAAATGATTTGGCACAGCATGCTTCTGGTTATAAGGAAACCTTTAAATATGTTTAGCTTGTAGATAATCGGCTCAAGGAGTTCTTTGTCGGAGCAGTGGATGCAGCTGATGATTGGAGAGCTGAGCTAACAAGGTATTTAAAAAACCCTTCTTCTGCTTCCACTTTCCAAATAAGGCAAAAGGCCTTAAAATATACCTTGGTGGATGAATAACTATATAAAAGAGGATTGGAGGGAATTTTGTTAAAATGTCCTAGTAAAGCTGAAACCTTGAAACTTATGGGGGAAGCACATGAAGGGATATGTGGTTCACATAGGTCAGGATCTGTGATGTGTTGGCTAATACATAGGTACGGATATTATTGGCCAACCATCAATGTAGATTACCATGCTTATGCCAGAGGGTGTGAAAGGTGTCAAAAGCACGGGCCAATTCAGAGGATCCCAGCCGAGGAGATGCATTCCATTGTTAAGCCTTGGCCATTCCGAGGATGGGCAATGGATCTAATTGGAAAAATATACCCTTCATCTTCCAAAAGACATTCGTTCATTATTGTTGCCATTGATTATTTTACCAAGTGGGTGGAAGCCGAGCTGATGGTTAATGTTACCCAAGCTGATGTTATCAGGTTTATTAAAAACTAAATTATTTATCGGTATGGCATTCCAAAAACTATTACAACAGATCAGGGCACAATGTTTACAGGAGAAAAGACAGTTGCTTTTGCAATAGAATATGGTATCAGGTTGATACAGTCTTCACCTTATTATGCACAGGCAAATGGCCAAGTCGAAGCTACAAACAAAATATTAATCAACTTGATTAAGAAGACCGTGGAAGACAAACCTAAAAGATGGCATGAAGCGTTAGCTGAAGTTCTATGGGCTTACAAAAATTCAAAGTCTACCGCGATGGGGTTCACCCCTTATCGGCTGACTTATGGTCAGGATGCTGTGTTACCATTGGAAATCAATGTAAAATCATTGAGGATAGCCAAACAGCATTGTTTGACTATAGATGAATACCAGCAAGCCATGTTCATGGAATTGGAATCGGCTGACGAGGACAAATTAATGGCTTTAGAAAATATTCAAAAGAATAAAAAGAAAGTGGCCAAGGCATATAATAAACATGTCAAAATTAAAAGCTTCGTCGAAGGGGATTTAGTTTGGAAAGCCATTTTGCCTTTAGGGGCTAAAGACCCAACGTTAGGAAAGTGGTCGCCAAACTGGGAAGGACCTTATATAATTAGTCAAGTTATGATTAATGGAGCTTATCGGCTAGTTAACATGCATGGTGAGGAGATGGTGAGAAGCATAAATGGAAAGTATCTAAAAAACTATTATCCTTCGATTTGGGATAACTAGAGGAAAAGAAGTCGGTTCAAAATATCAGCTACAAGCCAGCCGATTAGCTTTTTCAAGATTAAGATAAAAAAAAAGAAGTTCATGGATTGACAGGAGCAGTAGCTGGTTGATCAGAGTCAGGTGCTTGAGATGGATCAAGAGTCGGAGTATCAGCTGAAGGGGATGGTTCAACAAGACTAGCAGCAAAAGAAGTGACTTGATTAGTTGCAGATTCAGGGGCAAGAATGGCTTCCACTTCTGGCTGATTAATTATTGTATCAGTCGAAGATGGTGCTAATGTCCTCTTTGCCTCGGCCAGAAGTTCTTTCAAACTTGCCCAAACTCCCTTGGTAAGGCAAAGTCCACGATCCGCAGCAGTTAGGTCCTCTTCAAAAGCGTCCTTTTGCTGTAGTAAAGGAATTATCTCGGCATCTAGAGCAGAAGACTAATGATACAGTTGCATCTTGAAATTAGTGCTAGAAGTTAGTTTCTGAGTAAAAATTGCCAGTTTAGGCTCTGTTTCAGAAATCTCTTTATTTATTCTCTCCCTCTCAGCAATCAGCTCGGCTAGGCATTTGGACATTTTGTCCTTTTTGCTAAGGTCAGCTTTCTTTTCAGCTTCAGCTTGTTGAATGGAGGATTAAAAATGAAGCTTTTGGTCTTGAAGTTCACCCAGCCGAGCGAGATCCTTAGTAGCTTGATCATGACGACCCTTGAAAACTTGGAAATTATAAAACACTTCACCTACTTGAACGGCTATACGGTTGAAGATAACTCTCTGGTCTTCATCAGTATTCAATGATTTAGCAGGGTTTGATAGTGCTATCCGCAGGTCAATAATTGTGCGCTGTTCCAACAGGATATCTTGATTAAGTAAGGATTCCACGAAAGACAGGCATTGGTCTGAAGGAGAACTCGGGTCCACAACAGCCTTGGGAACCGGAGAAGAAAAATATTGGGCCAACTCCTCCTCAGAAACGAGCACATTAGAGGCTTGGGTTGTTGGGGGATGCAACACAGGAGTTGGAGGAGTTGGCTCATGTTCCTGATTGAATATAAAAATAAGTTTAGTCGATAATCAGGAGAAAGGTGAAAAAATGTTAATTGGCTAAAAAAGTTAAGGGGATTACTAGTGTTGGAGAAAATCTCGAGGGAGAAGGTCTACGAGAAGCAACTTCTGGATGAGCCTCGGGAGACTGATGATAAGTCTGTCAGAACAAGGTAAAAGGAAAAAGTGTTAAAAAAACCAGGGATTTATAAGAGCAAGTTTTAAAGTCATGTACCTTTCTTAGTTTCTTCCTCTTGTGAGCTGATTGTTGAGCAACGGGAGTTGATTGTTGAACAGCAGCTGCGGGTTCTCAAATTACAATCCCTATTTGCCTAGAAGAATGCCTAGTAGGTTTAGGGCGAATAGTTTTGGAAGCAGGAGTATCTCCCAATGTTTCGAGATCTATGGTCATTGGTTGAGAAAACCCTGAAACATAAAGGCATTAGAGAAGGTTGAAGGCAGTCAATGCTTAAGAAAATGGATTTAAAAATACCTGATGCATCGGCTGTAGGTCTGCTTCTTGTGGACTTGGGTTTCCTGGATGATATGGGCTGAATAGTGATAACAGGATGATCTGTGCCTCCGATGATCAGTTTCGAGAGGTAACTGGAAGTGGGAGCAGAAAAGATCTTGTTGGATACTGAAGGCCACCAGTTGGTAAAGGCTGATGATTCTCCAGGAAGTAGCCTAAAAAGTCTGAACTCAAAAGCATTTAGTTTTTGCAGGTTCTGCTGAGTCAAAGAGACCACATTTTTGTCAGATAATGTGGGTCTTCCGAATGCGGTTACCACTGATTAGTAAGCCAGAGGGATACTCTGAAGAAGTTTGAATTACCGAGCCAGGTGGTGTGGGCAGTAAAATTCGGCCGATGTCTTGTTATAACGGCTAGTTGGCTTTACTCCACACATCAAGTCTCTAGCCGATAACACACTACCCCAGCATAGAGAAATGTAGTTGGCCAGCTGAGGATTTGGTGAGTCCACATGGGCGTTCATCCAGGGAAGATTATGGGGCCTATCAGCTAAAGGGAAAAATTCTTTTGCGTGCCGAATAGAAGTAAAAAGTTCAGTCGCAAAATTAAAGGCTGAATGTTTGACAAAGGGAGTTGTTTGCAAAACTTGACCTAGAGAGTTTGGAGTCAAGGATGAAGAAGCAAAACTCTTATGAGATAAGGGTATGAATTTCGGGAAGTAAAGGGTTACCCAGAGTTGGAGAAACCAGAGAGGTCCTGCTACATTGTCTAACTTCTCATTTGTTACCAAGTGGCCTCAATACTCAAGAGGAGGGGTGAATTGAGTATGAAAACTAAGTTCGCATATCTTTCGCAAATCGTTTGATAAACAATTTTCGTTGAAGCTAATTTATGATTAGAGATGATTGGATATAAAAGATAAACACTTTCACTTATAAATGCAATAGCCAAAGGTACCAATATTCAAGCAAATCAATAAAACAGTACTTAATATAAAGAGAAGGGTTTAGAGAAAACAAACACAATGATTTATCCTGGTTCGATCACCAATCCACTTGTGATCTATGTCCAGTCCCCAAGTAATAACTTGAGATTTTCCACTATATCTTCAAGCTTCAATGGGTGCTTGACAACCACTACAACCTTGAGCACTCAACACTTTGGGATACCTCACCCTTGGGGCTTGAGTCTCTTCAACTAAGGGATACCTCACCCTTTACACTTTGGAGGGATGCCTCACCCTCTTTACAAAACAATAATGATAGATTGAATGAAGCTCTCACTAGAGCAGATGATTACAAATTAAAGCTCTAATATGCTCTTAAAGATTTTTCACGTTTTTGGCAGAAAACAGAGCAAGAAATGGATTTGAGGATTGATTCACGTTTGGAAGTATTGGTGATCAGTTTTTGGTTCAAGGTCAACCTCAAATAAAGACCCAACTTTGGTATTTATAAGTTTCTCAATTAATAGAGCCATTGGGGTGGTTTGGGCATGCATTTAATGCATTTAATATAGCCGTTGGACGTTGTCAAGGTTTGTGTAATCGATTACACAACTTATGTAATCGATTACATTGTTGTTCCAACGTGTTCTTGGCTTTCTGGCTCTGTGTAATCGATTACATTATTTGTGTAATCGATTACATGGCTTCTGACTTGCTTGTAATCGATTACAATATCCATGTAATCGATTACATGACTTCTGACTTGTTGTGTAATCGATTACAATATCCATGTAATCGATTACATGACTCTTTGAACGTGTTCTTGCCTTTCTGGGCTTGATGTAATCGATTACATATGTAGTGTAATCGATTACATGGCCTCTGACTTTCTTGTAATCGATTACATTACTTATGTAATCGATTACATGGCTTCTGTTTGCTATGTAATCGATTACAAATATCATGTAATCGATTACATTGACCTTTGAACACATTTTTCAAGTCCAATAAAGCTTGTAAGTCATTCTTAACACCTCAAGACACTTGATTAAGCATAAATCCTTTTAAGAGTGTTAGATTCAAGATAGAAACTTAAGTTTTCTTGAAAGCTATGTTTAACTTTGAAATTTCCCATTTATTTTGAAATGATATATTGAAAAACCATTTGAGAAATCTTGAGAGCATTTAACATAAATGTTCGAAGTCTTATAACTACATAAACCTCTTGACTTCTTTCTTTGGTCTTGATTTTTCCTTTTGCGCTTGATCTTATCTTTTGCCTTTGTTATCATCAAAAACCATTTGACATGCCTTAGAGACATAAGCATTCACATTCTCCCCCTTTTTGATGATGACAAACTGATCATAGGAAAAAAAAAAGAGTTTTTACAATTGTATATAATAGACATTTAGGCGCAATGCTCCCCCGGAGTTTATGCATGATATTAGGTTAGATTTTTCAATAACTCCCCTGTACTCATGCAACCTTTAATTAGATTTCATTTCATTTTTTCTTATTTTCTCCCCCGTTGGCATTATCAAAAAGACATAAGCATTTAAAGAAAAAAAAAAAAATGGACAGCATAACAGCTATATTTCATGATTCCCCAAAATTTTGCCAGAACAAGAAATCCAAAGTGATTAATTAGTCCAATCAATATTATCAAACAGCCAATCATTCAAGGCAGAAACAAGTTCATATATCATTAATCAATATGTACAAGGGAACTTATCACAACACCAGTAGCCAATATTTAAAACATCATAAAAGTATACCAATGTTATATAATCAGAGTCAAAATAGAGTAAATACAAGGTAGTTATCAAAACAAAAACAAAGCATCAAGGCAATGAGCCATGATCACTGTCAATGGCCTCGCTATCATAAAAGACGTCACCCTCTGGATCTGCAGCAGTGTTGTCTAGATCATCGTTATCATCGGTGGGCACAAGATCGTCGTCGGAGTCCAAAAGCTCCTCATCA
The DNA here is from genome assembly GCA_029884595.1 of Ormosia semicastrata. NCBI lineage: Eukaryota > Viridiplantae > Streptophyta > Magnoliopsida > Fabales > Fabaceae > Ormosia > Ormosia semicastrata. The sequence continues at coordinate 58,375,132 of JAQQTO010000060.1, forward strand.
TCAGCAGGGACTCCAAATGGACCAGCGAAGGACAGGGGAACCGGAGAGGCCGGGGATGTGGGAGGTGCAGCAGCAGCGCTCTGAGGAATAGGAGGTCCACCCAAAAGAGATCGAATGGAGGCAAGCTCCTGATCTGAGTAGTCCATCCTTAGCTCAATATGGTCAATCTTCTGCTCTATATGATCCATGCATGTGTTTACATTAGCGCTCAGGTTACACATTTCTTGGAGTAGGAGATCAAGAGTAGTAGAAGCGGGAGCAGGAGCAGGGGCAGGATGCTGAGCCTCTTCATCATCGTCACTATCCGGATCATGAGGGATATGACCAAAGGTGCCATGAGCGATGTAATGCCACCTGTCATCCACCTTGTAGAGCTAGAGCTTCTTTAGAGTATGCAACCCAATTGATTGTGGTCCCTTTGAGTTAGTGTCCTTAGACTCTTCAGCCAGCGAAATGCGACAGTGCTCGAGGATTGTGGTTACCAACATGGCGAAGGGGAGAGCAGAGTTCTTCTTTTTCTTGACGTCCAGCATATGCTCTAAAATGTAATAACCCCAGTTAATTGGCCACCCGGTGGTCATTGCCCATAAGGCCACCACATCATCCTTGAGGACTTGGGAGTAATTCCCTCCCCTGGGAATCAATCCTCGGACCAATAGGTAGTGGAGAACCCTGTTCTCCATAGTGAGGCCAGTGGCCATGATTCTTCGTTTAGGATCACTAGGGGGAGTAGCCAGTCCTAATTAAGGAGAGAAGAACAGCCTTATGCTCAAACTCATGCCTCCAAACATTGGCATTTCCACAGAAGTGAGCTCCATCTGGAGTGAGCTTCGTTAGCCTATACCATTTAGCCATGGACAACCTTATTTGTTGCTTTTTCACTTCAGAGATGATACAATTATCCTCAACTTTCAGGTTCGCATAAAAGACTCGCACAAGGTTAGGGTAGATGGCTTTCTCTATGCTTAGGAAACCTAGCAAGCTTAAATTTTCTATGGTTCTAAAGCTCGCTAAAGGTTCACTCTCACAGAAGGTGATGGGAAGATACTTGGGAGAGACGATCTTGCGAAGCTGGAAGTTTTTCCGGAACAACTCAGCTCGCTTCACAGTGGAGAAGTGTCTCGTGAGGTCCAGGCTAGATATGTTACGTGAAGAGCCACCAGAGGACCCTGTAATGGCAGCCCCTATTCTTGGGCGCTTTGAACGATGAGAAGATTCAGCCATTGATGAGTAGGAGTAGAGTGGGATGAGTGATAAATGGTTTGGGGATGAGTGAGGAGAGAGAGAGAGACGAGGTTAGGTCAGAGAAATGGAGATGGGGTTCGTGAGAGAAGATGGGAAGATTTGGGTGAGAGATGTGATGAGATATGGAGAGATGGGGTGTGTGGAGAGGGATTTTTCGAGATTAAGAGAGGTGAAATGAGGGATTTTGATGGAGATTTGAGTGAGAAATGTGAGAATGTGAGCTTTTAGAGGTTTGGGGTCCGTGGGAGCAGAGGAGGAGGACGAAGAAGATGAATAGGTTCTGAAAAAAAAATTGAGCTCTTACACGCGTCAGAGACCTTTTTTTAAAAAAAAAACTGTGTAATCGATTACATTGAGTGTGTAATCAATTACATGCATTCTAGTGGGTATGTAATCGATTACAATTTTGGTGTAATCGATTACATGCTTTCTGGGAACCTTGTAATCGATTACATAGTTGATGTAATCGATTACCTGAGTTCTGAGTTGATTGTAATCGATTACAAAATGTGTGTAATCAATTACATGCGTGACAGAACCTGTGTAATCGATTACAAAGGCATTATAATAGATTACCAGCATTCTTTAACTCAGATTTTGCATTTCAAACAGCAAGTAATCAACTTTAATCCATCCAAAACAGTTCCAAAGCATCTTAGATCATTTCAAATCATCATTCAAACATATAATCTAATCATATTATGATTTAACTCACATAATTGATCAAAATTACCATTTTTACCAAGAATTTCACCATTTTTGGTGAAATTTTGAGGATGTTGAGTTGCTTGTGAGTCTTGGTCATGAGGGAGCACCTGCAAAACAACTTAGGGGAAATCTCCGACACTCAAGTCAGTATTGGATTCAAATATAATGAAAAATTCAGAGATTATGCAGCAATTTGGCATAATTATGCAGAAAAATGCAAGTTTATGCATTAGTTTCAGGATTATGCAGTAAAAGTTAATTTATGCATGATTGATCCAATATACCAAATTCTTTTCTTATATAGAAAAATGCTTCTTTTGCTAGGGGTTTAGTGAAAATGTCAGCTAGTTGCTTAGTGATTTCCACAAACTTAAGCATACAATCACCTTTTTGAGCATGGTCTCTAATGAAATGATGTCTTATTTCAATATGTTTAGTCCTAGAATGCAAAATGGGATTTTTGGACAAATTGATTGCACTAGTATTATCACATCTTATGGGGATGTGATCAAGCTCAAGACCATAGTCCAAGAGTTGTTGTTTCATCCAAAGGATTTGAGAACAACAACTCCCAGCTGCAACATATTCAGCTTCAGCTGTAGACAATGCCACACTATTTTGCTTCTTGCTATGCCAAGAAACTAGTGAGCTTCCAAGCAAGTGGCATGTCCCACTAGTGCTCTTTCTATCCATTTTGCACCCAGCAAAATCAGAATCGGAATACCCAATAAGACTACATGAGGCACCTTTAGGGTACCATAAACCCATTTGTGATGTGCCTATTAGATATTTCATTATTCTTTTAACAGCACTTAGGTATGATTCTTTAGGATTAGCTTGATATCTAGCACACATGCATACACTAAACATCATATCAGGCCTACTTGCAGTGAGATAAAGGAGTGAGCCAATCATACCTCTATATTTCGTAATTTCTACTGATTTACCTCCTTCATCCTTGTCTAAATAGCAAGAGGTGCCCATAGGAGTAGCCATGTGCTTGGCATTGTCCATTCCAAACTTCTTGAGCAATTCCTTGCAACACTTGGATTGGCTTATGAGCCTTCCTTCTCTTGTTTGCTTGATTTGGAGACCAAGGAAGAAATTGAGCTCACCCATCATAGACATCTCAAACTCACTTTGCATAATATTTGAAAATTCTTTACAAAGAGAGTTGTTAGTAGCTCCAAATATAATGTCATCAACATAGATTTGAACTAGAAGGATGTCATGCATTTTATGTTTTATGAAAAGGGTAGTGTCAACTTTGCCTCTAGAAAAACTTTTTTCTAAAAGGAGTTTACTCAACCTTTCATACCAAGCTCTAGGAGCTTATTTCAAGCCATACAAGGCCTTTTTCAGTTTAAAGACATGGTTGGGCATTTCAAAATCCTCAAAACTAGGAGGTTGTTCTACATACACCTCTTCTTGTATAAAACCATTTAAAAAGGCACTTTTGACATCCATTTGATAGAGTTTGAAATCCATGATGCAAGCATATGCAAGTAACATTCTAATGGCCTCTAACCTAGCTACGGGAGCATAAGTTTCTTCATAGTCTATGCCTTCTTCTTGATTATATCCCTTAGCTACAAGCCTAGCTTTATTTCTTATTATTAAGCCCGTTTCATCAAGTTTGTTCCTAAAGACCCATTTGGTGCCAATTATAGGATGATCATTGGGCCTTGGAACTAATTCCCAAACTTGATTTCTCTCAAATTGGTTTAGTTCTTCTTGCATGGCCAAGATCTAATGCTCATCATTAATGGCCTCATTTATGTCTTTAGGTTCAACTTGAAAGACAAAGGCTAGGTGATTACATGCATCTCTAAGTGAGTTTCGAGTGATTACCCATTTTGATACATCACCTATCACCTTGTCAAGAGGATGATATCTTGAAGTCCTCCATTCCTTGGGTAGATCCAAGATTTCTAAATCTTTTTGCCATGAGTGATCAAGGAGTCTTTCTTCTTGCTTTTTGGACTCTTTCTCTTGATTTTCCAAGTGCGTTTTTGCCAAGATTTCTGCAACATCATCAACAAGCTCCTTTCTCGGCTTATTTGGGTTAGTTTCATCAAATGCAACATGTATGGACTCTTCTATGGTCATAGTTCATTTATTATAGACTTTAAAGGCCTTACTATGAATAGAATAACTAATGAATATTTCCTCATCAGATTTTGCATCAAACTTCCCCAAGTTATCTTTTCCATTATTCAAAACAAAGCATTTACATCTAAAGACATGAAAATGTGACACATTTGGCTTCCTTCCTTTGTACAATTCATATGGAGTTTTCTTTAAAATTGGCCTTATTAGGGCTCTATTCATAACATAACAAGCGGTGTTAACCGCATCCGCCCAATAGTACTTAGGAAGGTTAGCCTCATTGAGCATAGTTCTTGCCATTTCCTCTAAAGATCGAATTTTCCTTTCTACAACACCATTTTGTTGTGGTGTTCTAGGGGCAGAAAAATTATGCTCAATGCCATGTTCATCACAAAAAGTTTCAAATTCATGATTTTCAAATTCACCACTATGGTCACTTCTTATGGATGCAATACAAAACCCTTTTTCGTTTTGGATAACTTTAGCAAGTTTTCTAAATGATTGAAAAGCATCATTTTTGTGGGCCAAGAATAATGTCCATGTAAACCTAGAAAAATCATTCACAATCACTAATGCATAGTAATTCCCACCAAAGCTCATAGTTCTAGAGGGACCAAAAAGATCCATGTGCAAAAGTTGTAAAGGTCTAGAAGTTGAAACTATGTTTTTAGCTTTAAAAGAGACTTTTACTTGTTTTCCCTTTTGACATGCATCACAAAATTTGTCTTTTTCAAATTTGAGTTTTGGAAGACCAATTACTAGTTCTTTAGAAACCAATTTGTTTAAGTGATCCATGTGAATGTGAGTAATTCTTCTATTCCATAACCATGAATCATTTTCTTTACTCATAAAGCATTTAGCATCATTTGAGGAGATATCGTCAAGACTAATCATATATATATTATTGACCCTATGACCAACAAGCTTAACTTGCTTATCATCCTTTCCCTCAATTATGCAACAAGAGGAATCAAATATAACTCTATTGCCTTTATCACATAATTGACTAATACTAAGCAAATTATGTTTAAGTCCTTCAACAAGCAAAACATTATCAATAGATGATGAAGGGATCTTACCGACTTTGCCAATTTCAAGAATCTTCCCTTTGTTATTATCACCATATGTGACATGACCATGTTTCTTGTGGGTAAGGGAGGAGAACTTGGAGCCATCACCGGTCATGTGCTTGGAGCAACCACTATCAAGATACTAACTTGAGCTCTTGGTCTTCAAGCACACCTACAACACACATTTAAGATTTAACCTTTGGTACCCAAATTGTTTTGGGTCCTTGTGTGATAGAATTAGGTATGGTGCCTTTAGGGACCCAAAGCCTTTTGATTCCAACCTTCGTGTTTATGTTCTTTCTAACATTGCAAGTGGATGCACTATACCTTTTCCTACCATAATGAAAACATTTAACAAAGGGACTACTTGAAGTTTATGAGGAAACAAAGAAGTTCTTATAAGACTTTTGATGGTTGTTTGGATTAAATCCCAAATCGACTTTTTGAAAAACACATTTTTGTCTCCCTAACAACACATTCAAGTTGTCTCTTCCAAAAGTGAATTTTGCAAGAGTGTTGTTCAAGTCTTCAATTTCTTTTTCAAAAGCTTTACATGATAAACAAGGTAATGATATGGATGCATTATCATGTGAAGAACAAGTTATACATAATGAATTAGCATCTATGAGTCCTAAGGTCTCATTTTTAATTTTAAGTTCATTTAACTCCTTAGTTAAGGTAGAAAATTTGTTTGTCAATAGGGAGATTGTTTTATTGGAAGTCAAAATCATTTTTGTGAGCCTCAAAGATTCATCATACAATTCTTGAAAGGCATCTTACAATTCATCATAAGAAGGTGGAGGTTCTAGGCTAGAGGAAGTTACCTCGGTATCGCTTTCTCCACTTTCTTCTCCTTGAGTCATGAGGCAAAGATGGGCTTCTTCATTCTCCGAATCGTCAGAAGAGCTTAAGTCATTGTCCTCCTAAGCTATATATGCTCTTTTTCCTTTCTTTTCCTTGGAGGGTCTTTTCTCAAACTTCTCCGTCTTCTTGAGATATATAAGGCACTCCATTTTCATGTGCCCCAATTTTTCGCATTTGTAGCATTTTGGAGGAGTAGATGATCCTTCTCCTTTGTGATAAGCTTTCTTTTGAGGAAAGAGTGGTCTTCTTTGATATCCCTTTTTCTTTAAGAATTTACCAAACTTTCTCACAAGGAGACTAAGATTCTCCTCACTTAGCTCAATATTTTTAGCATCCTCTTCACAATCTTCATCATCATCTTCAAGTATGGAAGAGGTGGCTTTGAGTGCAATTCCCTTCTTCTTTTTATCACGCTCTTCACTTTGATTGAGCCTATTTAGTTCCAGCTCATGTTCTTGAAGCTTTCCGAATAGGGTGGCTAGAGACATTGTTGATAAATCTCTTGATTCCGCAGTAGCCGTTACTTTGGGTTGCCAATTCCTACTTAGACATCTCAAGACTTTGTTAATAAGATCCTCATTAGGAAATGTCTTTCCCAATAAGATGTGATGATTAACAATGTGAGTAAATCTCTTTTGTATATCTTGAATACTCTCACCTTGGTTCATTCTAAACAATTCATATTCATAAGTAAGAGTGTTTATTCGAGATCGTTTTACCTCACTAGTACCTTCATGAGTTACTTGTAGGGTATCCCACATTTCTTTTGCGGTCTTACAATTTGACACCCTAAAGAATTCATCATACCCCAAGGATGTGGTGATGATATTCTTGACTCTCAAATTGTATTGAACCTTCTTTTTATCATCATCGGTCCATTCACTTCTAGGTGTATTGATTGTCACACCATCTTTAGTTTGTGTTGGGACAAAAGCACCATTTTCAATGGCGTCCTACACGTCTAAGTCAATAGCTTCAATGAAAATTTTCATTTTTTTCTTTCCAATAAGCATAACCATCCCCATTGAAATAAGGAGGTCTATTTATAGAAGAACCTTCATTTGAAAAACCATTTGAAGCCATCACTTCTCTTGAAGCTGCTAAGCTCTTTATACAAGAGTCTAGCTCTTATACCACTTGTTACCAAGTGGCCTCAATACTCAAGAGGGGGGGTGAATTGAGTATGAAAACTAAGTTCGCAAATCTTTCGCAAATCGTTTGATAAACAATTTTTGTTGAAGCTAATTTATGATTAGAGATGATTGGATATAAAAGATAAACACTTTCACTTATAAATGCAATAGCCAAAGGTACCAATATTCAAGCAAATCAATAAAACAGTACTTAATATAAAGAGAAGGGTTTAGAGAAAACAAACACAATGATTTATCCTGGTTCGATCACCAATCCACTTCTGATCTACGTCCAGTCCCCAAGCAATAACTTGAGATTTTTCACTATATCTTCAAGCTTCAATGGGTGCTTGACAACCACTACAACCTTGAGTACTCAACACTTTGGGATACCTCACCCTTGGGGCTTGAGTCTCTTCAACTAAGGGATACCTCACCCTTTACACTTTGGAGGGATGCCTCACCCTCTTTACAAAACAATAATGATAGATTGAATGAAGCTCTCACTAGAGCTGATGATTACAAATTGAAGCTCTAATATGCTTTCAAAGATTTTTCAAGTTTTTGGCAGAAAATAGAGCGAGAAATGGATTTGAGGATTGATTCACGTTTGGAAGTATTAGTGATAAGTTTTTGGTTCAAGGTCAACCTCAAATAAAGACCAAACTTTGGTATTTATAAGTTTCTCAATTAATAGAGCCGTTGGGGTGGTTTGGGCATGCATTTAATGCATTTAATATAGCCGTTGGACGTTGTCAGGGTTCGTGTAATCGATTACACAACTTATGTAATCGATTACATTGTTGTTCCAACATGTTCTTGGCTTTTTGGCTCTGTGTAATTGATTACATTATTTGTGTAATCGATTACATGGCTTCTGACTTGCTTGTAATCGATTACAATATCCATGTAATCGATTACATGACTTCTGACTTATTGTGTAATCGATTACAATATCCATGTGATCGATTACATGACTCTTTGAACGTGTTCTTGCCTTTCTGGGCTTGATGTAATCGATTACATATGAGTGTAATCGATTACATGGCCTCTGACTTTCTTGTAATTGATTACATTACTTATGTAATCGATTATATGGCTTCTGTTTGCTGTGTAATCGATTACAAATATCATGTAATCGATTACATTGACCTTTGAACACATTTTTCAAGTCCAATAAAGCTTGTAAGTCATTCTTAACACCTCAAGACACTTGATTAAGCATAACTCCTTTTAAGAGTGTTAGATTCAAGATAGAAACTTAAGTTTTCTTGAAAGCCATGTTTAACTTTGAAATTTCCCATTTATTTTGAAATGATATATTGAAAAACCATTTGAGAAATCTTGAGAGCATTTAACATAAATGTTCTAAGTCTTATAACTACATAAACCTCTTGACTTCTTTCTTTGGTCTTGATTTTTCCTTTTGCGCTTGATCTTCTCTTTTGCCTTTGTTATCATAAAAAACCATTTGACATGCCTTAGAGACATAAGCATTCACATCATTGTTTTGAAGTCTAGAAACCATGGTGAAAAGACTCTTGTACAAAGAGGAAAGGAAGAGAGTACCTAAGGCCAGAGGTTTGCCTGAAGTAACTAAAGAAACAAGATGGGATATCTCCAGGACCACTACGACAGAGCTGGAGCAAATAAAATATTTGCAAAACCAGTAAAGAAGGAAGGCTTGATGTTCTCCATCAGACACATGATGAGAAGTTTTGGCATTGGAAGACAAGAAATTAGAGTAGGAAGAGGTGTTCTTAGAAAAGGTTACCTTCAATGCTGGGTAGGAAAGTTCAAAAAGCGAATTCACATCTTCACTAACTATTGGAAGGTTGGTGATAGCTGCCACATCCAACAAGGTAGGGCTCATGATGCCTGAAGGAAGGATGAATCTGTTCACAGAGGTAGACCAGAATCCTAGGAAGCTAAACAGAAGGTCAAGATTTAGGGGAATCTCATGTTGAGAAAGCATAATAATGTCATAAATTCCCCATGTTTTCCAATCTTCTCCTCGGCTAGTCAAAACTCGCTTCAGCCAATCGGCATACTGTGGAGCAAGGCAAGGCCAGGTCCGAAGGTCATTAGGGCACTTGTTGATAGAATACCAGTTGGCAGTAATAGGAAGCTCAAAATATCTGGGATACAAATGATGGTCCAGAAAGATCTTGCCCTCGTAGATGTCAGAGGTACATGGGGATATGGTAAAGGAATTCAAAAGCGAAACAAGCGCTTGGAAGCCAGCATCTTGTCCTTGGTTTAATGGTTGCTAAGTGCTAAAAGCCGAATCAGATGAGAATGATGAAGAATCTTCATCCCCATAAGAGTAGGTTTTGTTTTGGGAATCAGAGATGTCAGACATGATCGAAGAAGTGAGGAAAGAAGTTTGCTAGGTGCTTTGAAGAAGAAGAAGGTAAAAGTAAGTCGACTAAAGAAAGTTTCGGTTGAATTTATAATTATTCTGTGAAGGAATGGTAATATTGTTTTGACCGTTTGATTTTTCGGCTGGGCATTAAAAGATAAGGTGGGCATTAAATTGGGCACGATGCTCGAAAAAATCTAGCTACATTTATTCAGCTTCCTAAAATCAGCTGAAAAATGTAAGAAGCAATTGTTATCACCCAAAAAATAAGTTCAAAAAAGTAAATTGATAACGGCTGGATAAAGGTGATTAGCCGTAGCTAAAGGTTATTAGCCGAAAGAGGATGTAGCTGATGGATAGAAGAACACCTAGCTAAGGGCGAGATGGGCCTTGTTACTGGTGGGCCAGGATTAAAACAATAAAAAGCAGAAGCATATTGGATTGTGAGTTGATGGAAGACTAAAAAACTGAAGCTGTTATCAACGGATGCCACAAAACATGTCGAGGAAATAGGAGTTGAGCTGTTGAGGGGTAGCCGCTGTGGCCAAAACGGTTAAGAATCATGGGTAGGCTAGCCATGGTTTAGTTGCTTGTTTTTAGGAGCTGGCTGTGGTGGAAGCTAGAGTATAAATACCATTTGTATCAATTTATTTTGGACAGATTACACAGAACAGATCACAATCAATACAATTTTTAAACTTTGCTTATTTCTACTTAATATTTTCAGCCCTTTTTCTATATTGCCTTTACTTTGTGCAATTTATTTTCCGCAAGTTTATGTCCTAGCCGTTTACAGCTTTAACCTTAAATTCTTAGACTTCTTAAGTTCATCTTAATACCAAACGCTTTCTTTAGTGAGTTTGGGAACCCTTGCTAAAGGTTGAATTTTGCCTTTAGTTCAAATCGTCTGTTCTTATCAAAATCCATACGTGTTCGTCGGCTGAACTCTTATTCGGCTGATATATTTATTTCACACGTAAACAACTCTTTATTGCAATTATGTCTTATCACTATTTACATTAACTATAACAAAAAAAAATACACTTGCTAATTTAATTACACGACTATAACCAAGTAAATTTATATTTATAAAAAGAACTGGGTCTTAACTTTTATTTTTATTTTTTGCATTATAAATGACAATGTGACGTTCCCTCCCAAAAAGGGGTGTTACATTAAGAGCTTGCTCTAAATTGGCTAGATGTTGGTTAAAATCATGAGATTTCACTATGACATCATCAATATATACTTCTATGTTTTTTCCTATTAACTCATGGAAAATAGCATTCATGGCTCTTTGGTACGTGGCAGCAGTATTTTCAATCCAAACGGCATGACTAGCCATTCAAATATCCCAATGGTGCTAGGACACCTGAAGGCTGTCTTATGGACATCTTCTTTGGCTATGAAAATTTGATTATACCCAGAATACCCATCCATTAATGTTAAAATGCCATTTTTGGCTACAGAAGCGACAAACATGTCAACTATAGGCATTACATACTCATCTTTGGGAGTAGCAAGATTTAAATTTCTATAGTCAGTACAAATCCTAACCTTCCCACTTTTCTTGATTACAGGGACTATGTTCGACAACCATTCTACATATCTGGCCGTATGAATAAAACCTACTTTAAGTAGTCGTTTCATCTCTTCTTTAATTTTGGGTATTAACTCTGGATTGAATCTTCTAGCAACCTGCTTGTGAGGCTTAAATCCTTCTTTGATCGGCAACTAATGCTCCACCAATTCTCTAGAAAGGCCTGACATCTCATGGTAGTCTCATGCAAAGCAATCTTTGTACGTCTTTATTAAATCAGTCATCTAATTTCATTCTTCCTTGCTCAACAAGCTACTTATTCTTGTCATTCTCGGTTCCTGTTCAGTCCCTAGGTTGACATCCAACAAAGGATCTTCAACTAAAATGTAGGGATCTTCCTACTGATTGGGGACTCCCACCTCTCTTCAAGTTCATGCCCCCAAGGCGTATCAGCCGAACATTCTTCTTCCGCTATCGCCTCCAACTCCATAGACATGGCTGTACCAATCCTATGTTCAACTTCCAAGGATGTCTGCTTGTGTCTCGGGTCTTCAATTACTTGGGCCTTGTTATTCATCTAAACACAACTGTAGAGGCCATAAATCAGCCTGGATATTGACAGCAAAGCCATCGGCAGTCAGGTTGCAAGACTCCCATGATCCTTCTTCATATCCTTTAGGGATAGTAATAGGCTCTAGCCGGGGCGAATAAAATATAGCCTCAGCCATCTTGATGTCAACCGTAAAGGGATTCTTATCGGCTGGCACTGACTCTACCTTATACCCATCCCAAATATTAGCATCTGGTGCAAAGTGGAAGGCACACACTGACTGGAATGAATCCAATCTCTTCCCAACAATATGGAGTAAGTGGACTTAGAGTCTACCACAAAGAAAGTAGAGCTCAAAGTTTTGCTCCCCACAGTGATATCAGCTACCAAAATTCCTAAGGCAGCCGTGGCATCCCTTGTAAAATTGGTCATTTTTATATTCATGGGAATCAAATCCTGCTTAGATCTACCCAGCTTCTTCATTGTAGCTGAAGGCATTATGTTTAACACTGCTCCTCCATCTACCAAGACTCAACTAATAGTCTTACCATTAACCTGAGCCCTGATGTATAAGGGCTTCAGATGCTTGGTCATCTCCCTCATTGGTTTAGGGAATTCCATTTTGGGTTCTTCTGAAATGGGAGCTAACATAGCCCATTCAACTTCCTCAGCAACCACATCACCTTCCAATTTCTCGGGTTGCTTCTGCCGAGCCAAGAACTCACTAGGAATCAACCCCACCACATTAGTTTCAGCTGAGGGGTGATCTCCGCCTTCCTTTAGTATGGAATTCAACACAGAATCTTCTAATAGAAAATCTGACCCGAGTTCCTTTTTCATTTCCTCGACTGTTAGAAGAACTTGTTCTTCTACTGTTATGACTGGTTCCTCTTCCAATTCAGCTGTCTCCAACTCATTAGTCATCTCTTGAAATCCTGCTCTTCCTTTCCAAGATAATCTTGGCTTCCTGATTGCACTGGTTCCTACTTTCTCTCTTCAGTAACTGTTTCTTCCTTTGGTTGCCCAAAAGCAGCCTCTAGAATCTCAACCACCCTAGAAGACTTAATCTCAGCACGGTCAGTTCTTTTTGCCTCGGCTAACATGGCCAAGGTTTGTTTCATTCACTGTACTGATTTATTCCTCTAGGCCCTTCTTTTCTGAGTTCTAGTCATCACCCCTGGTTCCTTTACCACAAGATCTTTCCTTTTTGCATATTTGTTAATGAACCAATGTCCTTTTTCCACCTCGGCTGGTGGTTTAACCATACATTAGGGCCTAATAACTTCCTCATTCTTTATAGTAATCTTTAATGTAGTCATGCCCTTTTCTACATTGAAACGAGCTACTCTTTTACCTTTGTCTGGTATATGAGTCTCGTCCATCATGGGTAACCTTGCATCAGCTAAAGTATCATTATACTTACCGGCTACATTTCTTCCTATGTTTCTTCCTAGAACCTTCTTTGTTGCTTCTCCGGACTTGATTGCAGGCTTTCTTGTCCCTTTAAAATCCTTTCTCACTCCTGAAAAATCCAATCTACCAAAGACCCCGGGCTTAACCTCATCTATTCTGTCCCTGGGGACCAGAATGGTCTTCCCATTCGGGCCTCTGTATACATCACTGTCTACCGAATGTTGTTTGACTTCAGCCTGTCTCCTCGGTTGATTCCTCTCCAAACTGTCGAACATTATGGGCCTATTGTATTCGATCAGTGTATCTTTCTTGACACATTCATTATTTACCTGGGGTCTCTTTAGTCTATCGAACACAGATGGTTTCTAATCTATTGTTTTGGACTGATCAGACACAGCTAGAGCTCTCCCAGCCCCATTTGGCTCATCATACACTCCCCTTTGTCTCCACTGGCGACGTATCAGTTGTTTCCATCTTTTAGATGGTGAGCCAGATACTATCTCCCCAGAGAAGGAAACCATATTAACCCCAGCTAAAGGAAATGGATCTGTAATGACAGTCATCTCCTTTTTGACTAGTTTAAACCTTCCTTCTTTCATGGCTTTTTGTATAGCCTTTCTGAACACTATACAATTGATGGTAGCATGAGTGTAAGAATTATGCCACTTACAATATTTCTTTCCCTTCAGCTCCTTGACTGGGGGAATTTGGTGTCCTTCATTCAATCTAATCTATTGATCCTTCAAGGATAATCAAATATTTGGTCTGCCTCGAAAATGTCAAATGGATAGTCAACCCTACTCTCTGGAGTTTGGACCTCCTTTCCTTTGGGGGGTCTTAAAGCTGGGCATGAATATAGTTTTCCTTTCACTATCTCTGCAGCCATGATATCTGCCGATTGCTCGGCTGACTCATCTGACAGATAGTCTATGTAATGCCCCTTTTTGGGAGGGAGCATCACATTGTCATTTATAATGCGGAAAATAAAAATATAAGTTAAGACCCGGTTCTTTTTATGAATATAAATTTACTTGGTTATAGTCGTGTAATTAAATTAGCGAGTATATTTTTTTTTGTTATAATTAATAAAATAGTGATAAGACATAATTGCAATGAAGAGTAAAATAGAAATAAAGCATACACCAAACCATCCTACATTTACAATGATATATCATTATATTAAACCAATTTGATTTTAGTTGTGTAAATAAAATGGTGAATCTATATATATATTTTAGTTTAATTGTAAGCGAAAAACATAAAGACTAACCCATACATCCATACAAAAGATACATCATATATATATATATATACTGTTTAGATACAGACTATGATTCAATAAATACATTAAGGCTCATCAAAAAGAAGCCTAAGCTTTACTAGCCCCCAAAATGATATATAGACTCCCAAAAGGATATTAAGGCCCCAAAAGACAGATAGCCATCAGTAGCTATCGACAGTATCAGTCCCTAAGAGGAGAAGGAACTGTGTCCGGATCCTCCTCGGGTTCCTCTTCAGGGTCTTCCTCATCCGAGGAAACCCACATAGGAGCCACTGAGTTATGGGCTGGGGCTCGAGCAGTGGAAACGAAAGAATCCTCTTGTGGGTCTAATAACGATCACCCCACATCTCATGGATGGGCAAATAAAACTCCAAACATAAACTGATGCTGCAAGTGAAGATGGGCGATTCATGACTCCCCCAAGCCAACGATACCGTTACGTCCCCCTCGTAGATGCATCGATCAGAATTAAGGTTAATGTGCCAGCATCCTGGACCTCCGAGGAAGGCCAGATGCATATAACCCAAGAATCCTCACGAACATTACGCCATGATCCCAAAAGCAGGTACTAGTCGCGGTTGGGCCAGAAGCCGGGAAATTCGTGAGCTTCACCCCTGTCACCAACGTCTTCGATGGAACATAAATACCAATAGAAAAAAATAGAAATACAGGAAAGAGGTAAGACCTCCAACATACATTACCAATTATGACAGTGCAGAAATAAAACGGCGCATGACGCCCACATAACATTTTAAAAATAATAAACATCGTCAATAAGCAGTATGATAGGTAATTTAGCAATTTCAGGCAGTTATATATCAACAAAATAACAGAATCTAATCATCCTATAAATAAATAAATGTCAAATGATGTGTTAACTCATTATACCCATGCATGTGGTACCAAAAATCCTACTCCATGGAGCTAGACACAAAACATTCGGAGAGAATGATCAGGAGACATGTCTGTAACTCGGCTGCCGAGGTCAACAAGTGCTTTAAATTCTCAATTTATCATCGTGCATGTCATGGCATTGTACAAGACATTCTACACAGATCGCGACATAGGACAGTGTCTCGGTCAGGATCGTCGGTGCGTTTGCATCGGTCTGTCTCACGGCCCAGAGGGGCTACCAATTGTCCCCTGTGAGACACCCGTGCCCTGACGCCCCCAAGGTCAACAGGAGGACCTAGACTAGTCTATTCGCACTCGCACACAAGTGTAATTCAACTCCTAGGCAACTTGGCCTTAACAATAGTCCAATGGACTTTCTCATGCATGCTTCAATCATGCTTATCATGGATGTTCAAGTACATCAATTGATCTCATATGATTCAATTCAATCATGTGGTCATTTCTCAAATTTATTTAGAACATATTCATTTTCATCATCATAATGATTTCAATTCCTCAATTTCGATATTTACAATTTATACTTGGGTTATCATGTTTAAAGAAACTCAATTCCATCATTTTCAGACCAAAATCATCATTTTCGGGGTCTGGTAATCGATTACACGGTATTGGTAATCGATTACAAACCCAACAGAATCAATGTAATCGATTACATGCATTGTGTAACCGATTACATCCTTTCCAGTAGCCTAGTAATCGATTACATGAATCGTGTAATCGATTACACTCAGTCCAGGAGCCTTGTAATCGATTACATCAACCTTGTAATCGATTACAAGCTTCCCAGAATCATAATGTTGCAGTTCCAGGAGCTCTGTAATCAATTAAATCACCCATGTAATCAATTACATAGCTCATATTTGGAGAAAAATAGAGTCTTTAAGCTATGTAATCCAAACCAAACCATCAAATCTCATTATCATCATCATTCAATCACTTTTAGCTTAACCAACATCAATATTATGTCATATAATCACTTATGGCACAACCAAAACATTAATCCATCAACACATTTTACAAACATCAACATACACCAATATAGTCAAATACCACTCAAGAGAAAAACAACATATTCCATCACCCAAACAGATTTCCCACTACCAAGAGAGGTTGAAGTGGATAGTTTTCCTTTTACCTAAGTGAAGAACAAAGAAAGAAATCTCCTTTCCTTCGGGAATTTCATTTTTCACCACCTCAAGGTCCTCAAAGTTTTAAGCTTTGGAGCTTAGTGGAAGAAGATGAAAATGGAAGGGATGATGAGTTCTTGAAAATGATTTCCTCAAAGATGGTGGTCTTCCAATCACAATGTGGGTGCAAGGAGTATGAGAGCTTGAAGGTTTAACAATAGAGTGTTTGTGTGTAGGAGAAGAGAGAAAGAGAGGGAGACTTGCATGAGTGAAAGGAGGAGAAATTTGAGAAATGCAAAAAAATGTGATTTTCCTTTGGCCCAGCCGTGCAACAACATAGGAGAAGAGAGAGAGGGTGAAGTGGTTGGGAGGAAGCTTCCTAGAAACTTCCCTTGAAGCTTCCTTGAGAAGCTTCGCACGCCTCTTGATAAAGTGAAGTGTGGGGTCACTTAAATGATGTCATAAAAGTAACTAGATAGAAATAATCTATTAGAACTATTTCTTAGTGGACAAAAATTACAGTTAGCTTGAATAATATTTTATTGTTTCTCAGATAATTAATTATTCTGTGATTTTATTTATTAGATAAAATCTCGTAAAATGTAAACTTTATAAACTGTGCTCAGCCTCCAGTTTAATAAGATCCCCCGTCGACGTTTCCACAGTTCAAAGTCTACCAGCCTCAGGAAAAATACTTCGTTTTTCCAGTTTCGCTTAGTGCGCGCACAAAATGAGGAATATACTAAAATATTTGACGTTTTTCAGAAAAATCCAAAAAAATTCTAAAAAATCATAAATATTATAAAATAATTATTTATGATGAAACAAATAATTTTTGGGGTGTTACAACTCTCCCCTTCTAAAAAGAAATTTCGTCCTCAAAATTTTCATACCTTAGAATAGTTAAGGGTGTTGCTCCTTCTTCTTGTCTTCCAGCTCCCATGTTGCATCTCTAATCATTTCGTTCCAGATTACCTTTACTAATGAAATCTCCTTGCCTCTTAGTTGCTTTATCTTTCTCTCCTCAATCCTTACAGGAGGTGCCTCACAGGTTAAGTTCTCTTTTAATTGTACTTTTTCTGATGCTATGACATGACTTGGGTCAGGAATGTATTTTCGCAGTTGTGACACATGGAAGACGTTGTGAATGTTTGAGAGGAAAGGGGGTAAGGCTATTTGATAGACTACTAGACCTATCTGGCAAAGAATTTGGTAAGGTCCAAGGAATTTTAGAGTAAGTTTTCTAGATTTCAAGGCTCGGCCCACCCCAGTCGTAGGTGTGACTTTCAAAAATACATGTTTGCCTTCCTCAAACTCAAGAGGCTTTCTTCTTTTGTCTGCATAACTCTTTTTTCGGCTCTGAGCCGTCCTCATCTTCTCCTGAATCATCTTAACTTTTTTAGTCGTCTGCTGTATAACATCTGGTCCAATAGCGAGGCGCTCGCCGTCTTGGTACCAACATAAAGGAGTCCGACACCGCCGTCCATACAAAGCCTCATAGGGTGCCATCCCTATGCTTGAATGATAACTATTGTTGTAGGTGAATTCTATTAATGGTAGAACGTCATCCCAACTTCCAGTCTATTCCATGGTGCAAGCTCTAAGCAAATCTTCCAATGATTGGATCGTCTTCTCCGATTGGCCATCAGTTTGTGGGTGATAAGCAGAACTTAGACGTAACTTTGTCCCTAATGATTCTTGTAGACTCTGCCAGAACTTTGAAGTGAATCTTGGATCCCTATCCGAAATAATACTTGTAGGCACACCGTGCAGTCTAACAATTTCTCCAATATACAGCTGGGTCAGTTTCTCCAGGTTGTACCTTATGTTGATTGGGAGGAAATACGTTGATTTCGTGAGTCGGTCCACAATTACCCAAATCGAGTCATGTCCTTTTCTTGTCCTTGGCAAACCCACCACAAAATCCATTACAATACTGTCTAACTTCCATTCAAGAATAGACAATGGTTGCAGCAATCCTGTGGGTCTTTGATGTTCTACTTTAGCTTTCTGACAAACCAGACAAGTCGATACACGTCTAGTGATGTCACTCGTCATTCCATGCCACCAAAACAACTTCTTCAAGTCTTGATACATTTTTGTTATGCCTGGATGCATATTCAACTGGCTTGTGTGAGCATGGTCGAGAATATACTCTTTAAGCTCTTGGTCATGGGGAATACAAACTCTACCTCAGAATCTTAGAATTCCATCTGTTCCTTCTACAAATGTTGTTTCGCTGCCTTACTTCATTAGCTCTCTCACTTCTTGCAAGAACTTGTTGACCTTCCCCTTTTCTCGTATGTCCTCTATCAACTCACTTGAGATGGTGACCATGTTCATGCAGATCTTTCTTAGTTCTAATTCCACAAAAGACCAAATATCTCTGAACTGCTCTATTAGATCCTTTTCCTTGATCATCAGGGCAAAGACACTGATCATCTTCCTACTCAAGGCGTCTTCCACGATGTTTACCTTGCCGGGGTGATACAGAAGTTGGAAGTCATAGTCTTTCAGGAACTCTAGCCACCTCCACTGCCTCATATTCAACTTCTTCTGATCATACAAATATTTCAAGCTTTTGTGATCACTAAATATGTTGAATGTCGCTCCATAAGGGAGATGCCTCCATATCTTCAAAGCAAAAATCACAGTCACTAATTCCAAGTCGTGCCTCAGGTAGTTCTTCTCATGCACTCGCAATTACCTTGGAGCATAAGCCACCACTCTTCCATGTTGCATAAGCACAAATCCTAGTCCTTGGTATGAAGCGTCACAATACACCTCGAAGGGCTCATTCGGATCAGGTAGCACTAACACTGGCGAGGTAGTTAATCGTCTCTTCAACTCTTGGAAACTCTGTTCATAGCTGTCGGTCTACTCAAAAGATTGGTTCTTTCTTGTGAGTTGAGTGAGAGGTCCTGTAATCTTAGAGAATCCTCAATGAACCTCTGGTAATATCCGGCCAATCCCATGAAGCTACGAATCTCCGTCACTGACTTAGGCCTTTCCCATTGTAGCACTGCCTCCACTTTTGATGACTCTACCACAATCCCATCCTTTGAGATTACATGACCCAGAAATTTAACTTCTTCCAGCCAAAATTCACATTTTGACAGTTTGGCCTACAGTTCTTACTCCTTCAGAATCTGGAGAACTATACTGAGATGTTCAGCTTAATCCTCCTGATTTTGAGAGTATATCAGGATGTCGTCGATAAAGACAACAACAAACCTGTCTAAGTAAGGATGAAATATCCTGTTCATGTAGTCCATGAAGATAGTAAGCACATTCGATACACCAAACGACATCACAAGATACTCGTAATGGCCGTATCGGGTACGAAAAGCAGTCTTGGGTGTATCCTCCATCTTCACTCGTATCTGATGATACCCAGATCGCAGGTTGATTTTTGAAAACACCGCTGCTCCTTTCAGTTGGTCCATTAAGTCATCAATTCTTGGGAGTGGATATTTATTCTTGATTATCACTTTGTTTAACTGTCGGTAGTCTACGCACAACCTTGATGAACCATCCTTCTTTCGAACTAATAGTACTGGTGCTCCCCAAGGTGACACACTCGGTCTGATAAATTATTTTTCCAAAAGATCCTCTAGATGCTTCTTAAGTTTAGCTAATTTTGTTAGTGACATCCTATAAGGTGCTATAGACACGGGACCAGCTCCCGGTACAAGGTTAATAGCAAATTCTATTTCTCGCGCCGGTGGTAAACCAGGTATATCCTCAGGGAAGACTTTAAGAAATTCATTCACTACTGGAATTGTGTTCACATCAACCTCACTCTCGACTTTCAAAGAAGACAGTAGCATATATCCGTGAGCTTCTTCTTTCAAGAGAGCTTGAACTTGGTTGGCCATCAAGTATATAGAATCCTCACCCATAGGAAAAACTATGGTTTTTCTAGAACATGGTTGGAAGACAACCAGTCCATCCCTAAAATTATATCTAGCTAAGAAAGGGGTAAACATATCAAATCGACAGAAAAGATTCGACCTTCAACAATCAAGGGACAATTTAAACAAACTTTGGTAGTAACTACCGGTTTATCAGTAGGGGTAGAAATAGTCAGATCAAAAGGTAAGGTAGACACTGGTAAACCAAGTCGTAGCGTACAGTCATAAGATATGAAAGAATGGGTTGCCCCAGAGTCATACAGTACAGTCAAAAGGTTACCTTCTATGGTGCCTTCTCCTTGAATTAAGTCTTCAGACTCGGAGGCTTTAGCTCCGCTCATGGTATAAACTCATCCTCCTGCTTGCGGTTTGTTGGCCCTTGCAATATTAACTGAAGGTTCAGCCTTCGCTTGGTTGTAGTCTCGGGATACGTGGCTAGGTTTGCCACATCGGAAACAAATAATCCCCTTTATAGTGCAATCTCTCGTAGGATGATCCTTCCCACACTTCAGGAATTTTGAGGGATACACCACATTTTGGCCTGTTCGGTTCCCAATAGAACCTCCACCAGAACTTCCACTCGCTGTCTGTTGTTGGTTTCCCGTTGGTCGGGAATAGGGCTTCTTTCAGAAGCGGTTAGAATTGTTGCCACCGCCCTTTTGGAACCTTGTAGGTCCAAAGTTCCTACTCCTTGTATTTCTAGCTTGCTCCAGTGCTTCCACTTCGCAGCACGTATCTAGCAGCTCCGAGAACTCGTTAATTTTTAGTGTGATAACAGCTTTTTTCACTTCATATCTCAGTCCTTCTGTAAACTTTCGATACTTCCCAGCTTCGTTCGATTAGTGCTGAAAGTACATTGAAAACTTTGACAAGTTTTCAAATCTCATTACATACTCACTAATGGTCATGTTCCCCTGCCTTAGGTTGAGAAACTCAATCTCCTTCGTGTGCCTCGTGCTCGCGGGGAAGTACTTATCCAAGAATTTATCCTTGAATAAATCTCAAGTGATCTTACGATTTTCAGCGTCGAGCGTTCTTTGCACCCCGTACCACCAGTCCTCAGCATTGCCAACCAACATAAAGGTAGCATAGGTCACCTTCTTATTCTCGACGTAATTCATGCCTCGGAAGACTTTCTCCAACTCTTTGATCCATAGACTGGCTTTATCCGGATCAAACTCTCCTTTGAATTAGGGAGGATTGTGGTGATGAAACTCTGCCAAGTTCTAAGCGTCAGCAATAGCTTCGAGTTGTTGAGCAGCCCTCTCTTGTTGTTGAGTAGCTCGTTCAGTCTGTTGTGCTATGACTTCGACCATCCTTTGCATTGCCTCTATAGCAGCTGCCATGTCTCCACCACGTGCCATCTTGCTTTCTCAATTCAGATTAATTGAAAACACAAGGAAAGTCAGTTGTATCCACTAGGAATACCAAACACAGAGATTCACACAACACAAATAAGACAGACTCAGTCACAAGACCTAAAGAAACATAAACCGGGGCTCTGATACTAACTTAATGTAATGCCCCTTTTTGGGAAGGAGCGTCACATTGTCATTTACAATGCGGAAAATAAAAATATAAGTTAAGACCTGGTTCTTTTTATGAATATAAATTTACTTGGTTGTAGTCGTGTAATTAAATTAGCGAGCATATTTTTTTTTGCTATAATTAATAAAATAGTGATAAGGCATAATTGCAAGGAAAAGTAAAATAGAAATAAAGCATACACCAAACCATCCTACATGTACAATGATATATCATTATATTAAACCTGTTTGATTTTAGTCGTGTAAATAAAATGGTGAATATATATATAGTGTTTAGATACAGACTGTGATTCAATAAATACATTAAGGCTCATCAAAAAGAAGCCTAAGCTTTACAAGCCCCCAAAATGATATACAGACCCCCAAAGGATATTAAGGCCCCAAAAGACAGATAGCCATCAGTAGCTATCGACAGTATCAGTTCCTAAGAGGAGAAGGAACCGTGTCAGGATCCTCCTCGGGTTCCTCTTTAGGGTCTTCCTCATCCGAGGAAACCCACATAGGAGCCACTGAGTTACGGACTAGGGCTCGAGTAGTGGAAATGAAAGAATCCTCCTGTGGGATGTAATAACGATCACCCCACATCTCACGAATGGGCAAATAAAACTCCAAATGTAAACTGACGCTGCAAGTGAAGATGGGTGGTTCATGACGCCCCCAAGCCAACGATACCATTACATCCCCCTCGTAGATGCATCGATCAGAATTAAGGTTAATGTGCCAGCAGTCTGGACCTCCAAGGAAGGCTAGACGCACATAACCCAAGAATCCTCGCGGACGTGCCGCCATGAACCCAAAAGCAGGTATTAGTCGCGGTCGAGCCAGAAGCCGGGAAATTCATGAGCTTCACCCCCAACATCGACGTCTTCGATGAAACATAAATACCGACAGAAAAAAAATAGAAATATAGGAAAGAGGTAAGACCTCCAACATACATTACAAATTATGGCAGTGCATAAATAAAACGGCGCATGGCACCCACATAATGTAACATCCCGAAAATCATTTATTTTGTTATAAATAATCATTTTATAATATTTATGATTTTTGAGAATTTTTATGGAATTTTCTGAATTGCTTGATTATTTTAATATTTTTCTCAATTTGCATGCGCGCTGAGTGAGGCTGAGAAAATAAAATATTTTCCTTGAGGCCGAAAAACTTTGAACTTTAGAAACGTCAACGGGGGATCTTACTAAACCCGAGGCTGGACACAGTTTACGAGGTTTTCATTTTTCAAGATTATATCTGATAAATAAAATCAAAGTATATTTTATTATCTGTGGAATAATAAAATATTATTTATGCTAACTATAAATTCTGTCCACTGATAAATAGTTCTAGTAGATTATTTCTATCTTGTTACTTTTATGATATCATTTAAGTGACCCCACACTTCACTTTATCGAGAGGCATGCGAAACTTCTCAAGGAAGCTGCAAGGAAGCTTCCTACTCAACCACCACACACTCTCTCTCCTCTTTAAGTTACTGCACGGTTGGGCTAAGGGAAACAAAAAGCTTATTTCACATTTCATTCTTTCATTTCTCTCTTTTCTCCTCTCCCTCACGCAGCTCACCCTCTCTTCCTCTCTTCTCCCACACTCACACACTCCATTCCTAAGCTTTCAAGTTTCCATGCTCAAGCTAAAACCATTGCTTCCCCTCCTCATCTCCAAGCTTTCTTCCTTGTGAGACTCCTCTTTGCTCCTCCATTTTTGTCCTCCATAGTCCAGCTCCAAAGCTTCAAGTTTTGAGGTAAAGCTCTCAACTTTCTTCTCCTCATTTTCGTGGTCCATAGTCATTTTGGTGGCTATGGATACCATTTCCAGTCTTTGATTTTAATTTTTATGGATTTGAACACCAAGGATCTTGTGGTGGTAAAGCACGAAATTCCAAGGACAAAATGAGTTTGCTTTTCCTTGTTCTTCACTAAAGCAAAAGGAAGATTATTCTCTTCAACCCATTTTGGTAATGAGAAACTCTTTGTTGTGTTGATGGGGTAAAACTCATTTGTGGGTACCCCTTTGTTTGAGTGATTTTGGCTGTGTATTGGTGTTTTGATTGGTAGGATTTAGTTGTATGTTGATAGATCTTGGATTGTATGAAGGTTGGTCTGATTTTTGGTGAGTTTTTGCATTTGCAGAGGAGTACACGGCCTAGGCCGTGTGATCGTACACGACCGTGTACTCCAACGTCCCAGAACAGAAACTCCAGAGGCATACATGACCTAGGCCATGTATGGCCACACGGCCGTGTATTTTGGCAGGCTGTGGTTTCGTGGCCGTGTAACTCTCCACAAGCCATGTATTTGGGATAGTGAAGGGTTTTGGACTCTTCTAGTCCCTTAGGGACCCCCGGTCTCCTTGGGCACTCATTGTGAGGCTTTAGTACTAAAATAAACTTATTAAACATAATTAATTGAATGATTAGAAGTTGATTAGGGATTTATAAAATGGAAAAAACTAAGAATGATAGTTTGCCTTATAGTTCAGAATAATTTTGGCATAAGGAAAGAACACGAGTACGGGTGAGGTTGTGAGAAACATAATGAACCTAAAGTTTAACTTTTATCATAACTATGGATGGGGTTGTGTTTACCCTTAAAGTTTGTTATTGGCTTGATGTGGATCCGTGAATGGGATCAAACTTTGTTGATAAATGATATGACATGACATGATATGATATGAGTTATGATTCGTATATGAATATACATGTATGTATTGAATCTACATGCATTTGAAGCATGATTGACCTAGTTGTCATGATAAGCATGATTGAAACATGCATTAAAAATGTCTGTTGGACTATTGTTAAGGCCAAGTTACCTAGGAGTTGAATCTCACCTTTGTGCGGGTGTGAATAGATAAGTATAGGTCACTCGTTGACCTTGGGGGCGTCGGGGTGCAGGTACCTCGCAATGGACAGTTGGTAGCTCTTCTGTCCGTGGGGCAGACCGATGCAAACGCAACGACGATCCAGACCGAGACACTGTCCTATATCAAGATCTGTGTAGAATGTCTTGTACAATGCTATGATGCGTATTTTTGATAAATTGAGAATTTTAGCACTTGAAGGCCTCGGCAGCCGCGATATAGACATATCTCTTGATCATTCTCTCTGACTATTTTTTGTCTAGCTCCATGGAGTAGGATCTTTGGTACCATGTGCATGTGCATAGTGAGTCACCATATCATTTAACATTTACTCATTTATATGACAATTTTAATCTATTGTTTCATTATTGCTATATCTGCCTATATATGCTAAACTATTTATTATCTGTCTTAATGCTATTTGCCATTTCTAAAATGTTATGTGGGCGTCATGCGCCGTTTTGTTTCTTTACCGCCATAATAGGTAATGATGTAGGATGTCTTACCTCTTTCCTGTATTTGTTGCTATTCTATGTGGTTTTGGTTAAAATCCGTAAAGGGGGCGAGGTTGAATCTCCTAGACTTCACTTGGTTTGATCTTCTGCGTTAGGTAAGGATAACTTGAAGGGACTTTATTGGTTTCTTCATAATTGAGTTCATCGGAGGTACCAAGGCTTGGTGAGTCATCTGGACCGACAAGCGTATGTGATATGTTGGGGACCTGACCTTAACTGTAAAGAAGACTGCGATTGAAGACCTTATCCTGTATTTCTCACTACACCGGTGTGCCCGGAGTTACCTTATGCATTCGGGATCCGAGGGAGTGCCCAACTCCTTAGTCATGGATATGTTGTGGGTAGTTTATATTTTATTTTGCACTACCTGTATAAAGTGAATTTTTGGGTATATGTATGTTTCAAGGTGATTATTTAGTCTTAAATGCTGTAAACTAAGTATATCTTATAATTGATTATTCAATTAGCTATATATGTAACTATTCATTCGTGGCTCAAATTTCCCTCATATGCGAAATGATTAAATTTGGAAAACCTTGTTATTTTAGTTGTAGCATGCCAAAATTTAGTGACTATGGTATAATGATGATTGTGCCGTGGTTATTAAATCGAGGGGTGTTACACATAACATTTTAGGAATAATAAACATCATCAATAAGCAGTATGATAGGCAATTTAGCAATTTCAAGCAATCGTATATCAACAAAATAACAAAATCTAATCATCCTATAAATAAATAAATGTCAAATGATGTGTAGACTCATAATGCCCATGCATATGGTACCAAAAATCGTACTCTATGGAGTTAGACACAAAACATTCAGAGAGAATGATCAGGAGACATGTCTGTAACTCAGCTGCCGAGGCCAACAAGTGCTTTAAATTCTCAATTTATCACCATGCACGTCATAGCATTGTATAAGACATTCTACACAGATCGCGACATAGGACAGTGTCTCGGTCAGGATCGTCAGTGTGTTTGCATCAGTCTATCTCATGGCCCAGAGGGGTTACCAACTGTCCCTTGTGAGACACTCGCGCCCCGACGCCCCCAAGGTCAACAGCAGGACCTACACTAGTCTCTTCGCACCCACACACAGGTGTAATTCAACTCCTAGGCAACTTGGCCTTAACAATAGTCCAATGGACTTTCTCATGCATGCTTCAATCATGCTTATCATGGATGTTCAAGTACATCAATTAATCTCATATGATTCAATTCAATCATGAGGTCATTTCTCAAATTTTGTTACAACATATTCTTTTTCATCATCATAATGATTTCAATTCCTCAATTTCGATATTTACAATTTATACTTAGGTTATCATGGTTAAAGAAACTCAATTCCATCATTTTCAGACCAAAATCATCATTTTCGGGGTTTGGTAATCGATTACACGGTCTTGGTAATCGATTACAAACCCAACAGAATCAATGTAATCGATTACATGCAATGTGTAATAGATTACATCCTTTTCAGTAGCCCGGTAATCTATTACATGAATCGTGTAATCGATTACACTCAGTCCAGGAGCCTTGTAATCGATTACATCAACCTTGTAATCGGTTACAAGCTTCCCAGAAACATAATTTTGCAGTTCCAGGGGCTCTGTAATCGATTACATCACCCATGTAATCGATTACAGAGCTTGTATTTGTAGAAAAACAGAGTCTTTAAGCCATGTAATCCAAACCAAACCATCAAATCTCATTATCATCATCATTCAATCACTTTTAGCTCAACCAACATCAATATTAGGTCATATGATCACTTATGGCACAACCAAAAAATCAATCCATCAACACATTTTATAAACATGAACATACACCAATATAGTCAAATACCACTCAAGAGAAAAACAACACATTCCATCACCCAAACAGATTTCCCACTACTAAGAGAGGTTGAAGTAGATAGTCTTCCTTTTACCTAAGTGAAGAACAAAGAAAGAAATCTCCTTTCCTTTAGGAATTTCGTTTTTCACCACCTCAAGGTCCTCAAAGTTTCAAGCTTTGGAGCTTGGTGGAAGAAGATGAAAATGGAAGGGATGATGAGGTCTTGAAGATGATTTCCTCAAAGATGGTGGTCTTCCAATCACAATATGGGTGCAAGGAGTGTGAGAGCTTGAAGGTTTAACAATGGAGTGTTTGTGTGTGGGAGAAGAGAGAAAGAGAGGGAGACGTGTGTGAGTGAGAGGAGGAGAAATGTGAGAAATGCAAAAAAAATGTGATTTTCCTTTGGCCCAATCATGCAGCAACATAGGAGAGGAAAGAGAGAGTGAAGTGGTTAGGAGGAAGCTTCCTAGAAACTTCCCTTGAAGCTTCCTTGAGAAGCTTCGCACGCCTCTCGATAAAGTAAATTGTGGAGTCACTTAAATGATGTCATAAAAGTCACTAGATAGAAATAATCTACTAAAACTATTTCTCAGTGGACAAAAATTTAGTTAGCGTAAATAATATTTTATTATTTCTCAGATAATTAATTATTCTGTGATTTTATTTATCAGATAAAATCTAGTAAAATGTAAACTTCGTAAACTGTGCTCAGCCTCAGGTTTAGTAAGATCCCCCATCGACGTTTTCACAGTTCAAAGTCTACCAGCCTCAGGAAAAACACTTCGTTTTCCCAGCTTCGCTCAGCGCGCGCATAAAATGAGGAATATACTAAAATATTTGACGTTTTCAGAAAAATCCAAAAAAATTCTCAAAAATCATAAATATTATAAAATGATTATTTATGATGAAATAAATAATTTTTGGGGTGTTACAGTCTGGATCTTCAACATCAATTACGCTAATTAGATGAGACCCCCTATTCTTGCTAGACCTCATTCTTTCTTTTTCTAGGATGTACTGTTCAATTCTGGAAGCCCTAGAAGCCAACATACTCAGGTCAGTGCAATCTTGCCCTACTAACTTCTCCCTGAGCTGAGGGTGCATGTTACTAACAGCCATAGAAGAATATTCAGCCTCAGGTAGCTGCACGACACACTTGCTTCTTAATTTCCTGAATTTCTCCAAGAAATCAGCTACTGGTTCATCCACCAATTACCTCAGATTCATCATGTCAGCCACAGTCACATTTGGCTGAGGCATATAGAATCTATCATGAAAGCAATGCTCCATGTCAGTCCAATTTTGTATGGAGTTAGGGGCTAAGGAAGAATACCAAGTAAAAGCCGCCCCAGTCAAAGACAAAGGGAGCAGCTAGGGCTTATAGAACTCATTCTGGTTCGCCTCCTCGCTTTGGGCAGTGAACCTGCCGATGTGTTCCATAGTGGATTTACCATCCTCCCTAGAGAAAGTGGTAAAGTCAAGAGTCTTAAACCCTCTAGGCAAAGGCATCATCCTATCTACCCACTCAAGATAGGGCTTTTTATACACAGGCCTGTCCAGCAATCTCAACTAGATTCCAAAATGCCTCCTCATGGTCTCGGCTATTATTTCTGGGTTTATCAGCTGAGGAGCTCTATCACCTAGATAATTTGGTGCTGGTGACTGAACAGGCCTCACTGGCCTAACAAGAGCACCCCTTAGTTGATGGGGCACCTAATATTGCTGATCCTGGATGGGAATTGCCCCCTGGTTATAGCCTGGATGTGGAGGATTATTCGCCCATGGCTAAGCAATCGGCTGAATTAGGGCCACTTGAGGTACATTAACCCATGGCTGATCGATTCTCACAGGAATAAATTACCCATAAGGAAACCCCTCAAGGGTACCTATTGGAGTAGGAGGGATGTTGGACCAGGGTAATTCTCCCATATAATCAGGAATATACCTGGGAGGACCCGGAGCAACCAAGAAAATAATGCCACTAGTTGCGGCCACCTGTGGACTAGCACCTATCACATAAGTGTTAGGCTCCAGATACGACAAGCCAACTGTTTCTGTTATCTGGGGGGTCTCCTGGGTACTTGTACTTGCCCATATTACAAGCTCGATTGGATACCACTGTCAGGGTAAGGAGACTGGAACATGGGGACTACCTGCGGTATGCCCAGACTCGGCTGGACCGTAGATTGTGGTCTTGCCTGACTCTGTCCGCTAGTAGAAGGTCTCACGATAGCTGAGTGGGCCGAAGCCTCACTTGCATTCGATTGTTTTTTCTCAGCCTCTCTAACAAAATGCAGCTCATTATGCACCATGGGTTTCACGATCTCCAAAAGTTGCCTTGACATATGATATATGATATATCAAGTCATTCATCCCTTGATCAATTTGGTCCCGAATAAATGAAGTGGTCATTACTGTCGGCTGAGGCTGATCCGAGAGCTCTACCACTGGGGTAGCAGTCATGGTGGAAGGTGTGGGAGTACCCACTGGCTGGGGTGAAGCGGGCATTCCCAGAGTAGGCTGGGCGCTTCCCTCTGATGTCTTTCTGCCCCTGTTCTTCTTACTAGGTTGACTTGTATCCATACTGCTAAGGTTTCTGCTGGACCTTAGGTGCATACGCCAATAGTGATCTGAACCGGGAGATGGAAACTTCTCTATTTACTCACCTTAGAGTGTCCCACTAGGCATGCCAAATTTGTTTACATGTGAAATAAATTTATCAGCCGAATAAGAATTCAACCGATGAACACGCATGGATTTTGATAAGAAACAAGCGATTTGAACTAAAGGCAAAATCTAACCTTTAGCAAGGGTTCCCAAACTCACTAAAGAAAGTGTTTGGTATTAAGGTGAGCTTAAGAAGTCTAAGAATTTGAGGTTAACGTTGTAATCAACTAGGAAATAAGCTTGTGGAAAATAAATTGCACAAAGTAAAAGTAATATAGTAAAGGGTTGAAAAGTTAAGCAAAATAAGCAAAGCTTAAAAGTTGTATTGATTGTGATCCGTCCGGATTTTCAATTGGTACAAGTGGTATTTATAGATAAAATCTAACCCCCACCATAGCCAACCTTGCTGGCTAGAGCTCCTAAAAATAAGCGACTAACCCACGGCTAGCCTACCCACGTCTCTTAACCATTTTGGCCACAACGGCTACCCCTCAACAGCTCAACTCTTATTTTCTCGGCATGTTTTGTGGCATCTGTTGGTAACAGCTTCAGTTCTTAGCCTTCCATCAACCTACAACCCATTATGCTTCAGCTTTTTATTGTTTCAATCCTGGCCCACTAACATCAAGGCCCAGCTCACCTTTAGCCAAGTGTTCCTCTACTCATCGTATCCTCCTTCGCCTAATCACCCTCAGCTAGCCGTTATATCAGCTTAATCTTTTGAATTTATTTTTTGGGTGATAACATTAATAAATTTTTTAAATAAATAAATTAATAATATCACAAAGCTATTAAAATTAAATATAATCAGATATAATAATACTATTTTTATAAAAAATATATATATAATTTGACTATTATCATCAAGAAGCCTTGGTCACTTCAAATTTGAATGTCCATTGTTGAAGGAAAGACCAAAAAAGTTCTCAAGAAAGAAAGGAATGATGGCAACTTGGGATAATCTCAATGACTCATCAAGTGAGGAAGATCAAGAAGAAGTTACAAATCTGTGCTTGGTTTCCAAAGATCAAGAAAATGATTATGAGATATAAGATACTTAACCTCCTATCTAATTCTAATCTCTTAGGTCAAAATTGTATTGTTCTCAAAGCCAAAATAGCTGTGTTACAAAAGGAAAATGATTTATTAAAGAGTGACAATACAACTTTAAGCAAGAGGACTAGATCCTTAGCGAATTAGAATATTGAATTGGCAGCTTAATCTAAGAAGGTTGAACCTTCTCACAAACCTTCTCTACAACTCTCTCATAAGTTAGAAGAGAATATGTTATTGAAAAGGAAGATAGAAATGCTAACCAATGACCTAACCAAGTTTGTTAATGGCTCTAAGACTCTTGAGAAGCTTCTTGGAAGCCAACAATAAACCTTTGACAAAGTTGGACTAGGATACAAGAGAAGGACAAAATATAAGTTGTATAAGAATCTTTTTGTATCTACTAAGAAGACTAAAGTGGTGTGCTTTGGTTGTGGCAAGGATGGTCATAAAGCCTCAAAATTTACCATAAAAATAAATCACAAAAGATCCAACCATCTAACATGAAAGGAACTAAGAAAGTTTGGGTACCTAAAGGCAAGATACCTTCCCATACATGTTTTCCTAATCACAAAAAGGAAGAAGAACATATGGTACTTAGATAGTGGTAGTTCAAGGCATATGACTGGGAACAAAAGCAAAATTTCTAACCTTTAAGGACAAAGATAGAAGTTATGTCACTTTTGGAGACAATAGAAAGCCAAAATAAAAGGAATAAGTAAAGTAGGTAAGAACTCTACCACTATTGATAATGTGTATTATGTGAAAAGGTTGGAACACAACTTTCTTAGCATTAGTTAGTTTTGTGACAATAGCTATGAAGTTGTGTTTGAACCAACAAAATGTATTGTTAGAAAAGCCAATAATGGCAAAGTCCTCTTTTTTGGAAATCGAGACAAGAATGTCTATAGCATTAAGTTAGAGGAGATTAGTGATCAAAATATTGAATGTCTTATGTTTATGAGTTCTGACATAAGAGAGTTGGCCTTGTAACATGAACACCATTTCCAAATTTCTAAAACATGACCTTGTGAGAGGCTTACCTAAAATTAAATTTGAAAAAGATATGGTATGTGAAGCATGCTAAAGAGGCAAGCAAACAAAGTTAAGTCTTCAGCCTAAGAATGTTGTCACTACTTATAGGCCTCTAGAACTTCTCCATATTGATCTCTTTGGACTTACTAAGACTGCTAGCTTAGGTGGAATGAGGTATAGATTTATTATAGTTGAGATTTCAAGATTTACATGGGTACTCTTCCTAAAAAGCAATGATGATTCTTTTGAGGCCTTTAAAACCTTTTGCAAACAAGTTCAAATTGAAAAATGTTTTTGTATAACTACCATAAGAAGTGATCATGGGAGAGAGTTTAAGAATGTTCTCTTTAAAACCTTTTGTGAAGAAAATGACATAATTCGTAATTTTTCATGTCCAAGAACTCCACAACAAAATGAAGTTATGCAAAGGAAAAATAGAACCTTGCAAGAAATGGCTCGAACTCTCTTATGTGACTCTAAATAGCAAAAATAATTTTGGGTTGAGGCAGTCAACACCTTATATTATGTTTTAAATAGAGTTTCCATAAGACCAATATTAAAGAAGACACCATATGAATTGTGGGAAGGAAGAAAATCCAATATTTCATACTTTTATGCTTTTGGATGTGAATGGTTTGTGTTAAATACCAAAGATCAGTTGGGAAAATTTGATTCAAAGTTTGATAAATGTACTTTTTTTTATATTCCTTGACATCTAAAGCATATAGAGTATATAATTTGAGAACACTAGTTGTTGAGAAAAGTATGCATGTGTTTCATGAAACTAACTTTCTCAATGAGAAATATAAGCATGCAGGCCTTGATGATAAGTTTGAAAAGTTGTTTCTCAATGAGATTAATGATAAAGATGACAAGAAGCAAGATGGAAGAAACTTAAGTAGCAAGAACGATCAAACCATAGATGAGAAAGTTACTTGCTGATGAGAGAGTTGTGTCAAGAGCTGAGAGAGTTCATGAACCTTCTCACCAACCCTCTCAGTTGCCCGAAGACTAGAAGCTGCATCCTTCTCATCCAAAGGAGCTAATCATTGGTGAAGCATCTACTAGTGTCAAGACCAGATTAGCTTTTAGAATACCTAAACACATAAGTCAGTTTGCACTACTCTGTCATATTAAGCCAAAAGCCATTGAGGAGGCCCTTCAAGATGAATCTTGGATTGAAGCAATGTAAGAGGAGCTCAATCAGTTTGAGAGGAACAAAGTTTGGTCTCTAGTGTCTACATCTAAAGATCACTCACTAATTACCACAAAATGGTTGTTTAAGAACAAGTTGGATGAAGATGGAAAAGCAGTAAGGAACAAGGCAAGGTTAGTTGCTTAAGTATATAACCAGCAAGAGGGTATAATCATGATGAAACATTTGCCCTTGTAGCTAGATTAGAAGCAATTAAAATTCTCCTTGTATATGCTACATTCAAAGGCTTTAAACTATTTCAAATGGATGTTAAGAGTGTATTTTTTAATAGTTTCATAAATGAGGAAGTGTATGTCCATCAACCCCCTAGATTTGAGGATGTTGAACATCTGGAATATGTTTATAAGCTCTCCAAAGCCCTTTATGACCTAAAGCAATCTCCAAGAGCTTGGTATGAGAGACTAAACATTGTACAAAAAATAGTTTACAAGAGAAAAAATGGACACTACCTTGTTTAGAAAACATTTAAAGAATGAGCTATTAATAGTCCAAATATATGTAGATGACATTGTATTTGAATCTACTAATGAGTGTCTATGTAGAGAATTTTCAAAATTGATAAAAAGTAAGTTTGAGATAAGCATGATAGGAGAGTTGAAATTCTTCCTTGGCCTCCAAATCAAGCAAGACAAGTCTAGAATCTTCATCTATCAAGAGAAATATACTAAAGACTTGTTGAGAAAGTTCAACATAGAAGGGGTCAATCCAATGAAGACTCCCATACATCCTTCAAATATGATTGAGAAAGATGAGAAAGGTAAATCAATAAGTGACAAGCTTTATACAGGTATGATTAGTTCATTACTCTATCTAACTACAAGTAGACCTGGCATTGTGTTTAGTGTTAGCTTATGTGCAAGATTTCAATCTTATCTTAAAGAGTCACACCTTAAAGATGTGAAAAGAATTTTTAGATATCTTCTTGGTACTTCTAACTATGGTTTTGGGTATAAGAAAACATCTAGTTTTGATCTAGTAGGGTACTGTGATGTTGATTTAGCTGGGATAGAGTTGAGAGGAAAAGCACAAGTGGTGCATGTCACTTCCTTAGGAATTCATTGGTGACTTGGTCAAGTTGGAAGTAAAATCTATGGCTCTCTTAACTGCAGAAGCTAAGTACATTTTAGCATCCAGCTGCTATTCACAACTCTTATAGATCATGTAACACCCCCTCCGAAGGATATTACATTCATACTAATTCCTTATAAATAATTAATTTCTCAAGTTATAAAATATTTAATCTCATTTAAATACGAGTTTCAAAATTTCTTTTTTGCGAAAAACATCAATTAATAAAATTAAAGTAACTCAAAATTTAATAACTGAATAATATACTTTTCATATAAACAGAGTTTACAACAACTATACATTCATTATCTTTACATACCCAAAAACATAACACCTAAGATATGAGCCCTTGTCAGAAGACAAATTCCCTAGCTAGGAATGTCTCGACCGATAGAAATTCGACCCAAAGATATATCGAAGTTCTCTCTAGGAGTATAGTGAAATTCATTCCACAACTCCCTAATAGGTAAAATAACCTCTACATAAGCAACTGTATAAAATGAAGTAATGATCCCATGGCAAGTCCTACTTACTGATAGAGTAATGTCATCACAATACTCTAGGTGTCCTGTGTCCCAATGAACACGCCAAGCAACAGCGCCTTCAAGAAACTGTAGTATAAAGAAACCTAACTGATCCTTCCTTGTAGTCATCATCGTCTTCACAAATCTAAACATAAAATAGAAACAGACAGAATAAAACAGCAAAGAGGTGAGATCCCCTACATCGTATACCAATATGGTAGCAAAAAACGATACGAACAACAATGTCGTTCCATACATACAATCCACAGACCTATATAAAATTAACAGATATATTTATGACATTTAACAAATAAACCATCTAATAAACTTGCAACATAATACCAAACATAATAATAATATCACAATCATATTATATCGTAATGATATTATATCACGACAACATTAAATGCCGACTATGCACAATGTAACTAGTTCCTACTCCATGGAGTTTACTCAAATTCAGAGATAGAAGCCTAGAAGATCTGTCCCCCTAAAAAGACAGTCTATGTTGGATAATGAAAAGTAATAATGTTTGTCGGGATGTTAGTGCGTTGCAATCGGTGTTCACGGCCAGGGGTATATATATATATAGATAGATAGATAGATAGATAGATAGATGTATGACTCAATGTCAATTGACTCAATGTCAATAAGTGAATCACCGTGCCCTGATGTCCCCAGGATTCCTCCCACTATCCTGTAAGTTCTCGTGCACTCCTTAGTCATAAAACGCCATGACAAATCAAGCGAATACGCTTTTCTATGCATGATAAATGATTCAATCATATACTGTCATTGATCACACAATATTTCTTATTCACATGCCGTCATATGGTAGTATCACTGTATAATGTTCAAAAATATTTTTATTCAAAACAAAGTACCATTATACTATTCCCAATGATATTAACGCAACTGCACATGCATATACGGTTGTCCAATACCATTAGTATCTATGATATTATATAACCGCCCATACAATCAATAATATCAAAGATCCACTCAGGTCCAATACTTCAGTTTCACAAATTACTTGGTTCAATACGTTGGCCCTACAGCAAAACTAGATGTTCCTCTCAATTGCGTAGCAGTATTATCGCATTTTCACAATCGCGTAACACTTTTTATTACGTTTTCAAATTGCGTAAAGATTTTTAAACGTTTTTTAAATTGCGTAAAGATTTTAAAATATTTTCTCAATCACATATTTAAAAATTACTATTTTTAAATTGCATAAAGATTTTTCAACGTATTTCAATCGCGTAAAATATTTCTAACATATTTTAAGTTCAAAATAAGATTTTTTACATTTAATACCAATTTTTTTATTATTTGCATAATAGTCCTTCTATAAAATAATATTTACACAATAGTCCCTTTTTAAATAATATTTCCAAAATAATCCTTCTTTAAATAATATTTCCAAAATAGTCCATTTTTAAAGAATATTTTCAATATAGTTCCTCTATAGAGAATATTTTCAATATAGTCCCACTAAAAATCAGTATTTCTACTGTTTCCCAAAAAACTATGTTTCTTTAATTTACTTGGGATATTACAACTCAAAATTTCCTAACGCGCTTCAAAACTCAGAGGGTGAGCTATACGTCAGTAAATTTCAAGTATTCATGTTTATTTTACTACATAGCTTCATTAGACTAATTTTAATTCTAAAAATTAAATTACTTTCATTTTAAATTCCTAAACTTACCAAATTGAGTTCTTACTATTAAAACACCTAAGTTTACACTTAGTAAAATAATTTTGGATATTGATCATCAAAAATTGGCATGTTGGCTGAATTCATATAGTGCTTAAAAATTCTTATATAAATCATTTTCTAACACTTTAATCCTTATAAACTTACTTAATTAAATTTCTTGTCACAAAATCATTTAATCCTCAATTAAGAAAATAATTTAGGACTCTTGATCCCCTTTGTAGTGATAAGGCCGTGTGCCTCTAGGCTCTTTGGGGCCTTCATACAATTTTCCTCATCATGTTATTTACATCCTAAATTACTCATAAATTTGCATGCTTTACAATTTACACATACAAGCATATTATCAAAGCTATAATTATACCAACACAGATGCAAGCATAACTTCAAAACTATAAACATAACAGCACAAGCAAAGAGAACTTAAACAAGCAAGTGAATAAATCCTTATGGATTTTTTTTACCACAAGAACAAACAGATCCATTCTCTCACCACCACATGTGGCCGACGAGGTTAATCTCCTCTTACCTTAAGGAAGACAACAAACTTCAAGCCTCTCCTTCCTCTTGAATTCGTGTGGCACCAAGAAAAATCCTAAGAAATCTTAAACAAATCTAAAAGTCATAAACAAGGCATGAAAACAACAAACCATGGATCAATCATGGTATAGAAAATTAGAAATCCAACTTAGAATCAAAGATTCAAGAAATTACCCTTGATATAGGACATCAAAGCTTGATTTTTGAAGCACTTAGAGAGAGATTTAGACAAAACTCACTAAAGGAAAAGTGTTTAGAATGATATTTGGGTTTAAAAGTAAGGTTAGATGAAATTATAGAAGTGAGGAGGTTGGTTTGGTGAGTGGAAGCCGTGAGCTTTCAAAGAAGAGCAAGGATGGAGTTTTTGGTTTTCTTTGGAATAGAGAGAAGAGAGAAAATTGTTTAAGTGTCAAAGTTCATAGGAAATGAAAATGAAATAGCCAGATGTGTAGTGCATGGCCGTGGGTTTTAGTGTGTAGGAAAACATCAAGATTTAATCATTGTAATAAAACATCACATGCATTCACATGGCATAGGTCATTTAGAAGTCATCTTTAGATCATTAGATGATTCATGAATCTCCTAAAAAATAGCTTGTTGACCGTGTAGATAGTTGCATGGAAATATCAAGGCTTAATTAAGTTGATAGAATAATTTCACATGGCTTAAGTCACAAGGTGGTCTTCATTTAGTCATAAAATAATTCAAGAAGACCCTAGAAAATACTAGGCAACCGTGGAGCTCAATAGAAAACTAAGTTTTGATTCTATTTTAATTCTTAGTTACATTTAGCTTAAATAGTTAAGCCATCTAGTTGTATTTAAACTAATTTAGTTAGGATTTCTAATTACATTCTAATTAGTTAGTTACATTATTATGTCATTGTATAGGTCATGATTATGTCATGTTTCTAGATAATAGATATTTATCTAGTAACTAGCTTTTAAATATTTAGTAACTAAGTTAGTTCATTTAGTTACTATTTTAGCTATTAGAGTAAGTAAGTTAGATTATCTAGTTTCTCAACTAACAAATCTAACCATTAAAATTAACTTCCTCTCCTAACCATTGATTAAATCAAAAGTGGATATCATAAGCTTCTTTATCAAGATAACTCTCACACCATTGATTAGATCAATGGTGATGATCTAAGGCTTTTTCATCAAGTTCTCCATCCAACGGTTCATAACAAAGTCCAAGCCACTATATTTGACCAATTCCTATTGGTTAGTAATTAATGCTATATAATGATGGGTCGTCATTACTCTTAAGATATTTAGCTTAGATATCTTTTGCTTTCATGATTACACTTGAGATATTTTATTAAGATATTTTCCCGATAGATATTTATTCCTAAATATTTATCCTTAGATATTTATTAGGTGAGTCCTCATAGAATCTTCTAGAACAGCTGAGTTAGCAAGGTGAGTCGTAGTACAGAGTCACTAGCTAAGTCATTAAGATATTTTTCTAACAGATATTACCCAATGGATAACAGCTACTGCTATTATTACACAATGGGTAATGGAAAACTCAAATAAAGAAATCTCTGTCAACTGTTCCCGGTTTCGAGTTTAGTAAGATCCCCTGATCCCACCTTGACAGTCTGGAACTTTCTAGTTCAGGAAAAAATTTTATTTTTCTGGGCCTGCCTCAATCACACATACAACTTAAAATAATATTAAAATAATCACAGATTCAGAAAAATTTACAAAAATTTTCAAAAATTAAAAAACTATAAAACTCATATATTTTTATAAAAAACTAAATTTAGACATAGAGTTTTCAAAATAATATTAAAATATCAAAATAATATTAAAATATTTAAAATAATATTAAAATATTATAAAAATATTAAAAATAATTAAAAATTCTCAAAAATTCACAAAAACTCTTAAAAATTATAAAACTTATTTATTTCAAGAAAAATAAAAAATTGGGATGTTACAACTCTCTCCCTCTAAAAAGAATTTCGTCCTCAAAATTTCTCTTACATATAAAAACAAAAAGGATATTACGTCTTTATCTTGCCTTCAAGCTCTCCCATAGCATCTCCTGTTACGTCGTTTTAGTTGACATTGCTGCTTCTCTCAAAATTCCTTTGCCAGACTATTCGAACAAGCAATCGTATCCAGACAAATCCACGGACAGTCACATATTCTTGAATTGATCAATCCATTTGTTCTCCTTAACCATCGTAGCAAATACACTAGGTACATTTTTCACTTAAGGCGTTCACCACGACATTTGCCTTTCCGGAATGACACTAAAGTTGAAAATCATAGTCCTTTGAAAATTCTAACTGTCATCCCTTCTTCGTATCACACTCTTCTTGATCGAACAGGTACTCCAAGCTCATGTGATCACCGTAGACATTGTAGAAAAGAAACGTCTTTAGATCTTCAACGTAAAATAGCCATCGTAAAATCTAAAATGTGAATCAGATAGTTCTTCTCATGCGATTTCCTTGCCTTGAAACATACGTCACCACCATTTCTTTAATCAAAATTTGCACTTGAACAGCTTCGCATATACTCTTTTCTTTGGAATTTGAAACTGCATCCAGGTGTTTAGCATGCTCATTCGGACTTCGAGAATAGATCAGAATGTCGTTAATAAAGACAATGACAAATTTGTCTAAATAGGAAAGAAAGATCCTTATTTATGTAATTCGTGAATATCACAGAAACATTCGTTACTCCGAATTGATCTTGAAGAAACTAGCGATATCCCTTCATTTTGTCTTCTAATTTCCATGTTGTATCTCCCGTCACATCGTTCCAGATTACCTTTTCTATGACATGTTGTTTTACTCGCTTATCCTTAATTTTAACAGAAAAAGTATCATAGATTAGGTTTTCTTTCTAGTTGTACTGTATTTAGTACTATAACATGGTTTGAATCCAGGATATATTTTCTCAATTAGGATTCATAGAAGACACTTTGAACATTAGAAAGAAAAATGGTAAAGCTATTTGGTAGATTACCAGATTTATTCAATAAAGAACTTGATATGGTTTAATAGATTTCGAAATGAACATGGTCCAATAAGTTTAGAATAAACATTCTGGATTCAATTTTTGGATTCAAATCCAAAAATCTCAGTTCAAGAAAACACTAAAGTTTCATTGAAACAATCTAGTAGGATATGGTTGGAAAATAACCAATCCATTTATAAAGTCATGAACTCAAATAAACATGATTTCAAAGAAACAAATCAAATCAACAGAAAAGATTTGATCTTTAATGGATATAGAGTAGAGTTAGAAAACTTGAGTATAAACAACAAGTTTAACAAGAAAAATAGAAATACTTATATTAAACGATAACAAAGACACAAATAACTCAAATTGATTTACTCAGACTATCTGTGAAAGAAGTAGACAAACCAGATCAATAGAAAAGTTTTAAACTCCAATAATAATAGGATATGTTTTAAACAGGCTCGAGTAGCAACAGCAAGTTTAGAAGTTGAAGTAGCATTATAAAAGGAAACAAAAACACAGATAACCCCAAAAGTCACAGACCATAAGAGAATGGGTTATCTTGCGAATTATACAGCACAGTTTTAAGATTACTCTCTATGGTACAGCTTCCTTGTTTCTTACATCTTTATATTTGAACGCTTCCATCGGCTCTTTCTTCTTCTTGAGATTTTGAAACATGTGTATTACTAATGGAAGGTTCCGTCTTCAGTTGAGTACAGTCTCTAGAAACGTGTCCGGGCTTCCCGCATCTGAAACAAATTATACCCCTGGTCGAGCAATCTCTTGTCATATGTCTCTTTCCACACTTCAAACACTTCATTGGCGGTGCCTCAGTCTGACCAAATTCGTTGCCACTAGTACTTCCTTTATTTATTCGTTGTTGCTTCCCTGGTGATCGTGTATACAGCTTTGGCTGAAATCGATTGACCTTACATTTCCTTCCATTTTGGATCATTGAGGACCCAACATTACAGCCTTTTACATCCTGAGACTGTTCCAATTGTAACAAATTCTGAAGTTCAATTATCAGTTCCTGTTGCTAAACGATCATCTGACTCTGTTGTACTACTAAGTCAGTCATCCTCTGCATCACACTTCTAGTTGCAGCTATACGATCATCATCACGTCTCGTGTCCACATGTCCATAACTACTACGATCCATTGTCTTTCTTCAAAGACAAACAAAATTAAAACACAACAAAACTAGACATAACTATTTCAAACAACATTGTCTCCCTTCGGAAACCAGACAATATATCTCTGTATTCAGTGTTAGAGAAAAATGCTGCACAAACAAGACAAACCTACCCACAGACCAAAAAGACTCTAACTTGGGCTCTGATACCAACTAATGTAACACCCCCTTCGAAGGGTATTACATTCATACCAATTCCTTATAAATAATTAATTTCCCAAGTTATAAAATATTTAATCTCATTTAAATACGAGTTTCAAAATTTCTTTTTCACGAAAAACATCAATTAATAAAATTAAAGTAACTCAAAATGTAATAACTGAATAATATTAAACAGAGTTTACAACAACTATACATTTAGTATCTTTATATACCCAAAAACATAACACCTAAGATATGAGCCCTTGTCAGAAGACAAATTCCCTAGGTGGGAATATCTCAATCGATAGAAATTCGACCCAAAGATATATCAAAGTTCTCTCTAAGAGTATAGTGAAATTCATTCCACAACTCCCTAATAGGTAAAATAACCTCTACATAAGCAACTGTATAAAATGATGTAACGATCCTATGACGAGTCCTACTTACTGATAGAGTAATGTCACCACAATACTCTAGGTGTCCTATGTCCCAATGGACACGCCAAGCAGCAGCGCCTTCAAGAAATTGTAGTCTAAAGAAACCTAACTAACCCCTCCTTGCAGTCATTGTCGTCTTCACAAATGTAAACATAAAATAGAAACAGACAGAATAAAATAGCAAGGAGGTGAGATCCCCTACAACGTATACCAATATGGCAGCACAGAAACGATACGAACAACAATGTCGTTCCATACATACAATCCACAGATTTATATAAAATTAATAGATATATTTATGACATTTAACAAATAAACCATCTAATAAACTTGCAACATAATACCAAACATAATAATAATATCACAATCATATTATATCGTAATGATATTATATCACGACAACATTAAATGCCGACTATGCACAATGTAACTAGTTCCTACTCCATGGAGTTTACTCAAATTCAGAGATGGAAGCCTAGAAGATTTGTCCCCTCTAAAAAGACAGTCTATGCTGGATAATGAAAAGTCATAGTGTTTGTCAGGATGTCAGTGCGTTGCAATCAGTGTTCACGGCCAGGGGTATATATATATATATATATATGACTCAATGTCTATTGACTCAATGCCAATAAGTGAATCACCGCGCCCTGACGTCCCCAGGATCCCTCCCACTATCCTGTAAGTTCTCGTCCACTCCTTAGGCATAAAATGCCACGACAAATCAAGCAAATACATTTTTCTATGCATGATAAATGATTCAATCATATACTATCATTGATCACACAATATTTCTTATTCACATGCCGTCATATGGCAGTATCACCGTATAATGTTCAAAAATACTTTTATTCAAAACAAAGTACTGTTGTACTATTCCCAACGATATTAACGCAACTGCACATGCATATACAGTTGTCCAATACCATTAGTATCTATGATATTATATTACCGCCCATACAATCGATAATATCAAAGATCCACTCGGGTCCAATACTTCAGTTTCACAAATTACTTGGTTTAATACATTGGCCCTACAGCAAAACTAGATGTTCCTCTCAATCACGTAGTAGTATTATCGCATTTTCATAATCGCGTAACACTTTTTGTTACATTTTCAATTCGCATAAAGATTTTCCAACATTTTCTAAATCGCGTAAAGATTTTAAAACATTTTCTCAATCACGTATTTAAAAATTACTATTTTTAAATTGCATAAAGATTTTTTAACGTATTTTCAATCACGTAAAATATTTCTAACATATTTTAAGTTCAAAATAAGATTTTTCGCATTTAATACCAAAATTTTTATTATTTGCATAATAGTCTTTCTATAAAATAATATTTACACAATAGTTCCTCTTTAAATAATATTTCCAAAATAATCCTTCTTTAAATAATATTTCCAAAATAGTCCATTTTTAAAGAATATTTTCAATATAGTTCCTCTATTGAGAATATTTCAATATAGTCCCTCTAAAAATCAGTATTTCTATTGTTTCCCAGAAAATTGTGTTTCTTTAATTTACTTAGGATATTACAGCTCAAAATTTCTTAACGCGCTTCAAAACCCAGAGGGTGAGCTATACGTCAGTAAATTTCAAGTATTCACGTTTATTTTACTACATAGCTTCATTAGACTAATTTTAATTGTAAAAATTAAATTACTTTCATTTTGAATTCCTAAACTTACCAAATTGAGTTCTTACTATTAAAACACCTAAGTTTACACTTAGTAAAATAATTTTGGATCTTGATCATCAAAAATTGGCATGTTGGCCGAATTCATATAGTACTTAAAAATTCTTATATAAATAATTTTCTAACACTTTAATCCTTATAAACTTACTTAATTAAATTTCTTGTCACAAAATCCTTTAATCCTCAATTAAGAAAATAATTTAGGACTCTTGATCCCCTTTGTAGTGATAAGGCCGTGTGCCTCTAGGCTCTTTGGGGCCTTCATACAATTTTCCTCATCATGTTATTTACATCCTAAATTACTCATAAATTTGCATGCTT
Source organism: Ormosia semicastrata (assembly GCA_029884595.1). NCBI lineage: Eukaryota > Viridiplantae > Streptophyta > Magnoliopsida > Fabales > Fabaceae > Ormosia > Ormosia semicastrata. Next base: position 58,418,739 of record JAQQTO010000060.1, read on the forward strand.
TACAATTTACACATACAAGCATATTATCAAAGTTATAATTATACCAACACAGATCCAAGCATAACTTCAAAACTATAAATATAATAAGCACAAACAAAGAGAACTTAAACAAGCAAGTGAAAAAATCCTTATGAATTTTTCACTACAAGCACAAACAGATCCATTCCCTCACCACCACATATGGCCGATGAGGTTAATCTCCTTCACCTTAAGGAAGACAACAAACTTCAAGCCTCTTATTCCTCTTGAATTCGTGTGGCGCCAAGAAAAATCCTAAGAAATCTTAAACAAATCTAAAAGTCATAAACAAGGCTTGAAAACAACAAATCATGGATCAATCATGGTATAGAAAATTAGAAATCCAACTTAGAATCATAGATTCAAGAAATTACCCTTGATATAGGAAATCAAAGCTTGATTTTTGAAGCACTTAGAGCGATATTTAGACAAAACTCACTAAAGGAAAAGTGTTTAGAATGATATTTGTGTTTAGAAAGTAAGGTTAGATGAAATTATAGAAGTGAGGAGGTTGGTTTGGTGAGTGGAGGCCGTGAGCTTTCAAAGAAGAGCTGGGATGGAGTTTTTGGAAGAGAAAGAAGAGAGAAAACTGTTTAAGTGTCAAAGTTGATAGGAAATGAAAATGAAATAGCCAAATGTATAGTGCATGGCCGTGGGTTTTAGTGTGTAGGAAAACATCAAGATTTAATCATTGTAATAAAACATCACATGCATTCACATGGCATAGGTCATTTAGGAGTCATCCTTAGATCATTACATGATTCATGAATCTCCTAAAAAATAGCTTGTTGACAGTGTAGATAGTTGCATGGAAATATCAAGGCTTAATTAAGTTGATAGAATAATTTCACATGGCTTAAGTCACAAGATGGTCATCATTTAGTCATAAAATAATTCAAGAATACCCTAGAAAATACTAGGCAACCATGGAGCTCAATAGAAAACTAAGTTTTGATTCTATTTTAATTCTTAGTTATATTTAGCTTAAATAGTTAAGTCATCTAGTTGTATTTAAACTAATTTAGTTAGGATTTCTAATTACATTCTAATTAGTTAGTTACATTATTATATCATTGTATAGGTCATGATTATGTCATGTTTCTAGATAATAGATATTTATCTAGTAACTAGCTTCTAAATATTTAATAACTAAGTTAGTTCATTTAGTTACTATTTTAGGTATTAGAGTAACTAAGTTAGATTATCTAATTTCTCAACTAATAAATCTAACCATTAAAATTAACTTCCTCTCCTAACCATTGATTAAATCTAAGGTGGATATCATAAGCTTCTTTATCAAGATGCCTCTCACACCATTGATTAGATCAATGGTGATGATCTAAGACTTTTTCATCAAGTTCTCCATCCAACGATTCATAGCAAAGTCCAAGCAACTATATTTGACCAATTCCTGTTGGTTAGTGATTAATGCTATATAATGATGGGTCATCATTACTCTTAAGATATTTAGCTTTGATATTTTCTGCTTTCATGATTACACTTGAGATATTTTATTAAGATATTTTTCTGGTAGATTTTTATTCCTAGACATTTATCCTTAAATATTTACTAGGTGAGTCATCATAGAATCTTCTAGAACAGCTGAGTTAGCATGGTGAGTCGTAGTGCAGAGTCACCAGCTAAGTCATTAAGATATTTTTCTAACAGATATTACCCAATGGATAACAGCTACTGCTATTATTACACAATGAATAATGGAAAACTCAAATAAAGAAATCTCCGTCAACTGTTCCCGATTTCGGGTTTAGTAAGATCTGTCGATCCCGCCTTGACAGTTCGAAACTTTCTAGTTCAGGAAAATTTTTTATTTTTTCGGGTCTGCCTCAATCACACATATAGCTTAAAATAATATTAAAATAATCACAGACTCAAAAAAATCTACAAAAATTCTCAAAAATTGTAAAACTCATATATTTTTAGAAAAAACTAAATTCGGACATACAGTTTTTAAAATAATATTAAAATATAAAAATAATATTAAAATATTCAAAATAATATTAAAATATTAAAACTAATTAAAAATTCACAAAAACTATTAAATATTATAAAACTCATTTTTTTCAAGAAAAATAAAAAATTGGGGTGTTACATATCAAACATCAAATGGAGGATTATTCCATGAGGTATAAACACATCCCTATCCTTTGTGATAATACAAATGCCATTAACTTGTCTAAAAGTCATATATAACATTCAAGGTCAAAGCACATTAATATAAAGCATCATTTTATTCATCATCATGTCCAAAAGGATGATACAGAAGTGAGATTTGTTGATACTGACCATCAATGGGCAGATATATTTACAAAACCCTTGTGAGGACAAATTTTGTTATATAAGAGAAAACCTCAAAATGATGCCTCTCAAGTGATTGATCATGAATTTTGTAACACGCCAAAAATTATTTGTCTCATCATAAATAATTATTTTATAATATTTATGATTTTTAAATTTTTTTTTGAAAATGTTGAATATTTTAATATATTTTTTGTTTTACGTGTATACTGAGCAAAGTCAGTGTAACACCCCAAAAATTATTTGTTTCATGATAAATAGTTATTTTATAATATTTTGTGATTTTTGAGAATTTTTGTGGATTTTTCTAGAAATATTAAATATTTTAATATATTTCTCATTTTATGTGCGCATAGAGCGGAGTCGGGAAAATGAAATATTTTCCCCGAGGCTGGTAAACTTTGAACTGTGGAATCGTAAGGGGGATCTTACTAAACCTGAGGCCAGGCATAGTTTACGAGGTTTATGTTTTTTGAGATTTTATCTGATAAATAAAATCATTGTACCGTAAAAATTATCCGATGAACAATAAATATTGTTTCTATTAATTGTAAATTTTATTCACTGGATAATAGCTTTAGTAGAGTGTTAATCATCTTTTCTAGAGTGTTCACTTTAGGAGACAACTTTACTTTTTACTTTATCGAGAAGCGTGCGAAGCTTCTCAAGGAAGCTTCCTACCAAGCTTCTCAAGGAAGCTACACACTCCCTTTCTCCTCCCTCTCACCACACGCCCATGAAGGCCATTTGGAGCCAAAAATTGGCTTTTCATTTATCATTACATTTTTTTAATTTCAAATCTAAAAAGTTACCATTTTTTATTATCAACTTCTCTCTCTACATTTTCTTCTCTCTTCTTCTCTCAATTTTTCTCCTCCTTCTCTCTACCACCACACCACATGGCCACCTCCCTTCCATTACTCTCCACCATTGCAAAAATCTAAAGCAACCATATTTCTTAATCTCCATCACATTCTAAACACTTTCTAGTTTGAATCTACGTGAAAAGTTTCCATCTTCATCATCTTCTTCAAGCTTCAAGTTTGAAGCCTTAGGGTAAGATTCTTGGTTCCTCACCTTTTCTTCTTCATTTTTGTTTTCAAGGCCATCTTCATGACCATTTATTTTCTCTTTTTCAAGAATTGGTGTTGATTGGTTGAAATTGAAATTTCTAGGGTTTTGAAGAGGTGCAACCGAAATTACCAAGGAGCAAACAAGGAGACTTCTTTTCTTGATTTCTCTTGGGTAAGAGGGAGATGATTCTGTTCAACCACTATTGGTAGTGAGAGACTTGTTTTGGTGTTGGTTATAAGAAATCCTTGTTAGGGTTACTCTCTTTAATGTTTGATTTTTATGCTTATGTGTTGATTTTATTTTGTTTGATATGTTTGATTGATTGTATATGTATATTGATGACCTTGGTTTGATTTGGATGGATTGGAAAAATGAAATGCAAATAAAAGTCTCTTGTTTAATATTTGCCTGTTGATTACTGTTTATTACTCTTGTAATGCTATATGAGCGTCCTACACTGTTTTGTTTCTTTACTGCCATAATTGGTAATGAATGTAGGATGTCTCACCTCTTTTCTGTATTTCTACTATTTTTGTCTATATTTATGTTTCTTCAAAGACGTCGGCAAAGAGGGTGAAGTTCACGAGTTCCCCAGTTTTTGGCCTGACTTCGACTAGTACCTGTTTTGATCATGACGACCCGTCTGCAAGGCTTTTTGGGATATGTGCGATTGACTTTCCACGGAGGTCCGGACTGCTGGCATATCAACCTAGTTATGGATCGCTGTGTTTACCTTGCAAATGTGACAGTGTCGCTAGCTTGGGGGCGATATGATCCGCCTATCTTAACTTGTAGTGTTCATTTGCATTTAGAATTTTATTTGCCCATTAGGGATATGTGGGCCGAATGTTATTTCTCCCCACAGGAGGATTCATTCTTCTCTACTTCCCGAGCCCCCACCCGTAATTCGGTGGCTTCGATGAGGGTTTCCTTTGACGAGGAAAACCCTGAGGAGGATCCTGACACAGTTCTTTCTCTTGCTTCTTAGGGACTGATACTGTCGATAGTCGCTGATGGCTATCTATGTTCTTTTGGGGCCTGATGATTTATCTTTTTGGTGGGCTGTACATGTATAATCTTTTGGGGCATGCATAGTTTTGCTTTTTGTATATCAGGTGTTGTAACTAAACAAGTTTAATATGATAATATATATATATATATATATATATATATATATATATATATATATATATATATATATATATATGTATATCCATATTGTTCGAATGTATGGTTTGCATTATTTTACCCTTTGCTGTAACTACGTCTCGTCATTATATTTTAATATTATTTTATAACAAAAAAAAATATTCGCTAATTTAATTATACCATTTCAATCAAGCAAGTTTATATTTATATAATGAACCGGGTCTAAGTTTATACTTTTGTTTTCCACACTGTAGTTTAGATTATTTATTTCTGCATCAAGATTAAATGATGTGACGTTCCTTCCCAAAAAGGGGCGTTACAAATTTTGAAATATCTGAATTAGATTCTTGCTTTGTATTTTGATGTTTGAGGATGTTTTAATGTATGAAAATACTTGTTCCTATCTATGGATTAAAGTAGAGAGTTCAGGAACTTATTGGGAATTATAAGAAAGTTAGTATCAAAAGGTGAGAAAGTTGATGAGAAAGTTCGTGAAAAACTTGGACCAACCCTCTCACCCCAACCTTATCACCTAGAACTATCATTTCCTGACAATTTTTACCAATGGCTAATTTTCAAAACTAACCGTTCTCTCTTTTCATCAAGAGGCATTTACTACCTCTTAACGATAAAAATGTGGGGCCAACAGTCATATTTCATCTTCTATAAAACCCCTAAAAACTACAGTGATTCACTTTAATCCATTTCTCTTTATTCTCACTCAAGATCATCATTCTCTCTCTCTCTCTCTTTTATTCTTTCTTACTCTCTAAACTTCTCACACATCCTTCATTCTTTGAGAAAAGGAAAAATACAAATACTTGTTCTAAGAATAATGAAAGTAAAACACACAGCCATAAGAACCAAAAACACAAGCATTAGACATTTGTCCCTAACTCCAAGTGAGGAACCCACTTCATCTCCTTCAACTTCTCTTGAACCCTCTCCTAAAACTCAAACCAAGCCTCAAACCTCCTCTTTGAAGAAAAGATGATCACTAAGAGTAATGTCTAGTGTTGTAAAAAGTACTACACTCAAGAAGAAAGCAAGAATTGAGGAAGCAGTGGTATTGGATGAGGAAAACGAGGAAGTAAGAACCAAAAAAAAGGAAGAGAAGTTTAAACCCTCTTAAAATCCTCTGAGGCCCAAATTTGAGAAGGAAGGGAGCAAAAGTTATTTTGAATGGTTCAAGGGAAAGAAGATTGTTCTTAAAAGAAGCATCAACTTTGAGGAAATAGCTAAAGAGGGAAGAGATTTGAGACCCTATATAAAAGCACTTGAATGGGAAAAATTCTTTGCCATTAATGAGAAGGTTTACCAAACTCTTTGTTAGAAGTTCTATGCTAGTGCAACCATGGATAAGGATCTTCCAACAATTGTTTCTAGTGTTAAAAGGATCCAAATAAGGCTAGACTTGGAGACCCTTGCAACAATTATTGAGTTCCTAACAAAGGGACCAAAGCTTTTGATGAAGAAGGATGACATGATAGTGTTTGGGAGGAAGTGGTAGATACTCTATTCACTAATGAAGAGTCAAGGCTTGCAAGTGACTTGAATGCCACTGCAAAATTCACTCTATTTGTTGTTTCATGGTGATGCCCAGAATTAGGAATACTCAGAAGATCCATGAGGTTGATATGGTGACCATGTACCATGTCAAAGAGAGGAAACCTCTAAATCTTCATTATATAATCCTGAAGTACATGATATCTTCCATAAAGAACAGCAAGAGGGCTACAAGTTTGCCTTATAGCATGCTCCTCACCAAAGTTTTCAAGCACTTTAGTGCTAGCTTGAAAAATAAAGAAGAAGAGAAAGAAGGATCAATCTTCTCAAGAAAGCATTTGAAACAAATTCACCATGAAAAGAGAAAACCAAAAGATAAAGGATTAGAACTCAAAAGCAAGTTGAGGCATGATCACCCAACCAAGCCTAAGAGCCCAACAAAAAACATGGAGAAAATTGCTAAGAAAGAAGTTGAACCTAAAGTTGAGAGAGTTGAGTCTAAAAATGACTTTGAAGAAATTGTGGTTAATAAAGTGCTAAGAAGAAGAAGAAGAAGAAGAAGAAGAAGAAGGTCAATGAGAAGGTTGCTGAGGAACCCTCTTACTCTGAGGAACCTTCTCACCATAAGAAGGAACCCTTTTAGGGTTTGAGGGAACTCTCTCAGGACATGGAAAAGGAACCTTCATTTATAATCAACCTGATCAAGAGAAGTCCCACTCTGCTGAAGACACACCAGTCTCCCCTACCAATCAAGAACCAATTGGTGATGAGTTTGGAAAGCCAGAAGATTATCCTATTACACAATTCTCAAATGTGGATCCTCGAGTTGCAGTTACAAGAATTCTCACTTGACTCTCTTAAGAAGGGATCCTGATACTTGAAGGACCACAAATATCACCTGAACCTACTAGGACCTAAGAAGAAGAAAAGAAAGATGAAGAGGAAGGATAAGGAAGAGAAAAAGGAGACAAAGATAAGGAAACTGAAAAGGAAGCATCACAACAAGGAACTGAGAAGATTAATGATTAATCTTCTCAATATATTGAGAAGCTCGAGACACATTAAACCCTTTAGGAAAAGGACTATCAAGCTTCTTCTCTACCCAATTCACCCATTGCCTATAATTCACCAAGGCTACCATCACCCATATATAATGCTACTGCTCCTAGAAATGAGAGGGAATCAAACCCCAAGACTCCAAATATTCTAGTTGTGGCCGATAAGCACTTAGATTCTCTTAGGGGACCAATATCTATTAGTTCATATTTGAATGTGCTGATTGATGAGCAAGGAGCAAGGAAGGATGATCTGGATGCTACCCAAGGAGTTCGAATAGAAGGGAGTGAGACACATCATGATTCCACTCAAGCTGGACATACTCCTTCCAAACCTCCTATGAAGAAAACATACCAATCTGCAAAGGAATAGATCAAGCTTCCAAGACCTTAAAATAAGAAACTAAGGAAGAGGGAACAAAAGCTGATTACTGGTTAAAAGGAAATCCTCTCCATCTCGCACAACTTCATGGACAAATTCTTGATGTTTGAAGAATGGATGGTGAAGAAGATAGAAGAAGAATTTATCCTTGGAACTACTAGGAAGGAGCATTACCCCTATCCCCCACACAACCAAATTCTTGCATTTACCTTATCCATATCCTTTTCTGACCAATCTAGATCCCAATAAGCTTAGGACTCAGTGATGGCTTGCTCACAATAACCCTATTTTTGCTAATGCCAAAAGGGGGAGTTAGGAGCATGAATTTTTTTTAGCTTTCAATCTCAAGTATTATGCATGCTCTTAGGGGGAGTTTATGAATTTGATTGTTTTGAACTTTGAACTTATTATATAATTTCTATTTGAATAAATGAATAGAGTATGTTTATCATTAAATATCATTCCTTAGTTTTCTATATGCTGGTTTGAAAATTGAAATATTTTTTAGATTACTTTTCTGGTAACAATTGGAAATGAGTGTTTTGTTGAAGGGGAGTTCATCTAAATCCTCTTACCTAAGGAAGCAGAAATGGTAATGGTTCTTAATCCGTACAATATCACCTCAAAATTCTCAAAATAGTTTGTCATCGTAAAAAAAAAAGGGAGAATGTAAGCTCCAAAGCCCTTTTGTGCATAAGATTGCAAATTATGTTTTGATGATAAAAATTACATTGAGAATTATGAATGTTTACTCTTAAGTATCTTAATTGTGGTAACATGATCATTGTGGAGTTTTCATATTAGTAGTAACTTTTTTAGGACTAAATTAAAAGTAAGGAATCCTTCTAGATGATTAGAAAGGGATAAGAAGATCAAATTCAAACTTGAAAATGTTCAAGTACATTTTGAGAAAGTTCTTGAAGAACATGAGAGAGTTCATCATGAGAAGGTTGTGAAAAAGTTTAGAAACATAAAGAATATCCTCCACAATGACTAATACAAGAGCAAATCAAATATTAGAATGAAGCTATCTCTATCCAAGATATCAAGAAGAAACATGAAACTGATGGTGGAATCAAATGTTAAGGAGATTTGTAAAAGATCAAGCTTGAGAAGGTTGTTGAGATCGTTAGTTGAGAAGGTTCATGAGAAAGTTCCTCATGAGAACGTTCTCACCTGGGTAAAAAAATAAGTGATTTTTGTTGACTCAGCACACAAAACAAAATAACAGCTACCAAACATAAATAGGACAAGTGACCGTTGAAAGCCTTCAACAGTTGTATTTCAAAGGCTATAAAAGTCCCAAGCTTGAAAAAGAGAGGGTTAATGATCTGAGTAAGAATCAAGCTAAGAAAACAAAGAACAACTCTTTCACCTATACCTACTCTATTCTTAGAGTTCTAAAATCTTCAATAAGTATATTGTAGGTTCTACTAAACTGTGTTTATATGCTCTTTGAATGATTTCACGACCTACCCACTTGTATTAAACACCTCAAACTTGACATTGACTCTTGAATGTTGGTAGTGAGCTTATGGGTTGTACAAGCTACTAAAAAGTTTAGTTAAGCTTGTTGTTTTCGCCCAGAGAGGCTGAGGGAAAAGAACACTTGTTGATTCACACCTAGAGAAGTTGAGGGAAAAGAATACTTAGTGTATAGGTTTTGATAAAAGAATACTTTTTATTCTCAAATAATTTTATAGAATCATAAACTGAATACTTATAAACAGATTTGGTTGAGAAAAAATAACCAAATCTGTTATACAAGGAATAAAATAAAAATAGAAAGATTTCCTATCTATTGATTAAATTAGATTGTATTCTAATTATCTATCTAAATCTGAATAATTTAGATTTATTTTAACAGAATCTCCTAATAATCAAATCTGAATCAAATCATTAAGATCTTAACAGATTTGGTAACAAATCTTAATAATCAAATCTGAATCAAATCATTAAGATCTCAATAGATTTGGTAACAAACTTCGACACCCCCCTCAAGTTGGAGCATAGATATCTATCAAGCCTAACTTGTTTACAAGATGTTCAAAGTTAGTTCGGAATAGCCTTTTGGTGAGGATATCTGCTAGTTGCTGTGTAGTTAGAACAAATGGTATACAGATAGCCCCATCATCTATCTTTTCTTTGATGAAGTGTCTATCAATTTTCACATGTTTAGTACGATTATGCTGCACCAGATTTTGAGCAATACTTATGGCAGCCTTGTTGTCACAGTATAGCTTCATTGGTAGGTTGATAGGCATTACCAACTCTTCAAGAATCCTTTTCAACCATAGCATTTCACATACCCCCTGAGCCATAGCTCTATATTCTATTTCAGCACTACTCCTTACAACCACATTTTGTTTTTTACTCCGCCATGTGACTAAGTTTCCCCATACAAAAGTGCAATATCCTAATGTAGATATTCTATCAGTGATTGATTTGGCCCAATCAGAATCTGTATATGTCTCAATAGTCTACAGTGTAGTTTTTCTAAAAAATAGGCCTTTGCCTAGTGCACTTTTCAAATATCTAAAGATTGATAAACTGCCTTAAGATGTTCCTCATAAGGTGAATGCATAAACTGACTTACTAAGCTTACAACAAAAATAATATCTGTTCGAGTGTGTGATAAGTAGATTAACTTGCTAATAAGTCTTTGATAACGAGAAGTATCCATAGGTTCACCATTCTTGTCATCTCCAAGCTTTCGGTTAGGATCAATTGGAGTATCTGCTGGTCTACAACCACTCATTCCAGTTTCTGTAAGAAGGTCAAGGACATACTTCCTTTGAGAGACCACAATTCCCTTTCTTGATCTTGCAATCTCCATCCCAAAAAAGTATCTTAAGGATCCTAAATCCTTTATCTCAAATGCTACAAAGAGGGAATTTTTTAATCGGTTCATTTCTGACAAGTCATATCCAGTGAGGATTATGTCATCCACATACTCGAACCAAGCTCTTGGTGACTATTTTAGTCCATAAATAGATTTTTGTAGCTTACATACTTTCTGATTGAACTTCCCTTCAAAGCCAATGGGAATATCCATATACACTTCCTCCTCCAAATCACCATTTAAAAAGGCATTCTTCACATCCAGTTGTTGTAGAGGCCAGTGCAGGTTTGTGGAAAAAGATAGAAGTACTCTAATAGTGTTTAACTTTGCTATAGGTGCAAATGTCTTTTAAGTAATCAATACCATAGGTTTGAGTAAAACCTTTTGCAACCAATCGTGTTTTGTACCTCTCAAGTGATCCATCTGACTTATATTTAATGGTAAACACCCATTTGCATCCTACTGTTGTCTTTCCTCTTGGTAGATCCACCAATTCTCATGTTTGATTCTTTTCAAGGGCTTTCATCTCTTCCAAGATAGTCTCCTTCCACTCGGGAATTTCTAGAACATCCTGTACATTTTTTGGAATCTCCATACACGACAATTGTAAGGTAAAAGCACGAAAAACAGGTGACAGATTTTCATATGACACAAAGTTAGACAGTGGATATTTGGTGCATGACCTTACACCTTTCCGAATGGCAATGGGAAGATTAGATTCATTTGACTCAGTAGTTGTAGAAGGATCAGAAATAGATTGAGTAATTTGTGCAGGCTCAGGAAAAAAATTACCTGGTGGGTTCAAAGATTCATGGCAGTGCATAGAATCATGGGGCACATTTGTTTGAGTAGATTTCCTCCCTGAGTAGACAATATCAAAAAATCTGGAGTCTCTGCCAGTGGTACCTGTCTTATTTATATCCGTTTCATAGGGGTCAGAATTCAAATTTTCATATCTCGGCATTAGAGTTAAACCACATATGTCTTCATTATTTTAAAAACTTAACTCATTTGTATTAAGAGGTGTGGATTCTTTGATTTGAAAATATTATGTTGAATCTTCATTTTTTCTCCCCCCTGAAGATGAGTAGTAAAATAAGGTGCTGACTCAAAAAAGGTGACATCCATAGTGACGAAAGTTTTTTTGGAGATGGGATCAAAACACTTGTATCCTTTTTGATTTGGAGCATACCCAATAAAAACACATTTCTTTGCTCGAGGGTCAAGTTTACTGTGATTGTGGTCATGGATATGGACAAAAACTATTGTGCACCCAAATATTTTTAGGGGTAAAAAAGTTGAAAGCCTATTTGTTGGAAAAAACTGCAGAAACACATCAAAAAGGGTTTTAAAATTTAAAACTTTACTAGGCATTCTATTAATCAAATAGGTTGCAGTCAAGACAGTCTCTCCCCAAAAATATTTAAGTACATTGTTTTAAAAAAGTAATGCTTGAGCTACCTCTAACAAGTGTTTATTTTTTCTCTCAGCCACCCTACTTTGTTGAGGAGTATTAGTACACGAACTCTGATGAATAATTCCTGTTTCCATGAAAAAATTGCTCAGATGTTGGTTAAAGTATTTTTTACCATTATCACTCTTGAAAATTTTAATTTTTTCCTAAAATTGTGTTTCCACCATCTTAAAAAAAATTTTGAAAGTTATTTCCACTTTAGATTTTTCCTTCATCAAGTATACTCAAGTCAGCCTAGTATGATCATCAATAAATGTGACAAACTAACGTTTACATAAAGGTGTAGGATTATGACTAGGTCCCCAAACATCACTATGGATTATGGTAAATGGACTGGATGCTTTATAAGTTTGAGGGAAATAAGAAGTGTGATGATGTTTAGACAATTGACAAATGTCGTAGGAAAAATGAGATGAATTTTTATTCTTGAAGAATTTAGGAAACAAGTGTTTTAAATAAAGAAAACTTGGGTGGCCTAACCTATGATGCCACAACATTATTTCACTATCCCCAGAAATAGAAACATAATTGAAACAGGTACATTATTGAGATTGCCTACTCAAGTCAGGTTCATCTTCAAAGATATAGAGTCCATCAATCTCCCTAGCACTACCAATCGTCCTCCCCGAATTCAATTCGAGCAATTTATAACATGAGGAATCAAAAACAGCACGCCAATTAAGATCAACTGTTATTTTACTAATGGACAATAGATTGTATGACAAGTTAGGAACATGAAGAACATCATGAAGAATTAAGGAAGGAGAAAGAGGAACAGATCCAATTCCAGCTATTGTAGAGAAAGAACTATCTGCAATTTTGATTTTTCTATTGCCTGCACAAGGACTATAAGATGAAAACAATTTGGAACAATCTGTCATATGATTAGTTGCTCCAGAATCAATAATCCATGGAGTTTTTAAATTCAGTTCTGCAGTACAAAGAGTAGCAGTAAGATAGATACCTTTTTGTGCCAAAGAACAAGATGGATTAACTGACATAGTAGGAGAAAACAATTTGTACAGGTGTTCTAATTGTTCCTTTGTAAATGGAGATACCTCAAAATTAATTTGGGGCTCCTGAATGTCCTCGGAGATGGTCTGAAAAGCATGAGTCTCTCTACTGGATTTTTTCTTCTAGTTTGGTGGTTTGCCATGGAGTTTCCAACAAGTCTCCTTTGTATGCCATGGTTTTCTACAAAGTTCACACCATGGTTTCTTTTTTCCCTTTGAATCCTCTCCTTTAATCACAAAAGTTGAACCTTCAATTTCCTGAATTTTGGAGATTTTAGGATTGTGCATCATAATTCTTCTCCTAGATGAATCCGAGGAGGTCATTGAAGGTGTTGTGCAGGTCATCTTCGTTTTCACCATTGCGGAAGATGGTCCAAAGTAGGAGGCTTTGATACCATATAGGTTTTGATAAGAGAATACCTTTTATTCTCAAATAATTTTATTGAATCATAAACTGAATACTTATAGACAGATTTGGTTGAGAAAACATAACCAAATCTATTATACAAGGAATAAAATAAAAACATAAAGATTTCTTATCTAAAATCTAATTAAATCATATTTTATTCTAACTATCTATCTAAATCTAAATGATTTATTTTTATTCTAACAGAATCTCCTAATAATCAAATTTGAATCAAATCATTAAGATATTAACAGATTTGGTAACAAATCCTAATAATCAAATTTGAATCAAATCATTAAGATCTCAACAGATTTGGTAACAAAGTTCGACATAGTGTAAGAGCCTGAAGAGGCTTGGTAAAAAAGAATACTCTTTATAGTGAAAATCATATTATTTTTTAGGTACTGTATGTAGCCACAAGTCTTTTAAGGGTGAACTAGTATAAATTCTTATGTCTTACTTCTCTTCCCTCACTTTAACTCTTTCGATTTACTCTGATTTTGCATCTAAGAAAATCTAAGTTTTACTCTAAGAACTTGGTTAATATTTGTGTTAAAATGAACCCAACAAGAACATACTTATCTAAGGTTTGATTCTACATTTTCTGGAAGTTTTTCTTGTTGTTAAGAAAGGTTTACAAAGTTAAAGTGTTGATGTTTTGAAAGATAATCTTGAGAGACTTCTACTATTAACACAAACTGTGAAAGAGTTCATTTTAACTGAACTAGCAAACTCTCTTACTAACTCTCTCACCCTATTCTGTTGAATCTTCTTCTCATATATCATTGAACTCTCTTACCTAACTAGTGTGTCTTAAAGTAACCTTCTCACCTTGTCGCGACCGAGATCGCGACGGGAGCGGCGAACAAATGGGATTTAAAAAAAAATGAAAAATGGAGTAGCCACCAATTTTATTTGAATTAGGAAAAATTAGAAAACCTTTCTTAGAAAATAGTCTTTGAAACTAGATTGGATTCGGGAGTCAATTATGTATAAGAAAGGGTGCAAACTTAATTCTACAGCACCCCTAATACATCCGTCCTGAGACAGTTACCCTAAGTCAATTGTGCAAATTTTTTATAATTCTTGAAAATGTTTGTTGTACCTCCTTTATTAAAAGATAAACTAAATAAATAAATAAATTATAAAAATTTAATTTTGGCTTGATGGAATAAGAGTTCCACTCCTATGTATCCCCGGGTGCAATGAAGAACTCAAAGTCACGTCATTCTTTAGAAAATGATTGTGGGTTGGTTGATTTTAATAAAAAAATTAATGTTTAAAACAAGTTGTTCACAAAGGATTAATTTAAATAAAAGCAGCATGTCAATTGGCATAACAATCTAGGCAAAAACCTAACAATACACAAAAATAATAAAGAAAAAAAAAGGTCAAACTCCATTGAAACCACCCAAAATCTTATATTTATTTTTATTTTTATCCTTTTTGTTTTTTTTTTTCTCTTTTTTCATATTTTTCTCATTTTTAATTTTTTATTTTTTGTATCTTTCATCATTTAATTAATTTTTTTTATTTTATCATTTTAATAATTTTAATATTTCCTATTTTATTATGCTTAACAAAGCACTCTAAAAACATCTAACCCGCTAACAAGGCTTAACTAACTAAAAAAAAAACCAATAAACATAAAGCTAAAAAAATCCTAATGATTCAAACTCAAACAAGTAAAGGGTCATAGTGTAAAAAGAAATGGGCCCAAACTCTAAACTAACTTAAACTTTAGCCTTCTAAGCCCAAAAGAAATAATTCAAAGAACAAAAATAAATTAAACAAAAAAAAAAAATAAGATAAAATAGTCAAACTCTAGCCCAATACTGTGAGGAAGCCTAAGAGCAACAACTCAAATAAAACCTAAACTAATCTAAAACACTAAAATAACAAAAAAATAAGAGTGAAGAACCTTTTGTTTGCTGGAGTAGGGACCATGACAGTGTAAGATGGGGATGGTGGCAGCACGGTGGTTGGCGTATGTGGCGTGAGGCGAAGATAATAGGGTACGAAGGTCGTCATGGATGGAGTGGCGTGATGGTCTGGTGGCTCAGAGATGAGATTCATAGTGGTGACAGGTCTGGACAGCGGGTCGTGCGACGGTTGGTGCACAGTGGTGGTTTGCACGAGGGACACGGTGGCTCACGGATCTGGCCGTGCTTACGATGGCTTGGCTGGTGGTTCTGAGTTTGACTTGCGGTGGTGAAGACAGTGGTGAAGATGGTGGTCTCGAGTAGAAGTGGCTGGATGGGTTTTGTGAGGTGGCGCATGGTGGCTTCAGTGACTTGGGGAATTTGGTGAGGTAACATTAGGTTGTTTGAGAATAACAGTGGATGATGAACTTGGGTTTGTGTTGTTGATAAAAAAAATTTAATATTATTGTTTGAGGCTCTATTGTTAGGGATTCTTATGGATTAGTAGAAGTGATAGGATTGGAATGAGCTCAAGGTATTTGATGTTTTGTCATGTTGAACTTTGGTTGCTAATGTGGTGGAAATCTATGGGTCTTGAGAAGGGTTCAGTGGTTTGTGGCTTTGGAGATGTGAGAAATTTTCCTAGTTGGGTTTCTATTTTGGGTGACTACCTGAGGGGGTTTGATCACAGTGGTTGTGGTGTGGGTTAACTTCTACTTTTGATTTTTGCCATAATACAAAGAAGGAATGACTATGTCCTCTCCTTTCCTTCCTCTTTTCAAAGGCACATTGTTGCTCTCAAGAATCTCCCACTCTTTGTTTGCTCTCCAGCCTTTTCCTCACTCTTTGCTCTCTCTGATCCTTTTTCTCTGACTCAATCTTTCAATTTTCTTCTCTCTTAATATATTACATGATTTTAGGAATAAAAATCAAAGGAAAAGAGAAATTACAGACAACCATCTTAGTTAGAACAAAAACTATCTTTTTCTCTTAAGATCTCTGCTTCATTATTTTTGTTATTTTGGAACCTCGAATTCTTCCTTTACCTCCCGTTTCTACGGTTAGAACTTGGTATTTATAGACAGCAACTGATGTTGAGAAAGGCTAGCCTAGTGGTCAACAGATTAGAGGAGAACTAGAGCCTTTGAGGGCATCGTATGGGCTTGTTGACCAGTTTTCAATTTTCTTACAAAATCTTCCAAAATTGCTTCATCAATGATCCTCTACAGCGCTTCTTTTCATCTCCACCGCTCACCCAAGATGCCGAAAGTCAGCAATGGTGGCTGAGAGTTGATTTCAAGCATGGAGCCATAAATGCATAGGTTGATGTGCTCAAAATGAATCACAAAAAATTTTAAATGTAAGGAGCTGATGTACTCAAAATGAATCACAGGAATATTTTAAAAGCAAAGAGCTGATGCACTCAAAATAAAAATGACAAGAGCCAATGTACTCAAAATAATGACAAGAAATTTTAAATGCAAAGAGCCGTTACGCTCAAAATAAATGACAGGAATTTAGAATGCAGAGAGCCGATGCGCTTAAAAATGACAAGAGTCGATGCGCTCAAAAGTAAATGACAAGAATTTAAAATGCCTAGAGCTGATGCGCTCAAACTCAATGATAAGAAACTAAAGTACATAGAGCAGATTAGGTAAATGATATGAAAACATTTGTGCTAGTTAGATATGGACTTAAAATATTTTTCTTCTCTCTTTTTTTCTTTTTTTTTTACTTTCTTTCCCTTTTTTTATATTAAAAGTCATTTGAACCAATGACAACTCTGGAAAACTTTGACCAATCAAACCCTTGTTCATGTGCTTTTCTTCATTGGACCCTTCAGTTGACTTGGAATCCTCTTGACTTGCTCATTTCCCTTCTTCATTTTTATTTTTGACCCCTCTTTTTTCTTGGCAACAAAAGCTTATGTGACTAGTATTGTAATCATTTCCAACAAATGCCGCATTACAATTTGAACTTTGAGCTACTGAGACATTTTAGTCCAACTCAATCATTGAAGGATTGTTGTTAGAATTGTTAAATCAAACTGTTGACCTTAAATTTATCTTATTTGAGATATAACTTAATGAATAAACATGCATTCATGAATGGATAGAAATTTGTTGATTAAACAAACTTCCTTTCATTACTCTAATGATCTAATGTACATGAAATTTTGGTAAGGCACATATTTAAAAAATGAAAATGTAGAAACAAAGAAAGTTGCAAGGATTTTATAAAAAAAATTTCCTAGTATTGGTTCCTTGTTCCTCATCCAATTGATTCCCTCCAACTATTTGATAACTCAACCATTGTCTCTATTGCTACTTCCTTCAGCACATCTTCTCCTTAATCTTTTAGAAATTTTGTCCTAGTATAGCCAATTGAATGCAAACAAAGTTTCCCTTGTGCAGCCAATAGAACGTAAATAAAAATTACCCCAGTTTGGTGAACCCTTTAAGGAGTTTTAGGCTAACTTTCTTTGAGATTTTGCCTATTTATTTACCCTAACTTTTGCTTAGATCACCCTTTAAAGTTTTTAGTCTAATGGGTCTTTTTTATTTTTGATTGCTCTAACTTTTGCTTAGGTCGCCCTTTCGGGTTTTCAACTTAACGGGCTTTTTTTTTCTTTTTTTTATTAAGCATAGAATCTCTTAACAACATCAATGTTTATGGGCCTTGGCAATTCTTCTTCATCTATATTTTGCAAAATTAATGCTCCTCCTGAAAATATCTAGTTAACTATGTAAGGACCTTCGTAACTCGAAGCCCATTTTCCTCAAGCATCCTCTTCATTAGGAAGAATCTTCTTCAAAACCAAATCTGCTGAACAAAATTCTCTGAGACGAACTTTCTTGTTAAAGGCTCTGGCCATTCTGCTTTGATACAATTTTCCATGACAAATAGCTGCTAGTCTTTTCTTTTCTATTATATTCAACTACTCATATTAAGTCTTCACCCATTCGGATTCCTCCAACTCTGCTTCCATCAAAACCCTTAGAAAAGAAGTCTCAATTTCTATAGGAGAGACAACCTCCATCCCATACACTAAACAGAAAGGTGTTGCCCCAGTGCTTGATGGTATATTGGTACGATACGCGTGCAAAGCATAGGATAACATTTCATGCCAATCTCTGTAGTTCACAAGCATCTTAGCAATAATTTTCTTAACATTCTTATTTTCTGCTTCAACTGCACCATTGAGATTGGTAGCATTATCTGTGATTATCCGTTCTAGAATTCCATATTTACAAACAATATCCCTTTTGAGGAATTTCAGAAACACTTTTTGAGTGATATTAGCATACGAGGAAGCTTCTATCCACTTTGTGAAATAGTTGATTGCCACCAAAATGAAGAGATGACCATTAGAAGCTTTGGGGTTAATGGACCCGATGACATCTATTCCCCACATCGAGAGAGCCACGAAGATACCAAATTGCACAAGGGGAATGAAGGTGCATTGACTCGATCTGCATATATCTGGAATTTTTGACACTTTTGAACATATTCTATGTAGTCTATTTCCATAATGGATCAATAATAACCACTCCTTAGAATTTTTTGTGCCATCATATGACCATTAACATGAGTTCCACAGATTCTTTCATGGAGTTCAATCATGATTAAACGAGCTTCACGAGCATCCATACATCTAAGCAAAGTGTCATCATGACTTCTTTGGCTTTTTTACCAAGCTGCCACTGTTAGTAAAACTATTTATCAAAATGTCATTTTTTAAAATTATTTATCAAATTGTCATTTTTTAAAACTATTTATCAAAATGTCACACTTTTGAAACTATATACTAAATTGTCACCATTTTGTCCTACGTGACATTTTTTAATATTTTCCACGTCAGTTGGGATGCGCCATCCTACTTGGCATATCCCAGCTGACATGGACAAGGAAAACTCCAACAAGGGTGCATAACCAAACCACCTGCGCCACCCTTATTGGTGCAACCAGGGTATATATTGCCTCCCCCCTCCCCCATCCGTGACATTGCTTCCATTTTCTTAATTCTCATTATCTCTCTACAAATTTCTTCTCTCTAAACGCTCTGAACTCTCTAAACGAACTAAATTCTTACTAGAAGTGGTGTCTAGATCTCTATCTGTGATCAAATTCAGATCATACTCCTTATATGTAAGTATCTCTTTCAGTGTTTAAATATTTTAGTTATTATTTGTTGATTCATTATTTATTGTGTTAGAGTTAATTATGAATTAATGTTATTACATATTATGTTAGGGTTAATTATACATTATTGTTTTCATTGTCTAATAAATAATGGAGTGATATGATATATTGTCTGAATTTTATGAATTATTATTTTGTACATAATCGAATAGGATATATTTTTTTTGTTGAGTGCTTGACATGTTTTAAATTAGTAAATGTAGCTTAATTCAAATGAACCGGGTTTAGGAAGTTATTTATACATAAAATAATATGTTAGGGTTAGTTATATGTCCAATTAATATTGTAATTGATTTTTAATATATTGAATACATATGTGTTGAATTGTTATTATTCAGAAGTGGAATTAATATGATAAAACCGTTGACTGTGCACATTTACTTCAATGGGACAATGTATGATGGTGAAGAGGATGTCATGTATCAAGGTCCTCCTCCTATGCCTATTGTGATCACAACCAATATGACTTTGAATGGGTTGAAAAATAAGATCCATTCAAAGTTGAGGCTCCAAGCAAACCAACATGTGTCAAAGGTTGTCTATCGGTGTCCACAATGCTTCAATCCGTGGAGATAGGTAGGTCTTCCAATAGAAGACGATGATGATGTAAAGTACATGATAGATTCCTTCTGTTAAACTCTGAACATGGCCTCGATGGAGTTGTACGTTGAGGTAGAAACAAGTGGGCAAGAAGAGCATGTTGAAGCTCCTAGTGAAACCGAATCTCAAGTTGGTTCTTCTAATTCAATTGAGCCATGCAATATGATTGTTATTGGTGGTGCAATGGTTGAAGCTGATAACCCACTTGTCAGAGATGCAGTATGGGAGACAAGTGAAGACGAAGAACAGGTAGCTGAGGGTGATGATTCAGACACTGACATAGAGGCAGAAAACTTTGATGCCGAAGAAAATTTACAAGTTCCATTGTCGGTTGCTCCTCAATCCATGTTTATGCCTCGAGGACCTGAATCTGTGTTTGTGCCACCATGCCCTCAGTTTTCTCAAATCAACTGGGATGCATTGAGTAATCCTGATAACTTGCCTGAATTAGATAGTCGTGGGACTTGGAGCATCAATGATGAATTCTATGTTGGCTTGCAATTTCCATCAAAAGATGCTGTGAAGTTGGCCCTCAAACAATATTCGATTCACAGGCATCAAGAGTACAAGATTGAAGATTCTGATTTACGAAGACTTACTGCTAAGTGCCCTAGTTTTGACGAAGGTTGTAATTGGAGAGTTAGAGTCATACAAAGCAAGAGGTCGAATATATGGCACATTACAAAATATAATGGACCTCACAGTTGCGTAAACTCAACTATGTCATTAGATCACCAGAAGTTGGATAGTCGTATGATCTGCTCTTGTATTTTGGAGTTAGTTAGAACAAAACTTGATGCACATGTGTCCTTAATTGTTGAACGAATTCGAAGCCAATTCAGTTACCAAGTTTCATATTGAAAAGCTTAGAAGGCAAAACAATTGGCCAATGTGAATGTTTTTGGGGATTGGGACAAATCTTACGAGGTGTTGCCTAGATGGCTAGCAGCCATGAGAAGAGACATGGAAGACACAGTGGTGGAGTTGCAAGACGAGGAATGTTTTGTGAATAACTGACTTGATTGTTCGAAAAGAATCTTTCGTTGATTATTCTGGACATTTAGACCATGTGTTGCTGGATTCCGATATTGTAAGCCCATTGTTCAGATTGATGCTACTCATTTGTATGGCAAATATCGTCATAAGTTGTTGATTGCAATAACTCAAGATAAAGATAGAAAACCTCTACCAATTGCCTTTGCCATTGTGGAGGGGGAGACCAAGGATGCTTGGAGTTGGTTCTTAGCCCACTTGAGATTGCATGTCACACAACAAGAGGGCTTGTGTTTGATTTCTGATCGACACAAAGGCATCTTACAATTAGTGGCAAATGAAAATCTTGGATGGTAGCTGCCGAATGTGTATCATTTCTTCTGCATATGGCACATTGGTTCCAATTTTAACTCCAAATTCCAAAATAAAGAGTTGAAGAGATGGTTGATTAACTCTAGTTTTCAACTTGTAATCTAATATATGATAATAATAGTTATGTTCTAATACCAACCTAATTCATTTGTTGTATCAAGTTATGAACCAATCGCAATAAAGTTTGATGCTAGGCTAGAGAAGCTGACAGTTACAACGGAGATGGCAAATTGGATTAATGCAATTCCAAAAGAAAAATGGAGTTTGGCATATGATGGTGGCTGTAGATTCGGTCATATGACTACCAATTTGTCAGAGTGCATCAATGGAGTTTTGAAGGGTAGCAGAAATCTGCCTATAACTGCATTAGTTCAATTGATATATACGAAGTTAGTAGAATACTTTATCAATCGAAAAGACGAGGCAAATTCAAAATTGATGACATTTAGGCAGGAATGGAGTGATGACTTATTGAAGCGCTGGAGAGTCAACCTGGCAAAGGCCAGCTCACACCAAGTTTGCCGGTACAATAGATAGAACACAAGGTTCATGGTTGAGGAGGCATTTAACCCTGTAACACAACAGGGTGGACTTTCATATACTTTAAACCTGGAAGAAGGCCGGTGTGACTGTGGGGTGTTTCAAGCATTGCATTATCCATGCTCTCATGCAATTGCTGCATGTGCTTCTGTGGCAATTGACCCATTCCAATTTGTGCATATGGTTTACAGGATACAGAGCATTTACAGAGCTTACGAGTTTGATTTCGAACTGATTCGGGCTCAACCATGGTGGCCTGCAGGTCCTGACATAACTTTGGTGCCAGATTGTGCATTGCTTAGATCTAAAGGTCGACCAAAATCAACCCGACTCAGGAATAAGATGGATTGGCGCGAAGCAGGGCCAGGACAGACGTGTACAAGATGCCATCAACCTGGACATAATTCTGGCACATGTCGTGCCAGTGAATCGAGTTCCTTGAGGGATGATGGAGTGGAGCCATCTAGTAATAGTTAGGACATATTTTCATTGTTCAAAATCTTGTATTAGCAATTATGTGTATTTGGGAGTTGTATTATTTTGTATTACTAACTATTATGTTGTATTCGAATACTATTAATATATATTAGTTGATTATCAGCGTTAACTTTATTTCTTCCACATTATATTTTAGTATAGTAATCATATGGTCATATCATATTTTATTATTGTTTTCATATTGTGACAGTAATTGTTGTTATTATTTGGAATACAGCTGATAGATGGCATTCCGTGTAAGCCCTGGACCACCAGACGGCTCGATTTTGGAGTTACAGGAGTACCATGTTTCTCAGCATATATGGCAGGGATATAAGGACCGGCACCAGCGTGTTAGACGTGCTCAAAAGACGAAACATATGGACCCCCCTACGCCGATTCTTTTGTATCTACAGTAGGCTGGCTTCTTGGGGGTTGCCCATATGGGCTATTGCAGCATTGATCACTCCTTGATCTCTGCGTTAGTTAAGAGATAGCGCCCAGAGACCCATACATTTCACATACCTACCAGAGAGTGCACCATTATGTTAGAGGATATCGGTATAATATCGGGTCTTCCTATTGATGGCGCTGCAGTCACTAGCCTTACCCATAGGACTGATTGGCTTAATCTGTGTATTCAGTTATTAGGTCTTGATGAGACTTCATCGCTCATAGTTGGGGCACACGTTGATATGACATACTTGTGGCAGCTGAGTGTTACTGCAGTCATTGAGGATGATGGCGATGGGTACGTGCAACAGCGTGCACGACATTACATACTTCAGTTGCTTGGGGTTTCTTATGCCCTGATCATTCTGGTAAGTTTGTGCACTTAATGTTCCTTCCATTGTTGGAGGACTTTGCTGTTGCTGGGACATATAGCTGGGGGTCCGCAGTCTTGGCGTACTTGTACAGAAAGCTTTGTAAAGCTACGGACTATAACGAACGTGAGATTGGAGGGGCATGCATCTTATTGCAGTACTGGGCATGGTACAGATTCCCCCGGCTTGCCCCTACACTAGCTGACCATGTTAAACTTGATGTGTTTTATGGTGCTAATCCTGGTCAATTACATCCCTTAGGATGGGAGTAAGTTTTTATTTCATTATATTTTTTTACATTACTTTGTTGATATACTTTGTTAATATTTATAACTTACGTTTATAGTACTTTCATTTACCAAATAGGTGGTGTAAGCATAAAGTCTTGAGTGATACTGTGATTGGCGTCCTTGCATATTATCGCCAATTCTTTGATCAGCTAAAGAATGATGAGGTATATCTTGTTTTACATTCATTTGAATTATTTACTTATGTATATGCCGTCTTAATGTTGTGTGCATCTCATTTTTACAGATTATATGGCAACTATACACAGATGAGAAAGTGGCAACACTACCACCCTTTTGTGTGGCTGGTAGGGACATAGCACTGGTAGTGGTCCCTCTCATATGTTTCCACATTGTTGAGTGGCACCATCCAGACCGCGTGATGCGCCAGTTTGGTCTTGACCAGCCTATACCATGGCGACCGTTCCAGATTGACAGTTTACACTCAGTTACACTGGCAGGTAGGCATGATGAGGATTGGCTAGCTACATATGTTGTTTACATAGCCACCTGGGATAGTCGAAAGGAGAAGTTTGTTATGGGAATCCCATTGCTCGCACCCCTCGGTCCGCGTTTTGTGTACATGCGTTGATATAAAATAATTACCAGATGCTGGATTGCTCCCACTAGTGCATTTATTGGGAATGCAGTAAGTTCTTTACCAATTTGTTAGTGTCTATCTATATGTTGTATTCAGTGTAATGACATAAATTATATCTATTTCTTAGGCAGACATTGCAGAGTATTTGTTTAGTTCAACTACTGACACTGCCACTAGAGAAGCTGCTACACAGATCTTACACTCATTGCGGGAGCATGACCACATTACGATGGAACATTTGCGTCCAGCTCTAGCAGCAGATGACATTTCAAGGCCGCCCAAGGAGTCCAGTCAACAGGGAACGCGACGTAGATGGAGGACAGGGTTAGCGAGCACTCGGACAAGACTTCGACATCCCGAGGACTCCGGCTCCACCAGCCAGCACACGACTCAGCCTCCTGCCACTGCTACATACCCCCTACTCAATTACCACCTACATATCACCCACCATACTCACCATACCCTTACCCACCATATCCTTACCCGCCACCGAGTTATCCCTCGTATCCGTACCCACTGCATGGTTACCCACCATATCTTTATCCGCCACCAAGTTACCCACCATACCCTTCACAGTCAGGTCCTTCTTCCGATCCATCTCACAGGCCACCACATTCTGATGCGAGCCCATCCCATTGACATATAATTATATGTCATCAGTATGATAACATTATATTTAGTGGTTTTATGTAAAATACTATTGATAATAGATTATTGTGATTTTAGTACCCTTATTGGATTAATTTGCCGCTCAGTTTTAGTTTTTTTTAAATATCTTGGTAACTGGTGAATTAAATAGGTACATGTGCTTTTGGGGAGGTCCAATATTTAGGGAAAACTCTGTCAAAAATTTTACTCCAATTCAAATGATTACAAATTGGGAGGGAGACGATTGAGATCCTACTTACTAAATAAATGTTTCAAACAATGTCTTCATACACAACAAATGATTCGATGATGAAGGCTTTCTTCTCAACTCTAGTAACTTGGACTTGTACTTTAAGATCTATAGGAAGATTAATATCTTTTAATGGAATATTTTAATTTGGATAAAAGGATTGAATGACACTTCTAACATGAAAAGTGGTAAGAATAGTTTTGATTACTGCATGTTCAGATTAGAGATATATCATATTTAAAAGAGCGAGTATAGTAAATTGACAATCTTCTTCTACCATGAAGGATTAAGCCTGAATGTTCCAAAATAGAGATGAGTATAACCATCAATCTACCATCAAGTGATGAATTCTATTGGATTTCGATATCAATATACTCCTCTTATGAAGTTGCAAGATTAGGCACTTATCATTTTATAATTTTTTACATTATGAGAACCTTTTTAAAAATTTGTTTAAAAAAATATGGAGACTTATAGATTAATTAAACTTTGGAATATTCATTCAAAAGATGAAAGTATAAGGAGTTTATTAGAAACTAACATTGGTGTTGGAAGACTGAAAATTTGTTACATAAGAAAGAATATGTGTTCGATCCTTGGGTAAGTCTTCAAAAAAAGACTCATACCAATTTCGCTTTAGAAAAAGAAATAAATTCTAAAATATTCTTAAAGTATTATTCCATATAATTTAATTTAAAAAAATAAATTTCAATATGACAGATTATATAGTTGTATATTGTCACATGTTACAATTTTAATAGAGTAGTCTAATACTCTCATATTAAATGCAAGTACAATAATATTGGTGGATGTCATTTTATAAGTGATTTTACAAATTTAAATCCGTGTGAAATAACATTTTTGTTTTTTTTAAACATACATCCCTATCATACATTTATTACATTGTCTTCATTTTTTCTAAATTTAATCACATTTATTACATTAAAAATAACAAATTAGAAAGACTTATCTTTTAGGGTTGCAAAAGATAATCATTTTAGCACTTACAGGGACTTGTAAGTGATTGTGGAGTTAAACAGGGCCGTGTCTAACAACTAAACAACAACAAAGCTTCTGTTAGAAGACACGTGTCATGGTTGCGCCAACAAGGGTGGCGCATTTGGCTTGGTTACGCCACCCTTGTTGGAGTTTTCCTTGTCCACGTCAGCTGGGATGCGCCATCCTACTTGGCTCATCCTAGCTGATGTGAAAAATATTAAAAAATGCCACGTAGGACAAAAGGGTGGCAGTTTGGTATATAGTTTCAAAAGAGTGGCATTTTGATAAATAGTTTTAAAAAAATGGCAATTTGATATATAGTTTAAAATAAATGGTATTTCGATAAATAGTTTTGCCAACAGTGGCAGTTTGGTAAAAAAGCTTACTTCTTTTGTACAAAACCTCCCCGCTCAAGAAAAATGCCATTGCTAACCGACGAATAGTCTTCTTATTTACCTCATTTGCCCTAGTTGGGTATTCTCTATGCTGAATGTATTGCTTGATATCATAATATCAAGGTTTACCATCTGGCTTGCCTTCCACATTGGTGTAATACGCAAGATCACTTTGTTTCTTCACTTGAATGGGTTGGACATTATTGCGAATATCCAACTTGGTCATTGTAGCCAAATTGGCCAAGGCATCTGCAAACTAATTATTATCTCGAGTCAAATGGGAGAAAGTCACCTCTTGAAACTTCTAAATCAACCGGGTCAAGTACATTTGATAGGGCACTAACTTTGGATCTTTGATTTGCCATTTACCATTCACTTGGTAAATGATAAGCGTTGAATCTCCAAATACCCTTAGCTGCTTGATCCCCAAGTCGATTGCAACTTATAAACCACTAGCACAGGCATCATACTCCACAATATTATTGGTGCATTCAAAATCCAGCTTGATAGCGACTGGGTATTGCTTTCCAGTTAGTGAAACAACCATGGCTCCTATGCCACTACCATACATGTTGACTGCTCCATCAAAATACATTTTCGAAATAGGATCATCGTCTTCTTCTTCTCCTTCCACTGTCAATATTTCTTCATCAAGGAACTTGAATGTTACTAGTTGTCCACCCTCAAGAGGATTTTCAGCTAAATGATTCACAATCGCACTTCCTTTGATGGATGTGCGAGTCATGTACTTGATGTCGAATTCTGATAATATTACCTGCCATTTTGAAACCCTTAATAAAACATGAGGGCTTTCAAATATGTACTTCAGAGGGTCCGTTCAGAAGATTAACCAAGTGGTGTAATACGACATGTACTGCCTTAGTCGTTTTGAGGTCCATACTAGAGCACAACAAGTCGTCTCAATTACCATGTAACAGGCCTCACTATCATTAAACTTCTTACTCAGATAATAAATTGCCTGCTCCTTCTTTCCTGATTCATCATGCTACCCCAGTATTGCTTTGATCGAGGCTGGCAATACGGTTAGGTGTAATATCAAAGGACGACTTGATGTAAGTGGTAGCAAAATAGGAGGATTCACTAAATAAGCCTTTATATTATTAAAATCTCCTTGACATTCTTCATCCTATTCACCTAGTTGATGCTTCTTCAATAGCTTGAATATAGGATCACAAATGTTGGTCAAGTTAGCAATGAATCTAGCAATGTAATTAAGTCTCCCGAGAAAACTTCTTACTTCATGCTCTGTCTTAGGAGTAGGCATCTCTTGTATTGCTTTCACCTTATTCGAATCCACCTTTATTCCTTCTCTACTAATGATGAACCAGAGTAGTTTTCCTGTAGATGCTCCAAAAACATATTTAGCAGGATTCAACCTCAGCTTGTACTTTCTGAGTCTTTCAAACAACTTATGCAAAATTGCCACATGATTTTCCCCTTCTTTAGACTTGGCAACTATATCATCCACATACACCTCAATCTCCTTATGCATCATGTCATGAAACAGCGCAACCATAGCACATTGGTAAGTAGCCCCAGTATTCTTTAATCCAAATGGAATCATTGTGTAGAAAAATGTTCCCCAAGGAGCGATAAAAGTAGTTTTTTCTTTGTCATTGGCATCCATGGGGATTTAATTATACCCTGAGTATCCATCCATAAATGAAAACTTGTGATTCTTAGCAGTGTTATCAACCAGAACATCTATATGGGGGAGTGGGAAATCATCTTTCAGACTGGCCTTATTCAGATCCCTATAGTCCACATATATTTTGACTTTTCCATCCTTCTTATGCATGGGCACAATATTGCTACCTAATCTAGGTGTCTTGACACTTCCATAAATCCTGCTTCTAGCTGCTTAGGCACCTCCTCCTTGATCTTCAGGGACACACCAGGATGCATCTTCCTTAACTTCTGCTTCTTTGCCTCAACATTTGGGTATAATGGGATTTTATATGATGCCATCTCTGGATTTAATCCAGGCATATCCCGATAAGACCAAGCAAAGACATCCATATATACTTTTTGAATAGTGCAATCATTTCTTTATGCTCAGGATTTTCTACCATTTTCAACTCTTTTTTCTCTTACTCTGTCCCTATGTTGATCACCTCTGCTACCTCGCCATTCAAGTCAAATATTTTCTTTGAATATTCCAGTAGTTTTGTAAATTTTTTGACAACTTTCTCCTCTTCACCAGATCTAGTCTTCTTCATAAAACGTCACAGGAGAATCAATTGATGAGTTTTCGAGGTCCCTTTCATGAGGTGAACTTTCTACAAGACTCAAATCCCTAGAAAGTAATTTGCGTGGAGTTGGAAAAGGTAAAATAGAGTAGGAATGACAAAGAAGGAATTATATAAATGAACCAACAATATGATATTATACAGAAATGTAAAAAGATAACTATAAAAGGACAAGCCAAAAGTGCAACAAGGAGAAATGCTAAATATTTATGCAAATTCATTTAGTTAATGTCTCAAGTAATATAAATATAAGTTCAAAACATAGCTAGTCTTAAATATCTGCTTAGTATAGTATAACCAAACAATTACTTAGAAATAATCACATCAATCATTAGTTCAGATTGCTAGTTCCTCAGTGGCTCCTCATCAGTAAAACGACGAATTATGTAACACCCTAATAGAATTACCGTAAAATAACCAAAATATTTCAAGATAAATCGTATCAAGTATGTCACTTTCTAAAAATGTATAAACATAAAACTTAATAGCCTAAGAAGTCATTATAGAGAGCCAAGAAAGATGGAAAATGTCATATATATACATCACTAGCTAAAAAGTAATATTGTAATACATAAACTTTTACAAACTAAAAAACATAGTAAATACACACTAGCTAATACATAAAGAAACAAAATAACTAAAACTAAGTCTTTTGCTTCTTCTTTTTGCCCTTTCTCTTAGGAGGGTCTTTACCTAGATTTACATGAAAACATAGAGAGGTCAGAAATCACAAATTTCTTAGTATTTGTATACCAAAACTAGCAGTTATTTATTTACAATAAATAAACTAACGAAAAACATACATACACCCTGTGTAACAGATTATACGAGAATAAAAAATATCAAAGAATCTCTCATACAATCCTAAGACATCATCGAACAAGCGAGCCAACTAAGCAAGATAACTGTCCATACAGTCATAAACAAATATAATGCTTAATGTTATGATATATGATTATGCTCACAAAACGTCTAATAAGATGATGATGCAATGCTAGTGCAAGTTTTGGTTTTAGAAATCACATGTTACTTGTTTATTTCCCAAGAACCTCGTTTCCTTGTATATACTGGGTAGGATAGGCATAAAAAGCTCTAACATTACCTAGTGATGTGTAGTGTAACACCTTGTGGAGATGTCACATTTTAAAATGCATAAAATAAAATAAAATAAAATTCTTACCCAAGTTGTAAAACATTTGGTACACAAATAATATTAGTGGTAAATTTTTTTTCCTTTTTATATTTATAACGTTAAATAAAATAACACAGATCACAAAATAAGACAAAACATAATCACACCATAATATACATATGCTTTTTGTCTTAAGTATACAAATAATTTACAACTACAAATATTTAGCAAAGCAGTAAAAAGTCAGCATCAAGCTAAAACATAACATTGTCCAAGTGCACCTCAAAGATTACTAACCCTCCGATGGATCATCTTCAGAGAGATCATCGAATGACAAAAATCTTGGAGGTCCCACCGGACCTGAGTCCGTGCTGTCGACTCACTACTAAGATCACTAGGCGCATAGAAAATCCCTCCCCAATAATGCCTAAGAGTCAAAGGCAACTCAAGATATAAATACAAAGTAGTAGTAAATATAATGTCCCCATCAAACTCTCTACTCAGGGACACAGTCAGACGTCCCACGTAGACTACTGATCCTCTATCCTCACGCATTCGCCAGGCTTCCGAACCTCCATGAAAATCAAGTCTCACGAAACCGAAGAATCCCAGCAACGCCATGATCACAAGATCAATCCAGATGGTAGGGGTGATCTATCGGCTCGCCGTCCTCGCACTGCTCACTCGGCTAGCGCTCGTCCGGATACTGAATCTCAAGAGGCTGTTCCTTTTCCTCTTCCTCAAACTCTTTACAGAAATATAATAATAATATAGAGAAAATGTATATAGAGAGGTGAGATAATTTAAATCATTACCAGCATGGCAATAAAGAAAACAATAATACAAACACATATCACAGTAATACATACCATCATATCATATACAGTATATCAAGTTAATACATCATACATTCTATCACAGATTGTAGTAAACATTACAATGCAGATAATGAATGATAACACACACTGACTTGTTCCTACTCCATGGAGCTAAACACAGATATCTGAGCGAATGATCTGAAAAGAACTAATAGTACCTCAGGCTGCCCAACCAAACTATTACACTGTCCAACGTCGTGTCTATAGTCCACAGTCCAAAACATCGTGTAGCAGTACACAGTCCAATACATCGTGCACTACAGACATTGTACTAAATAGTCTCCACAAGATCTCAATTAAGAATAGTGCTTGTCGAGATCATTAGTGTGTTGCCCGTTACCACGGCCCAGAGGAGTAACTCATTATCCATATGTGGAATTCTCCGCACACTAATGCCTCTAAGTTCATATAATGAACCACATTACGCCTATCATACCCACAACACGGTGTAATTCGTCTCATCAACTAATCGCCAATTATCAACCAAATTGACACAACTCTCTAAGCATGATCAAGAATTACCAAAATACCCTTAGTTTCAATATATTAACATATTTACGAAAATATCCTCAATCTCAATGTTCCAAAATATAGTATGTTTCCACTTGACAGTACTATCTCTCAACATGTCCGGGTCCACCACTTTGGCTCGACAGAAAACTTACTGTTCCATTTAGTCACGTAGAAATTTTATCGCATTTTCACAATCCCGTCGCTTTTACAAATGTTTTTAAATCGCGTAAATATGGTTTGACATTTTTGAACATCGTGTAATGTTTTTAACTCGTTTTCTCAATCGCGTAAGATTTTTTTAAATCCTTTTCTTAACCATATAGCTTAAAAATCATTATTTCAAATATGTGTAAACTATTTCTAGTACTTTTAAATTACATAGAATATTTTTCATACGTTATAAATATATTATGGAACCTTTTCATTTTATTTGTCTGATTTTAGTAAATTTTGGTAGCATTTTGCCTAGAAAATTAGTATATGGTATTTTTGACATTTTTCTCTAAATACTGTTCATTTTAACTTTACCCAACAGTTACACCTTGAAACTTGTTAACGCGCTTCAAAACTCAGAGAGTGAGCTCTACGTTAGTATTTTTCAAGTGTTCGCTTTATTTCTTGCTTATAATAAATTCTGCTAGTTTAGTATTCTGATTAGCTACTTAACCTACCTTAGAAAATAAATTCAGAATTCAAATGTACATTAAGTGGCATGTTGGCCAAAATCAATCTAAATCATTCCAAATTCATGATTTTACCTAGATTAAAATCATTATTTTAGACATTAGTTGAGAACATTTTGGTTCTCTTTTTCTTGGAGAAGTCGTGTGCCTCTTTGTGTTCTTTGGAACACTCATACAATTCCTTACATGTTATTCACATCCTACATTAATAATCATATATCTATAAACACATGCAATATATTTTAAAACTATAGACTTGCTTGCAAATAAAATCAATCACAAAATAGGAAAGCATTAAACAAACACATAAATGAATCCTTATGGATTCTTAACACATAAACAATCCATTTTCTCATCACCATACAAGGTTGATGAGATTAAATCTCCCTCTTACCTCTTGAAGACAAGGATCTCCTAGTCTCCTCCTCTCCTTGGATTTTTGTGTAGCCCTCAAAATAAATCCCTAAAATTCTTAAACAATAAGGAAAATCACATACAAGGCTTCATAATGGAAAACCATGGAACAAACATGGTTTAGAAAATCACAAATCAAATTTTAAACTATAAAATCAAAAGCTTAACCTTAGGGAAGTGAACCAAAGCTTGGATTTTGAAGTAGAAGGAGTAGGTTTTTGACAAAACCTTCTAAACAAAAAGTGTTTAGGATGTTGTTTAGGTTTAGAAAAAGCTATGAAGAAAAATTATAGAAGATAGATGGTGGATTTAGCGTGAGAGGCTGAATTTGAGAGAGAAAATGGAAAGAAAAGTGTACTTGGGTTCTTGGAAATTTTTGAGAGAAAATGAAGTAAAGCCTTTAGGTAAATGAAAAGTGAATATTGAGAGTGAAATATGGAGGGTGCTGCCGTGAGTGGCTTGTAGGAGAGATTAAGAGATAAGTTTGGATAGCAAATATCCATTTGTGTTCACATTTGAATGGCACATGGCCTATGTCACCAAGTGGTCACCTAATGGTCACTTGGATGGTTCAAGAAGCTTGTGGAACTTGGCAATTTAGCCTCCTTGGCTGTGGGACTCAAGGGAATTAGGGGCTTAATTTGATTTCACTTAAAGGTTAATTATATGCTAATTAGGTTAGGTTTCCTAATTACACTTAAATCAACATTCTAATAACATAACTAATTAATTAAATATGTAATTGCATATATT
The DNA here is from genome assembly GCA_029884595.1 of Ormosia semicastrata. Lineage (NCBI taxonomy): Eukaryota > Viridiplantae > Streptophyta > Magnoliopsida > Fabales > Fabaceae > Ormosia > Ormosia semicastrata. Next base: position 58,451,728 of record JAQQTO010000060.1, read on the forward strand.
ATAGCTTCTAAATAAAATTAGGATATCTAATTAGTAATTAGATTATATCTAATCAATAACTAGGTTAGCTTACTTAGTTCCTTAATTAGGTAATTAGATTAACCAAATTAGATTTAATTAGCTACTAAGTGAAAGTCAAGCCACTATATTTGACTCAATCCTAACCATTCAATTTAACTTTGTTTCCTATCCCTTGATGTAATCTAAGGTGGATATCACTTAGTGATTTAATTAGGATTGCTCTCACAACATTGTTTTAATTAACGGTTATGATCAAAAGCATCTAAAACAAGCTTTACATCTAATGGTCCACAAAGAAGTCTTTGCCTCTTTATTTGACCAATTCTTATTGGTTTAGAATCTTCAAGTCACTTTCGTTGACTGATTCCTATTGGTTCAAAATTTAGTCCATTCAGAATCGTTGACTGCTGCTTTAAACGCGGGTCCCACAGACTTTTCAGGGTCCATGGTCATTTTGAAGTAGATTTCTACTATTTTTGAGATAGTAGGTACTGTCAATTAAAATAATATTATAATAATATAAAATTATTTTATTGCACAGTTAAATCCTAAAAATTAAAAGATTAATATATATATCAATCGGACTTGGGTTTAATAAGATCCCCTAACTCCAAATAATTAAAATAAGATTTTTAAGGCTAGAAAATTATTATTTTCTTGACTCAGAGCAAATCATATACAACAGTCAAATACACTCACGAAACAATCAAATTCAATTTACTACTCACAGAAAATACAAAATAGTACATTTAGGACTATATTGTAATTAACCCAAAAGTTGGGGTGTTACATGTAGACTCATTCCCCTCACAAAGGTGAGAGTACTAATACTAATCCCATACACCGGTAACCCTGGCCATCAGAATACTAATGCTAGGAGAAATTGGATCCAACACCTCATTCCCAGGTCACATGGTTGTGCACACCATATAAGGTTACAATACATAGGAAAATAGAAAATGACAAGTTTGAAAATAAAACATCACAATACAATACTAGTAACCATGGAACTCCAAGCTAACTTGTCACACAAAGAAAGCAAGATTCATGTCACTAACAAGAATTGTATCTAGCACCTCACACCATCACTTCACAAGTGATTTCAAGATCAACTTCATGTTGATCAAGGTTCTAAGCACTAACATAGGCATTCTATCACACTATGAATGTCTAAAATTCCAAAACTTTTCACATATGCAAATTGATAATTCTCTCCAAAAATATCCCCAAAAATGTCTCATTACACCCTAAAAGACTTACACAAATGATTCTACCAAGTAGGGAATTCAATTAGCATCACATGCTAAAAATTAGCCTCTACCCTATCTTCGCGCTTAGGCGCTTCAAGACAAGCGCTTAGGCGCTCATACAATGTGCAACAGGTGAAACTCACTGGATGATGGGCGCTTGAGCATACAACCCCTAAGTGCCTAACCACTAATTGCCCAGTAGCAAATCTGTAGAATTCTACAGATGACCGCACTATTTTGTTGGTGCAAGCCACGAAATTCAGCCACTCCAAATTGGTTTCTAGGTGATTTTAAGTCCCTAACAAGTTCACTAACATATAGGAGACATTAATCACCAATTCATTTCATCAATTTTGGATTCTTGAACCAAATCACTCATCCAAACCCCAATTTTCTCACTTTGAGCATTAAAGGTCCAAATGGAGAGTTCTAAGTTTCTAATCCAAACTCATATCATGAATAAGCTATAAACAACCCTTAAAACTTATCCAAGCAAGAAAATAAGTCAAAACACCTCAAAATCTCATTTTAACCATTTAAACCTCAAACAAGCATAAACATGGAAATGAGAAAGAAAAGATGGTTTGAGCTCAAGAACCCCTACCTTTTGGTGCTGCAAGCAGTGGAGATTCAAGCTTTAATATTGGATCTCGGACTTCCCTTTCCTCTTTGTTTTCCACTTCTTTCTTTCCTCCTTTAGCTCCTTGTTCTCCTTCTTCTTCTTCTATTTTTAAAACACGTGAGAGTGAAAGTGAGAAACAAGGTAAAAGGCTTGAAATATCATGAAATAAGGGTCAACAATTGAGGCTGAAAACCGTGGAGGGCTTATGGCCTTATGATACTAAACTAGTACTTCTAATCTACAAAGAAAACTTAGATTCAGTTAATTCAAGTTTTCTAAGTTCCAACAACTTTAAAATAAATATTAAGATTCATTAAAAAAATTATTTCACTAGTATAATAAATTTCTATATCTGTGACTAGTCAATCCGACATTAAAACATACAATCAGTATGCTTAAAAATGTCAAACCAACTCTGATTATCCACAAATTTTAACCATATCACAATATACATATTTGTGACTCAGAAATAAATTATCCACACTATTTCCATTAGCTAAGCCATTTATGCTAATATCTGGGTCATTTTAAGCTATTTTTCACCTTTCGGGTTGCAGCAAAGTGCCTAAACTAACTCAGATTGTCACAAAATTAAACAGGCATGTTAAGCAAGTATTAAGCTACCTTTGTAACTATTTAAAAGTCTAACATGTTTTAGAGGATGTTACAGATTGCCTTGTGCTCTTCTAGGCCTTCTTCATGCAATGCATTGATAGTGAGATGACATCGGAGGTGAATGACTTCTTTAGATATGATTACCTCAGTTGGTGCTGGGAATGTTTCCCTTAAGTGAGGAATGTGCTTCATTTTACCCTTATCATTCTCTTTTCCCAGAGTCATACTGCCCATTCTTTCCTCTAGAGATGCTTCGTATCCCCACCAAAACTTGTCTAACTTTTCTGGGATTGACACTGGTGACTGAGCACCTTGTAATTATGAGCCCAAGCCTTTTCCTTCCTAGTATCCACTATTAGCCATAATCTGGACCACTACCTGATTCACACTTTGTGTTGGGGATTCATTCCTACCAAGTCCAGTCTTAACTACTTTAAAACTATGCCATAAATTCTCATCTTTCTCTGCATTCTCCACATACGACACTAAAATCAATTTTGACATCTTAATTTATTCCTCTCCATGTATGGTAATGACCGACCTATTTTTGATGTTTAAAATATTGTGATGCAGGGTGGAAACAATAGTGCCAGCAGCATGGATCCATGGTCTCCCATGGAGCATAGTGTAATCAGGCTCAATATCCATGACTTGAAACAACACTTGAAAATTACTTGGACCAATCTCTAGCAGCAATGCTATCTCACCTAAAATGCCTCTCCTATTTTCATCAAAGGCTCGCACCACCATTTCTCAAGGTGACAGTTCATCCTCACTTATTGATAATGAGGTCAGAGTCAACTTAGTTAGGAAATTCAGTGTAGACTCGCCATCAATCAAAACCTTTACAACTATATACCCTTTACGTTTGAGGGTTATGTGCAAGGAAAGGTGATCTCTTCATTAGTAAATGTGATCATGTTGACAGTTTCACTAGGTCCACCATGTTGACAACATTTTCAAGGGTAACATTGGGTTTGACATATGTAACATCCCGAAAAGCATGTTAGACTTGTAAATGTTTACAAAGGTAGCATATTACTTGTTTAACACGTCAGTTAAGTTTTGTGGCAAACTGAGTTTATTTAGACACTTTGTTGCAATCAGTGTGAAAAGTAGCCTAAAATGACCCAGATAGTAGCATAAATTGCTAAGTTGAGGGAAATAAACCTAGAGAGTTTGTTTCTAAGTCACAAATAGGTGGAAGAAGATGTAGTTAAAATTTAAAAGTAATTAGAGTTAGTTTGGTATTTTTAGGTATACTGGTTGTGCAATTAAAGCCTGATTGACTAGTAGCAGATATGAAAAATTATAATAATGGTGAAACAACAAATTTAAATAATTTTAGTATTTTATTTTAAGGTTGTTGGAAGTAAGAAAACTTGATTTAGCATAATTCAAGTGTCCTTAGCAGATATAAAGTTTGAATATGGCTTAAGTGGCCAAGTGAGACTTTTCTTCCTTATTTCTCCGTTATCTCCCACGGTTCCAGAACAAAGGAAAACAAAAATAGAAAAAGAGAAAAAGAAAAAAGCAACTGAATGGGAGAAAGAAGAGGGGAAAGAGGAGGAGAAGCCAAGGGAACTAGAAGATCAAAGGGAAAAGCTTGACGATTATCTTGTCTTCAAGAGGTAGGGGATTCTAACCTCAAATCTCATTATCTCCTTTACCAATTCTATGGTAGGAGCTAGGTCACATAGGAGGAGAAAATGGACTTTGAGAAGCCAAATCTATGTTCTTACTCATTTCTTATTTCCATTGGTTGAATTTAGCTATTTTCAGCTTGTTGGAATCAAGATAGATGAATTGGTCTTTGGACCAATTTGTTTAGTTCCTTAGGTTGGAACATAGAGTTTGAATTTGTGAAATTATAGTTTTAACCATTAATCCATCATTAAGTAAGCCAATAGATGAAATGAGTATTTTAACATGTTTAAAGGTTGCTAGTGATCATAGAAATCACTGGAAACCATTTTGGATTGGCTAAATACTCAATTATGTTCCAATGGAATAGTAACCATAATCTGTGAAATTCTGTAGATTCTAAGCTATGCAACCAGCGCTCAAGCGTTGGGAGTCAAGTGCTCAGGCGCTCATAGCCCATAAAGCACTTTTAGGTGCCAGTCGCAGAGCAAGAACAGGGCATCTCTCTGCCCAACCTGTGCTCAGACCCTGGGTAGTGAGCGCTCAGGCATGCAGTGAGTGCCAGGCATTAGAGAATAGGCACTCAAGCGCCTAAAGCAGAATTCATCAAAATTCTTATTTTGATGAAATGATTTTCCCTACTTGTTAAGATCCCTTTTATATGCCTTGTAGAGTGTGTTGAGACACCATTAAAGGTATTTCTAAGAGAGAAAGACCATCTTGTATATATAGGAAAGTAAGAGACCTTAGTGCAACCAAGAGTAATGGATTGTCATAGGTAGGTATCTAGACCCTTAGGCAACACAAAGTTGCATTTAATATCACATACCGGGTGATGAGGATAGGGTAAACTAGATATAAGAAAGCTGAGATCAGTTGACAATAGTCACTTGCCATAGTGCATTAGTTACTCCTAATAGAGAAAGTGAGGTTAGTGATGCATGGATGGACTTAGTGAGGAGATAGTATAAAAGTTCTAGTTTTTAAGCATTTTGATAGTAAGGAATTGCCTAAAGTAGGTATCTAGGACCTTGAGTACACTAGGGTGGCATAGTTTACCACCTGTGGTGCGAAAGTAAGACAAGCTAGATACAAGAATCACTATTATGATTACTTAGTTAGAAATATAGAATATGCCCCTTTGTGAGTTAGAAGTGAGCTGAGAGTACATGTTTGTTAGAATTTAGTTCTTCACTTAGTTAGAGAGAACCATGTGATGAGTTAAGGTGGTGGGTTGTATGAGTTATACATAACACTGCATAGTTCCTAATACTTGCTAATTCCAAAGTAGAGTAATCTTTAAAGATGTATAATCATATGGCCAAAGTAGAGAGAGGGGAAAGTCCAAAAGTCTCTTTGAGTGAGGATTTAGCCCTAGCTGCTTGTTAGTGCTAGGATTACTAGTTTTTATGTAGTGAAAATAGTACTCTCACTAAAGTGAGTAGGAACCAATCCACTCATTATCTGGTAGTTTGAAGAGTCAGTCTTCTTATCTACAAATTTAAAGAAAGATTGGAATAAGCAAGTGACAAACACACACACACACACACACACACATATACACACACGCACACACACAATCATATACATTTCCTATTCCTTGGCAATTATATGGGCAGTTATCTAGGATAGATGATATTGTACAATTTTATAGGTGATTGTTTAATATCATTGATGGTATGTATATGAGTTTAAGGTTTGAGATTGGCTTAGTGAACATTTGCATAGAGTATGAGAATATAAATGTTTGAGTGGCGTGGAGTAAAGACTTCGTTGCTTATGGCTAATCCTACATTTCAGAGTTAGTGAATTTATTCGTAGAAAGAGGTTATACGTGTAGTACCTATAACAAGTTTATGAATGAACTAGTTGTGATATGTTACAACTGTGTAGATAATTGTTCTTATCATATGAGTAAGGGACTTAGGCTTTATAGATTATGCTTTGTGTTAGTGAACTTTTACATAACAGTAGCATGTGAATGTTCTAGAGATATTGAATAGAGATTTGATATCTAGTAACAACCATAATCTATTATGTTTAAGTTTGAGTATTATAAGGTTACTTAGATACGAGACATCTTTGATTCATTATACAGTTGTATGAGCGATTGTATAATGTTGATATAGTTTATATTGATATATATGCAATTTACATTGTCTAATGCCATGAAATGTATGAATATTATTGAGAATTGCATGTTCTCTGCAATGTCCTAATACTAATATCCTAATATGTATAATACACAAAGAGATACTTAGCATAACAACGTCACTACATACATATTAATCTGATACATATGTCATAATGTTCATTGGAAACATTATAGAGAGCCACATGAAATGTGAAAAAACATAAATATCATAGCGAAATGTATATACATATACGACATTAGCCTTAGCAAAGGCTTGAAGTATTACATAATTCTTTACATTACAAAAGAAGTACTAATAAATAAACTATAAAGCTAATTTAGCCTTTAGCTTCATTTTTCTTCTTATTCTTAGAAGAACTTTCACCTGGAATTACATGGTAACATAACGGGGTGAGAAATAACATTTCTTAGTATAAGTAAACCAAAACCAACATTCATAACATAGTAAACATAATCTTAACACATGCTAAATAAGATATGTTTAAGGCAACTACAAGGATATACTTTAGTAGCTAAATTTACCAAGTCAACATACATTTCATATAACATGCTTTGTCCAACTTAGAACCAAGATGTTAAGCTTAGGAATACTGGTTTAGTGTATTATCTTATGGTAAATAGAGGGAAAGTTCATCCTCATATTACACATACCCTGTCACTATCGAGAAGTTCAGGCTGAATCCCTGTTCCAAAGAACCTTATGGACTCCCCACTAATCTCCCTTGGCCTTAATGATGGTGTACAACATCAAAGGATATTCACAAAGATCAATACTACTAATCATTTCCATCATACATATCTCTAGACACCACATCATTACTCATTACTCTTAAGTGATATACATTACCACAAAGGTGGCCTAAGGTGCTAGATACTTACCTAAAGCAAACGATAACTCTTGAATGCTCAAAGGTTTAAACTTTCTCTTCTATGCTAGGTGATAATTTCTCTCTTGAAAATATCCCTATTTGTGCTTTAACACAAATAGGAAACATATATAAATGATCCCAACAAGCCAAGAACTTGAAAACATAAAAAATGACATTTTTAGCAATTTTGGGTCTCACATCGTGGCATAACTTGGGCACGTTGCGGCACAACTTGGGCATGCCGTGGTGCCCTGCTCTTAAATTTTAGTACTGGATGTAGCATCACACTCACACCGTGGCGCCACTCATTTCATGCCATGGCGCACGCAACAAAAACTAACCTCATGTTGCGGCGTAACTTCCTCATGCCGCGGCGCGCCTAGCAAAAACCAGATTCTACATAATTCTGCAGAACTGTGGTACTATTCCATTAGTTCTTTTCATGGATTTGGCCATTCCAATTCAGTTACTAACTAATTCTAAGTCCTTAATCAGTTCATTAACATATAGAAAACAACAATCACTAACTTAAACCACTACATTTGGATTCATGCACCAAATCACATATTTGACCTAAAAACCCATTTTTGTGCATCAAAGGTCTAAATGAGATGTTCTAAGTTTCTAACTTCAACTTATGCTATGAACAAGTCATAAATGACCAAAGAAACACAATCATGCAAGCAAAATACATCAAACACCTCTAGAACTCATTTTGACCTATTAAACACCAAAGGTGCATCTATGGTGAAAAGAGTGAAAAGAAGTGAAGATGAGCATAAAACCCCTACCTTGGCAGCTGGATGAAGCTTCTAGCTTGGGTGATTCCTCAAACCTTGACTTTGCCCTTAGCTTTCCTCTTTTTCTTCTCTTCTTCCTTGGTCTTTGCTTCCTCTTCCTCTTATCTTATTTCACTTCCTTTCTTTGCTTGTTTTCTTTCTCTTCTGCTAGAGTTGTTTTAGTTGTGGAAGTTATGAGAAAACAATGAGAAAATATCTCATTTAAAAGCAGAAAGTCAAGGCAGAAAACTAAGAAGAAAGTGAGGCACTTTGGTCACTTAAGTGACCAACTGATAATTCTCGATCTATTAAGAACACTTAGATTTCACCAAACCAAGTTTCCTAACTTCCAACAAGTTCAAAATAAAATCCTAAGATTCATAAAAAATCTTGTTTCATCATAACCATAATTTTCCATATCTGTGACTAGTCAATCCAATATTAAAGCACACAACCAGTATGCTTAAAAATATCAAACTAACTCTAATTATTCTTAAATTTTAATCATATCACAGTCTACATATTTGTGACATAGAAACAAATTATCCACATTTATTTCCATTAGCTAAGCTATTTATGCTAATATCTAGGTCATTTTTAAATTATTTTTCACCTTCTAAGTTGCAACAAAGTGCCTAAAGTAACTCAAATTATCACAAAATTAAACAAGCATGCTAAGCAAGTATTGAGCTACCTTTGTAACTATTTACAAGTCTATTATGTTTTAGAGGATGTTATAGTATTACTCCCAAAGTGAGCAATCCCTAGATTCAAACCTTCAAGTCCCAACAGTTCTCGATATCATGTCCTATTCCCCCACAATGATAAGCACAACTTAACTCTTCATCATACTTCTCCCCTTCTTTCATCATTATAGCTAGTGCAGTGATACTATAACCTGTTTTCTTCAACTCCTTAAATATTTCAGTCATCGGCATATGTAAGCTCATGACCTTTCTTATTGGTGATCCTTCCATCTCCAAAGTATTTACCCTATTCGCTCCACCATGATTAGGAATTATGTTGTTGACAATACTGGGTCCAGCCTCCTCTTGAATGTTAAGCCTACCACAAGCAATTAGCTTCCTTACTGTCGTCTTAAAAGACTCACAATCTTCAATTGAGTGCCCTAGAACATCCATGTAGCATTTGCAAGTTAAATTTAGGTTATACCACAATGGGAATGGTGGTATTAGGGGACGTACAGGATTTTCTGAGATGAGGTAAGCATCAAATAACCTTTGGAATAAGTCTGTGTTTAAAATGGATAATCTTTGGAAATAGTAGGTTTTTGGAGCAGAAGCGACCTTGATTTTGGAACTTGGGCCAAGGTTGTGGGTGGCTTGGGTAATTTTGTGGAGATGCAGGTGGATATCAAGTATAAGTTGGGGAGTTGGTACATATGGTCATGGTGTGGGAACATTGTTGATTTGGAATTGTGGAGTTGGGGTGATGTTTGTGGTTGGCATAATTTTGTGGGGTGGGTAATAAGGAGGTGTATTTGGTATGAAAAGTGAAGCTTAAGGTTATATGGTGGTTGATGCCTTAGGTATTATGGTGAATATCGAGGTGGTCTATTGGTGTTGGATATAATTTACTTTGGGTTCTTTCTTTTTCTGATGGAATCCCTTCTTAGGAGCAGTATTCTCTGCATTACTTACTGGAAACTTTCTAGCTTTGGCTGAAATCTCAATCCTTTCTACCATAGTAATCAAGTCAAAAAAAAACTTTATACGCTGCTCCAGTCATTGCCCAGATAAAAGGAGCTCTCGAGGTTCCCAAGAAATATGAACACATCTCAAATAGTGTCAATGGGGGTTGAACTTGAGCCGCTAAGGCTCTCCACCTTTGGGCATACTGTTTAAAAGACTCATCATTTCCTTTCTGCATTGAGCTCAACTATTCTCGGGTAAGAGTTACATCCAGATTAAACTTGTATTGATTTATGAATAAATCAACTAATTCCGTCCAGTGAGAAATCTTAGAGTGGTCTAATTAAAGATACCTATAACATTCTCCTTAACCCAATACTTCTAATTAGGATTATGGAAGCTTAGTAATATTAGTATAAGTTAAAAGTTAAATATTGGATCAATTTGAGAGTAATTCTATAACACCGAATGTAAAAATTAGCTAAAGTTTCTGCATAAACAGTTGATATGATGGAAATAAATATGAAAAATTTATTTTTAGGTTATTTTTAACGATACTAAATGAGAGTTTAGAAGATTGATTGGACAACTAAGTAGCTCAGAAAATTTTCGAAAATTTATGGAGATGATAAGTAAGATATGGAGAATATTTTGGAAAGAAATATCAATTAAGATGAACATCAGTAAACCCCTTTGCTTAATTCTTAAGTATAACCTGACTTAAGGACGAGTAATGGAGCTTAATTGATAAATAATAGTATATGAAAAGTTATGGAAAAATGGATACAAGGACTAAGTTGAGTCCTAAAGTTTTCCATAACACTTATGGATACTTGAAAACTTAACTTTAGAAGATTAAAGTGTGCTTAACATATACAAAAGTTTCTGCACCATAATTTTGGTTAGCTTTTGACCATTCCACCGCCAACTATTTTGTCTAGTTTTCTCTTGACTTCTCTCACTTTTTTCTTCATTGTTTTACATGGTTTTGAGAGCACAAAATAGAGGCAGAAAATAGACTAGCAACGAGCACAAAGAGGATAATGAGAGAAGAGAAAAAAAAGAAGGAAAATCAAAGAAACAAAGCTAGGAATTTGAGATAGGGGTTCTTGTCTTCAACTTCCTCTTCTTTCTCCATTAATTTTGATTTAAAATGATGGCAATTGAGCCGTAAGATGGTCATGGTCAGGCCAGTAAAAAGAGAGGATTCTCTTTTTTTGTTTGTGCTTTTGTTTCTTATCTACAAGTTATTCTTCATCTTTTATATAATCGTGAAAAAAATCTATGTTTTGGATGTGCTTTATGGCTATGTAATTCATGACCATGTTATGTTTTGGAGGTGATTTTCTTGTTTTAATTGTTCCTCCTTTTCTATTAATGTTTGAGTTGAAGTTGTGATGTTGAATTGATAAAAAAAAAATGAGATTTTCATTGTATTTTTGGGGCTAAATGTTTAAGGCAGTTTATTGCCTATTTAAGACCAGAATTTTGCTTAATTTAATGCTTGAAATTGAGACTTGATTAGTATTGATTAGCCATAGTAGAATGCTGCCTTTATATGGCCAGAAGTATGATGTATTTATGCATAAAGTGTTGCTTGAATGGTGATTAAAAACTAAGGCAGAATGCTGCCCTATTTTAACAAAAGAAATTGTTGTTTTTTATATGTGAAACTGTGGCTTGAAAGGCTGAATTAGTCTTGGTAGAATGCTACCTTGTGGTGACTAAAATTTGAGTGCAAATAAGTCATGCATTGGTGAATGATTAATTTCCCAAGGGCTATGGTTTTGAGAAAGGAAATATGATCTTCCATGATTCTGTTTTTGACTTAAGTTACCTTATCAAAGTTGTCCTAATTGGCTAAAGTTGTTATTTTAAATTAATTGGAATGATTCTCTATTATTCTATTTTCAATTATGCTTGTAAATGGATTATGTGATGTACTAAGAATTTTTAGAAGAACCTTAGTGATTGTATTGGCCATATAGGCCGAAATTAGAATTTAAGGAGATAAGGTGATCTCCAAGTTGCATTCATGGTTTAAGTATTTGAATTATTGTTCATTTGAAAAATTCTTAGAAACAAATGTTATTGTGCATTTGTTGAGAATTCTTGAAATGTGATTTGATCTGTATAAGTAGCCCTTTTATATGGCCAATGATTGTTATAGGAAAGGATCCTCATCCTAGGTTAGAATTGAAGTGTGAGGATGGACATTCCCTTCTTTTTGGAGTAGTTGAGGTTGAGGATGGACATGTCCTCCCTCTTTACTCAAGTTCTTCCTGGTTGGTGAGGTGATCCTAGATTGATGACAGTGTGAGGAAAGGATCCTCATCTTAAGTTAGAATGGAAGTGTGAGGATTGGCATTCCCTCCCTTTCAGAGTAGTTGAGGTCGATGATAGACATGCCCTCCCTTTTTACTCAAGTTCTTCCTAGTTGGCAGAGGTGATCCTAGACTGATGATAGTATGAGGATGGTTGATACCCTCCCTATCTTAGTAGATTAGGATGGGCATTCCCCCACTAGATGTGGTTTGGGTTACTCATTACTTGGAGTAGTTTTGTGTGACTGGCGAATTGTCATGAATAGGTTGAAGTGCAGCAACCTGAAAGCAGACTACTGTCAAGTGATTTTAATGAGCATTATGATGAAATTGAATTGAATTTTTAAATTATGATGCTTGTTTGAAAATGTGTTTCTGAAAATATTTATGGAAATAATTTATGAGATATGATGAGATATCATAATGACTTGTGACACATGACGATTGATGATATATGATATGATATTTAATACTAATATATGATGCATGTTTAAAGACATGTTTTATTTGATTATACAAATGATTTTCATAAATAATATTAAAATTGAACCTTTGTTTCGAGAAAACAATTGAAAGTATTATGATGACACGAATTTTTATTAATACTACTGAGAATTCTTAGAATTCTCACCCTTGTTTTTATTATTTTCCATAATATTTTCAGGAAGTGCACTAAGTGCAAGAAGATGATACATGAAGACAAAGAATAGTACCAGTTGTTTCGTTTTAGAAGTTTTGTAGTCTTGGATGTATTTATAATGATTTAGAGACATGTTATGTAATTTTGTACACTAATGTATGTTATTTATATAATGCCTTGTACGTTATATGTATAAATCTCAACCATGACAGGCTCATACTTTGTATATCTCTTATAATTATTTTCAAATATATTATATTATTTATAAGTGGTATCCTTAATTCATATTACTAATGCATAGTTTGGATATGTTATTAATAATTGTATTAAGGATGTTACAATACCACTCTAAAGCGGGGCCTGTAAGACTCTCATGGAAAAAGTTGATGAGGAACTTATCATCCCTAGACAAATAGCCATCTTGGTTCTATAATTGATTAAGTGAAATCGAGAATTGCCACTTGTAATATCCTAATACAGATATCTAGATAAATCCTAGATATGCCAAGATATATAAAGAAAACCAATACTAGAGATGTCATTTCTACACACTACATACTAACATATATCCATAATCATAACCGAGTAATTATAGAAAGCATTGAGAGAATGCAAAAAACTTAAACTCATACATACATACACATATATATATATATATATACAACACTTGCCACAAAAGGGCATATTGTACTACATAGCTCTTTTAAACATACAAAGCAAATACAAACTTATATATAAGCTTTGTCTACTAAAGCTTATAAAAACTATACTAGTCTTCATGCTTCATCTTTATTCCCTTAACAGGGTCTGTACCTCTATACCAGAATTTACATGGAAGAACAACTGGGGTGAGAATTACAATTCTCAGTAAAAGCAATTCCAATACTAGCTAGCTACACCATTGTATAAATAAATATAGCAATTACTATAACTACTAATATAGGAGCTTCCTCCACTAATTTTCATAACTGCTGATAACTGCCGAGGCTACCAAATTTAAATCAATTTATAACCGAATTACCAAAACTACTTGCAGTATATGGTAACATCGGGTCGAGCTCGTAGATCACACCAATTAGACAATCAGATTAAGAGGTTGATAAATAGGGAGGAAAGGGTTTGTAAGATTAAAAAATGAAAGCAATTAAAAAGAGTAAACAGAATTTGGAAAACAACCAATCCAAGAGAATTAATCAATCTTAATCTTAATCATCCTTGATCACTAAAGGTCCATTCAATTATCAATCAAATCCTTAGTCTTAGATCACATTAAGACGCTTCTTAATGATCCACGAATCTTCTACAAGAAATGTTTCTAGAATTCAATTAATTAAGGTTAGACAAATTAAGTATCCATCCAAAACTCAAATTAACTTAAAAACCAAGATCCAACCAAGCTAAACATTTCATCAAACACCTTCAATGCCTTGTTTAGTCTCTGAATTCCTCTCTTAGCACATGGTAATTATGCAATTTTCAATTGTAAATCCCAATCAAATTAAGCACCCAATCAGAATTACAAAAACAGAATAAGAAGAGAAACTAAATTAACAATTGAATATAAATAATTAAAACAGAATCTCAAGATTAAACATTAAGAATGTTCAATCCCTTGGATTAATTAAAGGCTCTACCCCTCCAAGAATGGGAAGGAAGAACTCAAAAAAAAAAGAGAAAAACTAGAGAGAAGGAAGAGAAAAGAGAAAGATCTAGATCTAGAGAGAGAGTGAAAAATGTAGAATGAGAAGATGAGTCTTGGTTTTCTGCCTCTAACCCCTATAACTACCCCCTAATTTTGCCTTACATGATTAGAAACCTATTAGTTACAAAGCTGGGTCAGTTAGGAATCGTTGGGCCTAAGTCCTATGTCAATTAGAGGCCTACGACTCAAGTTATGCCCATTTAAGTGGCATAAACTCGTCAATAACTCGTCTTTGTTTTCCAGCTGCAATTTCATGCCCAAAACGATGTATTTTGGAAAAGTGGTATTCATATGAATTGAATATATATGTCTTAACTTTCAAATGTCATAAGTTTCAGGCCCATATCACATCTACAGCTCAAGTTATGCCCTCATTAATGTACATTGCTCGGGTTCCAATAACAGAACTCGTGTTCTGACTTCCAGGCCCAATCAGCTCCACTAGATGTCCGATTCTACCCTGGACCTCTACATGAAAGTTGTAGAGCTCTCTGTCATCTTTCTTGCAAAGTAAGATACATAATTTTTAGACATCTATAACTCAAAATATGACTGAAATACAAAAACAGTGTCAAACCTCAATAATGATGGAAAATCAATTTAGCCCAATTTGAGCTGAAACATACAAAACATGACCAAGCTCAATCAATTAAGTACATGGAGAGTGTAAATGACTAAAAATAAGAGTTTATTATTGTATAAAATATATAATTATCAAATTCTCCCACACTTAGCTTTTTACACTCCTGGGTAAATCATATAAGACCAAAACTAGAGAATAAAGGAAAACAATACAAACTCAAAAGCTAAAAACTCTAGAAGACTAAAATTCCAATGACACTCAAGAATGCAAAAATTATAAGCAAGAAGAGCAACTAAAAGTTTAAGGGAACGAAGCATTCATGAGGTACAATTTCTTCACATCTCAAACAAACAAGCAATGTATCTTCAATTTGAAAGACATGAATCAAGAATGATAGATCCTCACAAGATACACTTTCAATCCGTTAGGTGTTTACAAGGTAAGTATTTAACTCAATTCAACCTATGAAACTTGCACTACCATAAGCTTGCTTATCTTCTACTTCTCTACTACTCAAGCACATGCACACACAAATCGAGAGGACTTTATTCAATGTTGTAATGGGGCAAAGGTAAGGGAAGGAAACAATATGGATATAACAAGTTAAACACCCAAGAGAATAAAAGAGCATTGGGAAGGAACTCAATTGACAAACATGAAATTTTATCCCCCTAAATCCATATAATGCACATTCTCTTTACATGTTCCTTCTCTTATTTATTTTTATTTCTTTTCTTTCACAACCTCTTTTGCATTTATTATTTTTCTTTTTCTCTTTTTTTTTACATTATTATTTTTTTATTTTTCTTTTAATTTGGCTCTCTTTTTTTTTTTTTTTTTTTTACCAACACTTTGCATCTTGCACATCAATTTTCACAACCCTCATACTTGATCTATTAATTACCAACAAGCAAAAGAGCTCCTCAAATGAAAATGAGCCAATGCTCTCTCATTCCCTAAGGTAAGGTAAAAACATATGGTTTTTCACATAAGACATATAATGAACTAAGATAAAGAATAGGCAATAGGTTCAAGAGGGTTAATTAAAGGGAAATAATGCAAGGTTGACTATTTGGTCAAAATAGCTAATTAAAGAAAGAATACCTAAATCATGTTTATGCATGCAAGTGAAAATGTAGCCTAAAAAAGAATCAAAGCAAGTTCTAGAGTGATAAATTAACATGAGTGAAAATCACACAAGAAAGAGGAGAATGGCATAAATGCTAAATCCATCCATCAAAAGGCTCAAAGTCTCACAAGGTATAGATCTATCAAACTCAATCCACTAATCAAACATCCAAAACCAAGTATGTCAAATTTAAGAAGGAAGAAAATTTATTCAATCATGCTAAGTACCTTGCATTTCAATTGCTTCAAACTCATAAACTTCACAAATCTAAAACATCATTAGAAAGAAATTAAAAACACATTTTTTCTTTGTTTAAAATAGAAAACAAAATTTAAAATAGAAAATAGAAATAGTAGCGGAAAATAACATAAACAATAGAAACAAAAACAAGAGAAATCAACAATAGCGAGAAAATTAATAGCAAAAAATAGCAAAGCAGAAATGAAAATTAACAAAAAAACAAAAGAAACATCGAAACATAAATAGTAAATTAAAAACATAAATAAATTTAAACAAAATAAAAACAACAAAAATAGCATAATTAAAATTACAAACAACAACAAAAAACAGAATGCTAAAATTTCTTCCCCAAACTTAAATTTTACATTGTCCTCAATGTAAAACTCAAAAGAAAAACAACATCCATCAAAATCATCAATTAATAAAGGACAAGTAAAATAAAGGAGAGGGAAAGAAAAGAAACATCCTTATCAAGTGGAGAAACTTCCACCAGGGTCCCATTGCTTGAAGTGTAATGACCGAGACCTAGTTAAGCTCAAAGCATGATTGGAAACATGACTTGAAGCAGGAGAGCTTCCACTAGGGTCTATTGGCCTTCCTTAATTACCGTGTCTGCACTACTAGAATGCAATATATGTACTTGATTAACTTTATTTTCCTTATTTATGTTGGACCATGGCTCAAAAACAAAATCGACCACAGTAGTGACCACCATCCGGTGTTCTTCTTCTCCCTTTTCTAAAAATTCTTCAATGGCTTTTAACTGAAGGGTAGGTGGTTGTTGCACTGAAGGTATCAAGCTGGTTGAAGAAATTAATTCTACTAATTTAATTGTAGTATCACCTGTAATCTGTGTACAATCTTCCAAAATAGCATGATCATAACTTATAGAATAAGGAAATTTCAAACATGCAGCAACATCTCACATAACAACAAAAATTTTAGAACATGCAGCAATCAGAAATGGCACAAGCAGAACATCCAGGAAAATCAACATTATCCAGATATCCCACAATTTCAGGAAATTCAACTAGTATATCATCATGCATATCATTAATAAACAAATCAATGACATCTAACTGAAAAATAGAATGCTCTTATAAAGGATATTTCATATTGCCTATTGGGTTATTGACGATTTGTGAAGGCAATTGGCTCGACCCTTGACTTTTCAGCTCACTCACAGTGGTTGCAACTGCCCAATTTGAGTCTGTAAATTTTGAATGGTGGCATTGACATTCTACTGGAACTGAATGTTGTTTGCGGCCATCTGTTTCATCAAGTCTTCCAATGATGGCTCAGCTGGAGTGGCTTGGATAGACTACTACATAGGTTGTTGCTGACCAGAATTCCCATATCTCAAGTTAGGATGATCCCTCCAGCCAGGGTTATAAGTACTAAAAAATGGATCATATCTTGGCTACTACTAGGACTGCTGATATTGAGGTCTACCAGGAAAAATGCTTGCTGCAACAATATGATAGGCTTGAGTGGCAACATTATCTTCCTGAAGTGTTGGATAGGCATCTGTAGGATGAGAAGAACAAGAACAAATGCCACACACAGTTATAGCTATCTGCATAGGTAATTGTTGTCCCACTACTAACTGTCTCACCAAAGAAGTCAATTCCTCAAGTCTGTGCTCCATTATGCAAGGTCCTATCAATCTCAGAATCAATACCAAGTAATTGGCCAGCAGAAGACCTAATCATGCATCATCCAAAACACATCAAACACAAAAATAGCAAAGAAACAAAATACACTAGACAACACTAAAAATCTACCAAAATAAATCTAGTTAACCTATCTAAAATATTTAAAAAATTATGGGACTTATATAGCATGAAAACTACACAAAATTGAAACTAAAAAATGTAATAAAAAATATTTAAAATTTTAAAAAGTGGTATAAGTGATAGAATTTGGGCAAACCAGGGGTGACCTCACAATTTTCTGTGAGCCTCGTTTGTAAGGCCATTTTCCTTCAATTGACCAAGTTTCAGCTCATTCTGGGCATGTTTGTTGTGAGTACGAAATTTTGTAAAATGACCAATAATCACCCATTTTTGCCTAAAAACCACTGAAACACAGCAACACAGGGGTTAGTGAGGGATTAGTAGTCAAATATACTCTTAATAAGATTGATCAAAATCAGAGTGATCCCCAGTAATGGCGCCAAAAATTTAATAATTACCGAGGCTATCAAATTTAAATCAATTTATAATTGAATTACCAAAACTACTTGCAGTATATGGTAACTTCGTGTCGAGCCCGTAGCTCACTCCAATTACACAATCAGATTAAGAGGTTGATAAACAGGAGGGAAAGGGTTTGTAAGATTTAAAAGTAGAAAGTAATTAAAAAGAGTAAACAAAATTTGGAAAACAACCAATCCAAGAGAATTAATTAATCTTGATCTTAATCCATCCTTGATCACTAAAGGTCCATTAAATTATCAATCAAATCCTTGGTCTTAGATCACATTAAGACGTCTCTCAATGATACACAGATCCTCTGCAAGAAATGCTTCTAGAATTCAATTAATTAAGGCTAGACAAAGTAAGCATCCATCCAAAACTCAAATTAACTTAAAAACTAAGATCCAACCAAGCTAAACATTTCATCAAATACCTTCAATGCCTTTTTTAGTCTCTGAATTCCACTCTTAGCACATGGCAATTATGCAATTATCAAATGTAAATCCCAATCAAATTAAGCACCTAATCAGAATTAGAAAAAGAGAAGAAGAAGAGAAACTAGATTAATAATTGAATGTAAACAATTAAAACAGAATCTCAAGATTAAGCATCAAGAATGTTCAATCCCTTAGATTAATTAAAGGCTCTACCCCTCCATGAATGGGAGGGAAGAACTCAGAAAAAAAAGAAGAGAAAAACTAGAGAGAAGGAAGAGAAGAGAGAAATATCTAGATCTAAAAAGAGAGTGAAAAATGTAGAATGAGAAGATGAATCTCAGTTTTCTGCCTCTAACACCCCTATAACTACCCCCTAATTTTGCCTTACATGATTAGAAACCTATTAGTTACAAAGCTGGGTCAATTAGGAATCATTAGGCCCAAGTCCCATCTCAATTAGAGGCCTACAACTCAAGTTATGCCCATTTAAGTGACATAAACTCATCAGCAACTCGTCTCTATTTTCCAGCTATAATTTCATGCCCAAAATGACATGTTTTGGAAAAGCAGTATCATATGAAAGATATATGTCTTAACTTTCAAATACCGTAAGTTTCAGGCCTATATTACATCTATAGCCCAAGTTATGCCCTGATTAGTGTACACTGCTCAGGTTATAGTAACAGAACTCATGTTCTAACTTCTAAGCCCAATTAGCTCCACTAGATGTCTAATTCTACTCTGGAGCTCTTCATGAAAGTTGTAGAACTCTCTCTCATCTTTCTACAAGGTAAGATACATAATTTTTAGACATCTATAACTCAAGATATGGCCAAAATATAGAAACAATGTCAAACCTCAATAATGATGGAAAAAATCAATTAAGTCCAATTTGAGCCGAAACATACAAAACATGACCAAGCTCAATCAATTAAGCACATGAAGAGTGTAAATTACTAAAAATAAGGGTTTATTAATGTATAAAATATGTGATTATCAACTGCACACTACTAAGTAGTGTGATCTAAACCGATAGCCTACATACCGTTAGATATAAACAACCGCCCATATAATTGTAAATACCAATAGCAATAGACAATGCCCATACAGCTATCTGTAAATGCAATAAGAATTATATGCAATATGATTGTGCCTAAGAAAGATCCTAAAGATATGCTTGTGCAATGTTATATTTTGAAATACATGCAGAGGTTTATTTTGAAAACAAAGAAGTTCATTAGGAACTTGTTCAGTATATTATCTCGTGGTGAATAGAGGAAAAATTTATCCTCACATCCCATATATTCTGGCACACTGAGAAGTTCGAGCTGAATCTTTGTTCAAAAGAACCTTACGAACTCCCCACTTATCTCCTTTGGCCTTGGCACTATCGAGATATCAAGGTTATATCCTTCCTCAAAAGAGTTTATCAGACACTCATCTATCTCCCTTGACCTCTATGAATGGGCATCAAAGGATACTCACTAAGATCAATATCACTAGACCATTTCCATAGACATACATATATACTTATATACCTAGTTTATTTAAGACCTAAGTATATTCTACTAGGAAATTCTGACTTCTCATGTTTACCACCCTTGTAGATAGGAAAACTAAAATCTATGCACTACATGCAACCCTAACACTTAGTTAGGAATACTTGTCCCCTTAGGAACTTCTTGACTCCCTTCCTTCTTGGCTAAATGACCTTGTGTCATATAAGTCATACTCATAGGTAAACAATGTTGACTTATCCTAGTTTCTTATATATAAACACTACCTCATCACTCATACTCTTAAGTGATCTCTTTGCAATACTATGTTGCTGAGGTATTAGATACTCACCTATGGCAAACCATTACTCTTGGTTGCACTAAGATTCTCACAGTTTTCACATACAAGCTAAATTAACTAGCTAGTGTGCGAAAAGCATAATGTTATGTTTACCTCATACATAAACACCATCTTAACTTTCCTATAGATTCAACTCATCCTAGTGAAAGTATCTATCTTAGCTAATGCCTCATTCGACCTTGCTTAAGGAAATAAATGAGCATTTCTCTAGTACTTTACATACTTAATGAATGCAAGAAGCTTACTAATCAACATTCATCCTATTATGTATTCTACAATGCACATGGTCCCATTTAACTAGAGACTTAGTACATAACATCCATTCTTTGGAACTAAATACATAATCTTATCTCCATTCACTTTATCTCCACTCAAGTGAATCTAACTCAAGAGTGGTTCTTACTTGTAACTCTTTGTTGCTTAATGTTCTAGGTACCTTCCCAAGGTAATCCATTACTTTTGGATATCCTAAGGCTCATACCTTCCTTATTCATGCTAGAGTGAATCCTACAATCTATCCTAGTATACTTGTCTCCATTGCACGATCGCATCATATCTTGAGTGATATTTAATGGCAACTCTAGGTTGTTTAAGGTGCTACATTCTTACCTAGAGCAATCCTTCACTTTTAGGATCCTCAAAGCCTAAGCTCTCTCATTCATTCTAGGTGATAGTTCCTCTCTTGAAATATCACTATTTGTGTCCTCAAACACCTTAGGAATCATATATATAATGATTCCATCTATCTAGGAACATGAAAACATCACAAATAACTCGTTGTTGAATTCTATGGTGGGTGCCTAAGCGCTCTCTCCTTGGGCGTCTAGGCGTTCACTAGGTAGGGAATAACCTAGTGCTGTCACACGCCGTGCGCCTAAGCACTCTGGACTGAGCGTCTAGGCGCTCTGCGCTCTGATGCACATAAAACTTCCAGGACATTGAGCATCTAAGCGCTCTGATCTGAGCACTTGAGCGCTCTGTGCCCTGCTACACAAACATTCATCCCTGTTACACGAGCGTCTAGGCACTCGGTGTAGGGTGTCTGGGCGCTCTCCGTATGATAGCAATTCTGTAAAATTTTTGCAGATTGTTCTATCAGTTCTAAACTCTCATCTTAGCTACCAATCATCCAAGATCAGTTTTCTTGTGATTTCTAGCACCAATATAGGCCCCTAAACTTGTTGTAACTCTTATACAACCTATGGATTCTCTTAGGCATAGATTTAGGTCTAAAACCACATAACTCCAACCATCATCAAATTCTTTCTCTATGAACTCTAATGGTTGATCTTAAGCCATGATCTTAAGCCATAAATGGCTATCTTACACTTACTAAGCTTAAACTATCCTAACCTAGTCCTTGGAATCAAGAACCAAGCCAAGAACATGGATTTGGCTATTTAAACCCCTATTTCTATCCAAAATCTCAAATCTCATTCAATAAGTATCAAAGAGGAGATTGATGAATAGAAACCCCTTACCTCTTGAAGAAGATGAAGATCTTGAAGCTTGATCCTCTTGTTTTTGCTTTTCCTCCTTCTCGTTCTTCCTTTCTTCCCCTTTCTTTCTTCTCTTCCTTCATTTTCTTCTTTCTCTATTTTTCTTTCTTTTTCAGTTTCTGCTGCCTTTAACTGAGAGAGAGAAATGAGAGAATAACTAACATATCCCTTAGGATATTTTGGTAGAACTTCCTGATCCGCTAAGAACACACGAATTATACAAATTCAGGTTTTTCAGCTTCCAACAACTTTAGAATAAATCATAAGATTCATCTAAATTATTGTTCCATCATTTTCATGATTTTCTATATCTGCTAGTAGTCAATTCGTTGTTAAATACACAACCAGTATGCCTAAAAATACCAAACTAACTCAGATTCTCTTGAAACTTTAACTGTATCTTACTTAGCTCAGTTATGACCTAGGAACAAACTCTCTATGTTTATTTCCCTCAACTTTACCTTTAAAGTCATTATCTGAGTCATTTTAAGCTACTTTTCAACTTCTGTGTTGCAACTAAGTGCCTAAACAAACTCAGATTGTCACAAAACTTCACAGACATATTAAACAAGTAATATGCTACCTTTTATAACCATATACAAGAGTAACATGTTACTAATGGTATTACATTTCTCCCCTCCTTTTTAAAATTTTGTCCCCAAAATTGCTTACCTCATGCAAATAACTCTGGGTAAACTCTCTTAACATGGAATTCTTACTACCATGTAATCCTTTTTCAGCACCAGCTTCTCCTAACTGCACCTCTGTTAAAGGAAATCTACTTATCTCTGAGCCCTTGACCCCTCTGTTATGGATAGTAAGTTGTACTAAAACATAGCTTAGCTTTGAACTCCTCCTTATAAGGCTTTCCAAAAACCAAATGTGAATCTAGGATCTCTTTCAGACTCTACATTCACTGGAACTCAATGCAGTCCAACTATCTCCTTCAAAAGTAGTTGAACTACCTTATTTAGAAAATATCTAACTTCACTTGGTGAAAGGTGGGCAGATTACTTAACCTATCCACCCTTACCTGCAGCTTAACATATTCTACTATATTCTTTAACATACTAGGCCACCATACATCTTTCTTAACTCTTCAAAAACCTTAGTAACCTCTAGATAGATGGTACACTTTCTATTGTGAACTCCTTCCAGAATCCTTTCCTTGATTTTTGACTCAAGGTTATAAGCCTTGAAAAACTCCATCCATCTATTCTGCTTCATGTTCAGCTTCCTCTGATCAACAAGAATTCTTAAGCTATCATGATCGTTGAGCACCTTGAACCAGACTTCTTATAAGTAACGTCTCCAAAACTGTAAGGCAAACACCACTATGGCTAATTCCAAATCGTACCTAAGGTAGTCCTCCTCGTGCAAGTTTAACTGCCTCGATGCATAGGTGTCTACTTACCTATTCTGCTTCTGAACACACCCTAGTCCCTTCTTCCAAGTATAACTGACTACCTCAAAGTTCTAGCGGGAATTTGGAATTACAAACACTAATGTAGTAATCTACCTC
The DNA here is from genome assembly GCA_029884595.1 of Ormosia semicastrata. Classification (NCBI taxonomy): domain Eukaryota; kingdom Viridiplantae; phylum Streptophyta; class Magnoliopsida; order Fabales; family Fabaceae; genus Ormosia; species Ormosia semicastrata. Next base: position 58,475,466 of record JAQQTO010000060.1, read on the forward strand.
TTCTTCAACTCTTGAAAACCATACTCACTCTCTAGAGTCCACTATTAAGTACAACCTTTCTTAGCTGCCTAATCTGGGTAGCATTAACTGAGAAAGTCCACTGATAGACTCTCTACCTTCTGTTATAATGGTTACTCTTCCCATTGTACCTCTTCTTAAGCTATGTTAGGGTTCTCTGTAATTTCCCCTCTTCAGAAATTACATGGCCCTTAAACTGTATCACTCGTAATCCAAAACTGACTTTCGATTTACTTGGCACTTAACCATTTCTCTTCCAAAAATTTCCAAAACTATCTTTAACATACTCTTCATGTCCTTTCATAATCTTGGAAAAACTCTTAGAGATCTACTTTTCTTAACTTTACTTTACTGACAATCAGGTCTTAGATCATCTCGTGAGAAAATCCAAAGCTTCTCTTAACTAATCTACCAGATCATCCTTTCTAGACAAAGACATCTAGTCTTGATAGTTCTTTTGTTCGACTGCCTAACATTAAGCACAGTCTCACACTACAAGAACATAACATCATTTGTCTCTCTTAGCAACTAAACCATACCAACAAGGTAAGCAAGCTAGATTCAAAAAGTAAACTAACATGATTTACAAAGTAAATTCATACTCTCCTATACATATCTTAAAAGATTTCTCTTTATAAGTGTTCTTACCTCATACCAAGTTGGAAAATTTTGTCGCCTCTGCTGCGCACTCTGATCTATATTCTGCTTATGCATCTTGGTACTTTGGAGTCTGATTCACCTCTTTCCTTTAAGGTTGCTTTTCTTGAAAGCACCTTACTCATACTTATCGTTACCCCAGGCTACCACTTGAACCTATTTTCCTTTTCCTGATAAAAAATTGAGACCAAGAGGCACCCTCACTGATCTCAACATCTTATCTTTTCCTCTTTGGGGAACTTTTTAACTCTTATTCCATCATGACTCTGAGATTATCTGCTTTTGTAACTCAATACTCACTGACTAGAGCGGAGAAGTCCTTAATCCGTATTTGCTTCACAATTCTTCTAATTGTTCCACATACTGGTCCTCAATAATATCCCATTGCTTAGACCTTAGAAATTTCCAATTTCTTTGCCTTCCATAACTTAAAGGAGTAACACTTGTATAGGAAAGTAGCTCTAAACACCTACCAGGTGATTCGAGTACCAGCCTCTACAAGTAATCTCTCTGCTTCATCTCAATAGCTTTTGACTCTTCCTACTAACCTTTATGAAGCAAGGCCACCTTTTATCCATCAGTGCACGCCATAACCTCAAAGATCTCTTCTATCACATGAATCCATCTTTCGGCTCTGACTGAACCAAACTCTCCCATGAAAAATAAAGAAGTAACTTTCCTAAACTCTGAGAAATGCTGACTCCTAATAAGTTCCTCAACGTACCACAACTTACTATGCGAGTTCTATTCTATTGCTTTTGATAGACTTCTACAAATGGCAGTCTGCTCTCTCAAAACAGTAGCCATTTCTCTAAGAGTTCTAATTATCTCCTCCTTTACCAGTCTCCTAGTCTCATAGGTTCACCTAGTAGTTGCCATAGTTTCTTGTACACACAGAACATTACATATTGGGTTAGCTAGGCTCAATATCATGTAACTGTGTGATAGTAGCCAATAGCATCCATACCTAAGGCTAGTCATGTAATTCCTTTTGCATATCTCATAAAGAGATAAAAGAATGCATAACATTATACTAAACTGGTACTTATGCCAAAGCACAGTTAGTCCATACCCCAGCTCAACTTAATGAACTGCTCTGATACTATAATGTAATATCCTAATACAGATATTAGATATATCCTAGATATACCAAGATATATAAAGATGACCAGTACTAGAGACGTCACTTTTACATACTACATATTAACATATATCCATAATCACAACTAAGTAATTATAGAAAGCCTTGAGAGAATGCAGAAAACTTAAACTCATACATATATATATGCAACACTTGCCACAAAAGGGCATATTGTACTACAAAGCTCTTTTAAACATACAAAGCAAATATAAACTTATACATAAACTTTGCCTACTAAAACATATAAAAACTATAGTAGTCTTCATGCTTCATCTTCATTCCCTTAATAGGGTTTGTACCTCTATACCTGGATTTACATGAAAGAACAATTGGAATGAGAATTACAATTCTCAGTAAAAGTAATTTCAATACCATCTAGCTACAACATTGTATAAACAAATATAACAATTGTTATAACTACTACCATAGGAGCTTCCCCCACTAATTTTCATAACTACACACTACTAAGTAGTATGATTTAAACCGATAGCCTATATATCATTAGATATAAACAACTGCCCATACAATTGTAAATACTAACAGTAACAGACAATGTCCATACAATTGTCTGTAAATGCAATGAGAATGATATGCAATATGATTATGCCTAAGAAAGATCCTAAAGATATGCTTGTGCAATGTTTTATTTTGAAATACATGCAGAGGTTTACTTTGAAAACAAAGAAGTTCATTAGGAACTGGTTCAGTTTATTATCCTGTGGTGAATAGAGAAAAAGCTATCCTCACATCACACATATCCTGGCATGCTGAGAAGTTTGGGCTGAATCCTTGTTCAAAAGAACCTTATGGTCTCCCCACTTATTCCCTTGGCCTTGGCACTATCGAGATTTCAGGTTTATGTCCTTCCTCAAAAGAGTCTATCAGACACCCATCTATCTCCCTTGACCTCCATGAATGAGCATCAAAGGATACTCACTAAGATCAATATCACTAGACCACTTCCATAGACATACATACATACTTATATACCTAGTTTGTAACACCCCAACTTTTGGGATAATTACTATATTGTCCTGAAATGTACTGTTTTGTGAATTCTGTGAGCAGTAAATTAAATTTGACTGTTCTGTGAGTGTATTTGATTGTTGTATGTGATTTTCTTCGTGCCAGGGAAATAATAATTTTCTGACTGAAAAAATCTTATTTTAATTAATTAGAGCTGGGAGATCTTACTAAACCCAATTCCGATTGATATATATATTAATCTTGTAATTTTTAGGATTTAACTGTGCAATAAAATAATTTTATATTATTATAATATTATTTTATATTACAGTACCTACAGTCTCAAAAACAGTAGAAATCTGCTTCGAATTTACAACGAATCTTTAAAAATACTGTGGGACCCGCGTTTAGGAAAAGCAGTCAACGATTCTGACTAGACAAATTCTAGCCAATGAGAGTAAGTCAACGAAAGTGGTTTGACTTTTTAAACCAATAAGAATAGGTCAATGAAGGGAATGTAGAGTTTAATTTGGACCGTTGGATGGAAACTTAGTTAGGAAGCCTTTGATTTCAACCGTTGATCAAATCAATGGTGAGATTAGAATTCAAATTTTATGACTAATCAATATCTACCTTAGATTACATCTAGGGCTAGGAATTAAAGATGAAACCAATGGTTAGGATTAAGTCAAACATAGTGGCTTGAATTTGGTTAGTAGCTAATTAAACCTAATTTGGTTAATCTAATTACCTAATTAGCAAACTAAGTGAACTAGCTTAGTTATTAATTAGTTATAATCTAAATACTAATTAGATATCTTAATATTGATTAAAGGTTATAATATATGCTAATATATATTAAACTAATTAGTTATATGATTAGAATGTTAATTAAGATTGGTTAGGATATTTAACCTAACTAATTACCTAATTAATTAGCATGTAATTAGGTGTAAATTGAAAGCAATTAAGCCCCTAAAATCCAAGGAGTCACACGATTTTGGGCAGCAGCCAAGGAGGCTAGTTGGCTAAGTTCTACATGGTTCTTGAACCATCCAATGACATAAGTCATGTGCTTAACTAATGTGAACACTATTAGATATTTACCTAGCAAAATTAAACACTCAACCTCACCCAAAACTCACCTCACGGCAGCAGCCCCTAAATTTACACTCATCACTTTTATTTTCACACTTATCCTAATCAAGCATTCTATTTTCTCTCAAAACACCAAGAAAACCAAACAACACTTTCTCTTCCATTTCTTTCTCTCTATTCGGCCAAGCACCCAACCCACACCACCAATCCTCTATAATTTTACCTCTTCATATTTCCTAAACCCAAATCCTATGCTAAACACTTTTCATTCACAAGGTTTTGCCAAAAACCTACTCTATCTAGTCCAAAATCAAACCTTTTGCTTACTTTCCTAAGGGTAAGTTTTGATTCTATGGTTCAAAGTTTGATTTCTAATTTTTCTAACCATGATTGTTCCTTGGTTTTTCAATATTGAACCTTGTATGTGTTTTTACTAATTGTTTAAGAATTTTAGGGATTTGTTTGGGTGATTGCACGAAATTTCAAAGAAAGGAGGAAACTAACCGATTAATTGTCTTCAAGAGGTAAGAGGGAGATTTAATCTCATCAACCCTAGGTGGTGATAGGAAAATGGATTTGTATGTGTGTGTAGAATCCATAAGGATTCATTTGTGTGATTGTTTATGATTTTTATTATTTTTGTGATTGTTTTAAATGCTTTCCTATTTGTGGTTTATTTTTGTTATGCATGTCTGTAGCTTTAAAATATATTGTGTGTATATTGTATGTGTTTATATATGTATGTGTTTATAATTGTATAATTATTAAAGTAGGATGTGAATAACATGTAACGATTTGCATGAGTGTTCCAAAGAACACAGAATGAGGCTCACGACCTTACATCAAACAGAGAACCAAAATGTTCTCAACAATTTTCTAAATTAATGAGTTAATGAATCTAGGTAAAATAATAAGTTTAAGAATGATTTTGATTGATTATGGCCAATATGCTATTTAGTGTATAATTGAATACCATTTTATTTTCGATTTTGGCCAACATACCATTTTATTTTCTAAGATAAGTTAGGTAATGGATTTACAAAAATAAATAGATTCCAATGAATCTTTGAGAAAACAAAAAGGAATAAATTCAGTCCTAGAATTCTAAATTAGCAGAATTTAGTTTAAGTAAGAAATAAATCAGACGCTTGAAAAATACTAACGTAAAGCTCATTTTATGAATTTTGAAGCGCGTTAGCAAGTTTCAAAGCGTAAATATTGGGTTAAAAAAATAAAATGAACTATATTTAGTAGAAAATGTCAAAAATACCTTATACTAATTTTATAGGCAAAATGCTGCCGAAATTTACTAAAATCGGGTGAATAAAATGAAATGATTCCATACTATATTTAGAACACAAGGAAAATACTCTACGTATTTTAAATGTACTAGATATAGTCTATACATATTTAAAATGATGATTTTAAGCTATTCGGTTAAGAAAATGAATTAAAAATCTTATGCGATTGAGAAAATGATTTAAAAACATTACGCAATGTTTAAAACTGTCAAAATATCTTTACGCGATTAAAAACGTTTGTGAAAATGATGAGATTGTGAAAATGAGATAAAATTCCTATGCGACTAAATGGAACAGCAAGTTTTGCTGTCAGGCCAAAGTGGTGGACCCGGACATGTTGTGGTGTAGTACTGTCAGGTGGGACGTACTTTACTTTGGTATTTTGTAACTAAGGGTATTTTTGTAATTATGGTAAAATTTGGATAATAAGAGTATTTTTATAATTTTAGATCATGCTTAGAGTATTGTGTCAATTTGGTCGATAATTGGCGATTGATTGACGAGACGAATTACATCGTGTTTTGGTGTGATAGGCGTAGTGTAGTTCATTTATGAACTTGAAGGCATTAGTGTGCGGAGAATTCCACATAGGGACAGTGGGTTACTCCTCTAGGCCGTGGTAACGGGCAACGTACTAATGATCTTGACAAGCACTATTCTTAATCGAGATCTTGAGGAGACTATTACGTACTATGCCTGTGGTGCACGGTGTATTGACTGTGTACTACTACACGATGTTTGGACTGTGGTCTATAGACACGATGTTTGATAGTGCAATAGTTTGGTTGGGCAGCCATAAAGTATTATTAGTTTCTATTCGGATTATTCTCTCAGATATCCGTGTTTAGCTCCATCGAGTAGGAACGAGTCGGTGTGTGTTCATGCATTATCTGCATTTTACTGCTTACCATAATCTGTGATAAAATGTATGATTTATTGCTTTCCAATATTGCATGTGATATAATGATATGTATTACTTTGTTATAATTATGCCTGATATATTGGTATGTACTGTGGTGATAATTATTTTGTACTGTCGTTTTCTTTATTGCCATGCAGGTAGTGATGTAGATTATCTCACCTCTCTATATGTTTTCTCAATATTATTATATTATTTCCATAAAGAGTTTGAGGAAGAAGAGGATCAGTGATGCGTGAGGATATAGCGATTAAAATTCAGATAAAAATCAGTTGTCAGGCCCACCAGAAAATAAAAACTTTACAACTAGTTGTAGTTAGTAAAGGTCGATCCACAGAGAACCAATTTAATTAACACTATTTAACAATTCCCAATTTAGACTCTGATTGACAATAAACAGTAAATAGGGGGTTTTTGGAGTTTTGATGAACAATGAACAACTTCAAAGACAATAACAATAAATGAACTGAAATCAACAATATAAGAAAATTGGTTAAGAGATTGATTCCACCACTAGATTTATATGATGATGTAAATCCACATATCCTTTTATTCCATCATGCTCAATTATGTTTTTACGCAATTGTGAGAGTAAAATCTCTATTTTCCTTAAGTGTTAGCCAATTTAGCAACCGCTCAAATCTCCTAATCACTGATTAGTCATAAAGCAACCGCTCTTACAACTATCTAACAATTGCATTAAGATTTAGAAAACCAATCACACTAAGATTTAATCACACACCGGGATTAAATTACTTAGAACATATATTTCTCTAGATCTATTACCGCAACCGCGCATAATAAACCCAAATCTACCACTTTTATAACTGGTAAATAGCACAAAGATAATTATACCCACATGAATATCATATATTCCGCTAGATCTACTACCGCAACCGCGCATAATAAACCCAGATTTACCACTTTAAAAGTGGGAACAAGTACAAAAACCTTCATACCAACAATAGATTCAGAAATATATGAATAAAAACATAACTGTGTTGAAATAATCAAATATACAAGATTCACAACATCAAAACTAGTGGTTTCATCACCCCCTTAACCAAGGGAGGTTTAGTTACACATAACTAGAAGGAGATCACAAGAAAAACTGAGAAAGAACAACATAAGAAAGAAAGTGCAGAAGAAAAACTAAAGCAAACGAGTTTCTGAGGATTGAGGATGATGGATCTCCGATTGCTCGAACCCGAGACTCCAAGCTTTGATCCAAGACTCCCCTCTTCTTCTCCAAGGAGTTGTAGCTGCTCTCCTAGGTCAGAACTCCCTTCAAAACGTGCCAAGAGTGTCAATATATAGGCCTCCAACACAAACTTCGCGTAGAAGTCTCAATAATTGAGTTTCTGGCATGAATACACGGCCGTGTATGCATACACGGCCTAGGCCGTGTATGACACTGAGTTTGGGGGCAAAATTTCACTATTTCAATTGCAAAGTCAGAGGCGTACACGGCCTAGGCCGTGTATTCTCACACGGCCGTGTATTTTTACGCAACCTAGGCCCTGTATTCTGACGCAGGTCCTATATTCTAACTCTGGCCCTATAATCTGACTTCCAAGCTTAATATGACCTATTAAACCTCTAAATATGGAAAAGAGTTCAACATAAAAATTGTAGATTTTGATCTTAACTATAAATCATCAAAATTTCAGCCCATTTGACAATTTGTAGCTAGAGATATGTCATGAACAGTACACAAAGGTCAAGCTATCAAGATCAGCACCCTAGTTCTTGCTTCAACTCCAATTTGAGTTATCCAAACGTGTGATTGGGTCTTTGAGGTCTTCATAAAAGTAGTAGAGAATTGTCTTAGCTTTCCTACAAGACTAAAATCACATCAATCAGATTTTTGAAACTCAAATTATAGCTAGTTTACTGAACATTGTCAAAGAGATAAATTAGGGCTAATTCATGCAATAATTCCTTCAATGATCCAGTTAGGCTCAATATCATAAAATGTGTCAAAACTAACTTAATTAAACCTAATTGAACCTTAAGAAGCCCAGTGACTGAAAGGCATAATTCAATTATGAGTGCAAATGAACACATTTAAGTAAAGTTTCACAATAATTTTCCAATTAGGATTTGATATCAGAAACTAAGCTAAATGATGACAATCAAGCACAAATGGAGTTCAATGAATCAATTACAAGGCGATTAAAATATAGGAATAATCAACAGATCAATTACCCCCACACTTAGCCTTTTGCACTCCTAGGAAAAAATATACAGTTCAACACAGTTTCACAACAAGCCAAACAAATGCAAAATAATAAGCAAAGACCTTTGTGCATTTAAGTTTTCAAAGAATTTAAACAATCAAGAATTCCCTTTCTTAGCAATCCAAGTTGACAAGCAAAATCAATCAAATTTCAGGGTTCAATCAACATGATAAATCCTCACTCAAATGCTCTCTCACTCAAGTGTTTCAGGCTTGTGTTTTCACTCAACCAACTCATGAGAATATGCTTTACCATAGGCTTGTCAAGCCTCTACTTCTCCACTACTCAGACCACATGCAAACAGAGATCAAGAGGACTTTATTCAGGTTGTAATGGGGTCAGGGTTAAGGTAGGATACATCAAAGATAGACAAAGTTAGACCATAGGAACTAGAAGAGCAAAATGGAGAGATATTCAATCATTACACAGAATTTCCCAGTAATCTTCAAATTCAAATTCCTATTTTGTACCTTTTCCTTTTTTTGACTTTTTTTTTTATATACACACCTTACATCCTATTCAAAATGATATTTTGCCAGCATGAGACTTTTATATACAAACATAGCTAGGCAAATACATCATTAATTCAAATACCCCCACACTTATTCAAAAACTAATTTCTATCATAATCATAAAGCTCTTCTACTCCTTAAGGTAGGGTAGTAAAATGGTTTTTCATTTTTTTTCTTTAAGGTTTAAATTGAGCTTAGATAGAAGGAAATGGGGTCAATTAGGCTCAAAGGGGTTATTCAATGGATAAAATGCAAGTATGGCTATTTGGCCAGTAGTTATTTAAAAGAAAATGCCTTTATCATTTCAAATGCATGCAGTGGTCATTAGCAGCTTAAAAGAGAACCAAGACAAGTTCTGAAAAGCACAATAATCATGAGTGGAATCACACAATCAAGGATCCAAAATGGCCTATAGTTAGCCATTTACAACAAAGCCCAAAAACTCACTAGGTTTCGATTCATCATTTTCAATTAAACCCTTTAATTTTTTAGAATTTCACCCGATAAAATCAATAACCAGAAAGTTCATTCAATCATGCTCAAAGTTTTTTTTTTCGGGTCAATTGCTCACTAACCACATCACTTGAAAGCTTATTGGAAACTTTAAAAGCCCAATGGAGAAGTATCACAAGAAGAACAACATCATCAAGATCAAATACACTCACCCCAAGAGAGTTCAATCAGTCATTCAAATCCCAAGAGAACACCTCAGAATGTCAACAGTATTCACAATAAAACATCAAAGTATCCACACCCCCACACTTAAAACAAGCATTGTCCTCAATGCTATACACATCCAGAAAAGGAAAAATAATGACAAAGAGAATGCTACACACATCCAGAAAAGGAAAACAAGCAAAAACAGCTCTACCACAATCGAAAGCAGAAACAAATTCATCAGTAAATCAAAAGTGCAAATCAAATCCCAAATGTACATAATACAAGAGAATGAAAATACAATGGAAACTAAGGGGGTACATTTATTCATCATTCTTGAGGGAATGTCAAAAATCTACGAAGTTCATAAGGCACAAGTTCATATGAATGCGTCTCAAGAGTATAACTCTTTACTCAGTCCATTCATCATGAACTTAAAATTTAACTTCTCAATTGAATGAAATCATTCCCAAAGAACATGGTTCAGCAATCAGAAGAACAAAACAACAATTTACAAACGAACTAATTCCTATAGTTTCGCTTGGTTTCCACTGTACTTAATCCACACAAATATCAAATAAACAATTCATTCAAACACACCATTAATCAAACAAAACACAAGGTTTTTTTTTTTAAAATTCAAATGCTTACAACCAATAAATAGATAAAAACATAATCTAAGAAACTAATAACAACGCAAAATAAAAAGGATAAAGAAAGCAAATCTGGTTGGGTTGCCTCCCAATGAGCGCTTAGTTTATTGTCCTCAGCCTGACGTTGTGACACTTTCAATGCTCCTCATATTGTGGAAGGATGAGGGTCATCACTTCCATCTCTACACTGTCAGGAGGTTCATGATAAAGTTTGAGACGATGACCATTTACCTTAAATGCTTTGCCAGAAATTTCACTCTTGATCTTGACTGCACCAAAAGGAAAAACATTAGTTACCACACACGGCCCAATCCATTTAGAACGTAGTTTACCTGGAAATAATTTGAGTCTTGATTAGAATAGCGGAACTTTTTGTCCTCTGTGAAATTTCTTTTTGGAAATCAATTGGTCGTGGAATGCCTTAGCTTTAGTCTTATAAATCAGGGCATTCTCGAAGGCCTCATTTCTTAGTTCTTCCAGTTCGTAATGCCTGGAACTTCCTTTGCTTTCCAAGACCTTCCAATTCCATATTTACTTATTTAATGGCCCAGTAAGAGCGATGCTGCAGCTCAATGGGCAAATGACAGGGCTTTCCATACACCAACCGAAATGGTGACATGCCGATGGGAGTCTTATAGGCAGTCCTATAAGCCCATAGAGCATCTTCAAGTCGAGTGCTCCAATCTTTTCTTGAGAGATTTACTGTCTTTTCAAGGATTGATTTAATCTCCCGGTTGGACACTTCAGTTTGCCCATTTGTCTGTGGATGGTAAGCAGTGGAAAGTCTGTGCATTACTCCATATTTCTTCAGTAGAGCATCAAAGGTTTTGTTACAAAAATGGGTCCCTTGGTCACTGATGATAGCCCTCGGGGTCCTGAATCTGGAGAAAATATGTGACTTGACAAAATCTGCAACAGTTTTAGAATCATCAGATCGGGTGGCTTTTGCTTCCACCCACTTAGACACATAATCAACAGATAAGAGACTGTATGTGAAACCAAATGAAGGAGGGAATGGTTTCATGAAATCAATACCCCACACATCAAAGACTTCCACAAAAATGATCGGAGTCTGAGGCATTTGATTACGAGGACTGTAACATCCCGAAAATTCATTATTTTGTTAAAAATGATCATTTTATAATATTTGCAATTTTTAAGAATTTTTGTGAAATTTTCTGGAGATGATGAATATTTTAATATATTCTTCGTTTTATGTGTGTGCTGAGTGGAGCCGGGAGAATAGAATATTTTCCCTGAGGCTGGTAAACCTTGGACTGTCAACGTGTCAACGGGGGATCTTACTAAACCCGAGTCTGGGCACAGTTTACGAGGTCTACATTTTTGAGGTTTTATCTGCTAGTGTAATAAATCATCTGTCAGAGGTATTTAATCAAGGAGACAAGCTTACTATGCACTTCGTAGAGAAGCGTGCGAAGCTTCTCAAGGAAGCTTCTTTGAATCATTTTTTATTATTTCTCTCTCCTCCCATTTTTGTGCTGCACATTTGAATTAAGGGACTTAATTCAATCTTCAATCCCCACATTTTCCTCCTCCTGTACGTAGCACTCATCTTTCTCTCTTTCCATTTCTCCTTACAGCAGCACCATCCACCCACCTTCATATTTTCATTCTCCAATACCGTCACACTCCTAGCACCATTTCGTGTCCGGAGAAACACCATACCGAGGGGAATCATCTTCAAAGCTCTACGTTTTCTTCATCTTCTTTTCCTCCACGGTTGAAGCTTAAAGGCTGGAACTTTAAGGTAAAGTCCTTAGCTTTTTCCTCATCTCTCCTCATTTTCGTAACCTTGTCATTTTGATGACCATGGGTATCCATTTCAACACTTGATTCTGATTTTGGTGAGCTTGAATATTCAAGGATCTCTCGGGAGCCGAAAATATAATTTCGACCAAAAGGAGCAGACCTTTCTTTGTGCTTCTCTAAGGTAAGAGGAAGACACTCCTCCTCAACCTCTCTTAGCATTTAGGAACGTCTGTGATTTTGTTGAGGGTCTTTCTCGCTTTTGTATGTTGTTTGTATTGTATATGTGCTATTTAATTGTTTGAGTTTTGAATGTATATATGTATATATATATAACTGGATGTACTGGAATGTGTAATATTGAAGGGAATGAGTTCCAATTTGTTCTCGGATAGTTACGATGTTGAGCCCAGAATGTGGAAACTTCATGTGGAAATTAGTAATAGTATGAAATCGGCCAAACTCGTCGAATACAATAACCTGATCTTTTGGTGATATGTCAAAATCCGTCGAATGAAGATTTCTAACCATTTTCGTCGAATGATAAAATCCATCGAGTAAGGACTCATGGCCAAACCTGTCGAACGTGATAACCTAATCACTTAATAAAATGTTAAAATCCGTCGAGTAAGGACCCATAGCCAAACTCTGTCGAATTTGATAACCTAATTATTTAGTAAAATGTTAAAATCCGTCGAGTAAGGACCCATAGCCAAACCTGTCGAATTTGATATCTTGATCACTTAGTAAAATGTTAAAATCCGTCGAGTTTAGACTCCTGACCCTTTCCGTCGAATGTCAAACCCGTCGAATTTAGATTTCTGACCAGCAAACACTAAGTGAAAATCCGTCGAGTTTAGATCTTCGACCACTAAACACAATGTCAATATTCGTCGAGTATGAACCTCGATCATGTCCGTCGAGATTGATCTTCCGACCAACAACCCGTCGAATTGAGGCTTTTGCTGACCATCTGGAGGGTCCGACAGTTTTGATCTTCGTCCGACAGAACCCCCATCCGACAGCAAATGATTTCTTCGTCCGACAGAACCCCCATCCGACAAAACAAATGATTTCTTCGTCCGATGAGAACCCCCATCCGACAACAAATGATTTCTTCATCCGAATGAGAACCCCCATCCGATGAGAAAATGATTTCTTACCAATCCTATTATAAAAATGTTTTCCCCATTCTTTCCTCCTCTGTTACATTATTCTTCGTCGAATAGCAACTTCAATTATTCATAAAACGTAGTCTTTGTCGAATTCAAATGTATACCTATCACCCAACACCTAGTAATTGAAATCTGTGACTCAATTTGTGATTCCGACCGTGTAGTTTCCTGGACCTAAAACCTTGGGACTAATAGAGGAATATTGATCATAAATAAATGGGATGACTAGAAATTACTTAGGGATGCATAAACAGGGAAGAACATGAGAGTGTGAGATTTTGAGATCTTAGAATAACCTTCTAAGGGCATATGAATAAATTACCTAAGAGGAATTAAGTTAACTAAGAGAATTCCTTTAGAGACAAACCCTGTAAGTAAAGCTAAACCTAAGCAAGAATTCATAATATGTTTTGAAAAGGTATTGATCTATTTAATGACAATATTATGCTATCGTGGGTCCATGTGAGAGACCATTGACTGTATTAATTCTTACTTTGGCAAATTGTGACATATGATGGAATAGTATGTAATAATGATCATACATGATTATGCATAGAGTCTGTATGCATTGTGATTTGTCCGTTGGACTGTCGTAAGGCCTAGTTGCCTAGGAGTTGAACACACCTTAGTGCGGGTGCGAATAGACAAGTGGGGTCCTGTAGTTGGCCTTGAGGGCGTTGGGGCGCGGGTGTTTCACAAAGGGCAGTGGTAGCCCCTCTGGACCGTAAACAAAACGATTCAAACGCACCAACGATCCTGGACTGGCCACAGTCCTATATCGAGATCTTGTGAGAATTGCCTTTGTATAAAGTCTTATTGCGCAAAATGACTGATTATTTTCTGGAAAGCACTTGTTTTATGGCTGACGAGATACTGGCATGTCTCCCTGATCATTCTCTCCGAGTGTTTTGTGTCTAGCTCCATGGAGTAGGATCTTGGTTATTGAGGGCTCATATGTATAGAGTCCGTGCATTATTTGCATTTATCATTATTATGGTCTGGCATTGATATATTGTTGATATACCTATGGATGCAGGAACTGTTTGCTTGATCATAAGCGCTCTTGAATGTCTATTACTATTACTTGTTGTTGTAAATGCTATGTGGGCGCTTTGCGCCGTTTGGTTTCTTGATGCTATAATTGGTAATGACGGAAGGATGTCTTACCTCTTTTCCTTCTGTCTCTCCATTTCTCGTTTATCTGTACATTGCGTCTCATCGAAGACAACCGTGAGGACCCGGAAGCTCCCAACTTCCCTGGTTTTTGGCCTTATCTTGACTGAGCGACCACAGAAGACTATGGAGCCCCGTACGCACAGATTTTTGGGAGATGTACGTCTGACTTTCTTAGGAGGGGTGCTGGTATATCAACTATAGTTCTGAACGCTGTGTCTACACGGGAGATGTCTCGATATCACTAGCCTGGAGGCGCCACGAACCACCTGTCTTCACCTGCTGTATTAGCCTACGCTTGGAGTTTCAGCTACCGATACGTGAGATGTGGGGCGATCGTTACTTCACTCCGAGAGAGGACTCTTTTCGCTCTACAGCTCGGGCCCCGTCCCGTGTCTCTGCTATTCCTATGGTGATTTCCTCGATGATGAGGAAGATCCCGAGGAAGATCCCGAGGAAGTCCCCGAGGACGACCCGAAGAGGACCCCGAAGAGGATCCCGACACGATTCCTCCTCACTTGAGGGATTGATGTTACTCGTAGCTACCGAAGGCTACTAGTATTTTATTTTGGGGCCCGATGTTTTGTTTGTAGTGGGAAATGTAAATTCGATACCGTGGGGATGTGTATGTAATACTTTGGGGGGCGGTATAGCTTTGCTTTTTTTTTGATGTACCAGGCTTGTAACTAAATGTTTTGATAAACCTATATATATATATATATGATGATGCGAGATGTTAATTCCTATGCATATTTTACTTCTATTTGATCTTTTATTCCCATTGATGTCTCGTCAACATGGTTACTAATTAAAAAGAAAAAAAAAAAGGGATATATATATATATATAACATAACCGCCAATTAAAATACCCAACTATAATCTAGTGAATATACGCGTCTTATTAAAATGAACCAGGGTCTCAACTCACCTAACTTTATTTCCGCATTGTAATCGACCATGTGACGTTCCCTTGGAAGAGGGCGTTACATTTTGGTATCGAGCCCGGTTTATGTTTCTTTGGGTTTTGTGGTTGAGTCTGTCTTGTTTGTGCTTGTGTGTTCTCTCGAATGGTATTCGTAAAGGAGTAAGTGTTTGGTATTCTTAGTGAATGCAATCGACTTTTCTGTGTTTTCGATAATTTGAATCGAGAAAGTGAGATGGCACGAAGGGAAGACATGGCAAAGCGGCTATTACGCCGATGCAAAGGATGGTGAGGTCATCGCACAACAACCGAGCAAGCCGCACGACAAAGAAGAGAGAGTTACGCAACAACAAGAGCGAGCCGCTCAACGGTTAGAGGCTACCGCCGATGCTCGAATTTAGCGAGTTTCGACGCCATAATCCTCCTCAATTTAAAGGAGAATTTGATCCGGACAAAGCTAGTCGTGGATCAAGGAGTTGGAGAAGGTATTTCGAGGAATGAATTGCGCCGAGGGTAAGAAGGTGGATTATGCTACTTTTATGCTTTGGTAGGCAACGCCGAGAACCGGTGGAAGGAGTGCGGAGGATGCTAGAAGTCGCGAACCGAGATATTACTTGGGAGTTGTTCAAAGAAAAGTTCTTGGACAAATATTTTCTCGCGAGTGCAAGGCATGCGAAGGAGTCGAATTCCTCAACCTGCGACGGGGAATATGACTGTTAGCGAGTATGCGGCGAGATTCAAAAACTTGTCACGATTTTCGACCTACTTTCGTAACCAACCGGATGAGGCTTGGAAGTGCCGAAGATTCACGAAGGATTGAGGTACGGGCGAGGAAAGCCTGTGATCACCTTGAGGATCAATGAATTCTCACAACTGCCTGGATACTTGCTGTGATGTAGAGGCTCTGGAGCAATCTAGAGATATGAGGAATAGAAACTTTGGGCCTGCGAGATTCCAGAGAGGCGGCAATAATAGTGCTAACCGCTTCCAGAAGAAACCATACTCTCGACCAACGGGAAGTCACCAACAAGCCATGGGTGGAAGTTCAAGTGGAGGTTCTAGTGGGAACCGGACTGGCCAAAACTTGGCATATCCCTCCAAATGCCGGAAGTGTGGAAAAGATCATCTGACAAGGGATTGTCCTATCAAAGGAATTATCTGTTTTCGATGTGGGAAACCTGGACACATCTACGAGATGCAATCAAGCGAAGGTCGAACCTTCAATGAATGTTGCGAAAGCCAAGAAACCGCAAGCTGGAGGACGAGTTTACACTATGAGCGGAGCTGAAGCCTCCGAATCCGAAGATTTGATACAAGGAGAAGGCATCATAGAAGGTAATCTTTTAACTGTCTTTGTATGACTCGGGGCAACCCATTCTTTTATATCGTATGTTGTGTGCAAAACCGAGTCTACCGTGTCGTCCTTACCTTTTGACTTAACCGTTTCTACCCCCACCGATAAACCGGTAGTTACTACCAAAGTTTGTCTAAACTGTCTATTGATTGTTGAAGGTCGATCCTTTTTGGTCGATCGATTTGTTTACCTCTTTCCCAATTAGATATTATCCTAGGGATGGACTGGTTGTCTTCTAACCATGTTACGTTAGACTCATTTCGAGAAAGACCATAGTTTTTCCCATAAAAGAGAATTCTAGATTTCGACGGCCAACCGAGTTCAAGCTCTCTTGAAAGAAGGAGCTCACGGATACATGCTACTTGTCTTCTTTGAAAATCGAGAACGAGGTTGATGTGGACACAATTCCGGTGGTGAATGAGTTTCCGAAGTCTTTCACGAGAGTGTGCCTGGTTTACCACCGGCTCGAGAGATAGAGTTTGCTATCGACTTAGTACGGGAGCTGGTCCTGTGTCTATAACACCGCATCGGATGGCACCAACAGAGTTAGCCGAGCTAAAGAAACAGACTAGAAGAGCTTTTGGAAAAGCAATTTGTCGTGCCAAGTGTGTCACCATGGGGAGCACCGGTCTTTGTTAGTTCGCAAGAAGGATGGCACCTCAAGGCTATGTGTGGACTATCGGCGGTGAACAAAGTGACGATTAAGAACAAATATCCACTCCCGAGGATTGACGACTTGATGGACCAGCGAAGGGAGCGGAAGTGTTTTCCAAGATTGATCTCGCGATCCGGGTATCATCGAGATACGAGTGAAGACAGAGGATGTGCCCAAGGCTGCTTTTCGCACCCGATACGGTCACTACGAGTATTTGGTGATGCCGTTTGGTGTGACGAATGCACCGCCTATCTTCATGGACTACATGAACCGAATCTTTCGACCTTACTTGGATAAATTCGTTGTGGTCTTCATTGATGACATTCTAGTATACTCTCAAAGTCGGGAGGACCATGCTGAACACCTCAGTATAGTTCTTCGATCTCGAATGAGAAGGAATTGTATGCCAAACTGTCAAAATATGAGTTTTGGTGGAAGAAGTCAAGTTTCTAGGTCACGTGATCTCAAAGAGTGGGATTGCTTTGTGGATCCATCGAAAGTGGAGGCAAGTACTACGATGGGAAAGGTCGAAGTCGACAACGAGAGATTCGAAGCTTTGTGGGTTTAGCGAGATATTACCGGAGGTTCATTGAGGATTCTCCAAGATTGCTTTGGACCACTTACACAACTCACAAGGAAAAACCAAACTTTTGAGTGGACCGACGCTGTGAGCGAAGTTTCCAAGAGTTGAAGAATCGACTGACTACCTCACCGGTGTTAGTGCTACCCGATCCGAATGAACAGTTTGAAGTGTACTGTGACGCTTCATACCAAGGGCTAGGATCTGTACTTATGCAACATGGAAGAGTGGTGGCTTATGCTTCAAGGCAGTTGCGAGTGCACGAGAAGAATTATCCGACGCACGACATGGAGCTAGCGGTGTAGTTTTTGCTACGAAAATATGGAGGCATTTTCTCTACGAGCAACGTTCGACATTTTCGGTGATCACAAAAGTCCGAAGTATTTGTATGATCGAAGGAGTTGAACATGAGGCAACGGAGGTGGTTAGAATTCTCGAAGGATTACGATTTCCAACACGTATCATCCGGCAAGGCAAATGTTGTGGCGAGACGCTCTAAGTAGGAAGATGATCGGTGTCTCGCCCGATGATCAAGGAAAAGGATCTAATAGAGCAATTCGAGAGATGTATGGTCTTTTGTGAAGTTAGAACTGGAAAGATTTGCATGAATATGGTTACCATCTCGAGCGAGTTGATGGACATGACATAAGAAAAGAAGAGAAGAAGGACAAATTCTTACAAGAAGTGAGGGAACGGATGAAGCAAGGAAATGAAACAGAGTTTGCGAGAGGAACGGATGGAATTTTGAGATTCCATGGGAGAGTTTGTGTCCCTCGGAATCAAGAACTTAGAGAATACATCATTAATCATGCTCACACAAGCCAACCGAGTATGCACCGGGCATGACAAAGATGTATCAAGACTTGAAGAAGTTGTTCGGTGGCACGGAATGAAGAGTGACGTTACTAGACGTGTATCTACTTGTCCGGTTTGTCAAAAAGCTAAAGTGGAACATCAGAGACCAGCAGGATTGCTGCAACCGTTATCTATTCCGGAATGGAAGTGGGACAGTATTGCAATGGACTTTGTAGTCGGATTACCAAGGACAAGAAAATGTCATGATTCGATTTGGGTAATTGTGGACCGACTCACGAAATCAGCACATTTTCTTCCGATCGACATCAAGTACAAGCTAGAGAGATTGACTCAGATCTATATTGGAGAGATTGTCGATCGCACGGTGTGCCTACAAGTATTGTTTCGAGATAGAGATCCGAGGTTTACTTCAAATTTACGGGAGAGTTTGCAAGAAGCATTGGGGACAAAATTACAACTTAGTTACGCTTATCATCCATGAGACCGACGGTCGATCGGGAGAGAACAATCCAATCTTTGGAAGATTTGCTTAGAGCTTGCACCATAGAGCAAGCGGGAGTTGGGATGACATTCTACCCTTGATAGAATTCACCTACAACAACAGATTATCATTCGAGCATAGGGATGGCACCCTATGAAGCTCGTATGGACGACGATGTCGAACACCTATGTGTTGGTACCAAGACGGCGAGCGCCTTACTATTGGACCCGAGATTATACAAATGCATAACCGAGAAGGTTAAAATGATTCGGGAAAAGATGAGGACGGCTCAGAGTCGACAAAAGAGTTATGCAGACCGAAGGAGAAAACCTCTTGAGTTTGAGGAAGGTGAGCATGTATTCCTGAAAGTCACACCTACGACTGGGGTGGGCCGGGCTTTAAAATCTAGAAAACTCACTCCTAAATTCCTTGGACCATACCAAATCATTGCTCGTGTAGGTCCTGTAGCATACCAAATATCCCTACCTCCTTTTCTTTCAAACATTCATAATGTTTTCCATGTGTCACAACTTCGGAAGTACCTTCCTGACCCAAGTCATATCATAGCACCAGATACAGTACAACTAAAAGAAAACTTAACTTATGAGACGTCTCCTATAAGAATCGAGGATAGCAGGATAAAGCAATTAAGAGGCAAGGAGATCGCATTGGTGAAAGTGATCTGGAACGAGGTGATTGGAGATGCAACATGGGAGTTAGAAGACAAGATGAGAGAGCAATACCCACAGTTATTCTAAGGTATGCAAATTTCGAGGACAAATTTCTTTTTAGAAGGGGAGTGTTGTAACATCCCGAAAATTCATTATTTTGTTAAAAATGATCATTTTATAATATTTGCAATTTTTAAGAATTTTTGTGGAATTTTCTGGAGATGATGAATATTTTAATATATTCTTCATTTTATGTGTGTGCTGAGTGGAGCCGGGAGAATAGAATATTTTCCCTGAGGCTGGTAAACCTTGGACTGTCAACGTGTCAACGGGGGATCTTACTAAACCCGAGTCCGGGCATAGTTTACGAGGTCTACATTTTTGAGGTTTTATCTGCTAGTGTAATAAATCATCTGTCAGAGGTATTTAATCAAGGAGACAAGCTTACTATGCACTTCGTAGAGAAGCGTGCGAAGCTTCTCGAGGAAGCTTCTTTGAATCATTTTTTTATTATTTCTCTCTCCTCCCATTTTTGTGCTGCACATTTGAATTAAGGGACTTAATTCAATCTTCAATCCCCACATTTTCCTCCTCCTGTACGTAGCACTCATCTTTCTCTCTTTCCATTTCTCCTTACAGCAGCACCATCCACCCACCTTCATATTTTCATTCTCCAATACCGTCACACTCCTAGCACCATTTCGTGTCCGGAGAAACACCATACCGAGGGGAATCATCTTCAAAGCTCTACGTTTTCTTCATCTTCTTTTCCTCCACGGTTGAAGCTTAAAGGTGGAACTTTAAGGTAAAGTCCTTAGCTTTTTCCTCATCTCTCCTCATTTTCGTAACCCACTTGTCATTTTGATGACCATGGGTATCCATTTCAACACTTGATTCGATTTTGGTGAGCTTGAATATTCAAGGATCTCTAGGAGCTGAAAATATAATTTCTGACCAAAAGGAGCACCTTTCTTTGTGCTTCTCTAAGGTAAGAGGAAGACACTCCTTCTCAACCTCTCTTAGCATTTAGGAACGTCTGTGATTTGTTAAGGGTCTTTCTGCTTTTGTATGTTGTTTGTATTGTATATGTGCTATTTAATTGTTTGAGTTTTGAATGTATATATGTATATATATATAACTGGATGTACTGGAATGTGTAATATTGAAGGGAATGAGTTCCAATTTGTTCTCGGATAGTTACGATGTTGAGCCCAGAATGTGGAAACTTCATGTGGAAATTAGTAATAGTATGAAATCTGGCCAAACTCGTCGAATACAATAACCTGATCTTTTGGTGATATGTCAAAATCCGTCGAATGAAGATTTCTAACCATTTTCGTCGAATGATAAAATCCATCGAGTAAGGACTCATGGCCAAACCTGTCGAACGTGATAACCTAATCACTTAATAAAATGTTAAAATCCGTCGAGTAAGGACCCATAGCCAAACCTGTCGAATTTGATAACCTAATTATTTAGTAAAATGTTAAAATCCGTCGAGTAAGGACCCATAGCCAAACCTGTCGAATTTGATATCTTGATCACTTAGTAAAATGTTAAAATCCGTCGAGTTTAGACTCCTGACCCTTTCCGTCGAATGTCAAACCCGTCGAATTTAGATTTTCGACCAAAGAAACACTAAGTGAAAATCCGTCGAGTTTAGATCTTCGACCACTAAACACAATGTCAATATTCGTCGAGTATGAACCTCGATCATGTCCGTCGAGATTGATCTTCCGACCAACAACCCGTCGAATTGAGGCTTTTGCTGACCATCTGGAGGGTCCGACAGTTTTGATCTTCGTCCGACAGAACCCCCATCCGACAGCAAATGATTTCTTCGTCCGACAGAACCCCCATCCGACAGCAAATGATTTCTTCATCCGACAGAACCCCCATCCGACAGAAAATGATTTCTTACCAATCCTATTATAAAAATGTTTTCCCCATTCTTTCCTCCTCCTGTTACATTATTCTTCGTCGAATAGCAACTTCAATTATTCATAAAACGTAGTCTCTGTCGAATTCAAATGTATACCTATCACCCAACACCTAGTAATTGAAATCTGTGACTCAATTTGTGATTCCGACCGTGTAGTTTCCTGGACCTAAAACCTTGGGACTAATAGAGGAATATTGATCATAAATAAATGGGATGACTAGAAATTACTTAGGGATGCATAAACAGGGAAGAACATGAGAGTGTGAGATTTTGAGATCTTAGAATAACCTTCTAAGGGCATATGAATAAATTACCTAAGAGGAATTAAGTTAACTAAGAGAATTCCTTTAGAGACAAACCCGTAAGTAAAGCTAAACCTAAGCAAGAATTCATAATATGTTTTGAAAAGGTATTGATTTATTTAATGACAATATTATGCTATCGTGGGTCCATGTGAGAGACCATTGGTCGTATTAATTCTTACTTTGGCAAATTGTGACATATGATGGAATAGTATGTAATAATGATCATACATGATTATGCATAGAGTCTGTATGCATTGTGATTTGTCCGTTGGATTTGTCGTAAGGCCTAGTTGCCTAGGAGTTGAACACACCTTAGTGCGGGTGCGAATAGACAAGTGGGGTCCTGTAGTTGGCCTTGAGGGCGTTGGGGCGCGGGTGTTTCACAAAGGGCGTGGTAGCCCCTCCGGACCGTGAGACAAACCGATGCAAACGCACCAACGATCCCGACCGGCCACGATCCTATATCGAGATCTTGTGAGAATCTTCTTTGTATAAAGCCTTGTTGCGCAAAATGTGATTATTTTTCGGAAAGCACTTGTTTTATGGCCGACGAGATACTTGGCATGTCTCCCGATCATTCTCTCCGAGTGTTTTGTGTCTAGCTCCATGGAGTAGGATCTTGGTTATTGAGGGCTCATGTGTATAGAGTCCGTGCATTATTTGCATTTATCATTATTATGGTCTGGCATTGATATATTGTTGATATACCTATGATTTGCTCGGAACTGTTTGCTTGATCATAACGCTCTTGAATGTCTATTACTATTACTGTTGTTGTAAATGCTATGTGGGCGCTTTGCGCCATTTGGTTTCTTGATGCTATAATTGGTAATGACGGAAGGATGTCTTACCTCTTTTCCTTCCTGTCTCTCCATTTCTGTTTATCTGTACATTGCGTCTCATCGAAGACAACCGTGAGGACCGGAAGCTCCCAACTTCCCCTGGTTTTTGGCCTTATCTTGACTGAGCGACCACAGAAGACTATGGAGCCCCGTACGCACGATTTTTGGGAGATGTACGTCGACTTTCTTAGGAGGGCGAGTCTTTGGTATATCAACTATAGTTACGACGCATTTGTGTCTACACGGGAGATGTCTCGATATCACTAGCCTGGAGGCGCCACGAACCACCTGTCTTCACTGTCGTATTAGCCTACGCTTGGAGTTTCACTCACCGATACGTGAGATGTGGGGCGATCGTTACTTCACTCGAGAGAGGACTCTTTTCGCTCTCTGGCTCGGGCCCCGTCCCGTGTCTCTCGCTATTCCTATGGTGAT
Organism: Ormosia semicastrata; assembly: GCA_029884595.1. Taxonomy (NCBI): domain Eukaryota; kingdom Viridiplantae; phylum Streptophyta; class Magnoliopsida; order Fabales; family Fabaceae; genus Ormosia; species Ormosia semicastrata. Next base: position 58,498,746 of record JAQQTO010000060.1, read on the forward strand.
TTCCTCGATGATGAGGAAGATCCCGAGGAAGATCCCGAGGAAGTCCACGAGGACGACCCGAAGAGGACACGAAGAGGATCGACACGATTCCTCCTCACTTGAGGGATTGATGTTACTCGTAGCTACCGAAGGCTACCAAGTATTTTATTTTGGGGGCCCGATGTTTTGTTTGTAGTGGTCATGTAAATTCGATACCGTGGGGATGTGTATGTAATACTTTGGGGCGGTATAGCTTTGCTTTTTTTTGATGTACCAGGCTTGTAACTAAATGTTTTGATAAACCTATATATATATATATATGATGCTGAGATGTTAATTCCTATGCATATTTTACTTCTATTTGATCTTTTATTCCCATTGATGTCTCGTCAACATGGTTACTAATTAAAAAGAAAAAAAAAAGGGATATATATATATATAACATAACCGCCAATTAAAATACCCAACTATAATCTAGTGAATATACGCGTCTTATTAAAATGAACCGGGTCTCAACTCACCTAACTTTATTTCCGCATTGTAATCGACCATGTGACGTTCCCTTGGAAGAGGGGCGTTACAAGGACCAATATTACCTGTTCTCTGACAGCGGTCACAAGACTTATAGAAGTTGTAAGCGTCTTTGAAAATTGAAGGCCAATAGAAACCACTATCAAACACTTTGTTGGCTGTCCTTTTACCGCCAAAGTGTCCTCCACATACATAGGTGTGGCAAAAAGAGAGGGTGGAGTGTGTCTCAGAATCAGGAATGCACCTCCTAATGACTTGATCTGCACAATGCTTCCATAGGTACGGGTCATCCCAGATATAGTATTTACAATCACTCCATAATTTATCTCTTTGGGCCTTGTTCAAACCCTTCGGAAAGTCCTTAGTAACCAGGTAGTTAACAATGTCAGCATACCAAGGGATTATGGCGTTGACAACCATCAAATATTCATCCAGAAAAGTCTCTATGATAGGCATTTCTTCCTCTTCAGTTACCAACCTACTCAAGTGATCGGCCACCAAGTTCTCGCTCCCTTTCTTGTCTTTAATCTCCAAGTCAAATTCCTAGAGCAATAAAATCCATTGGAGCAATCTAGGCTTTGCTTCTTTCTTTGTTAGGAGATACTTCAAAGCTGCATGATCTGAAAACACAATTACTTTAGAACTAATTAGATATGATCTAAATTTTTTCAAAGTAAATACAACAGCTAGAAGTTCTTTTTCTGTGGTTGAGTAATTAAGCTGAGCATCATTTAGAGTCCTTGATGCATAGCAAATGGCATAAGGAACCCTATCAACTCGCTGTCCTAAGACAGCCCCTACTGCAAAGTCACTGGCATCACACATTAGTTCAAACGGTAACTCCCAGTTGGGTGGCATGATGATAGCGCAAGCGATTAACAACTTCTTGAGTTTATTGAAAGCTTCCATACATTTCTCATCAAAGTTAAAATTGACATCTTTTTGAAGAAGTTTGCAAAGGGGCAATGAGACTTTAGAGAAGTCTTTAATGAATCTTTGGTAGAAACCTGCATGACCAATAAAAGAACGAATCTCCCACACACTAGTGGGTGGGGGCAAAGAATGCATGAGTTCTACCTTAACTTTATCTACTTCAATTCCCCTAGTAGAAATTACATGACCTAACACAATACCTTCCTTTACCATGAAATGACATTTTTCCCAATTCAGTACCAGGTTAGTGTCAATGCATCTTTTAAGCACCAATGTTAAATGTTCCAGACAATTTTCAAAACCATTTCCAAAGACACTAAAGTCATCCATAGAAACCTCAATAATATTTTCAATGTAATCAGAAAATAAACTCATCATGCATCTCTGGAAAGTTCCTGGTGCATTGCAGAGTCCAAAAGGCATTCGCCTATATGCAAAGGTACCAAATGGACAAGTGAATGTAGTCTTGTCTTGGTCTTCTGGAGCTATGGCAATCTGATTGTAACCTGAAAAACCATCCAAAAAATAATAATGAGAATGACTAGCAAATTTCTCTAACATTTGATCAATGAAAGGTAAAGGAAAGTGGTCTTTTCTCGTGGCGGCATTCAACTTCCTGTAATCAATACAAACACGCCACCCTGTCTGCAATCTAGTGGGAATAAGCTCATTTTCAGCATTTCTCACCACAGTAATTCCAAATTTCTTTGATACTACCTGGACTGGGCTTACCCACTTGCTGTCAGAAATGGGGTAGATCACCCCTACACTTAGGAGCTTCAATATCTCCTTTTTCACAACCTTCATCATGGGAGGATTCAACCTCCGCTGGGGGTCTCTCACAGGTTTAGTATTCTCCTTCATTAATATCCTGTGCATACAAATGGAGGGACTAATACCCTTGATATCAACTATTGACCAACCAATAGCTGTCTTATGTTCCTGCAAAATAGCTACCAGTTTTTCTTCTTGCTCTTGGGTGAGTGATTTTGCAATTATTACTGGAAGGGTGTCCTTCTCCCCCAAGAAGATGTAGTTAAGATGATCAGGCAGTGCTTTCAATTCCAATTCAAGTGCCTGCACAACGGAAGGTTGAGGTATATTAGTAGTAATAAGTAAATCAACAAAAGTTACCTCATGCTCTTCTGGAGTGGAAGAGAGCTCTTATAAGGCAGCAACAATTTCATCAATGTCTTCACTCCATGGCTCTTCTTCATTCTTCTTCTTTTCCTCCTGTACATCTAAGCTATGAGTTAGAATTGTGTTAAGAGTATCAAAATGGTCAGTATCAAAAGCTGCAGAAATTAAAGAATCAAAAGGATCAAAAGAATCAATTAAACAAGCAGAGTGCACATCACTTAAGTATCTCATAGCTTCAAAAATATTGAATCTAATTAATTCCCCATCAAATTCCATTGTTAGAGTTCCTGAGTGTACAACAATTTTTGTCCGTGCAGTCTTCAAAAATGGTCTCCCTAACAAGATAGGAGCAGATTTGGGAGAATCATCCTCTTCCATGTCCAAAACATAGAAGTCTGCCGGAAACACTAATTCATTCACCTGCACCAAAACATCTTCAACCACACCCTTAGGGTATGCATTAGATCTATCAGCCAATTGAATAATAACACCAGTAGGTTCCAAAGGTCCCAAGTATAAAGATGCATAAATAGAATATGGTATGACATTTATAGATGCACCTAAATCAAGCATTGCCCTTTCAAATCTTGTGTTACCTATAGTGCATGGAATGATGAATGTGCCAGGGTCCTTACATTTGGTTGGGAGTTTCTTTTTAATTACAGCTGAAACATTTTCTCCCACTTGGACCTTTTCATTTCCTTTTAACTTCCTCTTATTAGTGCATAATTCTTTCAAAAATTTTGCATATCTAGGTACCTGCTTAATGGCATCTAACAAAGGGATATTAACTGTTACCAAGTGGCTTCTAGTACTCAAGAGGGGGGTGAATTGAGTATAAAACTTTTTTTAATCAACCTCTTTTCAATTAATACGAATATCAAAGGCTTAATAAATAAATACACAGAGGGGATGAGAAGAAGAAAAGAAACAATAAAGAACAGCGAAAAAAAATATGCAATAAATTAAATTGCATAAAAAAAGGGAGATTAGGGAAAAGAGAAATAGACACAGTATTTATCCTGGTTCGACCACAAACCCACTTGTGGTCTATGTCTAGTCCTCGAAAGCCGAGATTTTTCACTAAGTACACAAACTTCAATAGGTGCTTGCTACCGTTACAAAATAGAGCACTTTTCACACACAGGGACACTCTACCCTTGTGCTAAAGTCTCAGCCTGCAGGGATACCTCACCCTTATACAAACCTTGGGGGATACCTCACCCTCGATACAGAATATCATAAAATAGAGATGAAGAGAAACTCTCACTCAGAGTAAGTAATACAAATTGAAGTGCTAATGGAGCTCTCACAGAAATATCTCAAAGTTTTTAAACAAGAAGAGCGTAGAAAATAGTTTTCACAAATCAGAGTAATCAAAAAATAGTTCAGAATTATTGGCACTGAAAAACGTGACCCAGGCTTGCTATTTATAGGGAAAACCAGATGAAATTAGCCGTTGGGTATAATTAATAGCAATTAACACAGATTGAAAATCTTGTCTGTTTCCATTTACGTAAACAAAAGCTTCGTGTTTATTCGAATAGAGCACAGGGTTATTCGAATAACACTGTTTCTGAAAACTCATCTGAAATGGGTTATTCGAATAACCAACCTGTTATTCGAATAACTCTGTTAAAACCAGAGTTGTGAAAACGAACGGTTATTCAAATAATAGCTTATCTATTCGAATAACGTATTTAAAAAGAAGTTCAGATAGAATGGTTTTATTCGAATAACGTATAAGTTATTCGAATAAATCACTTAAAAGCATAGTTCGGAAAAACTTCATTTATTCGAATAAGGGAAGGATTATTCGAATAGCCACTTACAAAACAGTGTTCTGAAAAACCTTAGTTATTCAAATAACAGGGTACTTATCCGAATAACACCTTTTAGAAATCAAACCACGTGAGGATGTTTATTCGAATAGGCAAAGCTCTATTCGAATAACTCAGTTCAAAAAGGGTTTTAAAAAGATGTTTTCAAAGACACTAAGTTTAGAACCAAGTTTTCTCTTTTCTGTCAAAAAAAACAAAGAGATATTAATGTGGGCTCCTAAGTCCTAATGCTAATCAAATATAAATTTGGACTTAGTCTATTTATCATCTTCATTCATTCTTCCTGTTTGTTATCATCAAAACAAGTCTTCAAAAGTATGCATCCAAACATATTCTCCCCCTTTTTGATGATGACAAACTATCAAAGAGACTAGCAATGAGAAAAGCGTTAGTGCATATAATTGGAATTCACAAAAGGTATAAAAGCTTACTCCCCTTCTTTAATTATAAGAGGTAATGTGTATCAGATATGTGCGCAGCTCCCCCTTTCAATTTGAATCCAATCCCATTTTAATTTTACCTGTCTTTTCTCAATTAAAGTCAAATGATCAAATATTTCTCCCCCTTTTGTCATGAGCAAAAAGGTAGGGTAAGTCACATATATCAAAGTAAGAATGCATAAAACTCATATCAAGAGATCAACAGGAAATATTATTTATTCATTAATAATAAAAGATAGTCAAGTACAAAAGCCAGAGAATAAAATAACATAAAGCCAAAAACAAACAGCCTAAGAACTAAAGATCCTAAAAGTAAGCATCCGGAGGTGGTGGTGAAGAAGTTAGTGCAGGAGCAGGTGAAGCAGATCGAAGAGCCGCAACCTCACGTTCAACGCCTTCTATTCTATCAAATAGAATAGAGAAGGTATGTTCCATGTAAGCTCAGTTATCTTGCAAGGTGGCCAAGATCTGTTTCAGAGTGACAAGAGCAGGAGCAGCAGCAGGTACGTCAGCAGGAGCAGCAAGGGCATCAGCAGGGTCGAGCTCGTCCTCAGCAACCTCATCTGGGTACACCCAGCCTTCATCGGTTTGGATCATCTTCATCTTCCGTAAGGTGTGAGCTCCAAAGACGTTGTGGTGCGTTAGAGCAATGGCTCGCTCAATCTCCAAGACATGAGGATACTTGCTTAGCAAGGTAGTAACAAGAATGCCATAAGGCAAGTCAGATTTCTCCTTGCCCTTGGCCCTCATCATATGCCTCATGATGAACACAGGCCAGTTGACCTGATGGCTATTCTTCAGGAACCATAACATGAAAACATCTTCCTCGCTGAGATAGGCGTAGTTACCACCGCAAGGAGCCAGGATGTGAGCATAGGCGTAATGCAGAAGCCTATCTTGGCTCTTCAGCATTCCACCCTTGAGACCCTTATCAGGCAGGGCTAAACCAGGCTTCAGCAAGTCTTCAACCGCCTGAAGTTTGTTGAAGTCTTCGAGAAACGGGGTGTCACCATCTTCAACAAGGGCGCCAGAGAACTGCAGCCTGAACAAAGTCAACCAGTCCAGCGGTGTGATCACGATGTTCTAATCACATACCTCGAAAAGAAGATTCTGGCCATCGAAAGCCAGATTGCAGAAGAACATCTTCACCAAGGCTGGATAGATGGTGGCTCGGTGAGAGCAGAGCTGAAGAACTCCCTGGTTTTGCAGCAGAGTCAGGAAGTCGAAGCCGCGATGCTGCTGGAAGAAAGAGAGATCCAGGTACTTGGGTTGAACCAAGTTTCGCTCCCAGAAGTGCGAGATGAAGCGTGCACGATGCTCTTCATTGGAGGAGAGCCTTCTCAGATCAAGAGGGTTAGTGCCTGGAGCATTCTTCGTGCGAGGACATTTGCTGGAGGAGGAGGCCATGGAAGAAGGTGAGAGAGAATGAAAAAACGCAAAGGGTGAAAGGTTTGAGAGGAAAGACTGAAGAGTAGAGAAGATGGAGGGTGAAAGCATTTTGGGCGCGCAGGGGGTTATTTAAAGAGCCTTGTGTTTATTCGAATAAAATGAGGTTTATTCGAATAAACCTTGCAGGAAAGCTGAACAGACAGGCGCGTAGGAAACTGAAAAGGTGTGGCTGCTAGGGTTTATTCGAATAGGAAGGGTTCTATTCGAATAAAATAACTGGGAAAGCCAAGCGTTTTGGCTAGCTGACATGGTTTATTCGAATAACTATGTGAGTTATTCGAATAGACTGAGGCCAAACAGTCCACACTGATAGAAACAGGTTCAGGTTATTCGAATAACCTAAGGTCTATTCGAATAGATAGAGACTAAGACCAGAACCTGATAAAAGAAGGACGCTGGTCATTCGAATAAAGAGGGACTTATTCGAATAAGTAGAGGGCAGAAAGAAACACTGATAAACGAAGGCTTCTAGTTATTCGAATAGGGAAGGTGTTATTCGAATAAGCAGAGATGAAAAACATACAGGGTTAAGCAAAGGAATCAGTTTATTCAAATAAACTGAGTTCTATTCGAATAAGGCTGATGTTTAACACATTTTAACTAGCATTGAAGGAGTTTATTCGAATAAAGCCTTGCTTATTTGAATAAAACTAACACAGAATCATATACGTTTATGAAATTGAAGGCATATAACCATGATAATATTCAGCAAAAAAAGTAATTTAAATATTTGATTGATCAATTATGCCCAATTCTCCTCGAATATAAAAGAATGCTTCTTTTACTAAGGGTTTAGTAAAGATATTTGCAAGTTGCTTAGATGTTTCAACAAACTCAAGAATACAGTCCCCTTTTTGTACATGATCTCTAATAAAGTGATGTCTTATCTCTATATGCTTTGTTCTAGAATGCAGTATGGGATTCTTAGAGATATTTATTGCACTAGTGTTATCACATCTTATCGGGATGTGATCAAGCTGAAGACCGTAGTCTAAGAGCTGTTGCTTCATCCATAGGATTTGAGCACAGCAACTCCCGGCTGCAACATATTCAGCCTCAGCGGTAGACAAAGCCACACTATTTTGTTTCTTACTATGCCAAGAAACTAAAGAACTACCAAGCAAGTGGCATGTCCCACTAGTACTTTTTTTGTCCAATTTGCACCCAACAAAATCAGAGTCAGAATAGCTTATTAGGCTACAAGAGGCACCCTTAGGGTACCATAAGCCCATTTGTGAAGTGCCTACTAGGTATTTCATTATCCGTTTAACAGCACTTAAGTGAGATTCCTTAGGGTTTGCCTGATATCTAGCATACATGCATACACTAAATATAATATCTGACCTACTTGCAGTAAGATAAAGGAGAGATCCAATCATACCTCTATATTTCGTTATTTCTACTGATTTACCTCCTTCATCTTTGTCCAAGTAGCAAGACGTGCCCATTGGAGTTGCCATATGTTTAGCGTTTTCCATTTCGAATCTTTTGAGCAATTCCTTGTAGTATTTTGTTTGACTTATGAAAGTCCCTTCGTTCGTTTGTTTGATTTGAAGTCCGAGGAAGAAATTCAATTCTCCCATCATTGACATTTCAAATTTATTCTGCATTGACTTAGCAAATTCTTTGCAAAGAGATTCATTAGTAGCACCGAAGATAATATCATCTACATATATTTGCACAAGAAGAATGTCATGCTTTTTATTTTTAATAAAAAGAGTAGTATCGACTTTTCCTCTCGAAAAACCATTTTCCAAAAGAAACTTACTCAACCTTTCATACCAAGCTCTAGGAGCTTGCTTTAAACCATATAAAGTCTTTTTAAGTTTAAAAACATGGTTGGGCAGTTCATGATTTTCAAAACCTGGAGGTTGTTCAACGTATACCTCCTCTTGAATAAAACCATTTAGAAAAGCACTCTTGACATCCATTTGATATAATTTGAAATCCATGATGCAAGCATAAGCAAGTAACATTCTTATAGCTTCTAATCTAGCTACAGGTGCATAGGTTTCTTCATAATCTATTCCTTCTTCTTGATTATATCCTTTAGCAACCAATCTAGCTTTGTTTCTAGTTATTAAACCATTTTCATCAAGTTTGTTTCTAAAAACCCATTTAGTTCTAATTATGGGGTGATTATTAGGTCTAACAACTAATTCCCAAACTTGATTTCTTTCAAATTGATTTAATTCCTTATGCATAGCTAAGATCTAATGTTCATTATCAAAAGCTTCAATTAAATCCTTAGGTTCAATTTGAGAAACAAAAGCTAAGTGATTACAAGCATTTCTAAGGGAGTTATGAGTACTTACACCTTTAGATACATCACCGATAATTTGATCAAGGGAGTGATATTTTGAAGTTCGCCATTCTTTGGGAAGTTCCAAAGCTTGCGAATCTTCTTGTCTTTGTTCATCTTCTTTCTCCTTGATTTCCTTTTCTTTACTGTCCAAATGTGTTTCCACCAAGATTTCTGCTACATCATCAACAACAAGATCCTTTCTCAATCCACTTGGGTTAGTTTCATCAAATGCAACATGTATAGATTCTTCAATAGTCATAGTTCTTTTATTGTAAATGTGAAAAGCTTTACTATGATTTGAATAGCCAAGAAATATACCTTCATCAGACTTAGCATCAAACTTGCCTAAATTATCTTTTCCATTGTTTAAAACAAAACATTTGCAACCAAAAACATGAAAGTGTGAGACATTTGGCTTTCTTCCCTTATACAACTTATATGGGGTTTTCTTTAAAATAGACCTTATAAGAGCCCGGTTCATTACATAACAAGCTGTACTTACAGCATCTGCCCAAAAGTATTTAGGAAGAGCAGCCTCATTAATCATAGTTCTCGCCATTTCTTCTAAAGAACGATTTTTTCTTTCTACAACTCCATTTTGTTGCGGAGTTCTAGGGGCAGAGAAATTATGATTGATGCCATGTTCATCACAGTAATTTTCAAAAACATTATTTTCAAATTCGCTACCATGATGACTTCTTATAGAAGAGATTTGAAAACCTTTTTCATTTTGAATAACTTTGGCAAGTCTTTTGAAAGCTAGAAATGCATCATTTTTATTTGCAAGAAATAAAGTCCATGTAAACCTATAAAAATCCACAATCACTAAAGCATAGTAATTCCCACCAAAGCTCATAGTTCTAGAAGGTCCAAACAGATCCATGTGCAAAAGTTGTAAAGGTCTAGTAGTTGAAACTATATTTTTTGCTTTAAAAGAGACCTTTATTTGTTTACCCTTTTGACATGCATCACATAATTTATATTTTATAAAATTAAGCTTGGGTAGTCCAATTACTAACTCTTTAGAGACCAACTTCTTTAAGTGATCCATGTGAATATGTGCAATTCTCCTATGCCATAACCATGAATCATCATTCTTACTTAAAGGGCATTTCGCATCATTTGAAGATATATCATCAAGACTAATCATATAGATGTTGTTTACTCTATGACCAATGAATTTAACATACTTGTCATTTTTATCTTCAATTATGTAACAGTTTGAATCAAATATAACTTTATTTCCTTTATCACATAATTGGCTAATACTAAGCAAGTTATGTTTCAAACCTTCAACAAGCAGCGCATTTTCAATAGAGGAGTTAGGGTTCTTACTGAATTTGCTGATTCCAAGAATTTTACCCTTGTTGTTATCACCATACGTGACGTGTCCATGATTCTTGGGAATAAGCATGGTGAATTTTGAATCATCCCTGGTCATGTGCTTGGAGCAGCCGCTATCAAGATACCAATTTGAACTCCTGGCTTTCAAGCACACCTCGTTTTCGCTTTCTTCTTCATCTCCTTTTGCCATGAGACATAGTTGAGCCTCTTCGCTATCTGAGCTGTCAGTTGAGTCTATGTCGTTTTCATCCCACGCTATGTAGGCTTTTCTTCCTTTTCTTTCTTTGAAGGGTTTCTTTTCAAACTTCTCCTTCTTCTTTTGATAAACAGGACACTCCATTTTCATGTGACCAGGTTTGCCACATTCATAGCAAGTTGGGGTTGATGAAGTTCCTTCGCCTTTGAAGTGAGTCTTTTTCGGAGGGAAGGGAGGTCTTCTTTGTGTTCCCTTTTTCCTGAGAAATTTACCAAACCTTTTAACTAATAAACTCAGATTTTCTTCACTTACCTCTATGTTCTCTGAACTTTCTTCATTTTCTTCATCATCATTGTCAAATGTTGATGAAGTGGCTCTGAGCGTTATCCCTTTTTTCATTTTATCGTTCTCTTCGCTTTGGCTTAATCTGCTCAGCTCCAATTCGTGCTCATGAACTTTTCCAAAAAGGGTAGCTAAAGTCATTGTGGACAAATCCCTTGATTCGGATATTGCTGTCACTTTGGGTTGCCAAATCCTGCTAAGACATCTCAAAACTTTGTTAATCAAATCTTCATTAGAAAAGCTTTTACCTAAAGATACAAGATGATTAACTATGTGGGTGAACCTCTTTTGCATTTCCTGAATGCTTTCTCCTTGGTTTATTCTGAATAATTCATATTCACGAGTTAGAGAATTTATTCTCGATCTCTTAACTTCACTAGTACCCTCATGGGTAACTTGCAAAGTATCCCACATTTCTTTAGCAGTTTTACAATTTGAAATTCTAAAAAATTCATCATATCCCAAAGTAGTAGTAATAATATTTTTGGCTTTTAAATTAAATTGAACTTTTCTTTTGTCTTCATCAGACCATTTATTTCGTGGTGTTTCGGTCCTTACACCATCGACCTCATGTGTGGGTATAAAAGCGCCGTTTTCGACAGCATCCCAAACATCTAGATCAATAGCTTCGATGAAGATTTTTATTCTTTCCTTCCAATATGCGTAACCATCCCCATTGAAAAAGGGTGGTCAGTTTATGGAAGATCCTTCTGAAAAACCATTTGAAGAAGCCATATACTCTTGAAGCTGCTAAGCTCTTTATACAAGAGTCTAGCTCTGATACCACTTGTTACTAAGTGGCTTCCAGTACTCAAGAGGGGGGTGAATTGAGTATAAAACTTTTTTTAATCAACCTCTTTTCAATTAATACGAATATCAAAGGCTTAATAAATAAATGCACAGAGGGGATGAGAAGAAGAAAAGAAACAATAAAGAACAGCAAAAAAATAAATGTGCAGAAATTAAATTGCATAAAAAAAGGGAGATTAGGGAAAAGAGAAGCAGGCACAGTATTTATCCTAGTTCGACCACTAACCTACTTGTGATCTACGTCCAGTCCTCGAAAGTCGAGATTTTTCACTAAGTACACAAGCTTCAATAGGTGCTTGCTACCGTTACAAAATAGAGCACTTTTCACACACAGGGACACTCTACCCTTGTGCTAAAGTCTCAGCCTGCAGGGATACCTCACCCTTATACAAACCTTGAGGGATACCTCACCCTCGATATAGAATATCAGAAAATAGAGATGAAGAGAAACTCTCACTCAGAGTAAGTAATACAAATTGAAGTGCTAATGGAGCTCTCACAGAAATATCTTAGTTTTTAAACAAGAGCATAGAAAACTGTTTTCACAAATCAGAGTAATCAGAAAATAGTTCAGAATTATTGGCACTGAAAAACGTGACCCAGGCTTGCTATTTATAGGGAAAACTAGATGAAATTAGCCGTTGGGTATAATTAATAGCAATTAACACAGATTGAAAATCTTGTCTGTTTCCATTTATGTAAACAAAAGCTTCGTGTTTATTCGAATAGAGCACAGGCTTATTCGAATAACATTGTTTCTGAAAACTCATCTGAAATGGGTTATTCGAATAACCAACCTATTATTCGAATAACTCTGTTAAAACCAGAGTTGTGAAAATGAACGGTTATTCGAATAATAGCTTATCTATTCGAATAACGTATTTAAAAAGAAGTTCAGATAGAATGGTTTTATTCGAATAACGTATGAGTTATTCGAATAACTCACTTAAAAGCATAGTTCAGAAAAACTTCATTTATTCGAATAAGGGAAGGATTATTCGAATAGCCACTTACAAAACAGTGTTCTGAAAAACCTTAGTTATTCGAATAACAGGGTAGTTATCCGAATAACACCTTTTAGAAATCAAACCACGTGAGGATGTTTATTCGAATAAGCAAAGCTCTATTCGAATAACTCAGTTCAAAAAGGGTTTTAAAAAGATGTTTTCAAAGACACTAAGTTTAGAACCAAGTTTTCTCTTTTCTGTCAAAAAAACAAAGAGATATTAATGTGGGCTCCTAAGTCCTAATGCTAATCAAATATAAATTTGGACTTAGTCTATTTATCATCTTCATTTATTCTTCCCGTTTGTTATCATCAAAACAAGTCTTCAAAAGTATGCATCCAAACACATTAACCTCTACCTTCCTAAAAGTCTCAAGTATTTCTTTTTCTGCTTCTTCTTTCTTGGTTTTAACCAACCTACTAGGAAAAGGAGCTTTAGTGACATATTTTGGAAGGGGTTCAGAAATACTTACCTTAGGGGCTTTGGAATTTTGCCCCTTATCATTTGCTTCTTTGGGTGGTTCATCTTTCTCTTGAGTGATTGGTGGAAGAGATGTAGGCTCATCCATCGTATTTTCGCTTCTCAATGTGACAGTACTAGCATTTTTCCTCGGATTCACTTCTGGTTGTGAGGGTAGTTTCCCTGAAGCTTGGCTTTGAAACTTGTTGAATTCTGTGGACAGCTGGCCTATCTGATTCTACAAGTTATTGATTGCAGTCCTTATTTCTTGTTTGAAACTTTGTATGGTTGCATTTGTTTCTTACTGGAACTACAAATTATTGGTGGCCATTTGTTTCACTAGCTCCTCTAGTGAAGGCTCAGGTTGCTTAGGAGCTTGAACTTGTTGCTGTCTCTGAGGGAAAGGTGCTTGCCTTTGTTGGAATCCTGGAGGTCCATAAGCTAGAGGTTGATTTTGAGGTTGCTTTGCATAACTGAAATTAGGATGATCCCTCCAACCCAGATTATATGTGTTTGAGTAGGGGTTGTAATTTTTTGAAAGTCCAGTATATCCCCCTACTGCTCTTACCTCCTCATTTGTGTCCTCTTGGAGAGTGGGACACATATCAGTGGGATGTCCAGATGAACAACAAATCCCACAAGCATGAACTGGTGCTTTTTACTGTATCTATTAACCGCCATTGAACCATAGCAGTCAATTGAGTCATTTCTTTGTTGTAGACGGTTATCTCTACTTCTTTCATCTTGCTCTCACTCCAAAGTGTCATTTCTAGAGTAAAGCGTTGAGTATTGGCAGCCATTCTTGAGATCAAGTTTCTAGCTTCTTGAGGAGTTTTATCAACCAATGCTCCTCCACTAGTAGCATCAATCATGTTGCGATCCATCACTTGTAAGCCTTCATAGAAATACTGAATTAAGAGCTGCTCACTTATTTGATGATGAGGGCAGCTGAAACATAGCTTCTTAAATCTCTCCTAGTAGTCATAGAGTGATTCCCCATGCCTTTGTTGAATACCACAGATTTCTTTTCTGATTGTTGCAGCTTTTGAGGCAGGAAAGTATCTGTCTAGGAAAGTTCAGGCCATGTCCTACCATGATTGGATGGATCCGGGTGGCAAGTAGTAAAGTCACTCCTTTCTTTGAGTCTTTCAATGAGAATGGAAAAGCTCTCAGCTTGACTTGCTCTACATGAATTCCTGCAGCTTCATGCTAGAACACACCACATGGATTTCCTTCAAGTGCTTATTGGGGTCCTCTCCGGGTAATCCATTGAAAGATGGCAAGAGATGGATTAAGACGGATTTCAATTCAAATGCCTCTTCATTTTTAAGAATGTCTATGCATAGAGGCTGTTGATCTAGATCTGGAGCACCCAATGCCCTTAAAGTGTTTTCTGCCATTGTCACTTCTTCAGATATTTCAGATGCCTCAAATGTCTCTGAACTTGATAGATCAATGTAACGGGCAGCTTCAATGTCAGCAGGTGTGAGTTGGAAGTTAGCCGGATAGAAAGGAAATTGAGGATGTGAAGTGAGTTGATCAATATAATTCCTCAAATTTAGCAATCCTTCGTCTACCCCTTCAATGGACATCAACACCTACAAAACACTCAGAAAGAAAGATTCAAAAACTAAAAATAAAATAAAACAAAAATAAAAATAGAATAAAAATAGGAAATAAATTAATAGTGTAATTGACAAATTGGCTCCCCGGCAACGGCGCCATAATTCTGATGCGTGAGGATATAGCGATTAAAATTCAGATAAAAATCAGTTGTCAGGCCCACCAGAAAATAAAAACCTTACAACTACTTGTAGTTAGTAAGGGTCAATCCACAGAGAACCAATTCAATTAACACTATTTAACAATTCCCAATTTAGACTCTGATTGATAATAAACAGTAAATAGGGGTTTTTGGAGTTTTGATGAATAATAAACAACTTCAAAGACAATAACAATAAATGAACTGAAATCAACAATATAAGAAAATTGGTTAAGAGATTGAATCCACCACTAGATTTATATGATGATGTAAATCCACATATCCTTTTATTCCAACAAGCTCAATTATGTTTTTACGTAATTATGAGAGTAAAATCTCTGTTTTCCTTAAGTGTTGGCCAATTTAGCAACCGTTCAAATCAACTCCTAATCACTGATTAGTCATAAAGCAACCACTCTTACAACTATCCAACAATTGCATTAAGATTTAGAAAACCAATCACACTAAGATCTAATCACACACCGGGATTAAATTAATTAGAACGTATATTTCTCTAGATCTATTACCGCAACCGCGCATAATAAACCCAGATCTATCACTTTTATAACTGGAAAATAGCACAAAGATAATTATACCCACATGAACATCATATATTCCGCTAGATCTACTACGGTAACCGCGCATAATAAACCCAGATCTACCACTTTGAAAGTGGGAACAAGTACAAAAACCTTCATACCAATAATAGATTTAGAAATATATGAATAAAAACATAACTGTGTTGAAATAATCAAATATGCAAGATTCACAACATCAAAACTTGTGGTTTCATCACCCTCTTAACCAAGGGAGGTTTAGTTACAAATAGCTAGAAGGAAATCACAAGAAAAACTGAGAAAGAACAACATAAGAAAGAAAGTGCAGAAGAAAAACTAAAGCAAACGAGTTTCTGAGGATTGAGGATGATGGATCTCCGATTGTTCGAACCCGAGACTCCAAGCTTTGATCCAAGACTCCCTTATCCTTCTCCAAGGAGTTGTAGCTGCTCTCCTAGGTCAGAACTCCTTTCAAAACGTGCCAAGAGTGTCAATATATAGGCCTCCAACACAAACTTTGCGTAAAAGTCTCAATAATTGAGTTTCTGGCATGAATACACGGCCGTGTATGCATACACGGCCTAGGCCGTGTATGACACTGAGTTTGGGGGCAAAATTTTACTATTTCAATTGCAAAGTCAGAGGCGTACACGGCCTAGGTCATGTATTCTCACACGGCCGTGTATTTTTACGCAACCTAGGCCCTGTATTCTGACGCAGGCCCTATATTCTGACTCTGGCCCTATAATCTGACTTCCAAGCTTAATATGACCTATTAAACCTCCAAATCTGGAAAAGAGTTCAACATGAAAGTTGTAGATTTGGATCTTAACTATCAACCATCAAAATGTCAGCCCATTTGACAATTTATAGCTTGCGATATGTCATGAACAGTACACAAAGGTCAAGCTATCAGGATCAGCACCCTATTTCTTGCTTCAACTCCAATTTGAATTATCCAAACGTGTGATTGGGTCTTTGAGGTCTTCATGAAAGTAGTAGAGAATTGTCTTAGCTTTCGTACAAGACCAAAATCATATCAATCAGATATTTGGAACTCAAATTATAGCTAGTTTACTGAACATTGTCAAAGAGATAAATTAGGGCTAATTCATGCAATAATTTCTTCAATGATCCAATTAGGCTCAATATCATAAAATGTGTCAAAACCAACTTAATTAAACCTAATTGAACCTTAAGAAGCCCAGTGATTGAAAAGCATAATTCAATTATGAGTGCAAATGAATACATTTAAGCAAAGTTTCACAATAATGTTCCAATTAGGGTTGATATCAGAAACTAAGCTAAATGATAACAATTAAGCACAAATGGAGTTCAATGAATCAATTACAAGGCGATTAAAATATAAGAATAATCAACAGATCAATCAGCCTCTTGAAATAGAGTATCCGGATGAGCGACAGCCAGGCAAGCTATACGAGGAGGACGAGCCGGTAGATCACACATATCATCAAGACTGATCTTGAGATCATGGCTTTGCCAGGATTTTTCGGGTTTGTGAGACTTGAGTTTCACGGAGGTTCTGAAGCCTGGCGTATGCGAGTGGATAGAGGGACAATTGTTTACGTGGGACATTTGACTGTGTCCCTGTGTAGAGAGTATGATGGAGATGTCATATTCACTATTATGTTATATCTACATTTAGAGTTGCCACTGACTCTTAGGCGTTACTAGCAGGGAGTATTCCATGCGCCTAGTGAGCTCAGTAGTGAGTCAACAGCCCGGACTCATGTCCGTAGTGCTGTGAGATCTCCAAGATGTCAACTTTTCGATGGTTTTTCTGAGGATGATCCATTGGAGGGTTAGATATTTCCGAGATGCACTTGGGCAATACTATGTCTTAGTTTTGTGTTAACTCTTTACTGCTTTGTTAAATACTTGTAGTTGTAAATTATATGTGTACTGAAGAAAAATCATATGTATATTATGGCGTGATTATACTTTGTTTAATTTTGTGTTCTGTGTTATTTTATTTAATGTTATAAGTATAAAAGGAAAAAAAATTTTACCACAAATATTATTTAAGTATCAAATGTTTTTATAACTTGGGTAAGAGTTTTATTTTATTTTATTTTATTGCATTCATAAATGTGACATCCCCACAAGGGTGTTACATTAGTTGGTATCAGAGCCCAAGTTAGAGTCTTTTCGGGTTATGGTTAGGTCTATTTTTGCTTGTGTTGTGTGAATCTCTGTGATTTGTTTTCGAAAGGTTACATCTGACATTGTTTTGTCTTGTTGAAGAAAGAAGATGTCTGGAGGAAGAGGAACGCGTGCAAACGCGGCATGTAATGTGGATCCTATGGTTGCAGCTGCTGAAGCTATGCAGCGGATGGCAGAAGTGATTACGTAGTAAAATCAAAGAGCAGCTCAACAGCAAGATGTTACTGCTGATGCTCTGAATTTGTCTGAGTTTAGGCACAACAACCTGCCACAATTTAGGGGCGAGTTTGACCCTGAGAAGGCAAGTCTTTGGATTCAAGACTTGGAGAAAGTATTGAAGGAATGGGGTGCACAGAGAATAAGAAGGTAACATATGCTGCTTTTATGTTAAGAGGAGATGCTGAGAATTGGTGGAGAAATACCCACCAATTATTGCAAGCTGAAGGAACTGAGATCACCTGGGAGGTGTTTTGTGAAGTAATTCTGGAGAAGTACTTTCCTGGTACTGCTCGACATGCCAAGGAAATGAAATTTCTTGGTCTACGTCAAGGGAATATGACTGTTGGAGAACATGCTGCAAAATTTAAGAGTTTGTCACAATTCTCAAGGTATTTCCAAATCCGACCAGATGAGGTATGGAAGTGCCAAAAGTTTAAAAATGGGTTAAGGGTAGAACTGAGGCGTGCAGTGCTACCAATGAGAATGAGAGAATTTCCTGTGTTGATGGACACTTGTCGACGACTCGAGGCGTTGGAGCCGTCCCGAGATCAGAGGAATCGTAACTTTGGACCGACTAGGTTCCAAAGAGAAGGTAGTAGCAGTAATAGCCAGTTTCAGTGAAAGCCTTATGCGAGACCGTCAGGGAGTCAGCCTCAACGTCCGTTAGTTGGGGGAAGTTCTAGCAGAAACCGAGCTGGTCAGAATGTGGCATTTACGCCGACATGTTTTAAATGTGGCAAGAGTGGCCATATATCTACAGATTGCTCGATCAAAGGAACGATCTATTTCAACTGCAAAAAACCTGGACATGTTTCTAGGGATTGCACTCAGCCGGAAAGGAAGCCTGCTGTGAGAAATGTTCGTGCTACTAAGTCGAGATCTAGAGGGCGAGTGTATACAATGACTGGAACTGAAGCTTCTCAATCTGAAGATCTTATTCAGGGAGAAGGTGTCATTGAAGGTAATCACTTGACTTTGCTATATGATTCGGGTGTAACACATTCATTTATTGCATATGATTGTGTGGAACGATTGAAACTGCCTATGTCTTCTCTGAGTTTTCAATTGATTGTTTCTACACCAACTGCCAAGCCTGTTGTTACATCCAAAATATGTATGAACTGTCCTATTGTTATAAAGGATCATAAGTTTTTGGTCAATTTGATTTGTTTACTTCTAGTTGAGATAGACATAATACTAGGAATGGACTGGTTATCTTCTAACCATATCCTTATAGACTGTGCGAGCAAAACCATAGTTTTTCCTAAGGAAGAAAGTTTTGGATTCTTGACTGCTGTTAAAGTCAAGTCATTGTTGAGGGATGGAGCTCAAGGATTTATGTTGCTGTCTTCTCTGGAAGTCAAGAACGAGAAATATGTGAGCTCTATTCCTGTCGTCAATGAGTTTCCAGAGATTTTTCCTGATGAAGTACCCGGTTTGCCACGGGAGAGGGAGATCGAATTCTCTATCGACTTAGTGCCGGGAGCAAGTCCTATTTCGATTGCACCGTATCGAATGTCACCTGTAGAGTTAGTAGAGTTGAAGAAGCAATTAGAGGAACTGTTGGAGAAGCAGTTTGTGCGACCTAGTGTTTCGCCATGGGGAGCACCAGTGCTACTAGTCAAGAAGAATGATGGAACTTCACGTCTTTGTGTTGATTATCGTCAGCTGAACAAGGTGACTATAAAGAATAAGTATCCACTACCGAGAATTGATGACTTGATGGATCAATTGAAGGGAGCCGCTGTATTCTCTAAGATAGATCTGCGATCAGGTTATCATCAGATTTGTGTCAAGATTAATGATGTACCTAAAACAGCTTTCCGAACTCGTTATGGACATTATGAGTATCAAGTGATGCCGTTCGGAGTGACGAATGCTCCTGTAATATTCATGGATTATATGAATAGGATTTTTTGTCTGTACCTAGATAGATTTGTCATTGTCTTTATCGATGACATTCTGAGCTACTCTCAAAGTCAAGAAGAGCATGCTGAACATCTCAGTATAGTTCTCCAGATTTTGAAGGAGAAGAAGCTGTATGCGAAGTTGGCAAAGTGTGAGTTTTGGTTGGAAGAAGTTCAATTTCTAGGTCACATAATTTCCAAGGAAGGTATTGTGGTAGACCCATCAAAGGTGGAGACTATTTTGCAGTAGGAAAGACCTAAGACAGTGACTGAGGTCTGAAGTTTTGTTGGATTAGCCGAATATTACCGAAAGTTTATTGAAGGTATTTCCAAGATAGCTGGACCACTTACACAACTCACGAGGAAGAGCCAAGCTTTTGATTGGACGGAGGAACGTGAAGCGAGTTTCCAATAGCTGAAGAAAAGATTAAAGACTGCACCAGTTTTAATTTTGCCGGATCCTAACAAATCTTTTGAGGTGTATTGTGATGCATCTTACCAAGGGTTAGGATGTGTGTTGATGCAGGATCAGAATGTGGTAGCTTATGCTTCAAGACAGTTGAAGGTTCATGAGAGGAACTACCCAACGCACGATTTGGAGCTAGCCACAGTAGTTTTTGCATTGAAAGTGTGGAGGCATTTTCTGTATGGAGCTATATTCAATGTCTTTAGCGATCACAAAAGCTTAAAATACTTGTTTGATAAAAAAGAATTGAATATGAGACAGAGGCGATGGTTGGAATTTTTGAAGGACTATGATTTTCAGCTTCAATACCATCCGGGAAAAGCGAATGTAGTGGCAGATGCCTTGAGTAGAAAAGTGGTCAGTGTATCTACTATGATGATAAAGGAGGAGGAGCTGATTAATCAATTCAGAGATCTATGGTTATCAATAGAGTTGGTACCCGAAAAAATTCATCTAAGTAAGGTTGTGGTTTTAAATGACTTGCTAGAAGTAATCCGAGAAAAACAAGATGAGGATTTGTTTTTACAAAATGAAAAGGAATTGTTGAAGCAAGGTCATAAAGCGACGGTGGAGGAAGGATCTGACGGAATCTTGAGATTTGAAGGATGAGTTTGTATACCTGATGATTCCGAACTCAAGAAAGCAATTTTGGATGAAGCTCATACTAGTAATTTGAGTATGCATCTGGGGATGAAAAAGATGTATCAAGACTTTAAACGACTGTTTTGGTAGCCAAGAATGAAGAGAGATGTAGCTAAATGTGTGACGTCTTGTCTTGTCTGTCAGAAGGCAAAGGTGGAACATCAAAGACCTGCCAGTATGTTACAACCTTTGACTATTCCAGAGTGGAAGTGGGATAGTATCTCGATGGATTTTGTTACTGGGTTTCCGAGGACAAGGAAGGGTCATGATTCGATATGGGTTATAGTTGATAGGCTTACGAAATCAGCTCATTTCTTGCCGATCAATATTAAGTATTCGTTGGAACGCTTAACCTAGATATACATCCACGAAGTTGTTAGACTACATGGTGTACCTGCAAGTATAGTTTCTGATAGAGATCCGAGGTTTACATCGAGACTATGGCAAAGTTTGCAAGAAGCTATGGGAACTAAACTGCGATTGAGTTCTGCATATCATCCGCAGACTGATGGTCAGACGGAGAGAACGATTCCGTCGTTGGAGGATTTGTTGCGTGCTTGTGTGTTAGATCACCAAGGAAGTTAGGATGAATTTCTTTCTTTGATAGAATTCACCTACAACAATAGTTTTCACTCGAGCATAGGGATGGCACCATATGAAGCACTTTATGGACGATGATGCCGAACACCTTTGTGTTGGTATTAGGATGGAGAGAGTATGACTATTGGGCCTGATCTTGTACAGCAGACTACGGAAAAGGAGAAGATGATTCAGGAGAAGATGCGAACGACTCAGAGCCGACAGAAAAGCTATGCTGATAAACGAAGACAACCTTTGGAAATTGAAGAAGGTGATCATGTATTCTTACGAGTTATGCCTACGATTGGTGTCAGAAGAGTTATCAAAGTCTAGGAAGCTTACTCCTAAGTTCATAGGACCTTATCAAATTATTCGTCGGATTGGTCCTATAGCCTACCAAATAGCTTTACCACCTTTTCTATCCAATCTCCATAATATATTCCATGTGTCTCAGATGAGGAAATACATTCCCGATCCAACCCATGTTATACAACCAGATGAAGTACAACTGAAGGATAATTTAACATATGAAACACTTCCTGTTAGAATCGAGGACAGGAGAGTGAAACAACTTCGAGGAAAAATGATTGAGCTGGTAAAGGTAGTATGGAATGATGTAACGGGAGATGCTACATGGGAACTAGAGAATAGGATGAGGGAGCAATACCCTCAATTGTTTGATGTATGATGAATTTTGGGGACGAACGAAATTCTTATTAGTAGGGGAGAGTTATAACACCCCAACTTTTGGGATAATTACTATATTGTCCTGAAATGTACTGTTTTGTGAATTCTGTGAGCAGTAAATTAAATTTGACTGTTCCGTGAGTGTATTTGATTGTTGTATGTGATTTGCTTCGAGCCAGGGAAATAATAATTTTTTGGCCAAAAAAATCTTATTTCAATTAATTAGAGCTGGGGGATCTTACTAAACCCAATTCTGATTGATATATATATTAATATCGTAATTTTTAGGATTTAACTGTGTAATAAAATAATTTTATATTATTATAATATTATTTTATATTACAGTACCTACTGTCTCAAAAATAGTAGAAATCTGCTTCGAATTTATCACGGATCTTTAAAAGTACTGTGGGACCCGTGTTTAGGAAAAGCAGTCAACGATTCTGACTGGACAAATTCTAGCCAATGAGAGCAAGTCAACGAAAGTGGCTTGACTTTTTAAACCAATAAGAATAGGTCAACGAAGGGAGCGTAAACTTTAATTTGGACCGTTGGATAGAAACTTAGTTAGGAAGCCTTTGATTTCAACCGTTGATCAAATCGATGATGAGATTAGAATTCAAATTTTATGATTAATCAATATCTACCTTAGATTACATCTAGGGCTAGGAATTAAAGATGAAACCAATGGTTAGGATTAAGTCAAACATAGTGGCTTGAATTTGGTTAGTAGCTAATTAAACCTAATTTGGTTAATCTAATTATCTAATTAGCAAACTAAGTGAACTAGCTTAGTTATTAATTAGTTATAATCTAAATACTAATTAGATATCCTAATATTGATTAAAGGTTATAATATATGCTAATATATATTAAACTAATTAGTTATATGATTAGAATGTTAATTAAGATTGGTTAGGATATTTAACCTAACTAATTACCTAATTAATTGGCATGTAATTAGGTGTAAATTGAAAGCAATTAAGCCCCTAAAATCCAAGGAGTCATACGGTTTTGGGCAGCAGCCAAGGAGGTTAGTTGGCTAAGTTCTACATGGTTCTTGAACCATCCAATGACATAAGCCATGTGCTTAACTAATGTGAACACTATTAGATATTTACCTAGCAAAATTAAACACTCAACTTCACCCAAAACTCACCTCACGGTAGCAGCCCCTAAATTTACACTCATCACTTTTATTTTCACACTTATCCTAATTAAGCATTCTATTTTCTCTCAACACCAAAAAAACCAAACAACACTTTCTCTTCCATTTCTTTCTCTCTATTCGGCCAAGCACCCAACCCACACCACCAATCCTCTATAATTTTACCTCTTCATATTTCCTAAACCCAAATCCTATTCTAAACACTTTTCATTCACAAGGTTTTGCCAAAAACCTACTCTATCTAGTCCAAAATCAAACCTTTTGCTTACTTTCCTAAGGGTAAGTTTTAATTCTATGGTTCAAAGTTTGATTTCTAATTTTTCTAACCATGATTGTTCCATGGTTTTTCAATATTGAACCTTGTATGTGTTTTTACTAATTGTTTAAGAATTTTAGGGATTTGTCTGGGTGATTGCACAAAATTTCAAAGAAAGGAGGAAACTAACCGATTAATTGTCTTCAAGAGGTAAGAGGGAGATTTAATCTCATCAACCCTAAGTGGTGATGAGAAAATGGATTTGTATGTGTGTGTAGAATCCATAAGGATTCATTTGTGTGATTGTTTATGGTTTTTATTATTTTTGTGATTGTTTTAAATGCCTTCCTATTTGTGATTTATTTTTGCTATGCATGTCTATAGTTTTAAAATATATTGTATGTATATTATATGTGTTTATATATGTATGTGTTTATAATCGTATAATTATTAAAGTAAGATGTGAATAACATGTAACGATTTGCATGAGTGTTCCAAAGAACACAGAATGAGGCTCACGGCCTTACATCAAACAGAGAACCAAAATGTTCTCAACAATTTTCTAAATCAATGAGTTAATGAATCTAGATAAAATAATAAGTTTGAGAATGATTTTGATTAATTATGGCCAACATGCCATTTAGTGTATAATTGAATACCATTTTATTTTTGATTTTGGCCAACATACCATTTTATTTTCTAAGATAAGTTAGGTAATGGATTTACAAAAATAAATAGATTCCAATGAATCTTTGAGAAAACAAAAAAGAATAAATTCAGTCCTAGAATTCTAAATTAGCAGAATTTAGTTTAAGTAAGAAATAAATCAGACGCCTGAAAAATACTAACATAAAGCTCATTTTATGAATTTTGAAGCGCGTTAGCAAGTTTCAAAGCGTAAATATTGGGTTAAAAAAATAAAATGAACTATATTTAGTGAAAAACGTCAAAAATACCTTATACTGATTTTATAGGCAAAATGTTACCAAAATTTACTAAAATCGGGCGAATAAAATGAAATAATTCCATACTATATTTAGAACACAAGGAAAATACTCTACGTATTTTAAATGTACTAGATATAGTCTATACATATTTAAAATGATGATTTTAAGCTATTCGGTTAACAAAATGAATTAAAAATCTTACACGATTGAGAAAATGATTTAAAAACATTACGCAATGTTTAAAACCATCAAAATATCTTTATGCGATTTAAATACATTTGTGAAAACGATGAGATTGTGAAAATGCGATAAAATTCCTACTCGACTAAATGGAACAGCAAGTTTTGCTGTCGGGCCAAAGTGGTGGACCCGGACATATTGTGGTGTAGTACTGTCAGGTGGGACGTACTATACTTTGGTATTTTGTAACTAAGGGTATTTTCATAATTTTGGTAAATTTTGGATAATAAGGGTATTTTTGTAATTTTAGATCATGCTTAGAGTATTGTGTCAATTTGGTTGATAATTGGCGATTGATTGACGAGACGAATTACACCGTGTTTTGGTGTGATAGGCGTAGTGTGGTTCATTTATGAACTTGAAGGCATTAGTGTGCGGAGAATTCCACATAGGGACAGTAGGTTGCTCCTCTGGGCCGTGGTAACGGGCAACGCACTAATGATCTTGACAAGCACTATTCTTAATCGAGATCTTGAGGAGACTACTACGTACTATGCCTGTGGTGCACGGTGTATTGACTGTGTACTACTACACGATGTTTGGACTGTGGACTATAGACATGATGTTTGACAGTGCAATAGTTTGGTTGGGCAGCCATAAAGTATTATTAGTTTCTATTCGGATTATTCTCTCAGATATCTGTGTTTAGCTCCATGGAGTAGGAACGAGTCGGTGTGTGTTCATGCATTATTTGCATTTTACTGCTTAGCATAATCTGTGATAAAATGTATGATTTATTGCTTTCCAATATTGCATGTGATATAATGATATGTATTACTTTGTTATAATTATGCCTGATATATTAGTATGTACTGTGGTGATAATTGTTTTGTACTGTCGTTTTCTTTATTGCCATACAGGTAGTGATGTAGATTGTCTCACCTCTCTATATGTTTTCTCAATATTATTATATTATTTTCGTAAAGAGTTTGAGGAAGAAGAGGATCAGCCTCTTGAAATAGAGTATCCGGACGAGTGACAGCCGGGCGAGCTATACGAGGAGGACGAGCCAGTAGATCACACATATCATCAAGACTGATCTTGAGATCATGGCGTTGCCAGGTTTTTTTGGGTTTGTGAGACTTGAGTTTCATGGAGGTTCTGAAGCCTGGCGTATGCGAGTGGATAGAGGGACAGTTGTTTACGTGGGACGTTTGACTGTGTCCCTATGTAGAGAGTATGATGGAGATGTCATATTCACTACTGTGTTATATCTACATTTAGAGTTGCCATTGACTCTTAAGTGTTACTGGCAGGGAGTATTCCATGCGCCTAGTGAGCTCAGTAGTGAGTCAACAGCCCGGACTCATGTCCGTAATGCTGTGAGATCTCCAAGATGTCAACTTTTCGATGGTTTTTCTGAGGATGATCCATCGGAGGGTTAGATATTTCCGAGATGCACTTGGGCAATACTATGTCTTAGTTTTGTGTCAACTATTTACTGCTTTGTTAAATACTTGTAGTTGTAAATTATGTGTGTACTGAAGAAAAATCATATATATATTATGGCGTGATTATACTTTGTTTAATTTTGTGTTCTGTGTTATTTTATTTAATGTTATAAGTATAAAAGGAAAAAAAAATTTACCACAAATATTATTTAAGTATCAAATGTTTTTACAACTTGGGTAAGAGTTTTATTTTATTTTATTTTATTGCATTCATAAATGTGACATCCCCACAAGGGTGTTACATAGTTCATTTAAGACCTAAGCATATTCTACTAAGAAATTATGACTTCTCATGTTTATCCCCTTGTAGATCAGAAAATTGAAATCTCCACACTACATGCAACCCTAGCACTTAGTTAGGAATACTTGTCCCCTTAAGAACTTCTTGACTCTCTTCCTTCTTGGCTAAATGACCTTGTGTCATATAAGTCACATTCACAAGTAAACAATGTCAACTTATCCTAGTTTCTTATATATAAACACCACCTCATCACTCATACTCTTAAGTGATCTCTATGCAACACTATGTTGCTGAGGTGTTAGATACTCACCTATGGCAAACTATTACTCTTGGTTGCACTAAGGTTCTCATAACTTTCACATACAAGCTAAATTAACTAACTAGTGTGTGAAAAGTATAGTGTTATGTTTACCTCGTACATAAACACCATCTTAACTTTCCTATAGACTCAACTCATCCTAGTGAAAGAGTCTATCTTAATTAATGCCTCATTTGACCATGCTTAAGGAAATAAATGAGCATTTCTCTAGAACTTTGCATGCTTAATGAATGTGAGAAGCTTACTGGTCAACATTCATCCCATGGTGTATTCTACAATGCACAAGGTCCCGTTTAACTAGAGACTTAGTACATAACATCCCATTTTCAGAACTAAATACACAACCTTATCTCCATTCACTTTATCTTCACTCAAGTGAATCTAACTCAAGAGTGGTTCTTACTTGCAACTCTTTGTTGCTTATGATTCTAGGTACCTTCCTAAGGTAATCCATTACTTTTGGATATCTTAAGGCTCATACCTTCCTTTTTCATATAAAAGTGAATCCTACAATTCATCATAGTATACTCGTCTCCATTGCACCATCTTATCACATCTTGAGTGATATCTAATGCAACACTAGGTTGCCTAGGGTACTACATTCTTACCTAGAGCAATCCTTCACTTTTAGGATCCTCAAAGCCTAAGTTTTCTCATTCATTCTAGGTGATAGTTCCTCTCTTGAAATATCCCTATTTGTGTCCTTAAACACCTTAGGAAACATATATATAATGATTCCATCTATCTAGGAACTTGAAAACATCACAAACAACTCATTGTTGAATTCTGTGATGGGTGCCTAAGTGCTCTCTCCTTGAGCGTTTGGGCACTTACTAGGCAGGGAACAACCTTGTGTTATCGTATGTCGTGTGCCTAAGCGCTCTGGACTAAGCGTCTAGGCGCTCTACGCTCTGATGCACATATAACTTCCTGGACATTGAGCGTTTAAGCACTCTAATCTGAGCGCCTGAGCGCTCTGCACCCTGTTACATGAACATTCATCCCTGTTACACGAGCATCTAGGCGCTCGGTGTAGGGCATCTTGGCGCTCTCTGTATGACAGCAATTTTGTAGAATTTTTGCAGATTGTTCTATCAGTTCTAAACTCTCATCTTAACTACTAATCATCCAAGATTGGTTTCCTTGTGATTTATAGCACTAATCTAGGCCCCTAAACTTGTCGTAACTCTTATACAACTGATGGATTCTCTTAGGATAGATTTAGGTCCAAAACCACATAACTCCAACTATCATCAAATTATTTCTCTATGAATTCTAATGGTTGATCTTAAGCCATAAATGGCTATCTTACACTTACTAAGCTTAGACTATCCTAACCTAGTCCTTGGAATCAAGAACCAAGCTAAGAACATAGATTTGGCTATTCAAACCCCTATTTCTATCCAAAATCTCAAACCTCATTCAATAAGAATCAAAGAGGAGATTGATGAATAGAAACCCCTTAACTCTTGAAGAAGATGAAGATCTTAAAGCTTGATCCTCTTTCTATTGCTCTTCCTGCTTCTCCTTCTTCCTTTCTTCCCTTTTCTCTCTTCTCTTCCTCCATTTTCTTCTTTCTCTGTTTTTCTTTCTTTTGCAGCTTCTGTTGCCTTTAACCGAAGGAGAAAAATGGGAGAATGACCATCATATCCCTTTAAATATTTTTATAGAACTTTCAACAACTTTAGAATAAATCATAAGATTCATCTAAATTATTATTCCATCATTTTCATGATTTTCCATATCTGCTGGTAGTCAATTCGATATTAAATGCACAACTAGTATGCCTAAAAATACCAAACTAACTCAGATTCTCTGGAAACTTTAACTGCATCTCACTTAGCTCTTTTGTGACCTAGGAACAAACTCTGTATGTTTATTTCCCTCAACTTTACCTTTAAAGCCATTATCTGAGTCATTTTAAGCTATTTTTAAACATCTGTGTTGCAACTAAGTGCCTAAACGAACTTAAATTGTCACAAAACTTCACAGACATGTTAAACAAGTAATATGTTACCTTTTGTAACTATATACAAGTCTAACATGTTACTAAGGGTATTACACCACTCTTGTCATATTTGGGAAAATCAGGAATCTTGAGGTCTTTAAGGATTACGACATCTGCGGTAGGGCACAACTCTTCTATTTTGAGAGGTCCATAAGCACTAGAACCCTTGGTTGACTTGATCTGCTCTTCCATTTTCTCTATCTACTCTTCCTTCATTTTGTCTTTCTCGGTCATGGTGTGACTATTCCTAGAGTGAAGCATTGTTGCTTGCCCCGGAATGGACATATGAGGCTATTCCCAAGTAGGTCCAACATAACCAGAAATTTCATTATGAGCAACTTCCAAGGCGCAATACCCTTCCCTAATAGGCATTACTATCAATCTTATTTGATGTGATTGCCCATGAAAGTTGCTCATCCTCACAGTGATGCCCGAGGTTACAGTCGAGAATGCTGAGACTATTATCATGGAGAAGATCTATGGCACGCTCACTGTAACGTCCTAATATTTAAACTAATGACATGTCTAGAATTATGCATTAGAAATCATATTAGAATATGTCACTTAGATCAATATCAATTTTTAAAGGAGTACATATATATAATATACAAAATATGAGCCTAAAGCGGAAGTAATAATCCATATTTGTAGAACTGTGTTATATACAATAGTACATCAAGGTATATCAAATACATCATATGCCACTAAGGCACAAAAAAAATGGTATATAACCATGTACATATGTCAAAGCAAAAAGGAACAAGAGATCTATAAGATTAAGTCCTTCTTCGCCTCTATGGTCTGCACGAGGACGTCCTATAATCGTTATGAAAATCAAGCAAATGGGATGAGAATCTCACAATTCTCAGTAATAGTTATAAAAACATGTCATCATAATTATTCCAGCCATTTCGGGGAAAATCATTTCAAATCAGTAGAATATAATTAGTAGAAAGGTAGCAAAAGTCAAATCAAGTTCTTTCTCCTCCCGAAATAGAGATTCATTGTATATCTTTTAACAAAATCATTTGTATAATCACAAGACTCATCAAATCTCATCAAAATCTCAATATCGTATCAAGAATTCAATCCATGATAAACTTATGCAATAAACTATTTCATGATTGTCTTCCATCAATAATCATCATTTGTCAATCATCAATAATGATCATCCATTTTTTATCAAATGGTATGGAGGGAATGTCTATCCTCACAATACTGTTTACTTAGTAATAGTCTGCTTTCAGGTTAGTTCACTTTAACCTATTTATAACAGTCTTTCTTTTTACACAGAACTACTCCGAGTAACCCAATCAGCCACAACAAATAAGGGAATGTCCATCCTCAACTACTTTTGATAGGGAGAGTATCACCCTTCCTCACACTATCTTTAATCTAGGAATACCTCAAGTAGAGAGGGAATATCCATCCTCAACTACATTTCATCTAGGGAGAACTCAGGTAAAGAGGGAGGGAATGTCCATCCTCAACCACCATTATCTGAGTCTTAACCTAGGTCCAAGGATATCCTAGATAATGGGTTACTAAAAAAAATCAATCAATATTCTGAGTTGATCATCTCAACCATCAATCTCATCATGCATGTATTAAGATATTTCATCATATCATCTCATTTCATAGCATAAAGCCTCAATGTCTCATCAAACATACAATAAGATAATCCATCATATCATTTCGTATCATAGTGTAAAGCATCTCATAGCTAAACATTCATTAACTCAAAGTGTTCATAAGATTTCTTGACCATTCAACAATCTTAATTTCATACTTTTAGATAGAATAATCGGTTAGCACCTAAAGCTAATCGATTATTACTGGCTAATAAGTCAGTTTTTATGTCCCATAATCGTTACCATCACTGGGTAACCAGTTATGGACTTTCCATAACTTAGAATCAAAGACCAATAATTGGTTAGCCTTCTCTGGGTAATCAGTTATTGGCTACTGGGCCTCTCTATCACAAGGGAATACTCGGCTAAGCCTCAGCTCTAACCGATTATTGCCTAATATGAATCTCTATCATGTTTCAATAACCAGTTGGGCGTGGCCTTAACTGATTATTGGAGGCTAGGAAATGTTGTTTTTGTGCCAATAACCAATTATGGCTTGTCCATAATTGTTATCTAGGGATTTTCAATCAGAAAAACAAAGCATCAAAGAAGAATACCCCGAAAAGCATCTCATAAATCTTAAAAGCAACCAAGAACTTCACAAACTAAGAATCAGATTCATCACAAAATAACACAGCAAGCATGGGTGGCTCTCAACTCATAAGTTCAAGTCTTTTACAAGCTCAAATCCTCATCATTTCAAGTTCAAGAAGTAAACTTGGGTTCATCATCATATCATTAGAAAATCATCCCATAATCATGAAGTTCATGGTTTTAAAACTCATCATTCAATCAAATTTTTCATTCAAAACTCAAGGAAATCAAGTTACGTAGGAAGAGTTTAAGAAAACAACCCCTACCTAGCTTGTAGAAGCCTTCCTCTTTACTTTCTTGTCTTTCTTTTCTTCTTTTCCTTCCTCTTCTTGACTCTTCCTTCCTCTATGATTCTTGTTGCTCTTTTTCTCTTTTCTCCCTTCTTATGGCAGCATGAGAACGTGAGAGAATGGAGAATGAGAAAAATAGGAACGTGAGAGAATGGGAAGAGTGAAGGAAAAGCAAGTGACAAATAGTCAACATATTAGGTAAGTTCAACAGAAGCTACAGTGGAGAAGGTAGAAAGAGAGTTTAACAAATGAAATCTAACTAGAAACTTTATATTTGCTAAGAACACTTTAATATTTCATAAATGAATTTTCTAACCTTCATAGGTATCATAGAAAATTCTAGAATTTCATCATATTCTCTATATTACTGTTCCACCATTTTCCTTATACTGCATTATCAAACTCTAAGCTTTATTATTCTTTCTTGGGTTATATTAAACCTATGGAATTGAATTAAGAAGCTTTTAGATATCCATTCAAATTATTCATAGTTTAGAAATAAATACTCCACGTTTATTTCTATTTTCTCAGCCATTTTCACAAAATTCCAAGTTTACAAGAGCTATTCCTCACATTTAGTGTTATAGATTTATACTCAAACTAATCCAGATAGTTATCATAATTAACAAGTGACCTATACCGGTATTATTGAGCTTCTATAACCTTGATTAAATTTATTGAGTTAGAGATAATGTTACACTCACACATGTTTCAACCCCATTTGCACCCTTATTTCCACTGAATAAGCTGAGAGACTCCCTTATATCTTGTAGTATTACTTCTAACCTTGCTTAGGTCTCAGAAATCTCATTCATCCACCTTATCATTTTATTAACTTCCCTGCTCAGATTTCTCCCTACTACAGGATTACTAGCAGCCATTCTAGTCCAAGATCTGGTTTTGTGAACTTGAGTTTGATTAGTCTCTTCTTTCCTAGGCTGCGCAATGGTTCCTTCAAAGAGTAATAAAATATGTAAGCAAACCAGAAAAAGGAAGACTGCACGCTAAGGGTACCTCTTATTGAAGTAGCTCTAAAGAATGTATCATAGCAGCCTATATGGATAAACCCATGTAGGGTCGTAAACCCAAAGGGTGGCGTATGATTTGCTAATGCATTTGTCTTTCTTTTTTCCTCTCTCTCTCTCTCTCTTTGAAAAAAAATGCTAGGAATGAAAATGCAAGATGATGTATCCTTTCTTTTTTTTTTTTTTGAGCTGATCTTTCTTTTTTTAAAAAAAAGAATATAAGAATGAATGACATGAAGAATAGAAAGATAAAGAAGAAGTACACTCCCTTCGTGTCCTACTTAGGTGGAACCTAAGGGTTGGATCTCCTTAAGGTCATCACTTTAATTTTGGCAGTCATTATGTTCAATCTATCAGTGCAATATTTTTCAAGACAGATCTAAACTTCTAAAAACCATGGTCCCTAGATTGCCCCTATCTCAAAAGACAAAAACCCAACTCATGAATTAATCACAAATAGGGATAAACCCTCTTAATATGACTAATCCATGATACTAGTAACAATTTGAGTGGTGTCTCAACAAATGTGAAGTGAGCATAAGGCCTCTCAATAACAAAAAATGAGACCATTCCTACTCCTCGAGTTTGCATAGACTTAGGTATAGAGCCCAAAAAGTATGTGAGGCAAGTGATGGTGATGTGTGTTAGGGAGCATACTGTAACACCCGCACAAGGGTAATTATATTTTAGACCAAAACTTACTTTCTTCTTTTTTCTAAAACTTTATTTTATTTTTAAAACTTTACTCAAGTCATAAATAAGATTTAATATTATAAAATACGGGTTTTAAAATTCTTTTCGCGGATAGCATATCTTAACAGAACATAAACAAATACAATATATAGAGAACTGAACAAAACATTCCACACACACACACACACACACACACACTACACACATATATATAAGGAACTGAATAAAACATAAGTACTTAAGACTTACATACCAAAAAGACATAAATACGACTTAACATAACAAACTTAAACTGGCCCAAGTTCATTACACCTAAGGGAAGGGTCTCCCACTAGATCCTCCTCAAGATCCTCACTAGACAAATTCCCTAGCCAGGGAATGTCTCGGCGAAAGGGAGTCCGAGTAGAAGATATCTCAGAATCCTCCCTAGAAGAATAGTGAAGATCACCTCACAAATTCCTTAAAAGCATATGAAATTCCAGATAAACTGTAGCACTAAAAGAAAAGTAGTGACCCCATGATGGGTCCTACTCAGGGATAGAGTAATGTCTCCAAAATACTCTATATGTTCCATATCCAAACGAACGCGCCAGGCATTAGTGCCTCCATGAAACTAGACTCTCACGTAACCCAGCAAATCTTACCTCGCCGCCATCACAGTCTTCAAAGAGCATAAACATAAAATAGAACAGGCAGAACAAAACATAAAGAGGTGAGATCCCCTACATCACATACTAGTATGGCAGCAAGAAATAGTAATAACAATTAAGTAACAGAGTACAGAATTAACAATTACAGTCATGATGTTATCAGTAGATAATTAAACAATACAGATATTTCACCACAAAATGTTTACTGACTATGCAAATGCACAATGAACTGACACCTACTCCATGGAGCTAAAATCAAACATCGGAGAGAATGATCAGGGAATCATGTCTGTATATCGTTAGCCTCAAATCAAGTGCTTTCAAATATATCAGCGTACGCATCATGGCTTATACAAGACATTCTACACCGAATCGGGAATAGGAATAGTGTCTTGTCGAGATCATCGATGCGTTGTACAGTCACCACGACCCAGTAGAGCTACTAACTGGCCACTTATGGGATACCTGCACCCTGACGCCTCCTAGGTCATTCTTAGACCTTCACTACGCAATTCGCACCCGCCCAAAGGTGTAATTCATCTCCTAGGCATACAGCCTTAACAACAAGTCACCAAGACTTTCACAATGCATGATCACATTATATGATAAAATCAATAATCAACATCTATATAAATTCCATGAAAAATGAGCCACCACCGGGCTTAAGCCATCAACTGATATCTTCAGGTCCAGTACGTCGTCCCAACAGTAAAACTGTTATTTTTCTTAAACGTGAAGCATTTTCACTATATTTTCATAAGCGCATAACATTTTTTGTTACGTCTCCAAACCACGTAACATCTTACGTCATTTTTCAACCTCAAAGACATTTTAAAACATTTTCTCAATCACATAAACATTTTAAGACGTTTTCCTTTACTTTTATAGAAAACTCACTTAAATAAAACACTTTAAATTTCAAAGCATCCTTCAAAACCTATTTCCATCATCATGACCAAAAATTGATTCTTTTTAAATAACAAAAATTTATTCATTTTCTTTTTTATTTGCAATTCTTTAAATCCTATTCTAATCCCCTAATCATCTAAGTTTTCAATCAATAAAACATTTTTGCCTTGGTTGCCCTATTTTGGGCTACATGGCCATGAGCTATAAGCAAATTTTGGAACCAAAAAGCTTGCCTTTCACACATGATTCAAAGCATGTAAAGCATTTCAATCATCAATTCATGTAATAGCAATCTCATGCATACCATAAAAATCACATAATCACATATAGCCAAACAAACATAAATCATCAAAAACACACAACCAAGTGAATAAATCTTCACATGAATTTTTCACCAACCAATCATAAAATTCATTCCTCACCACCAAGATGGTTGATGAGGTTAATCCTCCTCTTACCTTAAATGATGATCAAAGCTCCTTGATGTCCTATTGAAAAAGCTTCTATCTCCAAAGAGATCCTAGAACCTTCAAACTTCAAGCTTTGAGAAAGAGATTGAAGATGGATGATTTTGAAGAAACTCATAACAACAAAGTGTCTCAAAAAGGTGTTTAAATTCAAGAAATGAGGTTGTTTAGAATTGATCAAGATTGGAAGCGGTTTGGAAGGTGTTGGCCGAGAATCACAAAGGAGAGAAAAAAAAAGAGTTTTGGTGTATTGGTTCCTCAAAAACAAAACAAGAAAAGCTTAAGAGAGATAAGAAGCTAATTTTGGGCACAAAGCTTCTCTTGGAAGCTCCTTGTGGCCGTGGGCCATCAAGGTCTTGGGAGGTCAAAGCTTCTCCTAGAAGATTCACTCAAAGCTTGTTTAGGAAGCGCTCCTTCCAAGCTTGTCTTGGAAGCTTTCAAAGCTTGTCCTATAAGATTGCTTTCCAAGCTTGTCTTGGAAGCTTTCTTCTTGTTGGTGCAACACAAAAAAGGTCAAAGTCATTAAACTTGACTCCAACAAGCTTCTCTTGGAAGCTTTTTAGTCATCTAACTAGATACATACTAGTGACTATTACCCAATGGACAAAAGCTACTTCTAGAAAACCAGTGGTTATTGTAACACCCCAAAATTTTCTATCTCTTAAACAGTAATTTTGACAGTTAACAGAATTTTACTGTTTAGTCATTTTTGGATGCTGTAAAATTATTTTGATTATTCCGTCAGCATATTTGATCGTTTTGAGTGATATACTCCGAGTTAGGAAAATAAAAATTTTCGGGCCGGGGAAAACTTTACATAATTTAATTTTTACCATTAGGTTTTAATTATTTTGCGTGATCTGATTTGATATTTGTGAGTTTTCTAATATTTATGATTTTTGTGAATGATTATGAAATTTTTTACTGTTTGTGGGCCCAGGAGGTGTATGTGGGCCTATGTGGCCATACGTGGGCCCAGGTGGGTCCCGCAAAGTGAAAAAAAATTCTACGCATAAAAAAATTTGTACTGTTTAGACAGAGACAGGGGATCTTACTAAACCTGAATCTGAAAACAGTTTTAGAAAATTTCCTTTACTATATTTTGTACTGTATTTAATTATTGGACGATAAAAATAAAGTAAATATATTCTTTCGTAGGGTTATAACAGATAAAAATAAAATTCTATACTGTTAAGTCAACATTGGTGGTTTAGATATCTACCATCGATTTAATCACCGTTGGAGATTTAATTTTGATTTGATCAAGGGTGGAGATTTAGTCTTAAAAAGTGACAAAGACCATTTATGACCATTGGATGAAGAATTAATCAAGGGTGGAGATTTAGTCTTCTAAAATGGTTAAGACTAATTAGGACCCTTGGATTTAAAAGTAAGAAGGAGTAATCTTGACCCTTTATTTTGGAGACACATCTAATGGCTAGAATTTAAAGGAGAAAGATCCAATGGCCTAGATTGAGTCTTCTAAAAATCAAAAGTCTACCTAAATCCTAACCATTGAATTAATCAATGGCTAGGAATGCTTCAAATAATGGCTTGAAAAAGATGACAATATTATTGTATGCATAATGCAAGGAGGGGACGATTTTTGTAGTATTTTGGAGCTAAAGGTGATTTGATGACCATTATTACTTGTCATGGTCAATATTACATCATTCTTGACCATTATTACTTTGTTTGCTTCCTTAGGAGAATGCTTGGAGGGGGGCACGGTTTTGGTGGCTTAATAGCTTAGCCAAGTTTCAAGACATCAATTATATGTTGTCTTGGTCATTATTGATTAGTAACTAAATTAAATGTTAAATTGTTATAATTTAATTCTTAATTAGATAATTTAACTTAATTATCCTAGTAGCTTAATTAACTAAGTGAACTAATTTAATTGCTAAATAATTAGGAGCTAGATAAATATTTAATTATCTAGAAATATGACATGACCATAAGAATGTAATTAAATAATTAAAATATAATTAGAAATCCTAACTAAACTAGTTTAATAGAAACTAGATGAATTAATTATTTAATTAAAGTGTAAATAAGTAATTAAAATGAACCAATAGAAACAAGTGTGGAGGAAGTCAAAGTCAAGTCATGAACCAATTAGGAGTAGTCAAAGAAAGTGACCACCAATAGGAAGCAAGGTAAGCTTGCAAGTAAAAAAAATGACCACCCAATAATTCTTTAGGAGTGCACGGCCAAGTAATTTTCTAGGACAATCTAAGGAGACAACTTTGAATAAGCATTTTAGGCCAAAGAAAAAGATGAAGTCAACAATAGTAGCTTGAATTTGATTAGTAACTAATTAATCCTAATTTGGTTAATCTAATGGCCTAATTAACAAGCTAAGTGAACTAATCTAATTATTAATTAGTGATGATCTAATTACTAATTAAATGTCCTAATTTTATTTAGAGACTATGATATATGCCATAATATGCTTAATTAATTAGTTATATAGTTAGAATGTTAATTAAGTGAAATTAGGAAACTAGACCTAATTAATTAACTATTAATTAGCATACAATTAGGTTTTAATTGAAAACAATTAAGTCCCTAATCCTATGAAGAGCCACATGGTCATGCATCTTGGAGAGCTTCTCCAAGGTTCTTGAATGGACTTTTATGACCAATGGATGGCATTTAGTGACTTAGACCATGTGAAGACCATGTGCATGCATGTGAAAGCATTCAATTATGCTAAATAAATTTTTATCTCTCCATTCTTTCACTCCTACGGCTGCCCACTTCAATTCAGCCCTCTATTTTTATTTTTTATCACACTTAGTAACACAAAGACCATTCTCTCTCTTCTCTCTCTTCCAATTTGTCAAGAACACCAAGAACAACACCATGAACTTCACCTTCTTCCTTTCTTGAGTTATTCGGTCACCACCCATAGAACCACTTCCAATCTTCCATAATTTTATCTAGCTACATATCTTGAATCCTCTCATCAATCCAAAACACTTTCATGCTAAGAACTTCTCAAAATTCTATCATCTACAACCTTGTCCTTCAAGTTAAAGATCAAAAAGTTTATGTTTTCCTTCTTGTGAGGAATTTGGTCAACCACCCTAAGACCACCCTTCAAGATTGTTTAATTTAATCCAACCATAGATCTTGAATCTACATGATATTCTATGCAACTTTCATGTTGGAGACTTTCTCTAAATCATTCATCTTCATGGACTTTCTTCAAAATCAAAGTTATTGGGTTTTTGAGGTGAAGTGTAAGGAAACTTCATTTCTTCTATCTTTTTCATGTTCTAAACCATGTTTGATCCATGGTTCCTCTTAATCAAGTTTAGTATACTAATTTCTATGTATTTTGTTTTGTATTTGAGAAGCCTTTGGTGGTGAAGGACTTGGAAAAAGAAGCAAATCAAGAAGTTTTTGAGGATCTTCAAGAGGTAAGAGGGAGATCCATCTCACCAACCAAGTATAGTGGTGAGAGATGGTCTTATATTTGATGGATGGTGAATCCGTGTGAGGATTCCAATCCATGGTCATGTAATAAATTATGTGTGTTTATGAGCTTTGATTTATTTGCTTATGCTTGATATGCTTTGTATGATTTTATGGCTTTGATGATATGCTTATATTATGCATGATAAGTATATGGCATGCTTATAGTATTTATGATGAAATATATATATATGTGTATGTCATGATGTGGTGATGAAAAGGAATTCAATTTTTGGCTCCAATAGCCAAAGGAACGGGTTCGGTTATTGATGCCCTTGATTAGGGTTCATGTTGAAAATTTTCAAGAACAAGGGAATTGATTTTTGGGTCCTTAGGACAATGAGAATTTTAGCCAAGACACCTCAAAATAGGTGTTCACAAATTAATATTTTCATGAAAAATAATAATGGATGATTTGAAGAGTATGGAAAATAAACAAAGGGTTTATTTTTCAAGAGAACAAGAATACGGTCTTTGAGGAATTTTTATTGATTTATTTTATGTAAAAAGATCCTAAGTGTTTTTCTAAATATGAGTTTTGAATGAAACAGGCAAACATTGATTTTAAGGATTTGCAAAGAAAGTGAACAAGGATTTGCAAAGAAAGTAAAAAAAAAAAGAATTTGTAAAGAAAGTGAAAAAGGATTTGAACAAATGGGTTTGGTTTTTATAACCATCAGTACTTCGGTTTTGAAAATAAAATTTTAATGGTTTTGTTTGTGTAAAACCATATCAATTTAGAAGGAAAAATGTTTTGATAATTTTCAATAGTCATGTCCACATTTTTGAAGGCTTATAATGCCTAGATTTTGATGAAACAAAGTAAATTTTCAAGTGGAAATATAATTGATTTAATACAAGGAATTTGAAAAGTGAATCAGAGCATTTTAATCACTTGAGAAATTAAGTTTTTGTAAACGAAAATGTTTTCAAACTTCAATTTATTTTGAAGAAGGTTGTGTTTGGAAATGATTTGGAAAAAATGAAGAATATAGTAGTATTATGAAAATCTACTAACATATAACTTATTTTGAGTTTTGAAGTACGTTAGAAAATGTTAAGTTTTGAAACATTGATTTATATCAATGGAAAAGTGATTTTGTGAATTATATTTTGGAAAAGGATTTCTTGAATTAAGAAATGTGGAAAATGATTTTTTTGAATAAGGAAAATATGAAAAATAAAATACAAAGTTATATTATTTTGAGAAAAGTTAAAAAGGAATTTTCGAAGGTTAAGAAATATTTTTTGTAATGAAATTGTGATGAAAAATGTTTTACGTATCTTAAAAATGTGATTTTTAAGCTACGCAATTTGAAGAATGTGTTGAAATTAATATTAATTTATTTAAGTCCAAAATAATGTTTGGAATATTGAGGAATATTTTACGTAATTGTAAAATGTTGAAAAATATTTTACGTATCTTAAAAATGATTTTAAATATAGTAAAATATTTCTACGAGATTTGAAAAATGTTAACGTATTTCTACGTGATTTGAAAAATGTTAAAATATTTCTACGCGATTTGGAAAGCGTTTAAATATTTTACACTATTGAAAATATTATTGAAAAATCACTACGTGATTAAATAATGATAGAATATTTTTACGTAATTGTGAAAATGACAGAAAATCTTATGTGATTTGGAAAGTGTTTTAAATATTTTGAGAATGATGGAAAATGATTTACGCAACTTAAAAGAATGATTTTTAAGTTACACGATTTTGAAAATGGTGGAAAATCGTTACGCAATTTGAGAAATGTATATTTTTATGCGATTGAAAAAGATGTTGAAAAAATTTAATACGTGATTTAAAGGTGCAACAGAAGAGTTGCAATATTTTGAAAACGTAATAAAAACATTTTGGAATTTTAAAAACGTAACAAGAGTGTTACGGTATTGTGAAAATGTAAAAGAAGTGTTATGGTATTGTGAAAATATAACAGAAACATTTTAGAATTGTGAAAATGTAACTGAAACGTTTTGGAATTCTGAAAACGAAATGGAAATGTTGCGCAATTTTGTGAAAACACGACGAAAGTGTTTTATAACTATGAAAATGTGATAATATGATTTTCCTGTTAAAAATATAGTATAAATACTGTAGAACCAGTATATGGATGCTATGTGAGAAAATGACATGTTTTGCCTGTGATTGGCATTTGGTGCATTATACATGCATTGGAAAGATATGTCTGTGATTGGATTTGGTGCATTATTCGTGCATTGGAAAAATATGCGTTGAAGCATATGATTACATTGAACAAATGAAATTGAAAAGATTTGGCCCTTTAGGGTTGGACTTGCACTGATATATTCGTGCATTGTATAAAATATAGCTAATAGCTATTATGGCCCTTGTGGTTGAAGAGGGAATGAGAATTGATAATGAGTTCTATGATGGATCTTGGGGGCGTCAAGGCGCGGCGGTCGACCAGTGGACAGTTGGCGAGTACCTTGTGCCACTTGGCGATGCAGTCTGTTGCAACGCATTGACGATACCCGACAAGAACACGATTCTTTTCAACGACTGGGAGATTGTCTTTGGGCTAAGGCTGACAATTAACCAGAGCATTCTTCTCGAAATTGTGAAAACCTCCATGGAGTTGTTTTTGATAAACTGAGTCTTTGTGCATATGCATAAATCTGAGCATTTATATCTGTGTGATATATTAATTGAGGAATATTGGTTATGACAATTGTTTTGAGTACTTGGATGATGATTGAATTGATAAATGATTAGATGATGATAGTTGATTAATGCTGATAGCATAATTATGGTATGATCTATTTGTATGATATTACTGTTTGTGTTATCTCTGTGCTGCCATGTTGGTATTGGTGTAGGTGATCTCACCTTTTTGTTATATTATTTTGCTTTGTCTGTATTGTTAAAATTATACAGTAGAAGGAATGAGTTGTCTTAGACATAACGAATGGTAGATACTCAAAGATTGATGGAAACATTGAAAAGTGGCTGTCTCAAGTTTCGAAGATGTGCCGGGTAGACAAGGAGTAAAGTTTTGATGCATCAAGTTGATACAAGAGAAGGAACAAGTATGTTAAGATTTAATGTTAGTGTTGTACCGTGCTATTAAGTAGGACCCGTCATGGAGTTTGCTACTGTTAAAAAAAATAAGTCTATTAATTTTATATTTCTCTTTAAATTGTGATATTAATTGGTGTTAATATTGTATAATGAATAGTTGAAACATGATTTTCAATATTACCTAATATTTTCAGTAAATTTACGTTTCAGTAAAGAAGAAATTTTAAAACCCATCTTTTATGACTCAAACTTTGTGCAAACTTCTTTTCAGATTATGAGTCGGGAGTTGGAAATGTGATGCCCTAAGGAGGGTGTTACATTAGTTGGTATCAGAGCACGGTTTGAGTCTTTTGGGGTTTGTGGTTAGGTCTATTTTGCTTGTGTTGTATTCTCTGTGTTTGTTTTCCGAAAGGAAATAATGTTGTTTATAATGGATATTAGATCCATTGTATTTCAATCCACAAGCCTCAAATAAAAAAAAAAGGAATGGCTCGGGATAGTTATACTTGTGTAGAAGTGGAACATGTTACTAGTAATACAGTTACAGCTACGGGAGCAACGGGAGCAATGTGGAAAGACGACTGCACGAACAAAGGTTCGCTGTTTAGTGGGAACTGGAATTTGAAGTTCAGGATCTGATGAAAGAGAATCAGTATTGGAATATAAGATTTCGTAATTTTGGAACCTGGTATTTTTTTTTAGGATATTGAGAAAGTAATTGATTTTGATGGAAAATGTATTTATAACCATTGAGGAAACCAAAAATAGTAAAGGGTGTGAAAGAAAGTACTTAAATGAAGGAATGTACGTCAAGGAAACAAATTGCAGAAAAGTTGGACACATTTTCCCAGAGATTATGCTCTTTGAAAACAGAGTTTTCTATTAGTAAAATTTTTGATAGTAAGGGAAGTTGTTACTATAAATGGAACGGGAGTGTTCTGAACGAAAGATTTAAACAATAGAGATTGTGTCATTGGAGCTAATCTTATAAATCATACTGAATATTTCTGTGAGTGACCTATTCTTTATAACATATGATTGAGTAGATCAATTATATGTTAGAGTTATTCGTTATCCTCTGATTTGTTTACTTCTGTTTCTATTCTTAGCTAATCGAGCTATTCAAGTTATTCAAATTGTTGTTATAGATCAAAACTTTGTGTTAGTTTGATCTGTTGTTCAAAATTTTTGTGTTAGTTTGATCTGTTTCATAAATAGACGTGGTCTTTGAAAATGGATTGGTTATTTTCCAACCATATCCAATGAAATTATTTCAACAGAGTGTGAGTAATCCAGAGAAAATTCATTTTTGAAAATCGAGTTACATCCAATTCTTTGCTAGATATGTTCGATAACAAGTTCGATTCATTTTGTTATCTTCCATGATATTTTCTTTCATCTCCTGCAATTGAACGAACAAGAAATGATATTCCTATTTAACTCTATGTCATAGTATTTGGTATAGTGCTGTGGAAAGGAGAACTCGGTTAGTGAGACATTTCCTGTTAAAAGAAAAAATCTAGAATATGTAGTGATACGAGGGTAAGGAAATTTTAAGTAATACATTACATTAGTTGAAAGTTATCTGAGAAAAAACTATTCTAGGCATGAATGAAGATTGGTTGTCGTTATGTTGGTATCAGAGATATGGAAATTCTTTCTTTCTGGAGTAACATTCAACATCTTCAGTAATTATAAGCGTTTGAGATATCTGTTTGATCAGGAGAAGT
Source organism: Ormosia semicastrata (assembly GCA_029884595.1). NCBI lineage: Eukaryota > Viridiplantae > Streptophyta > Magnoliopsida > Fabales > Fabaceae > Ormosia > Ormosia semicastrata. The sequence continues at coordinate 58,541,677 of JAQQTO010000060.1, forward strand.
TGAACATTAGCAAAAAGATTTTGTTGGTTAGAATAGTATAGTAAGATGTAAGATAGGAAGCTTCATGAGAATTAGAAAATAAGATAAAAGAGTAATGTTCATATTTATTTTGAGAGTGTGAAATCATGGTTATTAAATTTCGAGGACGAAATTTCTTTTTAGAGGGGGAGTAATGTAACACCTCAAAATTTTCTCTCTTAAACAGTAATTTTGAGAGTTAACAAAATTTTACTGTTCAGTAATTTCTAGATACTGTAAAATTATTTTGATTATTCCATCAGCATATTTGATCGTTTTGAGTGATTTACTCCGAGTCAGGAAAATAAAAATTTTTGGGTCGGGGAAAACTTTACGTAATTTAATTTTTACCATTAGGTTTTAATTATTTTACGTGATCTGATTTGATATTTGTGAGTTTTCTAATATTTGTGATTTTTGTGAATGATTATGAAATTTTTTACTGTTTGTGGGCCCAGGGGGTGTATGTGGGCCCAGGTGGCCATACGTGAGCCTAGGTGGATCCCGCAAAGTGAAAAAAAATTTTACGCATAGAAAAATTTGTACTGTTTAGACGGAGACAGGGGATCTTACTAAACCTGAATCCGGAAACAGTTTTAGAAAATTTCCTTTACTGTATTTTATACTGTATTTAATTATTGGACGATAAAAATATAGTAAATATATTCTTTCGTGGGGTTATAACAAATAAAAATAAAATTCTATACTGTTAAATCAACATTGGTGGTTTGGATATCCACCATCGATTTAATCACCGTTGGAGATTTAATTTTGATTTGATCAAGGGTGGAGATTTAGTCTTAAAAAGTGACAAAGACCATTTATGACCATTGGATGAAGAATTAATCAAGGGTAGAGATTTGGTCTTCTAAAATGGTTAAGACTAATTAGGACCCTTGGATTTAAAAGTAAGAAGGAGTAATCTTGACCCTTTATTTTGGAGACACATCTAATGGCTAGAATTTAAAGGAAAAAGATCCAATGGCCTAGATTGAGTCTTCTAAAAATCAAAAGTCTACCTAAATCCTAACCATTGAATTAATCAATTGCTAGGAATGCTTCAAATAATGGCTTGAAAAAGATGACAATATTATTGTATGCATAATGCAAGGAGGGGACGGTTTTTGTAGTATTTTGGAGCTAAAGGTGATTTGATGACCGTTATTACTTGTCATGGTCAATAATACATCATTCTTGACCATTATTACTTTGTTTGCTTCCTTAGGAGAATGCTTGGAGGGGGGCACGGTTTTGGTGGCTTAATAGCTTAGCCAAGTTTCAAGACATCAATTATATGTTGTCTTGGTCATTATTGATTAGTAACTAAATTAAATGTTAAATTGTTATAATTTAATTCTTAATTAGATAATTTAACTTAATTATCCTAGTAGCTTAATTAACTAAGTGAACTAATTTAATTGCTAAATAATTAGGAGCTAGATAAATATTTAATTATCTAGAAATATGACATGACCATAAGAATGTAATTAAATAATTAAAATATAATTAGAAATCCTAACTAAACTAGTTTAATAGAAACTAGATGAATTAATTATTTAATTAAAGTGTAAATAAGTAATTAAAATGAACCAATAGAAACAAGTGTGGAGGAAGTCAAAGTCAAGTCATGAACCAATTAGGAGTAGTCAAAGAAAGTGGTCACCAATAGGAAGCAAGGTAAGCTTGCAAGTAAAAAAAATGACCACCCAATAATTCTTTAGGAGTGCACGGCCAAGTAATTTTCTAGGACAATCTAAGGAGACAACTTTGAATAGGCTTTTTAGGCCAAAGAAAAAGATGAAGTCAACAATAGTAGCTTGAATTTGATTAGTAACTAATTAATCCTAATTTGGTTAATCTAATGGCCTAATTAATAAGCTAAGTGAACTAATCTAATTATTAATTAGTGATAATCTAATTACTAATTAAATGTCCTAATTTTATTTAGAGACTATGATATATGCCATAATATGTTTAATTAATTAGTTATATAGTTAGAATGTTAATTAAGTGAAATTAGGAAACTAGACCTAATTAATTTACTATTAATTAGCATACAATTAGGTTTTAATTGAAAATAATTAAGTCCCTAATCCTATGAAGAGCCACACGGTCATGCAGCTTGGAGAGCTTCTCCAAGGTTCTTGAATGGACTTTTATGACCAATGGATGGCATTTAGTGACTTAGACCATGTGAAGACCATGTGCATGCATGTGAAAGCATTCAATTATGCTAAATAAATTTTTATCTCTCCATTCTTTCACTCCTACGGCTGCCCACTTCAATTCAGCCCTCTATTTTTATTTTTTATCACACTTAGTAACACAAAGACCATTCTCTCTCTTCTCTCTCTTCCAATTTGTCAAGAACACCAAGAACAACACCATGAACTTCACCTTCTTCCTTTCTTGAGTTATTCGGTCACCACCCATAGAACCACTTCCAATCTTCCATAATTTTATCTAGCTACATATCTTGAATCCTCTCATCAATCCAAAACACTTTCATGCTAGGAACTTCTCAAAATTCTATCATCTACAACCTTGTCCTTCAAGTTAAAGATCAAAACGCTTATGTTTTCCTTCTTGTGAGGAATTCGGTCAACCACCCTAAGACCACCCTTCAAGTTTGTTTAATTTAATCTAACCATAGATCTTGAATCTACATGATATTCTAAGCAACTTTCATGTTAGAGACTTTCTCTAAATCATTCATCTTCATGGACTTTCTTCAAAATCAAAGTTATTGGGTTTTTGAGGTGAAGTGTAAGGAAACTTCATTTCTTCTATCTTTTTCATGTTCTAAACCATGTTTGATTCATGGTTCCTCTTAATCAAGCTTAGTATACTAATTTCTATGTGTTTTGTTTTGTATTTGAGAAGCCTTTGGTGGTGAAGAACTTGGAAAAGGAAGCAAATCAAGAAGTTTTTGAGGATCTTCAAGAGGTAAGAGGGAGATCCATCTCACCAACCAAGTATGGTGGTGAGAGATGGTCTTATATTTGATGGATGGTGAATCCATGTGAGGATTCCAATCCATGGTCATGTAATAAATTATGTGTGTTTATGAGCTTTGATTTATTTGCTTATGCTTGATATGCTTTGTATGATTTTATGGTTTTGATGATATGCTTATATTATGCATGATAAGTATATGGCATGCTTATAGCATTTATGATGAAATATATATATGTGTATGTCATGATGTGGTGATGAAAAGGAATTTAATTTTTGGCTCCAATAGCCAAAGGAGCGGGTTTAGTTTTTGATGCCCTTGATTAGGGTTCATGTTAAAATTTTTCAAGAACAAGGGAATTGATTTTTGGGTCCTTAGGACAATGAAAATTTTAGCCAAGACACCTCAAAATAGGTGTTCACAAATTAATATTTTCATGAAAAATAAAAATGGATGATTTGAAGAGTGTGGAACATAAACAAAGGGTTTATTTTTCAAGAGAACAAGAATACGGTCTTTGAGAAATTTTTATTGATTTATTTTGTGTAAAAAGATCCTAAGAGTTTTTCTAAATATGAGTTTTGAATGAAACGGGCAAACATTGATTTTATGGATTTGTAAAGAAAGTGAACAAGGATTTGCAATGAAAGTAAAAAAAAAAAAGATTTGTAAAGAAAGTTAAAAAGGATTTGAACAAATGGGTTTGGTTTTTATAACCATCGGTACTTCGGTTTTGAAAATAAAATTTTAATGGTTTTGTTTGTGTAAAACCATATCAATTTAGAAGAAAAAATGTTTTGATAATTTTCAATAGTCATGTCCACATTTTTGAAGGCTTATAATGCCTAGATTTTGATGAAACAAAGTAATTTTCCAAGTGGAAATATAATTGATTTAATACAAGGAATTTGAAAAAAGAATCAGAGCATTTTAATCACTTAAGAAATTAAGTTTTTGTAAACGAAAATGTTTTTGAACTTCAATTTATTTTGAAGAAGGTTGTATTTGGAAATGATTTGGGAAAAATGAAGAATATAGTGGTATTATGAAAATCTACTAACATATAACTTATTTTGAGTTTTGAAGTAAGTTAGAAAATGTTAAGTTTTGAAATGTTGATTTATATCAATGGAAAAGTGATTTTGTGAATTATATTTTGGAAAAGGATTTTTTGAATTAAGAAATGTGGAAAATGATTTTCTTGAATAAGGAAAATATGAAAAATAAAATACAAAGTTATATTATTTTGAGAAAAGTTAAAAGAAATTTTTGAAAGTTAAGAAATATTTTTGTAATGAAATTGTGATGAAAAATGTTTTATGTATCTTAAAAATGTGATTTTTAAGCTACGCAATTTGAAGAATGTGTTGAAATTAATATTGATTTATTTAAGTCCAAAATAATGTTTGGAATATTGAGGAATATTTTAAGTAATTGTAAAATGTTAAAAAATATTTTATGTATCTTAAAAACAATTTTAAATACAGTAAAATATTTCTACGAGATTTGAAAAATGTTAACGTATTTCTACGCGATTTCAAAAATGTTAAAATATTTTTACGCGATTTGGAAAGCGTTTAAATATTTTACACTATTAAAAATATTATTAAAAAATTACTACGTGATTAAATAATGATAGAATATTTTTACGTAATTGTGAAAATGACAGAAAATCTTATTTGATTTGGAAAGTGTTTTAAATATTTTGAGAAAGATGAAAAATGATTTACGCAACTTAAAAGAATGATTTTTAAGTTACACGATTTTGAAAATGGTGGAAAATCGTTAGGCAATTTGAGAAACGTATATTTTTATGCGATTGAGAAAAATGTTGAAAAAATTTAATACGTGATTTAAAGGTGCAACAGAAGAGTTGCAGTATTTTGAAAACGTAATAAAAACATTTTGGAATTTTAAAAACGTAACAAGAGTGTTACGGTATTGTGAAAATGTAAAAGAAGTGTTATGGTATTGTGAAAATATAACAGAAACGTTTTGAAATTGTGAAAATGTAACAGAAACGTTTTGGAATTTTGAAAATGAAATGGAAATGTTGCGCAATTTTGTGAAAACACGACAAAAGTGTTTTATAACTATGAAAATGTGATAATATGATTTTCCTGTTGAAAATACAGTATAAATACTGTAGAACCAGTATATGGATGTTGTGTGAGAAAATGACATGTTTTGCCTGTGATTGGCATTTGGTGCATTATACATGCATTGAAAAGATATGTCTGTGATTGGATTTGGTGCATTATACTTGCATTGGAAAAATATGCGTTGAAGCATATGATTACATTGAACAAATGAAATTGAAAAGATTTGGCCCTTTGGGGTTGGACTTGCACTGATATATTCGTGCATTGTATAAAAGATAGCTAATAGCTATTATGGCCCTTGTGGTTGAAAAGGGAATGAGAATTGATAGTGAGGTCTATGATGGATCTTGGGGCGTCGAGTAGCGGCGGTCGACAGTGGACAGTTGGCGAGTACCCTGTGCCACTTGGCGATGCAGTCCGTTGCAACGCATTGATGATACTCGACAAGAACACGATTCTTTTCAACGACTGGGAGATTGTCTTTGGGCTAAGGCTGACAATTAACCAGAGCATTCCTCTCGAAATTGTGAAAACTTCCATGGAGTTGTTTTTGATAAATTGAGTCTTTGTGCATATGCATAAATCTGAGCATTTATATCTGTGTGATATATTAATTGAGGAATATTGGTTATGACAATTGTTTTGAGTACTTGGATGATGATTGAACTGATAAATAATTAGATGATGATAGTTGATTAATGCTGATAGCATGATTATGGTATGATCTATCTGTATGATTTTGCTGTTTGTGTTATCTCTGTGCTGCCATGTTGGTATTGGTGTAGGTGATCTCACCTCTTTGTTATATTGTTTTGCTTTGTCTGTATTGTTAAAATTATACAGTAGAAGGAATGAGTTGTCTTAGACATAACGAGTGGTAGATACTCAAAGATTGATGGAAACATTGAAAAGTGGTTGTCTCAAGTTTCGAAGATGTGTCGGGTAGACAAGGAGTAAAGTTCTGATGCATCAAGTTGATACAAGAGAAGGAATGAGTATGTTAAGATTTAATGTTAGTGTTGTACCGTGCTATTAAGTAGGACCCATCATGGGGTTTGCTACTGTTGAAAAAAAATAAGTCTATTAATTTTATATTTCTCTTTAAATTATGATATTAATTGGTGTCAATATTGCATAATGAATAGTTGAAACATGATTTTCAATATTACCTAATATTTTCAGTAAATTTACGTTTCAGTAAAGAAAAAATTTTGAAACCCATCTTTTATAAGTCAAACTTTGTGCAAACTTCTTTTCAGATTATGAGTCGGGAGTCGGAAATGTGATGCCCTAAGGAGGGTGTTACAGCTATTGTCCAATGGATAATAGAACGTACCTAGATTTTATTAGTCAGATAAAATCTTAGAAAAGAAAAATTTTGAAATCCATTCCTGGCTTCAAGTTTAGTGAGCTCCCCTGGCACTGCTTCAAACACACAGAAAGTCAAAAACAATAATAAAATAATCAACATAAAGCAAACAATTCATAAAAATCACAGAAAAACACAAATAATAGGAAAAGGAATTTTGAGGTGTTACAACTCTTCCCCTCAAAAAGGAATTTCGTCCCCGAAATTATCATACCTTAGAATAACTGCAGATATTGCTCTTTCATTCTGTCTTCTAATTCCCACATCACATCTCCAGTCACCTCATTCCAGATTACCTTTACTAAGGCAATTTCTTTTCCTCTGAGTTATTTCACTCTTCTATCTTCGATCTTAACAGGAAGTGTCTCATAGGTTAAGTTCTCTTTTAATTATATTGTATTAGGTGGTATAACATGGTTTGGATCAGGAACATATTTTTGCAATTGCGATACATGGAAGACATTATGAAGGTTAGAAAGAAAAGGTGGTTAAGTTATTTGGTATGCTACCGGACCAATCTGACAGAGAATTTGACATGGTCCGATGAATTTAAGAGTGAGCTTTCTAGATTTAATAACCCGGCCGACCCCAGTCATGGGTGTGACTCTTAAAAATACATGTTCACCTTCCTTAAACTCAAGGGGTCTTCTTCTCTTGTCGGCATAACTCTTCTGTCAACTCTGAGTTGTCTGCATTTTTCCCTGGATCATCTTAACTTTTTCTGTTGTTTGTTGTACAAGTTCGGGTCCTAACACAAGATTTTCCCCATCCTAGTACACCTTCTTCCATACAAAGCCTCATAGGGTGCCATCCCTATGCTTGCGTGAAAACTATTATTATAGGTGAATTCTATCAGAGGTAAGAATCCATCCCAACTCCCAGTCTGTTCCAAAACACAAGCTCTTAACAGGTCTTCCAACAACTGAATTATCCTCTCTGATTGACCATCTATTTGCAGATGAGAAGCAGAACTTAAACGAAGTTTTGTCCCCATAGCTTATTGCAGACTCTGTGAAAACCTTGAAGTAAACCTTAGGTCTAGATCAGAAATAATACTAGAAGGTACACCATGCAGTTTAACAATTTCATCAATATATACCTGAGTCAATCTCTCTATTGAATACCTTATGTTGATGGGTAAGAAATGTGCTGACTTTGTAAGCCGATCAATGATCACCCATATGGAATCATAACCCTTTCGATTCTTTGGCAGTCTAACAACAAAGTCTATTGCAATGTCATCCCATTTCTATTCTGGAATAGCTAGAGATTGTAACATTCCTGAAGGTTTCTGATGCTCAACTTTAGCATTCTAACAAACTAGACAACATGCTACATACTTGGCTACGTCCCCCTTCATTCCTTGCCAACAATATAACTGCTTCAAATCCTGATACATCTTAGTCATTCCTGGATGCATACTCAACTTGCTCTTGTGGGCTTCGTCAAGAATCAGTCTTCTAAGCTCTAAATTACTCGGTATACAAACTCTATCTCTGAACCTCAGAATTCCATCCAATCCTTCCTTGAATTCTAACACAGCGCCTTGCTTCACTAGCTCCCTTTCATCCTGCAAGTATTTATCACTCCTTTGTTTATCTCGAATTTCTTCCATAAATCCATTTGAAATAGTAAACATGTTCAAGCAAAGTCTTCCCGGTGCTGATTCCAGAGATAATCACATATCCCTGAACTGTTCTATCAATTCTCTTTCCTTGATTATCATAGCAGAGACACTAAGTATCTTCCTACTCAAAGCATCTTTTCGCTTTTCTAGGATGATACTGAAGTTAGAAATTATAGTCTTTCAAAAACTCTAACCACCTCCTCTACCTCATATTTAGCTCCTTCTGGTCAAACAGATATTTTAGACTCTTATGATCACTGAAAACATTGAATGTTGCTACATACAGAAAATGTCTCCAGATCTTCAAAGCAAACACAGTAGTATCTAACTCCAAATCGTGAGTAGGGTAGTTCTTCTCATGCATCTTCAAGTATCTCGAAGCATATGCCACCACTTTTCTGTCCTGCAGAAGTACGCAGCCTAAACAATGGTGCGAAGCATCACAATACACTTCAAAAGGTTCATTGGGATCAGGTAAAATCAATACTGGGGAAGTAGTCAAACATCTCTTCAACTCTTGAAAACTCTCTTCACAAGCATCAGTCCATGTAAAAGTTTGATTCTTTCTTGTAAGCTGAGTAAGAGGTCCCGCTACCTTGGAAAATCACCCAATGAATCTTCGATAATAACCAGCTAACCCCATAAAACTACGGATCTCTGTTACGGTCTTCGACCTTTCCCATTTCAAAACTGTTTCAACTTTCAATGAATCCACTACAATTCCTTCCTTTGAAATTACATGCCCCAAAAATTGAACTTCCTTCAACCAAAACTCGTACTTTAACAACTTGGCATACAACTGCTTCTCTTTCAGAATCTAGAGAACCACACTGAGATGTTCAACATGTTCCTCCTGACTTCGAGAATATATCAGAATGTCATCAATAAAGACAATGACAAATCTGTCTAGATAAGGATGAAAGATCCTATTCACGTAATCCATGAATATTGCAGAAGCGTTTGTTACTCCAAACTGCATCACTAGGTATTCATAATGCCCATAGCATATCCGAAACACCGTCTTGGGAACATCCTCAACCTTTACACGAATCTGGTGATAACTAGAATGTAAGTCAATCTTAGAGAAAATAGCGGCTCCCTTTAGTTGATCCATCAAATCATCTATCCTCGGAAGTGGATACTTATTCTTGATCGTGATCTTGTTCAATTGGCGATAATCCACATATAAGCAAGAAGTTCCATCCTTCTTCTTAACCAACAGCACTGGAGCTCCCCATGGTGATACACCAGGTCTCACAAACTACTTTTCCAATAGCTCTTCCAACTGCTTCTTTAGATCAGCTAACTCTGATGGTGACATCTGGTATGGTGCCATGGATATAGGACCAGATCCTGGTACAAGATCAATGGAAATTTCTATCTCTCGTTCTAGTGGTAATTCGGGTATCTCATCAAGAAAAACTTCAAGAAACTCATTGACCATAGGAATAGCATTCACATTCACCTCACCCTTGACCTCCAAGGAAAACAGAAACATGTGTCCTTGAGGTCCTTCCCTCAAAGAAGCTTCAACTTGGTTGGCCGTCAAAAATCCAAAAATCTCAGTTTCAGGGAACACTTGGTTTTATTGGAGCAATCTAACAGGATATGGTTAGAAGATAACCAATCCATTCCTAAGATCACGTCTATTTGTGAAAGAGGTAAACAAATCAAATCAACAGAAAAGTTTTGATCTCTAACAGTAATAAGACAGTTTAAGCATACTTGAGAAGTAACAACAGGTTTAGCAGTAGGAGTAGCAATTATCAAGTCAAAAGGTAATGAAGACACAGACAAACCTAGTTGATCCACACAATCATAGGCAATAAAAGAATGGGTCGCCCTTGAGTCATACAGTACAGTTAAAGACTTACCTCCTATGGCACAATCTCCCTTGATCAGATTTTCAGATAGGGAGCCATCTGCTCCACTCATGGTGTAGACTCTCCCTCCTGCTTGAGGTCTTAACGCACGCATATTGCTAACGGAAGGCTCCATCTTTGGTTGTGTATAGTCTCTAGAAAGGCGTCCGGGCTTCTCGCATCTGAAACAAATTATCCCTTTGATTACACACTCCCTTGTCAAATGATCTTTTCCACACTTCAGGCATTTTGGTGAAGATGCTTTGGTTTGACCGAAACTATTGCCACTAGAACCTCCTTCAACTGATTTTTGTTGCTATTGATTCCCCAGTGGCCGCGAATATAGTTTCCAGTTGAATCGGTTGACATTACTATTATCCCCCCTTTGGAACCGAGATGGTCCAAAGTTACAGGGTCTCGTATCCCGAGGCTGATCCAACTCTTCAATCCGATGACACTTGTCCAACAAAGCTAGGAATTGCTCAATTCCTAAAGGCAGCACTACTCGCTTCAGATCATGCCTCAAACCTTCTTCAAACTTCTGAAACTTCCATTCCTCATCAGGATGGAGCTGAAAGTACCTTGAGAACTTTGATAGGCTTTCAAACCTAACAGCATACTCATTGACGATCATTCCCCCTTGCTTCAATCTAAGAAACTCTATCTCCTTGGCGTGCCTCATACTAGCTGGAAAGTACTTCTCCAGAAACTTGCTCCGAAAGACTTCTCATGTGATAGACCTACCATCAGCTACTAACAACCGTTGCGTTCCTGCCCACTAGTCTTTGTAACACCCCCTCCGAAGGGCATCACATTCATACTAACTCCTTATAAATAATTAATTACCCAAGTTATAAAATATTTAATCTTATTTAAATATGGGTTTCAAAATTTCTTTCTTGTGAAAAACATTAATTGATCAAATTAAAGTAACTCAAAATATAATAACTGAATAACATACTTTTCATATAAACAGAGTTTACAACAACTATGCATTCATTATCTTTACATACCAAAAAACATAACACTTAAAACATGAGCCCTTGTCAGAAGACAAATTCCCTAGCTAAGAATTTCTCGACTGATAGAAATTCGACCTAAGGATATATCGAAATTCTCTGTAGGAGTATAGTGAAATTCATTCCACAACTCCCTAATCGATAAAATAATCTCTACATAAGCAACCGTATAAAATGAAGTAATGATCCCATGGCGAGTCTTACTTACTGATAGAGTAATGTCACCACAATACTCTATATGCCCTGTGTCCCAATGAACACGCCAAGCAGTAGCACCTTCAAGAAACTGTGGTCTAAAGAAACCTAACTGGTCCCTCCTTGCAGCCATCGCCGTCTTCACCATAAAAATAGAAACAGATAGAATAAAATAGCAAAGAGGTGAGATCCCTTACATCGCAGGCTTTTTTACTAAACTGCCACTATTAGTAAAACTATTTATCAAATTGCCATTTTTTTAACTATTTACCAAATTGCCATTTTTTTAATTATTTACCAAAATGCCACTCTTTTGAAACTATATACCAAAATGCCATCCTTTTGGCCTACGTGGCATTTTTTAATATTTTCTGGCCCAACCAGGATGCGCCAAGTAGGCTGGCGCATCTACGTAGGTTGCGCCAACACGCTTGGCGCAACCTACGTGGATGCACCAGCCTACGTGGCGCATCTTGGTTGCCCTTTACACAGAAAGCTTCATCCTTTTTGGCACAAGCCTTTAAATTTAAATATTTATTTATAAATTATTTAAATTACTTAATAAAATTTTGTAAACGTTTATTAATGAATCCATACTAATTACGGAAATAAAATATATAATATAAAATTAAAAAAGTGACAAATTTAATATGTTGGTAATATTTAATATTGTTTTAGTTATTATGAAGATTTATTAATTACATAACACATATGTTTCTTTTTTTGTTATTTTTTAAAAATTTATTATTTCAATTTATTGTTCAATTTAAAAAACGATTGAGGTATTAATTATTTGCTTTTAATTTTGTCTTTATGTATGATTTTTAATAAATTTAAAAATAATCTAATCAAATGTACATACATATCTTATTATTGAAGTTATTGAATATGTTTATTTATTTTTACACAAATATTTTAAACAACATATCATAAAAATTAAATGGTATATCCTGTAGAAGAGACGTATCACTTATAGGTTATACTTATACTTGGTTAATATAATCCTTAAAACAAACTTCGATGACTTTCCTTTTATTATTAGTTAAATCATAAGAAAAGTTAGTATTGATAATATGGACATTAAATGCTTCCTAAAAAAGCTTATTAGTCCTAAAAAAGTTTTTAAATGAATTTTTTTGAGTAGGATTCAGATGATAGTGAGTAGGATTCCGATCCCAATAATCCCCCTCCCAAATATTTAGTAATTCGAATTAGTAAAAATTTCGATAGAGTTTCCCCTAAATGTTGGATCTCCCCAAAAGCCAATGATCCTGTTTAATGTAACCAGTTACCACAATCTTTAATAAAATCTAAAACAGTGCGAAAAGCATATATAGTGTAATCTAATTAGGGTACCAAACTTATAAGAAGATATTCTCAATAGTATTTTACACAAAATCACTAAATATAATCACTGAATGTCAATGAGATGGGCCCGCATCAGAATGCGGTGGCCTGTGAGATGGTTCGGAAGAGGAACCTGGCTGTGATGGGTATGGTGGGTAACCTGGTGGTGGGTAAGGATATGATGGGTAACCCTGTGGTGGGTAAGGATATGAGGGGTAACTCGGTGGCGGGTATGGATACGGTGAGTAAGGGTATGGTGGGTAATATGCAGGTGGTGGCTGAGTAGGGGGGTACGTAGCAGTAGTAGGAGGCTGAGTGGGGGGGTATGTAGCAGCGGTAGCAGCGGTAGGAGGCTGAGTCGTATGCTGGCTAGTAGAGCTGGAGTCCTCGGGATGTCGAAGTCGTGTCTGACTGCTCGCTAATCCTCTCCTCCGTCTACGCCGCGTTCCCTGTTGGCTCGACTCCTCGGGCGGCCCTGAAATGTCGTCTGCTGGTGGAGCTGGACGCAGCTGTTCCATCGTAATGCGGTCATGCTCCCGCAATGAGTGTAGGATTTGTGTAGCAGCCTCTCGAGTGACAGTGTCGGTAGTTGAACTGAGCAAATACTCTGCAATGTCTGCCTAATAAACATATATAATTTATGTCATTATACTGAATACAAAATACATATAGTCACTATCGAATTAGTAAAGAGCTTACCGCATTCCCAATAGATGCGCTTGTGGGAGCAATCCAGCGTCTGGTAATTCTTTTATACCAACGCATGTACTCAGAACGCGAACTGAGGGGTGCGACCAATGGGACTCCCCTAACAAGCTTCTCCCTACGACTATCCCAGGTGGCTATATAAACAGCATGTGTAGCTAGCTAATCCTCATCATGCCTACCTGCCAATGTAACGGAGTGCAATCTGTCTGGCTAGAGCGATCTCCGTGGAATGGGCTGGTCAAGACCAAACTGGCGCATGACGCGGTCTGGCTGGTGCCACTCAACAATGTGGAAACATATGAGAGGGACCACTGCCAGTGCAATCTCCCTACCAGCCACATAAAAAGGTGGCAATGTTGCTATATGCTCATCCGTGTATGGTTGCGATATATACTAGGGTTACGCCACCCTTGTTAGCTTATTCTGCTTGCTTGCGCCAACAAGGGTGGCGCTTTCAGTGTCAAGGGCAACCAGGATGCGCCACGTAAGCTAGCGCATCCACGTAGGTTGCGCCAAGCGTGTTGGCGCAACCTACGTGGATGTGCCAGCCTACGTGGTACATCCTGGTTGGCCAGAAAATATTAAAAAATGCCACGTAGGCCAAAAGGGTGGCATTTTGGTACATAGTTTCAAAAGAGTGGCATTTTGGTAAATAGTTAAAAAAATGACAATTTGGTAAATAGTTAAAAAAATGGCAATTTGATAAATAGTTTTACTAACAGTGGCAGTTTAGTAAAAAAGCCCTACATTGCATACCAATATAGTAGCGAAGAAATGATAAACACATACAATATATCATACAGATACATCATGCCATAATTACAATTATGCCATCAACATTATTTATCATCACAACAGATATAATAAACAATAATTACGATCATACCCTCAATAATATCCAAATATTCAATAATTCAATTATTATAAATAATAATTACAATATTGCCCTCAATATTTTCCAAATATTCAACAGTTCAAATATCACACTGATATCAATACTCAATAAATATGTATGGGCACGTAGACTCAATTTCCTACTCCATAGAGCTAAAACTCAGGTCGGAGAGAGTGATCGAAAAGATCTGTCTATACTAACATGCCTCAGACCACGTGCCACAATTCTCATATGTATTTGCACATCTAGCATATACACGACTGTCTTTATCAAATCTTGATTAAGAATAGTGTCTCGGTAAGGATCATCGGTGTGTTGCGTCGGTCAAACCCACGGTACAGAAGAGCTACCAACTGCCCACTGTAGGCAACCCGCACCCCAATGCCCCCATGGTCAACAAGTGACTTACACTACGCATATCGCACCCACTCAAGAGGTGTATTCCCTCCTAGGCAATTAGCCTTATCCAGTCCATCGGACCTTTCCAATGCATGTACAATGCACTATTCTCAGTTCAAATTCATCATCTCATATTTAGGGTTCACACATTGGTCCAACAGTATCTTTACTGTATTTTCATCGCGTAATCATAATTTCACATTTTCTCAATTGCGTAGCTAAAATTACTACTTTTAAATTGCGTAAAAAATTTCTAACGTATTTTAAATCCAAAATAAGATTTTTCTTATTTAATATAAAAAATTAACCTTATTTTTATTATTTGCATATTAGTCCTCCTATATGATAATATTTACATAATAGCCCCTCTTCATAAAATAATATTTATATAATAGCCCCTCTTCAAATAATATTTCCAAAACAGTCCCTCATTAAATAATATTTGCAATAAAGTTCATTTTTTAAGAATATTTTCAATATAGTCCCTCAAAAAATATAATTTTTAATATAGTCTCTCTAAAAATCAGTATTTCTACTGTTTTCTAGAAAATTGTATTTCGTAGTTTTACTTGGGATATTACAGCTCAAAATAATTCTAAAAAAAATTAATCTTCTTTAAAATAAATTGAGGTTCAAACACTTTCAACCTCTCTTTTCCATTCATAAACGAAAATTCCATTTTTCAAGTGACAAAACACTTTATTTCTATTTCTTTAATCCTTGTACTAAATCAATTAAATTTCCACTTTGAACTCACTTTGTCTCACAAAACCAAGGCAATACAAGCCTTCAAAATTCATATATAAATCATTTCTTAACACCTTCATTCCTTACAAAATTACCTAATTGAATTTCTTGTCATAAAATCATTTAATCCTCAATTTGGAAAATGATTTAGAATCCTTAGTCCTCTTGATAGTAATGAGATCGTGTACCTCTAGACTCTTTGGAGTCCTCATACAAAATTTTCCCATCATGTGAATCGCATCTTAAATTACACAGAAATTATCATGCTTTCCAAATCACACATAGGCAAATATACTGTCAAAGTTATAAGCATATCAAACACATATACAAATCATACATACTTATCCAAGCAGTAAAACAATCACACAATATAATCTAATAAACATAAACCAATAATTACACAATCGAGTGAATCAATCCTCACATGGATTTTCCACTCACAAACACAAATAATTCCATTCCTTCACCGCCACATATGGCCGATGAGGTTAATCTCCCTCTTACCCGGTTGATGCTTCCTAGCTCTTTGTAAAACTCTCTTTGTATCAACCATTCACCACCAAATAGATCTTAGAATCACAATAAACACATAGAAATTAGTATCTAAAGCTTGAATAAGATGACCATAGATCAAACATGGTCTTAGGATTCTAAAAATCAAATAAAAAGCTAAGTTTCAAGATTCTTACCTTGAAACCCTATAACTTAAATCCAATATTCAAGCATGAAGATGATGGATTTAGACCAAAGTCTCAACATCAAAGAGTCTTAGAATGATGTGAGGATTCAAGAAATATGGTTGGTTAAAATTAAATAACTTGGAAAGTGGTGCTTGGGTGGTTGCCCATGAGCTCCTTCAAGAAACAAAGCAAGGGCTTTTTGATCTTTAACTTGAAGAACAAGGTTGAAGATGATAGAACTAGGCCAAGATCTTAACTACAAAGTATCTTAGGATTGTGTATAAGTTATATATCTAAGGCTATATAAAATTATTGAAACTTGGAAGTAAGATTTAGAAGTGAAGACCGAATGGTTCAAGAAAGAAAGAAGTTGGAGTTCATGGTGTTTGTTCTTGGTGTTCTTGAATAATTGGAAGAGAGAGAAGAGAGAGAATGGATTAAGTGTCATAAAATGTGAGGAAATGAAAATGAAATAGCCACTTCCCAAGTGTGCAGCCATGGGAGTGCTTGTGTGGAGGGTTCAAGGCTTGTTTTACAAGATTAAGCATAGGCTCACATGAGTGCACATGACCTTGGTCATCAAATGATCATCAAAGATGAATCAAGAACCTCCTAGATCATGCTAGGCAGCCGTGGAGTTCACTGAGGATAGCTAACCAAGTCTTAATTCAATTAGCTTTCTAGTTACACTTAGTTAATTTAATTAGTTACCTAGCTTACCATTTAGTTACAACTAAATTAATTTAGTTAAGCCATTTGGTTACATTATAACTAATTAATTACTTTATTATGTCATTGCATATATCATGCTTAAATCATGTTTCTAAATAATTAGATATTTGTCTAGTAACTAACTTCTAATTATTTAGCAACTAAACTAGTTCATTCGACTACTAATTAAGCTATTAGGGCAACTAAGTTAGATTATCTAGTTACTTAGTAACTAATCAATCTAGCCATTTTTATTGACTAAATCCTAACCATTAAAATTAACTTCATCTTCTAACCATTGATTAAATCTAAGGTTAATATCATAAGCTTCTTGATCAAGATTGCTTTCACACCATTGATTAGATCAATGGTGAGGATCTAAGGCTTTTCCATCAAGTTTTCCATCCAACGGTTCACAACAAAGTCCAGTGACTAAGTTTGACCAATTTCTATTGGTTAGTCATAAAGCTTAGTAATGATGAGCCATCATGATCTTTAAGATATTTAACTTAGATATTTTCAGCTTTCATGATTACACTTGAGATATTTTATCAATATATTTTCCCAGTAGATATTTATTCCTAGATATTTACTAGGTGAGTCACCACCTAATTTTCTAGAACAGTTGAGTCAGTATGGTGAGTCGTAGTGCAGAGTCACCAGCTGAGTCATCAAGATATTTTTCTAACAGATATTATCCAATGGATAGCAGCTACTGCTATTATTACACAATAGGTAATGGAAAACTTAGATACAGAAAATCTCCGTCAACTGTTCCCGATTTCGGGTTTAGTAAGATCTCCCAATCCCGCCTTGACAGTCCGGAACTTTCTGGTCTAGTAAAAATTTTTATTTTTCCGGGCCCGCCTCAGGTCCACCCCGGGCCCACACACAACTCAAAATAACACTAAAATAATCAAACACTCAGAAAGTTCTACAAAAATTCACAAAAATCATAAAAATTATAAAACTCATATTTTCAGAAAAAATGAAATTCGGACATACAGTTTTCAAGATAATATTAAAATATCAAAATAATATTAAAATATTCAAAATAATTAAAAAAATCCTAAAAATTCATTTATTTCAAGAAAAACAAAAAATTGGGGTGTTACAGTCTTCACCATCTCCAACGAGCATGAAAGTAGCATAAGCTACCTTCCTTTCATCTGTGCATCTCATGTCTCTAAAGATCTTCTCCAACTCCTTGATCCAAAGATCTGCTTTCTCTAGATTAAATTTGCCTTTAAACTGTGGAGAATTGTTGCGGCGAAACTCTGACAAATTGTGAGTCTCAGTTGTCGCTTCCTACTCTTAGGTAGCCCTCTAATTCTGTTGTACTAACACATCAACCATTCTCTACATCGCTTCTACAGCTGTAGCCATACTCTCACTATGGCGTCCCATGTCCACATGCGCACCTCTATCGCGAGCCATCGCCTTTCCTCAACGATAGACTAAATAGAACACAAAGAAAACTAAGCATAGTCATTCAAGCAACATTATCTCCTTTCAGAAACCAAACATAGAGAAACACATAGCACAAATAAGACAGACCTAACCACAAACCCAACAGACTAAACTTGGACTCTGATACCAACCAATGTAACACCCGCACAAGGGAAATTACATTTCAGACCAAACTTACTTTCTTTTTTTTTTCTAAAACTTTATTTTATTTTTAAAACTTTACCCAAGTCATAAATAAGATTTAATATTATAAAAGACAGGTTTTAAAATTCTTTTCACGGATAGCATAACTTAACAGAACATAAACAAACACAAGATATAGATAACTGAACAAAACATTCCACACACACATATATATATACATAAGGAACTAAATGAAACATAAGTACTTAAGACTTACATACCAAAAGGATATAAATACAACTTAAAATAACAAACTTAAATTGGCCCAAGTTCATTACACCTAAGGGAAGGGTCATCCACTAGATCCTCCTCAGGATCCTCACTAGACAAATTCCCTAGCCAGGGAATGTCTCGGCGAAAGGGAGTCTAAGCATAGGATATCTCGGAATTCTCCCTAGGAGAATAGTGAAGATCACCCCACAAATCCCTTAAAGGCATATGAAATTCTAGATAAATTGTAGCACTAAAAGAAAAAGTAGTGACCCCATGGCGGGTCCTACTCATGGATAGAGTAATGTCTCCAAAATACTCTATATGTTCCGTATCCAAATGGACGCGCCAGGCATCAGTTCCTCCATGAAACTGGACTCTCACATAACCCAGCAGATCTATCCTCGCCGCCATCACAGTCTTCAAAGAGTATAAACAGAAAACAAAACAAGCAGAACAAAACATAAAGAGGTGAGATCCCCTAAATCACATACCAGTATAGCAGCAAGAAACAATAATAACAATTAAGTAACCAAGTACAGAATTAATAATTACAGTCATGATATTATCAGCAGATAATTAAATAATACAAATATTTCACCACAAAATATTTACTGACTATGCAAATGCACAATGAACTGACACCTACTCTATGGAGCTAAAACCAAACATCAAAGAGAATGATCGGGGAGTCATGTCTGTATATCGTTAGCCTCAAATCAAGTGCTTTCAAATATATCAGCATATGCATCATGGCTTATACAAGACATTCTACACCTGATTAGGAATAGGAATAGTGTCTTGTTGAGATCATCGGTGCGCTGCACAGTCACCACGGCCCAGTAAAGCTACTTACTGGCCACTTGTAGGATGCCCGTGCCCCGACGCCTCCTAGGTCATTCATAGACCTTCACTACATAATTTGCACCCGCATAAAGGTGTAATTCATCTCCTAGGCATACAGCCTTAACAACAAGTCACCAAGCCTTTCACAATGCATGATCACATGATATGATAAAATCAATAATCAACATCTATATAAATTCCACGAAAAATAAGCCACCACTGGGCTTAAGCCATCAATTGATATCTTTGGGTCTAGTACGTCGGCCCAACAGTAAAACTATTATTTTTCTCAAACGTTAAGCATTTTCACTGTATTTTCATAAGCACGTAACAATTTTTGTAATATCTTCAAACCACATAACATCTTACATCATTTTTCAACCTCGAAGACATTTTAAAACATTTTCCCAATCCTGTAAACATTTTAAGACATTTTCCTTTACTTTTACTAAAAACACACTTAAATAAAACACTTTATATTTCAAAGCATCCTTCAAAACCTATTTCCATCATCATGACCAAAAATTGATTCTTTTTAAATAACAAAAATTTGTTTCATCTTCTTTTTAATTTGCAATTCCTTAAATCCTATTCTAGTCCCCTAATCATCTAAGTTTTCAATCAATAAAACATTTTTGCCTTGGATACCCTATTTTGGGCTACATGGCCGTGAGCCATAACTAAATTTTGGAACCAAAAAACTTGCCTTTCACACATGATTCAAAGCATGTAAAACATTTCAATCATCAATTCATGTAATAGCAATCTCATGCATACCAAAAAAATCACATAATCACATATAGCCAAACAAACATAAATCATCAAATACACACAACCAAGTGAATAAATCCTCACATGAATTTTTCTCTAACCAATCACAAATTTTGTTCCTCACCAACAAGATGGTTGATGAGGTTAATCTCTCTCTTACCTTAAATGATGATCAAAGCTCCTTGATGTCCTCTTGAAAAAGCTTCTATCTCCAAAGAGATCCTAGAACCTTCAAACTTCAAGCTTTGAGAAAGAGATTGAAGATGGGTGATTTTGAAGAAACTCATAACAACAAAGTGTCTCAAAAAGGTGTTTAGATTCAAGAAATGAGGTTGTTTAGAATTGATCAAGATTGGAAGGGGTTTGGAAGGTGTTGGCCAAGAATCACAAAGGAGAGAAAAAAAAGGAAGAGTTTTAGTGTATTGGTTCCTCAAAAACAAAACAAGAAAAGCTTAAGAGAGATAAGAAACTAATTTTGGTCACAAAGCTTCTCTTGGAAGCTCCTTGTGGTCATGGGCCATCAAGGTCTTAGGAGGTTAAAGCTTCTCCTAGAAGATTGTCTCAAAGCTTGTTTAGGAAGCTCTCCTTCCAAGCTTGTCTTGGAAGCTTTCAAAGCTTGTCCTGTAAAATTGCTTTCCAAGCTTGTCTTGGAAGCTTTCTTCCTATTAGTGCAATACAAAAAAGGTCAAAGTCATTAAACTTGACTCCAACAAGCTTCTCTTGGAAGCTTTCTAGTCATCTAACTAGATACATACCAGTAGCTATTACTCAATGGACAAAAGCTACTACTAGAAAACTAGTGGTTATTGTCCAATGGATAATAGAATGTACCTAGATTTTATTAGTCAGATAAAATCTCAGAAAAGAAAAATTTTGAAATCCATTCCCAGCTTCGGGTTTAGTAATCTCCCCCAGCCCTGCGTGAACAGTCAAAATTTTTTCGGCCCCGAAAATTTTTTATTTTTTCAACACTGCCTCAAACACACAGAAGGTCAAAAACAATAATAAAATAATCAACATAAAGCAAACAATTCACAAAAATCACAGAAAAACATAAATAACAGGAAAAGGAATTTCATGGTGTTACACATACAAACCTGTACAAAAATTTAAAAAGATAAAATTACCCCCACAACCTGCAAAAATAATAGTCAAACAGAACATATATATAACAGCCAACCAATAATTACCTACTCTAGGATTTCAACAACCAAGCACAAATTTTTAAAGCAATAGAATATATACAAGTATATCATTAGCATCAAAGTTAACACAGGATAACACCATTAGAAATTTACATAAAAGTACTAGATAAAAAAATCTATTTTCAAACAAATGAGAAAACAAAAATAAAGAAAAAAAAGGGTAAAATAAGTAAATAGAGGTTATTAATGATTTGCACAACTAACAACAACAGGCCTGACTCTCCAAGTATCTCCAATGGAGTTGCCATCTGTAGCGACTGGGATCGCGATGAGAGCGGCGAACAAATGGGATTTAAAAAAAATGAAAATGGAGTCGCCACCAATTTTATTTGAATTAGGAAAAATTGAAAAACCTTTCTTAGAAAATAGTCTTTGAAACCAAATTAGATTCAGGAGTCGATTATGTATAGGGAAGGGTGGAAACTTAATTCCACAACACTTATAATACATTCGTCATGAGATGGTTACCCTAAGTCAATTGTGCAAATTTTTTATAACTTTTGAAAATGTTTATTTTACCCTTTTTTAAAAGATAAACTAAATAAACAAATAAATTATCAAAATTTAAATTTTGCTTGAAGAAATAGGAGTTCTACCCCTATGTATCCCCGTATCCAATGAGAAACTCAAAGTCACATCGTTCTTTAGAAAATGATTGTGGGTTGGTTGATTTTAATAAAAAAAACTTAATGTTTAAAACAAGTTGTTCACAAAGGATTAATTTAAGCAAAAGCAACATTTCAATTGGCATAATGATCTAGGCAACAAACCCAACAGTACACCAAAATGATAAAGTAAAAAAAAGGTCAAACTCTAGTCAAACCACCCACAATCTTATCTTTTTTTATCCTTTTTTATTTCTTTTGTTTTATAATTTTTCATTTTTTTTATCTTTTTTCCATTTTTTTCTCATTTTTTATTTTTTATTTTTTTGTATATTTCATCATTTAATTAAATTTTTTGTATTTTATCATTTTAATATTTTTAATATTTTTCCTATTTTATTATGCTTAACAAAGTACTCTAAAAACATCTAACACGCTAACAAGGCTTAACCAACTAAAAAAAAACCACTAAACATGAAGCTAAAAACCAAACCTAATGACACAAGCCCAAACAAGTAAAGGATCATAGTGTAAAAAGAAATGGGCCCAAACTCTAGACTAACTCAAACTTCAACCTTCCAAGCCCAAAGGAAACAACTCAAAGAACAAATATAAATTAAACAAAAAAGAAATCAGAATAAGATAAAATAGTCAAACTCTAGCCCAACACTGTGAGGAAGCCTAAGAGCAACAACTCAAATAAAACCAAAACTAATCTAAAACACTAAAAGTAACCAAAAAATAAAAAGAACAAAGAACCTTCTATTTGCTGGAGTAGGGACCACGATAGTGTAAGATGGGGATGGTGGCAGCGCGGTAGTTGGCGTAGGTGGCGTGAGGCAGAGACGACCAGGCACGAAGGTCATCACAGATGTAGTGGCGCTATGGTTTAGTGTGGAGCTGAGATTCGCTATGGTGATAAGTCTAGACAGCGAGTCATGCGGCGGTTTGTAACATCCTAATACTAGTACTAATAGTGTTTCCAGAAATTCGCATTAGTAATTAGAATTAGGAATGTTACTTCAAAATATCATCAATATTTATAAAAAAAACACAATTTAAAGATATACGAAAATATGAGTCTGTCTTGGAAATATATTATACATATATTTGAAAATGGAACTTATACAAAGTGTACATTATTGTACTTTATATAGATAGCTTGCCTTCAAGGCACAAAATCTATACAACTAAATATCAAGATTAGAACAAAAGAAAATAAAGTGTCTCTATCAGAGTTCTTCTTCTCATTTAGCTTCATATGCTCTTCCTGGAATCATCATGGAAATCCAAACAAATAGGGTGAGAATTTTACAATACTCAGTAGTCGATTATAAAAAAAAATTATGTCATCATAATAATTCCAACTGTTTCGGGGAAAAATCAAGTGAATCTCATAAATTAAATTTTATAGAAAGGTGGCTAATGTCAAAACAATTTTCCTTTCTCTTCCCGAAATAAAGGTTTAGTTTATTTTGTTTATTAAAAAAATTGTTTATGCAATAAAAGAATTCATCCAATTTCATCATAATCTTAATATCACATCAAAGATTCAATAAAAGATGAGTTCAATTGATAAAAGCAATCTTAAGATCATCATTCATTTAAGATTATTACTTATAATATGTCATCATCATCATCATTCAAATTATCATAATCATCATCATTTAGATCATTACTCATCATATCTCATCGTTCATCATTTATCATTTCTCAAATCGTCAATAGGTAGTGAGGGAATGTCCATCCTCATACTAACTTATTAATGAGGGAATCATCCTTCCTCACACTATCTTTCATTTAGGGTAAAGAAGAAATCATCCTTCCTCACAATACCCTTTATCTAAGATAGGGAGGGAATCATCCTTCCTCACACTACCTTTTTTAGTCAAAATCATACCCAAAAATATGAGGGTTATCTTTCATATATCATTTTCATCATAAACTATATACATATAGTGATTATCCATAAATAATTCAACATACTTTACTTCCCATGCTCAATCATTCTAAATGCATCATAATTACAATTCTGAAATTCAATTGATGCACAACTATACCATACAATGTTCATTTCTAGGTTAAAATCACTAATTTTAGTGAAAACATTTGGAAACACATCAATTAATACTCTTTAGAAGCTTCAATCCTTTAAAACAGCGCAATTCTATTCAAATAAAACTCCTTGTTATTCGAATAGAATGCAAAATTTTGTGTTTTGAAAGGGGTTTATTCAAATAACCCTTTAGGTTATTTGAATAACACTCCACAAGTTCAGATTCTGACGTATTCTGAGTTGTGTTATTCGAATAAAACTTTGGGTTATTCGAATAACACTTTGGGTTATTTGAATAACACCTAAGAAAATTCAATTCCTGGTGTGTTTTATGTTGTTTTATTCGAATAAGCACTTGGCTTATTCGAATAAAGCATACCAGAATCAATTACTGGTGCAACAGAATAGTAACTCCTATTGTTTCTTTTCAAATCTTTCACTTCTCATTCGTTTTTATTTCAAAACCAAGTAACAAAGCATAGAAACCCATCAATAACAATCACTTTAAATTGAGTTAATGCATATACTTAATAATATGCTAACTCATACACCTATGCTTAAACTTCATCAAAACTCCACAAACAACGATCATAATCTCATGAAATTTCATGCAAAACCTCAATCAAAATTTATCTAAGCAGAATGTTCAAGAAACAAAGAATCAAAAGCATAGGCAAAGACCACACAATTCCCCTACCTTAACTCCTCTAGCTTGTTAATACTTTCTTCTTTCTCTTTTCTTGCCTTCCTCCTTCCTATTTTCCTTCTTCCCCTATTTTCTTTTCTTTCTTTCCTTTGTTTTGTTTCTCTTTTTCCTTTCCTTTTTTTGGCCACGAGAGAACAAGAGAGTGAAGAAAGAGTGAAACATGAATGAGAGAAAAGTAATAGTAAGAATAGTCAAAAGTAAGATAAGAAACAGAGGGAAAGGCGATGGAGTAAGGGAGCAAAAGATAAAAATGAATTTGTGCTAAATCTTCTGCATCCCTTAGAAATATTTTAATCTTCCAAAGCTAAGTTTTCTAACTTCCACAAGTGTTATAGAAAATTTTAAGACTTCACTTAGTCCTTTAATCCATAATTCCATAATTTTTCATACATTATTATTCATCAGTTAAGCTTTTAAACACTTATTCAATGTCATTAAAAATACCAAATTGATTCATTTGATTACCTGGAACTTACTGCAGCTCATACCAACCATCTATGTCTTATAAATAAATTTTTCATATTTATTTCTATCATTTCAATTTTTTATACTAAAATTTGAGCTATTACTCACATTCAGTGTTATAGAATTATGCTCAAACTAATCCAAAAATTATCAAAATTAATAGGTAACTTATACTAGTGTTGTTGAGCTTCTATAACCTTGATTAAGGCTATTAAGGTTATAAGGTTAGGAAGGATGTTACACGATTGGTGCGTGGTGGTGGTTCGCACGAGGGACGCGGTGACTCGCAGATCTGGCAGTGCTTGCGATGGCTTGGCTGGTGGTTCTGGGTTTGACTTGCAATGGTGAAGACGATGGTCTCAGGTTGAAGTGGATGGATGGGTTCTGTGTGGTGGTGTGTTGTGGCTTCGGTGACTTGGGGAATTTGGTGAGGTAAGGTTAGGTTGTTTAAGAATGGCAAGGGATGTTGAAGCTGGGTTTGTGTTGTTGATAAAATTTTTGAATGTTGTTGTTTGAGGCTCTATTGTTGGGGGTTCTTATGGAATGGTAGAAGTGATAGGATTGGAATGAGCTCAAGATGTTTGATGTTTTGTCATGTTGAACTTTGGTTGCTACTGTGGTGGAAATCAATAGGTCCTAAGAAGGGTTTAGTGGTTTGTGGCTTGGGAGATGTGGAAAATTTTCCTAGTGGGGTTTCTATTTTGGGTGACTACTTGGGGGACGGGGGTTTGATCATGGTGGCTGTGGTGTGGGGTTAACTTATGCTTTTGATTCTTGCCACAGTACAAAGAAGGAATGACTATGTCCTCTCATTTCCTTCCTCTTTCCAAAGGCACACCGATGCTCTCAAGAATCTCCCACTCTGTGTTTGCTCTCCAGCCTTTTCCTCACTCTCTGCTCTCACTAATCCTTTTTTCTCTAACTCAATCTTTCAATTTCCTTCTCTCTTAATATATTACATGATTTCAGGAATAAAAATCAAAGGAAAAGAGAAATTATAGACAACCCTCTTACTTAGAACAAGAACTTTCTTTTTCTCTCAGAATCTCTGCCTTTCTATTTTTGTTATTTTGGAACCTCGAATTCTTCCTCCTCCCCTCGTTTCTGTTGTATTTATAGACAACAATTGATGTTGAGAAAGGCTAGCCTAGTGTTCAACATATTAGAGGAGAACTAGAGCCTTTGAGTGCATCGTATGGGCTTGCTGACCAGTTTTCATTTTTCTTGCAAAATATCCAAAAATTGCTTAATTAATGATCCTCTGTAGCACTCCTTTTCATCTCCAACGCTCACCCAAGATGTAGGAAGTAGGCAATGGTGGCTAAGAGTTAATTTCGAGCATGGAGCCATAAATGCATAAGTTGAAAGGCTTGCTTTTGTAGAAGTTTTTCTTCGGGCTAGTAATGTGCAGTGGGTATAGGCATTGCAGCCTAGGTGAAGGAGAAGGATTTGCAGAGATAGAGAGAGGGGGTTGTCGTTCATATGGTGCTTCCCTTTTTTTTAAATTGACTAATTGATTAATTTTTTGAATTTTTTCCTTTTTGGGGGGGGTGGTTGAAATGGGTATATTGGGTCATGGGTTTGCATGGACAAAGTGAGAAAATGAATGGGTTAAAACATGATTAGAGGATAGGGTCAAGAATGTGGACTTTTGTTAATGTAATTAATTGAATTTTTATTTCCTTTTTTTTATTTTTTATTTCTAATTTTTAATTTTTTTGAATAAAGAGAAAATAAATTAAAATTGGCTCGGTCAAAATATGGTGTTTATACACCTCGAAGTCAGATAAACTTGAGAAAGTTGTGAGAAAGCTAAAATTTTTAGGAAAAAGTAACACAATTTAACCCCTTTTTCGTGTTACAGCCAACTTCAAGATAAGATCTAGAAATATGGTAGGTATTATAGTAGATAAGGATTGAAAGAACAATGTACTAAATGTTAGAAATGCCTTAGATAGGTTCATAGCCTTAAAGTTTGTACTGGAACAAGACACTTTTAATGTTATCAATGTGTATGCACCCCAAGTAGGATTAGACAACCAGCAAAAGATAAAATTCTGGGAGGATTTAGAAGGTTTAGTTCAATAATATCTCTAAGAGAAATGATTTTTCTAGGAAGGGGTCTATATTGACATTTCGAGAAGAAATCTATAGGGTATAAGGGTTTGCATGGGGGGTTATGGTTTAGGGGAAGCTAATGTGGAAGGTAAAGCTATTCTAGATTTTTCAGTAGCTTTCGATTTCACAATAGCTAACACTTGTTTTAGGAAGTGAGAAGAGCATCTTATCATGTACAAAAGTGGGATTTCTTGCTCACAAATTGATTTCTTATTGGTAAGGAAAACGGATAAAAAGCTTTCCATGGATGGCAAAGTCATCCTTGGATAGAGCTTGACTACCCAACATAAGGTTGTGGTTATGAATATATATGTTAAGATAATAGTAAGGAGAAATTGTCAAGACTGCTCAAGGATCAAATAGGGGTAACTAAACAGAGGAAAACAAATGATCTTTTAGAGGAAGATTTTAGAGGAAAAGATTTGGGAGACACAAAGAAGTGCTAATGATATATGGGATGAAATGGCTAAAGGGATTAGGAAGATAGCAAAAGAGACATTGGTGAATCAAAAGGCTTCGGACCTAAGGCTAAAGAATCTTGGTGGTGGGAAGCAAGTGTTCAAGAGAAGGTTAGAGTTAAAAGAGAGTGATATAAAGCTTGACACTTGTGTAAAAATGATGAGAATTGGGAAAAATATAAGGTAGCTAAGAAAGATATTTAGAAGATAATGAGTAAGGTGAAAGCTAAAAGCTTTCAAAGGGTTATACCAATCTTTAGGCACCAAAGATAGGAAAGGCATGTTTATAGGCTTGCTAAAGGTAGAGAAAAGAAGACAAGAGACTTGGATTAAGTAAAATGTATTAAAGACGCAGAAGGTAAAATCTTTACGAAACGAGATATTAAGGAACGATGGAAAGTTCATTTTCACAAGTTATTTAATGAGGGACATACGACATTATTGGACTCGCATATTTTAAATATTAGAGAGGAGAACCAAAATTATACAGTATCGTAGAATTCGAGAGTTTGAGGTAAAAGAAGCATTGAAGAGGATGGAGAGTAGAAAAGCAATTGGACCAGATAACATACTTATTGAAGTATATAAGTGCATGGGAGAGAAAGATATAAGTTGGCTCAAAAAGTTATTTAACGAGATAATGAGGTGTAAGAGAATTTCAAATGAATAGAGAAAAAGCACTTTGATCTCTATTTATAAGAACAAGGGAGATTTACAGAAATGTACTAATTACAGAGGGATTAAGCTTATGAGTCATACCATGAAATTATGAAAAAGAGTAATTGAACGAAGATTAAGACAAGAGACTCACATATCAAAAAACTAATTTGGTTTTAAGCCTACAAGGTCAACTATGGAAGCAATATACCTTTTACAAGATTTAATACAGAGGTATCCGAGGAAACGAAGAGATCTACACATGGTTTTCATTGACCTGAAAAAGGCATATGATAGGGTTCCAATAGAAGTCTTGTGGAAGGTGTTGGAGAAGCAAGGAGTTCCTATTATATATATTCAAGCCATCAAGGATATGTATAATGGGATTAAAACCAGTGTGTGAACACATGGTGGAACCACAAAGGATTTTCCTACAGCAAAGGTCAACCTTGAGCCCTTCACTTTATACTTTGGTTTTGGACATTCTTCCCCAACTTATCCAGGAGTCAGTTGTAATTGGCTGTTGGACATTGAAGTCTTGTTTTGATGATAACAAACATGAAGATAATGGTAAGATCAAGTCCATGATCTTTAAGAATAGCTTTAGGACTTAAAGTCTTTATGTAAGAAGTCTTCTGGATATCTCAAATGTTTAATAATGTGTTTGAAAAAGCTTTAAACTTGTTTTTCAAAGAACCCAAATAGCACACATTGTTTCAAGCCTTTCTCCTATGTAAAGATAGAAGTTTTATAAGAAAAGAACTCAAATATGTTTTCAAATCTTTACAAATGATTTTCACATGTTAAAATGCCCAACAAACAATTTTTGTAAAGCTAGTTATGGTGGTATTTCAAAACTATAAAAAATAGTCAAGTTTGAGTTTTGAAAAACTGACCTTTGGTTATTAGTTTGATCATAACTTTCAAAATACTGAGTTTTGTTCTGAAACTTATTTTTTAAAAATTTATTCAAATAACTAAAGGGTTATTCGAATAACAAGTTCTAGAATTAAATTCCTCTTTACTATAAAAGGATTTATTCGAATAACAAATGTGTTGTTCGAATAAACACGACCTAGAAACACGCAACAATTATTTTCTACGCATTTAATGTTGAAAGAAATGATACCCAATGGCTCTTTTTCAAAGAACTCTATAAATATATGTTTTTGGGTCATCTTTTACATAGAATCAACAACTTGAAACCAATCTCTTATGCTTTGATTCGTGATTCATTCTTTACAATCTCTTGTGCTCTGTTTTTGCCAAAATTTGAGATATCCTTAAAGAGCTTCATAGGACTTCAATTTGTATTATCTACTCTTGTGAGAGTTTATTATTCATTTATACTTTGATTCTCTGTAAAGAGGGTGAGGCATCCCTCAAAGTTGTAAAAGGTGAGGTATCCCTGTTTTGAGACTCAAGCACAAAGGGTGAGGCATCTTAGAGGTGTGTTGTGTAACATCCCAATTCTGATATCTCGTTAGATTTGATCTATACAAGAATATTCAGTATTGACAATGTTACCACCAACAACCAAACCCATAATATTCACATAAATAAATAATTATGGAGAGCCATGTTCCAATAGTTATATATATACATCACAGCCTCAAAAGGGCATATTGTCGTACATAACTCAAAATAAACTAAGCAAATATAAACTATATACAAGCTCAGTCCAAAACAGCATCTATGTTATGCTAGTCCTCATACATCTTCTTCTTCCCTTTTGAAGAACTTGCACCTAGATTTACATGGCAACACAATCGAGGTGAGAAATAACAAGTGGACTAGTTTCCCTCACAAAAGTAAAAGTACCACCACTAACTTCATACACCGGTAACCTTGACCATACTAGCAAACATGCAAGGAGAATTCAGATCCAACACCTCATTCTTAGGTCATATGATTGTGGACATCATCTAAGTTCACAATACATAGGAAAACAAGCAAATACCAGGTTTGAAAATCAAACTTCCGAGTCACATATCAAACACTAGAACATAAGAATCTTAGCCTCACTTATCCAACAAAGGTAGCCAAATTCATATCTCTAGCTGAACAGTATTTAGAGCATCCCAAAACCACTCACAAATGATTTAGAAATTAACCTCATGTTGAACAAGGTTCTAAACACCAACATAGACATTCTATCACCCTTTGAATATCTAATAACTTCCCAAACTTTTCGTATATGCAAGTTGATAATTCTCTCCAAGAAATATCCCAAAAAGTGCTCAATACACCCTAAAACACTTGCACAAATGATCCCAACAAGTAGGGAATTAAATTAGTATCACAATGCTAATATCACCATTCTGCCCCTGTATCAGCGCTTGAGCGCGCTGAGCACATTGAGCGCTAGCGCCTGAGTGCGTGAACACTATAGCGTGTTCTTCTGGGCAGAACACACCTAAGCATGCATAGCTTCAGCGCTTGAGCACCGAGCACCCAGCAGCATTAACTGCATAATTTTGCAGCACTGGGACACTGTTCTATTGGCACAAACATGAGATTTGATCTCTTTAAACTCGTTTCTTGGTGATTTTGAGTCCCAAACAAGTTCACAAACATGAGGGAAACATAAAACACCAGTTGATTTCATCAAAAATGGATCAAAACACTAAATCACTCATCCAAACCCCTAAAATCAACACTTAGAGCATTTTAGGTCCAAAATGAGAATTTTCAGTTCCTAATAAAACTCTTACCATGAACAAGTCATAAACCACATTTAGAACTTATCCAAGCAAGAAAATCACTTAAAACACCACTAGAACTCAATTTGAAAAATAGCCTAACATGGAAAATGAGTAGAAATCAAGTTTAAAGTATCAAGAACCCCTACCTTCAAGCTCCTTGATGCTGCCTTGATGCTGTAGAATTGAGCCTCAACTCCTAGCCTTGGATTTCTCCTTCTTCTTATGCCTCTTATTCTCTTTTTCACCACTCAAATCTCCCTCCCTTTGTGCTACTTTTGTCCAGCCGTGAAGAGAAGATGAAAAGTGAGAAATAAAAATAACAAAGTCACTTAAAAAAAGTCTAGAAAAAAGGTTGTAATCGTGGAGTGTTACGGGCCTTTAGTTATAACACTACTATTTCTCGATCTACTAAATACACTCAACTTTAGTTAAATCAATATTTTCAAGTTCCAACAACTTTAAAATAAATACTAAGATTCATTAAAAAAGTCATTTCACCAGTATCATAATTTTCCATATGTGACTAGTCAATCCGGCATTAAAACACATAATCAGTATGCCTAAAAATACCAAACAGGCTCCGATTATTCTCAAACTTTAACCACATCACAAAATACACATTTGTGACTTAGAAATAAATTATCCACATCTATTTCCATTAGCTAAGTCATTTAAGCTAATATCTGGGTCATTTTAAGCTACTTTTCACCTTTCGACTTACAGCAAAGTGCCTAAACTAACTCAAATTGTCACAAAATTAAACAAGCATGCTAAGCAAGTATTAAGCTGCCTCTGTAACTATTTACAAGTCTAACATGTTGAAGAGGATGTTATAATAGGTCTAGCATCGGTCCTAGCTTCTTTTTTCTGAGGACAATTCTTGGCGTAATGTCCCAACTTGCCACACTGAAAACATTTGATCTGGTCCATTGTACAGACTTTGTCCCCGTGGTACCTGCCACACTTGGAATACTTCTCTTATCGATCATCCATCTATACTTGCTCGCCTTTCTCTTGTGGGTGACTAGATTTAGAACTACCTTTTCCATATCCACCATCCACTTTCTTTTTCTTCTAAAGGTTTTCCAATCTTCGCTCTGCCTGAAGTTAGAGATTATCAGACTCCACAATTCTACACCTGTTCACCAAGGATGGAAAATCCCTGATTTCCAAAGGCCTCACTGCCCTTTTTACATTTCCTCTTGGATTCAAACCTGACACACTTCTAGTTCTGATTCGGATTGAGTCTAAACTGAGAAGAAAACTTGGACAACTCATGAAATTTAGCCTCATGTTGCCCAATGGTCATAACACCTTGTTGAAGACTAAGAAATTCTATTTCCTTGTCCTCCTGTAAGCTTCTTGGAAAGTACTTCTCTAAAAAGGTATCCTTGAACACTTCCCAAATGATCAGTGTCCCAGCTGCTTCCAACAGTCTCCTAACACTTCGCCACTACTGTTCCGCTTCCCTTCCCAACATGAAGGAAGCGAAGGAAACTCTTTACTCATCTGAGCAAATCATTACCTCAAAGATCTTTTCCAACTCGACCAACCACTCTTTAGCCTTCTCTGGATCGTAGTCACCCCTGAACATCGGAGAATTCATCCTTCTGAATACTGAAATATCCAGAAAATTATGGCTTCTCCCAACTGGTACCTTCTGTGCTGGTGGTGGTACCGATGATGGTACTGGTTGCTGAGGTCCCAACCTCCCTAGCCCTTTAGCAGTTACTGCTGCTTGCTCTCTCATTGCATTGGTGGTAATGGCTACCAACTTTGTCTATTGCCTCATGGCATTGGCCATATCCATAAAAGTTACGGCCATATTCGTGCCTTCACCAGGTGTGTCCTCGGTTTCTCTGATTCGCCTTTTAGGTGCCATAGTTTCTTGTAGACACAAAAACAACACATATTGAGCTACAATCTCAACATCATGTAACTGTGCAACAGTAGCTAATAACACACTATACAAGGCAAGTCATGCAATTTCACTCAAATATCACACATAAGAGACAAAAAATGCACAATTAACTCTAAACATGCCTAAGCATAGTCAGTCCATACCCTGGCTCAACAGGATGAACCAGGCTCTGATACCCCAATTCTGATATCTCGTTAGATTTGATCTACACAAGAATATTTAGTATTGACAATGCTACCACTAACAACTAAACCCATAATATTCATATAAATAAATAATTATGGAGAGCCACGTTCCAATAGTTATATATATACATCATAGCCTCAAAAGGGCATATTGTCATACATAACTCAAAACAAACTAAACAAATATAAACTATATACAAGCTCAATCCAAAATAGCATCTATGCTATGCTAGTCCTCATACAGTTTCTTCTTCCCTTTTGAAGAACTTACACTTGGATTTATATGGAAACACAATCGAGGTGAAAAATCACAATTCTCAGTAGAAGTATTCTAATACCAGCATTGTATACAATCATACAGATTACACAACCATTAAGTTAACACTTCAATCACAAAAGTATGCAATCGCCCATACAATTGTACTGTCATGAGTTCATATCATGGCGGCAACCACCCATACAATTGCCATGCTATGCCTAATTATGTCTAATGTTTATATCTATGCAAGTCCTAAGAGTGAATGCAATTTAAGGATGTCATGAGTCCACAGACGTATTGAGGATACTACCCACCTCAACTACTCTAGGATATGTTATGGTATATCATGGATTCTTAAGCGTAGTGAGGATATAACTCACCTCCACTACTCATCAACACATACAGAGGATATTACTCACCTCACTGTTCAACAATTCTTAGAGAGGATATTACTCACCTCACTAATCTACAATCATGATGAGGAATTACTTACCTCAACATAATGAGGAATTACTTACCTCACTGTTCAATCAATATAAAGAGGATATTACTCACCTCTTTACTCAACAATATAGAGAGGATATTACTCACCTCAATATGGTTCAATCAACATAAAGAGGATATTACTCACCTCAATGTGTTTCACAATAATTCATGCAAAACAATCACTAATTACCTATAATAATTAACACCACAATTGATTAACATGCATCTCAAAATTTACTTCATCCAATACTCCTAAGAGTCTCATTACTCATTAAGAAACATAAAAGAAAGCATCACACAAGTGAGCCCCTTCATTTCCCTCAAATGAAGGCTCTGTTTTGTTCTTCCTAGGGAAGGGCGCTCAGGCGCTCCATGCCTGTGCGCTCAAGCACGCATCGCGTAGCACAATCTCTACCTTCCCTGGTGGCGCCTAAGCCCGTAAGCACTTAGTGCTTGAGCGCTAACTGGGCAGAACAAAATCTACAGAATTTTGCAGATGGAGTTACTGTTCCATTGAGGAACAAAGATGCTCCACACCCTCAAATCTCAATTCCACTTAGTTTCTCACCTCAAGTAAGATCCATTAACACACTACAACTCTTAAGCCACTTTAATTTCGCTCCAATATACCACTTTATGAATCAAAATTCATACTTAACCTAAACCCCTAAATTTAGCCTAAATGGGAATTAAGGCTTCCAAGTGATGAAAAATTCATCCTAACACATCCACAAATCAGTTCTTGACTCAACCAAACTATCTTCATCAAGATTCAACTTAAGAATCACAAAATCACTCATCAAACCCCCCCATTTCCGCATTAAGCCCCTCAAGATCCAAAATGAAAGAAATGAAAACAAGCAGTTCAAACAAAGTTTCCCCCTACCTCAATGGCCAAAAATGAAGTCTAAGAGTAGCTCCTCTCCACCACTAAGTTATTCCTCCTCTTTAGTTAAAGATGGACCTCCTTTGGCTTCTTCGTTGGTTCTCCTTTGGTACTCCCCTGCTGTGTAACACCCACCTTATGGTATCACATTTCAAACTAACTTCTTATAAAATCCTTTACCCAAGTTATAAAATATTTAATATTATTAAAATAAGGGTTTCAAAATTTCTTTTTGTGGATAACATAAACTTTACTGAATTAGAAAAGCACAAGATATAAAGACTGGATTAAATACATCTTTCATATATAATATAGATTCGTAACATCTTCATTACATAAAACTCACGTATTCTAAATAAAATATAATTACCATATAAAAACTCGACCTGGCCTAAGTTCACAACACCAAAAGACATAAGTCCTTCTCAGAAGACAATTCCCTAGCCGGAATGTCTCAACGGATAGAAATCCGAGCAAGTGATATCTCAGAGTCCTCCCTAGAAGTATAGTGAAGATCATTCCATAAGTCCTTGATAGGTAAAACAAACTCTACATATGCAACAGTAAAAGAAGAAGTAATGACCCTATGGCAGGTCCTACTTGCGAATAGAGTAATGTCACCACAATACTCTATATACTCTAAGTCCCAATGGACACGCCAAGCAGCAGCGCCTTCAAGAAACTGTAGTCTAAAGAAACCTAGTTGATCCCTCCTTGCCGCCATCGTAGTCTTCACAGATGTAAGCATAAAATAGAAACAGACAAAATAATACAACAAAAAGGTGAGATCCCCTACATCGCATACCAATATGGCAGCAAAGAAACGACAAACATACCAATACAGTACAACATACAAGTTCAACATGTAATCCATAAAATAGCATAAAACCAGCAGGTATATTTCATGATATTAAATAGATAAATAATCCAATAAACTTGCAACACAATTTCAAGTATAATGATAATATCACAATAATACTATATCATAACAATATAAATGCTGACTATGCGTATGCATGATGTGTATGCTAACCATCCTTATGCACAATGCAATCAGTTCCTACTCCATGGAGTTAGACTCAAATTCAGAGATGAACGTTTCAGAAGATCTGTCCCCCCTAAAAGACAGTCTACGTCGGATCATGAAAAGAAATAGTGATTATCGGGCTGGCAGTGCATTGCAGTCGGTTTATCACGGCTAGGGGTATATATAATAATGTGAGATCATCATCACAAAGTGAATCATTGCGCCTTGACATCCCCCAAGATCTGGTCCAGATCCACTATCCTTTGAGTTCTCGTTCACTCTTTAGGCATAAAACGCCACAACAGCCACTGGCTGTATAATGCTCAAATGCATATTCAATGAAATCAAACTACCATTGTACCGTTCCCAATGATATTAAGGCAACTGCCCATATAATTGTCCAATACCATTAGTATCAATGATATTATATAACCGCCCATACAACTACATAATACCAAAGATCCACACGAGTCCAGAACTTCGGTCCCATAAGCACAGTGCTAAACCACAACTACTTTGGTAAAGTACGTCGGCTCTACAGCACAACTCGTTGTTCCTCTCAATCGCGTAGTAATATTATTGCATTTTCACATTCGCATAACACTTTTATTACATTTTCAAATCGCATAATAATTTTTTCAACATTTTCTCAATCGCGTAAAGATTTTAAAATGTTTTCTCAATCGCGTAGCTAAAAATCACTATTTTTAAGTCGCGTAAGAGTTTTTCTACGTATTTTTAATCTCATAAAATATTTTGAACATATTTTAAGCTTAAATTAAAACTTTTCTCATTTAATATCAAAATTGGACTTTAATCCCAATATTTTGTTAATAAATCACCTTTAAATAATATTTCTAATATTTTCTCACTAAACTTCCTTTAATTACTATTTCCAAACGTTTTCCACAAAAACTTATATTATTTTAATTAATTCAAGATATCTCAAAAATATTTGTTCATTACTCTCAATAAAACTTTAAATAAAATCCTGTAAGTTCTAAATCATCCTCAAAAATCATTTTCTTGCCAAAACTTCTCTAAATAATATTTTCTAATATTTTCTTCACAGAATTGTATTTCTTTGATTAACTTGGAATATTACAGCTCAAAATTTCCTAACGCGCTTCAAAATCCAAAGCGTGAGTTATACGTCAGTAAATTTCAATTTTTGACTTTTATCTCACTTAATACTCTAATTACACTAATTTAATTCTAAAAATTAGTTTATTTCCTTTATACATCTCAAAATTCACTAAATTGAGTTCTTGTTAATTAATCCTTTAAGACTACACTTAAGAAAATATTTTTGGTCTAAAATACTAACTCTTGGCATGTTGGCCGTGTAACACCCCAAATTCTGACTATGTGAATAGTAATAGCAGAATTACACTGTTTTACATTTTCTGTGTGTTATAAAAATAATTTGACTGTTTCGAGATCATATTTGATCATTTTGTGTGATTTGCTCGAGTCAAGAAAATAATAATTTTCTCAACCGGGAAAAATCTTATTTTAATTAATTAGAATTTTGGGGATCTTACTAAACCCAATTGATTGATATATATATTAATCTCGTAATTTTTAGAATTTAACGTGTAATAAAATAATTTTATATTTTTATAATATTATTTTATTCAACAAAGATCTACTGTCTCAAAAACAAGTAGAAAAATTATTTGTGGACCCGAAAAAGTTTGTGGGGCCACGTTTAGCTTAATGTAACAGTCAATTGTGCTTGACCGTATTAAATCTAAACTAATAGGAAATGGTCAAAATAGGTAGGCTTGACTTTCTAAACCAATTAGAAAGAGTCAACAAAAGAAGCATTGACTTCTTTGTGAGCCATTGGATTGTGAAGCTTACTTTAGAAGCTTTAATCTTAGCCGTTGATCTAATCAATGGTGAGATTAGAAGGATAGTTTTATGACCAAGTGATATCTACCTTAGATGTGATCTATGGCTAGGATTTAAAGATGAATCAAGGGTTAGGATTTAGTCAAAGATTGTAGGCTTGAAAATGGTTAGTAACCTAATTAAGCTTAATTTGACTAATCTAATTACTTAATTAGTAAACTAAGTGAACTAGCTTAGTTATTAATTAATTATAATCTAAATACTAATTAGATATACTAATATTAATTAAAGGTTATAATATATGTTAATATATACTAAATTAATTAGTTATGTGACTAGTATGTTAATTTAGTTTGGTTAGGATAATTAACCTAACAAATTACCTAATTAACTAGCATGTAATTAGGACTAATTTGGAAACAATTAAGTTATTAAAATGGAGGGGGGCTGCACGAAATTGGGGCTGCAAAATGAGGAGGCAAGTGGCTTGTTTCTACAATATTCAAGAACCTTCCAACATGACATAAGCCTATGTGCACCAAGTGTGAACACTTTAGGATATTTTAGGATATTTTAGCATGCAAATTCATGCACTCAACCTCCCTAAAACAGCTCACACGGCAGCTGCACTTCTATTTCCATTTCACTTTCATTTATTAGCTTATCACAAATCAAAGCATCTACTTTCTCTCCAAAAAGCTATCAAGAACCAAGCACACTTTCCTTTCTCTTTTTCTCTCTATATTCGGTCAAGACTACTACATGTGCTACCAAACTTCTATAATTTTTTCCTATCATATTTCCTAAAGCCAAATACCATTCTAAGCATCTTTCATTCACAAAGTTTTCCCAAATTCCTACTCTATCTTGCCTAAAATTCCACTTCTTGCTTACTTACTTAAGGGTAAGTTTGGTTTCTATGGTTCAAAATTGAATTTTTAATTTTTCTAACCATGATTGTTCCATGGTTTTTCAATATTGTACCTTGTATGTGTTTTTACTAATTGTTTAAGAATTTTAGGGATTTGTTTGGTGGATAGCACAAATTTGAAGGAAGGAAGGAGAACAAACCGATTAAAATTGTCTACAAGAGGTAAGAGGGAGATTTAACCTCACCAACCGAGTTTTGGTGGTGTGAGGATGGTTTTGTACGGTGGAAAATCCATAAGGGTTCTTCACCGATTATTTGATTGTGTTTGTGATGTGTTTGATTGAGTTTTTATGCTTGCATGTGTGATTAAATGCTTAAAGCTTTGATATTCTCGTGTGTATGTGAAATTATGAAAGCATGAGATTGAATGTGTAAATTAGGATGTGAATAACATGATTAATCGATTGTATGTGTACTCCAAAGAGTATTGAGGCTCACGGCCATACAATGGAAAAAGGACCAAAGTCCTTACACTGATGAATTAAAATGAGAACTGAGAGATTTAAATGAATCTGAGAAAAATTTGAGTAATGGTAAAATAAAAATGATTTTATGAGTAATAAAGAAAAGAAATGATGATTTTTGAAAACAATACCATTTACCGATTTTTAGAGGAGTTATACCGTAAATTTTTATAAAAGAAGGACTAAATTGCAAATTTTATCAAAAAGAGGGGCCATAGTATAAATATTGATTTTTGAGGGGTCATAATGTAAATATTATTTTTAGAGGGGTCAAACTGTAAATATTTTATAAAGGAGGGACGATTTTGTAAATATAAATTTGATGAGGGACTTTTTCGTAATTATTAAATTTTGAGGGACTATTTCATAAATATTTATTTTTCAGGGACTACTTTGTAAATATTTATTTTTCAGGGACTATTTCGTAAATATTAATTTTTGAGGGACTAATGTGTAAATATAAGTTTTTGAGGGACTATTTTGTAAATATGGATTTTGTGAGGGGTTGTTTCAGTAAATATGAGTTTTTGAGGGACTAAAGGGTAAATATGGAAAATAAAGCTAATTTTGGTATTAAAATGAGAAAAATAGTATTTCCGATTTAAAACGTAAGAGAAATATTTACGCGATTGGAAAACGTTGAAAAAGTCGCTATGCGATTTTGAAAAGGCTAGCAGAACCGAGTCGCACCGAGAAGATGCGAAAATATGACTACGCGATTAAAATACAATAATAGTACTGTTATATTACTGTGTGGACCCCGATTATGAGATATAAATTTGAAATGTGAATAATGCATAGTACATGCATTGGGAAGGTCCGATGGACTGTATGAGGCTAGTTGCCTAGGAGAGACTACACCTCCTGAGTGGGTGTGATATGCGTAGTGTAAGTCACTCGTTGACCTTGGGGGCATTGGGGTGCGGGTTGCCTGCAATGGGCAGATGGTAGCTCTTCTGTACCGTAGGTTAGACCGACGCAACACACCAATGATCCCGGACCGAGACACTATCCTTAATCAAGATCTGATAAAGACTGTCGTGTATATGCTGGATGTGCAAAACTGAGCACGTGGTCCAAGGCATGTTGGTACCGACACTTCTTTTCGATCACTCTCTCCGACTTGAGTTGTAGCTCCATGGAGTAGGAAATTGAGTCTGTGTGCATACATATAATGATAGAGGGTATTATCGTAATTTCGTTTATGATAATTGATTTATTGATTTATTGATTATTAATGATGCCATGACCTGTAATTATGTGTATTATTACATGTTTTGTGATGATATTGATGTTAGTGGCATAATTGTAATTACGGTATGATAACCGTATGAGATATTGTATGTGTTTATCTTCACACGCCATACTGGTATTGGCGTAGGTGATCTCACCTCTTTATATGCATGTTTGGTATTATATTTATATTTGTTAAGACGTCGAGCAAGAAACAGAGCGACAAGCTGAGGAGGAGCAGATTCCTGCTGAGGACGTCGAGTTCTGAGGAGATGCAGATGCCTAGTTTCCTTAACTACCTGAAGCTGACATTCATTGGAGGAGATGAGGCATAGACTGTAGATTTAGAGAGAGAGAGTATCTAGTATAGAGTTTCCTATATCTATTAGGCAGTATTGGGGAGCTTACTATCGTACTACTAGTACGGTTAGTATTGTGTCGTCTGCTCGGACACTTGTCCGTAGAACTGCACATCATGATGATCGATTCCTATGTACCGAGGAATCGAGGAGGACCCATCCGAGGGTTCTCATTGCCTAGTAAGATTTGGGCTATATGTTAGTTTTAAAGTTTAAAGTTTAAATACTTTGGAAGTCTAGTCTGTAAAATAATCAAGTGTGACAGTACTAAAGGTATGTATATATATATATGATGTAAATTTTATGTGACCTTGTTGTTATGTTTTTATTTTCTGCTAAGTTTATCTTATTATCATCAAGAAATTTTATAACTCGTATTTATAATACAAGCACGATTTTAATTGAAGGGTAATTTGGTAATTAAGTAACATAAAGTGTGGCGCCCTAAGGAGGGTGTTACATTAGTTGGTATCAGAGCCCAAGTTAGAGTCTTTTGGGTTTGTGGTTAGGTCTGTCTTGTCTAAGTTGTGTGATTCTCTCGTGATTGTTTTCCGAAAGAAAAACAATATTGTTTGAAGACCGATCTTCACTTTTCTTTGTGTTGTTCACCGATTGAATAGACGAAATGGTGGACGTGGAAGAGGACGCATGAATGCGAGGGCAAAGCACTGGAAATGCCAATGACGATAATCGAATATGGTCGCATGTAGCAAAGAATGCAACGAATGGCCGAGGTTGTTGCACAACCAAAACCAAAGAGCACATGACGATGCTCATAGCTTGTCAGAATTTCGGAGGAATAATCCACCGAAATTTCATGGAGAATTCGACCCAGAGAAGGCTGATATGTGGATAAAGGAACTGGAAAAGATATTTGAGGGTATGGGTTGTAATGATGAGCGGAAGCTTACTTTCGCCACATTCGTGCTAGTCGGTGACGGAGAGGCTTGGTGGGCAGGAGCCCGGAGGTTAATCCAAGCTGAAGGGAGAGTTGTGACATGGCAGCTCTTTAGACAGAAGTTTCTGGGAAAGTATTTCCCAACCAGTGTTCGACATGCTAAGGAGATGGAGTTCCTTAGTCTGAGGCAAGGGGCGATGACTGTAAATGAGTACGCGGCACGGTTCGAAAGCTTGTCTAAGTTTTCGAGGTACTTCCAAATGCATCCAGATGAGGAATGGAAGTGTAGGAAATTTGAAGAGGGGCTGAGGCTTGACATCAAGCGAGCTTTAGCAACTGTGGATATTGATCAGTTTCCAGTATTGCTAGATAAGTGCCGAAAGGTTGAGGAGATTGATCATCTGAGAGAGGCGAGAAATAAGAATTTTGGACCAGCACGGTTCCAAAGGGGGAAGAGTAGTGGTGGCAACCGTTACGCACAGTAAACCATATACTAAACCAGCAGTAAGTCGAATCGGCAACAATCGTTTGGGGGAAGCTCTAGTGGTAGTAGAGAGCGTTTCAACTGAACTTCGCACTTAAATGTTTTAAGTGTGGGAAAGGGCATCTCACTAGGGATTTGTCACAAGACAAGGGAGTGATTTGTTATCGATGTGGGAAGCCTGGACATTTCTCAAGGGAGTGTGATCAAGCAAAAGGCGGAGCCATCGTGGGCAATGTTCGACTTGCAAGGCCACAAAGCGGGTGGTCGAGTGTATACTATGAGGAGGAAGCCGCTAAATCTGAGGACTTGATAATGGAAGAGTGTGCTATTGAAGGTAATCCTTTAACAGTATTATATGATTCAGGAGCAACACATTCTTTCATTGCATGTGATTGTGTGGAACGTTTGG
Source organism: Ormosia semicastrata (assembly GCA_029884595.1). Lineage (NCBI taxonomy): Eukaryota > Viridiplantae > Streptophyta > Magnoliopsida > Fabales > Fabaceae > Ormosia > Ormosia semicastrata. The sequence continues at coordinate 58,584,166 of JAQQTO010000060.1, forward strand.
GATTAACTGTGACTACATTGCCGTATGATTTGAGTGTTAGTACTCCTACTGATAAGCCTGTGATAACTACAAGAGTATGCTTGAATTGCCCTGTATCTGTTAGAGATAAGATCTTTCATGTGGACTTGATTTGTTTGCCTCTTTCCAAGATTAATGTAATCTTGGGAATGGATTGGTTGTCTTCCAACCATATCTTGATAGACTGTTCGAATAAGACATTAGTTTTTCCTGAGATTAAGGATCCTAGATTCTTAACGGCTACGCAAGTAGAGGCTTGTTGAAGGAAGGAGATCAAGGGTACTTGTTGATGTCTTCTATGGAGATTCATTGTGAGGATATTTTAAAGGATATTTTCGTAGTGAATGAGTTTCCCGAAGTATTTCCCGAAGATATACCGGAATACCGCCGAAAGAGAGATTGAATTCTCTATTGATTTGGTACCTGGAGTGGACCTATATCTATGGCGCCTTATCGGATGTCGCCAGTAGAGTTGGCAGAGCTTAAGAAGCAGTTGGAGGATTTGTTGGAGAAGCAGTTTGGAGACCAAGTGTATCACCTGGGGAGCTCCAAGTATTGTTGGTAAAGAAGAAGGATGGGACTTCTCGTCTATGTGTAGACTACCGGCAATTGAACAAGATTACAATCAAGAACAAATATCCACTACCAAGAATCGATGATTTGATGGATCAATTGCGAGGAGCCGCAATATTTTCTAAGATTGATTTGCGTTCGGTTATCACCGATACGTGTAAAGGTGGAGGATATCCCGAAGACTGCGTTTCGGACACGATATGGGCATTACGAGTATCAAGTGATGCCTTTTGGTGTGACTAATGCACCTGCAATATTTATGGACTTCATGAATCGGATTTTCCGTTCATACTTGGATAAGTTTATTGTTGTCTTTATTGACGACATCTTGATTTATTCTCGAAGTCAGGAGGAACATGCTGAACATCTCAAAGTGGTTCTCCAGATTTTGAGGGAGAATAAGTTGTATGCCAAGTTGTCCAAATGTGAGTTTTGGTTGAGCGAAGTACAATTCTTGGGGCATGTCATATCGGCAGATGGAATTGAAGTTGATGCTGCAAAGGTGGAGACAGTTATTGAATGGGATAGACCGAAGACTGTATCGGAGATCCGTAGTTTCATCGGATTGGCCGGTTACTATCGACGATTCATAGAGGGGTTTTCAAAGATTGCAGGACCTCTTACCCAACTTACACGAAAGAATCAACCGTTTACATGGACTGAAGCATGTGAGGAAAGTTTTCAGGAGTTGAAACGACGACTGACTACTTCACCGGTTTTGATTCTACCTGATCCGAATGAACCTTTCGAGGTGTATTGTGATGCTTCGTATCAAGGATTGGGTTGTGTACTTATGCAGAACCGTAAGGTTGTGGCATATGCGTCAAGGCAGTTGAAAGTGCATGAGAGGAATTATCCGACTCATGACTTGGAGTTAGCAGCAGTGGTGTTTGCGTTGAAGGTATGGAGACATTTTCTCTATGGGGCAACGTTCACTGTTTTTAGTGACCATAAAAGTTTGAAGTATCTGTTTGACCAGAAAGAGTTGAACATGAGACAAAGGCGTTGGCTCGAGTTTCTGAAGGATTATGACTTTCAGTTACAATATCATCCCGGGAAGGCGAATGTCGTAGCAGATGCTCTAAGTAGGAAAGCACTTAATGCTTCTGTTATGATGATAAAGGAGAAGGAACTGATAGAAGAGTTTCGGGATATGCGATTATCTGTGAAGTTGACACCGGGAAAGATATGTTTGAACCTGATCGTTATTTCAAATGATTTGATGGATAAAATACGAGAAGGGCAAAACAAAGTGATCAATATTTGCAAGAAGCGAAGGAAGCAAGAAGTCAAGGAGCGGAATTGGAATTCAGCGAAGGTGTTGATGGAATTTTGAAGTTCAAAGGGAGAGTTTGTGTACCAAACGATCCAGAACTGAGGAGATTAATTTTGGATGAAGCTCATAGAAGTAAGTTGAGTATGCATCCAGGAGCCACGAAGATGTACCAAGATTTGAAACAGTTATATTGGTGGCAAGGAATGAAGAGGATGTAGCGAATATGTATCATCCTGTTTAATTTGTCAGAAGGCCAAAGTGGAACATCAGAGACCATCAGGAATGTTGCAACCTTTGCCTATTCCTGAGTGGAAATGGGATGACATAGCAATGGATTTCGTAACTGCACTGCCGAAGACTCGGAAGGGTCACGATTCTATATGGGTAATTATTGATCGGCTTACAAAGTCGGCGCACTTTTTACCGATTAATATTAAGTACTCAATGGAGAAGTTGGCTCAAGTGTACATCAATGAAATTGTCAGACTTCATGGTGTACCATCCAGTATAATCTCTGATCGAGATCCGCGATTTACATCGAGATTCTGGAACAGTTTACAAGAGGCGATGGGAACCAAGCTACGTTTGAGTTCTGCTTACCATCCACAAACTGATGGTCAGTCAGAAAGGACGATTCAGTCATTGGAGGACTTGTTGAGGGCTTGTGTTCTAGAGCAAACTGGTTGTTGGGATGAATTTCTACCGTTGATAGAGTTCACTTACAACAATAGTTTCCATTCAAGCATAGGGATGGCACCCTATGAGGCATTATATGGGAGAAGATGTAGAACACCGTTGTGTTGGTACCATGATGGTGAAAGTACTGTGGTAGGACCCGAGTTTGTGCAACAGACTACTGAGAAAGTGAAAATGATCCAAGATAAGATGAGGACGACACAGACGCGGCAAAAGAGTTATGCAGATAAAAGAAGAAGACCGCTAGAATTTGAAGAAGGTGACCATGTATTTCTACGTGTGACGCCTATGACTGGAGTTGGACGAGTAATCAAGTCGAGGAAGCTTACTCCGAAGTTTATTGGACCGTATCAGATACTTCGTCGGGTAGGTCCAGTAGCTTATCAAATTGCACTACCACCGTTCTTATCAAATCTTCATAATGTATTTCACGTATCACAACGCGGAAATATATTTCGATCCGACTCATGTTATCGAGAGCGTACATCGTACAACTAAAGGAGAATTTGACCTATGAGACATTTCCAACCAGAATTGAAGATCGAAGAGTTAAGCAACTTCGAGGAAAGGACATCGCTTTAGTTAAAGTGGTATGGAATGATGTAAGTGGTGAAGCTACATGGGAGTTGGAAGAGAAGATAAGAGAGCAGTATCCGTTTTTATTTTGAATATGTATGTCAAGTTTCGAGGACGAAACTTTATTTTAGAGGGGGAGAGTTGTAACACCCCAAATTCTGACTATGTGAATAGTAATAGCAGAATTACACTGTTTTACATTTTTTGTGTGTTATAAAAATAATTTGACTTCGAGATCATATTTGATCATTTTGTGTGATTTGCTCGAGTCAAGAAAATAATAATTTTCTCGACCTAGGAAAAATCTTATTTTAATTAATTAGAATTGGGGATCTTACTAAACCCAATTGATTGATATATATATTAATCTCGTAATTTTTAGAATTTAATCGTGTAATAAAATAATTTTATATTTTTATAATATTATTTTATTCAACAAGACTCTACCGCCTCAAAAACAAGAGAAAAATTATTTGTGGACCCGAAAAAGTTTGTGGGGCCCACGTTTAGCGTAGCATGTAACAATCAATTGTGCCGACCGTATGTAAATCTAAACTAATAGGAAATGGTCAAAATAGGTAGGCTTGACTTTCTAAACCAATTAGAAAGAGTCAACAAAAGAAGCATTGACTTCTTTGTGAGCCATTGGATTGTGAAGCTTACTTTAGAAGCTTTAATCTTAGCCGTTGATCTAATCAATGGTGAGATTAGAAGGATAGTTTTATGACCAAGTGATATCTACCTTAGATGTGATCTATGGCTAGGATTTAAAGATGAATCAAGGGTTAGGATTTAGTCAAAGATTGTAGGCTTGAAAATGGTTAGTAACCTAATTAAGCTTAATTTGACTAATCTAATTACTTAATTAGTAAACTAAGTGAACTAGCTTAGTTATTAATTAATTATAATCTAAATACTAATTAGATATACTAATATTAATTAAAGGTTATAATATATGTTAATATATACTAAATTAATTAGTTATGTGACTAGTATGTTAATTTAGTTTGGTTAGGATAATTAACCTAACAAATTACCTAATTAACTAGCATGTAATTAGGACTAATTTGGAAACAATTAAGTTATTAAAATGGAGGGGGGCTGCACGAAATTGGGGCTGCAAAATGAGGAGGCAAGTGGCTTGTTTCTACAATATTCAAGAACCTTCCAACATGACATAAGCCATGTGCACCAAGTGTGAACACTTTAGGATATTTTAGGATATTTTAGCATGCAAATTCATGCACTCAACCTCCCTAAAACAGCTCACACGGCAGCTGCACTTCTATTTCCATTTCACTTTCATTTATTAGCTTATCACAAATCAAAGCATCTACTTTCTCTCCAAAAAGCTATCAAGAACCAAGCACACTTTCCTTTCTCTTTTTCTCTCTATATTCGGTCAAGACTACTACATGTGCTACCAAACTTCTATAATTTTTTCCTATCATATTTCCTAAAGCCAAATACCATTCTAAGCATCTTTCATTCACAAAGTTTTCCCAAATTCCTACTCTATCTTGCCTAAAATTCCACTTCTTGCTTACTTACTTAAGGGTAAGTTTGGTTTCTATGGTTCAAAATTGAATTTTTAATTTTTCTAACCATGATTGTTCCATGGTTTTTCAATATTGTACCTTGTATGTGTTTTTACTAATTGTTTAAGAATTTTAGGGATTTGTTTGGTGGATAGCACAAATTTGAAGGAAGGAAGGAGAACAAACCGATTAAAATTGTCTACAAGAGGTAAGAGGGAGATTTAACCTCACCAACCGAGTTTTGGTGGTGTGAGGATGGTTTTGTACGGTGGAAAATCCATAAGGGTTCTTCACCGATTATTTGATTGTGTTTGTGATGTGTTTGATTGAGTTTTTATGCTTGCATGTGTGATTAAATGCTTAAAGCTTTGATATTCTCGTGTGTATGTGAAATTATGAAAGCATGAGATTGAATGTGTAAATTAGGATGTGAATAACATGATTAATCGATTGTATGTGTACTCCAAAGAGTATTGAGGCTCACGGCCATACAATGGAAAAAGGACCAAAGTCCTTACACTGATGAATTAAAATGAGAACTGAGAGATTTAAATGAATCTGAGAAAAATTTGAGTAATGGTAAAATAAAAATGATTTTATGAGTAATAAAGAAAAGAAATGATGATTTTTGAAAACAATACCATTTACCGATTTTTAGAGGAGTTATACCGCAAATTTTTATAAAAGAAGGACTAAATTGCAAATTTTATCAAAAAGAGGGGCCATAGTATAAATATTGATTTTTGAGGGGTCATAATGTAAATATTATTTTTAGAGGGGTCAAACTGTAAATATTTTATAAAGGAGGGACGATTTTGTAAATATAAATTTGATGAGGGACTTTTTCGTAATTATTAAATTTTGAGGGACTATTTCATAAATATTTATTTTTCAGGGACTACTTTGTAAATATTTATTTTTCAGGGACTATTTCGTAAATATTAATTTTTGAGGGACTAATGTGTAAATATAAGTTTTTGAGGGACTATTTTGTAAATATGGATTTTGTGAGGGGTTGTTTCGTAAATATGAGTTTTTGAGGGACTAAAGGGTAAATATGGAAAATAAAGCTAATTTTGGTATTAAAATGAGAAAAATAGTATTTCCGATTTAAAACGTAAGAGAAATATTTACGCGATTGGAAAACGTTGAAAAGTCGCTATGCGATTTTGAAAAGGGCAGAATTGAGTCGCAACCGAGAAGATGCGAAAATATGACTACGCTGATTAAAATACGAATAGTACTATTATATTACCGTGTGGACCCCGATTATGAGATATAAATTTGAATGTGAATAATGCATAGTACATGCATTGGGAAGGTCCGATGGATCGTATGAGGCTAGTTGCTCAGGAGAGACTACACCTCCCGAGTGGGTGTGATATGCGTAGTGTAAGTCACTCGTTGACCTGGGGGCATTGGGGTGCGGGTTGCCCGCAATGGGCGATGGTAGCTCTTCTCGTGCACCGTAGGTTAGACCGACGCAACACACCAATGATCCCGGACCGAGACACTATCCTTAATCAAGATCTCGATAAAGACCTGCCGTGTATATGCCGGATGTGCAAAATCGAGCACGTGGTCCAAGGCATGTTAGTGGTACACACTTCTTTTCGATCACTCTCTCCGACTTGAGTTGTAGCTCCATGGAGTAGGAAATTGAGTCCGTGTGCATACATATAATGATAGAGGGTATTATCGTAATTTCGTTTATGATAATTGATTTATTGATTTATTGATTATTAATGATGCCATGACCGTAATTATTGTGTATTACATGTTTTGTGATGATATTGATGTTAGTGGCATAATTGTAATTATGGTATGATGATAACCGTATGAGATATTGTATGTGTTTATCTTCATTACGCCATACTCGGTATTGGCGTAGGTGATCTCACCTCTTTATATGCATGTTTGGTATTATATTTATATTTGTTAAGACGTCGAGCAAGAAACAGAGCGACAAGTCGAGGAGAGAGCAGATTCCGCCGAGGACGTCGAGTTCGAGGAGATGCAGATGCCTAGTTTCCTTAACTACCCGAAGCCGACATTCATTGGAGGAGATGAGGCATAGATCGTAGATTTAGAGAGAGAGAGTATCTAGTATAGAGTTTCCTATATCTATTAGGCAAGATTGGGAGCTTACTATCGTACTACTAGTACGTGTTAGTATTGTGTCGTCTCGCTCGGACACTTGTCCGTAGAACCGCACATCATGACGGATTCCTATGTACCGAGGAATCGAGGAGGACCCATCCGAGGGTTCTCATTGCCTAGTAAGATTTGGGCTATATGTTAGTTTTAAAGTTTAAAGTTTAAATACTTTGGAAGTCTAGTCTCAGTAAAATAATCAAGTGTGACAAGACTAAAGGTATGTATATATATATATGATGTAAATTTTATGTGACCTTGTTGTTATGTTTTTATTTTCTCGCTAAGTTTATCTTATTATCATCAAGAAATTTTATAACTCGTATTTATAATACAAGCACGATTTTAATTGAAGGGTAATTTGGTAATTAAGTAACATAAAGTGTGGCGCCCTAAGGAGGGTGTTACATTAGTTGGTATCGAGCCCAAGTTAGAGTCTTTTGGGTTTGTGGTTAGGTCCTGTCTTGTCTAAGTTGTGTGATTCTCTGTGATTGTTTTCCGAAAGAAAAACAATATTGTTTGAAGACTGATCTTCACTTTTCTTTGTGTTGTTCAGTCTGATTGAATAGGACGAAATGGCTGGACGTGGAAGAGGACGCATGAATGCGAGGGCAGCAGCTGGAAATGCCAATGACGATAATCAGAATATGGCTGCAGCTGTAGCAGCAATGCAACGAATGGCCGAGGTTGTTGCACAGCAAAACCAAAGAGCACATGACGATGCTCATAGCTTGTCAGAATTTCGGAGGAATAATCCACCGAAATTTCATGGAGAATTCGACCCAGAGAAGGCTGATATGTGGATAAAGGAACTGGAAAAGATATTTGAGGGTATGGGTTGTAATGATGAGCGGAAGCTTACTTTCGCCACATTCGTGCTAGTCGGTGACGGAGAGGCTTGGTGGGCAGGAGCCCAGGAGGTTAATCCAAGTGAAGGGAGAGTTGTGACATGGCGCTCTTTAGACAAGTTTCTGGGAAAGTATTTCCCAACCAGTGTTCGACATGCTAAGGAGATGGAGTTCCTTAGTCTGAGGCAAGGGGCGATGACTGTAAATGAGTACGCGGCACGGTTCGAAAGCTTGTCTAAGTTTTCGAGGTACTTCCAAATGCATCCAGATGAGGAATGGAAGTGTAGGAAATTTGAAGAGGGGCTGAGGCTTGACATCAAGCGAGCTTTAGCAACTGTGGATATTGATCAGTTTCCAGTATTGCTAGATAAGTGCCGAAAGGTTGAGGAGATTGATCATCTGAGAGAGGCGAGAAATAAGAATTTTGGACCAGCACGGTTCCAAAGGGGGAAGAGTAGTGGTGGCAACCGTTACCAGCAGAAACCATATACTAAACCAGCAGTAAGTCAGAATCGGCAACAATCGTTTGGGGGAAGCTCTAGTGGTAGTAGAGCAGTTTCAACTGGAACTTCTGCACTTAAATGTTTTAAGTGTGGGAAAGGGCATCTCACTAGGGACTGTCAGCACAAGGGAGTGATTTGTTATCGATGTGGGAAGCCTGGACATTTCTCAAGGGAGTGTGATCAGCAAAAGGCGGAGCCATCAGTGGGCAATGTTCGTACTGCAAGGCCACAGGCGGGTGGTCGAGTGTATACTATGAGCGGGGAGGAAGCCGCTAAATCTGAGGACTTGATAATGGAAGAGTGTGCTATTGAAGGTAATCCTTTAACAGTATTATATGATTCAGGAGCAACACATTCTTTCATTGCATGTGATTGTGTGGAACGTTTGGGATTAACTGTGACTACATTGCCGTATGATTTGAGTGTTAGTACTCCTACTGATAAGCCTGTGATAACTACAAGAGTATGCTTGAATTGCCCTGTATCTGTTAGAGATAAGATCTTTCATGTGGACTTGATTTGTTTGCCTCTTTCCAAGATTAATGTAATCTTGGGAATGGATTGGTTGTCTTCCAACCATATCTTGATAGACTGCTCGAATAAGACATTAGTTTTTCCCGAGATTAAGGATCCTAGATTCTTAACGGCTACGCAAGTAGAGGCTTGTTTGAAGGAAGGAGATCAAGGGTACTTGTTGATGTCTTCTATGGAGATTCACTTGTGAGGATATTTTAAAGGATATTTTCGTAGTGAATGAGTTTCCGAAGTATTTCCGAAGATATACCGGAATACCGCCGGAAAGAGAGATTGAATTCTCTATTGATTTGGTACCTGGAGTGGACCTATATCTATGGCGCCTTATCGGATGTCGCCAAGGTAGAGTTGGCGAGCTTAAGAAGCGCTTGGAGGATTTGTTGGAGAAAGGGGTTTGTGAGACCAAGTGTATCACCTGGGGAGCTCCAAGATTGTTGGTAAAGAAGAAGGATGGGACTTCTCGTCTATGTGTAGACTACCAAGCAATTGAACAAGATTACAATCAAGAACAAATATCCACTACCAAGAATCGATGATTTGATGGATCAATTGCGAGGAGCCGCAATATTTTCTAAGATTGATTTGCGTTCGGTTATCACCGATACGTGTAAAGGTGGAGGATATCCCGAAGACTGCGTTTCGGACACGATATGGGCATTACGAGTATCAAGTGATGCCTTTTGGTGTGACTAATGCACCCGCAATATTTATGGACTTCATGAATCGGATTTTCCGTTCATACTTGGATAAGTTTATTGTTGTCTTTATTGACGACATCTTGATTTATTCTCGAAGTCGGAGGAACATGCTTGAACATCTCAAAGTGGTTCTCTCCGATTTTGAGGGAGAATAAGTTGTATGCCAAGTTGTCCAAATGTGAGTTTTGGTTGAGCGAAGTACAATTCTTGGGGCATGTCATATCGGCAGATGGAATTGAAGTTGATGCTGCAAAGGTGGAGACAGTTATTGAATGGGATAGACCGAAGATCAGATCGGAGATCCGTAGTTTCATCGGATTGGGCCGGTTACTATCGACGATTCATGAGGGGTTTTCAAAGATTGCAGGACTCTCTTACCCAACTTACACGAAAGAATCAACCGTTTACATGGACTGAAGCATGTGAGGAAAGTTTTCAGGAGTTGAAACGACGACTGACTACTTCACCGGTTTTGATTCTACCTGATCCGAATGAACCTTTCGAGGTGTATTGTGATGCTTCGTATCAAGGATTGGGTTGTGTACTTATGCAGAACCGTAAGGTTGTGGCATATGCGTCAAGGCAGTTGAAAGTGCATGAGAGGAATTATCCGACTCATGACTTGGAGTTAGCAGCAGTGGTGTTTGCGTTGAAGGTATGGAGACATTTTCTCTATGGGGCAACGTTCACTGTTTTTAGTGACCATAAAAGTTTGAAGTATCTGTTTGACCAGAAAGAGTTGAACATGAGACAAAGGCGTTGGCTCGAGTTTCTGAAGGATTATGACTTTCAGTTACAATATCATCCGGGAAGGCGAATGTCGTAGCGGATGCTCTAAGTAGGAAAGCACTTAATGCTTCTGTTATGATGATAAAGGAGAAAGGAACCGATAGAAGAGTTTCGGGATATGCGATTATCTCGTGAAGTTGACACCAGGAAAGATATGTTTGAACCTCGATCGTTATTTCAAATGATTTGATGGATAAAATACGAGAAGGGCAAAACAAAGTGATCAATATTTGCAAGAAGCGAAGGAAGCAAGAAGTCAAGGAGCGGAATTGGAATTCAGCGAAGGTGTTGATGGAATTTTGAAGTTCAAAGGGAGAGTTTGTGTACCAAACGATCCAGAACTGAGGAGATTAATTTTGGATGAAGCTCATAGAAGTAAGTTGAGTATGCATCCAGGAGCCACGAAGATGTACCAAGATTTGAAACAGTTATATTGGTGGCAAGGAATGAAGAGGATGTAGCAGAATATGTATCATCCGTTTAATTTGTCGAAGGCCAAAGTGGAACATCGAGACCATCGGGAATGTTGCAACCTTTGCCTATTCCTGAGTGGAAATGGGATGACATAGCAATGGATTTCGTAACTGCACTGCCGAAGACTCGGAAGGGTCACGATTCTATATGGGTAATTATTGATCGGCTTACAAAGTCGGCGCACTTTTTACCGATTAATATTAAGTACTCAATGGAGAAGTTGGCTCAAGTGTACATCAATGAAATTGTCAGACTTCATGGTGTACCATCCAGTATAATCTCTGATCGAGATCCGCGATTTACATCGAGATTCTGGAACAGTTTACAAGAGGCGATGGGAACCAAGCTACGTTTGAGTTCTCGCTACCATCCACAAACCGATGGTCGGTCGAAAGGACGATTCATCATTGGAGGACTTGTTGAGGGCTTGTGTTCTAGAGCAAACCGGTTGTTGGGATGAATTTCTACCGTTGATAGAGTTCACTTACAACAATAGTTTCCATTCAAGCATAGGGATGGCACCCTATGAGGCATTATATGGGAGAAGATGTAGAACACCGTTGTGTTGGTACCATGATGGTGAAAGTATTGTGGTAGGACCCGAGTTTGTGCAACATACTACTGAGAAAGTGAAAATGATCCAAGATAAGATGAGGACGACACATACGCGGCAGAAAAGAGTTATGCAGATAAAAGAAGAAGACCGCTAGAATTTGAAGAAGGTGACCATGTATTTCTACGTGTGACGCCTATGACTGGAGTTGGACGAGTAATCAAGTCGAGGAAGCTTACTCCGAAGTTTATTGGACCGTATCAGATACTTCGTCGGGTAGGTCCCAGAGCTTATCAAATTGCACTACCACCGTTCTTATCAAATCTTCATAATGTATTTCACGTATCACAACCGCGGAAATATATTTCTCGATCCGACTCATGTTATTGAGCGCATTACATCGTACAACTAAAGGAGAATTTGACCTATGAGACATTTCCAACCGAATTGAAGATCGAAGAGTTAAGCAACTTCGAGGAAAGGACATCGCTTTAGTTAAAGTGGTATGGAATGATGTAAGTGGTGAAGCTACATGGGAGTTGGAAGAGAAGATAAGAGAGCAGTATCCGTTTTTATTTTGAATATGTATGTCAAGTTTCGAGGACGAAACTTTATTTTAGAGGGGGAGAGTTGTAACACCCCAAATTCTGACTATGTGAATAGTAATAGCAGAATTACACTGTTTTACATTTTCTGTGTGTTATAAAAATAATTTGACTGTTCTGAGATCATATTTGATCATTTTGTGTGATTTGCTCGAGTCAAGAAAATAATAATTTTTCTCGACCGGGAAAAATCTTATTTTAATTAATTAGAGTGGGGATCTTACTAAACCCAATTTGATTGATATATATATTAATCTCGTAATTTTTAGAATTTAAGCTGTAATAAAATAATTTTATATTTTTATAATATTATTTTATTCAACAAGCATCTACCTGTCTCAAAAACAGTAGAAAAATTATTTGTGGACCCGAAAAAGTTCGTGGGGCCCACGTTTAGCGTAATCACCAATCTGTGCTGACTGTACAGAAATCTAAACTAATAGGAAATGGTCAAAATAGGTAGGCTTGACTTTCTAAACCAATTAGAAAGAGTCAACAAAAGAAGCATTGACTTCTTTGTGAGCCATTGGATTGTGAAGCTTACTTTAGAAGCTTTAATCTTAGCCGTTGATCTAATCAATGGTGAGATTAGAAGGATAGTTTTATGACCAAGTGATATCTACCTTAGATGTGATCTATGGCTAGGATTTAAAGATGAATCAAGGGTTAGGATTTAGTCAAAGATTGTAGGCTTGAAAATGGTTAGTAACCTAATTAAGCTTAATTTGACTAATCTAATTACTTAATTAGTAAACTAAGTGAACTAGCTTAGTTATTAATTAATTATAATCTAAATACTAATTAGATATACTAATATTAATTAAAGGTTATAATATATGTTAATATATACTAAATTAATTAGTTATGTGACTAGTATGTTAATTTAGTTTGGTTAGGATAATTAACCTAACAAATTACCTAATTAACTAGCATGTAATTAGGACTAATTTGGAAACAATTAAGTTATTAAAATGGAGGGGGGCTGCACGAAATTGGGGCTGCAAAATGAGGAGGCAAGTGGCTTGTTTCTACAATATTCAAGAACCTTCCAACATGACATAAGCCATGTGCACCAAGTGTGAACACTTTAGGATATTTTAGGATATTTTAGCATGCAAATTCATGCACTCAACCTCCCTAAAACAGCTCACACGGCAGCTGCACTTCTATTTCCATTTCACTTTCATTTATTAGCTTATCACAAATCAAAGCATCTACTTTCTCTCCAAAAAGCTATCAAGAACCAAGCACACTTTCCTTTCTCTTTTTCTCTCTATATTCGGTCAAGACTACTACATGTGCTACCAAACTTCTATAATTTTTTCCTATCATATTTCCTAAAGCCAAATACCATTCTAAGCATCTTTCATTCACAAAGTTTTCCCAAATTCCTACTCTATCTTGCCTAAAATTCCACTTCTTGCTTACTTACTTAAGGGTAAGTTTGGTTTCTATGGTTCAAAATTGAATTTTTAATTTTTCTAACCATGATTGTTCCATGGTTTTTCAATATTGTACCTTGTATGTGTTTTTACTAATTGTTTAAGAATTTTAGGGATTTGTTTGGTGGATAGCACAAATTTGAAGGAAGGAAGGAGAACAAACCGATTAAAATTGTCTACAAGAGGTAAGAGGGAGATTTAACCTCACCAACCGAGTTTTGGTGGTGTGAGGATGGTTTTGTACGGTGGAAAATCCATAAGGGTTCTTCACCGATTATTTGATTGTGTTTGTGATGTGTTTGATTGAGTTTTTATGCTTGCATGTGTGATTAAATGCTTAAAGCTTTGATATTCGTGTGTATGTGAAATTATGAAAGCATGAGATTGAATGTGTAAATTAGGATGTGAATAACATGATTAATCGATTGTATGTGTACTCCAAAGAGTATTGAGGCTCACTACCATACAATGGAAAAAGGACCAAAGTCCTTACACCGATGAATTAAAATGAGAACCGAGAGATTTAAATGAATCGAGAAAAATTTGAGTAATGGTAAAATAAAAATGATTTTATGAGTAATAAAGAAAAGAAATGATGATTTTTGAAAACAATACCATTTACCGATTTTTAGAGGAGTTATACCGCAAATTTTTATAAAAGAAGGACTAAATTGCAAATTTTATCAAAAAGAGGGGCCATAGTATAAATATTGATTTTTGAGGGGTCATAATGTAAATATTATTTTTAGAGGGGTCAAACTGTAAATATTTTATAAAGGAGGGACGATTTTGTAAATATAAATTTGATGAGGGACTTTTTCGTAATTATTAAATTTTGAGGGACTATTTCATAAATATTTATTTTTCAGGGACTACTTTGTAAATATTTATTTTTCAGGGACTATTTCGTAAATATTAATTTTTGAGGGACTAATGTGTAAATATAAGTTTTTGAGGGACTATTTTGTAAATATGGATTTTGTGAGGGGTTGTTTCGTAAATATGAGTTTTTGAGGGACTAAAGGGTAAATATGGAAAATAAAGCTAATTTTGGTATTAAAATGAGAAAAATAGTATTTCCGATTTAAAACGTAAGAGAAATATTTACGCGATTGGAAAACGTTGAAAAGTCGCTATGCGATTTTGAAAAGGCGAGAACCGAGTCGCACCGAGAAGATGCGAAAATATGACTACGCGATTAAAATACGAATAGTACTATTATATTACTTGTGTGGACCCCGATTATGAGATATAAATTTGAAATGTGAATAATGCATAGTACATGCATTGGGAAGGTCCGATGGATCTGTATGAGGCTAGTTGCCTAGAGAGACTACACCTCCTGAGTGGGTGTGATATGCGTAGTGTAAGTCACTCGTTGACCTTGGGGGCATTGGGGTGCGGGTTGCCTGCAATGGGCGATGGTAGCTCTTCTGTACCGTAGGTTAGACCGACGCAACACACCAATGATCCGGACCGAGACACTATCCTTAATCAAGATCTGATAAAGACTGTCGTGTATATGCTGGATGTGCAAAACTGAGCACGTGGTCCAAGGCATGTTGGTACCGACACTTCTTTTCGATCACTCTCTCCGACTTGAGTTGTAGCTCCATGGAGTAGGAAATTGAGTCTGTGTGCATACATATAATGATAGAGGGTATTATCGTAATTTCTGTTTATGATAATTGATTTATTGATTTATTGATTATTAATGATGCCATGACTGTAATTATTGTGTATTACATGTTTTGTGATGATATTGATGTTAGTGGCATAATTGTAATT
Source organism: Ormosia semicastrata (assembly GCA_029884595.1). Lineage (NCBI taxonomy): Eukaryota > Viridiplantae > Streptophyta > Magnoliopsida > Fabales > Fabaceae > Ormosia > Ormosia semicastrata. The sequence goes on from JAQQTO010000060.1 coordinate 58,599,231, forward strand.
ACTGGTATGATAACTGTATGAGATATTGTATGTGTTTATCTTCACACGCCATACTGGTATTGGCGTAGAGTGATCTCACCTCTTTATATGCATGTTTGGTATTATATTTATATTTGTTAAGACGTCGAGCAAGAAACAGAGCGACAAGTCGAGGAGGAGTGATTCCCGCCGAGGACGTCGAGTTCGAGGAGATGCAGATGCCTAGTTTCCTTAACTACCCGAAGCCGACATTCATTGGAGGAGATGAGGCATAGATCGTAGATTTAGAGAGAGAGAGTATCTAGTATAGAGTTTCCTATATCTATTAGGCAAGATTGGGAGCTTACTATCGTACTACTAGTACGGTTAGTATTGTGTCGTCTGCTTCGGACACTTGTCCGTAGAACCGCACATCATGACGGATTCCTATGTACCGAGGAATCGAGGAGGACCCATCCGAGGGTCTCCACTGCCTAGTAAGATTTGGGCTATATGTTAGTTTTAAAGTTTAAAGTTTAAATACTTTGGAAGTCTAGTCTCGTAAAATAATCAAGTGTGACAAGATTTAAAGGTATGTATATATATATATGATGTAAATTTTATGTGACCTTGTTGTTATGTTTTTATTTTCTGCTAAGTTTATCTTATTATCATCAAGAAATTTTATAACTCGTATTTATAATACAAGCACGATTTTAATTGAAGGGTAATTTGGTAATTAAGTAACATAAAGTGTGGCGCCCTAAGGAGGGTGTTACAGGCCGAAAATCCATTTATTTTCCATAATCAAATATTTATTCATTTCCTATCTCATTTTTCTTTGTAAAAATCTTTAATCCATTTACTTGTTACCTAGTCATCTAAAATCCATACTTAGTAAAACATTTCAAGTGGTTTATTCCAAAATCATCATTGAGGCCGTGAGCCTCTTGGTTATTTGAACCCAAAATAGTTTTCCTTTCCACGTGATTCTTATCATATACAACATATCATATATTCATGCTCACTATTAACGCAATAAAATCATATTAAGCATTTAATCATAATTTAATCATAATCATACCATCTCACATATATAAATCATGCATAAATATCAAAGCAATAGAAATCACAAATAATCCAACAAGCATAAACCAATAACCACACAATCAAGTGAATAAATCCTCACATAGATTTTTCCACTCACAAACACAAACAATCCATTCCTTCACCACCACATATGGCCGATGAGGTTAATCTCCCTCTTACCTAGTGTGTAGCTTTCTAAACTCCTTGTTTTCCTCTTTGTATCACACTTTCACCACCAAGTAGATCTTAGAATCAAAACAAACACATAAAAATTAGTATCTAAGGCTTGATTAAGATGACCATAGATCAAGCATGGTCTTAAGATTCCAAGAACCAAGTAAGAAATCAAGTTTCAAGATCTTTACCTTGAAACCCTAGAACTTAAATCCAAGAATCAAGCTTGAAGATGATTGATTTAGACTAAAGTCTCAACACCAAAAAGTCTTAGAATGATGTGAGGATTCAAGAAGTGAGGTTGGATTGAATCAAAAGTGGTTGGATGTTGGTGGAGAGGGTATAGCTGTGAGCTTCCTTGGAAGAACAAGGTGTGAACTTTTTTATTTTCAACTTGAAGAACAAGATTGAAGATGGATGATTTAGGCTAAGATCTCAACTACAAAGTATCTTAGAATTGTGTCTAGGTTCTAGATCTAAGGTTGTTTAGAATTATTGAAGCTTGGAAGGTGTTTCAAGGAGTTTAGCTTTGAGCCTTCAAGAGAAGAAAAGAATGGAGTTTTTGGTGTTTGTTCTTAGAGTTCTTGGAAGAGAGAGAATGGAGAGAAAACTTAAGTCACAAAGCATTAGAAAAATGAAATAGAATTTCCTATTCTCATGCATATGGCCGTGTAGGTGCTTTAGAGAGAAAGTGTGAAGCTTGTTTTGCAAGATAAAAAAAAAATATCAATCACATGGCTTCACATGGTCTCACATGGCATAGGTCATCAAATGATCATCTATTAGTCATAACAGATCATTCAAGAACATCCTAGAACTACTAGTGGCCACAGGACTCATTGGACAACTAACTAAGTTTTGATTCCATTTAATTCTTAGTTACATTTAGTTTAGGTAATCAGTTCATTTAGTTACATTACTAACCAGCTAGTTATATCATTAAGTCATACATTTATCATTCATTAGTCATTCCTTCTAGATGACTCTAGATATTTTCTTGTAACTATGGATTCTGAGTACTAGCAAACTTAGTTTGTTTCATTTAGTTACTACTTAGGCTTTTAGAGTAACTTAGATTATCTAGTTTCTTGCTAACTAGTCTAACCATTTTTGTTGACTTCATCTCCTAACCATTGATTTAATCTAGGGTAGATATCCTAAGTTTCCTTATCAAGTTTATTCTCACACCATTGATTAGATCAACGGTGATCATCCAAAGTTTCTTCATCAAGTTTGCCATCCAACGATTCACAACAAAGTCCATGCCACTAAACCTGACCAATTTCTATTGGTTAGTCATTAATCTATGTAATGATGGTTCATTATTACACTTAAGATATTTAACTTAGATATTTTCATTCAGATATTTTCTAAAAGATATTTTCATCTATGTAGATATTTTTTTGAGATATTTTACTGAGATATTTAAGGAGATATTTTTTCTCAGATATTTTATCCTTAGATATTTTATCCTTAGATATTTATCCGTAGATATTTTACTAGGTGAGTCATCACAGTGAGGTTTCTAGAACAAGAATGATAAGATAAGCTTGAAAGAGTAAGTAGCCAATTTGAATTTGTCTTCTAGCTTGAGTAATCAATTTGAATTTCTCCTCCTCCACTTGAGTAACCATTTTATCTTCTTCAAACTTGTCATTGGTCCATCACTTTGAGTCATCGCCATCAAGATATTTTCCCAAAGATATTACCCAATGGATAATAGTTACTGCTATTATTACTCAATGGATAATAGAAAACTCAGATAAAGAAAATTTATGTCAACTGTTCCTGGTTTTGGGTTTAGTAAGATCCTTCGATCCCGCCTTGATAGTCCGAAACTTTCTGGTCCAACAAAAATTTTTATTTTTTCGGGCCCGCCTCAAACACACTTATAGCTCAAAATAATATTAAAATAAACAAAAATTCACAAAAATTCTCAAAAATCATAAAAATTATAAAACTCATATATATTCAGAAAAAAATGAATTTTGAGCATACAGAGTAAATATAATATTAAAATTATTAAAATAATTAAAAATTCTCAAAAATTCACAAAAACTCATAAATATTATAAACTTAAAAATGTCAAACTAATTCTGATTAACCTCAAACTTTAACCACATCTACTTCCAAACATTTGTGACTTAGAACAACTTCTCCACACATATTTCTATTAACTAAGCAGTTTGAGCCAAAATCAAGCCTAAAAACAGTTATATTCCACATATAATGCTACGACAAAGTGACTAAACGTGCTCAGACAGTCACAAAATTTTACAGACATGACAAACTAGTATTAGACTACCTCTGTAACCATTTACAAGTCTAACATGATTATCTAGGGTGTTACATGTTGAGTGCTCTTTGGTTGTAAAGGTTTTCCTAGCACCCGTAAAGTCTAGGAGATAGTGAAGAAAATCTCAAATTAAGCTTAAGGACTGGTTGTAGGCCACAAGTGGTTAGTGGCTGAACCAAGATAAATCCTTGTGTTTGCTATTCTCAACTCTATCTCTTTATTTCTTGCACTTTAATTTTATATGCTTACTTGAATATTATTCATCTTGGCTTCACAATGCTTAATTTCTCAATGGTGTTTTAAAAATTTATAATCACCCAATTCACCTCCCTCTTGAGTGATGCTTGCCATGGCTAATAAGTGGTATCAGAGCTTCATGTTCTGTTAAAAGCTTAACCGCTTAGAGTTAAATATCATTGTTTGTTGGCAACCATTGAAAGATTTTCAAAATAGAAGGTTTTGAAATTGATAAACTACCATTCTTTGATGGTGTGCATTTTGTTTATTGGAAAGATAGAATAGAGTTTTATATTCAATCTATTATTTTGGATTTATGGGATGTTATGCTTATTGGATTCACTTGCAAATCAAAACAAACTTAGAATAATTATGATAAGAAATGCTTTTCCTAGAACATTAGAGTTATGCAAATTTTGAGAAGTTATTTAAATAATGACACTTATGCTAAAATTAAGAGTTGTTCTAGTGTTAAAGATATATGGGATGCTTTTGATGTTATTTATCTTGCTAACAATGATTTTTTGCATAAAGTTGTTTATAGAGAGCAAGAAAAGCAAAAGCCTTTAGAGGAAGACAATATTAAAAAATGTCCTCAAGAAGATGTTCTTGAATCCTTGAAGAACAACAATGAGGAAGATGGTGGTTCCATTAAAGAGTCAAGTATGCTAGAAATTGAGACTACTTCCTATATGGCTAAAAAAGACTTTGAGATAAATAACTCTAAATTAGATTATAGTCCTTTCTATGATGAGTTACAATGTGTATATGATGAAATGTATGATGGCTTATTGATTTTAGAAAAGAAAAACTTATCTTGTTTAGGAAACATTTGCTCTATTGAAAATGAAATTGAGACTTTAAAAAATGAATATGCTTTTCTTGATGAGGAAATGCCTTTAAAATGTGAAACCTCAACTTCTTGTGAAAAGTGCATTGATTTAGAAAATCAAGTTGAGAACTTATATTCTGAATTTGCCAAAGCTAATGATTCTAATTGCTTACATTCTATGCTTGTTAATGAAAATAAAATTAATGTTATTCCACATGAAAATTCAAGCAATATGGCAAAAATAGTTTAGAATGTAAAAATAACAAAAGACTTAAGTTTTCCAAAAATGATCTTCAAAGGACCAAGCCATCATTAAATAACTGTTTACAATTTTTGTGATCATTTAGGATATATTTCTCACTTATGCAACTATAGAAGAAACCCTTATATGAGAAATAATATGATATGTGTTCTTAAAAATTTTAAAAGCCCTAGTACTAATATTCAAGCACCCAAGATGAAATGGGTACCAAAATGTCCTCCTAATATTTCAATTATGTAGAAAATTTCTCAAAAGGATGGACTACTTGGTCAAAGCAAAAAAGATTCATCAAGAAGAATACTCTCAAAGCTCAATGGTAGAAACTTTATTCAAAGAAGGAAGATAACTTCAACCAAAGCTTCTCAAGTGCAAAATGCAGAACTTGTAAAGTTTAAGACTCCGAAAGAAAAGCAATGGGTAAGAAAAAGTATTTCCTAAATTACCAAAACCAAGGTATTAAAAGTTTTTACCTCTTATGCACATTCACTTATAAAGTCAATGAATTTGAGGTATATTCCTTATAGGCCTTAAGTGATTGATAGAATCATATGCACTTAGTAAAATTTAAACATTATATTTAGCACATGATTATGTTCATTCTTTTTATACCATATCTTATTAATTTGTTATATATCTTGGTACATAAGATAAGATTTTATAATGCCTAGGTATACTTGCTATGTTTTAAATTGTCTATATATCATGAAAGTAAGCATGTTATTGGCTATGTGCATAATGGCAATTGGCTATTTAACTTCTTGTGCTCAATTTACATTCCATGAAAATTTAATCTTTATAAGAGCATAATGGATTAATAGCTAAAGACTAACACACAAGGACCTAAGAAAATTTGGGTACCAAAAGTCAAAAAAAAAAATTGAAGTGTGTTGTAGGTGTGCTTGAAGGCCAATAGCTGATTTTGGCATCTTGAAAGTGGCTGCTCCAAGTACAAAGACCATAAATAATTCTAACCTTTCTTCCTTGTCCCCATGAAGCTTGGACTTGCAATCTATGGAGTGGAGACTTGTGTTATGCTTTTCTAGCCTTATATTTTGAAAATATCTTTACATGTCTTGAATATGCTAGATAAGTATACTCCTTGTTTGAAATGACATGTTTAATGATAGATTCCTTGAGCTTGAAATTTTGATAATGCATGTTAAAATGAGTGCTTAATTTCTCCTTGACTATTTTAATTCTTTGGACTTATTGGTTTTAACCTGCTGATGTTGTTCTGAAATATTTATTTGAATAGAAAGGTTTTTGTTTGGATAAACCCTTTCTGTAGCCACTAAAATATATTTTTGAATGCTTTTTATTTGAATAAGAGTAAGTCTTATTCGAATAAGTCTTTCTATTTTGGCAGCTAGTTCTGAATGTTTTATTCAAATAAGCAAAAGCTTATTCGAATAACACTTGGCAGAAAGCCAAGTCTATTTGTTTTCCACGAGTTTATCTGAATAAAGCACCTCCTATTCGAATAAACACAGTGAAGTCCATAATTGTTTTCTGAAATAAAGCCAAGTCTGGTGAATGAGAATTATTTTCTAAAATATCTTGTGCCTTGAACTTATCTTTGAACTTCAATGTAAGAAACTTGAATCATGTGTGCACACTAGAATTTCTTACTTGATATAACATGTCTAACATGATCATTGTTTGCCTAAAATGCCTATACAAGTTTTGATGATAATCATGTGATAAACTTGAATCATGCCTTAAAATGCTTCAAACACTTTTTTGGATTCAAGTGTATATGTCCTTCTTTTGTTCTTGTTAGAGATAACTTTGCATGGTTGATAATGTGGTACATGCTTTACATTATATATCAACCTAAATTATGCTTGTAAATGGGCTTAAATGATATTTGATGCTAACCTATGTTTTAGAGAACTTTTAGAGTTAGCTTTGCAAGTGTCTCTATGTGTTTCAAATATAGCCATCAAATATTGAAATGTCAAGCATAAATGGATAGAGAGAATAGTTGAATGAAGAGGAACATGAGAAGACTTTCTTCAAGTGCAATGAAATAGAATACTCAATGGAAAAAAGCTTAAACTCAAAGGACCAATAAATGAAGAACATTCTAAATAAGCATCACTCTCTATCTAAATCAATAAGTATCTTTATCCCTAAGTAACTATGGTATTTTATATGTCATGGATTGTATGATACTCATTGATAAATTGATCTTAAATGATGCTTTCCTTACAAGAGAAGTATGCTTAACATTGACAAAATGCCTAATTGGATATTAACTTTCTAATCTTGTCATTGCATATGGGGTGGATGATGTTAGTTCTATACATGCTTTGATCCCTATAGCATATCTCATCAAGGTGAATGTTTGATATTTATGATTCTCTTCATCTATGGTAGAATACTAAGAAATTGGTAAATGTAATTGGACTGCAATTGTAAATGGCTGTTTTGATGACTATACAATGTAATTGGCTGATTAATGAATGAATATATGTTCTTTTGAACTCCTTTGTGGTTGATATGCTGAATATTGTGTTTACCTTGGTAAATTTATAATATTCAACTTTATTGCTATTCTGGTCTACTATGAATAAATATATCTTATTGGACTTGGATATACTTTGTTTTAGCTCTATGTTTTCTCTTGCCCCATCTTTTTGATCATGACAAAAGGGGGAGAAAAAGCTTAAGTACTTATGATTTGAGCATGTTTTTGAGAAAAGACAGGTTATTATAAAACGGTTTTTGGGATTTCAAAAGTAAGGGAGAGCTACGCACATCTCTGATACAAATCACTTCTTACGAAAAAGAGGAGGAGTAAGTCTCTCAAATTGACTTTGTGGATTCTAATTTATTTAAACTAACTCTTTTCTCAATGATTGTTTGTCATCATCGAAATAGGGGAGAATGTAATTGGCTATTGGACACTAAAGACTTGTATTGATGATAACAAACATGAAGATGGTGGTAAGATCAAGTCCAAGATGTTCAAGAATAGCTTTAGGACTTAGAGTCTTTATGTAAGAAGCCTTCTGAATATCTCAAATGTTTTATAATGTGTTTGAAAAAACTCTAAACTTATTTTTCAAAGAACCCAAATAGCACACATGATTTAAAGGCTTTCTCCTATGTAAAGATAGAAGTCTTATAAGAAAAGAGCTCAAATATGTTTTCAAATCTTTATAAATGGTTTTCACATGCTAAAATGCCTAACAAACAAGTTTTGAAAAGTTAGTTATGGTGGTAGTTCAAAACTATAAAAAATAGTCAAGTTTGAGTTTTTTAAAACTAACATTTGGTTATTATTTTGATCATAATTTTCAAAATACTTTGTGTCTTGTTCTTAAACTTCTTTCATTTGAAAATAGACTAAAAAATATTTCTAATGAGTGATCATTTGCTTTAAACGAATGAGAAATGAATAAGTTATGACCATTTAAAGTCAGATTTTGAAACCAGAGTGACTTATTCGAATAAGCACGTAATTATTCGAATAAAACACCCCAGAAAATGTTCTAGAACATATTTTTTAAAGGTTTATTCAAATAACTAAAGAGTTATTTGTATAACAAGTTCTAGAATCAAATTCCTATTTACTATAAAAGGATTTATTCAAATAACAAATGTGTTATTTGAATAAACACGGTCCAGAAACACGCAGCGACTATTTCCTATGCATTTAATGCTGAAATAAATTATACCCAATGACTCTTTTTCAAAGAACTCTATAAATACATGTTTTTGGGTCATCTTTTACATAGAATCAACAACCTAAAACCAATTTCTTATGCTTTGATTTGTGATTCATTTTTTTTCAATCTCTTGTGCTCTATTTTTGCCAAAATTTAAGATATCCTTAAAGAGCTTTATAGGACTTCAATTTGTATTATCTACTCTTGTGAGAGTTTCTTCTTCATTTATACTTTGATTCTCTGTAAAGAGGGTGAGGCATCCCTCAAAGTTGTAAAAGGTGAGATATCCCAGTTTTGAGACTTAAGCACAAAGGGTGAGGCATCCTACAGGTGTGTTGAGTATTCTTGGTTATAAAGGTTTTCCTAGCACTCGTGAAATCTAGGAGATAGTGAAGAAAATCTCAAGTTAATCTTGAGGACTGGATGTAGGCCACAACTGGTTAGTGGCTGAATCAAGATAAATTATTATGTTTACTATTCTCAACTCTATCTCTTTATTTCTTGCACTTTAATTTTATATGCTTACTTGGATATTATTCATCTTGGCTTCACAATATTAATTTCTCAATGGTGTTTTAAAAATTTTTAATCACTCAATTCACTTTTCCTCTTAGGTGATGGTTGCCATGGCTAACATCAGTGCCTCAATATATGTTTTTGGCATATGATATAGTCCTAGTATGAAAGTCAAGAGAGGAAACAAATGGTAAACTAAAGCGATGGAGGGAAGCTTTGGAATCACATGGCTTCTATTTAAGCATAAGTAAGATGGAGTATATGGAATGCAAGTTCAACAAGGCGCGCAATAACACTAGCTCAGAGGTAAAAAATGGAGATCATACCATACCATAAGTCGCAAAGGTTAGGTATCTTTACTACTAGAAAAATCAAATTTAGAGACAGAAAAATTCCTTCTAAAAATGGGTAAAATTCCATCTCTAAATATTTAAAGACAAAATTAAAGGCAAAAATTGATCTGCCGCTAAAAGTGGCATCTCTGATTGTTAGAGACGGAAAAATTAATTTTATCTTTAAATTAGAGATGGAATTTTGTAGTCTCTAAATTTTAAAATTCTGTTGCTATTCTGTTATCAAACTTCGTCTTCAGTTCTTTAATTAAAGATAAAAAAAATTTTATCTCTATTTTCGTCTCTAAATTAGAGACATATTTTTTTGTCATCCGTCTCTAATATTTTAAAAAATATAAAAAAAATAGGTATCTAATTGTGGTTTACCACAATTAGACACCTTCATTTTATAAATTTTTTTTCCTATGCACATAAAAATATATAAAAAATATTTTATATATTATTTTTATAGAATTTTAATTTTGAAATATATAAACTATTCATTTATATAGTATAAAAATTCAAGTAATAATATAAACTAATTTTAACATTTAACACATTGTTCAAAGTATTACTGAAGTATCCATAATAACACATTGATCGAAATATTAATCAAGTAATCCAAATTCCAAAAGATTGGCTAAAATCAAATCTCTAACTTCATTGTAAATTTTCAATTACAAGTTTACTTGAGCTAAAGAAAATAAGAATTTTGCCGACAATCGCTTAGAAGAAGAACTCAACAGTGCTTGCTACTGTAAAATTTGGTCCTCACTTTCTATATCAGACAGTTTTTCTTCAAGCCTGGTGCATAACATAGGTTGTTATTAAACTAAGAAAGCATCAAATATGCATACTCTTAATGCAATCTTACATAAATAGAGGTCACAATCAGAACCTCTGCATAGCCATCTTTAGCTCAATTATCTTTGTTTCTGCCTCCAATGCTTGTTTCAAGCGCTCTTCACTAAGTTTGTTACTTTCTTGATATTTCCTCTATGTTTCATCAATCTTCTTTTCCAATGAGTTAAGTTCCTGTAAAGCATCAAAGGCAACAATAATTTGGGATACTATAGAAGCATAATATGGCACATGAGAAGAATATATTTTGCAAACAATTTATGGATACCTTGAGATGTTCATTTTTTGTAGTACGCTTACTGATCAATTCATTATCAATAACATTAATAGGAACTTCCTAAATAAATGGAGTTTGCTTAGCTATTTTTTTAGTAGCCCCACGTTCCTGAATGAGGAGTGCTTTAGTTTCTTGAAACTGAAGTTGCATCTCTTGCAAAGTACATCACAATTTTGTATTTTCCTATGTCATGGCTACCTCAATATTGACCTACATTCATAGATAAATCAATTACAACAAACTAAAATATTTAGAAAGTCAGATAAATAATTACACATAAAACAAATCAAGTTAGAAAATCAGTAACATAATTAAATATAAAACAAATCTAGTTCTGTTGTGAATCTTTAAGTTGTGAAATTTTTTAGGCAGGAAGTATGATAATTATAAAGGGAAAAATACCTAGTTTAACAATTGCAAGCACTAACAAGGGACTCTAAAGAACATAAAAGTGACCAGACTGCACATAAAGCAATTTCCAAAGAAACAATTGTAGTTCAGTCAAGCTAGAGTAGTCACAGAAAAACTTAAGCTCATCTATAATTTGATCTACTGTAAATATATAAATTACCCTCATCCTCTTCTCCAATTGTAGACACTAGCTTAGTTCTTCAACTTCCAAAAATGATAGGAAAACTCCATGTAACATCCCAAATTTAATAATGACAGTATAATCTATATTATACACAATAGTTAAATTTAGGCATGCTACTTCCTACTAACCAGCATTTTCAAATATAACAGTTTATGTATATACAGAAAATATGAGCCTCGTAATTATATTTAATACACAACATCTGTATTTTTCACAAATACAATACATATACAAATTTGCAAACTAGGCCTTTCTAGGCATAAAACATACAAATTTCAGAAGAAACTTCAAAGCTATACTAAGCTAAGCTCTCCAAGCTCTTATTTGCACTCCACTTCCCATAAAGCTTCTTCCCTGGAATTATCATGGAAACACGCACATGGGGTGAGAATCACATATTCTCAGTAGTTATATTCATAAAACATGTCATCACAATCATTCCAGCTATTTCAGGAAAAAACAAAATTATAAATCAAATCACATACATATACAAGCTAGAAAGGTGGCTAAAGCCAAAATCATGTCCTTTCTATTCCCGAAATAGATTCTCATTTAGTAAATTTGTATAGAAAACTCATTTCCATAAACAGTCTTCAAGTAGTGATCATACTCACAAAATCATCATCTCCATCTTAGAGATACTTAATTGCCCATACAATTGCAATGCATGAATATGTTATGATTAGCAACCACCCATACAATTATCATGCTATGCCAAATTATGTCTTATGTTTATGTCTACAATAACCTAAGTATGTAATGAATAATGTTATGATACCATTTACGGGAACCCAGTTCCATGGTGATGTCATGATATGCATGAATCTTGAACAAAGCAATGGAACCCGCTTCCATAAACCTTGAACAAGCACTGGAACCCAGTTCCAACAGTCTTCTCTTCGGGTAGTGAACTCATTAACTACGCGGTCTTCAACAAATCCAGGTAATGAGCTCATCAACTATGTGGTCTTCAACAATGATCACTATGATAGGAAGCATTGGTTACCTTCTTATTCAAAATCATATTTGATCACCAATAATGAGGACCTCATCCTCATCAACATGGTTATGAAAAATAATGATGTCAATTACTACAATAGCTAGCATGCCAATTAGTTTACATTTATAATTGCAAGCATAAAATACAATGATGTCAATTACCACAATAGATAGCATATCAATTGATTTACATCCATCTCATCTCAAGCATGAACTATAATGATGCTAAGTATCACAATAATTAACATACTAAATGATTTACATCCACCACATAAACACTTCTCTAAATACTCCTATTAGAGTCTCATCACTAATTAAGAAGCATAAGAGAAGAAACTACACCATTAAAAAGCTTCATTGCATCAAACAAAACTCCTAGTCCAAGGTTGGAAGTGGCGCCTAGGCGCCATCCACCCACGCTTAGGCGTGAAGGTGGCTGGGCAACATCCAGTTTCTTCCAGACAACCATGCTTAGGCGCACCTCTATGGCACCAAGGCACCACACTCTCTATCCCAGCCATGCTTAGGCGTGGTTTAGTGGCGCCTAAGCACCACCCTGCGACAGAGTTTTCTGCAGAATTCTGTAGAAGGCAGACACTATTCCATTGGGAACAAGTGGCCTTCCAACCACTCAAGCCTCAATCCTAAGTGATTTCCAACACCTCACAAGCTCTATAAACTCATTGTAACTCTTAAAATATTTTCAAATCACTCTACAAGGATCAATAAATCAAACATCTACCTTAAAAACCTAAAACTCAACTCTTAGCTCAAGTGAAATCAAAGGAAACTAAGGGATGCAAAATCATCTCCTAGCATCAAATAAACCAAAATCATGCCATTCCCAAGTCCTACAACAAGAATCAAGCAAGAACAACAACAAACTACACCCCAAACCCATTTTTGCTTCAACAAGTGTCCTCATGAAACAAGATGAAGGAAATGAAGAAAAAAATGTTAAAAACAAGTTTCCCCTACCTTAAGGTCTTGAAGATGGCCAAGGATTGGCTATGGAAATCCTATGCTCTCTTTCCTCTTCTCCTCCTCCTCTTTCTCTTCTTCTCCTCCTCGATTTCCTTTCTCTCTTCTCTCCTTTTCTCTTTTCTGTTTTCTACCATGAGATATTAAGAGAAGTCAAATTTGACTTTTTATAGATAACCACTAATGTGGTACTAAAACTTTCAATCTGTTAAGAATACTTAGATTTTATCAAATCAAGTTTCTTAACTTTCAACAAGTTTAAAATAAATCCTAAGATTCATCAAAAATCTTGTTTCACCATTTCTATATTTTTTCATATCTGCTACTAATCAATCCGGTATTAAAACACACTCTCAGTATGCTTAAAAATACCAAACTAACTCTGATTAACCTCAAATTTTAACTACATCATTTTCCACACATTTGTGACCTAGAAACAAATTCTCCACATTTATTTTCATTAACTAAGCAATATAAGCCAATTCTGGAGTTAATAATAACTATATTTCACACATAGTATTACAGCAAAGTGACTAAACGTGCTAAGAAGGCCACAAAATTAAACAGACATGGTAAGCAAGTATTAGGCTACCTCTGTATCCATATACAAGTCTAACATATTTTTCCACTGTACTACACTCCACATAAAAAAATAAAGCAATTGCTTTCAAGACCATTCTTATAAATTCCATATTTGAGTTCTAAGTAAAATGACCATTACATCCTAAGTAAAACCTGGACAGGATAAAAACGGGTGTGGAAGCCAAAGCTTAAAATCATTTAATGTCTATGAGGAAGTATTTGACGTAAAATTGAAAGTGCGTAATAAAATTTAATACTACAAGTAAATACAAGAAATAGAAAAGAGAACTTTCTCAACAAAAAACATACCATTAATTCCAACTCTTGTCTTCCCAATGCTCTTTGATTCTAAACATACCAGACCAACCAAGAGTAAGAATCAAGAAACTGCATGTAAATCACCTTATTCTACACATAATAATCCTTATTCTTACTCTGTATGGGGAGAGGGATTTCAGTTGTTGTAGCTTTGATAGGCTAGATACTCCGAGCATTGTAGTTTCTAAGCAAATTATAATACACAAGGATAAAAAATAATAAAACCATATACTATTAAAGGAACTGAAATAGGCACAAGAAAAAAAGGGGAAAAACCGCACTAAGTAAAAAGTTTAAGCTACTCAACTGTAGGACTAATGATTCACATGGAATTGAAGTTCCAAACATGCTATTCTATAATTTCTTAGATTTTAAATTACAACTTGAGACATTGCACAACACCTGAATCATACATATAGATACACCAATCAACTGTTATATTAAGAAAACACATACAAAAAATGCACTAACCCTAAAATGGTTAGAAAAAAATAAGTGAAACACGTCTTAACAGCTCAACAATGATGAAGAAGCACTGGTAAATCCTCACAATCAAGGATTCACTAGCAAAAATATCTTCAACAACTCTCATATAGTCATATGCACTAATCATTTTAAAAGAGAGTCAGTTCTACACATTAATCTGAACAAACATCAGAGAGATTCTTATGTATTCTTGTGTCCTAAACCACTTCACTAAGAATATAACATTTAAAACCACATAACCATTAAAATAAAAACAAAATATTATTAAATTAGATCTGGACGATTACTAAACAACTCAGAAAAACTCTCAGAGTGTATAAGTATTTTTTTCGAACATCAATAAACATAGTATCAATAACCATAGTATCAATAAATATCAATAAACAAAGTAGAAAGCCCCCTCAAAGATACACAACATTATCTAATATCATGATTAAATCAACTCCAACAAGTCCCAGAATTTCAACAAATTTTATCAATAATACAAATTGGTAATAGTTCTCTAAGCCCCTATACACAAGTTTAAGAAAGCATTTGAGAATAAAAGTTAAAATTGCTCCCTCCTTAACAATTAGCATCCTTCAAGTCAGCGATAGTCAAGTATATATACAAGAAATGCTACTATATATGCTAGTGGTTTGTTGAAGCAATTCTTCTTAAGGTATATGCATTCAAAGGTAAAAAGACAATATTGGCAAAAAAAATAAGAGGAGACAAAAAGTTACAAGCAAAAAGTTTTTATTTTCCAAATTCATCTTTTGTGGGAGATATACTCTTCCTCTTCTAAATACGTACAAGCAAAAAGTTTTTATTTTCCAAATTCTACATAATGACCATAATCACATACCTATAATTAGATAAAAATTTGTGACGCATAATATTGAAAAATGTCCCTAACATGTAAGTTACAAACTACATTTACATTATTCCTCTTTTAATCTGTGTCAAAAGGAAAAGAGAGAAGAGGGAGGATTTCACAATATTTTTCAACTATGAAATACTTAAATCAAAGATATGAGAGGCTCAAGGATGAAATGAAATACAAAATAGAAATAATTAAAATAACAATATATATAAACACCAAATCACTTTTATAAAATTATAAACGCAAACTAAACCTATAGTTTATTATCAATGGACCCAAGAAAGCATGCTCAGACAAAGATCAAATTAGTTCATAGAATTAGAAACCAAATCAGACAAGATAGATGATAGTAATTGAGTAGAAGTATTGATTCAAGCATTTCTTCAAGCAGTTTGAAGGCATGTGTACATATACATTAAATCCTCAATGTTCACGCAGGCAACCCACACATCATAGGGCCTCAATCATCATTCAAGAAATCTTGCAAATAAGCATCAGAGAAAGAAGAAAAATTACCGAAGAATGAACCTTAGATCTTGTTGAATCATGCGAGAATGAGCTGAGAGAATGAGATACATAAAACTTAAAATTAAAACAAATAAAATAAAAGAGTAAAAGACAAAGAAAGCAAGAATATGGGTATGGGGAACCTGGATCTGAATATGGATCTGGGTATGGTGGGAGGAAGTAGGAATCTAAATATGGATCCGAGTATGGTGGGAGGAAGTAGGAGTATAATGCACCCATTTTTGAATATGGGTATGGGTATGGACAGAAGGAGGAGTAAGAGGCACCTAGTTCCTAATAAGCGTTCGGGTATGGGTGGAGGACTGAGTATGAGACCAGTTATATGGATCCAAATATAGTGGGAGGAAGACCAACTATTGGGAGGAACAAGGTGGTGGTGGGTATGGAGGAAGGAGTGAGTATGGAAGGAGTAACTATGGGAAAAATGGAGAGAAAAATGGTGGTGGGCGCTCAGAGGAAGAGGGGTACCGCAAGCCAAATGGAGAAAAAAATGGTGCCCGATGACTTACCAAACTCAGATCTAAGAAAAATGGTGGTCTGCGGCAAGGGTGGTGCAGGATTGGGAGAAGCGTTCTACACGACAGAGAGAGTAGAGAAGAATTCAAAGTTAGGGCTGGAAGATGAAAACAATGTGCTGCATGATGGAGAAGCGTGTTGCGCGATGGAGAAGCATGTTGCGCGATGGAGAAGCGTGCTACGCAATGGAGAGAGCAGAGAAGTGTGCTGTGCGATGGAGAGAGCAAATAAGATTTCAGAGTTGGGGCACGTGTGGTGCACAGGATAGAAAGAGCAGAGAAGATTTCAAAGTTGGGTTCCAAAATTGGGAACAAAAGTTTTCTGAATTTTGAAAAGACTAGAGACAGAAACAATTAGTCTCTATTTTTTATTAAAAAAATTATTAATTAAATTATATGAATTATTTATAGACGAAATAAAATGTAATTAGAAACAGAATATTTAGAGACAGGTAAATTCCGTCTCTAAATTCCATTTCTAAACCTATTTGACTTTTTAAAACTCAAGATTTCTAGAGATGGAAAATTCTGAGACGGACAATTTTCATCTCTAAATTGTAATTTTTTTTCATCTCTAAATCATCAATTCTGTCTTTGTTTCCATCTCTAAATAGAATTTTTCTAGTAGTGTCTTGGAGAAATAGAGGGAGATGTAAAAATCATAGGATCCAAGATGGATGGATGAAATGGAGAAAAGCTTCAGGTGTTATTTGTGAAAGAAATGTGCCTCTAGTAAAAGACAAATTTTATTGCATAGTCATAAGACCAGTGATGCTATATGGTACTAAATGTTAGGAACAAAATGCTAACAAGAGCATAAGATAAGTGTTGCAGAGATGAGAAAGTTGCATTGGATGAGTGGTTGTAACGTCCTAACCTTAATACTAGTAGTATAATCGGAATTATACAAAAGTAAATAGGTTTAGGCACGTAACAACTAAATTAACACTATTCTTTATTAAGCAAAAATACTATATAAATAAATATGAGCCATGTGATAGAAGTTAATTTACATATAACTGTAAATAATCATTTGTTTATATGAGTACATCATCATTGTAAATATACAAATTGGATCTCTAAGGCACCAATTCTTATAAATTTTACATGTTCCATACATAAAAGTAGAGACAAGCAACTCTACATCCACATTCTTCCTCTCACTTTGTTGAAGAGTTTGTCCCTGGAATTATCATGGTAATATAATACAAGGGGTGAGAATTCTATAATTCCCAATAGTTTCTAACAAAAATTGTGACATCACAATAATCCCAGCTGCTTCGGGAAAAAAATCATTTCAATATTCATAAAATAACATAGAAAGGTGGCTGATGAATCATCAATATGTCATATTTTTATAGTTCAATTCTTTGGTTTTTCATGTTCTTTTTATATTTTTTATTGAATTTTGTTTGTAAGTTTTGTTATATTCCTAGTATTTCTTAATTGTGTTTTTATTATTTGTTTTGTGTATTTCTGTCAGGTAATTGTACATGGAGGAGACTAGACGTTTAAAGGAGCAAGAAAAAGCACAAAATTTTATCAGCGTCTAGCGCTAGAGTGGAGCGCTTGAGTGCCCAAAGCGTATGCAGCAGCAGTGATTTAATGACCCAGTGCCTAAGCACTGGGGAGGAGCACCTGAGTGCACAAGAAGTAACAGAGCACGTCTTGACTTAAGTGGCTCAGCGCTTGAGCGCTCATAAGCCAGCACCTAGGCGTTGGTTGCGTAACAGAACAAATTATTTTCTATAAATTAGAAAAGTTAAGCCAAACTCAATACACTAGACTTTACACTTTGCACATCACGCAGAAAAATCCCTAATCTTGAGAGAGTAGTTTCACGACAGCAAACTTTGGAGGACAACTTTGAATGAAGGATTCGATTCTTGAAAGCTAGAATATCATAATCACTATAAAAGGAGTTTTGATTTCTCTTTCCTTTTAGTTTTTCCCTTTCTTTGAGTTTTCTTCCCATGGATTTGTATCTTGATATGAGTTTGTTTGTATTGAACATGAGTAGCTAAACCTATAGTTAGGGCTATGGGGGATCTTGTTTTCCTAATTATTTGGGTTTGATTTCTAATTTGATTAAGGTAATTTCTTTTAGGGTTTATCATATTGCTTGCATTCTTATCATAACTTGATCACTTTTGGCATATGTTAATTCATTGTTTGATCAATGATCATCCACATTCAATGAGTGGATCTATATGGTAAGCCTAGGATTAGATTGGTGAATGACCAAACATCAATTTTTCCTACCAATTGAATTGACAAGTATGTTAGTTCATATCTTGAATTGAGGCTTAGTGCATTCCTAATTAATTCAACTAAATGACCAAATAGGAAATTTAATTTAGGAATAGAATATTATTTCATTCATGACCATTGGGATTCAATAGCAGGTAAGAGAATATTAGCAAAATAATTACCTTACATCATAAATAAAAGAAAATATAAATAATTAGATTCAAGTGAACCTTGCACCCTAGTCTCTCTCTCATTGATTATCTATTCTTTGTTTGATTGTTCATTATTTTTCTTTATTTGTTTTCTGATTTTATCTTGAAGTTCTTCATACACTTTTGATTGTCTGGATAACAAAGAGTTTTACGAATTTAGTAATTACCATTTATTCCTCGTGGGATTGATAACTGGGACTCAAGTCCTATATTACTTGGTGATAGAGTGCACTTGCTCTTAGTATATTTTATGCGTATCAGTGGCAAAAGTCAAATCAAGTTCTTTCTCTTTCCAAGGCAGAAAATTCAAATTATCATTCATAAATAATAATTTGTATCCGTATAATAAAACCAATATTATTGCATCATCAATAAAATTATAAATTTTCATCCAAAATATATCATATATGAGTCATAACTCATTATAACATAATCATAATCTCATATCCTTCATCTCAAATAAATTATAAGGGCATGCTACCATTTTTAAACTATCCAGTATCTTTCTTTATGGTATTACCTCCTGGTACGGGGATTATCACATTATTTATTCTTCAAATAAAAGGATTATTCGATAATTTATCCTCCAGTTATGACGAATAATCAATAATATATCCTCCAAATATGAGGAGTAATTAATAGCACATGACACATCCTCCATATACGAGGAATAATTAATAATGCATCCTCTAGATACGAGGAGTAATCAATATCACATAGCACATCCTCCAAATACGAGGAATAATTAATAATACATCCTCCAGATACTAGAAGTAATCAATAATATATCCTCCAAGTATGAGGAGTAATATCTTCCAGATATGAGGAATAATAAATAATATATCCTTTAGGTACAAGGAGTAATCAATAGCATATCCTCCAGATACAAGGAATAATCAATAATATATCCTCCAGGTATAAGGAATAATCAATAATATATCCTCCAGGTACGAGAAGTAATATCCTCCAAATACGAGGAATAATCAATAATATATCCTCCAGGTACGAGGAGTAATCAGTAACATATCCTCCAGATATGAGGAATAATCAATAATATATTTTCCAAGTATGAGGAATAATCAATAATATATCCTTCAGATACAAGGATTATATACAATTATTTCCTATAACAAATTTTAGGTTCACCTCCAAGTACGAGGTTCATATTCGATATCTCTTAAATTTAAGTCACCTTGTAGTTATATCCCTTCAACATTAGCTCAACTTAACATCATTTTTAGGGCTTACTATATGCTCATTCATATCACTTTATACTTTAACTAATGAATTAAGTCATATCATAAGCTTTCCTTTTGGTTCTCATAGAATGAAGTACTTTGTTTTCACAATTCTTAATGTTGTTATTCGAATAACCCCTGGTGCTATTCAAATAACAACTCATTTCTTTTAGTTTTGGGTGTTACTATTCAAATGACATCTAGTGCTATTCGAATAGAACCAAATTTCTTTCATTTCTAGACCATGTTATTCGAATAACCACTAGTGCTATTTGAATAATAGCTTGTTGTTCTCATTTCTTAACAATGCTATTCAAATAGCAACTAGTAGAACCAATTTTTCTTCTTCGTTTTCCTTCAATTTTTATGTCACAAAACTACTATTTGCAACTATCCAAGCTAATCACCATATAGTATGGCTATAAAACTCAATACTCGGTGTTATATACATTATCACAATCAAGCGATAATGGTTTGAACATATATATGTAAATATATGCATACTTGAAACTATCTTATCAACCATATATGTATCCAATTTCTTATGAAGAATCATATGAAACTCCGAACTAATTCATCCATGAAGAAGTCTAAGAAGCAAGAAGGATAAAGTTAAATAAAAACACACAACAACCCCCTACCTAGTTTTCTTGATGATGGAGTCTTTCTTCCTTTTCCTTTTCTTTCTTTCTTCTCTTCGTTCCTACTACTCTTTCTTTCTTTTTTTCCCTTTCTTCCTCTATCTCATGATCTTTGTTTCTCTCTTTTCTCTCCCTTTACTTTTGTTTCTTTTGTTTTTATCTCTTTTTGTAGCCTTAATTACGTATGAAAGGAGGCAAACGATGTGTTTGTTTGTATTTTATAACTAAATGGAAGTGTTGTATTGCTTAGGGATACTTTGATCTTCCATTAATGAACTTTTTGACTTTCATAAGTGTGATAGGAAATTCTAGGACTTCATTTAGTTCTTATACTTATTATTTCATAATTTCCTATACACTGTTAACTATCACTTAAACTCTGTTAAGTTATACCTAAAGAATTAAGTTAATAGGCTCACAGGTATCTACCTTAACCTATACTCATTACCAAAATAACCTTCATCCTTTATTTGACTTTTCCTCAAAATCTCATAATTTTTTAGGGCCACTTTTTTATTTAATTTGACATTTAAATACTCATTATGTGTCATTAAAAATGTCAAACTAGCTCAATTAATCCTCTAAAATTTACTACAACTTATTCTAACTATTTGTGATATAGAAGTAAATTTTTCCTATTTATTTTCCTCATTTAAGCAATTTGTGCTAAATTCTGAGTTAATATGAATTATTTTTCATATCTTGAGTTATAGCATCATACCTAAACGAGATCAGAATAATCCCAAAATTAACATATAACTGGCACTAATATTAATGAACTTTTATATCAATTTTATGACTAATAAGTTTTGGAGGATGTTACAGTAGTCATACAAGAAAAGATAAGATCGGGAATAAATGTATTAGAAAGAAAGTATGTGTGTCACCTATTGAGGAAAATATGGTAGAATCATGACTAAGATGGTTTGGACATGTGAGAAGAAAAGCAATAGAACCCCCAATTAGAAGAGCTAATCAGATGGAGGATAACCCAATTACTAGAAGTAGAAAAAAATTAAGAAAAACTCTAAGTGAAATTATTAGAAATGATTTAGATTTTAATGGCCTCTGAAGAATTGGTTTTTGACAAGACAAAGTGGCGGCGTTTAATTCATGTAGCTGACTCCACCTAGTGAAAAAAAATGCTTTGATTGTAGTTGTTGTATAAAATAATAGGTTAAAACTTTTCAAAATATAAATTCTATTATAAGCTTTTCTTTCTTTGGAGACTCATGATAATTTTAGGTTATATAGACCGAAGTTTCTTGAAATTTATAATGAAAAACTAACTATATTAAAATGTTTTAAAAATACTCTAAATATTTAATGTTTATTATATATAATTTATCTAATCGAATTACTAAAAATATTTTTTATGATTTCATTCAATATTCAATTACGAGTAAAATTAAAGGTTTTAGTTATCTCAACTGTCAATGTTCTTTACAGTATAATATGTGTATTGAAATATGTAAAATTTGTTTGTTAAAATCTATAGGTTTCTAATGTTAACTATTTATGAAAAATAAAATATAAAGGGTTAAATTGTAAATTATTCTCTTCAATTCTTTCATTTTCTGCAATTGGATCGATCATTAAATTATTACTTCATTGGTTCTGTTGGAAAACTTGAACCTTCCATTTATTTTTTGGGGGTTTCTTTGGTACTCCTAATTTTTTTAAAAAGTATCGATATTATTGAGTTATATTCCAATAATAATTCACCATCTGGAAGGGTTTATCAAATGACAATACAAGGTTTAGGCCTATTAAATTCTAGAAAATTTAGAATGAATGATGAATATGAAATTAACTTTTTGAATCAATAGATCACAATACAAAACATCTTTACAACTATTGTGATACTATCAATATAAAAAATTGTAGATTTAAAATTATATATTTTTTATTAAAAATATATAATTTAATTACTATTTAAGTTACACATTTTCGTTAAAAATATATATTAAATAATCAATAGAAAATTACTACCTAAATAGAATATCGATATCTTTTATAAAATAATAATAATATTTTCACCATACTTTTTTTTATATAACTTTTTACACTATTTTTTACATTATTAATTACATCATTTTTTTATCACTTAATCTATTTAATCACAACCATTAAAAATATAATAAAAATAATATATTTAAAAAATAATGCCTGTATAAAATAAAGGTAACATGCAAGCTCCTTATTTTTTTAATCAAAGTAAATTATTTTGCATTACATGATTGAACATGTCCGTTTTCTCGTCTGTTCCATTACAAGACAACGCAAACCTCCAACAAAGTCATAGCAAAAGCAACACTTTAACACTTCTCCTCTTCATTCTTCTTTCTCTCTCTACCTCTTTGTTCTAGCTCATACTATCCCACTCTTTACTCCTTTCCCGACCACCTCGTCACTCTCTCTCTATTACACTGTTTCTTTCTAGAGAGATAAAACTTCACATCACACACATGCTGGATAGCCAATGCCCATTATCTCATCATTGATGCTGCATTTTCTAGATCCAATTTTCTGAGCATACCCATTTCTCCTCTGACCGATTACCCATGGTTGGTCTCAGAGAATCATGGTGTTTCTGCAAAGGGGTGAGCAAGTCAGAGCGAATGAAAGCCGCCATTTTTTCTGGCAAAGGCCAAGCCATGGCCACTATCTCCAGTGCTTCCAATGGGGTCTCCGGCACCGGATTCGTGATTCACCGGAACCTCCTCTTGACTACCCACGCCAACCTCCCCTCGGCGGTGGCAGCCGACAGCTCCGAGATCCGGCTGCATAACGGCGTGGCAGCAACATTTGTCTCCCAGAGGTACCCCATTTGAGGATTTTGTCATTACTGTATTCGAATTGCTCAACTGAATAAAACTGTCATTTTTGTTTCTCTTTTTTATTATATTTTGTATTGTTTTTGCGTGTGCTGATTTTTCGTTCCTAGATGCTAGTGGGTATGATGCGGTAGTTGTAACTTTGGAATTGAAAAATATTTTATTTGAAGTGAAATGTTTAGAAATAATTTCATATAAGTGGTAGGATTTGAAAATGATGAGATATATTACATGCCAAATGATTTGTATATGATTCCAAACATAGGGTGAAATTGCTTTTTTTGTTGGTTCATATGCTTCCTCTTGTTTTTGGGTTGCTTATGCTTTCTAATTTATAACCCAATGTGCTTTCAATAAGCAGTCGTTTTGAGTGGAGCTTATCATTTGGCTTTTAGGTTGCTCTGGTGGTGCCAAGTTGCTTTTATTTGCAAATACAAACATAATTATTATATTGGTTGGTTTCACTTGTTTGAACCACAATAAATAGGAAAACAGTAAACTGGCTATTTCGTGATTGTTATTGAACCATGTTTTTTTTTTTTTCGGTATGCTATTGAACCATTTGTCTATTAGGCTTTTTATTTATGACCTTGCTAGGCTCTGCAGACAGTAACACCTATAGTTAGTTCCTCCCTTCTCCTTGTCTTCAGCTGTGTCTTCCTTTGACCAATAAATATGTTGTTGGCCTTTAGCAGCAACAATTGTAATTTCTGTCCTATGATACAACTGGTATTGCTATATTCATAGATCATAGTTATGTTTAAAATATTTGATTTAGTAACAGTGTGATGGAATATGTCAACTTTGGTGCTTTGTAGATTATATTGTTTGTAACTGTCATTGTTAATGGGTTCAATTTAATAAGCTTCCCTGACTACATCTTAACTCTTTTAACATTTTCATCTTTGGATACAGAATGTAATATCCTACTTGCTAGCTGTATCACTGTCGAACATATTCTTCACACACTATTTGTCTCTAACTTAATTTCTTTTGATGATATTTTCTTCCTCTGTTGACTTTCTGTTTTACTGCAACTCAGTGGAACTTGAAAATTTTCTATTTATTTAATTTTATAGGAGTTTACCCAATTTCGTTAACTTTCCTAGGATATTCATATAGTACTAGGAATGGTGGTTGCTAGTTTAGCTTCTTTCTTTTGGAAAATAATTTCTATACATGTGAACTAGTATCATGTGATTCCATTTTCCATTTGGTAATAATATATATTACACTGTTGTTGCATATTCACATATTTGCATTGGCAACTGTATAGTTTTCAATCCAGGGTAGCCTCACCAACTCATCTGATTGGCAGATAGATAGAACTAACAACTGCAGATTATGGTATCTTTGCAGTATTTTTTTCTTTCAAACTTTGAAATACTTTTCTTTTATTTAATTATGGTCAGACATACCTGTTTTTATCAAACCAAAAATGTAATTAAAACTGTTGTAAATGTTGACCTCTCAGAGTAATCAAAGGCACCAAAAGGCGCACCTAAAGTGCTGGGGCTAGGTGCCAGAAGGGGTCAGCACCTCTTGGTGCCTTAGGAGTGCCTTTCTGGTTCAGATGAGAGTCGCGAGACATGCCTTTAGCGTCTTTTGGATAACATTAAAGAATTATCTGAAAACCCAGCCATTTAACTTGGTAACTGTGATGCAAAAAAGGTACAATAGTCAGAATGTTAAAAAGTAACTAGTTGTCGGCTATGATGCACGGATACGGGTACGAGTATTCGATACGATACGAGTATGGTACGGGAATACGACAATTTCTTAAAAAATAGGATACGGGTACGACAGGATACGGCATAACATATATATAAAAAATTATAAAATATGTCATTTTAAATAACTTAAAGTATTAAGTATCAATAGATAAACTATATTCAAATTATAATATAAATAATTAAAAAATTAAAAAATTTACAAAATCACAAATATGTTATAAATAAAATAAATGTTTAAAAAGCTTATTTGCACAGCCACTCAAGAATGACTAGAAACTACCCATTTCTATTGATAAATATTTAAAAAAAAAAAAAAACTTAATAAAAGAAAAGAAAATGACCAAACAGCAATAAACGAAAGAAAATGGAAGCCTACATAAGGGAAATACACACAGAGATGGGCAAAGAATGCAAGGTTCAATAGTGGAGAGCCAGCGCAGGTGGCGGCATCGGCTAGGATGGCGACCAAATGGATTTGCTGTGTTTGGTCGATGGGTGGCCGGTGATGGAGCTCGCGGGGTTGCCGTAGATCTGGATGTGGTGGCGAGGTGGTTTGGTGTGGCAGATCGACAACGAGGAGTCTCTGTTTTGCCTCAAAACAGAGAGTCACACAAAGATGGAGGAGGGAAGGCGGACGAGCTTCGACAGGGAGAGAAGAGCTTCGAGCAAGGAGAGACGTTTTCCGGCGTGCCGTACGCGTCTCCGTTCCCGGTACGCACCGGACACTGGTACGGCGGCCTGAGAGCCGTACCGGTGCTTCATAGGTTGTCGGTTTTTGGGACTCTTAGCAGCAAGGAGCTTAGCGTTTTGTAAATTGAACATCGTGATCTTTCATTTTTACTATGAATGTTATGCTTGAGCTATTAACTTATATGGAAAATCAATGCAAAATAGGCAAATATTTTACTGTTCTTTTTTCTAATGTTAACACCTTTATTTTTTTTCATTCTCTATTTTTAAAAAAATAATGTCACAAAGGCATTGGTTCTTGCATAAAGTCATGCTTGACTAGTTCATCACAAAAATTTGGATTAAATTTAATTTAGCAAAGGCTAAAATGTTAGAACAGCCCTCAAGTTTGGGGATCTTCTCGAAAGGCTGCCTCATGTTTTAATTGGTTCAATAATACCCTATATATTGAATTTAGTTGGTTTACTCCATCTCCCTAAGAAAATTTTAGGAGAAACCATTAAAGAAGACCTACCCTGAATGGTTTTATTGAAAATTTGGTTTTTGATAGAGTTCAATGGCGTTGATTGATCTATGTAGCCAACTCCACCTAGTGGGATAAGGCTTTATTGTTTATTTACTCCTTCCTTCCACTTTTTGTTAATATGACTATTTGTGCATGACATTTACATGATGTTTCTCACATTTCAGAAATTAATGTCATTAGTAACTTATAATTTCACATTCTGACACTCATGCACTCTTAAAATATTCCTTGAATATCAGAAACTCTAATATGTATTCTTTCTACTCTTCATCTTAGCCAAAATGCGAAGAATGGTTTTCTAATACACAATCTTTCTACTCGTATTTAATAGATTATAATTTGAAGTGTGAAAATGTCATCTAAATGTTAAATATAATGTTTAACAATCTTTCTAATACACAATCTTTCTACTCGTATTTAATAGAGTGCATGGAAACAGTTCATTGGCTAAGTTCTGATCATTCAAAGTTGGTGTTGTTTTGATGTTTTAGCCTTTCATCAATTTAATAATCTAATTTTATAATTAATTACTATTAATTTATGAGTTATTTAGTACCAACATAATATTTTGATCATAAATAGAAATTATAATAGAATGGGGAGAAACAATCTATTATTAACCTTTGTGTTAACTAAAGTGGACAGAGCACAGTTCCTGAGGAGAATAAATGGGAGAGACATGCTTTGAGATCTTCACTAGTTGCTCAAAATGCTTCCTTGTCACTGGTTGTCACCTTGTTAGCTGTTGTTCAAGGCTAGCTCTTAATCATCTTTCATATGAGAAAATGCACAAACTATTCTCTGCATTCGTTTTGTATTTTTGGGCCATAATCATTCTCGGCATTCTAATTTTTTATAACAGCAAATGCAATCCCACTAAAATTGGGTAGAAATCTCTGCATAGGAAACATTCCAAATGAAGACTAGACATAATTACACATTTTATTTTGGTAAGATCTGCTGCTAAAATGAACTTGGAAAGCGTTTAGGCTCATTGACCAAACTTTCATACATTTAGTATGTATAGTCGGCCTTAAATTTGATTATTTTGTCCTTAATCTAAGAGTTTAAGGGAGTTGTTGAAATCCTATTAATATATGTGAATAACTTCTATGTTTTGTCCCCCTTTCAAGCATGTTTATGCTGATTTTATTTTTAGTGATTCTCTTTCATATTTCTCTTTTAGCTAATGTCATAACAGAGAACATAGTTACATTGTAACTGACTCTCAAAAAGAGTTGCACGTGTCAGTATGTAGAATTGTCATTGTCATCAATATGCAAGGAAAATTTTCTCCAGTTAGAATGCATTTCTGGTTTAATATATCAATATTGAGTTGTCATTGTTATCAATATGCAACGAAAATTTTCTCTAGTCAGAGTGTGTTAGACCCACTGATGCAGAGAATAGGATGGGGAATATCGAGAATGCTCATGCTAATGGGCTGCAGCATAACATAATGCTGATGTGGCAGTGAGAGAAAGAGCAGAGCTAGGTGGGGTATTCGGTTAGAGGAGTGGGAATATATATGAGAGGGGGTCAAAAGAGGGAGGGGTAGGAAATTAGTGAAGGAAGGAATTGGGGTAGGTAGGCCTCTCCTATGGCTGGGGGTTCAACTCTGGGTTGAGTCATA
Organism: Ormosia semicastrata; assembly: GCA_029884595.1. Taxonomy (NCBI): domain Eukaryota; kingdom Viridiplantae; phylum Streptophyta; class Magnoliopsida; order Fabales; family Fabaceae; genus Ormosia; species Ormosia semicastrata. Next base: position 58,627,368 of record JAQQTO010000060.1, read on the forward strand.
TTTTCTTTATCTTGTAACTTTTCATTTAAGTTCTTGTTTTCCAAGATAATTCCAGAATCACGGTTCTGGAAATTGTAAGTTTCATCCATTTGTATCAGTTCTATTTTCTGGAAGTAGCAAGTATCTGGAATATATATGAGAGGGGGTCAAAAGAGAGAGGGGTAGGAAATTAGTGAGGGAAGGAATTGGAGTAGGCATCTCCTTAGGCTGGGGGCTCAACTCTGGGTTGAGTCATATTTTCTTTATCTTGTAACTTTTCATTTCTGTTCCTGTTTTCCAAGATAATTCCAGAATCACTGTTCTGGAAATAGCAAGTTTCATCCATTTGTATCAGTTCTATTTTCTGGATATCTGATTCAAAGATGAAAAGAGTGGAAAAGCATTGGGAAGTCGAAATTCTTGAAGAAATGCGGAGAACGTTTGCACGTTGGAGGAAGGAGGAACAGGAGGAACAAGAATGAAGGAGGAGATTGAAGGTTTCATTGTTTGAAGGAAATGAGGTATATTGGTGGCTGATTAACATGGAAAGCTACTTTAGTGCGGCTGGAACACCTGAGGCGGCAATGCTGACCATGGCCGTGAAGGGTTTGAGAGGTTATGCTCTCACCTGGTGGTCCTGGTGGAGATTGAGCAATCCTCAAGTGACTTGGGGAGCCTTTGTGAAGGAAGTGCTCAAGCGATTCTAGCTGGAATATGTTCCAGATCTACCGGTCTTTGTGGGTTATGAGGAACCAAACCAAAAACTGAGATCAGAATCGGTGTCGATAGGAGATAGGAGTGAAGAGCCTATCGGCAATGTTCTTGGCTTGGCTGTTCTACAATTAGAAACACAGCTGAAGGAACCTTACGAGCCAAAGATACTGGAACCAGAGATGACAGTTACAGAGGAGAGCGACACTGAGAGGGAAGAGAAATTCCAGAAGATCACTAATCATGGAGAAGAGGTCCATTGAAGATTTTTCAGAGATCTGGGAGACAACACATAAGCGCGACGAAGAGGAGATCGAAGTAGAAAAGAAATGGAGAATCCAAAAGGAGACTGTGATTGTAGAAGGAAACCGTCGCGCACTGGTCAGACGTACGCAGCCCCATCCATGGCCACGACTGAGCGACGGTGAGAAGGGGAAGACAGAGGATGAGTGTTGTGCGATGGCCACAGAATTTGGAGTCTCAGGTGATCCAGCCAGTCAACCACCGCCACCGGAACCACCAGACTCAGATTCATCCATGGCGGTGAATGGGTCATCAGCTGTGATTAAGCTATGGCTCTCACGCATGCCAACCAAGCTTCCACCACCAGAATCGCCAGACTTGGAACCTCGTATGGTGGGCGATGGGATATCTGCAGTTGAGGTGCAGTTAGAGTGGGCTGCCGCATCACAACCTCATGCCAGTAGTGCCGTGAATGGGAAGGAGAAGGGAGCAGCTAGGACAGAATTGGAATAATTCCAATTGAGGTCATTTTCTGAGCTAATAGGCCAAGCCCAAATCAGGGAGAAACACTGGAATTCTAAAAAAAGAAATTTTTTTTAGCACTAATGGGCTAAGCTCTGCTCGTTGAAGAAAGAAATAGAATCTTGGGAGAGAGAGGATTGGGCTCAAATCAAGAGGTGGGAAACCACCCACGAGTGATCCAGCTCATGAAAATCACTGCAGTGGGTTTTGGACCACAACCCAACTAAAATAATTAAGATGGCCCACCTGAATTAAACCTACATTCCAGTGTTAAGCCAGAAGTGAAGGGAACATTGCGGGGGAGGAGACCAAGTCCAATGGACAACGGACCAAGATCAGAAGTGTGAGCAGAATTCAACAGAGATGGGATTTTTCCAAGAAAATAGTAATGCCAATAGGTATAAAATTCAAGAAGTCAATTGGGAAGGAAGTTATGGTATTGTCTATTTAGTCATTGATACTCTTACAAGCGAAGAAGTGGCTTTGGTACTAACCCAAAAACTTGATGATGCTTCTACTTATTCAATTGTGGTGGCAATTCAAACCAATCAAAATCTAGTTGGTCACTCCTTCCCCAGGTATTTCTGCCCAAAAAGCATAAGCCTAAGTCTATACTGGAAAATAGATATGTTTTTCGATGGGCATTACGACAACCCAATGGGCATTCTTTGGTTGTAGTCCACCCAGATCATAAATAGATTAATATTGACAAGAATAATGCTTCCACCCTAGATGGAGAGAGTGGTGACATTTTGTCATTTGAATCTGCTGCTATCTCTTCTCTTCCTTTCCTTGAGGTTATTGCTATGAGTGGCCATGTTTTCTGGTATCAATGTCTATCTCAATATTCTAGAGGTGATGGTAATAAGTGTCTTGTGGTTGATGGTAGAGAACAAATTGGTGTAGATATGGATAGATTAGTTCACCAGCCTAATTATGTTGTCATTAGCTGCAAATTGAAGTGGAGCTTGGGCAGACTACTTTTGCAGATGTAGTATGAAATGGGTTAGGTTAGAGTTTACACAAAACCACAAGGTCAGCAGCCTGATTCCACCAAACCTTATACGGATAGGGAGATAGTTCATGATTTTATTGTGTTTGATCCGGAAGGAACCAAGGCTGTGACGGAACTGTACTGGGTGGATTGGGTAGAATTCTGGAAGAATGAGACTACTATTCTTCACTTCGTTGGCACCTTTACTAGCTCCCTTAGAAGAAGCCCCTGCAGAAGTATCCTGCCAGTACCAGAACTCACCAGCAGAGAATTTTCAGAGGCGGCCACATCAAGGGATTGGACCCTTTTTCACATTCTCAGACAATTTGAAATTCATGATCTGTCCAACAGAAGTCTTCAAGTGCAACAGCTGAAGGCTCTATTGAGGTCTGCATCAAAAGGAAGGATCTACCAGAGTTTGAAAGCTCCCGGGGATCATTTCACACTATCCAAGACTACTTTCCATGACTTTCACCTTGAGGACAAGGTGAATCTTTCGAGGGGGAATATTGTTTGACCCATTGATGCAGAGGACATGATGGGGAATATCGAGAATGCTCATGCTAATAGGCTGCAGCATAACTTAATGCTGATGTGGCAGTGAGAGAAAGAGCAGAGCTAGGTGGGATATTCAGTTAGAGGAGTGGGAATATATATGAGAGGGGGTCAAAAGAGAGAGGGGTAGGAAATTAGTGAGGGAAGGAATTGGGGTAGGCCTCTCCTAAGGCTGGGGGCTCAACTCTGGGTTGAGTCGTATTTTCTTTATCTTGTAACTTTTCATATTTTCTTTCTCCTCTCCCCCTTGTGGAAAAATAATAATAATAAGAAAATAAAAGAAAATAATGAAGGAAGAAAACCCATTCCATGATTGCAAAATGTTTGTGGGAAATTCGTTTCAAGGAGCTTGTCAAGATGTTTCCTGGTAAATCAGAATTCTACTGTCATTAGGCTTATTTTAAGATAGATGATGGAGTTGTGAGCTAACACTTTAACCTTATTGTTTCTTTAATATTTGGTTGTTGATAATTATTAAAGCTGGTTCATGTAGTTTGTATGTAGCATTTTCATTCATGCAGCGTTGTCCATTCAAATAATATTGAGAGAGAAAATTGACTGTACAATCATGAGGCAAAAGTTCTTATTCTAACATCTAATTGTTGATTACAAATTGAAATCTTGTAATAACTTGTTCTTTACCGACTGACTAATGGAATGAGGAGGGATGTGTAGCAATGGCTACTTCAAAACAGTATTGTCCAAATTGACTGATGTGGCTGCATTGGGTTTGAGGTGCAGCGGGATTTTGGCTCAGCACCTCATATGGCCTGAGGCAGTGTGACTTGCATGATGTGGCTGAGGCAGGTGCATCTTTGAGATTTTGGCAAAATGGCCCTATTTTTCCGATCTAAACACACTTTCAGCCATTTGATTAAGGCTGTACAAAGGAAATCTGTACAAAGGAAAAACACAAAACCAGTCATTTGATTAAGGCTGTGTTGTTGCTGTGCATGAGGGCTGTTAAGCAAGAAGATAGAGCAAGAAACATGGGTTTCAGGAGCTCTTAGCTGGGCCAGAAAGTGCATAACGAAAGATTAATCTGTGTTTTTTTGGTAGTTTGGTTCCTTTCTCTATCCTATCCTGTTTGTTTTCTTGCTTCTTGAGCTGAAATGACTGCTTCCTGTTCTTTTCCTTGGTCAACCAAAGCAAAACTTAGGATTCTGAACTTCTGTCAATACTTATTGGTAGCATGTTTCATGTTCTTAGTCCTCGTTTTGTTTTGGTTTGTAAATACACCACATTTTCATTGTAGGCAAGCACAATTTTACTCTCAGCCCCATTTATGTTTATTTGATTGTTTTTCATTCAATTTTAAAATTTTGCTATTTAATGTTTGTGTGTACTCTGTACACTTAGTATAAGGATTATTTCAGGTTTCCAGTACGTCTTTTTTTATTGCATTATGCTATTGATACTTCATTATGACTTAATTTTCATTAAGGTTTTACTTTTTTTTAATGATTTTCTGGTTATATATATAATTCCTATTAAAAAACTGGCCGTCTTACGATGGTGTTTGGGCTTGCCGCCTCAACTTGCTTTTTGTCCCATGAGAAGGACACTGCTTAAAAGGAAAGTCTCTGGTAGATATGCAAAGTAGAAATTCACAAGCTTTACTTTGATGAAGTATTTTCTCCTTGTTTTTTCTTTTCTTTTTTCCGGTTACTTTTAGGATCAGTTTGGTATTCCCTTGAAAATATAAATAGTGGTCAGAAATTAAGGGATTTGTTTTAAAGGGTGTGCCAGACTACCCATTAGGAGAATATCTTATCCTTTGCTTTTGTATTCTTCTCTCCTCTAATAAAATTTCTTCTGTGATAAAAGAAGTGGGATCTGTAGCAGGAACCAAGACCTTTGCAAAGTGATTATTTGTATAGTAGGGGTTGATTTTATTCTTTTGACTTGGTCCCAGGTTTTTCATTACAAGTTCTGTATTAGATCTTACAATAGTGGGTTTAGATGATGCGGATGGAGAATCAAATGCCCAGGGTGAGTACCCTCACCACTTGAAGACCTGTTCTAAAACCAATCTGGACCTGGGAAGTGTAGTTTACCTTTTAGGTTATACTGAGAAACAGGAGCTCACTGTTGGCGAAGGGAAGGTGGTCATAGCCACTGATAATCTCATAAAACTGTCAACTGATGGGATTCCATGGAACCCAGGTTCTGCAGGTTTTGATGTACATGGCAATTTAGCATTTATGATTTGTGATCCTATGAAATTAGCCACATCACCAAATACCAAATCCTCTTCAACTTCTTCGTCCTCATCCTCTTGGACGAAGGATCTGCCTATGCAATTTGGTGTACCAATTCTTGTAATATGTGATTGGTTAAACCAGCATTGGGAAGGCAGCCTTGATGACCTTAACAAACCAAAATTGCCACTCATTCGATTGATGTCTTCTGGCCCGAAGAGTGAGCATTCATGTGCTTCTTTCACATTGCGGCAAGTTTTCAAGTCAACGGAGGCTGATAATGATGGCACCCCTTCTTCATCAAACAATGTCCCAAAGACAAGGGATCAGGGACCAAGTTCTTCTGCTGGTGCCAATATTGTTGAAGAAGAAAGCTTGATCACTAATACCAATGCTGCACATGTACAGGGAATTCTCACTCCAGAAATATATGAATCACCGAGAGTAAATGCTGTGCCCCTCAGAAAGAAAGAAAATACACAAATACAGCTTTTGGACATTAATTTTCCTCCAAAAATTGCTCAACCTGCAGTTTTGCCACAATCAACCAAAATACTGCATCCAAAGTCAGCTGAAAATTTTGTCAAGGGTCCTTTACCTGAAAACCGGTTAGAAGGAGAACAAAACCAGGACAGAAGACCAGCTACTCCTAGTGAAGAAGTTGCCTCAACAGGTTCTGTTAATGTAGCTCAAAGTGACGTTCAGTCTATTTCATCTCCCATTGAAGTATCAGAGATGCACAATGGATATAGCAGCGAAGGTGAGACTACTATGTACTCTGCAGAAACTGCAGAGAGTCGCAATTATACAAGCCCTAGAGAGGTAAAGTTTCAGCAAGTGGGAAGGAGCCAGAGTTGTGTTAGTTACAATAGATTGGGTGCTGCACAAAGGAGCCAAGCTTCTCGCCGGACTATGCTAGAAAACCAGAGGGGCTTCATTCATGGGAAGATGTATTCACAAGGTGCAACTTCTCAGAGGAGTAATGACTATTTCAGCCCCACGGTCTCGTCGATCATGAAGCGCAACTCTGAGCACACTATCAGACCCCGACAAACTCCTGTTCATTCTTCTTCACCCAGATGGATGTTTTGATTGATACTTTATATATGATAAGGAAAAAAAAAAAAAAGAGAAGAGTATAGTGATTTTATGTTTTCATTTGTTTTTTATTGATGCCCTGCTAAATTTCCATATCTATATGCTAACTTTATTATTCTTTTGCTTGTGAAACGTGCAGAGAACATATATGGTGAATAAGAAATTTCAGCCAAAATGTAGATTTCTTCAAAATGACTGGGGATTATTACTAATTTCATATTGACAACACTGTTATCACTACATTATATGGAACAATTTTTTTCACTTTAAAGTAAACTAACTTGGTTAACCAACAAGTAAAACTAACTCGAGATTGCCATCGAGCTTGTAGCTCAATTGGCATTTGCTCTAGTTTTTAAGACTTGCGTGTGATTGATATCTGGGGCTAATCAGGTGCTTCCAACTACAAAACAAAAAATAATAATAACAATAATAATAAAACTAAGAGTCAACAACCAATCTGGCCTCTTGAGAAAAACTTTTTCTTAAATATTAGTCCTTGAGAATTTAAGAAATCGGGTCAAATTAGTAATCGATAAGAAATAAAATGTCTAAAAAAAAAACTAATTTGATTCAGATTTTGAGATTTTTAAGGATCAAGTTTGGAGTTTTCATTTCTTAAGTACTAGCATGAGGATTGTAGTTTTTTTAAAGGACAAGATTAGATGTTTACTCTAAGGCCATTTTTAATATACACCTTCTAAAAGAGAGTGTATGATATACCATGTGATCTAAGTCATTGATTTAATCATAAAAATAATCAATGGTTTGGATTAATTATAGGAAACCCGCTAAGCGAGGTTTTTTTTTTTTGCTTTATATATTTTTTTATTTTATATTTTTTAGTTTTATGTTTTTTTATTGTTTCAGTCATCGTCTGTCGTCGACCTACCCTTTTTTTTGTTTTATATATATTTTTTATTTTATATTTTTTTAGTTTTATGTTTTTTTATGGTTTCACCACCGTTTGTCGTCGGTGACCCATGCCCACCGTCCTTGACCACCAAGAAATACCGCCACTTTTTTTTTAATGTTATACTATTTATTTATTTTTTAAGTTGCACAATTGTATAAATAATACTTATTTAAAATAATACTAGTTAAAATTGTACCAGTCTTTTATTTTTTTAATAAATAACTGTGCATACAAAAAACTTTACATATTTTAACTGATAATATTTTACACATACTGTAACATTTTTAGTATGTACAGTTATTTATGAAAAAAAAAATAAAAGACTGGTATAATTTTAACTGGTATTATTTTAACTAGTATTATTTACACAATTATGTAACTTTAAAAAAATAAACAGTATTAGTCGGCAGGTAAACAACAACTTTCCCGGTGTGAACAATATTTTTTCCGGCATGAACAGTATTTTTTTCACATGAACAATATTTTTTCCGGTGTGAACAGTTCCCCCCCTTCTTCTGACGTGAATAGTACATGGTCTGAAAAAAAAACAACTTGCCCAAAAAAAAAATTACTGTTGCAGGTAAAAGTCAAGGGTGTATGGTACACCCAAACTCAACAAGGTGTACCATAACAACGCCCTTACTCTAAAAGTAACTTGAGATTCTATAACAAAAAAAAAAAACACGAACTTGAGATTTTAGGTAGACATGAGTAGAGTTTGTGCTCTTCCAACGAAAGCATACAACTTGTTCGTGGAATGGTGGCCTTAAAAATGAAATTGTTTGACGTCCTCTTTCTATCGGTGATATCACGAAGGTTTGACTTCCTAAGAAATAAAAGAGTGAAAGTGAAATAAAAAGAGAAAATCTTAGATGCACTGGAATAGAATTTCTGCATTGTGAAAGATTGTTGGATCCTTGTAGCTAAGTTAGAAGCTTCTATTATTATCTACAAAGGGTGTGTCGAGTTGGTAAGCAACATTGATTCTTTGGGACGAATACACAAGTTCAAATTTCAAGGAAGTAACTCTTATAGGAAAATTGCATAACTTTCATGTTCCATTGGTCAATCAGGGATTAGTTCTGAGTAGTTCAAATGAGTCGAACTTATAAGAATACCTCGTGGTTCCAAAAAAAAAAACTTCTATTATTCTTCTGGAGTCCACTCTGCCAAAGTGTGAAGTGTAATTGGGTAGAATAGTAATTATGTGGTTTGCTTCACCCGACTAGGTTGCATGCTTGTTGAAGTGATTTTATATGCTTTATTTTAGTTTGCATTTAGACATCATGACATGATTTCTCTTTTACTCCTATATGTTAGGGGAATATCTCATCCCCTTCTACACGTACTTGCATAAATATGAGTAATTAGGGAAAAGTATTACACACACATCACGCACAATTTAATGTGATTCGACCCAACATGCCTATATCCACATATGAGAATAGATCAAATCTACTATGAACAACATTACAATATAATTTTTGCATGGATAAAGCTGTAAAATCTCTCCAATGCAACTTTTGAGAACAAAGTTGCAAACCTTCTACCAATACAATTTTCATGGACAAAGTTACAAACCCTTACAGATGCAACTTTTGAGGACAAAGTTGTAAACCCTCTGCTGCAACATTACTCACAAATTCTTCTTCCTCATTCTCATACCTCTACCAATTCTCAATACAAGTATTTATAAACACAAATAATTTACATGCCAATCAACCTCTCACAATCCTATCATTATTAAGATAAAAATTATTCTTATCAAGATAAGATTTTCCTAGTTTCCTATTTAAAAACAAATACTCCACACATCTCTCCCTTATCTTAATATTAATTACAATTCAAAATAAAATAGGAAAACTGACGATAATTATTATATCAGGAATTTGGATCAATCCCAACAATCTCTACCTTTCTCCAAATTCCATCATCATGAACATGTTTCAAAATATGCAAACATGTCAATCTTCACAGACTCTCCACCATCATCATAAATCTTGGCAAACTACATCTTCCAAATTCTTAAACCATAGCCAAATCGCCAAGTAAATCTTTCAATCAAATTGTCGTGCTTCATGCTTGCACCGTTGTTTTATAAAACATGCCGCTTGACCTCCATGTCAAGAAGATTTTCAACACACCTGTCGTCTTATAACGAGACACACCACTTGATCTTCAATAGGAAAACTTTCAACATAAGGGGCCAAAGGGACACTGTATCATTATGCAGCTCCTCAAACCATTAACTCTGATATCACTTGTTGGGAAAATACCTCATCCTATTATACACATGCTTGGATAAATATGAATAATTAGGGAAAAACATCACACACACATCACGCACAATTTAAAGTGGTTTGGCCTAACGTCGATACATCCATGGATGAGAAGAGATCAAATCTACTATGAACAACATTACAATACAACTTTTGCAGGGATAAAGCTATAAACCCTCTCCTATGAAACTTTTGAGGATAAAGTTGTAAACACTCCACCAATGCAACTTTTTTGGACAAAGTTGCAAACCTTTGCTAATACAACTTTTGAGGACAAAGTTGCAAACACTCTATCGCAACATTACTTACAATTTTCTCTCCTTCATTCTCATACCTCTACCAATTCTCCAATATAAGTATTTAAAACTTAAATAATTTATATGGCAATCAGCCACTCACAATCCTATCATTATCAAGATAAGGATTATTCTTATCAAGATAAGAATTTCTTAGTTTTCTATTTAAAAATAAATATTCCACATATCTCTCCATTATCTTAATGTTAATTAAAATTCAAAATAAAATAGGAAACTGAAGATAATTGCGATGCCCCTACCCTATTTAGTCGACCTTATGCTCAAACAGGTGAACCAAATAAGATAAAGTTCACCTTATGTTTCTTTCTAACTTCTTTTACTAGTCTAGTTAAGCTCCTGATTCATTTTTGTCCATCTTTTATTTCAAATTTATTTGTACCTCTTTTAAATGATTCATTAGCTTATCTTAGATATTAATTCCAAGTTATCTTTATCATTAAGTTGTTTAGCTTTCAATGTGAGCTAGACCTAAAATTCTCAATAAGTATGCAATAATAATCAGATCTATAGAGTATATCTATTATTTTAGAGTGAGTCTTAATTAGAAAAACTTACTCTATCATGCATACTCATGCGAACACATTAATCAAAAGCACACATATCAAGATACCGGCCCTCTGGGCCTTCCACTAGGTATTATTTATCATAGTTCATACATACATAAACAAAAGTAACAACGTGGGCATCGATACCCACAGTACAGTCATCCAGCAGGGTAATCAACCAGATAAACAAAAGTAATATAAAGTCAACACAATCAGACATCTATATCTAGATACATCAACATATGAACAAGAATATACACAACCAAAATAGGATCTAAGATGTCTATCTATTGCCCTACTCCTCCACTATTTGGCTCTACATCACGAATCCTCTAACTCAAAGTACATGCTAAATAGAGGCATTCTTAAACTTTGAAAATATCATGGAAATAAAGAGGGGTGAGAATTTTAAGAATTCTTAGTATACTATATGAAAAGTGTTATCATAATAAATCCAGCTACCTCAGACTGAAAACTAAAACATTTATACATATTATTATGGAGAGTCATAAGAAAAAGGTCATACATATATACATCATAGTCTCAAAAGGGCAAAGTGTTATACATATAACTTTAAGCATACTCAAAGTGAATATAAATAAATATATAAGCTTTTGTCTACTAAAGCATATAAACTATACTACACTGGTTCTTCTACTTCTTCATCTCATTTCCCTTTGAAGGGTCTTGACCTAGATTTAAATGGAAACACAGCAGGGTGAGAATTCATAAATCCTCAGTAAAAACATTCCAAAACCAGCATACATAACATGATAAACATAGCCTTAACACATGCTAAGTAAGATATGTTTAAATACTCTACTAGGTTTAACTCTTGTAACTAAAGAAACCAAGTTAACTTACATTCATACAGACTTAGCTTATTTAAGAACCAAGCTGTTTTACTAGGAACTCTTGTGACACTCAGGGCCGACGAGGGCGAGGAGTGGTTGTCGGTGCAAAAGATGAAGCACGGACAAGGACCGGCTCCTGGAAGGCTTTTAGGCGGAGGGACACATGAATGAACTGAATACATACCGGAATGAGAAGGATCCAGAGACTGTGCAGGTATGGGACTGCATAGTTGAGGACTTAAAGGAATTGATTAGCACCACTCATATCAACAAGATGCATCTTCTTTTCGGGAGCCAAGAACATAAGTACTCCATAGTTAAGCGTGCTTGACTTGGAGCACTTGTGGGATGATTGACCTCCTGGGAAGTTTCCTAGGATGCGTGTGAGTGAGGATAAAGCACACTGAAAAGACCTGTGTGGGTTTGTAGGGACACTGATCGATCTTGCAAGCAGTCTCCGGACGTTACAACTCTGGCTTCTTATATTATCTTGTAGTAGGGAGGAAATGTTGTAGCATCCTTACACTACTCACAACCTTGACACTCTGAGAAACTAGGGCTAAATCCTTGTTCAAAGAACCTTTTGAACTTTCCCATTTATCTCCTTTGACCAAATGATTTTGCACATCATATAAGGTTACACACATAGGAAAAATACTACCAGTCCATCCTAGCATACATGCATCTTATACACCATATCATCACATCTTAAGTGATATCTCTACAACACTATGTTGCTAAAGGTGTTAGATACTTACCTAAGGCAAATCCACTACTCTTGGTTTCAATAGGGTTCATACATACAATGCAGTGTTATGTTTAACTCATACATAATCACCACCATGACTCATCACATGGTTCACTCTAACCAAGTGAAGAAACTAAACCTAGAAACAAGTATTTCCGACTCCATTCTGACTCATGAAGGAGCATTTTCGTGTTTCTAGTTAAGTAAAACATACTTATGATACCTGTATCTAGCTTGCCTTATTATTACACCACAAGTGGTAACCTATGTCGCACTAGTGTACTCAAGGTTTTAGATACCTATTTAGGCCATTCCTAACCTATGGAATGCTTAAAGGCTTGAACTTCTACAATAACTTTATACTAAGTTCATTCATTCATCACTAACTCTACTTTCTCTCTTAGAAGCAACTCATGCACTATGACAAGTGACTATTACCAACTGAACTCAGTTTACTTGTATCTAGTATACCCTATTGTCATCACCTTATATGTGATATCAAATGCAACACTATATTGCCTAAGCAACTAGATAACTACCTATGGCAATCCGTAACTATTAGATGCTCAAGGTCTCTTACTTTCCCATATATGCAAGGTAATCATTTCCTCTATGAAATACCCTTACTAGTGTCTCAACACACTTTACAAGCCATATATAAGGGATCCAAGCACGTAGAAAACTTCAATTGATCAAGATCAACACCTTGTCAAAGGCTGAAAGTGGCGCCTAGGCACCACCCACCACCCACCACCCACCCACACCTAGGCGTGAGGATGGCAGGGAAATGCCCTATTTCCATCAGGAGCTGGTGCTTAGGCGTGCCTCTTTGGCACCTAGGTACTAAGCTCTCCGTCTCACGCTCCCATGTTTTTCGAAAGGGGGTGCCTAGGTGCTACTCGTGTTGCCTGATGCTCTAATGCATTCTGGTTATTGGGTGCCTAGGCACCTAACTCTGGTACCTAGGCACCAATTGCACTAGAAAACTTGTAGAAACTGGTTTTTTGCATAACCCTTAAAATCAGTTCCTAGATGTTATCTAACATCAATCATGATCACTAATCATGTCATAAACCTCATACATACATTTTAACTCATACAAGCATGGATTAAAGAATCAACCATCAACCTAAAAACCCATTTCTCAACTCACAACTCAAGTGGATATAATGGTTTCCAAGGGATCAAAACTAAGAACCATGCATCAAACAAGCTAATAACCACTCACTTTAACCATAGAAGTAGGAATCAAGCAACAAGAGTCACTAACAACACTCAAACCCATTTTCCTTCATCAAGCAAAATCATGCACCGACATGATGAGAAAGAGATAGATGAAGTCAAGCACCCCTACCTCAATGGTGTAGATGATGATCTCCAAGATTTTGTCTTGCTTTTGATCTTCCTTTTTTCCTCCTTCTTCCCTTCCTCTTCCTTTCTCTTCCGTTTCCCATTTTCTTTTTTTTTTTTTCTTCCTTTTCTCTATTTTCTTTTCCTTTGCAGTTGGAATCGTGAAAGAAAGATGTAACATCCCAAATTTAATAACAACAATATAATCTATATTATACCATAATAATTATATCTAGGCATGCTACTAACTACTACTTGATGCCTACCGCAAGCGCACGGTTGTATCGCGTAATAAAAGATCGTTCCCACAGGGACTTAGTATTGATTTCCAGTTTCTTTTCACAATGATGATTAGCTAAACTAAAATCATATTTAAAATGGCAAGTTGTTGGAAAACCGAATAAAAATTTGATTTAATAACAGGGAAAATAAGCTCTTGGAATTATGGTTCTTCACAATGACGATTGAACTTAAAACCAATATTCCTAATGCTATGGATGTTGGATTTTTAAAGGTAAAATAAGAAAATATAATTACTGCCTTCTTTCAAAGAGCAATAACATATTTAAGCTGATAAACGACCTGTTTTCATTAGCAAAAACTCATTCAGAACATATATTTGTCACAACCTCAAGAGAATAAAATCTATTTTCATGTTTCAATCCCCTTGTTGAACCTTATAGTTCTAATACCAAAATTCACCTTTCGGTTCTTCGCTTAATATATGAAATCATGTAAACATAGACCGTATATTTGCAAACAGGAAAAAACACTAAGGTTGAATTAAAAAGATCAACACCCATAAAAAAAAAATCAGAAATAGCAACAACCTTCATTAGAATACCCATAATCCCAAGATTAGATAATTACTCACTCATAGTCATAATAGAAACAACCAAATATAATTGAAACATTAAGGATATAAGAAAAGGAAAGAGATAGACAATAAAGGAGAAGAAATTCTTAATCAGCTTGCATAAAATTCCAACAAGGTTGCAATAACTTCTACAAAAAAAAAAAAAACAAAGAACAAGAGAACTAATTTTATCTAAGAATGAGAGATAAGAGAAGATATTTTTTCCGTCCCCATTCCTATCAGAAAACCACTCCCTTTATAGCCTATTACTGCCTCATTTACACCCCATTACAACACCTCTTTGGATCCTTCAGAAATAAATGGGCTGTTACGAAATTGATCCAAATTATGGCCGTAATGGCAATTAGTGGCAAGTAGTAATTCGTTTTGGTTGGCCCTTCAAATTCTGGTTGCATGAATTACGGCCATAATGGCCATTACTGCCTGGCCATAATTCTTTCTAGTTAGCTTCTTGATTGTGAACTTTCCACAAATTATGGCCATAATGGCCATTACTCTCTGGTTAGAACTTGAATTGTTGCATTCTTGCCACACAAAATATGGGTGTAATCCCCAATACTGGTGAGTCATAATTCCTTATGTTTCCATCCAACTCTTTCTTATTTTCCACCTATTATCAAAACAAAGCAAAAAGGTAGTAAAATAGAACAAAAGTAAAATAAAATCCTAAAATCAAAAGCATAAACATATAAATCAAAAGCATAAAATTCTAACTTATCAAATTCCCCCATGCTTAAACCTTTGCTTGTCCTCAAGCAAAATATTTATTCATGAATGATATGCGGTTATTCTTTTGCCAGAACAATTAGCAACTTTTCCATCCTAACAACCTAGCATAAAGACAAACAAACAAATATACAATGTCAAGTCTCCATTTAGCTAGAAGCGGTCCCAAGCTTTATAAAAAATAATATAGAATGTATACCTACACCTTTAAACACTCAAACAAACTTCTCATCCTTTGGATCTCCCTAAAGTAGATGCATGAACTTTTCTTATTCTTATTCTTCTCTTCCTTTATTTTTTTCTTCTTTTTCTTTTGAAGAGGAGTGTTGGTGGGTGCATTTTATGCTCCATCTCACTTTCAAACCACATTCAATGGTATTTTATGCTCCATCCTACCTTTTAGAACTTGCATCCACCTAGGTACTCATACCAAAGGCCTTTTTGAATTCGAAGCCTAAGTACTCAGAATGAAAGTCTTTTTGGGTCTTAATTCCCTCAACCTTCACCTCTCCTTAACTTCACGTTATCATAGTGCCAAAAGCAAAGGTATGCAAACCATAATACAAAAAAAAAGCTTACGGCCCAAATCTAGATAAAAGAGACTCAACCTAGTATACTACCATTTATCATCATGCATGAATTGTCAAAACGTAAAGCATGATACTGAACTGTGCAAAATGGTGCAAAAGATTTTTTTTTCCTTCTTTTTTTTCAATGATTTTTGTGTTGTTTTTTTTTCAAAACTAAGCAAAAATTCAAACACAAAACTAACTACAAAGGAAAAAAAACTAACTAACTAATGATAGCCCCCCCATGCTTATATCATACATTGTCCCCAATGTAAAAATAAACAAGAAGAGGGTCAAGAAAGCTCACAAGATCACTGTGGTGGTGGTGGAAAATGTCCGTGGGAGATATGCCAGTCATAAATAGCCGAAACCATGTTGTTCAAACTTGCATTTTGGCTGTGGATATCTTCCAACTACTCCTCTTCCTTTATTTTTTTTTTTTGCATAACACGGCTGGGCCTTGTTGCGTTCTTCTCCTTCTGCTGTGGAACTTCTTTAAGGGATGAAGCTTCAGTCTCAGCTTTTAGCTCTTCAAATAAAAAATTTGAAGTAAGAGGATTGGCATCAAGTAACTGTGCATATGCAGCAACTTCTTCATCTTCATCTCCTTGACCACCATTTCTCACCAAACAGATCTCTAATGCATCAGTTGAAAATTTTTCAACAGGATCTTTCTTGATACATTGATCTATCAAATCAATCCTACAATAAGAATTATCAAGAGAAGGGCATTTAATAACATTAGGCAAATTAAATTCTACCCTCTCATCACTTACGTTCAAAGTAAGCTTGCCGTTTTTCACATCAATAACGGCACCTGCTATAGTAAGAAAAGGTCTCCCAAGAATGAGTGGGATTTGAGCATTTTCTTCCATTTTCAATACAACAAAATCAGCTGGAATGAAAAACTTACCTACCTTAATAGGCACATATTCCAATATACCAATTGGATACTTGATCGAACGATCCGCTAGTTGCAAGGAAATGGCTGTGGGCTTCAAGTCACCCATCTTAAGCTTTTTACAAATTGACAAGGGTATGAGACTAACACTAGCTCCAAGATCACACAAAGCTCGGTTAAAACTCATTTCACCAATAGCACATGGAATAGAAAAGCTACCAAGATCTTTAAGCTTAGGAAGCAATTTATTTTTAATTATAGCACTGCATTCCTCAGTTGATGCCACAGTCTCATAATCATCAAGCTTTCTTTTATTTGACAAAATCTCTTTAAAAAATTTAGCATATGATGGCATTTGAGACAAAGCTTCAGTAAATGAAACATTTATATATAGCTTGTTAAGAACATCTAGAAACTTCCTAAATTAATTTTCAATTTTAGCTTTAGCCAATCTTTAGGGAAAGGGTAAAGGCGGCTTATATGGTGCAAGGGCAACATAAAGAGTTTCTTTCTCGTCCTCACTTCCCTTTTCCTTCTCAACCCCCTCAAGTAATGGCTAAACCATTTCATTTGTCTCATTCTCACTCTTTTTTTTCTCCACCCTTAGGTTCCTATAGTTGCTTCCCACTTCTTAAAGTAATGGCATTTACATGCCCCTTAGGATTGGATTCAGGTTGACCAAGGAACATGCCAAAACTCCTAGAAGAGGAACTAACTTGTTGAGCCACTTGAGTAATTTGTGTCTCTAGCATCTTATTGTGTGTAGCCAAGGAGTTTACCTTAGATGCTAATTGCTTAATGGCCTCACTTACCATTTGATTTTGGTGCTTAAACTCCTCATTTTGCTTACTTTGAATTTAAACAAAATTTCAAGTAGACTTCCAAATTGGATTTTTGAGGAGGATTAAAAACTCTTTGTCTTTGAAAACCAAAAGGCTTAGAAATTGGTGGGGGAATAGGATTAAAGTGAGGATTTTTATATGAAAAATTTGGGTGATTCCTCCACCCTTGATTAGAAGCACCAAGTTGACACTCAATAGCAGAATGACCAACATTACCACAAATTTCACAGGACACAGCACTTGGTGTAACAGCATTCACACTCAATTTTTCAAACTTTTGAAATAATGCATCTACCTTAGAAGCTATATGGTCTAAAATGGTCTAAAGTATTGACATCATACTTGCCACCTTTCTTTTGTGGAGAATGTTCACTAGACCATTGGTAGTGATTTTGTGCCATGTCTTCAATGAGATTGTAGGCTTCCTCTATGCTCTTGTTCATCAAAGCTCCTCTTACAACGACATCAACCATCATTCTAGTGTTGTAGCTAAGTCCATTGTAGAATATGTCCACAATCAGCCATTTTTCCAGCCTATAATGAGGACACATCCTTAACAAGTCCTTGAAATGCTCCCATGCTTCATAGAGTGACTCTCCATCTTTCTGAGCAAAACTTGTGATTTAGTTCCTAAGTTGTGCGATTTTACTCAGAGGGAAGTACTTGGCCAGGAAAGCTTGAGATAGTTGATCCTATGTAGTTATAAATCCCGTTGGAAGTGAGTGCAGCCATGCTCTAGCCTTATCCCTTAAAGAAAAATGGAAAAGCCTAAACCGAATTGCATCCGTTGTAACCTCGTTGAGCTTGAGAATATCACAGTATTCTAAGAAAACTGACAAGTGAAGATTGGGGTCATCCATTGGAGAACCTCCAAACTGATTTTGCTGCACCATTGAGAGCAAGGATGGCTTTAACTCGAAATTGTTGGCTTCAACTATTGGGCGCTCAATGCTAGAGTGTAAGCCACTAGTATTTGGAGCAGCAAAATCCTTCAAAGTTTTATTATTCGCTTCAGCCATGCTTGGTTTACCCTTTTGTTCCGTCCTTGCCTTGCGTTGCTCTCTTCTCCTTCTATGGAAAAATGTTTCCATCTCAGGTACAGATTCAACAAGGTCCCCAGACTTCAGATCCTTCGCATTCAACAGAAGAATTAGCAAACAGAAAAGGAAAAGTTTAGTCTAACTGGAATAGTAAAAAGAAATTGATATCAATAACAAAAATTATCCGGCAATGGTGCCAAAAACTTGATGCCTACCGCAAGCGCACAGTTGTATCGCATAATAAAAGATCGTTTCCACAGGGACTTAGTATTGATTACTAGTTTCTTTTCACAATGGTGATTAGCTAAACTAAAATCGTATTTAAAATGGCAAGTTGTTGGAAAACCAAATAAAGATTTGATTTAATAACAGAGAAAATAAGCTCTTGGGATTATGGTTCTTCACAATGATGATTGACACTTAAAACCAATTTTCCTAATGCTATGGATGCTGGATTTTTAAAGTTAAAATAAGCAAATCTAATTACTGCCTTCTTTCAAAGAACAATAACGTGTTTAAGCTAATAAACGACCTGTTTTCATTAGCAAAAACCCATTAAGAACATATATTTGTCATAACTTCAAGATAATAAAATCTATTTTCATGATTCAATCCCCTTGTTCAATCTTATAGTTCTAATACCAAACTTCACTTTTCGATTCTTCGCTTAATATATGAAATCATACAAACATAGACCATATATTTGCAAATAGAAAAAAACACTAAGGTCGAATTAAAAAGATCAACACCCATAAAAAAAAAATCAGAAATAGCCACAATCCTTCATTAGAATACCCATAATCCCAAGATTAGATAATTACTCTCTCATATTCATAATAGAAATAACCAAATATAATTGAAACATTGTGGATATAAGAAAAGGAAAGAGATAGATAATGAAGGAGAAGAAATTCTTAATCAGCTTGCATAAAATTCCAACAAGGTTGCAATAACTTCTACAAAAAAAGAAGAAGAAAAGAACAAGAGAACTAATTTTATCTAAGAATGGGAGATAAGAGAAGATATTTTTTTTCGTCCCCCTTCCTATCAGAAAACCACTCCCTTTATAGCCTATTACAGCCCCATTTACACCCATTACAACACTTCTTTGGATCTTTCAGAAATAAATGGGCTGTTACAAAACTGATCCGAATTACGACCGTAATGGCAATTACTGGTAGGTAGTAATTTGTTCTGGTTGACCCTTCAAATTCTGGTTGCATGAATTACGGCCATAATGCCCATTACTGCTTGCCCATAATTCTTTCTGGTTGGCTTCTTGATTCTGGACTCTCCACGAATTATGGCCATAATGGCCATTACTAGCAGGACATAATTCTCTCTGGTTAGAACTTGAATTGTTGCATTCTTGCCACACGAAATATGGGTGTAATCCCTAACACTGGTGAGCCATAATTCCTTATGTTTCCATTCAACTCCTTATTTTCCACCTATTATCAAAACAAAGCAAAAAGGTAGTAAAATAGAACAAAAGTAAAATAAAATCCTAAAATCAAAAGTATAAACATATAAATGAAAAGCATAACATTCTAACTTATCATTACTAAGCATTTTCTAATATAACAAAACCATATATATAGAAAATATGAGCCACGATTGAAGATTATATATATAACGTCTGTATTTCTCATAAATACAAAAATATGTACAAAGCTTTACAAACTAGGCCTCTCAAGGCATAAAATATACGTGTTTTCTAAAAGAACCTCAAAATAAAGCTATACTAAGCTCTCGAAACTCCTATTTGTCTTCACTTTCCATAAATCTTTTTCCCTGGAATCATTATGGAAACACACACATGGGGTGAGAATCACATATTCTCAATAGATTCACAATTAAAACATGCCATCATAATCATTTCAGCCATTTTGGGGAAAAACATCAATTAAAAACACAAGTCACACTAGAAAGGTGGCAAAAGACAAAACCACTTCCTTTGTCTTCCCGAAATAGATTCTCATTTTATAAGTTTGTATAAAAAACTCATTTTTCCACACAATACTCACAAATTATCATCGCAATCTCATAAATAAGCAACTGTCCATACAATTACCGTGTCATGAATATGTTTTGATTAGCAATCGCCTATACAATTGTCATGTTATGCCAAATTATGCATTATGTTCATGCTTATGTAATATCCTAGAAATGAATGTGGATAATGTCATGATTCCTCAGACGTAGTTAGGGAACTCATCCTAAGCTACTCCGGAATTGTTATGATATGTTATGAGCCTTGAACAGAGTAAAGGAACCCGGTTCCATAAGCCTTGAACAAGCACTGGAACCTAGTTCCAGAAGTTTTCTCTCCAGGTCGTGACCTCATCAACTATGCGGTCTTCAACAAGGATCACTATGATAGGGAGGGTTGGTTACCTCCTCATTCAAAATCATATATGATCACCAAAGGTGAGGACATCATCTTTATCAAACGTAGTTATGAAAAATAATGATGTCAATTACTACAATAACTAGCATGCCAATTGGTTTACATCCATAACCACAGATATGAAATACAATTATGTCAATTACTACAATAGTCAACATACCAATTGATTTACATCCATCATCTCAAGTATGAACAACAATGATGCTAACCTGTACAATAATTCAACATGCCAATTGATTAACATTCATACCATTAACACTTCATTAAATACCTCTATTAGAGTCTCATAACTCATTAAGAAACACATAATAAAGATTCACACAAGTTAGGAACTCTAATTTCCTAAGATAAAAACACTAGAAATTTCTGTG
Source organism: Ormosia semicastrata (assembly GCA_029884595.1). Lineage (NCBI taxonomy): Eukaryota > Viridiplantae > Streptophyta > Magnoliopsida > Fabales > Fabaceae > Ormosia > Ormosia semicastrata. The sequence continues at coordinate 58,648,416 of JAQQTO010000060.1, forward strand.
TTCACTTTCTCAATGTTTAGGAGCTTCATGGTAGAAACAATCCCCAGTTCCTTCTGTCATTGGGAGCTTGAGTGCCCAAAACATGATCGATTAATGACTGACCTCTAGAGCCTTCTAGCCTTGGGTGCTTAGGCACTCACAACCTGGGCAATTAACCGACTCGCACGCAGAAGCTCTCTGGCCTTCAGTGATTAAGCGGCTAAAAATTGGGCGCCTACACCTGGAACTTCACCTACTGTTCCATCAGCTTCTAAACCATATTTTAACCCTCAAAAACCATTTTCAAAAGTTTTCCAACATCAACAACATCCCATTAACATGTTACACTCCTTAAAAACTGAATTTAACTTATCAAACTATGGATTTATGCTCATTTCTAACAAGAAAAACCCATTTACCAACTTGCTCATCAAGGAGGTTTATGGAAATCTACCAAGCTAAAACAAACAACTATACCTCTAACAAATTGAAAACATTTAAACTCAACTCTTGGAACCAAGAATCAAGCCAAGAAACACGGTTTTGCTCATCAAACCCCTTTCCCTCTACTTATGTAACCTAACATCACAGAAGGAGAAACGAAAGAGAAAGATGAATAGAAAACTCCCTTACCTCTATTGACCAAAAATAAAAGAATTGAGAAGCTCTTCTCCACCTCTATCTTCTTCCTCCTCTTTGGTTGATGCTCCTCCTCCTTTAGCTCCTTTCTTCTCTTTTCCTTTGTTTTTCCCTGTGGCAACCATGAGATGGTGAGAAAATAAGAGAAATATCTCATTTAAGCAAGAAAGTCAAGGCAGCAATAGAGGGAAAGAGTAGTGAGGCCTTTTGCCTCTTTAGTGCCTAAACTGTAACATCCGATCTATTAAGAACACTTAGATTTCACCAAATCCAGTTTTCTAACTTCTAACAAGTTTAAAATAAATTCTAAGATTCATCAAAAATATTGTTTCACCATTACCATATTTTTTCATATCTACTACTTGTCAATCCAACATTAAAATATACTCTCAGTATGCTTATAAATACCAAATTAACTCCGATTATCCTCAAATTTTAACTACATGTTCCTCCACACATTTGTGACTTAGAAACAAATTCTCCAAATTTATTTTCACTAATTAAGCAGTTTAAGCCAATTTCAGAGCTAATAACAACTATTTTTCACACAGTGTTACAGCAAAGTGACTAAACGTGCTCAGAAAGTCACAAAATTACACTAAAATATTAAGCAACTATTAGGATACCTTTGTAATCATATACAAGTCTAACATATTTCCGAGGATGTTACAAAAGATGAGTGAATGGGTGAGGATGAGAAAATGTCAAGGGCAAAGTCAACAAAAATTACTCGTGAGAGCTGTGGAAAACTTAAGCAAAATTTTGATATTTTGCTGGAACTTTATACCTGTTAAGAAAACTTAGAGTTTACCAAATCAAGTTTGCTAACTTCCATAGGTATTATGAAAAATCTTAGGATTCATATTAATCCTATTCTCATCATTTCCATAAACTTTCATATATCTAGTAAGTCAATCCGGTGTTAAAACACTTACACATTGTACTTAAAAATACCAAACTAACTCAGTTTATCCTCCAATTTTAACTACATCACAAACTACTTATTTGTGACTTAGAAATAAATCCTCCTTATTTATTTTCCTTATTTTAACAACTTATGCTACTCTTTAGGCTATTAACAGCTACTTTCCAGACCCTATATTATAGCAAAATAGCCTAAGTATCTTAAAAAGGTCATCTAGGTTAACAAACAACTCTTGCACAAGTTATTGAACTTCTATAACCCTAATTAAGACTAACTAATTAGAGTTGATGTTACACAAAGCGTGTTGAAATCGGGGGGGGGGGGTTGGTACATGTAAATGCACTCCAACGCTTAAGTCAACCTGTGCACAATTAGCATTTATGCGAAAGAGCAATAGTTACCTGTTAGAGGTTATTGAGCTTGGTATTTATAGAGGTTGAATAGGGAGATATGTTCCCTTAATAGTTGCAGAGGATCCCTATAAAATCAGAATGTCGATACTGCAGTTATAAGCAATCAAAGGCCATTGTGGGTGCTATTATTATGCAAAATCATGATTGACAATTATGGATAATCATAGGATTTATCCACTATATAAATCTCATGGTAATGTTGCTATTATCCAATACCGTGGTCCGACATCCGTTGTGATGGTATCCCACAGAGTACCATGTATTCCCATTGGGGTGTCAAAGACAGACTACGACTGGATGCATGCAGAGTTGACCCATGAGACAAGATCCCAAATCGTGATTTAGAACAGAAATAATATTAAAAAGTTCAATAGTATCTTTTTTTAAAAAAAAATCACTAAGGTGTAGGAGTATCCCTATGTGTAGCATAGAATCCCCTGATGAGGAAACAAATGATAATCGTAAAATAGAAGAACAATATACATCAAGAAATTCATTATTCACCTTAATCTGTAAATTATAGCCATCAATCTTTTCTTGGACAAATGCCTAAATAAGCCATCATACAGTCGTTGAATTAAGCAAAATATATTTCTTTTTTCAAAACTATATATCTAAATATAAATCGATTGCAAAAGTTTGCTCACAACATTACTAGGAAGATATAATTTGTCATCTACATACTTGGTTAAAACAATATAGATCCTTTATGCCCTCATCCCTATATCGACCATGAAAATGTGGTTCATGTGGCTTTTTGTTATTAGCATGGGGGTGCTTAACCATATACTTTGGATTTTGATAAAGAATTATTCCAAAAAACTAGAGGATTCCCGAGTTGTAGGAAAATAAGCCTCAACCATTACTTTGTCCACACAACCGTTAATGTTGTTGATCTCTAAAGACAAACATTTAAAAGCTAGAAGTCATATTTTACAAACAGTAGTTTGAGATATCTTGAAACTGTTAGATTTGTTCTTCAAGATCTCTATTGTTTGTTATCATCAAAATTGTCATTGCCTTTTGTGCTGATGACATTAATAAGAGAAGGGTTTAGTGATAAGAAATAATACAAGAGAAATCAAGTTTAGAGAAGCCCTCAAATTTTCAAGGACTAAGTAATATAGACTGTTTAGCATAGTGAAAAACATGATTCTTAGCATTTATATGTGCAAACAATTTTCTTGTTTCATTTCTCATCTCTCATTTCTTTTCCCCTATGTCAGGAACTTAAAAGGGACAAATAATATAAGTAGCAAGCAAAAGAAGATATTTAACATAAGTAACATATGTTCAAAACATGAGTTTAACTTTGGAGTTAGTAAACATTATAAGCACAAAATACAAGTTCCAAATCATAGACTAAGCCCAAAGATTTATAGCAATACCATCATCATCATCATCATCTTTCTCTTCAAATCCAACCATCTCAATGTCAACTCCATTAATAATAGTGTTAGCAAACTAATATTCTAACTTCTCCATAAGGTCATAGAGGTTTGAGAATTGTGTGATCATATCTATCATGGTGTTCTGGACCGTGATCCAGAATCCCGTCTAGTTGGACCAACCCGGCACACGGATAACCGGACTCTATCCTGGACGATGTAGCTAAGACCTAGAGGGTAGTCTGAACCTTGGACCCATGCCCATTGAGCAACGTTGGGCCACAATATCAAGATTACTAGATATATGCAAAGGATATATTCCTAAATTTTTGTAACTGCCAATCATCTATTTACAATATTATAGGACTCATGACTGTCTCTGATTGATAAGTAGCTCTTGTATTAAGAGTTCCTAACTTATAGGGATTCATCCCAATAATAGTGGGAAAGTAATCATTGCCAGGATATTAATCCTAAATACCTGCATTCAATACAGATTGCATAAGGATTCTATACACGCTCTATAAATATAAGGCTAAGTAGCCTTAATCAGGTATTAGAAAATTACTCAATATACACTGCCTTACTTGTGCACAGCCAAACTTAAGTGTTGGAGTCCCTTTGCAGGTACCCACTCCCCTGTCTTAACACACTTGACTGTTGTTGCATAAGAAAGAAACCACCATTACGTGCCTATCTCAGGTACCCTCTAAATCTACTTCAGAACATTGGCATCGTCTGTGGGAACTGTAAACTTCTAATCCCACTAAAACATGGTGAACACACGTTAACACTCAAAAAGGGATGCTACACAACCTCCCGTGGAACAAAGACAAGAACCAGCAGCGTAGCCTCTTCTGGAACCAGTAGCGCGGCCCCCTCCTCAACCAGCTCCAGCTCCACCTCCAGCGGTTGAAGCTTTAGCCATTAAGGACCAAGTGCACGTCTCAGAACGGCTGCGCGATGGGCATGAGATTTCACTTTCCTATGAAAGTCCGCTCCCGTTGCGTAGAAGATCCATTATGGATAGGCTCACCCACCCTGGAGATAGAGCCAATAACATAGCTCAAGTGTCTAGGGGTCCAGTGCGATCATGCCAGGGCCCTTAAAATAATAATACTACTGACTATGCTTCTATCCAGGCCCCTGCCCGCTCAGAGATGACCAGAAACCGTTCCAAGAATTGATAGCCTAACAAATACGGTAACTCGATGAACAACGCCGCTAGTTGGATGACTAGTGGTGTCAAATCGACGAGCTAGAATGGCCAGTACATGTGGAGGATGTCCACGAGAGGCAGAATATGGCTAACCACTAGAAGAGGCCACTGCAGGATGAAGACAACCATGTCATCGGAAACAACATTTCGACTCCTGGCATCCTACAATAGCCTTTCTCGGATGAATTAATGGCTTACTGGATCCCTAGAGGCTTCAAGCCCCCATCCAAGCTTGAACAATATAATGGTACGAAAGACTTGCAAGAGCAACTCAATGCCTACGTCCACTTTATGCAATTCCAGGGTAGTTCCCCAGAATTACTTTGTTAGGCTTTCCCCCTCTTCTTAAAGAAGGGCGCCTGATGCGTGAGGATATAGTGATTAAAATTTAGACAAAAATCAGTTGTCAGGCCCACCAGAAAATAAAAACCTTACAACTAGTTGTAGTTAGTAAGGATCGATCCACAGAGAACCAATTCAATTAACACTATCAAGTAATTCCTAATTTAAAATCTAATTAACAATAAATAGTAAAAAGAGGGGGGGGTTTGGAGTTTTGATGAACAATGAACAACTTCAAAAACAATAACAATAAATAAACTGAAATCAACAATATAATAAAATTAGTTAAGAGATTGAATCCACCACTAGATTTATATGATGATGTAAATCCACATATCTTTTTATTCCAACATGCTCAATTATGTTTTTATGCAATTGTGAGAGTAAATATCTATTTTCCTTATGTGTTGACCAATTCAGCAACCGCTTAAATCAACTCCTAATTACTGATTAGTTATAAAGTAACCGCTCTGACAACTATCCAACAATTGCATTAGGATTTAGAAAACCAATTACACTAAGATCTAATCACACACCGAGATTAAATTACTTAGAACATATATTTTTCTAGATCTATTACCGCAACCGCGCATAATAAACCCAGATCTACCACTTTTATAACTGGCAAATAGCACAAAGATAATTATACCCACATGAACATCTTATATTCCGCTAGATCTACTACCGCAACCGCGCATAATAAACCCAGATCTACCACTTTTAAAGTGGGAACAAGTACAAAAACCTTCACACCAACAATAGATTCAGAAATATATGAATAAAAACATAACTGTGTTGAAATAATCAAATATGCAAATTCACAACATCAATACTAGTGGTTTCATCACCCCCTTAACCAAGGGAGGTTTAGTTACACATAGCTAGAAGGAAATCACAAGAAAAACTGAGAAAGAACAACATAAGAAACAAAGTGTAGAAGAAAAACTAAAGCAAACGAGTTTCTGAAGATTGAGGATGATGGATCTCCGATTGCTCGAACTCGAGACTCCAATCTTTGATCCAAGACTCCCCTCTCCTTCTCCAAGGAGTTGTAGCTGCTCTCCTAGGTCAGAACTCTCTTCAAAACATGCCAAGAGTGTCAATATATAGGCTCCCAACACAAACTTCGCGCAGAAGTTTCAATAATTGAGTTTCTGGAGTGAATACACGGCCGTGTATGCATACACGGCCTAGGCCATGTATGACACTGAGTTGGGGGGCAAAATTTCACTATTTCAATTGCAAAGTCAGAGGCATACACGGCCTAGGCCGTGTGTTCTCACACGGCCGTGTATTTTTCCGCAACCTAGGCCCTATATTCTGACGCAGGCCCTGTATTCTAACTCTGGCCCTGTAATCTGACTTCCAAGCTCCATATGACCCATTAGACCTCCAAATCTGGAAAAGTATTCAACATGAAAGTTGTAGATTTGGATCTTAAATATCAACCATCAAAATTTCAGCCTATTTGACAACTTTTAGCTCAAGATATGCCATGAACAGTATACAAAGGTCAAGCTATCAGGATCAACACCCTAGTTCTTGCTTCAACTCTAATTTGAATTATCCAAACGTGTGATTGGGCCTTTGAGGTCTTCATGAAAGTATTGGAGAATTGTCTTAGATTTCCTACAAGACCAAAATCACATCAATCAGATATTTAAAACTTAAATTATAGCTAGTTTACGGAACACTGTCAAAGAGATAAATTAGGGCTAATTCATGCAATAATTCCTTCAATGATCCAATTAGGCTCAATATCATAAAATATTTCAAAACCAACTTAATTAAACCTAATTGAACCTTAAGAAGCCCAGTGACTGAAAAGCATAATTCAATTATGAGTACTAATGAACACATTTAAGCAAAGTTTCACAGTAATGTTCCAATTAGGGTTTGATATCAGAAACTAAGCTAAATGATGACAATTAAGCACAAATGGAGTTCAATGAATCAATTACAAGGTGATTAAAATATAGGAATAATCAACAGATCAATTACTCCCACACTTAGCCTTTTGCAATCCTAGGCAAAAATATACAGTTCAACACAGTTTCACAACAAGCCAAGCAAATGCAGAATAATGAGCAAAGACCTTTGTGCATTTAATTTTCAAAGCATTTAAACAATCCAAAATTCCCTTTCTTAGCAATCCAAGTTGACAAGCAAAATCAATCAAATTTCAGAGTTCAATTAACATGATAAATCCTCATTGAAATGCTCTCTCACTCAAGTGTTTCAGGCTTGTGTTTTCACTCAACCAACTCATGAGAATATGCTTTACCATAGGCTTGTCAAGCCTCTACTTCTCCACTACTCAGACCACATGCAAAAAGAGATCAAAAGGACTTTATTTAGGTTGTAATGGGGTCAGGGTTAAGGTAGGATACATCAAAGATAGATAAAGCTAGACCATAGGAACTAGAAGAGCAAAATGGAAAGATATTTAATCATTACATAGAATTTCCCAATAGTCTTCAAATTCAAATTCCTATTATGTACCTTATCCTTGTTCTGACTTCTCTTTTTTTTTTCTTTTTAAAAATATATATATACACCTTGCATTCAATTCAACTTGACATTTTGCCAATATGAGATATTTTATACACAGACATAACTAGGCAAAAACATCATGAATCACACCCCCACACTTATTCAAAAGCCACTTTCTAATGCAATCCTTAAGCTTTTCTGCTCCCTAAGGTAGGGTAGTAAAATGATTTTTTTTTTAAAGTTTAAATTGAGCTTAGATAGAAGGCAATGGGGTCGATTAGGCTCAGAGGGGTTAATCAATGGATAAAATACAAGGATGACTATTTGGCCAGTAGTTATTTAAAAGAAAATGCCTTTATCATTTCAAATGTATGCAGTGGTCATTAGCAGCTTAAAAGAGAACCAAGACAAGTTTTGAAAAGCACAATAATCAAGAGTGGAATCACACAGTCAAGGATCCAAAATGGCCTAAAATTAGCCATTTACAACAAGGCCCAAAAACTCACTAGGTTTCGATTCATCATTTTCATTAAACCCTTTAATTTTTTGAATTTCACCTGACAAAATTGATAACCAGAAAGTTCATTCAATCAAGCTCAAAGGTTTATTATTATTATTATATATATATATATATATATATATATATATATATATATATTAGTCAATTGCTCACTAATCACATCACTTAAAAGCTTATCAGAAACTTTAAAAGCCCAATGGAAAAGTATTTACAAGAAGAACAACACCATCAAGATCAAATACACTCACCCCAAGAGAGTTCAATCAGTCATTCAAACCCCAGGAGAATAATTCAGAATATCAACAGTATTCACAATAGAGCATCAAAGTATCCACACCCCTACACTTAAACTAAGCATTGTCTTCAATGCTACACACATTCAGAAAAGGAAAATAAATGATAAAGAGAATGCTACACACATCCAGAAAAGGAAAACAAGCAAAAACAGCTATATCGCAATCGAAAGCAGAAACAAATCAACTATAAATGAAACAAGCAAATCAATAGTGCAAATCAAACCCAAATGTACACAATACAAGAGAATGAAAATACAATGGAAACTAAGGGGGTACATTTACTCATCATTCTTGAGGGAATGCCAAAAATTTACGAAGTTCATAAGGTACAAGTTCATATGAATGCGTCTCAAGAGTATAACTCTTTACTCAGTCCATTCATCATGAACTTAAAATTTAACTTCTCAATTAAAGGAAATCATTCCCAAAGAACATGGTTCAGCATTCAGAAGAACAAAACAATAATTTACAAACCAACTAATTCCTATAGTTTCGCTTGGTTTCCACTATACTTAAACCACACAGATATCAAACAAACAATCCATGCATTCCAACACACATTTAATCAAACCAAAACACAAGGTTTTCCAAAGATTCGCATGCTCACAATCAACAAATAGATAAAAACATAAAATAAAAGGGTTAAAGAAAGCAAATCTGGTTGGGTTGCCTCCCAATGAGCGCTTTGTTTATTGTCCTCAGTCTGACGTTGTGACACTTTCAATGCTCCTCATATTGTGGAAGGATGAGGGTCATCACTTCCATTTCTGCACTGTCAGGAAGTTCATGATATGGTTTGAGATGATGACCATTAACCTTAAATGCTTTGCCAGAAATTTCAATCCTGATCTCAACTGCACCAAAAGGAAAGACATTAGTTACCACAAATGGCCCAATCCACTTAGAACGCAGTTTACTGGAAACAATTTGAGTCTGGATTGGTATAGCAGAACTTTTTGTCCTTTGTGAAATTTCTTTCTGGAAATCAATTGGTCGTGGAATGCCTTAGCTTTAGTCTTATAAATCAGGGCATTCTCGAAGGCCTCATTTCTTAGTTCTTCCAGTTCCTGTAACTGAAACTTCCTTTGCTTTCCAGCACCTTCCAATTCCATATTAACTTGTTTAATGGCCTAGTAAGAGCGATGTTGCAGCTCAACGGGCAAATGACAAGGCTTTCCATACACCAACCGAAATGGTGACATGCTAATGGGAGTCTTATAGGCAGTCCTATAAGCCCATAAAGCATCTTCAAGTCGAGTGCTCCAATCCTTTCTTGAGGGATTCACTGTCTTTTCAAGGATTGATTTAATCTCCCGATTGGACATTTCAGTTTGCCCATTTGTCTGTGGATGGTAGGGAGTGGAAATTCTGTGCATTACTCCATATTTCTTTAATAGAGCATCAAAGGTTTTGTTGCAGAAGTGGGTCCCTTGGTCACTGATGATAGCCCTCGGGGTCCCAAACCTGGAGAAAATACGTGACTTAACAAAATCTGCAATAGTTTTAGAATCATCAGATCGAGTGGCTTTTGCTTCCACCCACTTAGACACATAATCAACAGATAAGAGAATGTATATGAAACCAAATGAAGGAGGGAATGGTCCCATGAAATCAATACCCCACACATCAAAGACTTCCACAAAAATGATCGGAGTCTGAGGCATTTGATTACGAAGACCAATGTTACTTGTTCTCTGACAGCGGTCATAAGACTTACAGAAGTTGTAAGCGTCTTTGAAAATTGTGGGCCAATAGAAACCACTGTCAAACCCTCCGAAAAGTCCTTAGTAACCAAGTAGTTAACAATGTCAGCATACCAAGGGATTATGGCGTTGACAACCATCAAATATTCATCCGAAAAAGTCTCCATGATAGGCATTTCTTCCTCTTCAGTTACCAACCTACTCAAGTGATCGGCCACCAAGTTCTCGCTCCCTTTCTTGTCTTTAATCTCCAAGTCAAATTCCTGGAGCAATAAAATCCATCGGAGCAATCTAGGCTTTGCTTCTTTCTTTGTTAAGAGATACTTCAAAGCTGCATGATCTGAAAACACAATTACTTTAGAACCAATTAGATATGATCTAAAATTTTCCAAAGCAAATACAACAACTAGAAGTTCTTTTTCTGTAGTTAAGTAATTAAGCTAAGTATCATTTAGAGTCCTTGATGCATAGTAAATGGCATAAGGAACCCTATCAACTCGCTGTCCTAAGACAGCCCCTACTACGAAGTCACTGGCATCACACATTAGTTCAAACGGTAACTCCCAGTTGGGTGGCCTGATGATAGGCGCAACAGTTAACAACTTCTTGAGTTTATTGAAAGCTTCCATACATTTCTCATCAAAGTTAAAATTGACATCTTTTTGAAGAAGTCTGCAAAGGGGCAATGAGACTTTAGAGAAGTCTTTAATGAATCTCCGGTAGAAACCTGCATGACCAATAAAAGAACGAATCTCCCGCACACTAGTGGGTGGGGGCAAAGAATGCATGAGCTTTACCTTAGCTTTATCTACTTCAATTCCCCTAACAGAAATTATATGACCTAACACAATACCTTCCTTTACCATGAAATGACATTTTTCCCAATTCAGTACCAGGTTAATGTCAATGCATCTTTTAAGCACCAATGTTAAATGTTCCAGACAATTTTCAAAATCATTTCCAAAGACACTAATGTCATCCATAAAAACCTCAATGATATTTTCAATGTAATCAGAAAATAAACTCATCATGCATCTCTGGAAAGTTCCTGGTGCATTGCAAAGTCCAAAAGGCATTCGCCTATATGCAAAGGTACCAAATGGACAAGTGAATGTAGTCTTGTCTTGGTCTTCTGGAGCTATGACAATCTGATTGTAACCTGAAAAATCATCCAGAAAATAATAATGAGAATGACCATCTAATCTTTCTAACATTTGATCAATGAAAGGTAAAGGAAAGTGGTCTTTTCTCGTGGCGGCATTCAACTTCCTGTAATTAATACAAACACGCCACCCTGTCTGCAACCTAGTGGGAATAAGCTCATTTCAGCATTTCTTACCACAGTAATTCCAGATTTCTTTGGTACTACCTGGACTGGGCTTACCCACTTACTGTCAGAAATAGGGTAGATCACCCCCACACTTAGAAGCTTCAATATCTCCTTTTTCACAACCTCCATCATGGGAGGATTCAACCTCCGCTGGGGGTCTCTCACATGTTTACTCCTCCATTAATATCCTGTGCATACAAATGGAGGGACTAATACCCTTGATATCAGCTATTGACCAACCAATAGCTGTCTTATGTTCCTGCAAAACAGCTACCAATTTCTCTTCTTGCTCTTGGGTGAGTGACTTTGTAATTATTACTGGAATGGTGTCTTTCTCCCCCAAGAAGATGTATTTAAGATGATCAGGCAGTGCTTTCAGTTCCAATTTAGGTGCCTGCACAATGGAAGGTTGAGGTATATCAGTAGTAACAGGTAAATCAACAAAAGTTACCTCATGCTCTTCTAGAGTGGAAGAGAGCTCTTGTAAGGCAGCAACAATTTCATCAATGTCTTCACTCCATGGCTCTTCTTCATTCTTCTTCTTTTCCTCCTATACATCTAAGCTATGAGTTAGAATTGTATCAAGAGCATCAAAATGGTCAGTATCAAAAGCTGCAGAAATTAAAGAATCAAAAGGATCAAAAGAATCGATTAAACAAGCAGAGTGCACATCACATCACTTGGGTATCTCACAGTTTAAAAAATATTGAATCTAATTAATTCCCCATCAAATTCCATTGTTAGAGTTCCTGAGTGCACATCAATTTTTGTCCGCGCAGTCTTCAAAAATAGTCTCCCTAACAAGATAAGAGCAGATTTGGGAGACTCATCCTCTTCCATGTCCAAAACATAGAAGTCTGCCGGAAATACTAATTCATTCACCTACACCAAAACATCTTCAACCACACCCTTAGGGTATGCATTAGATCTATCAGCCAATTGAATAATAACACCAGTAGGTTCCAAAGGACCCAAGTATAAAGATGCATAAATAGAATATGGCATGACATTTATAGATGCACTTAAATCAAGCATTGCCCTTTCAAACCTTGTGTTACCTATAGTGCATGGAATGGTGAATGTGCCAGGGTCCTTACATTTGGTTGGGAGTTTCTTTTTAATTACAGCTGAAACATTTTCTCCCACTTAGACTTTTTCATTTCCTTTTAGCTTCCTCTTGTTAGTGCATAATTCTTTCAGAAATTTTGCATATCTAGGTACCTGCTTAATGGCATCTAACAAAGGGATATTAACTTCTACCTTCCTAAAAGTCTCAAGTATTTCTTTTTCTGCTTCTTCTTTCTTAGTTTTAACCAACCTACTAGGAAAAGGAGCTTTAGTGACATATTTAAGAAGAGGTTCAGAATTACTTACCTTAGGGGTTGTGGCATTTTGCCCCTTATCATTTGCTTTTTTGGGTGGTTCATCTTTCTCTTGAGTGTTTGATGGAAGAGATGTAGGCTCATCCATCGTCTTTCCGCTTCTCAATGTGACAGCACTAGCATTTTCCCTCGGATTCACTTCTGGCTGTGAGGGTAGTTTCCCTAAAGCTTGGCTTTGAAACTTGTTGAATTCGTGGACATTGCCGCTGCCCTATCTGATTCTGCAAGTTATTGATTGCAGTCCTTGTTTCTTGTTTGAAACTTTGTATGGTTGCATTTGTTTCTTATTGGAACTGCAAATTATTGGTGGCCATTTGTTTCACTAGCTCCTCTAGTGAAGGCTCAGGTTGCTTAGGAGCTTGAACTTGCTGCTGTCTCTGAGGGAAAGGTGCTTACCTTTGTTGGAATCCTAGAGGTCCAAAAGCTGGAGGTTGATTTTGAGGTTGCTTTGCATAGCTAAAATTAGGATGATCCCTCCAACCCAAATTATATGTGTTTGAGTAGGGGTTGTAATTTTTTGAAAGTCTAGCATATCCCCCTACTGCTCTTACCTCCTCATTTGTGTCCTCTTGGAGAGTGGGACACATATCAGTGGGATGTCCAGATAAACAACAAATCCCATAAGCATGAACTGGTGCTTTGCCTGTATCCATTAACCGCTGAACCATAGCAGTTAATTGAGTCATTTACTACTGTAGACTGGTTGTCTCTACTTCTTTCACTGCTCTCACTCCAGTGTCATTTCTAGAGTAGAACTGTTGAGTATTGGCAGCCATTCTTGAGATCAAGTTTCTAGCTTCTTAAGGAGTTTTATCAACCAATGCTCCTCCGCTAGCAGCATCAATCATGTTGCGATCCATCACTTGTAAGCCTTCATAAAAATACTGAATTAAGAGCTAATCACTTATTTGATGATGAGGGCAGCTGAAACATAGCTTCTTAAATCTCTCCCAGTAGTCATGGAGTGATTCCCCATGCCTTTGTTGAATACCACAGATTTCTTTTCTGATTGTTGCAGCTTTTGAGGCAGGGAAGTATTTGTCTAGGAAAGTTCGGGCCATGTCCTGCCATGATTGGATGGATCCAGGTGGCAAGTAGTAAAGCCACTCCTTGGTTTAGCCTTTCAATGAGAATGGAAAAGCTCTCAACTTGACTTGCTCTACATGAATTCCTGCAGGCTTCATGCTAGAACATACCACATGAATTTCCTTCAAGTGTTTGTTGGGGTCCTCTCCGGGTAATCCATTGAAAGTTGGCAAGAGATGGATTAAGCTGAATTTCAATTCAAATGCCTCTTCATTTTCAAGAATGTCTATGCATAGAGGCTGTTGATCTAGATCTGGAGCACCCAATGCCCTTAAAAGTGTTTTCTGCCATTGTCACTTCTTCAGATATTTCAGATGGCTCAAATGTCTCTGAACTCGATAGATCAATGTAATAAGAAGCTTCAATGTCAGCAGGTGTGGGTTGGAAATTAGCTGGATGGAAGGGAAATTGAGGATGTGAGTTGAGTTGATCAATATAGTTCCTCAAATTTAGCAATCCTTCGTCTACCCCTTCAAGGGACATCAACACCTACAAAACACTCAGAAAGAAAGATTCAAAAACTAAAAATAAAATAAAAATAAAAATAAAATAAAAATAGGAAATAAATTAATAGTTTAATTGAAAAATTGGCTCCCCGGCAACGGCGCCAAATTTCTGATGCGTGAGGATATAGTGATTAAAATTCAGACAAAAATCAGTTGTCAGGCCCACCAGAAAATAAAAACCTTACAACTAGTTGTAGTTAGTAAGGGTCGATCCACAGAGAACCAATTCAATTAATACTATCAAGTAATTCCCAATTTAAACTCTGATTAACAATAAACAGTAAAAAAGGAGATTTTTGGAGTTTTGATGAACAATGAACAGCTTCAAAAATAATAACAATAAATAAACTGAAATCAATAATATAAGAAAATTGGTTAATAGATTAAATCCACCACTAGATTTATATGATGATGTAAATCCACATATCCTTTTATTCTAACATGCTCAATTATGTTTTTATGCAATTATGAGAGTAAATCTCTGTTTTCCTTACGTGTTGGCGAATTCAGCAACCGCTCAAATCAACTCCTAATTACTACTTAGTTATAGAGCAACTGCTCTTACAATTATCCAACAATTGCATTAAGATTTAGAAAACTAATTACACTAAGATCTAATCACATACCGGGATTAAATTACTTAGAACATATATTTCTCTAGATCTATTACCGCAACCGCGCATAATAAACCAAGATCTACCACTTTTATAACTGGCAAATAGCACAAAGATAATTATACCCACATGAACATCTTATATTCCGCTAGATCTACTACTGCAACCGCGTATAATAAACCCAGATCTACCACTTTTAAAGTGGGAACAAGTACAAAAACCTTCATACCAACAATAGATTCAGAAATATATGAATAAAAACATAAATGTGTTAAAATAATCAAATATGCAAGATTCACAACATCAATACTAGTGGTTTCATCACCCCCTTAACCAAGGTAGGTTTAGTTACACATAGCTAGAAGGAAATCATAAGAAAAACTGAGAAAGAACAACATAAGAAACAAAGTGCAGAAGAAAAACTAAAGCAAACGAGTTTATGAGGATTGAGGATGATGGATCTCCGATTGCTCGAACTCGAGACTCCAATCTTTGATCCAAGACTCCCCTCTCCTTCTCCAAGGAGTTGTAGCTGCTTTCCTAGGTCAGAACTCTCTTCAAAACATGCCAAGAGTGTCAATATATAGGCCCCCAACATAAACTTTGCGCAGAAGTTTCAATAATTGAGTTTCTGGAGTGAATACACGGCCGTGTATGACACTGAGTTGGAGGGCAAAATTTTACTATTTCAATTGCAAAGTCAGAGGCATACACGGCCTAGGCCGTGTATTCTCACACAGCCGTGTATTTTTACGCAACCTAGGCCCTGTATTCTGACGCAGGCCCTGTATTCTGACTCTAGCCCTGTAATTTGACTTCCAAGCTCCATATGACCCATTAGACCTCTAAATCTAGAAAAGTATTCAACATGAAAGTTGTAGATTTGGATCTTAACTATCAACCATCAAAATTTCAGCCCATTTGACAACTTGTAGCTTAAGATATGCCATGAACAGTATGCAAAAGTCAAGCTGTCAGGATCAGCACCCTAGTTCTTGCTTCAACTCCAATTTGAATTATCCAAACGTGTGATTTGGTCTTTGAGGTCTTCATGAAAGTATT
The DNA here is from genome assembly GCA_029884595.1 of Ormosia semicastrata. Lineage (NCBI taxonomy): Eukaryota > Viridiplantae > Streptophyta > Magnoliopsida > Fabales > Fabaceae > Ormosia > Ormosia semicastrata. The sequence goes on from JAQQTO010000060.1 coordinate 58,664,313, forward strand.
AGAGAATTGTCTTAGCTTTCCTACAAGACCAAAATCACATCAATCAGATATTTGAAACTCAAATTATAGCTAGTTTACTGAACACTGTCAAAGAGATAAATTAGGGCTAATTCATGCAATAATTCCTTCAATGATCCAATTAGGCTCAATATCATAGAATGTGTCAAAACCAACTTAATTAAACCTAATTGAACCTTAAGAAGCTCAGTGACTGAAAAGCATAATTCAATTATGAGTACTAATGAACACATTTAAGCAAAGTTTCACAGTAATGTTTCAATTAGGGTTTTATATCAGAAACTAAGCTAAATGATGATAATTAAGCACAAATGGAGTTCAATGAATCAATTACAAGGTGATTAAAATATAGGAATAATCAACAGATCAGCGCCCTCCGTTGGTATTCCACTTTGCAATCGAGGTCTATCGTTGGATGGGATGACCTCACGCAGCGCTTCCTATTACATTACACCACTACTAAGGAGAAACCCAAATTAGTCGACTCTCTTTCTGGGATTCGTTAAGGGAGCAACGAGTCCCTTCATGATTATATTAAGAGATTCAACACCGCCCTTGCTCGCGAGGCCAGCCCGAATGACTAGATCACTCTTCATCATGCCCGGAGCGACCTCCGGACTGACTTCGATTTCTTTCGGTCTTTAGCAAAGAAGAAGGCAAAAACTATGAACAAGTTGCATGTTCGCTCTGCAAAATACATTGAGTTAGAAGAAGCCATTAAGGACAAATAGACTTTGGAAAAATGTGAGTCCACTCACCAGAAAAATAACTGAAGCTTTAACTAACCTCAGAATTTCGCAAAAGGCGATGCTCACTGACCTAAGTATTTTGACTACACTCCACTGAATGCCTCACGAGAAACTATTCTCAAAGAAGTACTTTAGACCGAATTCCAGAATATTAAGAGGCCACCGCCTCTAAAAAAGGCGAAGGACCACTCCAAGTACTGTAAGTGGCATAAAGGCTATGGCCACGAAATAGAAGAATGTCACCAGCTCTGGGATGTCATCGAGTCTTTTATTAAGGAAGGTCGGCTTCAAAAGTATATCACTAGAATTTGGAATAATGATAACCCCAGGAGACAGAGAGAACGAAGACGTAGTCGTAGCCCCAGGCGAAGTCCGTCCCCGACACAGAAGAGGAGGACACGCAGCCCAGTCAGAAAATCCCGGACCCCACCACACCATAACGCTGGTAACTGGCAGGATCAAAACTGGGATACTCAGAACGAGGCCAACAGAACAAATCGATTGGTCAGCACGATCTTTGGAGGATTTGCAGGAGGAGGCTCATCCAGTAATTCACAGAAGAAAGCATTATGGACTGCGATATTGAGCGTTTCTGGCTCTACGCGCAGACTGTAACACCCTGAAAATTATTTATTTTATCATTAATCATCATTTAATAATATTTATAATTTTTGAAAATTTTTGTGAATTTTTCCGAAAACATTGAATATTTTAATATATTCTTCATTTTGCGTGCACACTGAGCAGAGTCAGTGTAACACATTGGAAATGATTTGTTTCATCATGAATAGTCATTTCCCAATATTTGTGATTTTTGAAGATTTTTATGGAATTTTTTGAAAATGTTGAATATTTTAATATATTCTTCATTTTACGTGCACACTAAGCAGATTCAGTCAAACTCCCTGAAAAATTATTTATTTCATGACAAATATTCATTTTCTAATAATTGTGATTTTTAGGAATTTTTGTGGATTTTTTTTAAAATGTCAAATATTATAGTATATTCCTCGTTTTTCATGCGCATTGAGCGGAGCTGGGATAACGAAATGTTTTCCCTGAGACTAGTAAACCTTGAACTATCAACGTGTCAATAGGGGATCTTACTAAACCCGAGGTTGGGCACAGTTTGTAAGGTTTACGATTTTTGAGGTTTTATTTGATAAATAAAATAATTGTATCATAAAATTATTCGATGAATAATAAAATATTATTTTCATCAACTTTAACTTTTATTCGCTGGAAAAATAATTCTAACAGTGTAATTAATTATCTGCTCAAGAGTATTGAATTTAGGAGACAAGCATACTTTGCACTTTATTGAGAAATGTGCAAAGCTTCTCAAGGAAGCTTTTAGGAAATTTCCTCCAAGCTTCCCAAGGAAGCCATGCACTCTCTCCTCTCTCCCAAGCCACACGGCTGCAGCACCCAAAATAGGAGGGAAATTTGTGCTTTTACACAATTAATTATACTACTTTAATTTCAAAAACCTAAAAGTGTTCATTCATTCTCCTATGCACTTTCTCTCTCTACCTTCTTCTTCCTTTGAAATTTTTCTCTCCTCCTTCTCTCTAGGAGCTCACGGCCAGCAGCCCTTCCACACCTCATCCATCACAAAAATTTCATCCAACCCATTTTCTTAATCCTTTCCACCTCCTAAACACTTCTCTAGTTGGTGGTTCTTTGAAAGGCTTCCATTTTCACCATTTTCTTCAAGCTTCAAGCTTAGGGTTTTTGGGTAAGCTTCTTGATTCTTCACTTCCTTTTCTCATTTTCATATCTATGGTCTTCTTGGTGACCATCCATGCTTTATTTTTCAAGCATTGGTGTTGTTTTGATGAGGTTGAAATTTTAGGATTCTTGGTGGTATCCAATCCGAAAATTGCAAGGAAATTCTAGGAGGCTTCTCTTGTTTTCTTCTCTTAGGTAAGAGGAAGACACTCCTCCTCAACCTCTATTAGCAATAAGAAATCTTGTTTGTGATTGATTGTGAGAAAACCCTATGGAGGGTTATTCTTTATTTGCATGATTAGTATGTTTACATGTTGTTTGCAAGTTGTTTATGCTATTGGATTGATTGTTTATGTATATTGATGTATTGGAATGGATTGGAAGGCATGAAATAGAAGAAAATGATGTTGGATTCTCTCTTGGATGGCCACGGTTTTGGGGGCCCAAAATTGGGGTTCTTTGTGAACAATTGTAACAAGTAGAAACCATAATTAATCAAGTGTACAATATGAAATTAATGGAATGAAAAATTTGGGAACTTGATTACGTTGGGAGGCCACGGCCTCTATGGGCCATTTAGGGCTTGATTATGCTATTTTGGTAACCTTGGAACTTAAATATTCAAGTGATTAAATTATTGATATTGAGATAGAAAATTAGCAAAATTTGAAGATTAGGATATACTTTGAGATTCATAAATTTTAAAGAACCAAGAATGAAATTTTTCATAAGACTTAGGGTAATTTTAATTAGGGAAAGAATAAGAGAGTGTGAGACTTTGAGACTCTTAGGATAACTTTCTAAGTGTATGAGAATAAATTACAATAGAGAATTTAATTGACTAAGAGAATTCCTCTAGAGACAAACTTTGTAAAAAAGGCCAAATTTAAGTAAGAATTCATAATAAACCTTAAAAATGTATTAATTCATTTAATTCCAATATTATGATATTGTGGGTTCATGTGAGTGACCAATGATGTGTTGATACATAGTTTGGCCAATTGTGGCATATTGTGGAATAGTATGTAATGATAATCATACATGATTATGCATAGAGTCTTTATGCATTGTGAAAGTCCTTTGGACTGTTGTTAAGGCCATGTTGCCTAGGAGATTGAACACACCTTAGTGTGGGTGCGAGTAGACTAGTGTAGGTCATATTGTTGACCATGGGGGCGTCAGGGTACGGGTACCCCGCAATGGACAGTTGGTAGCTCTTTTGTCCGTGGGACAAACCGATGCAAACGTACCGACGATCCTGACCGGACACTGTCCTATATCGTGATCTAGTGTAGACTGTCTGTACAATGCCTTGATGTGCACGTGGATAAACTGATGAGTTATAGCACTTTGGCCGTGGTAGCCGAGTTGCAGACGTGTCTCCTGATCTTTCTCTCCGACTGTTTGTGTCTAGCTCCATGGAGTAGGATTTTGACTTTGTATGCATGTGCATAGTGAGTCCATGTATTATCTGGCATCTGTTTATTTTTATAAATGAAATTGTTGTATTGCTGATGTATACTACTTGGAACTGCTTGGTTATTATTACTGTTATTAAATGCTTATTATTATTATTACTGTTGAAATGCTATGTGGGCACCTGGCGCCGGTTTGTTTCTTATTGCTATAACTGGTAATGATGGTAGGATGTCTTACCTCTTTCTTGTATTTATGTTATTTTCTATCTGTATATTATATCCCATCGAAGACAACGACAAGGAGGTTGAAGCTCCCGATTTCCCCAGCTTCTGGCCTGATCACGATTAGCATCTATTTTGGAGCATGGAGGCACGCATGCACGGATTTCTAAGTGATGTGCGTCTGAATTTCGACCGCTGTGTCTACTTAGGAGACGTGTCGATCTCTTTGGCCTGGAGGCATCATGAGCTACCTATCTTTACTTGCTGTATCAACCTGTGTTTGGAGTTTTATCTGCCCATCCGGGAGATGTGGGGTGACCGCTACTACACCCCGCATGAGGACTATTTTGATTCCACTGCTCGGGCTCCGGCCCGTGGCTCTGTGGCTCCTATGTGGGTTTCCTCGGATGAGGAAGACCCCGAGGAGGTTCCCGAGGAGGACCTCGCGGAGGATCCTGATACGATTCCTCCTCATCTGAGGGACTGATATTACTGGTAGTTACTGAGGGCTACCGGTGTTTTATTTTGGGGGCCTGATGTCTTTATTTTGGTGGGCAGTATATTTTTGATATCTTGGGGATGTATATGTATGATCCTTTGGGCAGGTATAGTTTTGCTTTTTGGTATATCGGGCTTTGTAACTAAACAGATTTAATATAAATAAATAAATAAATAAATAAATAAATAAATATATATATATATATGAATATGCAATGTTGATCAAATGTATGCTTTACTTCTGTCTTGCTCTTTTATTGTCATTTACGGTAATCATCATTATTATGCCTTACCACTAAATTTTATTAATTACAAACAAAAAAAAAATATTCACCAATTTAATTACATGACTATAATCAAGTAAATTTATATTATATTATAAAGAACTGGGTCTTAATTCATCAATTTTATTTTTCGCATTGTAATTGACAATGTGACGTTCCCTCCCAAAAAGGGGCGTTACATTAAGTTGGTATCAGAGCCCCGGTTTATGTTTCTTTGGGTCTTGTGATTGAGTCTGTCTTGTTTGTGCTGTGTGTTCTCTGAAAAACTAAACACAGAGATGTATTGTTTGATATTCCTAGTGGATGCAACTAACTTTTCTTATGTCTTTCAGTTACTCTGACTTGAGACAGTAAAATGGCACGACGCGAAGAAATGGCAGCTGCTATTGAGGCGATGCAGAGAATGGCCGAGGCCATCACACAACAAACTGAACGAGCCACTCAGCAACAGGAGAGAGTCGCTCAACAATAAGAAAGGGCTGCTCAACAGCTCGAAGCTATGGCAGATGCTCAGAACTTGGCGGAGTTTGGTCGCCACAACCCTCCCTAATTCAAAGGAGAGTTCGATCCAGACAAAGCTAGTCTATGGACCAAGGAGTTAGAGAAAGTCTTTTGAGGCATGAACTGCGCTGAGAACAAGAAGGTGACCTATGCTACCTTTATGCTGGTCGGCAATGCTGAAAACTGGTGGAATGGAGTGCAGAGAATGCTGGAAGCTGCAAATCGTGAGATCACTTGGGAGTTATTCAAGGACAAATTCTTGGATAATTATTTCCCTACGAGCGCGAGGCACATGAAGGAGTCAGAGTTTCTCAACTTACGGCAAGGGAATATGACCGTTAGTGAGTATGTAGTGAGGTTTGAAAACTTGTCCCAGTTTTCAACGTACTTTCAGCACCAACAGAATGAAGCCTGGAAGTGTAGCAGATTTATAGAGGGACTGAGATATGAGGTGAAGAAGGCTGTTATCACCCTGAAGATCAATGAGTTCTCGGAGCTACTAGACACGTGCTGTGAAGTAGAAGCTCTGGAGCAATCTAGAGATACGAGGAACAGGAACTTTGGGCCTACAAGGTTCCAAAGAGGTGGCGGTAACATTCTTAACAGCTTCCAAAAGAAACCCTATTCCCGACTGATGGGAAATCAGCAATAGACCATGGGTGGAAGCTCTGGTGGAGGTTCTACTGGGAACCAGACTGGCCAGAACGTGGCGTATCCTTCAAGATGCCTGATGTACAGGAAAACCACCTCACAAGGGACTACACCATAAAGGGGATCATCTGCTTCAGATGTGGCAAACCTGGCCACATATCCCGAGACTATAATCAAGCGAAGGCCGAACCTTTGATCAATGCTGCAAGAGCCAAGAAACCACAAGCAGGAGGGCGAGTTTATACTATAAGCAGAGCTGAAGCCTCCGAGTCCAAAGACTTGATTCAAGGGGAAGGCACCATAGAAGGTAACCTTTTAACTGTATTGTATGACTCTGGAGCAACCCATTCTTTCATATTGTATGACTATATGCAAAGACTTGGTTTACCAGTGTCTACCTTACTTTTTGACTTAACTATTTCTACCCCTACTGATAAACCGGTAGTTACTACCAAAGTCTGTCTAAATTGTCCATTGATTATTGAAGGTCGAATCTTTTCTGTCGATCTGATCTATTTACCCCTTTCCCAACTAGATATAATTTTAGGGATGGGCTGGTTGTCTTCCAACCATGTTCTATTAGATTGTTCAAGAAAAACCATAGTTTTTCCCATAGATGAGGATTCTAGATTTCTGACGGCCAACCGAGTTCAAGCTCTCTTGAAAGAAGGAGCTCACGGATACATGCTACTGTCTTCTTTGAAAGTCGAGAGCGAGGTTGATGTGAACACAATTCCAGTGGTGAATGAGTTTCCCGAAGTCTTTCCTGAGGATGTACCTGGTTTACCACCGGCGCGAGAAATAGAATTTGCTATTGACCTTGTACCGGGAGCTGGTCCCGTGTCCATAGCACCTTATAGGATGACACTAACAGAATTAGCTGAGCTCAAGAAGTAGCTAGAGGAGCTTTTAGAAAAGTAATTCGTCAGACCAAGTGTGTCACCGTGGGGAGCACCAGTACTGTTAGTTCGCAAGAAGGATGGTTCATCCAGATTGTGTGTGGACTACCGGCAGCTGAACAAGTGACGATCAAGAATAAATATCCACTCCCAAGAATTGATGACTTAATGGACCAACTGAAAGGAGCAGCGGTGTTTTCAAAGATCGATTTATGATCTGGGTATCATCAGATACGAGTGAAAACGGAGGATAAACCCAAGATTGCTTTTCGTACCTGATACGATCATTAGGAGTACCTCGTGATGCCGTTTGGCGTGACGAATGCACCAGCTATCTTTATGGACTACATGAACTGAATCTTTCGTCCTTACTTGGACAGATTCGTTATAGTCTTCATTGATGACATTCTGGTATACTCTCAAAATTAGGAGGACCATGCTGGACACCTCAGTATAGTTCTTCAGATTCTAAAGGAGAAGGAATTGTATGCCAAACTGTCAAAATGTGAATTTTGGCTGGAAGAAGTTAAGTTTTTGGGTCATGTAATCTCGAAGGATGGGATTACGATGGATCCATCAAAAGTGGAGGCAGTGCTGCAATGGGAAAGGCCAAAGTCAGTGACGTAGCTTCATGGGATTGGCAGGATATTACTGGAGGTTCATCGAGGGATTCTCCAAGATTGCTGGACCTCTTACTCAACTCACGAGGAAGAACCAAGCTTTTGAGTGGACCGATAGTTGTGAACAGAGTTTCCAAGAGTTGAAGAATTGGCTGACTACCTTGCAGTGTTATTGCTACCCGATCCAAATGAACAGTTTGAAGTGTACTATGACGCTTCATACCAAGGACTAGGATCTGTACTTATGCAGCAAGGAAGAGTAGTGGCTTATGCTTCAAGGCAATTATGAGTGGATGAGAAGAACTACCCGACGCACGACTTGGAGTTAGTGGCTGTGGTTTTTGATCTAAAGATATAGAGGCATTTTCTCTACGGAGCGATGTTCAACATCTTCAGTGATCACAAGAGTCTGAAGTACTTGTATGATCAGAAGGAGTTGAATATGAGGCAGTGAAGGTGGCTGGAGTTTCTGAAGGACTATGGTTTCCAACTTCTGTATCACCCTGGCAAGGCAAACGTCGTGGCAAACGTCCTGAGTAGGAAGATGATCAGCGTCTCAGCCCTGATGATTAAGGAGAAAGATTTGATCGAGCAGTTCAGAGATGTATGGTCTTTTGTGGAGTTAGAACCAGGGAAGATCTGTATGAATATGGTTACCATCTCAAGCGAGCTGATGGATGACATAAGGTTGACAAGTTCTTGCAAGAAGTGAGGGAGCAAATGAAGCAAGGCAATGAAATAGCATTTGTAGAAGGAATAGACAGAATTCTGAGATTCCGAGGTAGAGTCTGTATTCCCCGTGACCAAGAGCTTAGAGAGTATATCATCAATCAAGCTCATACAAGTCAGCTGAATATGCATCCGGGCATAACAAAGATGTATCAAGACTTGAATAAGTTGTTTTGGTGGTATGGAATGAAGAGTGACGTCACTAGACGTGTATTGACTTGTCTGGTTTGTCAGAAAGCTAAAGTGGAACATCAAAGACCAGCGGGATTGCTACAACCATTGTCTATTCCTGAATGGAAGTAGGACAAAATTACAATAGATTTTGTAGTGGGTTTGCCAAGGACAAGAAAAGGTCACGACTTGATTTGGGTAATTGTGGACCGACTCACGAAATCAGCACATTTTCTCCCAATCAACATAAGATACAAACTGGAGAGACTGACCTAGATCTATATTGGAGAGATTGTTAGACTGCACGGTGTGCCTACAAGTATAGTTTCGGATAGGGATCCGAGATTTACTTCAAATTTCTGGCAGAGTCTACAAGAAGCATTAGGGACGAAGTTACGTCTAAGTTTTGCTTATCACCCATAGACCGATGGTCAATCGGAGAGGACAATCCAATCTTTGGAATATTTGCTTAGAGCTTGCACTATAGAACAGACTGGAAGTTGGGATGACGTTCTACCGTTGATAGAATTCACCTACAACAATAGTTACCATTCAAGCATAGGGATGGCACCCTATGAGGCTCTGTATGGATGACAGTGTCGAACACCTCTGTGTTGGTACCAAGATGGCGAGCGCCGTACTATTGGACCAGATGTTATACAGCAGACAACTGAGAAGGTTAAGATGATTCAGGAGAAGATGAGGATGGCTCAGAGCTGACAAAAGAGTTATGCAGACCAAAAGAGAAAGCCTCTTGAGTTTGAGGAAGGCGAACATGTATTTCTGAAAGTCACACCTACGACTGGGGTAGGCCGAGCCTTGAAATCTAGAAAACTCACTCCAAAATTTCTTGGACCATACCAAATTATTCACCGAGTAGGTCCTGTAGCCTATCAAATAGCCTTACCTCCTTTCCTCTCAAACATTCATAATGTTTTCCATGTGTCACAACTACGAAAATACCTTCCTGACCCAAGTCATGTCATAGCACCAGATACAGTACAATTAAAAGAGAACTTAACCTATGAGGCACCTCCTGTAAGAATTGAGAACAGAAGGATAAAGCAACTAAGAGGCAAGGAGATCTCATTGGTGAAGGTAATCTGGAACGAAATAACTGGGGATGCAACGTGGGAGCTGGAAGATAAAATGAAGGAGCAACACCCACAATTATTCTAAAGTAAGCAAATTTCGAGGACGATTTTTTTTTTAGAAGGGGAGAGTTGTAATACCCCGAAAATTATTTATTTTATCATTAATCATCATTTACTAATATTTATAATTTTTGGGAAATTTTGTGGACTTTTTCAAAAATATTGAATATTTTAATATATTTCTTATTTTGCGTGCACATTGAGCAGAGTCAGTGTAACACCTCAGAAATGATTTGTTTCATCATGAATAGTCATTTCCCAATATTCGTGATTTTAGAAGATTTTTCTGGAATTTTCTGAAAATGTTGAATATTTTAATATATTCTTCGTTTTACGTGCACACTGAACAGAGTCAGTCAAATGCCCCGGAAAATTATTTATTTCATGACAAATATCTATTTTCTAATATTTGTGATTTTTAAGAATTTTTGTGAATTTTTTTTGAAAATGTCGAATATTATAGTATATTTCTCGTTTTTCGTAATCACTGAGCGTAGCCGGGATAATGAAATGTTTTTCCTGAGGCTGGTAAACCTTGAACTGTCAACGTGTTGACAGGGGATCTTACTAAACCCGAGGTCAGGCACAGTTTGCGAGGTTTGTATTTTTTGAGATTTTATCTGATAAATAAAATCACTGTATCATAAAATTATTCGATGAATAATAAAATATTATTTTCATCAACTATAACTTTTATTCACTGGGAAAATAATTCTAATAGTATAATTAATCATCTGTTCAAGAGCATTTAATTTAGGAGACAAGCTTACTTTACACTTTATTGAGAAATGTGCAAAGCTTCTCAAGGAAACTTCTAAAAAATTTCCTCCAAGCTTCCCAAGGAAGCCATGCACTCTCTCTCCTCTCTCCCAAGCAACACGGCTGCAGCACCCAAAATAGGAGGGAAATTTGTGCTTTTACACAATTAATTATACTACTTTAATTTCAAAAACCTAAAAGTGTTCATTCATTTTCCTATGCACTTTCTCTCTCTACCTTCTTCTTCCTTTGAAATTTTTTTCTCCTCCTTCTCTCTAGGAGCTCACGGCCAGCAGCCCTTCCACACCTCATCCATCACAAAAATTTCATTCAACCCCATTTTCTTAATCCTCTCCACCTCCTAAACACTTCTCTAGTTGGTGGTTCTTTGAAAAGCTTCCATTTTCACCATTTTCTTCAAGTTTCAAGCTTAGGATTTTTGGGTAAGCTTCTTGATTCTTCACTTCCTTTTCTCATTTTCGTTTCTATGGTCTTCTTGGTGACCATCCATGTTTTATTTTTCAAGCATTGGTGTTGTTTTGATGAGGTTGAAATTTTAGGGTTCTTGGTGGTGTCCAATCTGAAAATTGCAAGGAAATTCTAGGAGGCTTCTATTGTTTTCTTCTCTTAGGTAAGAGGAAGACACTCCTCCTCAACCTCTATTATCAATAAGAAACCTTGTTTGTGATTGATTGTGAGAAAACCCTATGGAAGGTTATTCTTTGTTTGCATGATTAGTATTTTACATGTTGTTTACAATTTGTTTATGCTATTGGATTGATTGTTTATGTATATTGATGTATTGGAATGGATTGGAAGGCATGAAATGGAAGAAAATGATGTTGGATTCTCTCTTGGATGGCCATGGTTTTGGGGGCCCAAAATTGAGGTTCTTTATGAACAATTGTAATAAGTGGAAACCATAATTAATCAAGTGTACAATATGGAATTAATGGAATGAAAAATTTGGGAACTTGATTACGTAGCGAGGCCATGGCCTCTATGGGCCATTTAGGGTTGATTATGCTATGTTGGTAACCTTGGAACTTAAATAATTAAGTGATTAAATTATTGATAACGAGATAGAAAATTAGCAAAATTGGAAGATTAGGATATACTTTGAGATTCATAAATTTTAAAGAACCAAGAATGAAATTTTTCATAAGACTTAGGGTAATTTTAATTAAGGAAAGAACAAGAGAGTGTGAGACTTTGAGACTCTTAGAATAACTTTCTAAGTGTATGAGAATAAATTACAATAGAGAATTTAATTAACTAAGAATTCCTCTAGAGACAAACTTTGTAAGAAAGACTAAATTTAAGTAAGAATTCATAATAAACCTTAAAAATGTATTAATTCATTTAATTCCAATATTATGATATTGTGGGTCCATGTGAGTGACCAATGATGTGTTGATACGTAGTTTGGCCAATTGTGGCATATTATGGAATAGTATGTAATGATGATCATACATGATTATGCACAGAGTCTTTATGCATTGTGAAAGTCCTTTGGACTGTTGTTAAGGCAATGTTGCCCAGGAGATTGAACACACCTTAGTGCGGGTGTGAGTAGACTAGTGTAGGTCATATTGTTGACCATGGGGGCGTCGAGGTGCGGGTACCCCGCAATGGACAGTTGGTAGCTCTTCTGTCTGTGAGGCAAACTGATGCAAATGCACCGACGATCCTGACCGGGCACTGTCCTATATCGTGATCTAGTATAGACTGTCTATACAATGCCTTGATGTGCACGTGGATAAACTGATGAGTTATAGCACTTTGGCCGCGGCAACCGAGTTGTAGACGTGTCTCTTGATCTTTCTCTCCGACTGTTTGTGTCTAGCTCCATGGAGTAGGATTTTGACTTTGTATGCATGTGCATAGTGAGTCCATGTATTATCTGGAATCTGTTTATTTTTATAAATGGAATTGTTGTATTGCTGATGTATACTGCCTAGAACTGCTTGGTTATTATTACTGTTATTAAATACTTATTATTATTATTACTGTTGAAATGCTATGTGGGCGCCTGGCGCCGGTTTGTTTCTTGCTGCTATAACTAGTAATGATGGTAGGATGTCTTACCTCTTTCCTGTATTTTTGTTATTTTCTATCTGTATATTATGTCCCATCGAAGACGACGACAAGGAGGTTGAAGCTCCCGATTTCCCCGGCTTCTGGCCTGATCACGATTAGCATCTACTGTGGAGCATGGAGGCACGTATGCACGGATTTCTAGGTGATGTGCGTCTGACCTTCCTTGGAGGGCCGGACTGCTGGCACATCAACCTGAATTCCGACCGCTGTGTCTACTTGGGAGACGTGTCAATCTCTTTGGCCTGGAGGCATCATGAGCCGCCGATCTTTAGCTACTGCATCAGCCTGCGTTTGGAGTTTTATCTGCCCATCCGGGAGATGTGGGGTGACCGCTACTACACCTCGCAGGAGGACTGTTTTGATTCCACTGCTCGGGCTCTGGCCCGTGGCTCTGTGGCTCCTATGTGGGTTTCCTCGGATGAGGAAGACCGCGAGGAGGTTCCCGAGGAGGACCTCGCGAAGGATCTTGAAGAGGATCCTGATACGATTCCTCCTCATCTGAGGGACTGATATTACTGGTAGCTACTGAGGGCTACCAGTGTTTTATTTTGGGGGCCTGATGTCTTTATTTTGGTAGGCTGTATATTTCTGATATCTTGGGGATGTATATGTATGATCCTTTGGGTAGGTATAGTTTTGCTTTTTGGTATATCGGGCTTTGTAACTAAATGATTTAATATAAATAAATAAATAAATAAATAAATAAATATATATATATATATATATATATATATATATATATATATATATATATATATATATATATATATGAATATGCAATGTTGATCAAATGTATGCTTTACTTCTGTCTTGCTCTTTTATTGTCATTTACGGTAATCATCGTTATTATGCCTTATCACTAAATTTTATTAATTACAAAAAAAAATATTCTCCAATTTAATTACATAACTATAATCAAGTAAATTTATATTATATTATAAAGAATCGGGTCTTAATTCATCAATTTTATTTTTCGCATTGTAATTGACAATGTGACGTTCCCTCCCACAAAGGGGTGTTACACAGACCCCGTGCTGATGACAGGGAAGAATCGTCGATATCTTTCACCACTAAAGATTATGACGATATTATCTGAGATCACGATGATCCACTCGTCATCTCCAAAATAATATCCAACGCCAAAGTCTGGCGTATCTTCGTAGACCAGGGTAGCTCTGCTAATATAATGTTCATGAACGTTTTTCAAAAACTAAAGTTTCCCATGTCCGCCTTAACCCCCTATGAAGGCGATCTTACTGGTTTATCTGGAGCGAAGATTACTCCGATGGGCTACTTCGAAACATTCCTAACCCTTGGGGATAACAAAATCTACAGAACCATCAAGGTCAGATTTTTAGTCATAGATTGCCCGTTTGCTTACAACATTATCCTATGGTGACCTACTCTGAACGGTATCGCCACTATGGTGTCCACCGTCCACCTGACGATGAAATTCCTGTGATTGACATGGACTAGATGCAATTGTTTTGATGTCGACAAACAAGAAAGCAATGGGAACACAATGATCAAGTCACAAGGAACTCAAGCTTAGCATGTAGGTTATAGATCTAGTGTAAAGGCATATTAAAGATTCACCTCAAGGTCAAATGGCTTCCTTAAAATGTATTTGCAAAATGATTTTTTCAAGTTAAGATCAAAAAGGTTTTATGCAACATCTCTTTCAAAATCTTATATCCTAAGCCCTTTCTTTTTGGAAACTTACCAACCTCTTGATAAACATTAGGAGCCAAAATTTCAAGGCCCCTAACCGATTAGGACCAGCTCCTAACTGGTTAGTTAGTTCAAACAAAAGCTTTGCCTCGTTTTTTATAACATGCCTAACCGATTAGGCCAAGTAGCTAATCGGTTATTTAATAATTCAGAGGCCAAAATGTGTTTGTCCTAACCGATTAGGTGAGAAACCTAACCGGTTAGTCTCACTTCTAGAAGCCAAAAATGTTTTGTCCTAACCGATTAGGTAGAAGACCTAACCAGTTATTCATAAACTCAGAAACCATTTTAATCCTGTCCTAACCGATTAGGTAGATGGCCTAACCGGTTATTCTATAACTCAGAAGCCAAAAACGTTTTGTCCTAACCGATTAGGTAGAAGACCTAACCAGTTATTCCTCAACTCAGAAACTATCCTAACCATGTCCTAACTGATTAGCCTGCAGGTCTAACCGGTTAGCATCCTTCCCAGAACTCATTTTTATGGTGTCCTAACCGATTAGGACACATTCCTAACCGGTTAGTTATTAAACCAGATCAAATCTATTCAAGCCTAAATGAGCCCCTAACCGGTTAGGATACTTGGCTAACCGGTTAGCCTATGTTCTGATGAAATAAGGAGAAGCCTGTAACGACTATATTAATGAGCATTAATTGCTCACAACCACTTCCAACGGCACTTAATGACACTTACCTATATATTTGGATGCTGGGTTTCGTTGGAGGGTTAGAAAAACTGAGTCTATCATTTTGGAAAATTACTATTGAGCTTTAAACAAGTTTTTCTCATCATTCTACAAAATCCTCTGCTTTGAGCTTGAACTTGTGTGAATCTCAAATACCATAGTTCTTCAATTTGTAATACTTGCTCTAGAGAGAGTTTATTCCATTTAAATCTTATACAATCTGTTTAGAGAGGGTGAGGTATCCCTCTAGTATTATAAGGGCGAGGTATCCCTTGAAAATAGAGGCTGAAGCATAAGGGTGAGGTATCCCATAGTGTTGAGTGCTCAAGGTTGTAGTGGTTGTCAAGCACCCATTGAAGCTTGAAGATATAGTGAAAAATCTCAAGTTATTGCTTGGGGACTGGACGTAGATCACAAGTGGATTGGTGATCGAACTAGGATAAGCGATTGTGTTTGTTTTCTCTAAACCCTTCTCTTTATTTTGTGCACTGTTTTATTGAATTGCTTGGATATTGTCTCCTTTGGCTATCACATTTATAAGTAAGAGGGTTTATCTCATCCATCCAATTATCTCTAATTATTCAATAGCTTCAACGAAAATTGGTTATCATACGATTTGCAAAAGATTTGCTAACTTGTTTTACTTACTCAATTCACCCCCCCTCTTGAGTATTGAGGCCACTTGGTAACAAGTGGTATCAGAGCTAGACTCTTATATAAAGAGCTTAGCAGCTTCAAGAGAAGTGATGGCTTCAAATGGTTTTTCAAATGAAGGTTCTTCTATAAACAGACCTCCTTATTTCAATGGGGATGGTTATGTCTATTGAAAAGAAAGGATGAAAATTTTTATTGAAGCTATTGATTTAGATGTGTGGGACGCTGTTGAAAATGGTACTTTTGTTCCTACACAAACTAAAGATGGTGAGAAAATCAATACACCTAGAAATGAATGGACCGATGATGATAAAAAGAAGGTTCAATACAATTTGAGAGTCAAGAACATCATCACCACATCCTTGGGGTATGATGAATTCTTTAGGGTGTCAAATTACAAAACCACAAAAGAAATGTGGGATACCCTACAAGTAACTCATGAAGGTACTAGTGAGGTAAAACGATCTCGAATAAACACTCTTACTCATGAATATGAATTGTTTAGAATGAACCAAGGTGAGAGTATTCAAGATATGCAAAAGAGGTTTACTCATATTGTTAATCATCTTATCTCATTGGGAAAGACATTTCCTAATGAGGATCTTATTAACAAAGTCTTGAAATGTCTAAGCAGGAATTGGCAACCCAAAGTGATGGCGATTGCTGAATCAAGAGATTTATCAACAATGTCTCTAGCCACCTTATTTGGAAAGCTTCAAGAACATGAGCTGGAACTAAATAGGCTCAATCAAAGTGAAGAGCATGATAAAAAGAAGAAGGGAATTGCACTCAAAGCCACCTCTTCCATACTTGAAGATGATGATGAAGATGGTGAAGAGGATGATGAAAATATTGGCTAAGTGAGGAGAATCTTAGTCTCCTTATGAGAAAGTTCAGAAGATTCCTAAAGAAAAAAAGATTTTAAAGAAGACCACCATTTTCTCAAAAGAAAGCATATCATAAAGGAAAAGGATCCTCTACTCCTCCAAAATGCTACGAATGCGGAAAACCGGGCCACATGAAAATGGAGTGTCCTATATATCTCAAGAAGACGGAGAAGTTTGAGAAAAGACCCTCCAAGGAAAAGAAAAGAAGAAGAACATGTATAGCTTGGGAGGATAATGACTTAAGCTCTTCCGACGATTCGGAGAATGAAGAAGCCCATCTTTGCCTCATGGCTCAAGGAGAAGAAAGTGGAGAAAGTGATGCCGAGGTAACTTCTTCTAACCTAGAACCTCCACCTTCCTATGATGAATTGCAAGATGCCTTTCAAGAATTGCATGATGAATCTTTGAGGCTCACAAAAATGATTTTGTCTTCCAATAAAACAATCTCCTTATTGACAAACAAAGTTTCTACTTTAACTAAGGAGATAAACGAACTTAAAATCGAAAATGAGACATTAGGACTCATAGATGCTAATTCATTATGCATGACTTGTTCCTCACATGATAATGCATCCACATCATTATCTTGTTTATCATGTAAAGCTTTTGAAAAAGAAATTGAAGACTTGAACAACACTCTTGCAAAATTCACTTTTGGAAGAGATAACTTGAATGTGTTGTTAGGGAGACAAAAATGTGTTTTTCAAAAAGTCGGTTTAGGATTTAATCCAACCATCAAAAATCTTATAAGAACTTCTTTGTTTCCTCAAATACTTCAAGTAGCCCCTTTGTCAAATGTTTTCATTGTGGTAGAAAAGGGCATAGTGCATCCACTTGCAATATTAGAAAGAACATAAACACCAAGGTTAGAATCAAAAGGGTTTGGGTTCCTAAAGGCCCTATACCTAATTCTAACTCACAAGGACCCAAAACAATTTGGGTACCAAAGGTTAAAACTTGAATGTGTGTTGTAGGTGTGCTTAAAGACCAAGAGCTCAAGTTAGTACCTTGATAGCGGTTGCTCCAAGCACATGACCGGTGACGGCTCCAAGTTCTCCTCTCTTACACACAAGAAACATGGTCATGTCACATATGATGACAACAACAAAGGGAAGATTCTTGGAATTGGAAAAGTTGGTAAGATTCCTTCATCATCTATTGATAATGTTTTGCTTGTTGAAGGACTTAAACATAATTTGCTTAGTATTAGTCAACTATGTGATAAAGGCAATAGAGTTATATTTGATTTCTCTTATTGTATAATTGAGGGTAAGGATGATAAGCAAGTTAAGTTTGTTGGTCATAGGGTCAACAATATATATATGATTAGTTTCGATGATATCTCCTCAAATGATGCTAAATGCTTCATGAGTAAAGAAAATGATTCATGGTTATAGCATAGAAGAATTGCTCACATTTACATGGATCACTTAAACAAATTGGTTTCTAAAGAACTACTAATTGGTCTTCCAAAGCTCAAATTTGAAAAAGACAAACTTTGTGATGCATGTCAAAGGGAAAACAAGTAAAGGTCTCTTTTAAAGCTAAAAACATAGTTTCAACTTCTAGACCTTTACAACTCTTGCATATGGATCTTTTTGGTCTCTCTAGAACTATGAGCTTTGGTGGAAATTACTATGTATTAGTGATTGTGGATGATTTTTTTAGGTTTACATAGACATTATTCTTGGCCCACAAAAATGATGTTTTTCAATCATTTAGAAAACTTGCCAAAGTTATCCAAAACGAAAAAGGTTTTTGCATTGCATCCATAAGAAGTGACCATGGTGGTGAATTTGAAAATCATGAATTTGAAACTTTTTGTGATGAACATGGCATTGAGCATAATTTTTCTGCCCCTAGAACACCACAACAAAATGGTGTTGTAGAAAGGAAAAATCGATCTTTAGAGGAAATGACAAGAACTATGCTCAATGAGGCCATCCTTCCTAAGTACTTTTGGGCGGATGCGATTAACACCGCTTGTTATGTTATGAATAGAGCCCTAATAAAGCCAATTTTAAAGAAAATCCCATATGAATTGTACAAAGGAAGGAAGCCAAATGTGTCACATTTTCATGTCTTTGGATGTAAATGCTTTGTTTTGAATAATGGAAAAGATAACTTGGGGAAGTTTGATGCAAAATCTGATGAGGGAATATTCATTGGTTATTCTATTCATATTAAGGCCTTTAGAGTCTATAATAAACAAACTATGACCATAGAAGAGTCCATACATGTTGCATTTGATGAAACTAACCCAAATAAGCTGAGAAAGGAGCTTGTTGATGATGTTGCAGAAATCTTAGCAAAAACACACTTGGAAAATCAAGAGAAAGAGTCCAAGAAGCAAGAAGAGAGACTCCTTGATCACTCATGGCAAAAAGATTTAGAAATCGTGGATCTACCCAAGGAATGGAGGACTTCAAGATATCATCCTCTCGACAAGGTGATAGGTGATGTATCAAAAGGGGTAATCACTCGAAACTCACTTAGAGATGCATGTAATCACATAGCATTTGTTTCTTAAGTTGAACCTAAAAACATAAATGAGGCCATTAATGATGAGCATTGGATCTTGGCCATGCAAGAAGAACTAAACCAATTTGAGAGAAATCAAGTTTGGGAATTAGTTCCAAGGCCCAATGATCATCCTATAATTGGCACCAAATGGGTCTTTAGGAACAAACTTGATGAAACGAGATTAATAATAAGAAATAAAGCTAGGCTTATAGCTAATGGATATAATCAAGAAGAAGGCATAGACTATGAAGAAACTTATGCTCCCGTAGCTAGACTAGAGGCCATTAGAATGTTACTTGCATATGCTTGCATCATAGATTTCAAACTTTATCAAATGGACGTCAAAAGTGCCTTTCTAACTTGTTTTATACAAGAAGAGGTGTATGTGGAACAACCTCCTGGTTTTGAGGATTTTGAAATGCCCAACCATGTTTTCAAACTGAAAAAGGCCTTGTATGGCTTGAAACAAGCTCCTAGAGCTTGGTATGAAAGGTTGAGCAAATTTCTTTTAGAAAAAGGATTTTCTAGAGGCAAGGTTGACACTACCCTTTTCATAAAACACAAAATGCATGATATACTTCTAGTTCAAATCTGTGTTGATGACATTATATTTGGAGCTACTAATAACTCTCTTTGTAAAGAATTTTCAAATATTATGCAAAGTAAGTTTGAGATGTCTATGATAGGTGAGCTCAACTTCTTCCTTGGTCTCCAAATCAAGCAAACAAGAGAAGGAACTTTGATAAGTCAATCCAAGTATTGCAAGGAGCTGCTCAAGAAGTTTGGAATGGACAATGCCAAGCATATGGCTACTTCTATGGGCACCTCTTGCTATTTGGACAAGGATGAAGGAGGTAAATCGGTAGAAATTACAAAATATAGAGGTATGATTGGCTCACTCCTTTATCTTCTTATGCAAGTAGGCATGATATAATGTTTAGTATATGCATGTGTGCTAGATATCAAGCTAATCCTAAGGAATCACACCTAAGTGCTGTTAAAAGAATAATGAAATATCTAATAGGCACATCACAAATGGGTTTATGGTATCCTAAAGGTGCCTCATGCAGCCTTATTGGGTACTCCGATTCTGATTTTGCTGGATGCAAAATGGATCGAAAGAGCACTAGTGGGATATGCCACTTGCTTGGAAGCTCACTAGTTTCTTGGCATAGCAAGAAACAAAATAGTGTGGCATTGTCCACAGCTGAAGCTGAATATGTTGCAGCTAGGAGTTGTTGTGCTCAAGTCTTTTGGATGAAATAGCAACTCTTGGACTATGGTCTTGAGCTTGATCATATCCCCATAAGGTGTGATAACACCAATGCAATTAATTTGTCCAAAAATCTCATTTTACACTCTAGGACTAAACATATTGAAATAAGACATCATTTCATTAGAGATCATGTTCAAAAGGGTGATTGCATACTTGAATTTGTGGAAACCACTAAACAACTAGCTGACATCTTCACTAAACCCTTAGCAAAAGAAGCATTCTTCTATATAAGAAATGAACTCGGAATATTGGATCAATCGTGCATAAATTGACATTTTACTGCTTAATTTCTGAGCTATTAATCATATTTGAATCCAATATTAACTTGAGCGTCGGAGTGTCCCTTTACTTTGTTTTGTAGGAGCTCAGTTCATGCTTAAGTCCCCCAATCTGAAAGCTCAAAGTTCCTATTGATATTGGGAGAAATTTGTTTCTAAATGAAAATGGAGCCAAGCCAAAATGAACTTCAAGTGATTTGGAATACTGGAAGTGAAATGAGTTTGTTCCTACTGATATTTGTCAAGGATTATTCCCATAATGCTATCAGTGAAATGATCAAGTAAAAGAAGAAAAATATATTTTCATTTGGGCTCTGGAAGTGCTTTAGAATACTGAGGGACTCTCTGTCATGACCAAATAATCGGTTAGGCATGATTCCTAACCGGTTACCCTGTATTTGGAAACCAGTTTGTGCGTTCTGACTTAGCACAATAACTGGTTAGCCACCAATCCTAACCGGTTATTAGAAAACTCAGTGGCTATTTCTAATTGCCCTAACCGGTTACCCACCCTTCCTAACCGGTTAGGTCACTCCAATTAAACACCCCTCAACAGCGTGGTTCCCTCCATTCACGCACCCTACCTCCATTTTCATCTTCATTCTCTCAAGATCTCTCACGCCCACTCCCTCACATTCATCCCTCACCATAAATCAACTCCAAATTCGGTCTTTAAACCCCATTTCTCTCACATTCCATCATCTTCCATCATTCTTCTTCAACATTCAATCTCCCTCACACACACTCTCTCTCCACCACCGTGCCTTAAGCCTCCATTTCCTCCATGGCCAGCAGCTCCTCCTTCCCCAAAAGAACACATACAAAAAACCCCAATATCCCAAAGGAAACAACCCCCCTAACACTGACCTAGATTTTTCAGTAGCCTTGAATCTTGGAAGGTACTTCACTGACCCTGCTCAGATGAAGAAATATCAATTGGAATTTTATGCAAGGCGTATCATCTCACCGAAATGGATGGACTGGGAGTTTTTCATCCAAGAAGGATTCACTTCTCTCACAGAGCTTCTTGAATTCCATAGGTTGAAAACCCTCGTCACCACAAATCTAGGGTACTTCTATCTTGAACCTACTAAAGTCTTCTTCTGCAATTTATCTATTAAGGGTGGCACTTTAATTTCTGAAGTTAAGAAGCATAATATTGTTGTGAATCCCAGTGAGTGGGTCCCTTTGTTTGATCTTCCCCACTCCGGTGAAAAGCTCAGATTGGAAAAACATGGCCAGTGGGAAAATTATAAGAGAGATGACGTTGCAATGGGCATGCTTCAGCCTGGTGTCCCAATGCCAAAAGGAACTTTCACTACCGGGCTTCTGAAGATACATGATCGTCTTCTTCATTTCATTGTCACTCATATTCTCGCACCAAGGGCAAGTAATTATGCCCTGGTTGAAGAGGAAGACATCTTCTTGATGTGGCTTCTCAAGGAACGCATAAAGATTAACTAGCCTTTTTACATTATACACACTATGATGAAAGCTAAAAACAAGGCAGTTATGATCTTCTGTATGCCCTTCTGGTTGCTCGAATCCTAGACCACCATAAGGTTCCCCTATTGGACGATGGCATTGTAAACACAGCCGGCCCTCATAAATTTGGTCTTGCTTCTCTTAATCGAATGCACATGAAGAACGTCAATGGTGAATGGACTTATGGTCATGCACGAGTAAGAGGAGCGCCACCAGAAGAAATTCCCGCTAGCACAGCTGATGTGCCTATGGAGAAGGCACCAGATATGAGTAGCGTCTCCAAAACCACCAGTGAAGCTCACATTCTTGCAGCCATCGCGGATCTGTGAACCTACCAAGAGCATAGCAACTCAGTCATCTTTGATAGGCTGAGTGCTATGGAGGACCGCTTGGATAGGATCGAGCGTCGCCTTCCAGCACCCGAAGACACTGGGGCTTAGGCATGGACTCTCTGTTTTTATCATAGTTGTATTGCTGCACTAACTGTCTCTGAACTCTATTTTGACTTTGCTTAATTATTTTATTTTGGATATTTTGGGAGAATTATTTAGCATGACTGATAACTGCTCATCTTTAACTTATTTTGGTAATCTCAATAGTGATCTTTGACTCTTATTTTGAATCTTGGACATATTAATTTTGGTATGCCTGCAAATGTGTTTTTGTATGACTGCTTATGAGTTTCTAGAAACTATGCACACTCCTATTCATCAGTTTCTGTTTTGAATGCTTGGTTTCGAATACCCTAGGTTATTGAGTTTTTTTTTATTATGCCAAAAGAGGGAGAAGGATAAGGGTCTTTCTATTTATTGAGAAGAGTAATTGAATGTGTTATGATAATGTATTATGTCTGTTAATGGTCCTGGAATCCCAAAACAAAGGGGGAGCTATACATCTCTGATTCAACCACCTCTTGAACAATAGAGGGGGGGTAAGTCTCCAAATTCTATTATGAATTCCAATTATCATTTGAACTAATCTCTTTCTCAACAAAGTGTTTGTCATCATCAAAAAGGGGGAGAATGTGATTGACATGGACTAGATGCAATTATTTTGATGTCGACAAACAAGAAAGCAATGGGAACACAATGATCAAGTCACAAGGGACTCAAGCTTAGCATGTAGGTTATAGATCTAGTGTAAAGGTATATTAAAGATTCACCTCAAGGTCAAATGGCTTCCTTAAAATGTATTTGCAAAATGATTTTTTCAAGTTAGGATAAAAAAGGTTTTATGCAACATCTCTTTCAAAATCTTATATCCTAAGCCCTTTCTTTTTGGAAACTTACCAGCCTCTTGATAAACATTAGGAGCCAAAATTTCAAGGCCCCTAACCGATTAGGACCAGCTCCTAACCAGTTAGTTAGTTCAAACAAAAGCTTTGCCTCGTTTTTTATAACATGCCTAACCGATTAGGCCAAGTAGCTAATCGGTTATTTAATAACTCAGAGGCCAAAATGTGTTTATCCTAACCGATTAGGTGAGAGACCTAACCGGTTAGTCTCACTTCCAGAAGCCAAAAATGTTTTGTCCTAATCGATTAAGTAGAAGACCTAACCGGTTATTCATAAACTCAGAAACCATTTTAATCCTGTCCTAACAGATTAGGTAGATGGCCTAACCGATTATTCTATAACTCAGAAGCTAAAAACGTTTTGTCCTAACCGATTAGGTAGAAGACCTAACCGATTATTCCTCAACTCAGAAACTATCCTAACCATGTCCTAACCGATTAGCCTGCAGGTCTAACCGGTTAGCATCCTTCCCAGAACTCATTTTCATGGTGTCCTAACCGATTAGGACACATTCCTAACCGGTTAGTTATTAAACCAGATCAAATCTATTCAAGCCTAAATGAGCCCCTAACCGGTTAGGATACTTGGCTAACCGGTTAGCCTATGTTCTGATGAAATAAGGAGAAGCCCGTAATGACTATATTAATGAGCATTAATTGCTCACAACCACTTCCAACGACACTTAATGACACTTACCTATATATTTGGATGCTGGGTTTCGTTGGAGGGTTAGAAAAACTGAGTCTATCATTCTGGAAAATTACTATTGAGCTTTAAACAAGTTTTTCTCATCATTCTACAAAATCCTCTGCTTTGAGCTTGAACTTGTGTGAATCTCAAATACCATAGTTCTTCAATTTGTAATACTTGCTCTAGAGAGAGTTTATTCCATTTAAATCTTATACAATCTGTTTAGAGAGGGTGAGGTATCCCTCTAGTATTGTAAGGGTGAGGTATCCCTTGAAAATAGAGGCTCAAGCATAAGGGTGAGGTATCCCATAGTGTTGAGTGCTCAAGGTTGTAGTGGTTGTCAAGCACCCATTGAAGCTTGAAGATATAGTGAAAAATCTCAAGTTGTTGCTTGGGGACTGGACGTAGATCACAAGTGGTTTGGTGATCGAACCAGGATAAACGATTATGTTTGTTTTCTCTAAACCCTTCTTTTTATTTTGTGCACTGTTTTATTGAATTGCTTGGATATTGTCTCCTTTGGCTATCACATTTATAAGTAAGAGGGTTTATCTCATCCATCCAATTATCTCTAATTATTCAATAGCTTCAATGAAAATTGGTTATCAAACGATTTGCAAAAGATTTGCTAACTTGTTTTACTTACTCAATTCACCCCCCCTTTGAGTATTGAGGCCACTTGATAACAATTCCTTAACAAAAATAATGAGGTGGTCGCGGTCAAGGGTGACTAAATTGCGGCACACAAATTATACAATGAGAGCCTCAAGATCTACAAAACTCCAGGCCTTGGACCAAGTTAACATCCTAATGACTGAGTTGGATGTTAGGGAAGAAATTCGAGGTACCACACCCCATCCAGAAGGAGAACTACTTCTGCTTCAACTGGGTGACAAACTTGATCAAGTCACCCGAATAGGCGCAAATCTGGAAGAGTAAGAGAAACACCAGCTGATAGAGTTCCTTCAACAGAATAAGGACCTATTTACATGGACACCATTTGACATACCTAGGCTTGACCCCGCTTTCATCTGCCATCATTTATCTATTAAACGGGACGCGAAGTTGGTCTCCCAGAAAAAGAGAAAAGTCAGTCTGGAAAGACAGCAGATCATTGAAGAGCAAGTCAAGGAACTGCTTAGCCCCAGATTCATCAGGGAAGTCTCCTATACCACATGGCTCTCCAATATGGTCCTAGTAAAAAAGTCAAAGAGAAAGTGGAGGATGTGTGTGGACTACACAGACTTGAATAAGGCATGCCTTAAAGATCCATAACCCCTCCCCAACATTGACAAATTGGTTGATAGCTCATCCAGATTTCGACTACTATCTTTTATGGATGCTTATTCCAGATAAAATTAAATTCCCATGTACCCCAGGGACGAAAATAAAACTTTTTTCATTACTGAAAAGGCAAGCTACTGCTACAAGGTTATGCCTTTTGGTTTAAAGAACGCGGGGGCTACCTACTAGCGGATGATGAATAGAGTCTTTGAGGGTCAAATAAGGAGAATGCTTGAAATATACATTGACAACATGATCGTTAAGACCCCGGAGTCCGAATCCCACACTGCTGACCTCAAAGAAGTATTTGAAGAAGTTAGAAAGCATAATATGAGACTCAATCCAGAAAAAAAACGCTTTCAGGGTTAGAGTCGAGCAGTTTTTGGACTTTATGTTGACGCGTCACAGGATTGAGTCAAACCCTGATAAATGCCAAGCAATGCTTGACATGCATAGCCCCCGGAACGTAAATGAAGTTCAGTAACTCACAGGACGAATCGTGACACTCATATGCTTCCTTGTTGGAGCCGCTCATAAGTCTCTCCCCCTATTCAAATTATTAAAAAAAGAGACGAGTTTTGAGTGGACCCAGGAGTGTGAGGATGCCCTTACGTTTCTCAAGAATCTGTTATCATCTCCCCCTGTCTTGACTAAGCCAGAACCCGAAGAGACTTTTTATGTATAACTTTTTGTTTATGAAGAAGCCATTAGCTCGGTTCTTATCTGAGAAACTATCAAAGGTCAGAAGTTAGTCTACTTTGTGAGCAAGGTGCTACAAGGCCCCGAGCTCCGTTATCAGAAGATCGAGAAGGTCGCACTTGCCTTAGTCATCACAGCTAGGAGACTAAGGTAATACTTCTAGTGCCATCCGATCATAGTAAAGACGAATCAACCAATCCGCCATATATTGCATAAATTGGACCTAGCAGGAAGGATGATTGCCTGGTCCATCGAGCTCTCTGAGTTCAAAATTTTATACGAACCCAGAGTAGCAGTTATAGCACAAGCACTTTCAGACTTTCTTGCTAAACTTACATCGGACCCCAGTGACCTTAAGGAAGTATCATGGACCGTGTTCATTGACGGATCAACCAGGCAGAATATGAAGCATGCTTTATTGGATTAATGATGGCCAAGGAACTTGGCACAATAAGGATCACATTATGCAGTGATTCCCAGCTTGTGACATCCCAGATCTAGGGCGACTACCAAGCTAAAGAGCCCCTCTTGCAGAGATATCTAGCCAAGGTACAAGGACTCCTTAAAGAGTTTCGAACGGTGAAAGTGGAGCACATCCCCCGAGAACAAAACTCAAGGGCTGACCTTTTATCTAAGTTGGCCAACACGAAAAGCCTGGGGAACAATCGTTCGGTGGTCCAAGAGACCTTAGCTCAACCTTCAGTCATGGCGTCTGTAGTTTCCCAGATTGAAGATTCAGAGCCGATATGGATTACTCCTATCATGAAATATTTATAGTCCAGAATTTAACTAGAGGATCCAAAGGAAGCCTCTAAGCTGATCAAAGTTACTGTCATGTACACCATTTATGGTGGCCAATTATACCGGCGGGGACTCTCCATACCTCTTCTCAAATGTTTGACCCATAAAGAAGCTAAGTATATATTAGCGGAGGTCCATGAGGGGAGTTGTGGACACCATTTGGGAGGCAAAGCCCTAGTGTTGAAAGCTCTCAGGGCTGGCTATTATTGGCCCACTATGGAGGCTGATGCAATAGCACACGTCCAAGTATATGACAAGTGCCAGTGCCACTCAGACCATTACCATGCTTCACCCGAGGAACTTTCCATGACATCCGTACCCTGACCGTTCTATAGGTGGGGTATAGACATTCTGAACCATTTCCCTCAGGCACCCAAACAACTGAAGTTTCTAGTGGTAGCAGTAGACTACTTTACTAAATGGATTGAGGCCGAACCTTTGGTTACCATTACCTCTGCTAAAATCCAAAAATTCACATGGCACCACATCATTACAAGATTTGGAATCCTGGAGTCCATCGTGACGGATAACGGCACACAATTTAAAGATAAAGGGTTTGAAGAACTACTCATTGGTTTGAAAATCAAACACCATTATAGCATTGTAGAGAACCCCTAGACAAATGGGCAAGTTGAAACCGCTAACCAATTTATTATTCGGAGACTCAAAAGAAGATTTGATGAAGCCAAGGGAAACTAGGCCGAACAGCTCGACCATGTCCTCTAGGCCAACCGGACTACACCCCACTCTACGACAGGTGAAACCCCCTTTAAGCTCACTTATGGGTGTGAGGCAATGATCCCAGTAGAAATTGGAGAACCCAGCTGGTGTCTCCAACATTTCTCAGCAGATAATAACCCCGGACTGATCAGGGAGGACCTGGACCTTTTGGAAGAAAGAAGGCGCGTTGCTTATATATGCGGCGCCGCTATCAAACTGAAGACGGCAGCACGCTACAACCTGAAAGTCGTCTCCAGAAGATTCCAGCCAGGGACCTTGTACTCTGCAGGGCTGAAGTCGGAGGAAAGAATGCCTCCCAGGGGAAGTTGGCTCCAAACTGGGAAGGCCCCTACTGTATTGTGACTAGCACCAGTAAAGGAGCTTACACCATCGAAACGCTAATAGGCAAGCTGATGAAGAGCTTCTGAAACGCGGACAAACTCAGAAAGTACTATAGCTAAGTGCCTTTTAAGGCCTAGTCTTAGTTTACTTCATGTTCAATCTGCCCTAAACACTATGGGAACACTTTGTATGGACCTTAGTCCTCTCTTGAATCAATAAAAAAAAGTGATATTTTACTCTACTCTAAGGGCGTTCTAGATGGATAGATTACCACAGTACCCCCCGAGAGTGTCTTGTGCTAGAAAGGTTGTGCAGTAAAAAAATCCCAAGTCTTGAAAAAATTCTCACACTAAACCATACGCATAAAAGACCCTGAAAAGGACCATTTATGCCATCAAGAGGGATCCTAAATACCCCAATGGTTGGTGATGGACCCCAGACAAGGCTTTATTTATGCCAAGGTCAAGAGGGATCCTACACACCCAAATGATTAGTGATGGACCCCAGACAAGGCTTTATTTATATCAAAGTCAAGAGGGATCTTGAAAGCCAAATTAATTAGTAATTGACCCCAGACAAGGTTTCTTTATTCCAAAGTCCCAAGGAGATCCCCAAGCCTTTGAAAGGCGTCAGACCTCGAGCAAGGTCTTTCACTCCAAAACCAAAGTCCTAAAGGGGACCACAAGTCTAAAAAAGGCGTTGGACCCTGAACCGTGGATTCTAATACCTTCAAATCGCAAAATGAACATCATAATGGGCATTGGACCCAAAAAGATCGATACAAAAATAAGTATGTAAGGCAAGGCAAGACAGAATAAATGTGAAAGAAAATAAATTAAAGCCCCTGTTAACCAAAGGTGATTGTTTTTTCAAGGTCAATAAACCCCACCCAGGGGGTAAGCAAATTATTAATGAGAAAGGAAAGAACAACAGGCTATACCTCGGCTTTATTTCCCTCTATCCTCTGTCAACTCACACCCGGATCCCCCTCAGTTAAATCCATCACAGGAGCATACACCTTTTCTGCAAAGGTAGGAGCGACCGGTCCACCAACCGGCCTTACAACGACTAGATTCCCATCCTGAAAAATTTTATCCAGACTAATCTCCCCCAAAGCTAACTCCACCTCAGGATTGAAGTACTGAACTTGGGCAACCGCGTTATAGAATTGATCAGTGCCTATATTGGTGCTAATGGCCAATAGGTCATCGCCTTCCTTCTTTAGTTCCATTACCCTGTCCTGAAGTGTGGTGCAAGAGGCATCAAACCATTTCTTTTCCGGGGCAAGAAGAGCCTGAGAGTTAACAAGCTCTTTTTCAACCCTAGCAAGCTTTGCCTTCAGCTCCTCTTTGCCCTTAAGGGCCTCCTCCAGTCATCATTTTCCCTCAGCCTCCACTGCCCTCAGCTCGCTCTCGACCCTTTTTTCAAAATTTACCACTGACCTTTCAAGGAGCCGGGCTTCAGCGACAGTCTAAAGAGTAGAAGTTTGAAATAAAGATAGGGCCTCAGGAATTTTACACCAAGTGATGAGCTTGACAGCATCTTCACTCAGAAGAATCTTGTTGATGAATTCTACAGGAACCCTGTCCCCGGTAATAAGGGGCAAATAGTTCACCCTTTGACTAGGATCTCCCTCCACAACCATGATTTTGCCCTGCCCCCTTGTCGAGGCACCTTCCATGGCCTTCCTCTTATTTCCTTGTTGGGGCTGAGCCACGACTTCAAGACCTGTTTCCTATATTACCAAAGATTGGGCAGTGGCAGGCTGAGTGCGGGAAGATCCAGCTTGATTCTTCCTCACCTTAAATGCTTGGAGCGCCTCTATTGAAGCCCCAACACCCTAGTTAATGGCCATGTTGTCGGCAACAGGGAAAGAGGAAAGGATCAGAAACTCAAAGAAATCAAATACAAAGAGAAAAATAAGGTGGGCAATAATGTACATATACATATTTAATCCCTTACCAAGAATGGCCCAAAGGTACTCGTCATTGGAAATGTTCAGAATATTCTTGCACTTAATCGGGCTAACCTTTAAACCCCACTCGATTAAAAATTCAACACATTCAGCATCCCCCTCATCTAAATCCTTATTCTCTTTCTCAATAGATTCGATGGGGATGTCCCAAGCGTGCCGATTCCAGTACAAGCAGAATTTTGGCTCCCCATTATCCTTCAGGTAGAAAGGCTGGGCGCCTAATGCATCAGTTAATTTAAAGAATTTATGTTTTCACTCCTTATAGTTATCTTAGAAGATCTCAAATACTCTCCTTCTGGACCTCAATTTTACAGACATCTAGGATTGCTGCAAGGCACCTCCCCCCTGAATACTCCATCGCATAAAGATGTAGAAAAAGGCTCTCACATAACACCGAAGCCCGACCACCCGACAAAGTCTCTCAAAAGCTAATATGTTACCCCAACCATTAGGGTGAATTTGAGTCGGGGCGTCTTGTAGGGTCCGAAGAACTGATATTTGAAAATCGGTAAACGGGAGTTGGAGACCAAATCTAGGAAGAGGCTTTCGTACAAGAACTTAAAATCTTGACCTTCTTCTTGTTGCATACACACTCTATCGTCATGCTCTGGACACAAAACTTGGGATTCTCGGTCCCCCAAACCCCTCTCTGTCAACTCCAAATAGCCTAGAAGCTCTCTAAGTCTCACCTCTAAGGAATACATAGAAGTATGATTCCAAACGTCATTGGTAACCCAAGGGTAAGTGGGCCTCATGCGGGTAAAAACCAGAGGCTCCTCTTCGGTCGCCCTCGGTTGCATCACTGCCCTATTTCTCACCATTGAAACCCTGGAAAAAAACCCATCGAGACTGTTAAGCTAATATCATAATCAAGGGCTCCTATCGATTTAGAAAAAAAAGGGGCAAGCCCAAGGGGGTCCACACTCATCTTTAAGCCCTTGAATCGTGGCCTCGAAGTCCATGAAGGTACAAACCTTATTTGGACTTCCCCACCACCCTTGGGGAGGCGAGGTGGATGTTTCACAGGGGTCATAAAAAGTAAATACAAGCAAAGAGTGATAAAGGGCGTACCTTTGGAGTCTGCAAAGACAGGAGACTGAAAAATTATTGGTTAGAAGCAAGTGAATCGCTGCAAGGCACTAGGAATCACACCCCCTTGTTTGCAGAACTTGTCAAAGATTGGTCTCTCAAAAGATCACTAGTGTTCAGGAATAGTAAGAGAAGATAACTTTAAACTCCAATTAAATGGGCGAGACAGTTTAGGGGGCACATCTGTCAAAATTACTTCAGGTTTGAAAGGCATTTATTATGGTGTGCGAAACACTAGGCACGTCCGTCCAACTAAAGTGTGCCACATGACTTTCACAGCTGTCATGGTAGTTGAGGGAACAATTATTGATGTGGAATTAGCAAGTGCACAAAATCGACAAAAGTAATAAAGAGTGAGTAAAGTATTGTTCCCACGAGGATTATATTATTAATTACTAAGTTCGCTAAATCGACACTATTCAAGCTATCAAAAAGAGAGTTATTAAAAGTAATAAAAGGAAAGAATAAACAAAAATAATGAAAGCCAAATTTAATTAATTGGGTTAAGTTGAAAAACAATGATATGAAAATGTTGGGGGTCAGATTTCACTTGAACTCTTTAATGCAAAGTCAAATATTAGTTTAATCAAGTCCTATTCCAAATGATTCATAGTCAAGGGCTCCTATCGATTCAGACAAAAAACGGGCAAGCCCAAGGAGGTCCACACTCATCTTCAAGCCCTTGAATCGTGGCCTTGAAGTCCATGAAGGTACAAACCTTATTTGGGCTTCCCCACCACCCTTGGGGAGGCGAGGTGGATGTTTCACAGGGGTCATAAAAAGTAAATACAAGCAAAGAGTGATAAAGGGCATACCTTTAGAGTCTGCAAAGACAGGAGACTGAAAAATTATTGGTTAGAAGCAAG
This sequence comes from Ormosia semicastrata, assembly GCA_029884595.1. Lineage (NCBI taxonomy): Eukaryota > Viridiplantae > Streptophyta > Magnoliopsida > Fabales > Fabaceae > Ormosia > Ormosia semicastrata. The sequence goes on from JAQQTO010000060.1 coordinate 58,696,098, forward strand.
TGAACCGCTGCAAGGCACTTGGAATCATACCCCCTTGTTTGCAGAACTTGTCAAAGACTGGTCTCTCAGAAGATCACTAGTGTTCAGGAATAGTAAGAGAAGATAACTTTAAAGTCCAATTAAAGGGGCGAGACAGTTTAGGGGCACATCTGTCAAAATCGCTTCAAGTTTGAAAGGCATTTATTATGGTGCTCGAAACACTAGGCACATCCATCCAACTAAAGTGTGCCACATGGCTTTCATAGCTGTCACGGTAGTTGAGGGAACAATTATTGATGTGGAATTAGCAAGTGCACAAAATCGACAAAAGTAATAAAGAGTGAGTGAAGTATCGTTCTCACGAGGATTATGTTATCAATTAGTAAGTTCGCTAAATCGACATTATTCAAGCTATCAAAAAGAGAGTTAGTAAAAGCAAGAATAAACAAAAATAACGAAAGCCAAATTTAATTAATTGGGTTGAGTTGAAAAATAATGATATGAAAAGGTTAGGGGTCAGATTTCACTTGAATTCTTTAATGCAAAGTCAAATATTAGTTTAATCAAGTCCTATTCCAAATGATTCATGGTCAAGGGCTCCTATCGATTCAGATAAAAAACGGGCAAGCCCAAGGGGGTCCACACTCATCTTCAAGCCCTTGAATCGTGGCCTTGAAGTCCATGAAGGTACAAACCGTATTTGGACTTCCCCACCACCCTTGGGGAGGCGAGGTGGATGTTTCACAGGGGTGATAAAAAGTAAATACAAGTAAAGAGTGATAAAGGGCATACCTTTGGAGTCTGCAAAGATAGAAGACTAAAAAATTATTGGTTAGAAGCAAGTGAACCGCTGCAAGGCACTTGGAATCACACCCTCTTTTTTTACAGAACTTGTCAAAGACTGGTCTCTCAGAAGATCACTAGTGTTCAGGAATAGTAAGAGAAGATAACTTTAAACTCTAATTAAATGGGTGAGACAGTTTAGGGGCATATCTGTCAAAATCGCTTCAGTTTTGAAAGGCATTTATTATGGTGTGCAAAACACTAGGCATATCCATCCAACTAAAGTGTGCCACGTGGCTTTCATAGTTGTCATGGTAGTTGAGGGAACAATTATTGATGTGGAATTGGCAAGTGCACAAAATCGATAAAAGTAATAAAGAGTGAGTAAAGTATCGTTCCCACGAGGATTATGTTATCAATTACTAAGTTCGCTAAATTGACGCTATTCAAGCTATCAAAAAGAGAGTTGGTAAAAATAATAAAAAGAAAGAATAAACAAAAATAACGAAAGCCAAATTTAATGAAATAGGTTGAGTTAAAAGACAATGATATGAAAAGGTTAGGGGTCAGATTTCACTTGAACTCTTTAATGCAAAGTCAAATATTGGTTTAATCAAGTCCTATTCCAATGATTCATGGTCAATTCCTAAAATTAATCAATATCCAATCCCTTGGTATATTAATCCTCTTACACTATTTAGAATTAAGTAATTCCTTAGTCTAATCCCAAATAGAAAGGCATTATCAAGAACAAGGGAATTAAAAGAAAAACCACATAACTCATAACGTCTATTCTTAGCGATTGCAGAAATTATGGTGTTTATCATAAGTTCTAGGTTCATGCTGATGGTGTATGCCCTAGAGGCCAATACTTTTTTGTAGTTACATACATTCTATTATGTTTATTTTAATATATGAGGTATTTCATTTATTGTGTTCTTTTTTGGTAAACATAATAAAGTCCTTAGAATAGTAAGTTTGATGCCATAGGATATTAAGTGGATGACTTGATCGTGAGATCCTTTTGGTTAGAACACTATTCTTAAATGTCCCTAGTCAAGTATTATTGTTAACTAGGACAATATAATGCATTAAGACTAGTATGTGCATAGATTGATGACCACATCTCACGGGTCATCGATATGAGATATCAAGTCTTCACATGGGTATATATATTAGATTAATTATATACTGGACTGACCCGTCATAAGAACACTACATGGATCATTATGTGAGTGTCATAAGCGATTTTCATAATGACAATGGTGTCTGTGGTCCTTTGACCTGAAATCACTACGATTCCTACATGAGGAGTTGTGTGTTTTAATGCCATCAAACGTCATTTGTAATAAGGTGATTATAAAGTTAGTTATTGGACATATCGCAAATCATGCAGAAGGATATGAGTGACCTAGATGGGATTTGTCACTCCTACATAACAGGAGCGATATCTTCGGGCCCCCTGATTAAGTGAGACTGCGAAATGCATGACCATACTCAAATGAGTCAATATGAGATATTGATTTCATTTGTTGTTACAAAGTCTACTTGAGTATCAGGAAATGAATGATTGGACTATACAAGGGTGACGCATTCCATGCCTTGTGTTCAATCTAGATATCTTGCCAAAGGGACTAAACAACACAGAAACATTGGTCACGGAAAGGTTATGTCAAATCACTGACATTCTTATTACTTGGGTAGCAGAGATGTGTTGCTAGATACCACTCACTGCTTGTAATATTAAAATAAGATTTTAATATTATTGCCAACGTAATGAGAACCTACAAGGTCACACATATAGAGCAGACTAAAATTGGAGCAATGGATCCAAGTTGGACTTGGATTCAAATATGGGCCAGACTCAAAACAGATGAGTCTAGGGTTGCATAGCTTACCTTGCTGCTACTCACACTCACTTAAAGCAGTCGCTATTATAAATAGTACTGCTAAGGGGCTGCTAATAGACACAATTTCAAAACCCTAGCCACACCTACAGAAAAGTGAGTGAGTGAGCGACAAGTTTCTTCTCTTCTCTTCGCAGCTAGCACTGTGTGAGAGACGTGAGGCTCCTTTTTGCGGACGTTGGACGTTCGTGAGTCTGATCTTGTGGATACCGCAGAGACATCGTTTCTATTACGGTGTTGGTGATTCACGTCCTTCCTTTTGATCACGCTTCAAGAGGTAAATAATTTTTAAAAAAAACTCAGATTATGGCTTTTCGCATGGATCCTCGATGGGAATCCTGTTTTTCCGCTGCGTGATGTATCCGCAATTCCCAACACATGCAAATTTTCTTAATTCATACATAAATCCAAAAATCATTCCCAAATTGGTCAGATTTAGAAAAGCATTAAGAAAAGATATAAACACATAAATCTTGAAATAGAAACATTAATTAAACCCATAAAACAATTTACATTATCCAAGAACAAGATCCATCATCACCTTAACGAAAAAGGGTTTAGTTATACATGGAAAAAGAAGAACACAAAGGGAAGAATATGACAAACTCCATTATAGAAAAGTGGAAAGGTTGAACGACAATTCCTAATCTTTAAGCCTAATTGTGCCCACACCACATTAGGGTTTGTGCATCTTGATGACTGCTGTGTTCTGTCCAAGTGTGTGTTGAAATTAGCATAACTTATGTATTTATAGTGAAAATAATGTGTCAGGTTACGTAGAAAGCGCTCAGGCGCTATGTTTCCCGCGCCTAGGTGCTGGTGTCTTTCCTAAAATTTTGATACATAACGCGCGCTCAGGCGCTGAAGACTAGGCGCTAAATGACCAGAAATAAAACCTCCTCTGCCTTGGGTGCTAGCTTTCCAACATCTGGGCACTGGACCACCAGAATGCAAATTCAGCTCTCTGTCTCGTGTAATCGTCCAGTCTTCTTCCATGCATAATTACCTATCAAAAACACATAAAAACACATAATTAAAACATAATTTAGAATAACTAAAAACAAAAGAAAATAAAGAACAAACTCAATCAAAAAGATTAAAAGAGAATGAAAACCCAAGACTTTGAATAGTAAAAATATAAATTTTTGCAAGTTCATCACTTCCCCAAACTTAAGCTTTTGCTTGTCCTCAAGTAAAAAGAAAAACAAAAACAACACAAAAAGACTAAACAAATAAAAACTCAAAACACAAACTCAAAAATGGCAATACTAATTATCAAAAATCATTTATATCCTCAGAAATTGCTTCACAATCTAATTTCAAAATATCATACATGAACAACCCAATTATCACATCGTCTCTCACATGCAACTCTCATACACAAATGACTTCCCAAAAACATGAATGAAAGACCCAATCTCCTTATAAAGTACAAACCCAGATAGGTTCATAAAACTATAAATGCACATAAAACCCACATCCATAGGGTTGTTTTTCATCTCTCTCTCCACTAATGTAAACAACACACAACCAAGAATCAAAAAGGACTTTACAAAGCTTGTAATGTAATGCCAAGGGTATGGGTTAAGAAAGAAGTGGTAGGAAAATAAAAACAAAAGTAGAGATACAAAATCATGTAAATTTCATAATTCAAGTCTCAAAATGTTGAACAAGTGCAAAACGAAGCATAAGGAATAACATAACATTCATTCAATTTTTTTATTTCTTTTTCTTTTTTTTTCAACAACTTCCACCCCCAAACTTATTTCTTTTCAATACTTTGAATGAACTTTCTCTTCTCTTTTTTTTTAAAAAAAAAATTTCTTTGAAATTTTTTTCAGCTCCACAAAACTTCATGCACAAAAATAATGAAGACTTGAATAATAAAATAATATAAGATATGCACTCAACAAAGGTTATGTAAGAAATGAATTTTTTTATGGGTATGAGAAAGGAAAATGTGGGTAAAAGAAAAGAAATAGAGGCCAAACAATAACAAGGCTGCAAAAACGACCTAAGCATAAACCATGTTCACAGGTTGGCTTGAAAGGCTCAAATGGTCTAAAGAATGCCCTTATCATTTCCTTAATCATGCATGCCTAGGATTTCACCTCAAAAGAGAATCAAACAACTTCTAGATGCAAATCATCCACACACATGCAACCCCATAAACTTTCTCTAAGCCTGGCATGCAATTAAATTTCAAGGCCAATTAATCATAAAAATAAGAAATACATCTTTACACAATCGAAACAATAAAGATAAATATAACTCATGAACTCTCAAGTGCTATCCCAGGAAATTAAATTAATCCACAAATCAAATAATCATTGGATATTCAATTCAACATATCGGCATGCACAGAATGACTCAAAACATAATAGGGTGCTGATGATAAAATCAAAATCAATAAAAACAAATAACTAAATGAAATAAATGCAAGAAAGGAAAAGAAAAACTCTTTTTGGCGGCCAACAACTATATACATCCCCTACAAAGACTCCAAACTCGGGGAGGCACTTAAGCCGACTCAACATCACCTTCAAAACAAAAATAGAAAAATAAGAAACAACAAAATAAAAACAAAAACAAAAACAAAAGAGAAAAAGAGAGAAAATTTTGGTTGCCTCCCAAAAAGTGATTTTTTAACGTCATTAGCTTGACATTGCCTTTTAAACTCATCAAGGTGGCTTGAAGCAAGAGAAGTAGTATGACATTTTTCTCTTATCAGTTCTTTGCCTCCATACTCTGTCACTGCCTTTGAAATCCCCACAAGTGTTTAGATCTTGACTTGAACCAGATTGTTCTGAATACACCTTAGCATGGAAAATCTCATCAGGCCATGGAGGTCTCAATTTTTCAATAAGTTACAAATCAGATTTCAATGGACCTATCTGCAATGAATCAGTGGAAGCTGGAGGATCTTTTCCTATTCCAGCAATCTTAAAAAGAGGAGGACATTTCTCCTTTTCATCAATAATCTTGGAACTGGAAGAGTCAATAATAATGGATGAAGAAGAGTTCTTACCATCCAACCCCTTTTGAAATTTACTTTGAATGCAATTAATAAGGGCATAAAGATCTGATGTTGGGGCAGACTTATTAAAAACATTTATAGTCACTTGATCTCCATCTACCCTCAAAATAAGCTCCTCTAAGGACATCAATTAACGTTCCTGATGTTGCTAGGAATGGCCTCCCCAGAATTAATGAGATATCAGCATCCTCGTCTATATCTAAGACTACAAAGTGAACTGGAAAAATAAATTTATCAATCTTCACTAGCAAATCTTTCACAATACCGTACGGATGTTTGACTGGTCGATATGCTAATTGAAGAGAAAACATTATAGGCTTAACTTTATCAATTCCCAGCTTGCATAAGATAGACAATGACATCAAATTAATACTAGCTCCTAGATCACATAGAGTGTTCTCAATGATCAACTCACCAATAGTGCACGAAATAGTGAAACAACCTGGATCTTTCAATTTAGGTGGTAGTTTCCTTTGAATATAGCACTGCACTCTTCGGTAAGTGTCATAGTCTCATATTCTTTCAGCTTCCTTTTCTTTGACAGCAAGTCCTTCATGAATTTAGCATAAGAGGACATTTGTTCAAGTGCCTTAGTGAAAGGAGTGTTAATCTGTAGCCTTTTGAAGACATCTAAGAACTTTGAGAATTGTCTCTCTTGGTTCTCCTTCTTTAACCTTTGAGGAAACGGGAGTCTAGCATACAATGAAGGGTCAATTGCCATATTCTGCTCATGTTCCTTCTTTTCCCTCCATCACTTTGGTTGCTCCTCTTTAACTTCTTCATTACAGCACCTTTGAGTTGAGACATCCGCAACAGGAACATCAGTTTTTTCAATTATTTATGAATCAGTGCTTCTTTAACTTACCCTTCCAAAGTCTTGCCACTTCTCAGTGTAATTACATGACATTGCTCCTTTGGATTGATAATAGTATCACTTGGTATGGTACCTGGAGGTCTCTCTTAAAGCTATTTTGCTATCTGCCCCACTTAATTCTCTAAATTTCTAATAATAGCACCTTGATTATGAAAATTTGCCTTTGTTTCCTCCATAAAAGCAGAAGTCTATTGCACAAAAGTAGAGGTTTGTAAAAAGTTTCTCAAGTATAATCTCAAGAGGAGACTTCTTCTCTGGTTGAGGATTTAATGGCACCATTTGATTATTCCAAGAAAAATTGGGATGATTCCTCTACCCTGGATTATATGTATTTAAAAATGGAGTACCTTGAGGTCTGGAAGGATTACCCATATAATTGACTTGCTCTTGAGAACTGAAACCAGAGTTGCTTTCTCTAACATCCACCATTAGCATGGTTACCTCCACAGAAATCACAAATTAACACTTGGTGGTTCACAGAATTTACCTGCATACTCTCAACTCGTTTGCTTAACTGCTGCGAAATACTTTTGTTTTGAGCAAGTAAAGCATCGAGAGTGCCAAGCCCCATAACTCCTTGTTTAACTACTGCTCTCCCACTATACAACTGATATTCATTGGTGGCCATAGTCTCAAACAATTCTTCAGCCTCTTCAAGAGTCTTGGTATTCAGAAATCCACCTGCAGATACGTCCACCATAGCCCTGGTAAGATGATTTAAACCATTATAGAAAATTTGTACCTGCTGCCAAACCTCAAATGCATGGTGAGGACATCTCCTTAATAGCTCCTTAAATCTCTCCCAAGGTTCATATAATGACTCCCCTCGATTTTGAGTGAAACAAGCTATTTACCCCTCATCTTCACAAACACTAATGGAGGGAAGTATTGAGTCAAAAATTTGCTAACCAGGTCCTTTCAAGTAGAGATGCTCCCTTGTGGCTGGGCTTGTAGCCAGCTCTTTGCTTTGTCTTTAAGAGAAAATGGGAATAGTCGTAATCTAATAACATCATCAGTAATGTCATTATACTTGATAGTATCACAGAGCTGTAAGAAATTTACAATGTGCAAGTTTGGATCTTCTGCTTGTCCTCCCCCAAACTGATTATACTACACCAGCTGTAGAAATGTTGGTTTAATCTCAAAGTTGTTAACTTGAATAGTAGGGCGCACAATACTGGTAGAAACATTCACAGTAGATGGAGTAGCATAGTCACCCAAAGTGCATCTTTACTCTGCAGTTATAACTATTTCTACCATTTTTTCTTCTGTTTCTTCAAATTTCTTCCTTTCTCTAGTTGCTTTCCTGTTTGCTCTAGCTGTTCTCTCTATCTCTGGATCAAAAAGCAATTCTTCTGACTCAACAGAACCTTGCATAAACAAACAAACAAGCACCTCAGAGTGAAGTAAAGAAAATAAAATAAAAATAAAAGGCAAATAAAAGTAAACAAAGAAAATAAAAAGAAACAAATTAGAAAAGTTAAAATTAGAAAAATAAAATTAAATAAGAAAGAATAAAAGAAAAAAAGTACTTAAATTAGTGCCTCTTCAACTACTATTTAATATTGAAAATAATAATCCCCAGCAATGGTACCAAAAACTTGATGTGGAATTGGCAAATGCACCAAATCGACAAAAGTAATAAAGAGTGAGTAAAGTATCATTCCCACGAGGATTATGTTATCAATTACTAAGTTTGCCAAATCGACACTATTCAAGTTATCGAAAAGAGAGTTAGTAAAAATAATAAAAATAAAGAATAAATAAAAATAACGAAAGCCAAATTTAATTAATTGGATTGAGTTAGAAAATAATGATATGTTTAGGGTCAGATTTCACTTGAACTCTTTAATGCAAAGTCAAATATTAGTTTAATTAAGTCCTATTCCAATGATTCATGGTCAATTCCTAAAATTAATCAATATCCAATCCTTTGGTATATTAATCCTCTTACACTATTTAGAATTAACTAATCCCTTAGTCTAATCCCAAATAGAAAGGCACTATCAAAAACAAGGAAATTAAAAAAAAGACCATATAACCCACAACGTCTATTCCTAGCGATTGCAGAAATTATGGTGTTTATCACAAGTTCTAGGTTCATGAAAAATTTTTCAAATCATACATAAACCAAAAAATCATTCCCAAATTGGCCAGATTTAGGAAAGCAATAAGAAAAGAGATAAACACATAAATCATGAAATAGAAACATTGATTAAACCCATAAAAGAATTTACATCATCCAAGAACAAGATCCATCATCATCCTAACAAAACAGGGTTTAGTTACACATGGAAAAAGAAGAACACAAAGGGAAGACTATGACAAACTCCATTGTAGAAAGGTGGAAAGGTTGAAGAAAATTCCTAATCTTCAAGCCTAATTGCGCCCACACCACATTAGGGTTTGTGCCTCTTGATGACTGCTGCGTTCTGTCCAAATATGTATTGAAATTACCGTAACTTATGTATTTATAGTGAAAATAACGTGTCAGGTTACGCAGAAAGCGCTCAAGCGCTAAGTTTCCAGTACCTAGGCGTTGACGTCTTTCCTAAAATTCTGATACGTAACGCGTGCTCAGGCATTAAAGACTAGGCGCTGAATGACCAGAAATGAAACCTCCTCTACCTTGCCAGCGCCTAAGTGTTAGCTTTCCAATGTCTGGGCGCTGGACCACCAGAATGCAAATTCAGCTCTCTGTCTCGTGTAATCGTCCAGTCTTCTTCGATGCATAATTACTTATCAAAAACACATAAAAACACACAATTAAAACATAATTTAGAATAACTAAAAACAAAAGAAAATTAAGAACAAACTCAATCAAAAAGATTAAAAGAGAATAAAAACCCAAGACTTTGAATCGTAAAAATATGAATTTTTGCAAGTTCATCAATTACGCAGCAAACCAAGAGACACGCAACCTCAGCAAGCTAACTCCATAAATCTTATATGGATCTCGGAGGCAAGAGCTATAACTCGCCATTTCATTGTACCAACAACCAAAAGCCGAGCGGGGGTAGCACGACTATGGGGTAAGCGTTGGACCCACCCCGGACAACATAAGGCGGAAAGTAGGAAAGAAAAATTAGAAGATCAAAAACACAACCAATAAGATTTTATTAATTTCATTCCATACATCGTCAACCTCCACGGAAGGAGAAAGGAAAAGTACATTAAAAGGAAAGTGAAAATAGTGTCCCTAGAAGAGTTTAAGGACGGGGCCAACTTTGCAGCAAAGGCACCCAGCCGCATTGTCACATCCATAATTCCTCCACCCTCTTTGCCAGAACAGACTGAAGCCACACCATTTCTTCTTCCTGCCTCTTTCACAGTGATAATAAAGGCCGACACCGGTTATGTCTTCACAAAGCAAGTCCAAGAAAGCATATCACCCAAAGTTACTCCCAGAGGGTTTTCCTTTCTGCTGGGGTGGTATTCTTACATATCTAACCGTACTATGAAGAAGACTGACCTGGTGCCTCCAAATAACTTAAGAAAGAGGCAGGGGGAGAGACAGAGTGCTCTCCAGTGTCCCCATGCATCGGACAATGGAAGCATCATCCCATCCTAATAACACGTTGGGTTGGAAACCCTCATGTACGCTAGGAGAGAAAGGCTTCCGCCTCCCCAAATGCATGGCAACTCAACATTACGCCAAGAAAGAAAGGCTTCTATGAAAAGAGGAAATTGCTTACAAAGAGTCAATCACCTTCAAGAATTTTGAAAATATTAAGAGAATAACCCTTGTAGGGGGCAAAACCCTCCATATACGTGCAAAAAATGAAGGGGAAACCACTCTCTGAAAGAAGGTCATTCTCAGACAGAGTTACAAGGCAAAAGGAAAAGGATGCCAGCTTCAGTGCAAATATTCTCTATTTATAGAGAGAATGAAGCACTCTGATTGGCCCCGTAAAAGGTGAATTGATCGCATGATGGTAGCCATGTTTAATTCTCCCAACTTCTGACTAGTCACAAGAGTAGCGGGTAGTTGGGAAATAGTATAAAACTAAGATCCTCTTTAAATGATATTTAATTCCTAATAAAGTCAAAAGCAACAACTTCCTAAAGAATTACAGATTGTTACTACCTGTAGTTTCAAAGATTACACTTAGAGTTTGCACAAAAAACGCCTAAGGAATTCCCGAGAATTAATGCTTGGGGGCAATGAATCTATGTAACAGCATATTATGGACACTGACATTTCGCGTAAGATGCACAGGGTCCGATGTCAATTTTCTGGACTTTTGTGTTGGTTGTATGCCCGGATGATCCTGCTAAAACTTGACACTTAGCTATCCTTCCAAGCGCCAAGCTGGGGACAATTATTTTGGACCGTGATCCGAGATGCTGTCTAGTTGGACCAACCTGACACACGTATAACCGGACTCCGTCCTGGACGACGTAGCTAAGGCCTAGAGGTAGTCTGAACCTCAGACCCATGCCCATTGAGCAACGTTGGGCCATAATATCAAGATTACTAGATATGTGCAGAGGATATATCCCTAAATAATCATAATTGCTAATCTTCTATTTACGATATTGTAGGACTCATGACTATCTCTGATTGATAAGTAGCTCTCGTATTAAGAGTTCCTAACTTATAGGGATTCATCCTAATAATAGTGGAAAAGTAATCCTTGTCAAGATACTAATTCTAAATACATGCATTCAATATAGATTGCTTGAGGATTCTATACACGCTCTATAAATACAAGACTAAGTAGCCTTAATCAGGTATCAGAAAATTACTCAATATACACTGCCTTACTTGTGCACAGCCGAACTTGAGCTTTGATGTCCTTTTGCAGGTACCCACCCTCCTGTCTCAACACGGTCGACTGTTGTTGCATAAGGAGGAAACCACCATATACGTGCCTACCTCAGGTATCCTTTGAATCTACTTCAGAACACATGGTAAGATCCAAAGTGTCAAATCTTGCACCAAAGCTGCTCAAATGTTTTTCAATAGCAATGATGCGTTGTTGCATGTTCTTGATGTGGAACGCGTAGCAGTCGAATTCTTGAAATGGATTGATCTCTAAAAGCCCAAATAGACGACTTAACTTCAATTGGACATTACTTTTGATCCGGAAGAATTTTAGCTACTTTTATATCAACGGAAAGCCCCAAACGAGCCCATTGTCGTGGCAATTTGGTATTACCCAATTGACATTGTTTTCAGCCCCAAAAATCACTATTTTACACCTGTTACGGGCCATTTTCCTATTTCTCGCCTTATTTTTTGTTATTTTTTAGTTTAATTATGGCTTATGATTTGGTTAGTTGCCTTTAAATATGTGTATTCAGAACATTTCATTCATTCCATCTTGAATAATATTTCTTATATTATTTGTTTAACATTGGGTTGTGTTATTTTTATGCTATCTTGCTACATCAATTTCCCTCAATAGTGGCTCGTAGTCCACGAATGCAAGTTAGGATCTTAGGGCATGAGACTAGTCAATTTGCTGGCTTGAATAGGAGGATGCTTGGAATCGAGTTACAGTTGGACGTGGAAAGTCTTCATCCATGGGGTTTTCTGTGGGTTACTCTTCTTCTACAATATCATATCTTACCCAATGAGAACCAACTAGCTTCAATCAAGCTCATCTTCTCAAAAGTTTGCTCATTTATTCGATTAAACTCAGTGGAGTTAGTTTTGGAATCTCCTTCAACAGAAACCTCAAATTTCTCCAAAATTTTAGTTACAAAGGAGGCATAAGGAAGAGCAGCTCCAAACTTTGTTTTCTTCGACTCCATGTGCTCCATGTGCTTCATTACGTAACAGCACCATTTATACTCAATTATGTTGTTCAGTGCCTATATAAGGAGTATGCCATTCTCAGTCACATTTGAATAGTTGCCAGACTTTGGAAGTAAAATCCTAATATGATTAACTTATCAATGATATTCATATAGCATAGTAATGGTGGTTGCTAGTTTAGTTTCTTTCTTTTGGAAAGTAATTTATATGAATGTAAACCAGTATCATGTGATTATTCCATATCCATTTGGTAATGAATATTGCAATGGTGTTACATATTCTCATATTTGCAATCGCAACTATATAATTTTCAATATAGGGTACCCTCACTAACTCACTTGACTAGAAGATAGACAAAAGTACCAACTGCAAAAAGTGGAATCTTCGAGATATTTATTTTGTAAATTTAAATTGCTTTTAGTTTATTTAATCTACAGTCAAACATATCTGCTTTTATCAGGTTGTTTTAACATGAACCCTTTGGTCAAAGGTTCAGTAATGGACCTTTGATTTTACATATGATAATAAGTTTATGATATTTACAGCAAAAGATAAATTATATATTACTCTTAAATTGTTATACTCTATGTGTAATACCTCAAAAATTATTTATTTCATTATAAATAATTATTTTATAATATTTATGATTTTTGAGAATTTGTTTAGAATTTTTCAGAAATGTCAAATATTTTAATATATTTTTCATTTTACGTGCACACTGAGCAGAGTCAGTGAAACACCTCAGAAATTATTTGTTTCATCATGAATAGTCTTTTTCTAATATTTGTGATTTTTGAGAATTTTTCTGAAAACGTCGAATATCTTAATATATTCCTCGTTTTACGTGTGCACTGAGCGGAGCTAAGAAGACGAAATATTTTTCCTGAGACCGATAAACCTTGAACTGTGGATGTGTCGACGGAGCATCTTACTAAACCCGAGGCTGGGCATAGTTTACGAGGTTTACATTTTTCGAGGTTTTATCTGATAAATAAAATCTCTGTACGCACTGTTAGTTAAAATTTTACAGTACGCTCTATTATTCATTGGATAATTAATATTGGCTTTGTGCCCTGTAACAATTATCCATTGGGTAATAGCTTATAGTAAAATCCTAATTACCATATTATTTAACTATTAAATAACATTATCTTATCCTAATGTAATCTACTTTATGTCTAATCACATTTCCTTTATTGAAAAAGCTCCCAAGCTTCTCAAAGAAGCTTCATCCTCTCTCTCCTCCCCCCCACACCCACACTACTGCTGCACACTCTTGGAGCCAAATTTGTGCTTCACTAAATTATTTCATACTATCTAAATTCAAAAGAAAACCTAAAAACATCTTTCACTTTTCTATTCACTTCTCTCTCTACCTTCATCTTCCTTTCATTTTTCTCCTCCTTCTCTCTAAAACACCCACACGGCCAGCCACTTCACTTTGCCTCAACCATTACAAAAATTTCAACCAAATACATTTTCTTAATCTCTTTCATCATCTAAACACATCTCTAGTTGGTGATTTCTTGAAAAGGTTTCATCTTCACCATCTTCTTCTTCAAGCTTCAAGCTTTTGGGTAAGGTTCTTGGTTCCTCACCCTTTTCTCTTCATTTTCATGTTCAAGGTCTTCTTTATGACCATTAATCCATTCTTTTTCAAGTCTTCTAGTTAATTTAATGAAGTTGTAATTTTTAGGGTTGTTGGAGATGTGAATCCAAAAATTGCAAGGAGCTTCAAGGGAGTTCCATTGCTTGTTTTCTTCTCTTTGGTAAGAGAAAGATACTCCTCCTCAACCTCTATTGGTAGTAAGGAATCTTGTTTTGTGATTGGTTGTGAGAAACCTTAGTAGGGTTACTCTCTTTATTTGTATGATTTGTATGATTACATATTATTTTTAATTTGTTTAAGTTATTTGATTGATTGGTTATATATATTGATATACTTGGATGAATTGGAAAACTTAAAATGGAAGGAAATAACCTAGATTCCCTCTAGGAGGCTCATGGTTTTGGGGCCCAAAAATTAGGGTTATTGAAGAAAAATCATAACAAGTGAAAGACATAGCTAATCAAGTGTACAATATGTAATTAATGGAATGGAAATTTGGAATCCTAAAACTTGGAGAGGCTCACGGCCTCTATGGCTAATAATGGCCTAATCATGTAACTTCATACAACTATGACCTCTAATTAATCAAGTGATTAAGCAAGTGGGTTATGTGATGGAAGGAAATTAATTAGGTAACCAAATAGAACTCTTTGAACTTTAAGAACAAATAAGGATGTGTGAGACTTGGTAAGACTTAGAAACAATTCTTTAAGTGAGCATGACTAAGCTTAAAAGTAAGGAACCCAATAATGAAATGAACCCATCTAAGAAAGAATCTCATAAGAATCACTAAATCAAAGTGAAACTTAATTAATTTGGGCAAATAGAAATTAATTTAGGATTTCATAAAATGGAAAGAATCAAGAATAGAGTTTTATCCAAAGACTTTGAATAATTAAAGAAGAAAAAAAAAGAGCGTTAGTAAGGGTGCCTAATAGTTCCATAATATACTAAAAGCGTAATGCATAATTGGAGAACTTAATACTATTCAATACGGGTCCAAATGTGGGACCAAGAACATGAAGATGTTTATCTTAGTCAAATTGTAGCATGTTGTGAAAGTATATTATTGATGAATATACATAATATATGCATTGAGTCATCATGCATTGTGAAAGTCCGTTGGACTGTTGTTAAGGCCATGTTGCCTAGGAGATTGAACACACCTTAGTGCGGGTGCGAGTAGACTAGTGTAGGTTATATTGTTGACCTTGGGGACGTCTGGGTACGGGTACCTTGCAATGGACAGTTGGTAGCTCTTCTATCTGTGGGGTAGACTGATGCAAATTCACCGACGATCCAGACCGAGACACTGTCCTATATCGTGATCTAGTGTAGAATGTCTGTACAATGCCTTGATGTGCACGTGGATAAACTAATGAGTTATAGCACTTTGGCAGCGGCAGCCGAGTTACAGACATGTCTCCTGATCTTTCTCTTCAACTGTTTGTGTCTAGCTCCATGGAGTAGGATTTTGGTGTTGTATGCATGTGCATAGTGAGTCCACATATTATTTGGCATCTAATTCTTATGATAATTTGAAACTATCATTTTAATGATGTACAATTACATGGAACTGCTTAATTATTTATTGTTATTATTTAATGTTTATTATTATTACCTCTTGAGATGCTATGTGGGCGCTTTGCACTGTTTTGTTTCTCTACTACCATAATTGGTAATGATGGTAAGATGTCTTACCTCTTTCCTGTGTTTCCATTATTTCTGCCCGTTTATAAATATGTTTCATCAAAGAAGTCGGCAAGGAGGATGAAGCTCACGAATTCCCTGGCTTCTGGCCCGACCGCAACTAGCATCTGCCTGTGGATCATAGCGGCACGCCCACGTGGATTTTTGGGGTATATACGTTTGGCCTTCCTCGGAGGTCCAGACTGTTGGCACATTAACCTCAATACTGATCGTTGCATCTACGAGCGAGACGTGATGATATCGCTGACTTGGGGGCGTCATGATCCGCCTATTTTCACCTGCAGTGTCAGTTTACATTTAGAGTTTTACTTACCCATTAGGGAGATGTGGGGTGATCATTATTACACCCCACAGGAGGATTCTTTCATCTCCACCGCTCGAGCCCCGGCCCATAACTCGATGGCTCCTATGAGGGTTTCCTAGGATGAGGAAGATCCTGAGGAGGAACTCGAGGAGGATCCTGACATGGTTCCTTCTCCTCTTAGGGACTGATACTGTCGATAGCTAATAATGGCTATCAGTGTTCATTTTGGGGGCCTGATGTTTCATTATTTTTTGTGGGCTGTATATTTATGATCTCTTGGGGCATATATGTATAATTTTGCTTTTTGTATATTCAGGCGTTGTAACCAAACAAGTTTAATATAATGATATATTATTGTTTATGTATGATGATCTGATGTATGCTTTATTTCTACCTTACTCTTTATTGCAATTATGACTGGTCACTATATTTTATTATTTATAACAAAAAAAAAATAACATACTCACTAATTTAATCACACCATTGCAACCAAGTAAATTTACATTTATATAAAGAATCGGGTCTTAACTTATACTTTTACTTTCTGCATTGTAAATAACAATGTGACGTTCCCTCCTAAAAAGGGGCGTTATGTTAAGTTAGTATTAGAGCCCCGGTTTATGTTTCTTTAGGTCTTGTGTTTGAGTCTGTCTTGTTTGTGCTGTGTGAATCTCTGTGTTGGTATTCCGAGTGAATACATCTAACCTTCCATGTGTTTTTCAGCTAACCTGATTTAAGAAAGCAAGATGGCACGAGGTGGAGGCATGGCAGCTGCTATAGAGGCAATGCAAAGGATGGCTGAAGTCATAGCACAACAGACTAAACGAGCTACTCAACAATAAGAGAGAGTTGCTCAGCAATAAGAGAGGGCTGCTCAACAGCTCGAAGCTACTGCTGACGCTCAAAACTTGGCAGAATTTCATCGCCACAATCCTCCCCAATTCAAAGGAGAGTTCGATCCGGATAAAGCCAGTCTATGGATCAAAGAGCTAGAGAAAGTCTTCCGAGGCATGAATTGCACCGAGAATAAGAAGGTGACTTATGCTACCTTTATGCGATGCTGAGGACTGGTGGTGCGGGGCGCAAAGAATGCTGGAGGCTGAAAATCGTGAGATCACTTGGGATTTATTCAAGGATAAATTCTTGGATAAGTACTTTCCCGCAAGCGCAAGGCACGCGAAGGAGATGGAGTTTCTTAACCTAAGGCAGGGGAATATGACTATTAGTGAATATGCAGCGAGATTTGAAAACTTGTCAAAGTTTTCAACGTACTTTCAGCACCAACCAAACGAAACCTAGAAGTGTCGAAAGTTTACAGAAGGACTGAGATTATGAAGTGAAGAAAGCTGTTATCACACTGAAAATCAACGAGTTCTCGGAGCTGCTAGATACGTGCTGCGAAGTGGAAGCTCTGGAGTAAGCTAAAGATACAAGGAGCAGGAACTTTGGACCTAGAAGGTTCCAAAGGGGCGATGCAATAGTTCTAATCACTTCCAAAAAAAGCCCTATTCCTGGCCAATGGGAAACCAGCAACAGACAGCGGGTGGAAGTTCTGGTGGAGGTTCTACTGGGAACCGGACCGGCCAAAATGTGGCGTATCCATCAAAATGCCTAAAGTGTGGGAAGGATCATCCTACGAGGGATTGCACTATAAAGGGGATTATCTATTTCCGATGTGGCAAGCCTGGCCACGTATCTCGAGACTACAACCAAACGAAGGCTGAACCTTCAGTTAATGCTGCAAGGGCCAACAAACCACAAGTAGGAGGATGGGTCAATACCATGAGCGGAGCCGAAGCCTCCGAGTCAGAAGACTTGATTCAAGGAGAAGATATCATAGAAGGTAACCTTTTGACTGTACTGTATGACTCTGGGGTAACTCATTCTTTCATATCTTATGACTGTGTGCTACGACTTGGTTTACCAGTGTCTACCTTACCTTTTGATCTGACTATTTCTACCCCCACTGATAAGCCTGTTGTTACTACCGAAACCTGTTTAAACTGTTCATTGATTGTTGAAGGTCGAATCTTTTCTGTCGATTTGATCTGTTTACCCCTTTCTCAGCTAGATATAATTTTAGGGATGGACTGGTTGTCCTCCAACCATGTTCTATTAGATTGTTCAAGAAAAACCATAGTTTTCCCTATGGATGAGGATTCTAGATACTTAACGGCTAACCAAGTTCAAGCTTTCTTGAAAGAAGTAGCTCACTGATACATGCTACTGTCTTTTTTGAAAATTAAGAGTGAGGTTGATGTGAGCACAATTTCAGTGGTAAATGAACTTCCTGAAGTCTTTTCTAAGGATGTACCTGGTTTACCACCGGCTCAAGAAATAGAATTTGCTATTGACCTTGTATAGGGAGCTGGTTCCGTGTCTATAGCACCTTATAGGATGTCACCAGTGGAATTAACTGAACTTAAGGAGCAGCTAGAGGAGCTTTTGGAAAAGTAATTCGTTAAACCAAGTGTGTCACCTTGGGGAGCACTAGTACTGCTAGTTCAAAAGAAGGACGGTTCATCAAGGTTGTATGTGGACTACAGATAGCTAAACAAAGTGATAATCAAGAATAAATATCCACTCCCAAGAATTGATGACTTAATGGACCAGTTGAAGGGAGCAGCAGTGTTTTCAAAAATTGACTTGCGATCTGGGTATCATCAGATACGAGTGAAGATGGAGGTTATACCCAAGACTACTTTTCGTACCCGATACGGCCATTATGAGTATCTCGTGATGTCGTTTTGGTGTAACGAATGCACCTGCCATCTTTATGGACTACATGAACCGAATCTTTCGTCCTTACTTGGACAGATTCGTTGTGGTCTTCATTGATGACATCCTGATATACTCTCAAAATCAGGAAGATCATGCTGAACACCTCAGTATAGTTCTCCAGATTCTGAAGGAGAAAGAACTATATGCCAAACTATCAAAATGTGAATTTTGGCTGGAAGAAGTTAAGTTTTTAGGTCATGTAATCTCGAAGGAAGGGATTGCAGTGGATCCATCAAAAGTGGAGGCAGTGCTACAATGGGAAAGGCCTAAGTCAGTGGCGGAGATTCGTAGCTTCGTGGGATTAGTCGGATATTATTGGAGGTTCATTGAGGGATTTTCCAAAATCACGGGACCTCTTACTTAACTCACAAGGAAGAACCAGGCTTTTGAGTGGACCGACAGCTGTGAACAGAGTTTCCAAGAGTTGTAGAGATGGCTAACTACCTTGCCAGTGTTAGTGCTACCTGATCCGAATGAGCCCTTCGAGGTGTATTGTGACACTTCATACCAAGGACTAGGATCTGTGCTTATGCAACATGGAAGAGTGGTGGCTTATGCTTCAAGGCAATTGCGAGTGCATGAGAAGAACTACCCGACGCATGACTTGGAATTAGCGGGTGTGGTTTTCGCTTTGAAGATATGGAGGCATTTCCTCTATGGAGTGACGTTCAACATCTTTAGTGATCACAAAAGCTTAAAATATTTGTATGATCAGAAGGAGTTGAACATGAGGCAGCGGAGGTGGCTGGAGTTCATGAAAGACTATGATTTCTAACTTCTGTATCACCCTAGAAAGGCAAACACCGTGGCAGATGCATTGAGTAGGAAGATGCTTAGTATATCAGCCACGATGATTAAGGAAAAAGATTTAATAGAGCAGCTCAGGGATGTATGGTCTTTTGTGGAATTAGAACCGGGAAAAATTCGCATGAATATGGTTACTATCTCAAGTGAATTGATGGAAGACATCCTGGAAAAGCAGAAGGTTGATAAGTTCTTACAAGAGGAAAGAGAACTGATGAGACAGGGCAACACGACAACATTCGAAGAAGGAACAGATGGAATTCTGAGGTTCCAAGGAAGGGTTTGTATGCCCAGAGATCAAGAGCTAAGGAAGTATCTTCTTAAGCACGCTCATACGAGCAAGTTGAATATGCACCCAAGAATAACTAAAATGTACCAAAATCTGAAGAAGTTGTTCTGGTGGCATGGGATGAAGAGCGACATTACTAGATGTGTGTCTTCTTGTCTGGTTTGTCAGAAAGCTAAAGTAGAACATCAAAGACCCGCAGGATTGCTGTAACCATTGTCTATTCCTGAATGGAAGTAGGACAGCATTGCAATGGATTTTGTGGTGGGTTTGCCAAGGACAAGAAAAGGACATGACTCAATTTGGGTAATTGTGGACCGACTCACGAAATCTGCGCATTTTCTCCTGATCAATATAAGGTACAACCTAGTCTTGGGAATTGCGGTTACATCACGCAGTGGAAAAATTAGGATTCCCACTAAGGATCCATGCGAAAAATCATAATCCGAGTTTTTAAATTATTTACCTCTTGAAGCGTGATCAAAAGGAAAGACCTGAATCACCAACACTATAATAGAAATGATGTCTCGGCGGTATCCACACGAACAGACTCACGAATGTCCAACGTCCGCAAAGAAGAGGCTCACGTCTCTCACATAGTGCTAGCTGAGTAGAGAAGAGAAGAAACTTGTCGCTCACTCACTCACTTTTCTGTAGGTGCGGCTAGGGTTCTGTATTGTATATCTTAGCAGCCCCTTAGCAGTACTATTTATAATAGTGACTGCCTTAAATGAGTGTGAGCAGCAACAAGGTAAGCTGTGCAACCCTAGACCTATCTATTATGAGTCTGGCCTATATTTGAATCCGAGTCCAACTTGGATCCATTGCTCCAATTTTAGTCTGCTCTATGTGTGTGACCCTGCAGGTTCTTATTACGTTGGAAGTAATATTAAAATTCTATTTTAATATTACAAGCAGTGAGTGGTATCTAGCAACACATCGCTGCTACCTAAGTAATAAGAATGTTAGTGATTTGACATAACCTTTCCGTGACCAATGTTTCCGTGTTGTTTAGTCCCTTTGTCAAGATATCTAGATTGAACACAAGGCATGGAATGCGTCACCCTTGTATAGTCCAATCGTTCGTTTCCTGATACTCGAGTAGACTTTGTAACAACAAATGAAATCAATATCTCATATTTACTCATTTGAGCATGGCCATGCATTTTGCAGTCTCACTTAATCAAGGGGCCCGAAACTATCGCTCCTGTTATATAGGAGTAACAAATCCCATCTAGGTCACTTACATTCCTCTGCATGATTCCCGGTATGTCCAATAACTAACTTTATAATCACCTTGTTACAGATGACGTTTGATGGCATTAAAACACACAACTCCTTATGTAGGAATCGTAGTGATTTCAGGTCAAAGGACCACAAACACCATTGTCACTATGAGAATCGCTTATGACACTCACGTAACGATCTATGTAGCATTCTCATGGTGGGTCAGTCCAGTACATTTTACTCTAATATACACCCATGTGAAGACTTGATATCTCATATCTATGACCCGTGAGATGTGGTCATCAGTCTATGCACATACTAGTCTCAATGCATTATTGTTGTCCTAGTTAACAATAATACTTGACTAGGAACATTTAAGAATAGTGTTGTAACCAAAAAAGGATCTCACGATCAAGTCATCCACTTAATGTCCTATGATATCAAACTTACTATTCTAAGGACTTTATTATGTTTATCAAAAAAGAACACAATAAATGAAATGCCTCATATATTAAAATAAGCATAATAGAATGTATGTAAATACAAAAAAAATATCGGCCTCTAGGGCATACACCAACACCTGGAGAAACTGACCTAGCTGTATATTGGAGAAATTATTAGACTACACGGTGTGCCTATAAGTATTGTTCCGGATAGGGATCCAAGATTTACTTCAAAGTTTTGGCAGAGTCTACAATAATCATTAGGGACAAAGTTACGTCTAAGTTCTGCTTATCACCCACAAATCGGTTGCCAATCGGAGAGGACGATCCAATCATTGGAAGATTTGCTTAGAGCTTGCACCATAGAACAGACTGGAAGTTGGGATGATGTTCTACCATTGATGGAATTCACCTACAATAACAGTTGCCATTCAAGCATAGGGGTGGTACCCTATGAGGCTCTGTATGGACGGCGGTGTCGGATGTAACACCCTAAAAATTCTGACTTTAGGGTAAATGACAATTATGTCCCCAGTGTACTGTTTTATGCTTGTCTGTATAAAATGTTATTTTTTGTTTTATTTTTTTAGAGCAGAAGGAGTTTAGTAAACTCAATTCTGAAAGACAACATTCGAATGTTTTAATTTTTAGAATTTAAGCGTGCGATAAAATAATTTTCAAGTATTATTTTATTACTCAAGTATAAAACTTGACAAAGTGGACGATACTATATGTGTGGGACCCACGTATAAATAAAGTAAACAATAAGGAAATTAGGAATTTTGGACCAATGGGAACAAGACACCTAGAAGTCAAATTAATAAAGCTAAGTCAACAAAAATGGCTAAGCTAGTTAGATTAGAACTAGAATATTTAATTTAGTTAGTATAGTTACCTTAGGATCTAACTAAATTAATTACTACAACCTTAGTGTAACTAAATAGTGATAACTAGATAGTAATCTAGTTAGGCCTAACTAACTAGAATCCTAAACTAATTAAGTTAACCTAATGTAACTTGAAGTAACTAATTAATTTAATATGTAACTAAACCTACATTTAAATATATAACTAATTAGTTGGAAGAAACAAATTTAATTGGCTTTTTAAATGGGGAATTCGGCCAAGCTATAAGAGCAACCGAGAAAGCTCTAGATAAATGCTTATTCATGCCATGATTCATCACCCATCAACCAATAAGAAACAAGCTTATCTTGTAAGACCAAATCCTAGCCTTTGAACCATTGGATGGCCTAGATTCATTCTTGAATTTTAACACATGCATTTAGACTTTTTCCTACTCACTTCTACGGCTAACACTCCAACATTTAACCAAATAATTCCCTTCCTTCTCTCTTTGTTTCACCGTCCACCATTAGAGCTCCAAAAACCCATTCGGTCAAGCTCCAAAATATATCACCCTTTCACCCAAAATTTTCTTTTTCTTACTTTTCTACTTCAAAACCTTACTACAAGACCATCTCTAGTTGGAAGTTTCTTCTATTTCTTCCATTTTCAAGCTTGAAGATCACTTTGGAGATTCTTCTTCAAAGGTAAACTTTCTTGTTTTTCAATTCTATTTTCATTTCTAAGCTTCTAAGCCATGATTGAACCATGGTATTGTTCCTTTTTCTAGTAATAGCCTTTATAAAATTTTATTTATTTTCCTAGGACTTTAAGGAGGCAAAACCGAAATCACAAGGGAGAGGAAAAGAAGAAATTTTCATCATTTTAGGTAAGAGGAAGACCAAAATTTAATTAAATTAAAGTGTTATTAAGAAATTAAGGTTTGATTGAATTTGTAAAATCCATAAGGATTCCTTTATGTGTGGATTTTTATAGCTTTTATTAATTGTTTAAGCTTTGATGTATTGTATGTGTTATACATTGTATATGTTTTACATTGTATGTGTTAGATTAGTGTTAGAAATGCATGAGCATTCCAAAGAGTGCAAACTCTAGGTTCGGTCACATTACTGAATGGGAAGAATTAAAGTATTTTACAATGTTGTTAATGAATACTAAATATATTTAGAAACTAATTTGAGTATTGTTAGTATTTATAAAGAATACATAATAATATAAAATATTTTACCGTAATTAGGAAAAATATTTTAAATGGTCTCAGATGATTTAATAATTATTTTTATAGTTTAGAAGTATTTATGTGAGTAAATCTGACGAGAACATGATTTAAAAACTTACACGATTGAGAAAACAGCAAAATGTATTTACGCGATTTGAAAATGTGATGTACATTGTGAAAACGGCAAGATTTTTGAAAACGAAATAAAATTTCTACGCGATTGATGGAAACGGCGAGTTTTCTGTCGGGCCAAAGTGGTGGACCCGGATGTGTGGACTGTACAAGTGCGCCAAGTGGGAGCGCATCTTGTATTTGAAGATTTTTGCCATTGAGGGTATTTTTGTAAATAAATTAAGTTTGAGGGTATTCTCGTAAATAATTAAAGTTTGAAGTGTATTTTTGAAATTATTCAAAGTTTGATGGCATTTTTGTAAATAATAGAAGTTAAGGGCGTTTTTGTAAATAATGAAGATTTAATGGTATTTACGTAAATAATTCGAGAAATTTATGGCACTTATATAAATAATTGAAACCGAGGGTATTGTGGTAATTACGCATCTATTCATGCATTGAATCATGCCAAATTCGAAATTTGGTGATTTGATTGACGAGATGAATAACATCGTGTTGTCGATGTGATAGGCATAGTGTGTTCATTTTCGATATGAGCTTGGAGTTCATAGTGTGCACTTATTCCATATGTGGACGGAGGTAGCTCTTACGGGCCGTGGTGCGATGATGACACACTTATGTTCTCGACGAGCACTATCCTTAATCAAGTTTTGAGAGGACTATCGGTACTTGTAGTACACAATTGATTGATTTGTGTGTCTGGGTTGTGTGCTATGCCACTATTGTTATATTTATTTTCGTGGGCTATAGACACAAAGTATTGTGAGTGCAATAGCAATCACAACGATCGACTATAGACACAAAGTTTTGACAAAGTGCAATATTTGGTCGGGGTAGCCAAAGCTATAGACACAAAGGGTGGACGAGTGCAATATTTGGATTGGTCAAGCAAGTACTAATAGAAGTCTCATCTCATTCTCTCTGATATCTGAGTATGTGTTGTAGCTCCATGGAGTAGGAATGAGTCATTTTATACTTTGTCATATTCATTTTAAATTCATTATATTGTGTGATGAGTATTTTGAAGCTGCTATGGGATTTATGTACATTATGGATTTTATTTATGTTAATGTTGTATTATTATTCCATAGGTGATATTTATTGGTTATTTTAAGTTGTCTTACCTCTCTATTTGTTGTATATATTGTTTGTTTTGTTTGTTGTATGTATATATATATATATTTAGACTATGAAGAAGGGGTTGAAGAACCAGAGTTGGGCAGTGAGTACATAGCAGAGGAAGAACCACGATCCACGATTTTCAAATCCAGAAGACCAGAAGCCTTAGATCATCTCTAGTGTTAGTGCGATAGGGTGAGATGTCGACACCGGATTTTTGGGTTTTATCAGTTTGGAATTCCACGGAGGAGCGGACAGTTGGCGCATCTATGGTGAACGTAATGTTGTCGCTTATACAGGGATTATTACTATGTCTTTGCGACCAGAGTCTGTATCTGTCCCAGTTTTTGTGTCAGATTTCTATGTTCAGTTAGAACTACCATTAGGAGTTCGCCGTCACTGGAACGGTCTATTTCGGACTCCTATGAGTTTAGTGTTGTGTCTTCGCTAGAACACTGCAACATTCGGACCCCTAACTATATTCCGGTCCACAGAGCACCCAGAGTTCCTGCTCATAGGTCCTCTGGGAGGCGTCATGCATTTATGTCATTGGAGGAATCATCCAGAATGTTTCTCCAAGTGACTAAAAATGTATGACGTGCACTTGGGTTTGTTATCCTTTTTGATCTTTGGGTTGTAAATATGAACCTTTTATGCTTTCTTTTTCTTTTGGTATGTATTTTTATTTGGGTTTGTAAATTATGTGTAAATTATTTGTACAACTTAGGAAAACAAAACTTTTGTAAATTTTTGTATATTAGTATCTGATGGATATGTTTATGGATATAATGTATATTGTACAGGGGTGTGCTGATATTATCTATGTATGTGTGCATAAGAATAATTTTTTTTTTAGGGTGAAATATCTTGAGAATACAACTTTTATGTTTTCGAAACAAAGTAAATGCACAAGTTTTATTACTTATTTATATCAAAACCTTATAGTTTAATTATTCTCGTTAATCGTTATTTTATTTTAATAACAAATGTGACACCCCCACAAGAGTGTTACATCGGACACCTTTATGTTGGTACCAAGACGGCGAACGCCTCACTATTAGACCAGATGTTATACAGTAGATGACTGAAAAAGTTA
Organism: Ormosia semicastrata; assembly: GCA_029884595.1. Lineage (NCBI taxonomy): Eukaryota > Viridiplantae > Streptophyta > Magnoliopsida > Fabales > Fabaceae > Ormosia > Ormosia semicastrata. Next base: position 58,722,038 of record JAQQTO010000060.1, read on the forward strand.
AGATGATTCAGGAGAAGATAAAGACGGCTTAGAGCTGACAAAAGAGTTATGCAGACAAAAGAAGAAAGCCTCTTGAGTTTGAGGAAGGCGAGCATGTATTTTTGAAAGTCACACCTACGACTGGGGTGGGCTGGGCCTTGAAATCTAGAAAACTTACTCCAAAATTTCTTGGACCATACCAGATTATTCACCGAGTAGGTCCAGTAGCCTATCAAATAGCCTTAGCCCCTTTCCTCTCAAACATTCACAATGTCTTCCATGTATCACAACTGCGAAAATACATTCCTGACCTAAGTCATGTCATAGCACCAGACACAGTACAATTAAAAGAGAACTTAACCTATGAGGCACCTCCTGTAAGAATTGAGGATAGAAGGATAAAGCAACTAAGAGGCAAGGAGATCTCATTGGTAAAGGTAATTTGGAACGAAACGACTGGAGATGCAACATGGGAGCTGGAAGACAAGATGAAGGAGCAACACTTACAACTATTCTAAGGTATGAAAATTTCGAAGATGAAATTTCTTTTAGAAGGGGAGAGTTGTAATACTCCAAAAATTATTTATTTCATCATAGATAATCATTTTATAATATTTATGATTTTTGAGAATTTTTCTGAAATTTTTCGGAAACGTCAAATATTTTAATATATTTTTCATTTTACGTACACATTGAGCAGAGTCAGTGAAACACCCCGAAAATTATTTGTTTCATCATGAATAGTCTTTTTCTAATATTTGTGATTTTTGAGAATTTTTGTGGATTTTTCTGGAAACGTCGAATATCTTAGTATATTCCTCGTTTTGCATAGCGCTGAGTGGAGCCGGGAAGACGAAATGTTTTTCCTGAGGCCGATAAACCTTGAACTGTGGATGGATCAACGGGGGATCTTACTAAACCCGAGGCCAGACACAATTTACGAGATTTACATTTTTTGAGGTTTTATCTGATAAATAAAATCTCTGTACGCACTGTTAATTAAAATTTTACGGTACGCTCTATTATTCATTGGATAATTAATACTGGCTTTGTGCCCTGTAAAAATTATCTATAGGGTAATAGCTTGTAGTAAAATCCTAATTACCATATTATTTTAACTATTAAATCACATTATTTTATTCTAATGTAATCTACTTTATGTCTAATGATATTTTCTTTATTGAAAAAGCTCCTAAGCTTCTCAAATAAAGCTTCATCCTTTCTCTCCTCCCCCCACACCCACACGGCTGCTGCACACTCTTGGAGCCAAATTTGTGCTTCATTTAATTATTTCATACTATTTAAATTCAAAAGAAAACCTAAAAGCATCTTTCACTTTTCTATTCACTTCTCTCTCTACCTTCATCTTCCTTTCATTTTTCTCCTCCTTCTCTCTAGAACACCTACATGGCCAGCCACTTCACTTTGCCTCAACCATCACAAAAAATTCAACCAAATACATTTTCTTAATCTCCTTCATCATCTAAACACATCTCTAGTTGGTGATTTCTTGAAAAGGTTTCATATTTACCATCTTCTTCTTCAAGCTTCAAGCTTTAAGCTTTTGGGTAAGGTTCTTGGTTCCTCACCCTTTTCTTTTCATTTTCGTGTTCAAGGCCTTCTTTATGACCATTGATCCATTCTTTTTCAAGTCTTCTTGTTGATTTAATGAAGTTGTAATTTTTAGGGTTCTTGGAGACGTGAATCCAAAAATTGCAAGAAGCTTCAAGGGAGTTCCATTGCTTGTTTTCTTCTCTTTGGTAAGAGGAAGATACTCCTCCTCAACCTCTATCGGTAGTAAAGAACCTTGTTTTGTGATTGGTTGTGAGAAACCCTAGTAAGGTTACTCTCTTTGTTTGTATGATTTGTATGATTAGATATTGTTTTTAATTTGTTTAAGTTATTTGATTGATTTGTTGTATATATTGATATACTTGGATGGATTGGGAAACTTAAAATAGAAGGAAATGATCAAGATTCCCTCTAGGAGGGTCACGATTTTGGGGCCCAAAAATTAGGGTTCTTGATGAAAAATCATAACAAGTGAAAGACATAGCTAATCAAGTGTACAATATGTAATTAATGGAATGGAAATTTGGAATCCTAAAACTTGGAGAGGCTCACGGCCTCTATGGCTAATAATGGCCTAATCATGTGATTTCATACAACTATGACCTCAAATTAATCAAGTGATTAAGCAAGTGGATTATGTGATGGGAGGAAATTAATTAGGTAACCAAAAAGAACTCCTTGAACTCTAAGAACAAATAAGGATGTGTGAGACTTGGAAAGACTTAGAAATAATTCTTTAAGTGAGTATGAGTAAGTTTAAAAGTAAGGAACCCAATAATGAAATGAACCCATCTAGGAAAGAATCTCATAAGAATCACTAAATCAAAGTGAAACTTAATTAATTTGGGCAATTAGAAATTAATTTAGGATTTCATAAAATGGAAAGAATCAAGAATAGAGTTTTATCCAAAGACTTTGAAAACTTAAAGAAGAAGAAAAAAGGAGTGTTAGTAAGGGTGCCTAATAGTTCCATAATGTACTAAAAGCATAATGCATAATTGGAGAACTTAATACTATTCAATACGGGTCCAAATGTGGGACCAAGAGCATGAAGATGTTTATCTTAGTCAAATTGTGGCATGTTGTAAAAGTATATTATTGATGAATATACATAATATATGCATTGAGTCATCATGCATTATGAAAGTCCGTTGGACTATTGTTAAGGCCGTGTTACCTAGGAGAATGAACATACCTTAGTGCGGGTGCGAGTAGACTAGTGTAGGTTATATTGTTGACCTTGGGGATGTCAGGGTGTGGGTACCTCGCAATGGACAGTTAGTAGCTTTTCTGTCCATGGGGCAGACCGATGCAAACGCACCGACGATCCGGACCGAGATACTGTCCTATCTTGTGATCTAGTATAGAATGTCTGTACAATGCCTTAATGTGAACATGGATAAGTTGATGAGTTATAGCACTTTTGCCGCGGCGGCCAAGTTGCAGACATGTCTCCTGATCTTTCTCTCTGACTGTTTGTGTCTAGCTCCATGGTGTAGGATTTTGGTGTTGTATGCATGTGCATAGTGAGTCCACATGTTATCTAGCATCTGATTCTTATGATAATTTAAAACTGTCACTTTAATGATGTACAATTGCATGGAACTGCTTAATTATTTATTGCTGTTATTTAATGTTTATTATTATTACCTCTTGAGCGCCGTTTTGTTTCTCTACTGCCATAATTGGTAATGATGGTAGGATGTCTTACCTCTTTCCTTTGTTTCCATTATTTCTGCCCATTTATAAATATGTTTCATCGAAGACGTCGGCAAGGAGGGTGAAGCTCACGAATTTCCCAGTTTCTGGCCCGACCGCAACTAGTATCTGCCTTTGGATCATGGTGGCACGCCCACGTGGATTTTTGCAGTATGTGCGTTTGGAGTTTAGAGTTTTACCTGCAGCGTCAGTTTACGTTTAGAGTTTTACTTGCCCATTAGGGTGATATGGGGTGATCGTTATTACACCCAACAGGAGGATTCTTTCATCTCCACTGCTCAAGCCTCCGCCCGTAACTCGATGGCTCCTATGAGGGTTTCCTTGAATGAGGAAGATCCTGAGGAGGATCCTGACATGGTTCCTTTTCCTCTTAGAGACTGATACTGTCGATAGCTACTAATGGCTATCAGTATTCATTTTGGGGGCCTGATGTTTCATTATTTTTGGTGGGCTGTATATTTATGATCTCTTGGGGCATTATGTATAATTTTGCTTTTTGTATATTCAGGCGCTATAACCGAACAAGTTTAATATAATGATATATCATTGTTCATGTATGTTGATCTGATGTATGCTTTATTTCTACCTTACTCTTTATTGCAATTATGACTAGTCACTATATCTTATTATTTATAACAAAAAAAAATAACATACTCGCTAGTTTAGTCACATGATTACAACCAAGTAAATTTACATTTTTATAAAGAACCGAGTCTGAACTTATACTTTTACTTTCCGCATTATAAATGACAATGTGATGTTCCCTCCCAAAAAGGGGCGTTACACTATGTATTTTCATATTGCAAGAAAGGAAAAAAAATTCATTACTCCTAGACCATTTAACTATTGGTATTTCCACATCAATAGTTTTCAATCTTTTAATTGAGTTGATGTATAAGCTTGACTCAATGTCTAGTCGATATTTTTAACTTTCATCTCTTGCATGGCATTAGAGAAGTGATCTAATTTTAATATTTCAACAACTATTTTCTATATCCAATCATAACAACTAAATCACATAAACAAATTAGAACAATAAACACATCACCCAACCATAGATCTAACTCTCTCTCCTCTGTGAAGATGCAAAGCATAAGACAATAATTTTTTAATTTCTTTCACAAGTCAGAATGAATCAAAAGAACATGAATCAGAACTAGTAATAGATTGCATTATTGAAACTAACCAAGTTACATAAACAAATCTCTAAAATCTCTTGAACATTGATTAATATTTGGAAAACTCTGATCATAAATCAACATCTAAAGCCAGAAAAGTGAATCAAAATCGTTCCTTTTGAATAAATCTAGAACAACAATTCCTCCATTTGTTGATCTTGATTCCTTGCATAAGTGTTGTCGAGACAAACCTCTTAGCTATCATAGCAATTGCCACACTAGCGTCATCACTGTCTTCTCTTGGTAGGAATCAATCTCCGACTTCGATGGAACCGCTGGGAGCAACCATTGCACTGGGCATGCCCCGACTCGTCTCTGCCCCCATATCTGTGAAACAGAACTACCATGGCCGCGAGATTTGGGTGGAGGCGTGACACAGACCTGGGCTGAGATGACCCACCAAGTTGTATCTCAGCCGTAGTTGCTTGCACCTGCAGATCCGCGACCACCTCGTTATGCAACACCACGAGCTCGTCGTAGACCACTGTGAGCAGCAGACCCAGATCCGCACCTAGCTGCGCGCGACACCTCTACTCCACCACATCGTCTGAGCCAAGTTGCTCCAAGTCACCGGCCAGAGCTTCACCTGACCTCGCCGCGCTGCTAAGCTGATCCTTAAAGGAAGGGTATATGATAGTGGTAATAGAGGAACATGTGTTCTTTTTCTTCTTTTCTCTTTTTTTTTTTTTTTGAGGTTAGCAGGGTGTTTTATTGCAATAATCTGGCATAAACAATTACATTTTTATTAAGGGGTCATTTAGAAATATTCCACTTCTCCTTTTAACCTGATTAATAGGTAACCAATAATAACATGAAGTCATTCATTTAATTTTCAGTACATCTAAAGGCTTAAAAAACAAGGTTCATAGATGATCCTTAAATAGCATGGTCCATTTTAAAATGACCCGCTTTTATCAAACCAAAAATGTAACTAAAGATTGCTGTAAACTAATAATCACATATTTTACACATTAGTAAGCACTCATTTTTAGTGATTTACACTCTTCATGTACTTAATTGTTTGACCTTGGACAAGTTTTATAAGTTGGGCTTAAATTTGGGCTTAATTGAATTTTTCCAGTATTATTGAGTTTTGACATTGTTTCTGTTTTCCAGTCATAACTTGAGTTCTAGACATCTAAAAATTATGCATTTTACCTTGTAAGAAAGATGAGAGGAAGCTCTACAACTTTGATGAATAGGTTAAAGTCTCAATCAGATGTCTAGTGGGCCTAATTAGGCCTGGAAGTTCAGACTCGGATTTGAGGAGCATATGACACTAAAGTGAGCATTACTTGGTCAATTCAAGTCCAATTCAGATGAAACTTAGGCCATTGCATTCCTAGAAGGCCTAGCTATGTTTAGGAAGTGTAATGAGGCACTAGAGGCCAATTTAGGGGGTAGTTTTATAGTTGGAGAAAGAGGATCCAAATCATTCCACACTTTTCTCCCTTCTCTCTAGAATTCTCTTCTCTCTTCTCTCTTCTCTCTTCTCCCTTCTCTTTAGATTTTTTTTTATGGGTTTTCCTCTTCTAATGGAGGGCTAAACACTTTGTAATCAATTCGGGATTCTTGAAAAAATTTCAGTTTGAATTCTTTAGATCTTGTTCTAATTTCATTTTTATGATTGTATTTGGATTCTTCTTCTTCCCCTTCTTTTTATCTTAATCTTAATCTGATTGGTTCTTGATTTAGGTTTCAAAATTGTGATTAAATTTAGGTTGATGAATTTGGTTTAATCACGGAATTAGAAGTTAAGTGCTGACTAGTGCTTAGGTTGATTGAATTCGAGTGTTGAAATTAACTTAGAAACATGAATTATGTGATTGTGAATTTGTGTATCAATTGTTAATTGAATTCTAGATGATTATTTAGTGAGAATTCTGGATTTAATGCTAAGATCTCGGTTAAATCCAAGTTAATCATTCAAATGCAATCTAAATGTTTGATTAGTGATCTATGATAGAATCCACCAAATTTCGGATAGATTCCTAGATTGATTACGCTTTTTAATTGATTGTTCTTTCCTTAATTCTACTATTTCATATTATGTAACTCAAATCCCCTTTTCCCAATTTTGGCTTGATCTGATTAATTTACAAACTAAGATCCTTGAGAGATGATCCGGTGTTAACTCCTATGCTACAAGCCATAGGTACAACTCGGTTTTTATTTTGATTGAGTTCGGTGCTCATCAAAATTTGGCGTCATTGCCGAGGATCCTTTGGTTGTAAATTGATCATATTAAGTTGTAGTTGTAGTTGCATTTGCATCCTGTTTCCACATTCTATTTTTGTATTCTGTTTTGTACATTTTTTTTGCATTTGCATTCTGTTTCGTCAAAACAAATTCTGTTACATTCATGTAATTGCATTTCTGGTGCATTATCCATTATGCATTCTGATAATAATTGTTCATTCTACTACATTGTGCATTGTGCATTGTGTTCATTCTGCTATTTTTGCATTATGCCTTTTTTGCATTCTACTGCATAATTGTTACTATTCCATTGGACTCAGCTACATTGCATTCTGTTGTTGTGCATTGCATGATTGCCTCATTCTCGTATTGCATTACTTAGCATACCACACTGCCCATTCTGCTACAATTAACACAATTACTCACATACTTGCAATTTTGCTGCATAATTACTATTCTATTTGTTTTTGCTACTGTTAACTATCCTTTTGTTGATCTTATTGCTGATTGCATTGCAAGACCTCATTGTGAGTGTCATTCATTCATTTTGGACGTGTTCCTAGCTACCTACCAATGTTTCATACCGTGCTAGCACTCTTTCCCTAGTTTCTGGTGAAAGGGAGAAAAAGTGCAATCTGGCCAACTCTGATTGAGCTGAAATTTGGTCTCCAAGAGTAAAACATCATTTGGAGCAAAGTGATCCCTTTAGGGATCAGGTACTTAGATTTTAGGCAATTTTCATCATTTTTTTTGGGCAGTTTTGTAATTTCTGGAAAAAGGGCCTAATTTTAGATTGAGTTGAGACTTGTTCCCTTGAAGGAAAATGGCATTTTAAGCAAGGCTTCAACTTTGAAGGTCACTCATTTTTAAGCCAAATTCCATCGTTTAGACTACTTTTTCATTTTTTGAAGATTTTTTATTGCATTTTTAAGTTCCATTTTTGTGTAGTTTTTAGTGTGTGGTGGTCCCATATTTTTTAAAAATCATTTGATAGGTCATTTAGATTTATTTTAGTGCATTTTTTATGTTGGATTGTCAATTTTGCTTGATTTTGTGTTTTTGAGTTTTCCATGTTACATGACTAGGTCTAACCCTGGTATACTGCATCTTTTTGATCCAGAGACAGATAGGACTTTTCATTCCTTGCATAGGTCTCATAGGATTGATTCTACACTTGATGAGCATCTAGGAAGTAGTTTACATCTTGTTGTTTCTAGTGATTCTACACATAGTCAACATAATAGTGATTCTGCATCTGAATTTTATGATTTTGTGCATTCTGCCATTAATCAATCTTCCCATTCTGGTTCTACTGAGAACACTGATATTATGGATGAAAGAACCTTGAAAGAGCTTGTTGCCCCTGATGTTACATATCAGTCTTTATGCATTCAGTATCCTGATGTTGATGCTCCTTTTGAACTTAAATTTGGATTAATTCATTTGCTGCCTAAGTTCAGTGGTCATGCAGGTGAGGACCCTCATAAGCATCTTAAGGAGTTCCACATTGTGTGTTCTACCATGAAGCCTCAAGGCATTCCAGAAGATCACATTAAACTTCGATCATTCCCTTTCTCATTACAGGATGCTACTAAGGACTGGCTATATTATTTGCATCCAAGTTTTATCACTTGCTGGAATAATCTTAAGAGGCTATTTTTGGAGAAATTCTTTCTTGCATCAAGAGCTGCCTCTATCAGAAAAGAAATATATGGCATTAGGCAGTTTGATAGAGAAACATTATATGAATACTGGGAGAGGTTCAAGAAGATGTGTGCAAGTTGCCCTCACCATCATATCAGTGACCAGTTACTCATCTAGTATTTTTATGAAGGTCTGCTGCCTATGGATAGGAGTATGGTTGATGCTGCTAGTGGAGGGGCATTAGTAGACAAGACTCTTATGGCTGCAAGGAATCTGATTGAGAATATGGCCACTAATTCCTAACAGTTTGGTACTAGAAGTAACTCAGTGGTATTGACTAGAGGTGTCCACGAAATTGAGGCTTCCTATGCTGCAGATCTCAGGAAATTAGAAAGCAAAATTGATGATCTTGTATCCTTGGTTAGACAATTAGCTGTGAATCAACACCAGCAGCCTGTTGCAGTAGTCCCTGCCAGAGTATGTGGCATCTGTACTTCTTCTGATCATCCCACAGATTCCTGTCCTACACTACAAGAGGGTGGCACTGCTGGTACCCCACAGGCCTATACATCAAACATCTATAATAATAGGCCTCAGCAACAGCAGCAGCCGAGTTATGATCTATCCTCCAACAGATATAATTTAGGTTGGAGGAATTATGCCAATTTGAGGTGGGGGAATTACTCTACATCATTTACCCCTACTCAATTTAGGCAGCAGCAGCAGCAAATTCCTTTCCAATCCACTGCAAGATCTAGTAGACCATATCAGCCACCTTTCATGCTGCAACAGAATATGTAACAGCCTAGTGCAGCACCTCCTAAATCTGAGCCAACCTTGGAGGACTTAATGAAACAAATGGCAGTGAACAACTTGCAGTTCCAGCGGAGAACTGAAGCTACCATTCAGAATTTAGAGAACCAGATTAGATAGCTTGCCAGTTCAATGAATTAATTGCAGTCACAAGATTCTGACAAGTTACCTGCACAAACTGTGGTGAATCCCAGAAATGTGAGTGCCATCACTCTAAGATCTGGTAAGACCATTGATGCTCCAGATTGTAGGTTGCAACATGGTTTAGCTAAGGAGCCTAAGGAGCAGTAGCAAGCCATACTAGAAATTACATGCAGTAGCAAAATTAAGAACACAGATCCTGTCCCCATTCCTAATGTAGTTCATGATAAACAGGAGCAATCCATTCCACTTGCATTCCCTTAGAGGGTTGTGCAGCTTAAGAAGTCTAATGAGACTGACACAGATAGAGAGATCTTGGAGACATTTAGGAAGGTTGAGGTGAACATTCCTCTCCTTGATGCAATTAAGCAAATTCCAAGATATGCCAAGTTCCTTAAGGACCTGTGCACTCACAGGAGAAGACTAAAAGGAAATGAGAAGATCAGCATGGGGCGAAATGTATCTGCACTTATCCAGCCTACAATGCCCCAGAAATGCAAGGATCCAGGGATTTTTACTATTCCATGTACCATAGGCAGTAGCACAAAAATGCTATGTTAGATTTAGGTGCTTCAATTAATGTTATGCATATGTCTGTGTTTAACTTTCTTGCCCTTGGACCTTTGCAGAATACAGGTGTTATCATTCAGTTAGCAAACAGAAGTAATACATACCCTGCTGGACTCATTAAGGATGTCCTTGTTACAGTCAATGACTTGATTTTTCTTGCAGATTTCTATATTTTGGATATGGATGGAGAATCTCAATCCAGCAAGGCTCCCATCATTCTAGGCAGACCTTTTCTCAAAACTGCCAAAACCAAAATTGATGTTCATGCAGGAACTCTTTCTATGGAGTTTGGAGATAGTGTGGTCAGATTTAACATTTTGGATGCCATAAAGCATCCCATGGAGGAGCATTCTATTTTCCACATAGATTTGCTAGCTGATATAGTTGATGATAACCTGTCTGAGTTCTTTGCTGTTGATTTCCCAGTTTTTTCTGATTTTGATGATATTTACACATGTGCTACTTGTACTGAGTCTGAAATGTGCAGTGTTTGTACTAAGATTGCATCCTGTTTACATGGTGATTTTGATACTGATTTTGATGCCGATTGTACAAGTTCTAAACAGTTTGATAGTGGTGTAGCAGCGAATTCCATGGAGTCAGAATGTAGTAGTTTGGATTATGTAGGGTTGCAGGTTGTAGACACAGTTCCTACCACTAGGATACTTCTATCTGTAGTGCAGCCACCTACATTAGAGCTTAAGCCACTCCCACAACACCTTAAGTATGCATACTTAGAAGAGGATAAGAAGCTACCAGTGATCATTTCTACTGACCTCCATGCTGAGCAGGAGGAGAGGTTGCTGCAAATACTGAGGAAGCATAAGAGAGCTATCAGGTGGACCTTGGCTGACATTCTTGGCATTAGTCCTTCTATATGCCTGCACAGGATACTACTTGAGGATGGAGCTAAGCCAGTGAGACAACCACAGAGGCGACTAAACCTTTTAATCCTGGATGTGTTAAAGAAGGAGGTGACCAAGCTTCTACAAGCTGGTATCATCTATCCTATATCAAATAGTGCTTGGGTGAGTCCAGTTCAGATGGTTCCAAAAAAATCAGGAATCACAGTAGTGAAGAATGATCGAGATGAGCTGATTCCTGCTAGAGTGCAGAGTAGCTAGAGAGTTTGTATTGATTACAGGCGGCTCAATAAGCGACCAGAAAGGATCATTTTCCTTTGCCCTTTATTGATCAGATGCTTGAGCGCTTGGCTGGAAAATCTTACTACTATTTTCTTGATGGCTTTTCAGGTTATTTCCAGATCCACATAGCACGAGAGGACCAGGAGAAGACCACATTCACCTACCCCTTTGGCACTTTTGCCTATAGGAGGATGCCTTTTGGCCTATGCAATGCCCTTGGAACTTTCCAGCGATGCATGGTAAGTATCTTTACAGACTTTTTAGAGGATTGCATTGAGGTGTTTATGGATGATTTTACTATTTATGGTTCCTCCTTTGATGCTTATTTGGACAGTCTGGATAGAGTTTTGCATCGATGCATTGAGACTAACCTTGTTCTTAATTATGAGAAGTGTCATTTTATGGTAGAACAGGGCATAGTCTTAGGCCATGTGATCTCTCGGAAGGGTATAGAGGTAGATCCTACTAAAATTGATGTTATTTCCCAATTACCTTACCCCTCTTGCGTGCGAGAGGTTCGTTCTTTTCTTGGCCATGTAGGTTTCTACAGGCGGTTCTTTAAAGATTTTAGCAAAAACCCTTCCACTGTCCCACTTGTTATAGAAAGATGTTGTTTTTGATTTTGATGATAGGTGTCAAGAGGCTTATGATTGCCTCAAACGAGCTTTGACCACCACTCCCATCATTCAGCCACCCGAGTGGACACTCCCTTTTGAACTCATGTGTGATGCATCTAACTATGCAGTGGGAGCTGTCTTTGCCCAAAGAGTTGGCAGGCTGCCTCATGTCATCTCCTATGCTTCCAAGACTTTAGATGCTACATAGGCTAACTATACTACCACTGAGAAAGAGTTGCTTACTATTGTATTTGCACTTGATAAGTTTAGATCATATCTGCTTGGCTCTAAAGTGGTTATCTTTACTGATCATGTAGCCTTAAAGTTCTTATTGAAGAAGGCAGATTCGAAGCCTAGGTTGATAAGATGGATGCTGCTTCTCCAGGAGTTTGATGTGGAGGTTAGAGATAGGAGTGGAGCAGAGAATTTGGTGGCGGATCATTTGAGCAGGATTGAAAGAGCTGTTGACCCTTCTCCTATCATAGATGATTTTTCAGATGAGCAGCTTATGCAGCTGCTTGATACCTCACTTTCCCCTTGGTTTGCTGATTTAGTTAATTACTTGGTTGCATATGTTTTTCCCCCACATGCGTCTAGATCACAGAGAGCTAAGCTTAAGAGTGATGCTAAATATTATGTTTGGGATGATCCATATTTGTGAAAATTTTGTAGTGACCAGGTGATTCGCAGATGCATACCTGACCATGAGAACCAGTCAGTTCTTCACTTCTGTCACGCCTCTCTAATCGGAGAACACTTTGGACCACAATGGATAGCTAGGAAAGTGCTAGACTTTGGATTCTACTGGCCCACCATTTTCAGAGATGCGCATCAGGCTTTCACTACTTGTGAGCAGTGCCAGAGAGTAGGAGTGGCCATCACTCGTAGGCAAGAGATGCCCTAGCAGCCCATTCTTTTCTGCGAGATCTTTGATGTTTGGGGTATTGATTTTATGGGCCCTTTCCCTGTCTCTTTTGGGTTTTCCTATATTTTGCTTGCAGTTGATTATGTCTCTAAATGGGTGGAAGCCAAGGCCACCAAGACTAATGATGCTCGAGTTGTTATGGATTTTGTCTAGTCTAACATATTTTGAAGGTTTGGAGTGCCTCGAGCTATCATCAGTGACCAGGAGACTCATTTTTGTAACCGGACTATGGAGGCCTTGTTTCGGAAGTATGGGGTCGTGCATAGAATGTCTACAGCATATCATTCCCAAACTAACGGGCAGGCCGAGGTTTCAAACTGAGAGATAAAATAGATTTTGGAGAAGATGGTGCAGCCGAATAGGAAGGATTGGAGCTGTCGGTTAGAAGATGCTCTTTGGGCTCATCATACTGCTTACAAGACGCCTATAGGGATGTCTCCCTTTAGGGTTGTCTTTGGAAAAAGCTGCCACCTTCCAGTGGAGATAGAGCATCGTGCATACTGGGTAGTGAAGAGTTGCAACTTAGCATTTGACTAAGCGAGTTCAGAGAGAAAGCTTCAATTGCAACAACTTGAGGAACTTCGTTTGGAGGCTTATGAGAATTCCAAGATCTATAAGGAAAAGACCAAGCATTTCCATGACAAGATGATTTCTAGAAAGGAGTTCTCCATTAGACAAAAAGTGCTTTTGTTCAACTCTCGCCTTAAACTCATGCCCGGTAGGCTCTGTTCTAGGTGGGATGGCCCTTTTGTTGTCACTAACACCTTTTCTTATGGTGCAGTGGAGATTTCAAATGAAGCCACCAGCAAGAGTTTCAAGGTTAATGGGCATCGTCTTAAGCCCTTTCTTGAGAGCCCTATGAGCCCCGCACTTGTGGAGGAGCTCTCCTTGGACAAGCCCACCTTTCCCCAAGTGCAGATCTTTCCACCTTGATGAGGGTGTTTTCTTCCCATACTCTTTTATTTCACTTGCCTACTTGTCTTTTGCTTTGTGTTCACATTGAGGACAATGCGGAATTTAAGCGGGGGGAGGAATTTTAGCATTCTGTTTTACTGTCTTTACTATTTCTATTTTCTGTTTGTGTTTTTGCTTTGTGTTTCTATTTTTTTGTTGTTTCTATTTTACTATTTCTTTCGCATAATTTTTCTGTTTTTCTTTGTTTACTATTTCTATTTTCTATTTATGTTTTCTATTTCGATTTCGATTTGCTGTTTCTCTTGTCATAAACATTCTCATTGTCTTTTCTATTTTTTTTAGTTTATGCTATTTATGTTTTTTTTTTCTATTTTCTGTTTTCTATTTTTTGTTTGTTTTTCTGTTTATTTTTCTATTTTTGTATTTTATTTATTCTCGCTATTTATTCTCATTGTTTTTGTCTTTGTTTTTTGCTTTTAATTCTATTTTCTATTCTATTTTTTTAACAAAAAAAATGTGTTTTGATTTGCTTTCCAATGATGTTTTGAGTTTTGTGAAGTTGAAAAGTTTGAGACAATTGAAATTCAAGATTCATAGCATGATTGAACAAATTTTCTTTCTTCTTGAATTTGATATGCTTGGTGGTGAATATTTGAATTAGTGGGTTAAGTTTGATAGATGCATACCTAGTAAGAGTTTGAGCCTATTGGTGGATTTAACATTTGCACCATTCTCTTCTTTCTTGTGTGATTTTCACTCATGACATTTGATCACTCTAGAACTTGCTTTAATTTTTTTTAGGCTACATTTTTCACTTGCATGCATGAACATGATTGAGGCATTCTTTCTTGATTAACTACTTTGGTCAAATAGCCAACCTTGCATCATTTCCCTTTGTTTAACCTCCTTTGAGCCTACTTGCCTATTCTTTGTTTTAGCTCATTATGTGCCTTATGTGAAAAATCATGTTTTTACCTTTACCTTAGGGAATTGGATAACATTGGTTCATTTTCATTAGAGGAGCTCTTTTGGCTTATGGGTAGAAGTTCAAGTGTGGGGGTTGTGTAATTTGATGTGCAATGTGCAAGATGTTTGGTGAAATTAAAAAAAAAATAGAATTAAGAAAAAGAAAGACAAAGCCAAAAAAAATGATAAAAAATAGAAAGTGAAAGAAAAGAAAAAGAATAAATTCAAGAAAGGTTGTGAAAGAAAAAAAAATTAAGAGAAGAGAAGGAAATTTGTAAAGAGAATGTGCATTATTTGGAGTTCGGGGATAAAATTTCACATTTGTTACTTGTCATTTGAGTTCCTTCACAATGCTCTTTCATTCTCTTTGGTATTTATTTTGCCATATCCATATTGTTTCCTTCCCTTACCTTGGCCCCATTACAACCTTGAATAAAGTCCTCTTGATTTTTGTGTGCATGTGTTTTGAGTAGTGGAGAAGCAGAAGATAAACAAGCTTATGGTAGTGCAATTGTTCATGAGTTGAATTGAGTGAAATACTTACCTTGTAAGTACTTGAGGGATTAAGAGTGTATCTTGTGAGGATCTATCATTCTTGATTCATGCTTTTCAAGTTGAAGCTACCTTGCTTGTTGGTTTGAGATGTAAAGAAATTTTAATTCATGGATGTTTTGTTTTCTTGAATCTTCTATTACTCCTCTTGCTTGTAAGCTTTTGCATTCTTGAATGTCATTAGAATTTGAGTTTTCTAGAGTTTTTAGCTTTTGAGTTTTTACTTTTCTTGCATTCTTGCATTTGCTTTTCTTTATTCCCTAGTTTTGGTCTCTTGTGTTTTGCCTAGGAGTGCAAAAAGCTAAGTGTGGTTGATTTTGATAATCACACATTTTACACATTAATAAGCTCTCATTTTTATTTTTTAGTGATTTACACTCTTCATGTACTTAATTGTTTGACCTTGGACAAGTTTTATAAGTTGGGCTTAAATTTGGGCTTAATTGAATTTTTCCAGTATTATTGAGTTTTGACGTTATTTCCATTTTCCAGCCATAACTTGAGTTCTAAATATCTAAATATTATGCATTTACCTTGTAAGAAAGCTGAGAGGAAGCTCTACAACTTTGATGAAGAGCTCAAAGTCTCAATCAAATTTCTAGTGGGCCTAATTGGGCCTGGAAGTTTAGACTCGGATTTGAGGCTCATATGGCACTAAAGTACGTATTACTTGGTCAATTCCAGTCCAATTCAGATGAAACTTAGGCCATTGCATTCCTAGAAGGCCCAACTATGTTTGGGAAGTGTAATGAGGCATTAGAAGCTAATTTAGGGGGCAGTTTTATAGTTGGAGAAAGAGGATCCCAAAATCAATTTTCATTCCACACTTTTCTCCCTTCTCTCTAGAATTCTCTTCTCTCTTCTCTCTTCTCTCTTCTCCCTTCTCTTTAGATTTTTGTTTATAGGTTTTCCTCTTTTGACGGAGGGCTAAACACTTTGTAATTAATTCAGGATTCTTGAAGAAATTTCGGTTTGAATTCTTGAGATCTTGTTCTAATTTCGTTTTTGTGATTGTATTTGGATTCTTCTTCTTCCCCTTCTTTTTATCTTGATCTTGATCTAATTGGTTCTTGATTTAGGTTTCAGAATTGTGATTAAATTTAGGCTGATGAATCTAGTTTAATCACAAAATTAGAAGTTAAGTGCTAATTAGTGCTTAGGTTGACTGAATTCAGGTGTTGAAATTAACATAGAAACATGAATTATGCGATTGTGAATTTGTGTATCAATTGTTAATTGAATTCTAGATGATTATCTAGTGAAAATTCTGGATTTAATGCTGAGATCTCGGTTAAATCCAAGTTAATCATTCAAATGCAATCTAAATGTTTAATTAGTGATCTATGATAGAATCCACCAAATTTCGGATAGATTCCTGGATTGATTACGCTTTTTAATTGATTGTTCTTTCCTTAATTTTACTATTTCGTATTCTGTAACTCAAATCCCCCTTTCCCAATTTTGGCTTGATCTAATTAATTTACAAACTAAGACCCTTGAGAGACGATCCGATGTTAACTCCTATGCTACAAGCCATAGGTACAACTCAGTTTTTATTTTGATTGAGTTCGGTACTCATCATAAACATTGACATGTATGTATTAAATTCAAGAATCTAATAGTTATTGTAATCTTTTGTAGTTATGATCCTTTATAGCAACTTGTGAATGAATTTGTGAAATATATTTCTCTTGGATTGTACTAAAATTTCTTTTGTTTCTTCTTGTTTGTCTAGCACATGTACATCAAACTGCATGGTAATGCAATTTTATAGTCACTAGTCAGTAATAAGTTAAGTGCATTTACATATGAACTATTGTGCTTATGATATGGCCAGAGAGAGCATGAAGCACCTCGATGCTTACATTAATCAGAAGAAAGCTTTAGTAGACAAGATTCAGGAGGGCTGCTGTAAATACAAGGCAGGCCACATGAGGCTAGTGGAGTTCAAAGAAAGTAGGGACCACCTAGCTAAACTCGACAAGGAGATTTTTTTATTTGTGTACAACTTTGTTAAAAAAAGAAGAAGAAGTAGAGCAGCTTAAGAATTTATTGAAAAACCAAGATGTAGAATGCAAAGCTATTGCAAAAAGCGAAGAGGATCTAAAATAGAAGCCTCTCAGCAAAGTCAAGTTATGGACTCATTGTATACTAAGTATGCAGATGTGTATGATGCCATCAAAGAGGTTAAAGCTAAATGAGATCATCTCAAATCCAGTTGGCATGCCCTACAAGTCAAATTCCAAGCAGAAAAACCACTCTATGAGGGGAATGTTAACAAACAATGGTTTTATTTATTTTCTTTAGTTATGGCCATATGTTTGGCCTTTGGTAACAATTAAACTTGAATTTTTATTTCATGCATATTTGGCTAGTACATTTTTAGATATTTGCCATTAATAACTCCAGTACGTCGACTAATATGCACTTCTAGTAGTTGATATGTGTTATTAGAATAATAATGTGTCACCTTAAATGATCTTTTCCAATGAGGACTCCATTTACCATAAGTTCGACTATGTTGATTAATGGGTAGAGTTACCTTCAATATTGGGTCACCAACCATAAAATTTTGGCTTTTGATTTTCTTATTATGATTCTGGGCGACCTTGTTTTTATGTTGAATAAGATGATCCAACACCATCAAGTGCTCTTCTGTTAGCTTGTGAATCTCATCATTCATATTACCCAGTATTCTTCTAAAGGTATTTCTTCTTGCCTTTGTACCCTCAACGATTGGATGCTTATTTCTACTAGTAATATCACATCTTGCCCATATACCAACCTGTATAGGGGCTTTCCAGTTGACTCCTTTGGTAAAGTTTGGCAAGCCCATAACACTTGGTCCAAAATTTCATGCCAACTTCTTGGGTGTTGACAAATGTGTTTCTTTATAAGACTGATAACAATCTTATTTGCAGCCTCTACCTACCCATTTGCTTGCGCATAATAAGGTGTAAGGGTTAACATTTTGATTCCTCATAATTGCTCTGTCACCTTCTTTCCTGTAAATTTGTGCCTTGGTCAGTTGTAATTATTTTGGGTATCCCAAATCAACAGAAATATTCTTTTTTATGAAATCAATTACGTCATTCTGGATAACCTCTTTCATAGGCACAATTTCCACCAATTTAGTAAAATAATCAACTGCGACCAGGATGTATTTATGCCCTTTAAAGTAAGACAGATATATTTGACCAATAATATCTATAGCCAATCCTTTAAATGGCCATGGCTTAATAATTAAATGTAATTGGTCAGTAAGCAGATGTTGTATAGGGCCATGCTTTTGGTATTCTAAACAAGACTTAGAATTTTCTACACAATCTTTCCATATAGAAGGCTCAATCTTTCCATTTGAAGTAGGATTTCAAGGCTTACGATCAAGGCTTTATATTTAACCTCATTATTTAAACAGTTAGGGGATTAATTTGGAACCTAAACTTTATTAGGTTTCATTCAAGACTTAGTATAAAAATATCAATTCTTGAACCCTTTTGGTGACTGGAACCATCAAAATACATTCTGTAACATCCCGAAAATTCTTTATTTCATTATAAATAATTATTTTATAATATTTATAATTTTTAGGAATTTTTGTGAATTTTTCTAGAAACGATGAATATTTTAATATATTCTTCATTTTGTGTGTGCACTGAGTGGAGCCGGGAAAATAAAATATTTTCCTTGAGGCTGGTAAACCTTGAACTATCAATGTGTCAATGGGGGATCTTACTAAACCCGAGGTCGGGCACAGTTTGTGAGGTTTGTATTTTTTGAGGTTTTATCTGCTAGATAAAATCGCTGTATTATAAAATTACCTAATGAATAATAAAATATTATTTTCATCAATTGTAACTTTTATTCACTGAGAAAATAATTCTAACAGTGTAATTAGTCATCTGTCAGATGTATTTAATTAAGGAGACAAGCTTACTATGCACTTTATAAAGAAGCACGCGAAGCTTCTCAAGGAAGATTTGAGGGAAGCTTCTAAGAAGCTTCCTTCCCAACCACTTTTCTCTCTCCTCCCTTTTTGGTACTGCACGGTTGACTAAGGGGGCATATTACATTTTCACTTCTCTCATTTTCTCTCCCTCATGTCTGCTCTCTTTCTCCCTTCTCTTTTCACTCCACAGCAGCAACACCCTTACTACCCACACCTCCATTTTATCTTCAAGCTGTCACACTCCTTACACCCACTTTGTGTTTGGAGGACCACCATCTTTGAGGAAGTCATTTTCAAGAGTTCACCATTCTCTCCATCTTCGTCCTCTTCCACCTTTGAAGCCTAAAAGTTGGAGCTTTAAAGTAAAAGCTAATGGTTTTCTCTTCCTCTCTTCTCATTTTCGTGACCCACGGTCATTTTGGTGACCATGGGTATCCATTTCAAGATTTGGTTTTGATTTTGTAAGTTTAAATGTTCTAGGGCTTTCAGGAAGCTAAGCACAAAATTTCTAAGCAAAAAGGAGCATCCTTTCTTTGTGCTTCTCTAAGGTAAGAGGAAGACACTCCTCCTCAACCTCTATTAGCATTTAGAAACGTTGTCTGTGATTGATAGTGAGGGAACCCTATTGAGAGTTATCCTTTGTTTGCATGTTGTTTGTAATGTGTTTGTGCTATTAGATTGTTTTTGTGTATATTGATGTATCTGAATGGATTGGAATGTATAACATGGAAGGAAGTGACATCGGATTGGTTCTCGGATGGCCACGGTTTTGAGCCCAAAATTTGGGGATTCCTTGTGAACAATTGTAACAATTTGAATTTCTGACCATTTAGTACAATGTCAATATTCGTCGAGTTTGGACTTCTGACCATTTAGTACAATGTCAACATCCGTCGAGTTTGGACTTCTGATCATTTAGTACAATGTCAATATCCGTCGAGTTTGGACTTCTGACCATTTAGTACAATGTCAATATCCGTCGAATTTGATCTTCTGACCATCAAGCACAATGTCAATATCCTTCGAGTTAGGATGTCAATATCCGTCGAGTTAGGATGTCAATATCCGTCGAGTTAGAATGTCAATATCCGTCGAATTAGAATTTCTGACCATTTTGTGTTTTCATCAGTTCAACACTTGGAAGATTTCTCCAACGTCAACACCCACCCGTCGAATTAGGATTTCTGCAAATCTTCTAGTATAATCGACAGTTTTTGATCTTCATTCGACAGAACCTTCATTTGACAGAAATTGATTTTTAACCACTCTTGTCAAAATTATAATTCAGCCCTTTCAGTCACCAAATCACCCTATGAGTGACATCTTTCATCAATCTGCCATGTTACTTTTGTCAATAGGTAGCCTCAATTTTACACTAGATACATTGTCTCCGTCGAATTCAAAAGTATAATTTATCACCTAACACCTAGTGATTAAATTAGTGGTTTTGCTGGTGATTCTGGCCGTGTATCTTCCTGGACTCAAGGCTTTTGGACTAATATAAGCGTATTAATCTTAAATAAATGGATGGCTAGAAACTAATTAGGGATTCATAAAGAGGGAAAAACAAGGACTTTGAACAGAGGAAGAACATTAGTATGGGTGAGGTTGCGAGGAACATAATGAACCTAATGTTTGACTTTTATCATGACTATGGATGGGATTATGGTTATCCTTAAAATGTGCTATTAGCTTGATGTGGATCCGTGAATGGGATCAAACTTGGTTGTTAAATAATATGACATGTAATTTTAGGTATGATATGATATGATTATGATCTCATATATGAATGTACATATATGCATTGAACCCACATGCATTTGAAGCATGATTGACCTAGTTTGTCATGAAAAGCATGATCAAGTCATGCATTGAACAAAAAAAAAAGAGAATGTCCGTTGGACTTTGTTAAGGCCTAGTTGCCTAGGAGATGGTCACACCTTAGTGCGAGTGCGAATAGACATGTGTGGTCCTATAGTTGACCTTGGGGGCGTCGGGGCGCGAGCATCTCACAGAGGGCAGTGGTAGCCCTCTGGACCATGAGACAGACCGATGCAAACGCACCGATGATCCATACTGGACACAGTCCTATATCGAAATCTTGTGGGAATGCCACTGTATAAAGCCTTGTTGTGCGAAATGACTGATTATGTTCTGGAAAGCACTTGTTTTTATGGCTGACGAGATACTGGCATATCTCCCTGATCATTCTCTCCGACTGTTTTGTGTCTAGCTCCATGGAGTAGGATTTTGACTATTGTATGCGTGTGCATAGTGAGTCCATGCATTATCTGACATTTATTCATTATTATAACTTGGAATTGTTGTCTTACTGTCATATGTATATATGACTACCTGAAACTGCTTATTTGTTTATATCTGCTATCTAATGCTTATGATTATTATCAAGAATGCTATGTGGGCGCTTTGCGCCGTTTTGTTTCTGGCTGCTATAATTGGTAATGATGGTAGGATGTCTTACCTCTTTTCTGTCTTTCCATTATTGTTTGTCTGTGTATTACGTTCCATCAAAGATGACTGCAAGGAAATGAAAGCTCCCAATTTCCCCGACTTCTAGCATGATCTCAATTAGCGACTACTGAAGAGCATGGAGGCACGCACGTGTAGATTTCTGGGAGATGTGCGTCTGACCTTCTTAGGAGGGCCAGAGTGCTGGCACATCAACTTTAACTCTGAGCGCTGCATTTACTTGGGAGACGTGTCGTTAGCTTTGGCCTGGAGGCGTCACGAGCCGCCTATCTTCACCTGTTGCATCAGCCTACGTCTGGAATTTCATTTTCCTATACTGGAGATATGGGGTGACTGCTACTACACCCCGCGAGAAGACTCTTTTGACTCCACAGCTCGGGCCCCGTCCTGTAGCTCTGTGGCTCCTATGGTGGTTTCCTCTGATGAGGAAGACCTCGAGGAGGTCCCTGAGGACGACCTCGCGGAGGATCCTGAAGAAGATCTTGATACGATTCCTCCTCATCTGAGGGACTGATATTGCTAGTAGCCACTGATGGCTGCCAGTGTTTTTGTTTTGGGGGCCTGATGTCTTTTGTAGTGGGCTGTATATTTTCTGATACCGTAGGGATGTGTATGTATAATCCTTTAGAGCAGGTATAGTTTTACTTTTTGATATACCAGGTTTTGTAACTAAACAGTTTGATGAATATATATATGAAGCTGCAATGTTAATTCTAATGTATGCTTTACTTCTGCTTTTGTTCTTTATTTCCATTGATGTTCAGTCACCGTGGTTATTAATTATTGTTATTATTATTATAAAAAAAAACATACTTGCCAATTTAATTACCCAACTAGAATCAAGTAAATACATATATATTATATTAAAAGCAACCGAGTCTTAACTTATATAATTTTATTTCCGCATTGTAATTTACAATGTGACATTCCCTTCCTAAAAGGGGCGTTACATTAAGTTAGTATCAGAGCCCCGATTTATGTTTCTTTGGGTCTTGTGATTGAGTCTGTCTTGTTTGTGTTGTGTGTTCTCTGAATAGTAAACGTAAAGGTGTATTGTTTGATGTTCCTAGTGGATGTAATTGACTTTTCTGTGTTTTCAGTTAATCCGATCTAAGAAAGTAAGATGGCGCGAAGGGAAGACTTGGCAGCAGCTATTACAGCGATGCAGAGGATGGCTGAAGCCGTCGCACAACAAATCGAGCAAGCTGCTCAGCAACAAGAGAGAGTTACACAACAACAAGAGCGAGCGCCTCAACAGCTAGAGGCTACTGCAGATGCTCAGAAGTTGGCAGAGTTTCGACGTCACAACCCTCCTCAATTCAAAGGAGAATTTGATCCGGATAAGGCTAGTCTATGGATCAAGGAATTAGAAAAAGTCTTTCGAGGAATGAACTGCGCTGAGGACAAAAAGGTGACCTATGCAGCTTTTATGCTGGTGGGCAATGCTGAAAACTGGTGGAATGGAGTGCAGAGGATGCTGGAAGCTGCGAACCGCGCGATTACTTGGGACTTATTCAAGGAGAAGTTCCTAGATAAGTATTTTCCTGCGAGTGCAAGACACGCAAAGGAGTCAGAATTTCTCAACTTACGATAAGGGAATATGATCGTTAGTGAGTATGTGGCCAAATTTGAAAACTTGTCACAGTTTCAACATACTCTCAGCATCAACCAAATGAAGCATGGAAATATCGGAGATTCACAAAAGGACTGAGGTATGAAGTGAAGAAGGCTGTGATTACCCTGAAGATCAATGAATTCTCAGAACTGTTGGATACTTGCTGTGATGTAGAGGCTCTGCAGCAATCTAGAGATATGAGGAATAGAAACTTTGGGCCTACGAGATTCCAGAGAGGCGGCGGTAACAGTGCTAACCGCTTCCAGAAGAAGCCACACTCCCGACCAACGGGAAATCAGCAACAGGCCATGGGTGGAAGTTCTGGTGGAGGTTTTACTGGGAACCGGACTGGCCAAAATGTGGCGTACCCCTCCAAATGCTGGAAGTGCGGGAAGGATCATCTAATAAGGGATTATTCTATCAAAGGGATTATCTGTTTCCGATGTGGAAAACCTGGACACATCTACAGAGACTGCAATCAAGCGAAGGCTAAACCTTCAATGAATGCTGCAAAAGCCAAGAAACCACAAGCTGGAGGATAAGTTTACACCATGAGCGGAGCTGAAGCCTCTGAATCCGAAGATTTGATCCAAGGGGAAGGCACCATAGAAGGTAATCTTTTAACTGTACTATATGACTCTGGGGCAACCCATTCTTTCATATCATATGACTGTGTGCAAATACTTGGTTTACCAGTGTCGTCCTTACCTTTTGACTTAACTGTTTCTACCCCCACTGATAAACCGGTAGTTACTACCAAAGTCTGTCTAAACTGTTCATTGGTTGTTGAAGGTCGAACCTTTTCGGTCGATCTGATCTGTTTACCCTTTTCCCAACTAGATATTATCTTAGGGATGGATTAGTTGTCTTCCAACCATGTTCTATTAGACTGTTCCAGAAAAACCATAGTTTTTTCCATAGATGAGAATTCTAGATTTCTGACGGCCAACCGAGTTCAAGCTCTCTTGAAAGAAGGAGCTCACAGATACATGCTACTGTCTTCGTTGAAAGTCGAGAGCGAGGTTGATGTGAACACAATTCCAGTGGTGAATGAGTTTCCCGAAGTTTTTCCTGAGGATGTAGTTGGTTTACCACCGGCTCGAGAGATAGAGTTTACTATCGACCTAATACCAGGAGCTGGGCCGGTGTCTATAGCACCTTATAGGATGGCACCGACAGAGTTAGCTGAGCTCAAGAAACAGCTAGAAGAGCTTTTGGAAAAGTAATTTGTCAGACCAAATGTGTCACCGTGGGGAGCACCAGTACTATTAGTTCGCAAGAAGGATAGCACATCAAGATTATGTGTGGACTATCGGCAGCTGAATAAAGTAACGATCAAGAATAAGTATCCACTCCCGAGAATTAATGATTTAATGGACCAACTGAAGGGAGCAGCGGTGTTTTCAAAGATTGATTTGCTATCTGGGTATCATTAGATACGAGTAAAGATGGAGGATGTACCTAAGATTGCTTTTCATACCCAATACGGTCATTACGAATATCTCGTGATGCCGTTCTGTATGACGAATGCACCAGCTATCTTTATGGACTACATGAACCGAATCTTTCATCCTTACTTGGACAGATTCGTTGTGGTCTTCATTGATGACATTCTGGTATACTCTCAAAATCAGGAGGACCATGCTGAACACCTCAGTATAGTTCTTCAGATTCTGAAGGAAAAGGAACTGTATGCCAAACTGTCAAAATATGAATTTTGGCTGGAAGAAGTTAAGTTTTTGGGTCACGTGATCTCGAAGGATGGGATTGCAGTGGATCCATCAAAGGTGGAGGCCGTGCTACAATGGGAAAGGCCAACGTCAGTGACGGAGATCCGAAGCTTCGTGGGCTTAGCAGGATATTACTAGAGGTTCATTGAGGGATTCTCCAAGATTGGAGGACCACTGACACAACTCACAAGGAAGAACCAAGCTTTTGAGTGGACCAACAGCTGTGAGCAGAGTTTCCAAGAGCTGAAGAATCGGCTGACTACCTCACCAGTGTTAATGCTACCTGATCCGAATGAGCAGTTTGAAGTATACTGTGATGCTTCATACCATGGACTAGGATCCGTACTTATGCAGCATGGAAGAGTAGTGGCTTATGCTCAAGGCAATTGCGAGTGCACGAGAAGAACTACCCAACGCACAACTTGGAATTAGCGGCTGTAGTTTTTGCTCTGAAGATATGGAGGCATTTTCTCTACGGAGCGACATTCAACATTTTCAGTGATCACAAGAGTCTGAAGTATTTGTATGATCAGAAGGAGTTGAACATGAGGAAGCGAAGGTGGCTGGAGTTCCTGAAGGATTATGATTTCCAACTTCTGTATCACCCTAGCAAGATAAATGTTGTGGCAGACGCCCTAAGTAAGAAGATGATCAGTGTCTCTGCCTTGATGATTAAGGAAAAGGATATGCTAGAGTAGTTAAGAGATATGTGGTCTTTCGTGGAGTTAGAACTAAGGAAGATTTGCATGAATATGGTTACCATCTCAAGCGAACTGATGGATGACATAAGTGAAAAGCAGAAGGTTGACAAGTTCTTACAAGAAGTAAGAGAGCAAGTGAAGCAAGGCGATGAAACAGCGTTTGCGGAAGGAACAGACGGAATTCTGAGATTTCCTGGAAGAGTTTGTATTCCCCGTGACCAAGAGCTTAGAGAATATATCATTAACCATGCACACATAAGCCAGCTGAGTATGCATCCGGGCATAACAAAAATGTACCAAGACTTGAAGAAGTTGTTCTGGTGCATAGAATGAAGAGTGACGTCACTAGACGCGTATCGACTTGTCTGGTTTGTCAAAAAGCTAAAGTGGAACATCAGAGGCCAGCGGGATTATTGCAACTATTGTCTATTCCTGAATGGAAGTGGGACAGCATTACAATGGATTTTATAGTCGGATTGCCAAGAACAAGAAAAGGTCATGATTCGATTTGGGTAATCATGGACCGACTCACGAAATCAGCACATTTTCTCCCGATCGACATAAGATACAAACTAGAGAGATTGACTCAAATCTATATTAGAGAGATTATTAGACTGCACAGTGTGCCTACAAGTATTATTTCGGATAGAGATCCAAGATTTACTTCAAATTTCTGGAAGAGTTTGCAAGAAGCGTTAGGGACGAAGTTACGTCTGAGTTCTGCTTATCACCCATAGACCGACGGTCAATCAGAGAGGACAATCCAATCTTTGGAAGATTTGCTTAGAGCTTGTACCATAGAGCAGACTGGAAGTTGGGATGACATTCTACTGTTGATAGAATTCACCTATAACAACAGTTATCATTCGAGCATATGGATGGCACCCTATGAATCTCTGTATGGACGACGGTGTCGAACACCTCTGTGTTGGTACCAAGACGGCGAGCGCCTTACTATTGGACCAGAGATTATACAGCAGACAACTGAGAAAGTTAAGATGATTCAGGAAAAGATGAGGACGGCTCAGAGTCGGTAAAAGAGTTATGCAGACCAAAGGAGAAAACCTCTTGAGTTTGAGGAAGGCGAGCATGTGTTCCTGAAAGTCACACCTACGACTAGGGTAGGCCGGGCCTTGAAATCTAGAAAACTCACTCCAAAATTCCTTGGGCCATACCAAATCATTCGCCCAGTAGGTCCTGTAGCCTACCAAATAGCCTTACCTCCTTTCCTTTCAAACATTCATAATGTTTTCCATGTGTCACAACTTCGAAAATACCTTCCTGACCCAAGTCATGTCATAGCACCAGATACAGTACAATTAAAAGAAAACTTAACTTATGAGGCGTCTCCTGTAAGAATCGAGGATAGAAGGATAAAGCAATTAAGAGGCAAGGAGATCACATTGGTAAAGGTAATATGAAACGAGGTGACTAGAGATGCAACTTGGGAGCTGGAAGACAAGATGAAGGAGCAACACCCACAGTTATTCTAAGGTATGCAAATTTCGAGGACGAAATTTCATTTTAGAAGGGAACTATTGTTACATCCCGAAAATTCTTTATTTCATTATAAATAATCATTTTATAATATTTATGATTTTTAGGAATTTTTGTGAATTTTTCTAAAAATGATGAATATTTTAATATATTCTTCGTTTTACGTATGCACTGAGCGGAGCCGGGAAAATAGAATATTTTCCCTAAGGTTAGTAAACCTTGAACTGTCAATGTGTCGACAGGGGATCTTAAGGCCGGGCACAATTTACGAGGTTTATGTTTTTTGAGGTTTTATCTGCTAGATAAAATCGCTGTATCATAAAATTACCTGATGAACAATAAAACATTATTTTCATCAATTGTAACTTTTATTCACTGAGAAAATAATTCTAACAATGTAATTAATCATCAGTTGGATGTATTTAATTAAGGAGACAAGCTTACTATGCACTTTATAGAGAAGCGTGCAAAGCTTCTCAAGGAAGCTTCTAGGAAGCTTCCTTCCCAACCACTTTTCTCTCTCCTCCCTTTTTGGTGCTGCACGGTTGACTAAGGGGGCGTATTACATTTTCACTTCTCTCATTTTCTCTCCCTCACGTCTGCCCTCTTTCTCCCTTCTCTTTTCACTCCACAGCAGCAACACCCTTACTACCCACACCTCCATTTTATCTTCAAGCTGTCACACTCCTTACACCCACTTTGTGTTTGGAGGACCACCATCATTAAGGAAGTCATTTTCAAGAGTTCACCATTCTCTCCATCTTCATCCTCTTCCACCTTTCAAGCTTAAAGGTTGGAGCTTTAAGGTAAAAGCTCATGGCTTTCTCTTCCCTTCTTCTCATTTTCGTGACCCACGGTCATTTTGGTGACCATGGTTATCCATTTCAAGATTTGGTTTTGATTTTGTAAGTTTAAATGTTCTAGGGCTTTCAGGAAGCTAAGCACGAAATTTCTAAGCAAAAATGAGCATTTTTTCTTTGTGATTCTCTAAGGTAAGAGAAAGACACTCCTCCTCAACCTCTATTAGCATTTAGAAACATTGTCTGTGATTGATAGTGAGGGAACCCTATTGAGGGTTATCCTTTATTTGCATGTTGTTTGTAATGTGTTTGTGCTATTAGATTATTTTTTTGTATATTGATGTATCTGAATGGATTAGAATGTATAACATAGAAGGAAGTGACGTCGAATTGGTTCTCAGATGGCCACGGTTTTGAGCCCAAAATTTGGGGATTCCTTTTGAACAATTATAACAATTTGAATTTCTGACCATTTAGTACAATGTCAATATTCGTCGAGTTTGGACTTCTGACCATTTAATACAATGTCAATATCCGTCGAGTTTGGACTTCTGACCCTTTAGTACAATGTCAATATCCGTTGAGTTTGGACTTCTGACTATTTAGTACAATGTCAACATCCGTCGAATTTGATCTTCTGACCATCAAGCACAATGTCAATATCCATCGAGTCAGGATGTCAAAATCTGTCGAGTTGGGATGTCAATATCCGTCAAGTTAGAATGTCAATATTCGTCGAATTAGAATTTCTGACCATTTTGTTTTTTCATCGGTTCAACACTTGGAAGATTTCTCCAACGTCAACACCCACCCGTCGAATTAGGATTTCTGTAAATCTTCTAGTATAATCGACAGTTTTTTATCTTCATTCGACAGAACCTTCATTCGACAGAAATTGATTTTTAACCACTCTTGTCAAAACTGTAATTTAGCCCTTTCTGTCACCAAATCACCCTACGACTGACATCTTTCGTCAATCTGCCATGTTACTTTTCGTCGAAAGGTAGCCTCAATTTTACACTAGATACATTATCTTCGTCGAATTCAAAAGTATAATTTATCACCTAACACGTAGCGATTAAATTAGTGGTTTTGCTGGTGATTCTAGCCATGTATCTTCCTAGACTCAAGGCTTTCGGACTAATATAAGCATATTAATCTTAAATAATTGGATGGCTAGAAACTAATTAGGGATTCATAAAGAGGAAAAAACAAGGACTTTGAACAGAGGAAGAACATTAGTATGGGTGAGGGTGCGAGGAACATAATGAACCTAATGTTTGACTTTTATCATGACTATGGATGGGATTGTGGTTATCCTTAAAATGTACTATTGGCTTGATGTGGATCTGTGAATGGGATCAAACTTGGTTGTTAAATGATATGACATGCAATTTTAGGCACGATATGATATGATTATGATCTTATATATGAATGTACATATATGCATTGAACCCACATGCATTTGAAGCATGATTGACCTAGTTTGTCATGAGGAGCATGATCGAGTCATGCATTGAACAAAAAAAGAAGAGAACGTCCGTTGGACTTTGTTAAGGCCGAGTTGCCTAGGAGATGATCACACCTTAGTGTGGGTGCGAATAGATATGTGTGGTCCTGTAGTTGACCTTGGGGGCGTCGGGGCGCTGGCGTCTCACAGAGGGCAGTGGTAGCCCCTCTGGACCGTGAGACAGACCGATGCAAACACACCGACGATCCAGACTGGACACAGTCCTATATTGAGATCTTGTGGGAATGCCGCTGTATAAAGCCTTGTTGCGTAAAATGACTGATTATGTTATGGAAAGCACTTGTTTTTATGGCTGACGAGATACTGGCATATCTCCCTGATCATTCTCTCCGACTGTTTTGTGTCTAGCTCCATGGAGTAGGATTTTGACTATTGTATGCATGTGCATAGTGAGTCCATGCATTATCTAGCATTTATTCATTATTATAACTTGGAATTGTTGTCTTACTGTCATATGTATATATGACTGCCTGGAACTGCTTATTTGTTTATATCTGCTATCTAATGCTTATGATTATTATCAAGAATGCTATGTGGGCGCTTTACGCCATTTTGTTTCTGGCTGCTATAATTGGTAATGATGGTAGGATGTCTTACCTCTTTTCTGTCTTTCCATTACTGTTTGTTTGTGTATTGCGTCCCATCGAAGACGACTGCAGGGAAATGGAAGCTCTCGATTTCCCTGGCTTCTAGCCTAATCTTAATTAGTGACTACTGAAGAGCATGGAGGCACGCACGCACAGATTTCTAAGAGATGTGCGTCTGACCGTCTTAGGAGGGCCAGAGTGCTGGCACATCAACTTTGACTCCGAGTGCTGCGTCTACTTGGGAGACGTGTCGTTAGCTTTGGCCTGGAGGCGTCACGAGCCGCCTATCTTCACCTGTTGTATCACCCTACGTCTGGAATTTCATTTTCCTATACGGGAGATGTGGGGTGACTGCTACTACACCCCGCGGGAAGACTCTTTTGACTCCACAGCTCGGGCCCCGTCCCGTAGCTCTGTGGCTCCTATGGTAGTTTCCTCTAATGAGGAAGACCCCAAGGAGGTCCTTGAGGATGACCTCATGGAGGATCCTGAAGAGGATCCTGATACGATTCCTCCTCATCTAAGGGACTGATATTGCTGGTAGCCACTGATGGCTGCCAGTGTTTTTGTTTTGGGGGCCTGATGTCTTTTGTAGTGGGCTGTATATTTTTTGATACCGTGGGGATGT